>JAPQWN010000005.1:12150338-13642004 GCA_028538565.1 Umbellularia californica
GGTGAGACTGTAACTGAACATAAGTTACTGTATTTGGAGAGTTAAGAGTCATTTTGTATGAGCTATATATATATGTACTTGTGTTAAGAAACAGAGTAATATGAAGAATATTTATCAAAAATAATATCTACTTCCTCCTTCATTTCTAACACCCAACACCAGCAACAACAATAAGAAAAAGCTTCCTCCAGGACCCCCAACCATACCCTTCTTTGGCAACCTCCAATTGCTCAAGAACAAAACCCTTTTAGACCTTGAGCACTTCCTCCGACAGCTCCATGCCAAGTACGGCCCCATCCTCACCCTCCGTCTCGGATCCTCCACCATGATCTTCATATCTGACCACTCACTCGCACGCAAATCCCTCATACAGGAAGGATCCATCTTCTCAGACCGCCCACCCTCTCAAGGAATAAGCTGAATCACTAACAGCAATCAACACACCATCAGCTCGGCTGGGTATGGCTCGGTCTGGCATGTCCTACGCCAGAACCTAGTGTCGGGAGTCTTCCACCATTCCTGCGTCAAGTTCTACCCTCATGGACGGGAATGGGTTCTCAATCAACTCATTGGAGAGCTTAGACAGCATGCTGAATCTGGTGAGCCTGTCGTTGTCTTTGAGCGAATTCAATATGCCATGTTTAGCTTACTTTTGTTGTTGGTAAAGTAAAGCCCCACATCCCCCTAAGTAATGCCCTTGGCAAGGCTTCATGTATACTTGTTTGGGCCTTCCACCTATGAGCTTAAGCTTTTGGGTTGGCTTATGGTTTCTTACATGGTATCAGAGCGAGTTCCAATCCCGTGGTTCTTATGTAGCCTACGTGACGGGCTCATCCATAAATTCTGTTGAGTCTACACGTGAGGGGGAGTGTTGGTAAAGTAAAGCCCTACATCCCACATCGCCTAAGTAATGCCCTTGGCAATGCTTCATATATACATGTTTGGGCCTTCCGCCTATGAGCCACTACAACAATTTGCATTTTTCCCGACACAATCATTAAACGCCTGGAAAAGTATAACTTTTACCGACAAAAAAGGTTTTTTCACCGGTAAAAGACCGCGTTTTTCCGGCGATATATTTTCGCCGGCAAAAGGCCGCTTTTTCCTGGCGATTTATTTTTTTCGCCGGCAAAGGTCTATTTTCCCCGGCGATTTATTTGTTTCGTCGGCAAAGGTAGCTGTTCTCATTGTAATTTTTTAAAAACTTTTCCCAGCGATGTTGTTTCACCGGCAAAGGTTAGCTTTTGGCCGGCGTATTTGTTTTTTCGCCTGCAAAATTCATATTTTTCCCAGCGTTCTCCCTACTTCACCGGCAAATGTCACCCGCCAACCCCCCCCCCCCCGGTGATGTTGTTTCACCGGCAAAGGTTAGCTTTTGGCCGGCGTATTTGTTTTTTCGCCTACAAAATTCATATTTTTCCCGGCATTCTCCCTACTTCGCCGGCAAATGTCACCCGCCAACCCCCCCCCCCCCATTTCGCTCCTTCATTTGGAACATCGCGCGCTTTTATTTGAGAAATTTTTTTCCCACTATATTTAAGAATTATTTTTGCCGGCCGCGCCTCCCCCACGCCCCCCCCCCCCCCCCCCCCCAAAACTTTTTCCTTCCCCCCTCTTTCCCCCCTTCCCAAACAGAGGGTAAAGAAAACAAAAATCGAAAAATAAAACCCAAAAATCTCCCTCATCTATTTGCATCTCCTTCATTTCAAACCCCGTCTGCATCTCCCTCATTTCAAACCCCTTCTGCATCTCCCTCCCTCTCGGTCCTTGGCCCATCTCGCCTCGTCCAGCGCCCATCTCACAGCGCCGATCTCCCTCATCTCTCTGCATCTCCCTCCCTCTTGTGGTCCCTGGTCCATCTCGCGGCGCCCATCTCCGTCTCGTCCAGCCATGTCTCTGACCCATCTCTCTCTCGTCCGCCATCCTCGCCGTAGAGCAGCCCCGCAGCGCCGATGACACCAGCCCTGCAACTAGACTAGATTCCGATGCCTCAAGCGAATTGGGGCTTGCAAAGCGAAGCACAGAGCACATCCCGTCGGCATCTCTCTCACGCTCAAGGTCTTCCTCGCCGGCGCATCCTCTCGTTCCGTCTCTTGCAACTGGACTCATACTCAAAGGTAATGGCTCTGCCTCATCTTCATTGCATTGCTTCTTTTCTTTTTTCCTCCTCCCATCTCCCTCTTGCTGATGGATTTTGAATCTTCTTGTTAAGATTTACATTGAAACTCACATGCCCCATTTGGATTTGTTAGCTTTTGATTTTCTATTTTGAATCTTCTTGTTTAGCTTTTGATTTCCCTCATTGGTCTTTATTATAGGCCTAGCAGGTTTAACTGTAATACCCAGTTCAATTGGCCAGTCTGGTGTGGTTTCTAAAACACTGGTTTGGAGTTTATTTCTTTTTGTTTGGGTTTTCTTTTCCTTCAACTCAATGCTGATCTGGGGATCAGTTCTGCGTAGAGTCTTCAACACAACTTAAGTGGTTGTGTGGTGCATATGGAAGGATAGAAACTTTTAAGATGAATGCTCTCTGCTAAGAACCTTGGTAAATAGAATAGCAATTTTGACATGCAGCTCAAAAGCCAAGGAGTTAATGAGGATGTCCTTACTGGAACTGGAAGGGAGATGGTGATTCAATGGTTTCTGCCATCAAAGAGAAGGGAGGGTGCAAGGAATCAGCCAACTTAGGCAAATAGGGGTTGAATCTAGTTGGTAGTTCCCTAGGTAAATCTATTACCTTGAGAGTTGGAAAACAATAAAGAAAATAACGAAGGCGAACCTTTACTTGCATTCTTCAGATCCAGTTTTTGTTGGCCACTCAAATAGAACTGAAATCTTGATAATTAGGTCTTATATTCCTATAGAGTGATTTCTCTTTTAGCATTCAGAATTATTTTCTCAGTAGATATGGCTTGGCTTGGTGCATTCCCAAGTGTCTATTTGACATGGTTATGTCTTGGAGGAAGGGTCCTTTCGTGGGTGTGGTTTGGTAGTGTGGAGATTCATGTACTTGCAGTATATTTTAATTCTGGGCTGAGTTCCTTTAAGCCCAGAATTTGAATTGGGTGGAATGGACTTGATGAATCAGGTCTGCTCAAACAGGTGATTTTTCATTTTATTCTAATCTAAGATGTGGTAGCCAGTTCATTTGAACCAAATAATAGAACTTATGATTATGTAATAATTAAATGATGATCAATAAGCTTATTATCTCTCCTATAGCACCTAAATTTTTTTTTTTTTTTTTTTTTATGATAATTGATCAAAGTACTAACCTAATCATTAAATCATGTGCAATGAACTAAAAAAGAATTATTTGAGGAAGGAAAAAAAATATATGATTGCTTGAAACCTAAGACATATAGTGTGCCCCACCACGAACCATCAATCAATCCCCTGCATGAATCAAGACGGTTCGTTATAATTGCCTTATGGGTGGATCTATGCACTGATTTATGTTTTTATTTTTCAACTCATGACATAAGTTTACAGACCGTTGTAGCCTAAAATAGACACCTAAATCGAATAATTTCACAACCCATTTTATCGCATTTTTCAGTTTAGTCAATCCATTTTTCATCTGTTGGATAGATTGGACTTTGTATGGGTAGGATATAAACAGAAAAGCCTTTCATTCTATTTATGTTCCTATTTTCGTTTTTTGTGTGTATGATATGATTTATCCAATGATGATTAATTAAACAGGTGGGATGCAAATCATTATACTATTGAATATTGTTTATGGTTCTTTAAAAGCTTCATTTTATTCCTTTATTTTACTTGAAGTGGCCATGTGTTGTTTTCCATACAGTGGTAACCTTCTAATTTAACCTATGTGGAGCCTGCTTTGGCTTAATCATTTACTCATTTAACATAATCTTGCTGTATATGGACTATAGCCCAAATTTCACACTAGCTCCATGTTTACACACGCCTCTGAGCTGATCTTGTGCAAAGTATTAACCATATATTTAACACACGATCAATTTAATAGTGCATCTTATTGCAATCGGAGATTTGAGTGTGTCTGATCAATGCGAAGAATATTGCCTATTATACTCATCCGGATATCTTAGCCCTTCTAGATTTTTGACGAGACTGAATTATTAATGAAATCTTAGTTGAGTGGTTTGGATTGTCTCCCGATGTGGTGATTGGTTTTGATCTTGTAAACATAAACATGTGACACATGCACAAGTTATTTCATAAACACTGAAGTTGTGCTGATTGGGCTGATGCAGCACTCGCATCTGCAGTTGCCTGTGTAGCCAAGAGCTGTGACCTTACATTATCCAACTCCTTGAGGTACTGTCACATTTTAAAAATAACAATAAGTTATCTTTCCCCTAAATTATACCAAATTAAGATCGCATCTGAAGTTTACGTAACTGTCATCATCATCTGAGATTTGACTAGAAGAGTTCCACTCAAAACTCAAGTACTTATAAAAGTTTATACAAATATCAAGGTTTATGAACTATAAAAAACTATAAGTTTCGTAATTTTTCGTATGTAAACAAAAGCATTAGTTCCGATTCAAAAATCTCAATAAGTTCATGCCATTGTTCCACATGGAGCTTGGGGTCACATATAAGGCACTGTAAATTATGGGACTCAGCTCTGGACATGCAATACCAAGAATATGGGAAATTCCACAATTTCACTTGCAATTGGGACCACAAATAGATGGGGATAGGCTTTGATGACAATTATAATGACAACAACTTGCAGATGGGAATAATAAGCAGAGTTAGGCATTGAGTGTCACAACATTTTAGTTGATCCAGCCTCAATTGAGTCTTAGTAAACTGGAAGTCACTTCA
This sequence comes from Umbellularia californica, assembly GCA_028538565.1. NCBI lineage: Eukaryota > Viridiplantae > Streptophyta > Magnoliopsida > Laurales > Lauraceae > Umbellularia > Umbellularia californica. The sequence goes on from JAPQWN010000005.1 coordinate 12,155,162, forward strand.
CGTGTGAGCAGCAAAGCAGCAATTCTAAAAAGGTCATAAAGCATGAACCTCCATGTAGGAGGGATAACCCGTTGAGTAGAAGATTATGCAACCAAAGCACAGGCAATGATCACCAACAAGGTGAGAGGCAAATGTAACATAGTTTTCCATGGAAGTTTATTACTATAGCATGTGATGTAACATTCATAGATGGCACAAACATCATTTCCCTTATGGTCTGAGTGTACATTAGGTCATATAAGTTTTGCTGCGTCTACTCAGACCTTACTTTTCACCTAATGCATGAAAAACCCAATGTCCTCACCAGGCAAGACACAGAATTGAATCTCCGTTCCAAACACCATGTGGTACGTGGTACTGGTAACCCAGATTATAAATTGGATGTGGATAATGGTTATGTTTTTAACCATCTATTTTTCATGCTACAAATGGTGTGATTGTTTGCCATGGAATCTTTAGGGTGGCCCTCACTCATATTGAGCTTGGATCACAAACTTGTGATACATGTTGGGGCATTGCATCTTCTTGAAGGTCTTCAATTTATCTCATGTAACATTAGAAAAATAGATCATAACAAAATCAAATGAACTAAAAATATAGAAAAGGACAGGGTAGAAACATTAAGAGAGGACTCAGTGTAGGTCATGTGCAAATTTGTAATTGAGAATAATGCTATACATTATGTGACAGAACCCTGACCCTGTTTCCAGTGAGTTAACTAGGGCACTGGAAAGGTAAGCATCAGCAAACAGTAAAGCTAGAAGCATGAGTTCTTTACACGATATTGGAAAAGACCAATTTTCCAGTGAGTTAACTAGGGCACTGGAAAATAATATGAGTCTATGACTAACGTACAGTTGTATTGCTTTCTTTAACACCTGATTACTTTGTGAAAATTCTCATATTATTTTATTATTGTTTTAAACTGTGGGATTCACTGTTGTTGAACATGATGATTGAAGATAATGAAGCATTGAGATTGGTTATTATGTAATGCTTAACCTGGTTTTGTATAGTCCATAAACCTATGCAATGTTGGTATTCCCATTTTATTGGACTTATTAATTACGTTGTGTGATTCACTGTTGTGGCCATATAAAATGATGATGATTATTGCTTGGGAATTTATCTTGTTTTACTGTTTGACATTACGATCACAACAGATAATGGGTATGTTGGGCTAAGGTGGAAATCCTTACTTATCATGTGAGGTGTAGAAATCTTTCTTGTCAAATTGTGGATCTTGTTAAATTTAAAAGAAAAAAAAAAGATTAGTCGTTGTTCCTTTCACTTCTTAATCATATGTTAATCTTGCTCTTTTTTTTTTTTTTTTATGCAGGATCGAATGAAAATTGAAAAAAGTTTTTTGTTGAAAGATTCATGCAACTAAGATGAAGCAAACATGAAGGAAAAATGGATGCAGACTAGCAAATTGCTATATGTTAAAATGGGATTTATGAACTTCTTTTGAACAATGTTGCAAGTGTTGGATTGGTGCAACAATGAGATGATTGTATATGAAGATGTAAATTTTCATTGGCATCTGAATGTTGGCAAAGAATAGAATATTAGCATGGATTTTTATTTTGTAATGGTAATGTGCTTTTAATATTGTAAGGATATTTGAATATTAATATGAAGTGGAATGAATATTTGGAATTGAAATAAATGTTGAGTGTGTAGTTGATTTGGTCTTAGATAATGGAATAGTAGTTTCATAAGATACAGGTTGGAAGTTGTAATGATGCAAAGATGTATATACAGGAAAAAAATTAAAAAAATTAAATACAATAAATGAATATTGATTGTTGGCGCAATCTTTACTGGCGCAATATTTTCGCAGGCAAAACACCTTCAAAATAATTACTTAAAAAAAAATAAATGTTTTCCCGGCGAGAAAAAACACCGGCAAAAATTTTTAAAAAAATAATTTTAGGTCAAATATTAATGTTTTGCCGGCGCAAAAAAACGCAGGCAATAAATTTAAAAAAAATAATTTCCGTAAAATAGAAATGTTTTGCCGGCGCAAAAAAAAACGCCGGCAACAAATTTTGAAAAAATAATTTACATAAAATATAAATGTTTTGCCGGCGCAAAAAAACGCCGGCAAAAGTTTTTCATCAATTTATTATTGAAAAATAAACCCCTTTTCGTGGCGTTTTATACCTCTTTTCCCGGCGAATAAAAACGCCGTTAATGTTCAACTTTTTACTGGTGCAAACCTTTTTTCGCCGACAAAGGGTATTGCTGGCATAGTTTTTGCGGCGCATTGCGGGTGCAAGGTAAATCGCTGGGAAAGTCTTTTACCGGCGTTTTATAGACTTTTGCCGGCGCTTATTTAGCACCGGCAAAAGTGCAATTTCTTGTAGTAAACTTAAGCTTTTGGGTTGGTATATGGTTTCTTACACTTACAAATGTGCTTCGGGCAAAAGCTCGACCAAAGCACTGTAAAGAAGATTGAGGACATTCAACGACGCATGCTCGTTGGCAACGACATCTCCGCTCTCTTCCCCAGAATCGGAAAGATAATATTTCGCAAGCGGTGGAATGAGGTCTTACATATGCATCGTGAGAAAAAAGAGCTCTTCACCCCATTGATAAGAGCTCGCAAAGATCGAGAATGTCATCAAGATGGAAATGCCACTTATGCCTTTAGTTACGTGGACTCACTTCTGGGTCTGGAGCATCTAGATGGAGATAGGAGAGATTGTTAGCTTATTGTGACGTTATGATTATATATATTATTTATTTTATTATTATTATATAATTAATTGCATTTTAATTAAATATGCGATTAGACTAATGGGGGACCACGTTAGGTTTAGGTTGACGAGTTAGACTTCTTGGATAGGTGTCTTACCTATAGTTAATCCGTGCCTAGTTTAGTTGTTTAGTTCTTCTCAAACCAAAACTCTAGTTTTCTTATAATCCGAACTCTTATCTATTTAGAACTCGAACTCTATTGTTTTTAGAATTTATGTTAGATTATAGCTTTTATTCTTATTCCCTATTTATACACCACCACACTCTTTTATTTTCACACAACTCTTTCTCTCTTCCAACTATTTTTTTGGGTGAGCACCTTGGGCTTTGGCAGTAGAAATTCTAGACCTTCTCCCTCGACTGCTGATTGCAGGCAAGTACCTAACCATAATTTGTAGATTTAATGCGGGTGTTCTTCTTTGATTCGTGTGTGGATGCATGTAGAAACCCCTTTTTATGCCGTTGATGTTTGATTTTCTCCTTTTGTGATGAGACCTTGCATGTCAATGGCCACCATATGATGATTCTAATATTAGGGCCCGAGTCTCCTTGGTTACTTTCTTTTATTTAATTTTGATGTGGGACCTAGGGGATGATTTGATCATGGATCAAGTCCGATCCTTGGGCCGTACATGGTTGGGTGACCCTGTTATAAAATTGATTTTGGGATTGTAATTGGTGGGGCCCACTTTCCAGACGGCCATCGTGCACATGATGCACCTGGCGAGAAGCTCGTCGTTTTGGAGAATGGGTTCTGTGCAGCTGTTGTGAGTTGTTCATAAGGGTAAAAAGGTGTGGGGTGGTTTGACCTGGACTTGAATGGGAGAAATAAAAAGGACTTTACCCATGTCTGATGTGACAGCAAACAGATCATTAAGTTCTGTTAAATCATTGACCTTGTCCTTCAGTTTCTGGGAATTAGAAAGAGACCCTGGATGTTTTATAAAAACTAAATTAGACCCCTTGGCTTATTTTATAAAGAATTGAATGTGGGAAATATTTTTGATGGGATCCTCGAGTTTTCTAAAATTATAAACTAAAATTTTTATTTCTTATTATTATTTACAAATTAAATTTGAAATTGTATCTTTGGTTTTTAATGTATTAAAATTATATTTTTGTACTTTATTATTAGATCTTTGGATAAAATAACACTACAACAAAAAACACCATTGGTGACACCCTTTGGTGACAAAAAAACAATGTTGACACAGAACGCACACGAAGGTGACAAAAGAATTTTTTGCTTGTCACGGAAAAGCTTTAACCAAGGTGCCAAATAAAGAGGAGATTCAGTGACAAAATTACAAAAAAATTTGTCACCGAAAGACAAATTTTGGGTGACAAGTACAAACTTGTCACTGAAGGATTTAAATTTCGCACTGGCGGGCTCCTCCTCATTTAGGCGCGTCGTTTCATGGAAGCAATAAACCCCACCACACTCTCCCTCCCGCCTCTTCCACACTATAACATCCTGAAATTCCAAGGTTTTAATTAGTCTAGTTAATTGTGCTTTTAGCTAATTAAGCTCGTTTATAAGCCAAATAGGTCCGATTAACCATTAGGATCGCGCATGCGAAGTTGGGTTGAGATCCGAGCGCGTTTGGGTAGAGTAGGGGTGTGTGTCGCTATTTCCGGAAAGTTTCGAGGGCTTTTTAGTATTTTTCGCTTTTTGTGATTTTGGCACCATCGCATAGATTATCTAATTTACCAGACTTTGTCCTTTTGTTGCATTCCAATCCGGACCCTCGAACCCAACCCAAAACCTGACCTGACCCGAACCCACCTAAGTTATTTGATTATTCACAAAATCAAACCCCTCCCCACTTTTATCCCATGTGAACCCACCTAACATTTTCCCATCATATCCCCCACCCCACCTCATCATCTTACTCCCATCATGCCCCACCCCCTTAACACACGTGTAAATCCCCATTTCCCATTTCCCATTTCCCATTTCCCCATTTTCCTTTACTAGGTCAAAACCCCACCCCCCTCCATTCTTCATTCCACTCCACAACACAGCAGCCCCTCGTCTCTTTCCTCCCTCTCATTCTTTCATCTCTCTCGTTCTCTCTCCCTCTTCCATGGGTTGCTGCCATCGTCGCTGGACACCACCGCCAACCACCATCATCTCCGGCGGACTCTTCTCCCTCCTCTCTCATCTCATCTCATCACCCATTTCTCATTTCTCTCACTCATCTCTCCTTCACCCAGCTATCGGCGATAGCGGTACGTGATTACTCCTTTTCCTCTTCTCCTCTCTAGGATTTCGTTCGTTTTTATTGCTTTCCTCGCCGATTCCGATTCTAGGTTTTGAAGTCTCGGCATTGTTCGTGCCCTAAATCTCGATTCACGTCGTATTTTTTTTTTTTTATGAGCATTTGATTGATCTGCTATGGAAAATCATCTTGGTCTTTTGATTTGATTTGATTTGATGTGCTTATGATGTGAGTGAGGAATCAAAAGATGGGGATTTTACATAGTTTGATTCAGGGAATCTATGAATTTCATGTAATCTCCTTGGATAGATTGAGAGGATGAATGTGTGAGGAGCATCTTATGATCCAAAAATCTTTCAGATGTTCAATTTTATATTAGCCATTGGCTTGAATGAACAGGGGCACATGTGGCGAATGATGGTTGGTTTTTCTTTTGTAAAATGTAAGCTGATTAGCCATATTTAAGGATGGGAGAATGGGGGGATTTGTTGTCATGGGGCTTTTCTTAAACAGGACATTACCTCATAGGTGTTATAAATTAGGAGGCTTGAGATTGCGAGGACTTGAGCTACATTTTAGATTTCTGATGTCTTTTGTGTCCATTTAAATAAGGAGGGAGTTAGCATCCATGGCCATTGGGGTCTAACTATAAATTATAGTGCTCAATTGTTCATAATGTCATTCAAATCTATTTGTTTTTCTGTTATGGTTTGCGTCGTTGTTCGTTTTTATTGAGTTGGCTTTTTTATTTCATGTGTTTTGTTTTTGTTTGTCTGTTGTTTGGCTGCATGCTCTTTGCTTTTGGTGTATATATATGTAGTTATTAAAATCGGTCATGATCTCAAATCCACGTTAATGGGTAGTAATAATTTGTTCAATTTTTGCTTACTGAATGAGAAAAGGGTGCAACAAGTTGTTAATCATATTATGAAGATATGGTAATTTTGTCCCCATTGGCTGAGTCAATGATAGTGTTAATTCATGTGCAGGTCTTTTACGGTGTTCTTTTACAGTATTTTGCTGTTTTAGCAAATCAGAAGCCACTAAATTTCAGGCTGATGAATCTACTGGTTAAACCATTGATGGAAATGAGCGTGGAGACACCATATTTTGCAGCTATCTGTGCTCGGCAAAGAATTCTGCGGATACGAACTCAATTCTGTGAGGACATCAAGAACTCAGGTCACAGCATTTAACTTATGGAATAATTTGTATTTTTGACTTGTCTTGTAGGCTAGTTTTGGGTGGAAAAGGTGCTACATTGCTCAATATTTTTTTTCTTTTAATAGTTGATTAGAAAGATATAGTTTGAATTTTCCTTCTTCAATAATTCTTTGAAAGTAACATTTAGTCTTCCATTGTTTATGCCATTACATCTGATGGCCACTATGTGATAACATTTACACTTTGAAAGTTGTTGAAGTATTGAACTTGTTTTAGCGCACCTGATGGTAGTTAATTTCTGTTTTATCTCATTTTCAAGATAGTGGCTGTTTCTTTTCATTGATGAATGGTTTCTATTGCCATCTCTGCAGAGAAGAGCAGTTGGCCGTCACTGAAGACATTATTTTTGTTTAGACTCTGGTCCATGATATTTCCCTGTTCTGACTTTCGTCATGTTGTCATGACACCTGCAATACTATTCATGTGCGAGTATTTGATGTGATGTCCTATAATATTAGGACGAGATATTGCTGTTGGAAGTTTTTTGTGCAACATGGTACTCTCTGTAAGTGTAAATTTCAGGAGGCAACTTCCTGTTTTCTTTCAGCGATTGTTGAATGAGATGATGCATGACACTGCCCTGAATAGTCTGAAACTTGAATATCAGCAGTCTTAATGTCAATAGTCTTCCCACATGTGCAAAAAACTTCAAAGCTACTTGCCTGTTATGCTTAAAAAAATTTGTTGAAGTTTGTTATTTCATCAATTTGTTTCCATTATCGGTACTGATTTACTGTAGATGAATGTTTTTTCCCCCCAAAAATCTTGTAGGTCCAGTGACAATTGCTGATCGAGCTGCGGAAGAATCAATGGTTTCAATCATATTGGAGAATTTCCCTTCTCATGCAATGTAAGTGGTTTTTCATTGGACAAAATATAGATAGTTTATTGCACTGTGTGCATGGCGTTGTGTGAGCATGTACATGTCAAATTTGTTAATGAACCTTAGAAATTATGTTAGATTTACTGAAATTCTAGAGAATCGTGTTGCAGTTATGGAGAGGAGAATGGTTGGAGGTGTAAAGAGAAAACTGCTGACTACGTTTGGGTTTTGGATCCAATTGATGGGACAAAGAGTTTTATTACAGGTTTTATAGTATTTTATTTTGTTTTCCTCAATTATTTCTTCAATTTCTTTTATAGTTATACTGATGCCATTTAAGATTCACATGATCTGTTGAATTGTAGGCAAACCTGTTTTTGGCACTCTTATTGCACTTCTACATAAAGGGATTCTGGTAAGATTTTGCAGTACTGTGATGTGGTTATATGTACATAAAGGGATGCGTCTTTTTGCATGATTTCAACATGACCTAGCCTTACTAAATACATGAATTTCTTCAAGTGACACATTTGACTTATATCAGTTTTTGGCACTCTACGGCTCCTTTCTCATATATTTATTTTGAGTTGTGTTCTTCATAACATGTTAAATAATTACATTTTTTTTGTTGCAATTTTATGCAGGTAGATAACTATCAAGATGGAGTTACTTTTTGGCAGTTAACCAAGATGACCAAGATGGAGTTGAAGACTTTTTGTAGTTAACTGGAACACTTATTTTGAATTATTTTTGTCATTTGACACGACACCGTGTATGGGTGTTTTGTAGTTATGCTAAAACTATTAATTAACTTTGAAGTGTTTATTGTTGAAGGATGAATATTTTGAAGGGCTGTGAGCTTGGATGATAGAATGTTGACTTGTTGGAAATTTGATTTGAATGATATTCTGCGTCTTTGTGGTATAAGTTTTGCTAATGGGTGTGTTTAGATATAAATATTTGAAACTTTGTAAGCAGGTGCGAAATGATAAGTTGGGTGGCACAAATATGTTGATTGTGTTTTTTTGTCACAAAAAGAGTATGTCACCCTTGTGTGCCAACCTGGTAATATTATCGGTGACACGCATTTGGTTGTCATGGTAAATATTTTTAGTGACAATTCTTGTCACAGAAGATCTCTTTTCTATGACACCCGCATTGTTGTCACCATTGCTTTCAATGACACCCTATTATGTCATGGAAACTCTTTCTTCCACGACACCATATTTTTGTCACTGTTGACATCATTTCGTGACAAGTGCACAAACTTTGTCACCCTTGACTTTTAGTGTCATGGATATAATGACACCCCATCCCGTGTCACCAATGATAATAGGTGACAAAAATTGGGCCTTCGGTGACATTTTTCCATGTCACCAAACATGTTTTTTCTTGTAGTGTAAATACCGTTCGGGCACACGGTATATTACTAACGTGGGGTTTAGTACCTCGTATGACCTCGGGGAAATCCTAGTGGATTCGAGCTCAACTCATCTTTATTATAAATCCCTTAATTGGGTCTATCCACCATTGATTGAGAATGGGTGCGTTAATCTTTTATCTATTTAGAGATTCATGTGGTTGTTGGGTACGAGACCGTATGTTTGACTTTAGGATTGGCTTGTGATTAATCATTGACCTTCGTGTTTGTATACATGATGTTGGTCTATTAGTTGCATATCCTATGTTGATTGGATATGGACCGTGATGTGGCGTGGCAAGCAATTGAGATATTGTAGAGGTTTAATTGAATGATTTGATTGGTATTCGATTGTGGATTATTGTGCAGCCAGCCCTTCACTTTGACTAGGTTTCTATGTCAGAGCTTTACAGATCATTAGGTTTATTCTACTATGATATGTATATATATGTATATTGATTGGGTCATATTCGAATGACTGCAGTTGTAATTGGACGACTAATCACCGATGTGTGCGGATACTGCAATATCCGAATTTCGAACCGATTTATCCGACCTAAGATTACGAACCGGTTTATGCCCGTCGGCCTTCGAACAAGTTTTCCCGTTATATAGTTATGGTTGACCACCCAAAATAGGAGCATTGCTTCTATGTAATTATTGTATTGCTCTATTTGTGTAGATTGGATTTGGGTTATACGTTCGTTTCGTCATTATCGTGGTGTTAATCTCTTATGATCATTACCTGTCATTACTCACATTAATCTTGTGTTTTATTTATGAATTATGCTTTTGTGCTTGCTGCTTACTTTGTTTATTAGTGCATAGGTATCGATCCCTACCCTACTATGGAGAAAAAGGATGGTCAAACATTTTAAGCGTTTGAACCAGTTGATGAACTTGAGTGGAGAGCCAGAGATGGCTACGGAGCCGTCTAAGTCTGCGTATGAGATATCGACATCTTAGAAAACTTGGTTGATTTAATTCCATAATATATTTTATTTAGTTGTTTTGTTTAAGTTATTTTGGAAACTTTAGCCTTAAATATTCAGTAGTTATGTGTTTTAATTTTGGATATTGATACCAATTGATTTAATGCTTCTGCAAAGATTTATTTTATGACTCATCATATTTCGGAATTTTGTGGGTCCATATTTGGGAGCTTGTGTTGCATTAAACACAGGAAAATAATTATTTATTCATATTTCTCATGTTATCTCTTGGTTGTATTTTAGGGACGTGACACTTATGTTCGGAGTTTTTGATGCAGGTACTGACACCACGACAACTTTGCTTCAGTGGATCATGGCTAATCTGGTGAAGCACAGGGACGTGCAAGCCAAACTGGTGGAAGAGATAGAGGGAGTGGTGGGGAAGGAGGCAGAAGAAGTGAGGGAGGAGGACTTGAATAAATTGCATTATCTGAAGGTAGTGATCTTGGAAGGGCTGAGAAGGCACCTGCCAACTCACTTCTTATCGCCACACGCACTGTCGGAGGAGGTGACGCTTGAAGGGTATGTTATACTCAATGGAGCCACCGTCAATTTCATGGTAGCAGAGATGGGGTGGGACGAGAAGGTGTGGGATGAACCCATGGCATTTAAGCCCGAGAGGTTCTTAGATGGCAGATAGAAGGTGGACATAACAGGGAGTAGGGAGATTAAGATGATGGCTTTTGGGGTAGGGAGACGTATATGCCCTGCGCTTAATCTGGCTAGCGCATATAGAAAACCACCCTTCCCTTGTTTCTTCGACGGGATGTGCATTCGCAAGGTGGTCTCCTTATTTCTCATCTTGTTATTGAGTTTGAACTCAGTAATTATCGAGGCGGGAAGGCCATGGGCTGGAGCAGCGTCCCCACCGTTGAGAGAGAACACCACGTTCCAGTCCCTCGAAAAAGCCCTTGTTAAGGGTTCAAATCACAGTTCATGTACCTACACTCATGCAGTAGGAGGTAAGTGTCCAATCTCCTTTGTTCACAGCACCGGCACTGCACGCCTTCCGTAGTGGCTGTAGCTCACTAGCATGGATGCGGATGTCAATGATATATAGCTTGTGGGGATGCGGATGTTAAAAATAAAAAATAATTCAAATGATTGTAAGGTCATGTGACCCAATCATTTTTCTTTTATGTCATGTGAGTGCTTTGAAAGAGTCTTGAGTCCTATGTCATGTGTGCATAGGTGGTGTTATATGAGTAGTGCTGAAAGAGTCTTTGTGTACGTATATGATCAGGTGTTATGCAGTAGGCAATTATTGTTGCCTTTACTCCCAAATTTATGTTGTACATGGGACCCCTGTATAGATTAGTTATTGTTCTGACTGCCTATACAAACAGTCAAATATACTTGAGTTCCGTAGTGAAATGGAAAAAAAAAAAAAATAGAGGAATTTCTCTTATCTCTCTCGTGTTGCGCGCATTTTCTGTCATGCTGAAATGCAAAAGGTTTCTTAACAAAAGTGTTGCAGAACTTAACAGCCTACAAGTCTAAGTTGCAGAACCCAATAGCCTATAAGTTTTGGCATCCGAGCTAGGTTTGCTCAAAGCTGGACTCTACCTAGGTGCTGTGCGTAGAGAAGAAGACTTGAAACAAGAGTTTGAAAATGGCTACTGTCAATGGTATCGACAGTTCTATAAGTGTTTCTAAACAATTTATACATATTTTCAAAGGTGATAATTATCAATTTTGGAGTATTAAAATGAAAACTCTGTTTTTGTCATATGATTTATGGGATAATTTGGTTGAGAATGACATGAATGAGTATGGTGTAGAAAGACTAACTACAGCACAAAGAAATGAGATGAAAGAGAGTAAAATAAAAGAAGATGCAAATGCCCTATTTTACAGCCAACAAGCTTTGGATGAAACAGTTTTCCCAAGGATAATGGGAGCTTCAACCTCAAAAGAAGCACCAGACCTGCTTAAAGATGAGTATAAAGGGTCAAGTCATACCGATCAAACTAAATTGCATCCTCATTTTCTGAGTCATCAATTGATTTTTTTCAAATATGAGTTGGTCCCACCGTTAAATTGAACAGTATTGATAGCCCTTATATCTAACTAAATGCTCTATGAAAAGTGGGAGGGGCACCGTTTCTCTTCTTTCATCCTATCTACCATCTACTTTAAACCCTATAATAATGGTGTACATAATGAAGGTTTAATGACTCTTTCTCTCTAGCATTTATTACAAGCCAGATGGATGCTTTCAATTGGATATTAGATAGGAACAGAGGGGCATTTCTGTAGAATATATATATATATATATATATATATGAGAAATGCTCTTATACAAGCTTTTCTTACGGTCTTACAGTACAAGTCTCTTAGTGAGGCATACTATTGGTTCATCCGAGCGGACCATTCAAACCTACTCCTCCTATTTACACAGGTGCCACCGAGTTTTGATAGATCCGATTAAAGATGTTAAAGAAATGTTAAATATACGATAGTGGGTCCTATAGAATGGTGGGTGGGTGGGTTGGATATCATGATTCCTTTTATATGGAGACAAACTATTGGCTTGGGTAGTGGGCCTCACTTAAAAGGGATTTGTGCGATCCTCAAAATTAAATAACCTGATTCAAAACTCGCCATTTGCTTGGGAAAGAGAACGTGATAAAGAAATGGCATGCAAGGTCATTTCATTCTTTTCTTTTTAATAAAAAAAAATGGGGATGAGTCTTAGTCATGTAACAAAAGAAAACTCTAACACTGCCAATTGATGAGATGAGGTCCATGAGGACTTTTGGTTGCAACACTTTCTGGCCCATTTCCTTAATTTCCCTGGCATTTTCCTTCGCCCTTTGGTCTTCCAAGGGCATTTTTTGTACTGTGACTGCTTTTCCAAAGAAAAAAATTGTGGAAAGTGGAAAACACTTTTTTCATTCTACAAATCAATCATTTGGTGTGGCCATTTTTTTCAAGAGGGAAAGCAAAATTAAATAAATATATAAGATTTCTACCATTCCATAGAAAAACTTGTCAAGGAGTAGGGGATCCGTGTGGCTAAGCAAAGGAGTAGAATTTTGTGTAGAAAAGACAAAGATGAGGAACGATGCATTGAAAGACCACCAACGAGTTCGGATCGCAGGTGTAGGGATGATAACTGGGCCGTGCCGTGTTCAGGCAGCTAGGCTCAGCTTAGCACGGTCCAAGGTGCCGATTTACCCATATTGTATTGGGCCATGCTGCCCATGTCCGGCCCACATGCATCTTCTAATTTTTTTTTTAAATTTTCTTATATAAATTGAAAGAGACTTTGTGGACTTTTATGAGTTCTAAATTTGAAATAAAGTTGAAATTATTAAGATAAATGCACGGATATTAAGCTAATTTATAAACGAATAATAAATCTTTAATTATTTTAAGTTTTATATTTTATTTATATAAAAACATTAAAATTTTAATATAAATGGGTCGTGCCGTGCAGTGCCTTAGCTCAGCATGGCATGGATATTTTCTGTGCCGTGCCATGCTGTGCCAAGGCCCAGGGATCCCTGGCCCAACACGGCCTCTGTGGGGAAACCAAGCCGCGCTGTGCCAAGGCTCAGGGATCCCTGGCCCAGCACGGCCCAAGTGGAGAAACCAGGCCATGTCGTGCCAGCAAGTTGACCAAGTCAACGACCCAACCACTTTTTTTTTTCCATGCCGGGCCATGCTGGACCTAGGCAGCGCCCCCAGATTTTCATCTCTACCCTGGTGTGGTCTCATACATACTTCCATGAGTGGAATGTATCCAAACCGTTAGAATTGAATGTCATTCCATTTGGCGGCGCATGCATATCTTCAAACTGTGCTTCAATAAAATTTGCCCCTTTATGATATTGAACATTAAATTGATAATGTAATTGATATGCATGATTCATAATATAAAAGATTGTCCTAACCACATTGAATCTGGTCCCAACATAAAATTGAACACCTGATCGAAAATGTAGCTAGTGAACACATATGATTGTGTTACATTATCAATCATGTTATTCAATTTTATGGTGGGACCAAATCTTATTGAACTAGAATTTTAGAATACGCTGCCAGCATTCAATTCCCACGGTTAGGATCATCAGTGGATGGCCCCCACAGGGAGTTCAACACATACCACTCAGGGGATCCGGAATCCCCGGAGTAAGCCCTACACAAAAGGACAAAATTAAGTCAAAATCAAAATGGGCCGATACCCATCCTGGCTGATGCGTCGAAGCCTCCCGGTTCAAAAGCCGTTTTTGACTCGTTCCTTTTCATTTTTAACGACTGATGATGATGATCTGTAGAAAAGTCTGCGAGATATGGACAAAGTACAGGTACGGTAGATTGATAAAAAAAAAAGTTCTAATCAGATGATCAGAGCCGTAGAATACACGCTCTGAGTGGTAAGACCCACTCCTAGTCTCAGATATGGACAGTGGCTAGAAGCCGAACGTATTTAAATTTTTATATGGATCTCCTAATTCGTATGGGAAGATTAGTTAACACAATTAAGTTAGTGCCCATTCAATTTTAAGACTCTTGACAAAGAGTACGATCCTATTCAAACTCTCATAGCTCCTGGACTACGACTTGTGTAAGGTGGCCGGCCAAATGATTTCGAAAAACTATGACCACATGCACTAAAATTGAGTCAATAGTCTAACAGCTTACAGTTATAAAATCCCCCCTCCCAGAGCAACTTCAGAGCACAACCCAACCATCCCACACACATTCATTGAAAAAGGGTGGAATTGAATTCTGGTCATTCTAGCTATTTCCAGCAATGAAGCCCTGGTTCTTCATCTTCATCTGCCCTTGCCTTTGTCTGGGCCTAGTTCCAGCAAAGAAGCTATGGCTCCTCTTCTTCATTTCCTTCTCCATTTCTTTAGCTGTAGCAATCAAGCTACTCCTAGACTCACCCAATAAAAACAAGAAGAGAAATCTTCCACCTGGTCCTCCAACTATACCCTTCTTGGGCAACCTGCAATTGCTAAAGAAATCTGTTCTGGACATTGAGTCCTTCCTTTGCCAGCTGCATGCCAAGTATGGCCCCATCATCACTCTCAGAGTTGGGCTCTGTAACATGATCTTTATTAACGACCGCTCGCTCGCTCATAAGGCGCTGGTCCAGAAGGGATCCATCTTCTCAAACCGAACACCAGCGCAAGGGATGAGCCGAATCACTACCAGCAATCAACACACCATCAGCTCGGCTGGGTACGGCTCGTCCTGGCGCAACCTGCGCCGGAACCTTGTGTCTGGAGTATTCCACCCTTCCTGCGTCAAGTCCTACTCTCAAGGACGGGAATGGGTTCTCAAGACGCTGGTTGGAGAGTTCACACAGTATGCTGACTCGGGCGAGCCAGTGGTCGTCTTTGAGAAAGTTCAATATGCTATGTTTAACTTGCTCTTGCAAATGTGCTTTGGACAAAAACTCGACCAAAGTACCGTAAAGAAGATTGAGAGCATTCAACGCAGAATGATCATTGGCTTAGACATCTCCATTCTCTTTCCTTGGATTGGAAAGATACTGCTCCACAAGAAATGGAACGAGCTTTTACAGATGCGACAAGAAAAAGAAGATCTTTTCGTCCCATTGATAAAAGCTCGACAAGACAAAAAGCTACGCCAAGAGGGCGACGACAACTGTCTCCATAGTTATGTGGATTCGCTTCTGGGTCTCGAGCTTGCAGATGAGGGAGGCAGAAAGCTCACCCAAGGAGAGATGGTTAGCCTATGTTCCGAGTTTTTGACAGCCGGGACTGACACCACGACGACTTCGGTTCAGTGGATCATGGCTAATCTAGTGAAGCACCAAGACGTGCAAGCGAAGCTGGTGGAAGAGATAGAGGGAGTGGTGGGGAAGGAGGCAAAAGAAGTGAGGGAGGAGGACCTGGATAAATTGCCTTATCTGAAGGCAGTGATAATGGAAGGTCTGCGCCGACACCCTCCGTCACACTTCGTTATTCCCCACACTGTTTCGGAGGAGGTGACATTGGAAGGGTACGTTATACCAAAGAATGCCACCATCAATTTCATGGTAGCAGAGATGGGGTGGGACGATAAGGTGTGGGATGAGCCCATGGCATTTAAGCCAGAGAGGTTCTTAGATGGCGGAGAGAAGGTGGACATAACAGGGAGTAGGGAGATTAAGATGATGCCTTTTGGAGCTGGGAGACGTATATGCCCGGCGCTTAATCTGGCTATGCTTCATCTTCAGTACTTCGTGGCAAATCTAGTGAGGGAGTTTGAATGGAATCCTGTGAAAGGAGAAGAGGTTGATCTGAGTGAGAAGCTGGAATTTACTACTGTCATGAGAAAGCCTTTGAAGGCAAAGATCACCCAAAGAACAAAATAATGGCAGGGTGGCAAGTTCTAGGTTTCGTTATGCATGTATGATGCATGTAGGAGTTAGGAGAAGTGATGCATGACAATGTCCCACTTCCCATTCTCCGAGGTCAACAATAATATATGCATATGGAAATATATATAAATTCCATGTTTTATATATGGAAGTATATATATAAATTCTTTGGCATGGGCATTCAGCTTCCAATCTGTCAATCTTTGATGTCGTTGCATGTCTCTTTAGTATAATAAAATAAAGATTTTTCATTTGTTGTTTATTGCGTTGTTCTATTATATACATATAGTAAAGTAGCCCAAATTTACATATTTTTTTAAAACATTTTTTCCCTGAATCCCATGATTTCATGGGATAGTGTATGTCACAGAAATTCATAAATCCCTTGCTATCATGGCTTTTATATCAGCATCTTAGAAAAATTATTTTTCAAATGATAAAATTTGAAAATTGATGATCAAATGTGTATTTACTTTTCACAAAATGCCAGTTTCCATGTCCTATAAAAAAATAATTTTTTACTATTTGCTAAAAAAATATGATTATGATATCATGGGATATGGTGAAAAAAAAATTTTAAAAAATAATGTTGACCAGAGTCAAACGACTCTATTGACGGTATCAAAATTTGGGTCATGAAATTAGGAAAGCAGAGTTTAATGTGAACCAATAAATCAAAACTCCTAGATTTTATAAGTTGCAAGTCTTCCCTGCTATTCAAAGCCTTTGTGATTAATTTAAGAATCGCCGAAAGGTTTACAAGGAAAACCCCCTTGCACTAGGGTGCTCATACTCAGGATGCAACTATGCTGGGACCAAATACTGGATATCAGGGCTACCCATTGTTTTTCCTTCTCTTTTTGACCTTTATACTCATATATGTTGATATCTGACATATGTAAAATATAAAACCCTCCCAGTAGATGCACTACTCTTTCTCCCCTTTTTAGAAAATGATGGGGCCCCGCATGCCACGGCCCGTGTGAGTTCAAGTAAAACACAAGCCAACATAGAATACAATGTCACTTAGTATAGTGTAAGACTTGATCTATCCACAAATAAGACTCACAATAGGACCAATGGATGTTGAATTATTGGCGAAGAAGTTTCGAAGAAGTGTGACTCTCTGAAATTATCTATATCAGATAAGGGAGTCCTAAGGTTGGTTAGAAACTATTTTTACATTAAAGACAAGAGGCGAAGAGATTTACATAACTTCTTGATTTTCAGAGCACACATTGATCGACGGCCGTAAGTCGAGTCTCCGCTTACGATCCATCAATTAATATCCGAGCTTGGCATGGTGTTGATCTAGGGCTTCATTTTGAGCCCTCGTTGTAGTTTTGGGGTTTTCTGTCACTCAAGACTTGAGGAGAGAGTTGTCCTCTTGTTGGGGAATATTGATCAACATGCAGAGGCCTTTTTTCCCTTGTTTCCCTCGAAAGTCAAAGATGACGTACGAAGAGATGAGTACTTTTGAGCCAAGCCAATCAGCTGGCTTTGTCTTCTTTGTCTTGTTTTCTAGCTGTATGTACCTCCAACTCTAGCTCAATTCTCTAACAACTATTTACCATTTCTCTTCTTCCTATAATTGTTTATTAATTTTAGCTTAGAGTTAGTTGGAGAGGTATCATGTGGACATGTGGAATCTATGTTTAATACACTACCCTATCTAATTCTACAAAATGAATTTTAGAGAAAATGTTTGATTCCTTACATCAGCAATTGAGAAAAATACGGGAAATTTTCACTTTATATGGAAAATTCTTTTCACATCCAACAATATTGCTATTACTAAAATACATTTTTCAATTAAAGTGCAGATCTTTCATGATTAGGCTTAATCAGTCCATAAATATAATATTCTTCTCTCCAAAATACTGCAACATGAAGGATTAAAGCCAAAAATATATTACGATATGCAGTTAACTCTGCATTATCTGCAGCATGCATTATATCTATATATTTGTGATAATATCTTAATGTACTATTTGTTATCATGTTCTTAAGTGAGTACTTTTGAGACTATATAGATCAAAACAAATTATCAACTTGTTACATAATGTAAATACTTATTAATTCCAAGAAAGAGAAAATCTTCTTACAGAGTATACGTCTAGATTGTCACCAAAGACAGAAGTCACCAATGCACAATGCGCGATGTGCAGATGCATAAGAGAAAATCGTCTTTAATTTAAAAAATTATTTTATTATATTATATTATATTGGTAATTAGAACCATTATTAACTTTTTTAAATATAACCTCATTCCAATAATACATGTATTATTGGAATACCTATATATAATTATTTCACAGATATATACTATAGTGTTTTGGGTTTGCATCTAATAATTTATAAATCAATTCATCGGTTCCTAGGCAGTAGTCTCACGACCCTTTAATTTTAATACATTATTTCTTAGCCTTCCTAAAAGGTTAACTTTTTCCAACCCAATAATCCAATCTAAAGATCCCAACGGTTTCTCCTCTTGCAGGTGCTGGTATTTCCATCAAAGTCAATTTCGTCATGGGTACTTTTTCCCACAAACGATGTCTCATCTGTTGGAATTTTGAAATATTCCAATGGTTCCACATGCATATTACCTGTCCATTTCTACATAGTTTGGATGTGTTTTTTATTGAATGTGGAGCCCATATGTTAGGTAATGAAGACCATGAACTGGTCAGACCCAAGCCTACCATAATCAGACAAAAGAACATTTGTCCATTCTTCTTTCTTTTCCAGGAAAATGCTGTTGAGTTTTGATACATAGTTTTTCATGGTCTAACATTTCTGCTTGAACGTGGAGCCCATTATATCTATAATCAGGAGCATAAACCTGATGTGACTCAACTTGGGTCCATCTCCGTGTGAAAAAGTAACCAAATACTTTGCATCTTAGCATCCAATTTCAAAAAGAGCCTTGCATCTTTCCCACCAGAGCCTGGACCTTGTAACTTGCCACTTCCAATGCAGCTATGGCCCTCTGGGTCATTAAGGCTCAAACCTTTGGAAGAAGATGACCCACCATTAGCCTTGATTCCCTTTCTTGAATTTCATCTCTAGGAATTTCTGATTCGGAAAAAATGGTGACAGTTTTGGAACTTCTGAGTTATACAAGCAAAAGGAGGGAGATATATATGCAAATGATGAGTTCAAATGAAATGAGAGGGAAGAAGAGAAAGAAACTGTTTCTGGGGTGACGGGGGCCACATCAGGGACCTCGCAGCAGTGAGCCAGAGACCCACTGGTTTGAGTATATTTTCAGTGGGCTACATCATGAAATGGGGCATAATTTTGAAAGTTGTTGTGTCACAAGAATGAGGGCAGAACCCCAAAATCTTCCAAATGTAAACATGCAATATAAAAAATGTTCACAAAAACTTTAAAGTATTTTGATCTGTTTGCATCACATGCTACCCACTGTATGAATTACAGCTTTTCTAATTTAAGCACACGTAAGAAATATCAAAATCCAAAGGAGGACCATGACGTCAAAACTCCTTAATAATCACATGGTGGTTGGTGGTGAGTTTGAACTTTGAAGACGCTCTTTTGTTCAAATCTTCATATATAGATATGGTATGGTCTAGCATGTGAGCAAATGAGTGAGTTCGTTATGCATGAGTTGGGACAAATTTGACTCAAAAGTCCAACTGAACTTGGGATCGTCGTCAAGATGACAACTCACACACGCGTCCTTCATGCATGAACGTGCAGGCTTTTCTTCTGTAATTCTTCTTATTCATTCTTTCTCCTGAAAGTTGCAAAACAGGTGGTGGTGCAGTTGAGACACATTTTTAAGTATTTTTTAGTTTCAATCGATACACAATTACCCACATCAGTAAATGGAAGTGGGACTAATTAATACATCTCAATTTTGAATTAAAAAAACTTATCTTATCTTGAAATGACTCATCGAACGGATGTGTCTCTCCTTTCTTTCCATTTAACCTTGTTTTTATGTCTTTCTCCTTTCCTAACCTCCTCTTCCTCTCTCTTGTATTATTTTCTCTCCCTTTCTAATCTTCAGTGTCCTCTTTGACTCTCAAATATTTGGTTCTACTTGTGATCTCTGATTTCAGCAAGTATAAAAGCAACTAAATTGGTTCGTGATCGAGATTCAAATTTTTCTTCGAAGTTGAGAAATTATTATTATAGACATGGCAGTTTTCTTTTTAATTTTCAATGGATTAGCAAAGATTTAACCCCTGCATAGCGCACGGGATTTAATGCTAGTTCTATCACTGTCACAATTACTGTCACAATTCACAAATGCAATGTCCTTCATTTGAAACTGTATCTTCACTATCATATCATAATATCTTTAAACCATTAAGACTGGAGAAAATAGAGCGAATTAGAATAATATCATTAAGTGAAAAACAAAAAAAAAAAAAAAAACCAGAATTTTTCTTTTTATTATTAATCTGTGTCTATTTATGGTTTTAATGAGCTAAAAAAATAATTTATATTCATTAGATATTTTCATAAAAAGTCTTCCAAAGAAAACCGAACGTCTAAATTTGTCTTTATTCCTCGGAGGCTATATCTTGATAGTCTTGTCTGTAGCAGAGGCGGATTCACTTTGTATTCACTGGTGGCCCAGGCCCCCAGTGAATTTTTGGAAAAAGAAAAAAAAAAAAAAAAATATATATATATATATATATATATATATATATATGCACACACACACACTAAGTTAGACCCAATGTAATTAGGCCCCCAATGACATGTAACCAGGCCCCAGTAAAAAATATTAGGCCCATTCTTCATATATATTATTAGGCCCATTCTTCAACTATTAGGGCATCAGAGGTAAAGACTGCATAATGTCTTGTACGTTTTATAGAAAAAGAGTTGCTTGGAACTATTACTAATGATATTGTAATAGAACTTTTTCAGAATATAAAAACTCATAGGGAACAATTGTGATAAATAAAGATTTCTTTGTTTTATTGCTTGAAACTATTACATTATATTCGTCCCATATAAATAACAAAAAAAAAAAAAAACCGGGGGCGTTGCCCCAGGACCCCCACTACTTAATCGTGCCCCCAATGAGTTTGAATCCTGGATCCGCCACTGGTCTGTAGTGTACACGCTTCCTCAAGCCTGCCCTCAGTCATTTGTCTAAGGCCTTGTTTGGTAGCCATCCAAAATAGATTCAGCAAAAAAATAAAAAAAGGGGGATAGAGAGACTAAAATCAGATCATGTTGCGTCTTAAAAACAAAAAAAAAAAAAAAAAAAAAAAACCTTCCACCTCTCCTTTTTTTAGGCCCTCACAACTCTCATTTTTAGAAGCCCAAAATTGAGGCTTCTTATTTTAAGAGGATTTTGCCTCCGCTTTTTTAAAGTGGGTATAGGGTTGAATAATGTGTCAAATATTTTTATTTTTCAAACATCTATCCAGCGCTTTAGGTATTTAGATAAATAGAAATTAAAAATAAAGATACGAAACATGCACTTATACATCTCCTTTTCTATCCCCATGAGCAGCTTTACAATTGAATCAATATTTTTTTAGTTTTTTCCTGTTACTTTAATGAGCTAGTGGTGAAAAGTAAAGCTTTTTTTTCAAACCTGAAGTCTCCCACGGACGTCCTGGGCAAGTGTGTGTGAAAGGAATGTGTCAGCACCATCAAGCCACGTTTTCATAATCGACAGTTTCACACAGGTAATATAAAATCTCCTTAGCACCGAGTCTCCTCCCTTTCTACTAAAACCACGACTTTGGTGGTGCGTGTGCGTCGGTCGGTCGGTCGTCCCTGAACCATTGAATGATCATATATATTAATTACCTACTTAGATATAGGGCTGTCCCCATCTATAAGTCCCACTCAGGGCACAATTTCACATACAGAATATAGAAAAAAAAAAAAAAAAAAAAAGAGTGTTCCACGTCTGAATATATCTTGGTGTAAAATCTGGTGGGCCCCACTGATCTGATCTCAAACACCAGTGGATCTAATTCATCACCAGACCAATAAATATACCTTAAATAACTTAGATGGAATGATCATATGTATATTGGTATCAAGTGGACCATGGGGTCCCACAACCCCTGTCGACTTATATTGGTATCAAGGAGACAGAATAATTTTTCAATTTTTCTGCACAGATGTAACATAAAGTAGTCCTATAACATATTCCATTACATAGGAACAACAACAAAGAGAAACAACGCGGACGGTTACACCTTTGATTGGTAGGTTATTCAAAGAATGTCCATTTTGGTTTTGAATACTTTGGAATGGAGAATGAGGTCTGTTACAGTACTTACCTTCTTATTGTTGAGTCTAAGTTTTGATCTGTCCACCCTTTTCTTGTGGCCTAGGTATTCCCTTTATGGTTTCCGTCGTGCTCCAGTCTTCCGCTTCCATTTCTGGTTTCCGCCATGCTCTAGTCTTTCCTTTTTGGTTTCCGTTTCTCTCTAGTTCCCGTTTATGTATTTGGAGTAGTAAATAGTAGTTTAGATATGAAGTGGGAATTGAGCTTTTTTTTTTAGTAAGTTACATTGTTCAATTATTTTAGAGAGAGGAGATTTAGGAGACCGGAGAGAGAGGGGAGTGGAACGTGAATGGACATTATGACAGTTGGCCTGATGTAGTACTTTATGAAATGAGGAATTATACTTTGGAGGCAAACCACATTCCAATATATATATATATATATATATATATATAAGCGGAATTTATGGGAGAAGTCCCTGTAGGACCTCATACATCTTACCAAGTCCCCGTATCATGTTAGACATGGGAGGGGTCCTCATGTAGCCCTTTTATTTATTTATTTTTTTTTTTTTTTTGCGATATGGTCGATATCAACCACTCTGTCAGTCAGATTTTTTTCAACATGTAACTGTCTTATTTGTTGAATGGTCGATATCAACCATATGCGAAATAACAAGAAAAAAGACGAATCTGCAAGTCCATCTGCAGATCCTTCGCCCTCGCCTCCTCTCACTCCCCTTGGGTCTGCAGGTCCTTGGCCCCCATCCCTTCCCTCCCCCACTACCTACAAGACCACCCATCTTCCTCATCTCAGCCTACAACCTCTCCTCTGTCTCCCCTCCCCTCTTCTCCATCCTCCCCTCTCTCCATGGCGATCCTCCCTCCTCTTCTGACGAAGATGACCCCATGCTTGTCGCCCTCCATTCCTTCGTATCCTTCCTCTCCCTGCCTTCCGTGGTCCAATCCACTACACTGGAACAGCACCAGCAACCGAGAGAGAAAAAATTCAATTTCTATTTGGGTTCTGCAAATCAAGAGCAACTACCGCATAACGGTCAATATCGACCATATAACTAAATGAAAAAAAAAAAAAAAAAGGAAAAAAAATAAGGCGAATTAGAATAATATATCATAAAGTAAAAAAACAAAAAAAAATCCAAAAAAAAAAATTTATTGTCAATCTGTGTCTATGTATGGTTTTAATCATCTAAAAAATAATTTATATTCATTAGATATTTTCATAAAAGATATTCCAAGGAAAACCAAACGTCTAAATTTGTCTAGGCCCTCTATAGTCCCTGGAGACTATATTTTGATAGTCTTGTTTGTAGTGTACACTCTTCCTCAATCCTGCCCTCAGTCAATCATTTTACGCCTTGTTTGGTAACCATCCAAAATAGATTCAGGAAAAAAACAGAGGGGGGGGGGGGGGGGGTGGGGGGGTGGGACTTTTTCCTGTTACTGTAATGGGCTACTGGTCAAGAGTAAAGCTTTTTTAAACTTGAAGCCTCCCAGGGATGTCCTAGTCAAGAAGTGGCGGACGCATGATTTTTATTTGGGTGGGGCAAAATTTTCGTTCCACTTTGCTAGACTTTTTTTCACATTAACAGTACCAAAAGAGAAAATATATTTTATTTAATTAGGCACAAACTTTTTTCCATGCTCAGATCTTCTACCCAATTCAAGTATCTTCCCAATACCCAACTGAAGTGTCTTCCTACTACCCAATTCATCATCATTAAAATAGCCTAACATAACATTTCCTTTAATCAAAGGTGTTTGGATGCCCTGAAAAGGTGATTTGGGTGAGCTCCCGATTACCCAATTTGGATTTCCAAAGGGTTCTATTTGGATTTTAAAAAATGTGGTTGTCTGTTAACTGTAAAAACAATTCCCTATAGTTAGTTGTAGATGAGCCCTAATGTCTGATTTGTATGATTTGAGGATTAAAGTGTGCCCAATGGTGATTTGGTGATCTTCGGACCTATAGATATTCCTTAATTTTGTGATTTAGGGCTTAAGGTTGAATTAGAATTTGACGATTAAAATTATGATTTGGAGATTAATGATTCAAGTTTAAGTATAAAGTGATTAGAATTATACTAGATTTAAGAAGGGAAGCAAATTGCTTTATTTAGAGATATTTGGTGAGAGAAAGAGACTAACCATGAGAGGACCGACGACGAGGTGTGAAAATGATCCGGTACTCTCCGCGAGAAGATGTCAAAAAAGAAGAAAGGCGTTTTCAATCAGATTTGGTGATGTGGGGCAATAACAAGATTTTGATGTAGGGCAATTATTTATTACATACACTAGTGGAGCCCGCACGTGCAATGCACGCACAAGAAACATACTCTTTTAGTATGATAATCTGAAAAAAATAAAGTCATTGAAAAACTCAATATTAACTATCTCAATGGAGAACGACCAATTTACATATAACTCATTTTTTTTTTTTTTGGCAAATTAAGTAATCTACAATCACTCATTGTTCTTATGAAATTTAGTAAAAACTCCAATAGAAAAAAGTAAGAAAAAGATGGAATAACAAGATATATGGAAGGAAACTAATTAAAAAAAAAAAAAAAAAGTTGAACACCAACCTTTTCTGGCCATACATGATTAGGCAAAACACTCACCAATTTCAATATAGATCGATAGTCCGGCCTATTTCCCATTAAAATTTGTCTAAAACCTAGCGCCAAATACATACCAAATTCAATGAAACAAAATACTAACCAAGCAAAACAGTACCCAACTCATAGCTTTAAACGAATCAACAACAAATCACAAGGATTCCAAGCAATCTTTGGCATTCTCATCTCTTCCTCTAACAAGCAAATCTTGTCTTTATAGGCATTGGGATCTAAGTTGAAATTTTCTACACATGAAAATCTTAACTGAAATTTCTCATTTGAGTTCTTGCAGCAATGAACAAATTCCTCAAACACAACCCTTTTCATGATCACTTGAGCTAAGCATTTCATCAAAATATAATAATACTAAGTGGGGCCCACAGATGTGTAGAGAAAAAGCGTGACAAGTTCTTCTACTAAGTGAGGCCCACAAATGTGTAGTTCTCTTTTATTTTATATATATAATATAATAATACTAAGTGGGGCCTACAGATGTGTAGATGTAGAGTAAAAGCATGACAAGTTCTTTTACTAATTAAGTGGAGCCTACAGATGTGTAGATGTAGAGTAAAAGCATGAAAAGTTCTTCTACTAATTAAGTGGGGCCCATAGATGTGTAGTTCTCGTTTTATTATATATATCTAATATAATAATACTAAGTAGGCATACAGATATTATAATAATACTAAGTGGGGCCCACAGATGTGTAGAGAAAAAGCATGACAAGTTTTTCTACTAAGTGGTATAATATAATAATACTAAGTGAAGCCACAGATGTGTAGATGTAGAGAAAAAGCTTGACAAATTCTTCTACGAAGTGGGGCCCACAGATGTGTAGTTCTCTTGTATTTTATATATAATATAGTAATACGAAGTGGGGCTCCACAGATGTCTAGATGTAGAGAAAAGCATGACAAGTTCTTCTACTAAGTGGGGCCCACAGACGTGTAGTTCTCTCTTATTATATATATAACATAATATAATAATACTAAGTGTGGCCCACAGATGTGTAGAGAAAAGCATCACAAGTTCTTCTCTTTTATTGGGGCCCACGTATGTGTAGTTCTCTTTTATTATATAAATAATATCATAATACTAAGTGGGGCCCACAGATGTTTAGAGAAAAAACATGACACTTTTTCTCTTTTATAGTAAGGGCATAGATATTATATGATTATTATTATAATATAATAAGAATATATTATTATATTATATTATATTATATTATTTGGGGGGCCCACAATTGTGTAGTGAAAAAGTATGCAACTTCTCTTTTCTTTTATAATAAGGGTATAGATTTCATATTATTATTATTATAATAAAATAATAATATATTATTATATTATATTATATTATATTATATTATATTATATTATATTATATTATATTATAATATTTGGGGGTGGGCCCTAGAAAGGTGTAGTGAAAAAATATGCAGTTTCTCCTCTTTTATAATAGTAATATATATATATATATATATATATATATATATATATACACACATCCCTCACTATAGGGTGAGGGCACTTTCCCTTTTTTGCACATGAATCCCCCTTTTGTACTTCACACTATGTACTTGAAATCCCCCTTTTGTACTTGAAAATCTCCATTTATGGAAGCATCCCTCACCCTATGGTGTGGGATAGATGCACTTGAATATTTCTCATATATATATATATATATATTTAAAAGATATAAGATATATAATATATAAGATATAAGATAAGATATGATAAAATTGTAGATAGATTATAATATTTGGGGGTGGGCCCCACAAAGGTGTAGTGAAAAGGTTTGTAATTTCTTATAATAATATATTATTATATTATATTATACTATTTGGGGGTGGGCCCCACAATGGTGTAGTGAAAAAGTTTGCATTATAATATTTGGGGCTGGGCCCCACAAAGGTGTAGTGAAAAAGTTTGCAATTTCTCATAATAATATATTATTATATTATATTATAATATTTGGGGGTGGGCCCCACAATGGTGTAATGCAAAAGTTTGTATGAGATAGATAGGTAATAAGGGTATAGATATTATTATTATTATATTATTATATTTTCTTATAATATTTTGAGTGGGCCCCACAATAGTGTAGTGAAAAAAACATGCAATATTGCCTCTTTTATAAGAGTAGATAGATATGGGACGCATTGAAGCTCATTCAAGTCTATTAGCATTGTTTAAAATTGACCTAGGATTAGTATTTAGGTCCGCCTATGTGGGCAAGTGTGTGTGAAAGCAATGTGTCAACACCATCAAACCATGTTGCCTATGTGGGCAAGTGTGTGTGAAAGGAATGTGTCAACGCCATCAAACCATGTTTTCATAATCAACAGTTTCACACAGGTAATATAAATCACATTAGCACCTAGTCTTCTCCCTTTCTACTAAAACCACCACTTCGTGTGCGTCGGTCGGTCGGTCGTCCCTAGGTATTTAATCATGGAACAAACCTAATCCTATTAGCAATGCAATCCGGATTTGACTGCTCTTTCAGGTGGGGTCCACCTAGCACAGTTTTTTTTTCTTGTACTTAAAAAAATTTAGATGTGTGTTTTAGATTGTTACATAGGATGCGATGTCATGAATTAAATATTTAAAAGGGTCCCATGTTGCTATTTTTTTGTTTTTTTTTGTCACACACTTGCAGTCCTACCCACTCCCCAATTAAAGTTTGAGACTCTTCCATGATAGATTGACATCTAATTAAATATTGAAGCCAAGGGCAATAAATTAAGGGTTCAACACGACTTAATGGTGTTGATATTTTGCGAAAATCTAGGTTTTATTAGATCCTACCATGAAACCCCCTCCCCACTTTTCACAATTAAAAATGCTCCATGTGGACCCTACGGACAAGTTTGAACATTATATAATAATATTAAATTTAATAAAGTCTAATAATGAATACTTCGCAATATGCATACATCATCTTGCATTAATTTCCAGTAAAATTATGAAAATGGTTGTTTAGAATTAGTGGTTACATGGTCAAAAGAATCTCCAACAGATTTAAGAGAAAGACTTTTATCATTCCTTGTGCTAATTATCATAGCGCAACACACTTTCACATTGCCCCTTTGACCATTAAAGCCAAGCTTGGTCTATATTTTTCATTATTAGTTTTAAAATATATATATATATATGATGTAACTTTTAATAAATATCTAGATATATATGTCATAAATAACACCAAAAGAGCCAAGATATTCAAAAGGGCTTTTGACCGTACAATCACCTATCGTCAAAAAGTTCCCCACCTCCCCTTCGTAAATGTAATTTATAATTTTTTTGGGACCTTTCCTGTAAAGTTGCCCTTACACCTAATATTCACCCATGCCCCATGAATTACAAAAAATTAAATATTTTCCCAAGAGCTCTCCACCCAACATCCTAGGGCTGTCAATCGTGTCATATTAACGAATTTGGGTTACGAATTAACAAATTCGTGTTAAAATCACCTCAACCCATATACGACCCGTTAACTTAACGGGTCAACAAATCCAACCCCAACACAACCCGTTAATTTAACTGGTTATACGACTCAACCCATTAACCCGTTAAGTAATTAAGTTATTTCGAAAATTAAAAGAAAATCTATGCAAAAATATATATGGAGAAAAATATATAAGCCACACGAAACTGTAAGTGAGGATCTCGAGTGGATCCCACATAAAATCCCGCTATAAAATAATAATGATTTTCAATTTCTTCTTTATGAACATAAATTAATTCTAATACGCTTAGGCACTAAAAAATTTTTAACGAATTAAGCGGGTTGTTAAGGGGTTACGGGTTTAATTCGTACACGACCCGTTAACTTAACGTGTTAACGGGTTTGACCCGTTAATGACCCAAACCCATTAAGAGCGCACCTAAACCCGTTAATATCTTGTGGTTTTGTGTCGTGTTAACTGGTCGTGTGGCATTTTGACAGCCCTACAACATCCTATGACCATGCGATATCAAACACATCACACCGTGCTATATCGTAAGGCTGTGCAATATCGCACGTATTACTCTGTACGATATTGTAGGGATGTGTGATATCGCATCTTTTTTGTAGGAGTGACTCTGTTGAGAATATTTAAGCTTCGACTGTTGTAGAGAAAATGTCAGGTCTAAAGATAGTCGTACGGTTATAATCCTTAATTTTTTCGGCAAGTATTGTGGAGATTGGAGTGTTTTTTTAAAGAATTAATGAATTATTATAAGGTTTTTTAAATATGGGATATCGCAAAACTTTACATATTAAGACATGAGCAGTAATCAAAATGTGTTAACTAAGGAATGATATTGGGTTAATTATAGTCAGGCTTCATAAATCGAGTGTTCTCACCCCTCTTTCTTCCCTTTTTCTTCTAATGTGGAACCTTTCTATCATTAAATAAAGATGATGCTATAATGTAAATGGTCTTCGATACTAGACCCTTGTTTTGTCCCTCGTTTTGTTTGATGTGGTTAGGAATAGGGCTGCACAAAAAATCCCGTATCACCACAAAACCGAACCAAACTGACCGAACCGGGAGGTTCGGTTCAATTTATAATTGATCGGTTCGGTTAACAGTTTGAAAATCATAAAAACCGCTTACATCTGTCAATTTTCGGTTTGAGCTCACGGTTAACCGCTTAAACCGAACCGACCGTATGCAGTAACTTAATATTATTTTTTTTTTTATTTTAGGCTTAGGGTTTAGTTTTTTACTACTTTTAAAGTTACATTCCACAACTCCATTCTTACATGAACTCGACCGTTAACACTGCCTCAGTGCATCTCCTCTAATCTCTCAAATGCCTTTTGATACTTCATTGCAGATAGAGGGATTATTGTACTGGGTGTTTTACTTCCATAATAATTCCTACCTCGTTTCAATGAAGTTTTTATCAGAAAGTTATACTCTTGAGAATGCTTAAAAAGCCAGTAGAGTCTAACCTTTTGATGGTTGGTTTTGGTTTTACCTAATCAATCTGTTAAGAAACCTTCATTTCTGAAAAATACAGTGGGTTCTGATACAGATTTTATTTGTGTATGACTTTTCTTAACATGAACTATTATTATGTTGTAATTCCAAATGATATTATGTGGAATGAATGTTTCACTATAAGCTGGTTAATGTTTTCTTTTTCTTTTTCTTGCGCTTGCGTTTAGTCCAAACTTTCTTTTTGGAATAAAATTATTTTTTATATGCGTTTAGTCTAGTCTGGAATGTTGGATTTTTATGTTTGCACTAAATATTGGAATAAATGCAAAGGATGGGGTATCATCATTTTGAAATCTTCAATGTCTGATTTTCAAAAAAATAAAATAAAATAAAAAACAATGGTTTAACCGAGCGAACCGAATTTAAGCCCACTCCATTGGTCGGATCGGATCTGTTAATTAAAATCCGACATATTTGATTTGGTTGTTGGTTTTAGTGTTAAACCGATCCGAACCGCCCATGTGCAGCCCTAGTTAGGAAGATTTGAATGAATGAACGAGACGCTGGATGGGTCACAATTTGAGGACAGGCGCATTGAATTCTTTTGCGCTTTCTATTTGATTTTCTTTTTCTACATCTGCATGAAATTATACATCAAATGTATTGATAGGTAAGCCTATTGCTTAGGCGATGTGGAATGTGGGACTTCCCAACACTCCCCCTCACGTGCTGGTCCAGATTTCATGGACGGGCCTGTCACATGGGCTACACTAGAACAACGGGTTCAGAACCCACTCTAATACGATGAAATAAAACATATACCTACCTAAAAGCTTAAGCCGATAGGTGGAAAGCATATATTACGACATGTCAAGCCTATTACTTAGGCGGACCACATGGGATGTGGGACTTCCCAACAAAGACATGTCAAGCCTATTACTTAGGCGAGCGACATGAGATATGAGACTTCCCAACAGTAACCTCTCTAATTAATGTTTTAAGGGCTGGTTAAGGGCTTGTTTCTTAGCTGCCTAGCTGGTAACCTCTCTGTTAAAATTTTAAACCTTTATCTACTTCTTTTTTGGTAAGCAACCTTTCTCTACTTATAAGACTATAAAAACACCGACTTCTCCATCAAGGGACCGACTTTACCATTAATATAGCCTTCTTCCAAGCAAGTCGGTTTTGGGAAAAGTTTTTAGGCCCATGGACTAGGCCCAATTATGTATAACTAAATGAGCTGAGCCCATGGATTTGTGTGTAAAGACCAGAGTAGTTTGTCGGATGTCCAGCTTGGCATGATCCAATCTAGTGAATCAGACCAGACCTACCTGTTGCTAGAGATTGGCATCCCCTGGTTTTTCTAATATTTAATTGTATTTGTATGGAGGAATGAACTTTTCATTCATGGTGTGTCACATTTGGTCTTAGCTGGTTAGATTCGGGGTTTTTTTGGTGAAAGGCCATTTCTCATTAAGAAACACAATGAGCAAAAATATATCAAACATAATAATATGGTCCCAGCCAACAACATTGCAAAAATGTCGGTCTAGAAAACATTTTTTTTTTTTTTTTTTATCGGAGGGTTCCCAACCCTTTGGGCTGGACTAATCCCTCCGGGCCTAGAGGGAAGCCGGGTAAACTCCCCTGTAGCCCAGTGTGGTAGTGCAGTTTCGAACCTACATCCTCCGAATGCAAACCGTAGTCATAGGCCAATTGAGCTACCCCTTGGGGTTCAGTCTAGAAAACATAATCGTTACACAACATGCACAACTTAGGGTGCGTTTGGCATTGTGCCATTTGGATGTTCCTATATTCCCACGAGTAAGGGTGTAGAAAATATGTTTAGTATATGTAAATGATTGTTCCGAATTTTCTTATCATGGGAAGGAAACCGCCAGCATAAGAAAGTTGGAACAAAAAAACTTGGTTTTTTAAGAAACAGCTTGCTGGCACAATTGTTTCTTTCTTATCTATTATTCCCTTTTAAATAATATCATTTGAAGATCCTAAATCCTCTCACTTGTCCTAAATATAGGCATCACGTTCACAATCCCAAAGGAGGTGGCCCCATTTTATAATTCCTAGAGGTGAGTCACATGGTCACAATTACAAAAGGTGGGCCCCTATTATAATTCTATAATTGTGGGACCACATTATAAATCGTTTATAAAGCTAGGCATCGTGCTGTAATTTCTCTAGGTGGGTCCTGTGTTCACAATTAACAAAAAGTATGGCCCCACATTTTAATGATGGCCCCACGTTCGGATTTATAAATATGGGTACCACTTTGTAATTTTTTAAAGGTGGGTCCCATGTTCACAATTAACAAAAAGTATGACCCCACATTGTAGATTTTATAAATGTGCTACCCCCATGTTCTAATTTTTAAAGGTGGGGCACCACATTCTAATTTCTAAAGGTAGGCAATGTGTCTACAATTACAAAAAATATAGCTCCACTGTGTAATTCATAAATATGGGTTAAATGGTCTCGTTTATAAAAGGTGGACCTACATTGTAAATCGTATGAATGTGAGCTCATATTCTAATTTCTAAAAGTGGATCACATATTTACATTTACAAAAAGTTGGCCTACATTATAATTTCTATAAAGTGGGCCCATATTATAAATCCAATGGATATGGGTTTCCATGTTCTAATTTTTAAAGGCGGGTACCACGTTGAAACTTCTACAGGTAGGTCCCATATATGATAATAATAGTATTGCAAACAATAAAAGGTAGGGTCCCACATTGTAAATTCTATGTTTGCACCTTAGAGCAAAACTTTTATAATATCACCAAACAAGTTCTGTACGGCATGTGTTTATGCTATAGCGGCTTGTGAAGCAGCTAAGGAAATAGTATCACTCAAAACATTCCTTTTAGAACTTGGAGTGGTACCTTTGGCGCAACAACCGCTCACAATTTACTATGACAGTAGTGGCGCAGTCGCTCAATCCAAGGAACCCAGGAGCCATAAGAGCCAAAAGCATGTACAGAGGAAGTACCATTTGATCAGAGACATTGTGCAGATAGGTGATATTGCAATCACCAAAATAGCCTCTACAGACAATCTAGCACATCCCTTTACTAAGCCTTTGACCACCAAAGTCTTTGAGCAACATGTAAACGGGATAGGCATGAGATGCAACCCTGACTGGCATTAAACCCAAGTGGGGGATTGTTAGTCTGTATGGTCTCAATACATCAAATGATGTATTAAATAGATTTATTTCTTTATTTATCAATATAATCATGCTTTCCTTTCATGAGATGAATGGTATTTTATTACTTAATGCACATAACCAATATATATGACATGATGGTTCATGAGATGATACGGGTCCCATTAGTATATTAGATGTGATATATGTGTATGGATGAGATCTACATACATGAGACATAGGTCGCAAATTTTATACTTAAATATCTTCAAACCAGTGATAAGATTAGGCATCTCATCTGATAAGGTTGCAGCACTTTGATCACTATGAGATAGTGCGATTTGTCTCGATCATCAGAATGTAAGATTCTTGATCATGGTGTTGGTACATTGAATGTATTGAAGGACCATGAGCAGCACCTTATGAAACACTGTCTTTACTTTAAAGTCTGATCTCATAATTCCTTAGCAATATGCTCTCAATTATGAGACATTGATGAACTCAAGTTTCTGTCTATTCATTTGCTTTGAGTCACCAATGAGTGAGCCCAACTGTATGTCAACACCTCGGTGCCTTGGGTACGTGGTAGTAAGACTGTGGGAATATCTATTGGTCAAGATGGAATCTATCTATCTTATCTACTTGTGCCAATTAATGGATTTATCATTAGTAAGTCCGCACTCATGTCAATTAAGAGTTAATTGAATGGTACTAGTGATTACTAGAATTGATTGGGTCTCAAAGATAATAAGATATGGATCCAATTATGGTGGACATGACCAATTGATCCATAGATATTGATAAAGGGGCCTACTTGTGAGGCCCCACCATTGGTGGCCCCTCATTTTTAATTTGAATACTATTAATTATGGTAATATAGCATTATTGTACTAATTAATAGGGATTAATAAGGGTAAATAGATATTTTCCTAAGTTTTAGGTCTATTGTGTATTTTATAGATCTATAGGGTGTCTTTTTATAATTTTTGTAGGGTTTTAGGTGTTGAGGCCCTTGCTAGTAAATAGGTTTTTATAAAAGGGGTTTTTCACACTTGAGAACATTCTAGGATTTCTACCAAATGACCTAAATGCCCATGTCCTTATCCACATTCCTATGCAAACAAAAAGGCCCTTTTGGTAATTGTCCCAAAAACCCTAGGCTATATAAGATAAACAATTGTATTTGAAAATGAACCCTAAATTCACTCTCATTTGTCCCTAATTTACCTCTCATTTCACAAAACCCTAGCTAAAACCCTAAATCCAAAACCCTAATTATAAGAATAAGAAGGAGGCCATCTTCTACTTCTCCTATCAATCTCTTTCTCTTCTACCAATCAAGGTGAGGCTCCTTCCTTAGTCAATTTCCATGTAATTCTCTGGAATTTTTTTTCTCTCTAAGTTTCCTTTCTAAACTTTGGTCCTCTTGTGGAATGGGTGTTAGGTTTGGTAGATTGGATTTGGTTTGGATAGCTTGGATTGAGTCTTTTTGCTATTTTCCCTTGCAAATCTGGATTTGAGGCAAGTGCGATGTACATACTTAGCATAAAATGCATGTTTACTATTTTTTCATTTTGGAAATTTTATTCGTATTATGCTTAGAAATGCTTAGATTTACTTATGAGCTTGTTTATTTGGGTTTTAGCCATTAATGGATGGATTTCTTGCTCTTTTGGAAAGTTGATGAGTCAATGGTATTTATGATAGGCTGTTGGAGTGGAATTCCACTCAAATTTACCTATATCCAGTGAAGAAGAAACGACCTATAACAGTTTCCGAACATGGAAACCGTGAGGTCTGATTTCCTTGAGTTAAGACTGGGACCCAGGTGGGCCACCTGATGGCCAATCAGATACGTAGATCCAAAGGAGGACCCATGGGCGACACAAGAGGGGCTGGTCCCATAGGGAGTGGACACCCCTGGCCCACTATCCATTAGCTTAATCAACATAGGACGTGCTTAATGGGGAAAAACCAGTTTTGCAGCAGATGGTTGTGGGACCCACTGGTTGATCCGATCGCCGATCTGGTCCGTCCATCGGGCTGAAAATGGTGGGGCGACATTAGGGATGTGAACTCATGTGAGGTGGACTCCATTTGGTCCACCATCCAAAGACCCAAGGGGGGCATGGCGGTAATGACCAAAGAAAGAGGGGTTTCCATTTTTTTTTTTTAAACTGTCGGGCCCAAGTGGGTCACCAACGTTGATCTGGACCATGCATCCCGTAGAGGGACCCTGGGCGACTTTGTTGGTGAGGCCTAATCTGGGCCTTGATCAGTGGGGCCCACGATTTCTGAAGTATTCATATCCCAGGTGAGGACGTGTTCTCTGTGGAAAAGTGCTGATGCAGAACGTGGTTGCAGTGATAAAGAAGAGATGGAGAGGTTCTGGTGGTATGTGAGAGTAGGGGAAAAGTAGTGACATGTGGTAGCCTAGACTTGACATGAATAGAAAAGGGAGAGAGTGATGGTTGGACACGTGAGTAGATGGGGAATATTTGACCCGGGCACTTGTTTTTCAAATGGGATGGGAAGATGGGTTGATTAGAATCAGTGCTCTGTGAGTGCATGAGGAAATGTGGCCCTCACCATGTGACAGAATTGTGGAATGAATGAGTAGTCCTGTGGTCTAAGGGTGCATGGGAAACCATGGCCACCTTTGAATACTTTACCTTTTTATGGTTAGTTGTACACTTGGCCCATTAGTTCTAGGAAGTGGGAATAAAAGCAAGGAATGAAGGGGGGTTGACTTAGTTACCTGTGAACTGAGCTTGTTTTAGATTAATTACTCTGACCCATTAGTTTTTAAGAATTATAATATAGCTCTAGTTATCTTCTTTAACCCAAATTAGATTCTTGAATTATTTTTTAGAGGGAAACTATTTTGAGGTAGGGACCTATTGACCATCCAAATGGACTTCCATTAATGTGCCAAGCACGAGTCAACGATGTAGCTCAACCTTGACTTGTGGGGCTACTAAGTAGGGTCTAGGATTTAGATTTGATGTCGATTCAATCCTTAAGTATCATCGAAGATGCCCGAAAGTTCAGGAGCACCAAATACAGTATACTTGGCATCTGAAACTTCATTAGGGATCCAATTAACTAAAATGGACTTGGACCTGAAATGTGAGCCATTACCTATGATTGGACCCTTGATGTTCCCTTTGATTCAATTATTTAGAGTCTATTCCACTTATTACATTATGTCACTCTTATGTCCTTGTCATTGCTTTATACCTGATAATTAAATGGAAAAAATGAAAGATCTGAACCTAGAACCTCCTAGAGGTGACCTGATGATGTAGTTTGGAGACATTTGACCTGTGTCTGTGTCTAGGCGGGCCCTCATACGGCCTAAGTTGTATGTGTGAACCCTAGATAGATAGGTGGTTGCGATTAGACTTGTAACTCATTCTGGATGAGTATGGATTGCTTGATATTGGATTGAGATTGGTGATCTCTCATGGACTATTTAGAGTAAGGCCATGGCTTGGTGGGCTTTGGTGTGGACCTAATGATTGGACCTGGACTGTGTTCCCTGGTATTTAATTGGTACTTGGACCTCTTAAAGATCTGATAGAACATTGCTCACGTAAGGCAAGCCTAGACAGACACAGACCTGTACCCTGATTTCCTGAGTCGGCGCGAACATTCACTCAGTTGTTCTAAGCTCAGCCTATTGACTGATCATCACCGGTAGGAGCTATTTATGAGTGTTGAGTATGCTATCATGATGAGCTGTGTTTTAGACGGACGGTGTGATATCGGGTCCTGTCTCTTGAGTGATGAGTGTTTGACATTGATGAGTGATTTGCGGGGTTAGTTATCCCTAGCACTGGTGAGATTTTCCCACCGCGACCGTGTCCAGTATAGGAGGGCCGCGGTATAATATCCCGCGGTATCCAGATTATGTGAATGTGTCATGTTGTGTAGATAGATTGGCTTATCTTATTTTCCCGATTCTAAATGTTTATCTTACTCAATTGCCTAGATTTGTACCTTGGATATTCTTATTGATCTTATAACTGTCTTTATTCATTTGATGCATACATCCTATGTTATTTGTATACTATAACTTGCCAGATCCTTGGATCTGACCCATTTTTGGTGCTTAGGTGTTGACCCCGATTATGAGGACGACGCGCTCGACAAGGTGCCCATAGCTGGAGTCTATGGATGGGGACCAGCCAACCAGGGGGTCGAGCTAGAGGATGGAGCACCTGTACCGGGGGCTTGAGTGATTATCTTTTTTGGGTTTGAGTGTTTTTTTGTGGTGAGCAGGGAGTTAGTTTGATATGTTTATAAACATGTTCTTAATTATACTTTGAGATTCAGGCTGGACTTCAGCCCTGCTACACTTGATTTATCTATAAGATACCTTATACTTCTGCTTTACTCTTTACACTTCCGCAAATTTTAACATGAAATCTCTTTGTCAACTCTTCCTTAAAATATTCAAACTCCTTTGGCAGCTTCCCATTCCTCCACTTTTCTTCCAAATAAATTTCAAATCTAAAAATCAGATTTGATGTACAATTTTTGAATGCATGTGGACCCCACTTGGGGTGTGTGATTCTTGAAACACAATGCATGGACGTCCTCTCCTTGGCTTGATTTTCTTTTGCAAATTTTTTCTTCTTTGTTTGGCTTGAATTGAATCTTAGCCATCCATTATGACACGTAAGCAATATTTCTTGGAGAGTAGAGAGGGACACCTCACATCACATGGCCCGCAAATTTAGAACTTATCTTCAAGAGATTAAATCTCAATTTTTGCATATGAGAGCAGACCTTGCCATGGCCGCCCCTACCTTGGAATTTATGCCAAACGTAGATGGGTAGAATGGTGCATTTGCTTCATCAAATCTCCTCTGCGGGCCCCAATTAACTTTCCCTACAAAAATACAAATAATATAATCAATGATCAAAGAATTATCTATTTATGTAGAAAAAGAATATTGCAAGATGCTAGCCCAATTCACACTAAATGGATGTATAAAATATCACCATTTTATCAATTTTTCCTTAATTAAATCAATGGTGCAAAGACAATTCATCATTTCATGTGTGAATAAAAAGCAATGAGAAATTTGTGACTTTCAATGCCAAGAAATAGAGAAATTCATGATTTTATGTGAAAATGCAATTTTTCAATGAATTTTTACTCGAACTCAAACTTTGATGCCCACAAACATAGAATCATGATATTTTACTAAAATGGTGTATGATTTGAAGATTAAGTCCTTAACTACTCTAAAATGATGAGTAAATTATGCATTTTTAAGGACTTATCAAGCATCTCCTATATATATTTATATATGTATATATATATATATATATGGAGATGCTCCGATGGGAGATATCTCTTACTTTATATAAGAGATAAGGTGGAGGCCCTAACATCCATATACAATCAGATCAACATAAATATGAGGCCCCCCACCTTATCTCTCATAGTAAGGTGAGAGATATCTCTCATAAGAGCATCTCCCATATATATATATGTTATATATATATATATATATATATATATGTGTGGGGGATCTTCAAGTGCATCCATCCCTCACCATTTTTGGTGAGGAACACCCCGTTTGGGGAGGTTTCAAGTACAAAAGGTGTACTTTGTATCTCCATTTTGTACTTGAAACCTCCCCAAAAGGGGTGTCCCTCACCACAAATGGTGAGGGATAGATGCACTTGAATATTATCCTATATATATATATATATATATATTAGTACATTGCCCGTGCCTAAAGGCACAGCGCACCACGTATATTTTATATATATATATATATGGGAGGTGCTCTTGTGAGAGATACTCTCACCTTATTATGAGAGATAAAGGTGGGGGCCTCACATTTAAATTGTTGATATTGGATGTGAATGTGAGGCCCCCCACCTTATCTCTTATAGTAAGGTGAGAGTGTTTCTCACAAGAACACCTCCCTATATATATCTATATATATATGAGCTATATATATATGAGCACCATTAAATTTTTGGGCCCATATGGAGATGATAGAAATCACGGTTGGGGCTATTTTTTGTAGAGAGGGGGATTCCAGGGAGTCCTTGAAATTCCCCCCATCCCCATGAGGGTCCCCAAGTGGGCTTCACCACACACTTAAGCTTACCCAAATAGGACCCACCACACACTTGAGCTTACCTTATACTAAGCTTGAGCTTAGGAGAGCGAGCCCATATATATATATATATATATATATAATTTAGGGAAAGACTCTCCTAACCTCAAGCTTAGGATAAAATTCCATATGCTCATGCTTGTGACGCCCACCCTTGGTCCATCCAAATGAACGAAACACACAACCCCCCTCAAGTGCACAGGTCCACCAACTTTCGGTCAATTCCAAATTTATTGGACCGTTGGATTGACTATGTACCGATCTGAATGGACACCCAACGATTATAATTGGTCCTAGCATTACAGGCAAGCCCCTAACTGCTTTGGACACCCAAGTTGCTGCATTAAGAACAAAGGAAGACTCTGTTGGAACCAACATTAAAGAAAGAGAGATAAAAGGTTCAGCATCCAAACAAATCACATCAAAGAAGCAGAGCCCAGAGAGATAAAAGGTTCAGCATCCAAACAAATCACATCAAAGAAGCAGAGCCCCATCCTGATTTCCTCTTTGATAAGTAGTCACAAGAAACAAATGCAAAAAACCATCTCGTGGGAATCTCTTCCTACCAACATTGTGAAACTGGGAAAGGCACATTGTCTACTTTACATTACTGCTCTGGATCAAAGATTACTAAGTCAACAACTGATTGGATCTCAATTTCAGTTTACACAAATCAGAAACATGGCTTAAAATCTTCGAAAATGATTTCTTATAGTCCAATGGAATCAGTTGGGCAAGTGGGTATTTTGTGTTCGAGGAGGAAAAAACAATACATCATCCTACCATTAAAGTCAAATGTTTTACTTAAGTCTTCAGTTGCATGGCTCATAGAAAGCTTTCCGCGGGTTTCAATTGCCATGCACACATTTTACCGTAAATCTAATTATTAGTCACTCTGTTTGCATGTACCTGGTGATGGTTGATCCTCCACTATGCTTTAGTCGTTCCTTGGAGATGGTTTGCTGGGTGGAGATGAGAGAGAGGGAGATGGTTTGCTGGAAGAAGATGGGCGTGAGATGCCCCCAATTTGTACCGTGTGGAAACAAACAACTCATTAGGGATTAGAAACTGTATTAAACTAAACCTCTTATTAGGAGATTTAAGGAAATCTGTATGGTTTGAGATTTCAATGGAAGAGATTTAAGGAAATTCGTTGGGCTGTATGTTTTTTTCTTTTGTATTTCTTTGAAAGGAGAGATTTCTAAGGGCTGAGGTGGCACCCTTCACAGCCCACCTCCCCTTTTGCTTTAATATATATAACTAGCAACAAAGCCCCATGCTAAGTCCGAAGCCAAAATTGAAGATATATAAACATTTAAGAGTATTTAAATATAATTAATAAAAATTAAATCTTAAATAATATATTATAAAGAATAGATGAAAGGAATTATATTATGATGGATTATAAAATCCACTAAAAATAATATCTTTATTTTTTAAAAGAAAATCCATAGAAACAGAAGAAAACCATATGCTAGTGGATTTGGGGAAAAAAAAAACTCTAACAAATTAATAAAAATAAGATCTTGCTCTCCTTGGAAAAAAAATAATGTATAAAAGAACCCCAATGAAATGCACAAAATGTTATTATAATCTCTTTGAAAAAAAAAATCCAGAAAATTCAAAGGAATGAAAATGCCCAATATAATGGATAATAATATGATTTTCATGTCTTAGAAAAAAAAACTAACAAAGCCGACAAACATTTTCTGAGATCTTACGTACAATCTCAATTGTATTGTACCCACCTTGGATTGAATTTTGATTTTTACATAATAATTAGTTGCGATGATTTGATTAGACTTCTTTGACCCTTAATTTCTACTTATAAATTCAAAATTTGTTCGAATATGTAATGGCAAACATTTATTGAATTTTGTATTAATTAGTGTAGCTTTGCGTGTGTGATGGTGTCGGTGGTGTGGAGGTTGCTTGTCATCACCCAACATATTAGTAGGGCTGCACAAAAAATCCTTTATCACCGCAAAACCGAACCGAACCGACCGAACGTGGTGGTTCGGATCGGTTTATAATAAATCGGTTCGGTTAACGGTTTAAAAATCATAAAAACTGCTTACATTGGTCGGTTATCGGTTTGAGCCCACGGTTAACCGCTTAAACCGAACCGACCGTATGCAGTAACTTAATATTGCTTTTTACTATTTTAGCCTTAGGGTTTTGTTTTTTACTACTTTCAAAGTTACATTCCACAACAACATTTTTACATGAACTCGACCGTCAACACTGCCTCAGTGCATCTCCTCTAATTTCTCAAATGCTTTTTGATACTTCATTGCAGATTGAGGGATTACTGTATGGGGTATTTTTCTTCCATCATAATTCCTACCTCATTTCAATGAAGTTTTTATTAGAAGGCTGCACTCTTGAGAATGCTAGAAAAGCCAGTAGAGTCTAGCCTTTTGATGATTGGTTTTGGTCTCACCTAATCAATAAGTTAAGAAATCTTCATTTCTGAAAAATACAGTGGGTTCTGATACAGATTCTGTTTGTGTGTGACTTTCTTGACATGAACTATTATTCTATTGTAATTCTAAATGGTATCATGTGGAATGAATGTTTCACTGCAAGCTGGTTAATATTTTTTTTTTTTTTGTGCGCTTGCGTTTAGTCCAAACTCTCTTTTTGGAGTAGAATTATTTTTTATATGTGTTTAGTCCAGTCAGGAATGTTGGATTTTTATGTTTGCACTAAACATTGGAATAAATGCAAAGGATGGGGTATCATCATTTTGAAACTTTCAATGTCTGATTTTCAAAAATAATAATAATAATAATAATAATAATAATAATAATAATAATAAACAATGGTTTAACCAACCGAATCGAACCGTTTGGTTCAGTTAAGTTTGGTTTAAGCCCACTCCATCAGTCTGATCGGATCAGTTAATTAAAAAACCGACAGGTTCGGTTTTGTTGTTGGTTTTAGTGTTAAACCGATCCGAACCGCCCATGTGCAGCCCTACATATTAGTACAAAAGAGGGTATCTAGTTTGTAAATGGGCTGGACCAGGGCCTTAGTTTCAAGCATGTGAACTGTCCTAGGATGAATATTAGGCTCCCCCAAACTAAATTAACAGGGCTTAATAAACGGTTTGGAATGTACATAAATATTAGCCTGAACTGCACCTTTGAGAGTGCGGAAGATTACTAATTTGGCAAGATTGCTTGGTGGGCTCCTCAGCTTGATATCCAATCCAAGCTTCTTGTATGTTTTGATAGCCCTAAATCCAAGTCATTTCAATGAAGATAAATGCCCTGCCAATCCTCTTTTTACTTGCAATAAAAAAAAGGAAGAAGCCTATAAAACTACTGGTGAATGACGCATACAGCTGGTGATGGATCTCACCTTTTGGATGGTTCATATCAGTTTGATCATTTCTAATCAAGAGTGTTAATTGAAAGGGTTCCATGTGGCAATTAAGATCATACACATCTACATATCAATTGCTGGCTGACATGTTGCATGTTGATCTGTCTGGTGACTTTCAGCCTTATAAATACCATAATAAATTACCAGGAAGTAGTCCTTCCCATCGGTATCACTCCATTAGCCTGGTCGTAGATTTCGATCCCTTTATCAAATAGGGGGGCTTGATGAGGGGAGAGGTGAGGATGAGCGATTTTAGGGAAGACTTAGAGGGAGATATATTAGGAGGATGAGAGATTTTAGGGAAGTATTAGAGGGAGAGATTTTGCATTGTCTGGTCTTTAATTCACTACTTAATCATAATTAACTTAATAAAACACGGTTAATCATCCACAATAAAAAAAAATTAACTCCGGTCTGGGTGTTACAATAGGGCTACCTATATGAAAGGTGAGTTGATCTTATCAGTTCCTTTTATTGCTATATGTTTAAATTTTGTAAGTTTTATTTGTGCATGTCAATGCACCCATTCAATATCCGATAAAGAGAAGGATTATTTTTCCTATGGTTAGAAGAAAAAACTCCCCCATTTCCAACCCTTCTTGATCCACGTATGTCAGTATAATCTTATGATTAGCAGCCAGTAGCCACACCTCACCTATGGTACATGTAGCAAGTAGCAACCACCCCTTGGATCTGATGCATCCTATAGTATTAAAACTCATTTTGAGTTATGTTAGACTCAGCCAGTGTGGTTTTGCTCATTAAACCACCGAGTTCGATGAGACCATAAGTCAAATGGGTATAGTCCAAAGTACCTCGGTTTGGTAACCAGCAAGTCTAGCTGAACCTTTTGAGATTT
Organism: Umbellularia californica; assembly: GCA_028538565.1. Lineage (NCBI taxonomy): Eukaryota > Viridiplantae > Streptophyta > Magnoliopsida > Laurales > Lauraceae > Umbellularia > Umbellularia californica. The sequence goes on from JAPQWN010000005.1 coordinate 12,198,315, forward strand.
GACTATGCATCTTTCTGGACGGGCTGGAAATGGAATTTGCCTACTCACACTCCCCAAGTTTTTTACTCTTTAAATTTGACCGTATTGAATTTGTCAAATCCATCAATTTGGTGTAGCCAACCAAATGTGTGGTCTAGATCATCTCATCGTGAGCTTTCTCTCTCTTTATATGTGAGTCCATGGAGGGGTAGATGATATGATATGTGTGAGTCCATCGTTAGTTTTTAACTCTACCTGGAATGGACTGTCATTTCATGACAGCTATTTCAAGGGGCATCTATTCCTTTCATGGTAATATCAACTTCTTGGTAGAAGTGGAGAAAGCATAGGTGTGATAAGGATGGAAGAGGTTGTTCAAGAGAAATTGTAGGAGATATGATAAAGATGTGAGTTTGTTATCTTTATAGAATTGAATGAAATGGAGAGATTTAGAGAGGTGATTTGGAGAACATAATTGAAATGGAAATTTAGGGAGGAGATTAGTTTAGGATGAGTGTAGTGGCCAACATCAAAGCCTGAGGCTGTACATTTTTTTCTTCTATATTTCTTTGAAATGAGAGACTTTTTAGGGATGACATGGCACTCCTCACAGCACACCTCCCCCTTTGCTGGAATATATATAATGCGTCTTTCTTAGTTTTATGAAAATACGAGGAAATATGAGAGTATTGTAAAAAGGATAGGTATTCAGACTTCAGAACGTGCCTATTCCCATCCTCATGATTCTCATTATATAATGTGTTTGTTTCCTTAAAAGCAGATTCTCTGTTCAATACATTTGGAAAATAGTAAATCAAGAAGATCAATTACAACCCGGGCCAGCTATATCAAAGTCTTCATTCAAAGATTTAGTTGACTCTGTCTTAGCCAATTCTAATAAGGACCAGCTCATCAGATCACTGAATATCTTTGATATATCATCGTGGATTCACACGATTATATTCTTGTGGATTCACACGATGTTGAACTGCTGACGTACGTGTTACTAACGTGGCTGGTCCATTTGATGATGCCTTGGCCGGTCCATTTCCTGATACCTTGATGTGTCCATTTGTGGACCAGATTTATTATCTCCTTTACACTTCTCCCCCGCATTAGAGAAAGCATAGAGATTAAGGGAAGCATGAGATAAGATTCTAAGCCCATAGTTGATGGTTCCTTTCAGATATTGAAGAATCCATTTTAACTCCTTGCCAATTTTTTTAGTGTTGGCTGCTGCATGAACTGACGGACCAGATTTACAACATATGATAAATCAGGTCGAGTGTAAGTAATGTATTGCAGTCCTCCCACTATACTTTTGTACTCTGTTAAACCAATGGGCAGAGCAGAGTTTATGTGGAAGTCATGTTTTGTGTGAGAGGGCTACTAATGGTTTTGCAGTAAAGCATTTTTTCTCTTGACAATAAATCACCAACATACTTGGATTGAGATAAAAACAACCCACCAGAAAATGGAGTAATTTCAGTGCTCAAGAAATAATGTAAATGGCCAAGATCTTTCATGGTGAATTCCGAGTTGAGATTAGCAATTAATTTGCACAAAAGAGATGGGTTATTGCTCGTTACTATGATATCATCCAAATATAGGAGCAAAAGTATGGCTCCAATGGGACTGTGGAGAACAAAAAGTGATGAATTGGCCTCATTACTGCAGAAAAACCCAACATGAAGCAAGAAGTGGCTAAATCGGTCAAACAGGCTCGTGGAACTTATTTAAGGCCATAGATGGCTTTGTTTAATTTGCAAACATGGTCAAGATAATAAGGGTGAGTGAATCATGCGGGTCGTTCCATATGTACCGTTTCTCAAGAAACCCATGAAAGAAGGCATTTTTAGCATCAAGTTGGCGAATGGGCCACTTTGAGACTACTGCCAAACTATGAATAACTCGAATAGTTGTAGGTTTGATTACTGGGCTAAAAGTCCCATCAAAATCTATGCCTTCCATCTAATTATACCCCCTTTGCAGCTAACCGGGCTTTGAGTCGATCCACTGATCCATCGGATTTCATTTTGGTTTTATAAACCCATCTTGAACCAACAACATTTATATTTGGTTTTCGAGGTACCAGGCTCCACGTCTCATTTCAATCTAGAGCCTCTAATTCTTCCTTCATAGCTGCCACCCACTAAGCTTGTCCCAATGCATCCGAATTCTTTGTCTCTCTCCATTTATCTTCAATAACAGCCATTAAAAAGGTAGAACCTGTTGTTGATTTTCACCTTGTCACCATACTATACATGTTACTAGCAAGCCGATTAGATGGGGCCACTCGCTGATGTAGGTGGTCAAATAATTCACCAGGCAACCCTGTTAGATTTTGATCTTTATGTTTTGATGTATTCTTTTCCTCCTCCTTTTAATGAAATCTTTGTTACCGTTTAAAAAAAAAAAAAAAAGAGGCTGTTTAGATGGGGTCACTTGCTGATGTGGTTGGTCAATGTGTAGATCAACAAATAAGTCACCAGGCAGCCCCTCTATATTACTTGATTGTTCAGGAGTTTCTTGCTTCTCGGTTGAACCACAAGGTGAAGCCACATTGGGTCCAAAGATAGGGTTCGGTAATTGAGTTTTCGCAGGCGGGTCCTCATGTGAAGATATAGGGAATGATTTGAAGTGGCCTTTATATGACCCGAATCTGATTGCATTTGTGAAGGTGGGTCCTTTTTGTGATGATGGGGATTGATGATTCCAATCTGTTTGCAGTTGTGCAGGTGGATCCTCTTGTGATGAAGGGGGACTAGTTTAAGAAATCCCCTGTATGGCTCATGGGACTGAATGCTTGTAATTTTGATGCAGATGTGGGCAGCGTTTGTGCCTACACTCGTCTGATGTGTAGAGTCTGCAGCCACTGCACTAGGAAAAGTCCATTGAGTGAAATCTGAGAATGTAGTGATGGTGCTCGGTTCCTGTGCAGGGATTAACAGATGCTGAGCATCTATGTATGGGAAAACAGATTCATCAAAAATTATATGCCCTGAGATCGCTGTAGGGATGATAGCAACGAAATCCTTTCTGTATAGGACTATATTATATGAAAATACAGGGGTAGAATTTTGGTTCAAATTTGTTTTTGCTCTTTTGACGCAGGTAAGGAAGACGCCTACATCCAAATACAAGCTTGAAGAATCTGGATGTGTTCCAAAAAGCTTGAAAATGAGCGTCTCTATTTAAAGGACTGTTGAAGGAAGCCTGTTGATATAAAAAAAAAAAAAAAAAGCAGCAGTCATAAAGGCTTCAGCCCAAAAGATCTTAGGTAGATTTGCATGCAGTAGTAAGGTTAATCATGTCTCGGCCACTATATGTCGATGCTTTCTCTCCGCGACAACATTCTGTTCTGGAGTACCCGAACATGATATTTGTCTTTGAATTCCACAATTTTCAAAAGGATCAAGAAATTTATGTGATTGAAATTCGCCACCCCCATCACATTGGAAAATTTTGATTTTTGTAGAAAGCTCGTTTTCTACACGTTTATGAAAATTGAAAATACAGGGGTAGAATTTTGGTTCAAATTTGTTTTTGCACTTTTGACGCAGGTAAGGAAGACACCTACATCCAAATACAAGCTTGAATAATCTGGATGTGTTCCAAAAAGCTTGAAAATGAGCGCCTCTATTTAAAGGACTGTTGAAGGAAGCCTGTTGATATAAAAAAAAAAAAAAAAAAAAAGCAGTCATAAAGGCTTCAGCCCAAAAGATCTTAGGTAGATTTGCATGCAGTAGTAAGGTTAATCATGTCTCGGCTACTATAAGTCGATGCTTTCTCTCCGCGACAACATTCTGTTCTGGAGTACCCGAACATGATATTTGTCTTTGAATTCCACAATTTTCAAGAGGATCAAGAAATTTATGTGATTGAAATTCGCCACCCCCATCACATTGGAAATTTTTTATTTTTGTAGAAAGCTCGTTTTCTACAAGTTTATGAAAATTGAAAATACAGGGGAAGAATATTGGTTCAAAATTTTTTTTGCACTGTTGACGCAGGTAAGGAAGACACCTACATCCAAATACAAGCTTGAATAATCTGGATGTGTTCCAAAAAGCTTGAAAATGAGCGTCTCTATTTAAAGGACTGTTGAAGGAAGCATGTTGATATAAAAAAAAAAAAAGCAGCAGTCATAAAGGCTTCAGCCCAAAAGCTCTTAGGTAGATTTGCATGCAGTAGTAAGGTTAATCATGTCTCGGCCACTATATGTCGATGCTTTCTCTCTGCGACAACATTCTGTTCTGGAGTACCCGAACATGATATTTGTCTTTGAATTCCACAATTTTCAAGAGGATCAAGAAATTTATGTGATTGAAATTCGCCACCCCCATCACATTGGAAATTTTTTATTTTTGTAGAACGCTAGTTTTCTACAAGTTTATGAAAATTGAAAATACAGGGGTAGAATTTTGGTTCAAATTTTTTTTTGCACTTTTGACGCAGGTAAGGAAGACACCTACATCCAAATACAAGCTTGAATAATCTGGATGTGTTCCAAAAAGCTTGAAAATGAGCGTCTCTATTTAAAGGACTGTTGAAGGAAGCCTGTTGATATAAAAAAAAAAAAAAGCAGCAATCATAAAGGCTTCAGCCCAAAAGCTCTTAGGTAGATTTGCATGCAGTAGTAAGGTTAATCATGTCTCGGCCACTATATGTCGATGATTTCTCTCCGCGACAACATTCTGTTCTGGAGTACCCGAACATGATATTTGTCTTTGAATTCCACAATTTTCAAGAGGATCAAGAAATTTATGTGATTGAAATTCGCCACCCCCATCACATTGGAAAATTTTGATTTCTGTAGAAAGCTCGTTTTCTACAAGTTTATGAAAATTGAAAATACAGGGGTAGAATTTTGGTTCAAATTTGTTTTTGCTCTTTTGACGCATGTAAGGAAGACACCTACATCCAAATACAAGCTTGAATAATCTGGATGTGCTCCAAAAAGCTTGAAAATGAGCGTCTCTATTTAAAGGACTGTTGAAGGAAGCCTGTTGATATAAAAAAAAAAAAGCAGTCATAAAGGCTTCAGCCCAAAAGATCTTAGGTAGATTTGCATGCAGTAGTAAGGTTAATCATGTCTCGGCCACTATATGTCGATGCTTTCTCTCCGCGACAACATTCTGTTCTGGAGTACCCGAACATGATATTTGTCTTTGAATTCCACAATTTTCAAGAGGATCAAGAAATTTATGTGATTGAAATTCGCCACCCCCATCACATTGGAAACTTTTTATTTTTGTAGAAAGCTCGTTTTCTACAAGTTTATGAAAATTGAAAATACAGGGGTAGAATATTGGTTCAAAATTTTTTTTGCACTGTTGACGCAGGTAAGGAAGACACCTACATCCAAATACAAGCTTGAATAATCTGGATGTGTTCCAAAAAGCTTGAAAATGAGCGTCTCTATTTAAAGGACTGTTGAAGGAAGCATGTTGATATAAAAAAAAAAAGCAGCAGTCATAAAGGCTTCAGCCCAAAAGCTCTTAGGTAGATTTGCATGCAGTAGTAAGGTTAATCATGTCTCGGCCACTATATGTCGATGCTTTCTCTCCGCGACAACATTCTGTTCTGGAGTACCCGAACATGATATTTGTCTTTGAATTCCACATTTTTCAAGAGGATCAAGAAATTTATGTGATTGAAATTCGCCACCCCCATCACATTGGAAATTTTTTATTTTTGTAGAAAGCTCGTTTTCTACAAGTTTATGAAAATTGAAAATACAGGGGTAGAATTTTGGTTCAAATTTTTTTTTTGCACTTTTGACGCAGGTAAGGAAGACACCTACATCCAAATACAAGCTTGAATAATCTGGATGTGTTCCAAAAAGCTTGAAAATGAGCGTCTCTATTTAAAGGACTGTTGAAGGAAGCCTGTTGATATAAAAAAAAAAAAAAGCAGCAGTCATAAAGGCTTCAGCCCAAAAGCTCTTAGATAGATTTGCATGCAGTAGTAAGGTTAATCATGTCTCGGCCACTATATGTCGATGCTTTCTCTCCGCGACAACATTCTGTTCTGGAGTACCCGAACATGATATTTGTCTTTGAATTCCACAATTTTCAAGAGGATCAAGAAATTTATGTGATTGAAATTCGCCACCCCCATCACATTGGAAAATTTTGATTTTTGTAGAAAGCTCGTTTTCTACAAGTTTATGAAAATTGAAAATACAGGGGTAGAATTTTGGTTCAAATTTGTTTTTGCTCTTTTGACGCATGTAAGGAAGACACCTACATCCAAATACAAGCTTGAATAATCTGGATGTGTTCCAAAAAGCTTGAAAATGAGCGTCTCTATTTAAAGGACTGTTGAAGGAAGCCTGTTGATATATAAAAAAAAAAGCAGTCATAAAGGCTTCAGCCCAAAAGATCTTAGGTAGATTTGCATGCAGTAGTAAGGTTAATCATGTCTCGGCCACTATATGTCGATGCTTTCTCTCCGCGACAACATTCTGTTCTGGAGTACCCGAACATGATATTTGTCTTTGAATTCCACAATTTTCAAGAGGATCAAGAAATTTATGTGATTGAAATTCGCCACCCCCATCACATTGGAAATTTTTTATTTTTGTAGAAAGCTCGTTTTCTACAAGTTAATGAAAATTGAAAATACAGGGGTAGAATTTTGGTTCAAATTTGTTTTTGCACTGTTGACGCGGGTAAGGAAGACACCTACATCCAAATACAAGCTTGAATAATCTGGATGTGTTCCAAAAAGCTTGAAAATGAGCGTCTCTATTTAAAGGACTGTTGAAGGAAGCCTGTTGATATAAAAAAAAAAAAAAAAAAAAAAAAGGAGCAGTCATAAAGGCTTCAACCCAAAAGCTCTTAGGTAGATTTGCATGCTGTAGTAAGGTTAATCATGTCTCAGCCACTATATGTCGATGCTTTCTCTCCGCAACAACATTTTGTTCTGGAGTACCCGAACATGATATTTGTCTTTGAATTCCACAATTTTCAAGAGGATCAAGAAATTTATTTGATTGAAATTCGCAACCCCCATCACATTGGAAAATTTTGATTTTTGTAGAAAGCTCGTTTTCTACAAGTTTATGAAAATTGAAAATACAGGGGTAGAATTTTGGTTCAAATTTGTTTTTGCACTTTTGACGCAGGTAAGGAAGACATGTACATCCAAATACAGGCTTGAATAATCTGGATGTGTTCCAAAAAGCTTGAAAATGAGCGTCGATCTCTATTTAAAGGTCTGTTGAAGGAAGCCTGTTGATATAAAAAAAAAAAAAGCAGCAGTCATAAAGGCTTCAGCCCAAAAGCTCTTAGGTAGATTTGCATGCAGTAGTAAGGTTAATCATGTCTCGGCCACTATATGTCGATGCTTTCTCTCCGCGACAACATTCTGTTCTGGAGTACTCGAACATGATATTTGTCTTTGAATTCCACATTTTTCAAGAGGATCAAGAAATTCATGTGATTGAAATTCGCCACCCCCATCACATTGGAAAATTTTGATTTTTGTAGAAAGCTCATTTTCTACACGTTTATGAAAATTGATAAACTGCTCGAAGAAATCTGATTTATTCTAGAGTAGATAAAACCAAGTAAATTTGGTACAATTATCAATAAAAATTGCATAATAGCGAAAACCTCGGGAAAAAGAGACTGGAGCAGCCCCCCATAAATCACAATGGATTTTTAGAAGAGGAACATTGACAAGTTTATTATTTAATGAAAAGGGGAGCTTACAACTTTTTCCTAACTGACAACTGATGCAAACACTAGGACTTTTATCCCAACCACTAATATTAATAATATTATGATTATTTTGAATCTTTAACAATTTTTTATTAGGGTGTCCCAATCTTTGGTGCCAAATCTCTTCCGTTGTTTTTCTTGATTGGAGTGCAACGAATGCTGCAATTGCTTCTCCATCTAAGGCATAAAGGTTGGCCCTTCTTACTGCCCTTTGCCTTTGTCTTGCCCGTGGCTCGGTCTTTTATCAAAAAATCTGTGTCAAAGAACTAAAAAATGCACGAATTGTCTCTAGCCTATTGAGATACAGAGACCAAGTTTTTCTTAATTCCAAGCACTGCCAGAACGTCCTTTAATTTCATTGTGCCAAAATTAGAATTAAACGAAGAATCTCCTATATGTGAAGTATCCAACTTTGAACCATCACCAATCATGACTTTATCATTTCCATTATGAGGCAGCACATAAGATGGTTTACCTGGGTCATTAGTGACGTGTGCATTGACTCATGCATCAACATACAGGTTTGGATCTGAATTTTCTGAAGTTGAAAGTGCAGTTAGAGCTAAAGAAAAATCCTTAGAAGCTTGGTAGGAATAATCCCAACGGTAGAAGCATTTCATGGCTATGTGGTTCCTTCTTCCACAAATTTGACATGGATCCGGTGGACCAAGCCTTTGTTGTCCTGCATTTTTGGGCTGGAAATGTCAATTAGAAGAACCAAAATTGTTGAAGTTGGGATTACCTGATTGATAGTGTAGCTGCCCAGGTGTATGAAAAAGTTGCTGCCCATGCATTTGGAGACTGCTTTTGCTACCCATTATTGGCAGTTGGCTGTGTTGGGCGGAACCCATGGTTCTGGCCTACTGCCGTGAAACCACAACCTCTGGAATTATATTGCTGTTGTTGTCCTCTGCCACGGCCTCTATTGTGGCCTCCTCCAAGGGCGGACTTAGGTGTTGCCATGCGGGTGCGACCGCACCCGCGATGTTTGGAAAGTTCATTAAAAACCAACTTAAAATTTGGAATTTTATTATTTAATCTCTTAACTTGACTATTGCACGCACCACCCAAATAAAAACCCTGGGTCTGCCATTGGCCTCCTCCATGCTGTTTTTGGGAAATAAAAACCATTGACTGAACAATGGGTTTATTTTCTAGAGTCAGTACATTTTTCTAGAAGATTTTCATAGCAGACCGTCTGTAGCGTTCTTCCTTCTGGGAGCTGGATGAGTATCTCTTGTATTGTATCTTTGTTGATGTCTACCTCGAGAAGGACTCTAGTGGAAGTAGCCTTTGTAGAACAGTGGGCTTATTTAGGATAAAATCATTGAATTTCATAAAATCATGCATCATGTAGTCCAAAGTTGATTTTATGTAAAAATTAATTTAAATTATTAGGAGATCCATGTTTTTATGAAATTATTCCTTTTTTTATTATTAGATTATCATCTTGAATATCATTCACATGTAAAGTCATGTAGTTTCTTTGCACCGTTGAATTGTACACGAAAAACTGGGTCAGGTGGTGTATTTGCATGCATTCATATGTGTCCATATGGGTCTCATGAATATATATAGCACAATAATTTTCTATGTTAAAAACTATCCTTTTTAATTATTTAATTGCTATTGTCTAGAAATTCACAAAACAACGCGAGAGATTCAAGAGGAAGATTTCAAGAGAGGAGAAGTTGAAGTAAAGAAATAAAAGGGCCAGAATACGTTGGGCGTGAATTCCATGGTGGGGTGACATCCAAGTGGGGCCCACTTAGGGTTGCACAAAATCATTTCCTAATATCTAGGAAACTTGAAATTCAAATTGAAGATCAAGTTTGGGAAATAATTGAAGAGTTGAAGATCAAGCAAGATCGGGCCCACAAATTGTGCAAAGGAGAGTAGGGCTGCACATAGGCGGTTCGGATCGGTTTAACACTAAAACCAGCAACCAAACCGAACTTGTCAGTTTTTAATTAACTGTTCCGATCCGACCGATGGATAGGGCTTAAACCAAACTGAACCGAACCAAACGGTTCGGCTCGGTTCGATCGATTAAACCTTTGTTTTTTATTTTATTTTATTTTATTTTTTTGAAAATCAGACATTGAAATTTTCAAAATGATGATACCTCATCCTTTGCATTTATTTCAATGTTTAGTGCAAACATAAAAATCCAACATTCTAGACTGGACTAAACGCATATAAAAAAAATAATTCTACTCCAAAAAAAGAGTATGGACTAAACGCAAGCGCGCAAAAAAAAAAAAAAGACATTAACCAGCTTGCAGTGGAACATTCATTCCACATGATATCATTTGGAATTACAATAGAATAATAGTTCATGTCAAGAAAAGTCACACACAAATGGAATTTGTATCAGAACCCACTGTATTTTTCATAAATGAAGGTTTCTTAACACATTGATTAGGTGAGACCCAAACCAACCATCAAAAGGCTAGACTCTACTGGCTTTTCTAGCATTCTCAAAAGTGCAGCCTTCTGATAAAAACTTTATTGAAACGAGGTAGGAATTATGATGGAAGAAAAACACCTCGTACAGTAATCCCTCCATCTGCAATGAAGTATCAAAAAGCAATTGAGAGATTAGAGGAGATGCACTGAGGCAGTGTTGACGGTTGAGTTCATGTAAGAATGGAGTTGTAGAATGTAACTTTGAAAGCAGTAAAAACGAAACCATAAGGCTAAAATAGTAAAAAAGAAATATTAAGTTACTGCATACGGTCGGTTCGGTTTAAGTAGTTAACCGTGGGCTCAAATTGATAACCGACCAATGTAAGCGGTTTTTATGATTTTCAAACTGTTAACCGAACTGATCTATTATAAACCGATCCGAACCACTCGGTTTGGTCGGTTCGGTTTGGTTTTGTGGTGATACCGGATTTTTTGTACAACCCTAAAGGAGAGAAGAAAAGAAAAGAAAATAAATAAGGGAGAATGGACCCCAACTTGGGCTTGCTTCCCCGGATGCATGCCCAATGGGTGTGGGGCCATGAGATCTACAAAAATTTGAATTCCTCTTTGTGATGAAGACTCTCCAAAATTGATAAGTCTCCATGAAGGCAACTTCCCATGCAATTAAAAGACTATTTTTCTAGAAAGAAGTGGAGTTTCCAAAATTGTAAAGAATTTTAAAGAAAGATGGCTTGATCAAGGGAAGATAGATAGATAGATAAAATCGTGTAGAGGTTTCTATAGAGGTGGGAAGAGGGGGCCACTGAGGAAGGAGATTGAGCAACAAGGAACACACTTTGCAAAGACATCTCCAAATTTCCTACATTCTCTCCCTTCCTTATTTCTCTCATTTTCCCTATGTTCTTTCCCTCTCTCTCTCTCTCCTTTCCTACCCTATTCTTTCTCCCCAAGCCACAAAAGTTGAAAAAAAAATAAAAGGGGGGGAGTTGGATGATGTGAATTAAACTCAATCCAATAAAAACTAGGGGCTTTTGGCGGTAGGTCCCTCATCATTTACTTTTATAGCCTAAGGTCCACAATATTTTATCGTACCAACGGCAGTCCTCTCGTAAAAATGACTCTGTAAAGAAGACAAAAAAGCCCCTGTACACGTCAACAAAAGCAAAACTCAACAAATTTATCTAAGTTTTGCAAAACTTAGATAAAACTCAGATAGATTTACCAAAACTCAGATAAAATTATTTGAGTTTTGCCAAATTTATCTGAGTTTTTGTCCAGTATTAGAGTTTCTGGAAAATTTATCTAGCTCGGCAACACTAAAAGTCAGAATTCGGAAAATCAGATTCTAATAAAAATCGAAATCCAAAACAACACTTGATGACCATAATCCAATCGAGAAAAAACAGAGGGAAAACAAGCAAAAGAGCAAGCTGCTCTCTTTCAAATCAATTGTAGAGAGAGAGATTTGGATAGAGAGATTTCAAAACCGTTTCTATCTTTGAAGAAATGAAAGAAAGAGAATCGGAAGTCATGGTGACAATGGAAGGTGCTCTGCAACGATAGTACTCCATAACCATGGAAAGGAACGGAAAATGGAAAATGAGATAGAAGAAGATGGAAGGAGTTCTCCAGGACAACAGAGAACAAGAGAGAACTTGGCCTAGGAATAAGGATTGAAAGGGGCAAATTAGTCATGAAAATATATGACGTGGCGTATTAGGGACCTCTCACCAAAATATCTCCTGCTGTCTGGACTATAGACATTAGAGAAAAAGTTGTTGAACTGAATGCCTTAGAAGACCGTGCTCAGGGACCATTGGCTAATTTACCCTAAAAACTATAAGTACACAGTTGTCTGCATGAGATGTGGCAAATACAGGTCGATCAATCCCACACAGAGCCATACTCAGTGAAAAATTAAAAATCTGAACTTTTTTAACTAAATAGAAAATGTGATTTGTAGTATATCAGAAACTTAGATTAAATAAAAATTGTAAAAAATATCAATGATAATAGATCAGAGCATCCAAAATCCACTAAGTGAGATAATCAATCAACCCATGCAATTAATCTACTCTTATGTCTCAAAACAACTCAGATAAGAAGCAACTCAATGTTTCTGACCCAAATGATTTGTATGTAGCAAAAACCAGTTTGAAATAAAATCGAAGTCCAAGATCTCCTTCACCTCATAAAAGACTGAGAATTCCTAAGCATTACCTATCAAGTTAAGTATAAACTATCAAAAGAAATTGATTCCTAAGCATAGTCTATATATCCAAACAAGCATAAGAGATCAAAGATCAAATTAGTAAAAACCCAAAACAGAGGTGATGTGCGCTAAGAAGAGATATAGAAAAAGAAACTTGAAATTCAATAACACAACGTAGGAAGGAAGATAAACATAGATGAGAGCAGGGCTCTATCTCTTCTCATTACCAAAAATAGGTAATCACTACAAACTACCACGTTCTCATACTTTCCTTCTACTTATGGACTCTAAAAAAAAAAAAATTATCATAACTACCCACCAAACTACACTTCCTTATAAAGACACAACTTACAAAACAGAGTATAACTACGAAAAGGGGGAACTGTTCAACTCAAAATCTAGATAAAATGGTAAGGTTTCAGCTTCTAACCATATACCATTGGAAAGGTCTTCGAGTCCACTTTCCAACGCATCAAACAGTGCGCGATTTGGAGCTTCCAAGGTTGAGTTATGGCCAGAATATCAAAGGTGTCTGTGCAGGATTCTCCTGCGCAGGAATACATGTTGCATTTATTCTTTGGCACTGCATCATCCTCTACGGGTGAGAAAAAACTCGACTACGAGTTGTGTCTTCTTCTCCTCCATGATATGCTAATAAGTCACGAACATTGAAAGTATGATGTGTGCAGACATCAGGAGGAAACCCAATCTTGTAAGCATTGTCATTTATCTTCTTAAGAATCCGACACGGGCCAATCTTCTTTTCCTTCAACTTGTTATAAGAACCAGCTGGGAGTAGCTCTTTCTTCAAATATACCCATACAAGTTCACCTTCCTTGAAAGTCTTTATTGAAAGTCTTTATCCGACAATGAACATTTGCCGCTTCTCTATAGGCCTTATTACAGACTTCTAACTTATTTCTAACTTCCTCATGGATCATTGCCATTGTAACAACAAAATCTTTAGCCTTTTTGCTTGTCATGGGTAATTCGGGTATGGGAGCAAGATCAAGATAATGAGCTGGAACACACCCATAAACTACTTCAAATGGACTCTTCCATGTAGAACGATTCCCAGCTGAATTGTATGCAAATTCAGCTCTAGATATCACTAAGTCCCACTGTTTAGGCCTCTTGGATGCAAAGCTTCTAAGCAAATTTTCTAAAGTTCGATTGACAACTTCAGTTTACCCATCCATTTGAGGATGATAAGCACTACTATAAAGCAAGCTAGTGTCAATCCTCTTCCATAAACTCTTCCAAAAATGGCTAAGAAATTTTGTATCTATATCTGAAATGATTGACTTAGGAATTCCATGATGCTTAACTACTCCCTTGAAATATTAATCAGTAGTATAAGAAGCATCCATAGTCTTTTTGCAGGGAATAAAATGAGCCATTTTTGAAAATCTATCAACAACAACAAAGATTGCATCAATACCTCTTTGTGTTATTGGCAAACCAACCACAAAATCCATACTAACATCTTCTCATGAAGCCTTAGGAATTGGTAATGGAGTGTATGCACTGGTATTTTGAGCTTGAGCCTTGCAAGTTTGAAAAATTCTGCATCTCTTCACATAATGAACAACATTTCGATAGAAAGTAGGCTAATAATACTTCTCCTTGACCAACAAAACAGTCTTGTCTCTACCAAAATGACCACCCAAACCTCCAGAATGAAACTCCTTGATGATATATTCTCTAAGAGAACAGCTTGGAATGCACAAATGTATCCCGCGAAAGAGAAAATCATATTGGAGGACATAGTCTTCATGATGCCCCATTTTGCATATCTCCCAAATATCACCAAAGTCTTCATCATTTGCATACATATCCTTGATAGAATCAAAGCCTTCCAGCTGCACCTTCATAGTGTTTAGAAGTGTAACACACCGACTAAGTGCGTCAGACACTTGATTGCACTTTCCCTTCTTGTGCTTCAAAACAAATGCGTATTCCTGTAGGAAAGCTACCCAATTACCATGCCTTCGGTTCAAACTAGCTTGAGTATTGATGTGCTTGAGTGCTTCATGATCTGAATTTAAAATAAATTCTCTTTGAATCAAGTAAGACCGCCAATGCCGAAGTGCTTGAATAATGGCATAGAATTCCGCATCATAAGTAGAGTAATTCTTCATTGTTTCATAGAGCTTTTCACTGAAGAAGGCAATTGGATGACCTTCTTGGCTGAAAACTCCCCCAATTCTAATATGTGAAGCATCACAATCAACTTCAAAAGCCTTCTCAAAATCTGGTAGTGCAAATATGGGAGACATGGACAGCTTCTCTTTAATGAGTTCGAAGCTCTTCTCCTCTTCGAGAGTCCACCTAAACTCTCCTTTCTTCATGCAATCAGTCAAAGGTGCTGCAATGGAACTGAAATTTCTGATGAACCGATGATAGAATGAAGCCAAATCATGAAAACTTCTTACTTCATGCAAGCTCTTTGGTGAAGGCCATTCTTGGATAGCTTTTATCTTCACCTCATCCACCTTGATTCCTATAGAAATTAGTACAAAGCCTAGAAAAGCAAGGCTTTCTATCATAAAAGAACACTTTTTGATGTTTTCATTAAGTTTCTCGCCTCTCAAAGCGATTAGTACAACCCTCAAATGATCAATGTGCGCTCACAATTGTTACAACTATAAACACGAATGTCATCAAAGTAAACAACAATAAATTTACCAATGAATGGACGAAGGGTTTGATTCATCACCCTCATGAACGTGCTTGGAGCATTAGAAAGCCCAAATGGCATAACCATCCATTCATATAAGCATTCTCTTGTCTTGAAAGCCTTCTTCCATTCATCATCAGGCTTGATACGAATTTGATGATACCCACTTCTAAGGTCAGTCTTAGAAAATACTTGGGCACCGGCAAGCTGTCAAACATATCATCAATTCTTGGAATTAGAAACCTATACTTGACAGTAATCCAGTTGACTGCTCTACTATCAATGCACATTCTCCACGTTCCATCTTTCTTAGGAGTTAAAAGAGCCGGCACTAGACAAGGACTCAAACTTTCTCTAATGTAACCCTTTTCCAACAGCTCCATGACTTGTATATTCAATCCTTCATGCTCCTTTGGACTCATTCGATAATAAGCCTTGTTTGACAAACTAGATCCGGGGATCAAGTCAATTTGGTTCTGAATATCTCTGAGAGGTGGAAGATCACTTGGTAATTCATTAGGAATGACATCTTTGAACTCTTCCAAGATGGCTTCTACTTCATAAGGAACCTCAAAGGACTGCTCCTTCTCTTTGGCCACCAACATGTACACAACAACACTCTCTTTGCTTTCTCTCACGAATTTTGACAAAGCAAGAAAGTTGTTGCCCCCTTCTTTAGTAGTAGTTTTTCGGACTCTCTCCTCCTTACAAGGCAAGAGAACAATGCCCATTTTACCCATTCTAAAGATATAAGTGTTTTTCCGGCCATCATGTGTAACATGTCTATCATATTGCCAAGGTCTCCCCAAAAGTATATGACAAACATCCATTTGAACCACATCACACCAGACATTGTCATGATAATTCTTTCCCATAGAAAAAGAAACTAGACATCGTTTAGTAACTTTTACCTAATTGCCTTTCTTGAACCAAGAAATTCGATATGGCTTCAGGTGAGGTTCGGTGTTGCGCTTGAGCCACCATCTCTTGAGAAACAATATTTTCACAGCTCCCTCCATCAATAACAATGGAACACACCTTTCCATGAGAATTGCACCGTGTTTTGAAGACATTAGAACGAAACCATTCTTTGTCTTCTTCAACTTTTGGAGTAGTAAGGGCTCTTTAGATCACCAAACAATTCCCTTCTTCAGGCCCAATTTCCTAATGATCTACCTCGTCATCATCATCATATTTAGGTTCTCCAAAAGGGTCTTCATGTTCACCATCAACCTCTTCATCCGCAAGGTTTACATGAGCACCCACTCTCCTTTTAGGACAATCTTTAAGATAATGACCAACATGCCCACACTTGAAACAAGTAAGGGAACGATTAATATGAGTTGCTTGACCTCCTCCATGGTTGCTAGTGCTCGGCTTGGCTGCACTCTTATTGGTTCCCCCGATCTTTGAACCAATATGACCTCCACGTGAAGATTCACCCTTAGAGGGATGGTAAAAGCTACAAACATCAGCATATTTATTTCCACGGCCACGAGTCAACTTTGCCTCCACCTTCAAAGCAAGTTGATAAGCATCATTCAACCTCTGTACTTGTTGCATCTCAACTTCATCATGGATTTCAAACTTCAGTCCACCAATATATCTTGCAACAAGTTGCTCCTCGGTCTCTTCAGTTTTGTTATGGGCCATCAACTTGTAGAACTCTTTGGTGTAGTCAACAACACTCTTGCCGTCTTGATGGGTGTTGTTGAATTGAGAAAAGATGCTTTGAGCAAAATCTGTGGAAGAAAGTTCTCTTGAAGGCTACACTTCATTTTTTTCCCACGAAGAGATCTTGGGTTTACCTTTGCGAACCCGCATCTCCTGAACCTTGTCCCACCATGTCGAAACGTAGCCACACAACCTAGTAGCCACAAGCTTCACTTGTTGGTTTTCTGGAATGTTTTTGTATTCAAAGAATTTCTTAATAGCACTAAGCCATTCAAGAAACTCTTCGGGTTGGAGTCGAACATGGAACTCCGGTAAATCAATCTTAACAACCTCCGAAGTCAAAGAAACCTTTCCATCATAGTTCCTCCACGGACTTGTTGGTTGCCAAAAGGATTTACATCCTCAAACTCATCACTACCATAACCATGACTTGAAGAGCTTCACCCGCTACAAGCATCCCGACGCTCAAAGCGCATGGTAAGTTCTTCAACTTGCCGTCGAAGTGCTTGAATTTCTTCATTTCTATCATCTCTGAGACTTCCGCGTCCCTCTTCCTCTTCTTGCCACCATGAAACAAGAAGGAAGTACACCAAGAGCGTTACACAAGCTCTGATACCAAATGAAGCGGGCTAAGAAGAGATATAGAAAAAGAAACTTGAAATTCAATAACACAAGATAGGAAGGAAGATAAACATAGATGAGAGCAGTGCTCTATCTCTTCTCATTAACAAAATAGGTAATCACTACATGCTACCACGTTCTCATACTTTCCTTCTACTTATGGACTCTCAAAAGCAAATAATTATCATAACTACCCACCAAACTACACTTCCTAAAGACACAACTTACAAAATAGAGTATAACTACGAAAATGGGGAGCTGTTTAGCTCAAAATATGGATTAAGTGGTGAGGTTTTAGCTTCCAAGTCATATACCATTGGAAAGGTCTTACAACGCATCGAACAGTGCACGATTTAGAGCTTCCAAGGTTGAGTTATGGCCAAAATACCAAAAGGTGTCTGTGCATGATTTTCTTGCGCGGGTATACATGCTGCATTTATTCTTTGGCACTGCATGAAGAGGTTTGCCTTAAGCATGAAGAAAGATCTATTATTCTAATAAAGCATTCATTAAAAGAGACAGAAAAAATAGAACAATTACATGAATTAAAATGAAACTCTACTTAAATTCATCTTTGTGCTCCAATCCAAAAGTCTAGCCAGCCATTGAAAAGAACTTCAGGAGTATCTTCATTAAAATTATCAAGTCTTTTCAATGATTCTCTCTTATATGCCTAAGTGTCTGAGACAAGGCTCTAGAAATACTCTTAAAAAAAATCAGAAAACACAGAATATGGGGGAAGAGAAGTAAAGAAGAGAGGGAGAGAGGTGGGTTGTCCTTAGCTGGTGGAAAAAAATGTATCCGAGACTCCCATAGTGACCTCCTTGTAAAATTTCTAGCTCCAACTAGCTTATTGTATCTAGATTCCTTTTGCAGCTTAGAGCTAGGATTATCTCCAGATATGAGAGGGAGATCTTGCCATTCTTAGCTTGAATGGAGACAAGGTGAGGTGGCAGCTTAGCTAATATTTAGATGGGGTCCCACTCCCACATATGGATGTGCACATTTATAGGTACCTATAATTATTAACATTGAGATGAGGAATTGAAAACTTTTCATGATGGTTGATTGTTGCCAAGGTAGACGGCAACCCTGGCATTGGTATTCTGCTAAGGCAGAAACCAAAAACCTGCGGCACAATCGACCCAAGGCTGTGGGTTCCAGGGTCGATAGCGACCCAAGCAGTGGTGTTCTGGCAACGCAGAAACCAAAAACCTGTGGCACAATTTACCTAAGTGTATATGGTTCAAGGTTGATGACAACCTTGGCAATGGTAATCTACCAAGGCAGAAACCAAAAACCTGCAGCGCAATCGACCCAAGGCTATGGGTTCTAGGCTGGACGGCGACTCTAGCAGTGGTATTCTGCCAAGGCAGAAACCAAAAACCTACGGCGCAATCGACCCAAATATATATGACTCGGGGTCAACGGCGACCCTTGCAGTGATATTCTACCAAGGCAGTAACCAAAAACCTGCGGCACAATCGACCCATGGCTATAAACTAGGGTCAATGGCAACCTTGGCAATGGTATCTTGCCAAGGCAAAAACTAAAAGCCTGCAGCGCAATCGACCAAAGTCTATATGGTATAAGGTCGACAACAACCCTAGTAGTGGTCATCATAAAAAACCAATGTCTAATGTATTGCATTTCCATTTTTTGTTATAATGCGAAATTATCTAGACCTATATAGTGTGAAATTCATAACACATTTTTACTTGTGTATGTAATAAATATCCATACCTATATAGTGCGAAGGTCTCAATCAATTTTCGTATCAAACACAGTATTTCGTAACACATTTTAGTTGTGCATGTAAAGATCCAAAATCTCATTTACATATCATTCATTTTCTGTGTTCATTAATAAGTACAAAATGTCATTTTGATATCTAAATGTCACTCAAAACATATACACAAACAAAATGCCTTGAACCAACATGCATCTTAAGACATCGAAAAAAGAATGAAAAGCCTCTATTGTGGAGCAGGAGGATTACGAAAGTTCCCCCTGTTGTGTCCCCTCTCCTTATAGTTGGAACAAGTTACATCCCTGCGTTTGCAATTTTGATCTTCCACTTACACCTTGTTCTTCTTTGGTCGGCCTAGCTGCTTACTTGCTAACGGAGGTAGAACCCGTTCGCACGAGCATTGCTCCCACTACTTTCTATCACAGGTAGCATGTATTATCTTGTTGTATGTCCACTGATAAAGGTTTGTATGATACCAGTGCTCGCAATAATCATACGGATCTATATCTCGAGCTTGCATTGCAGCCACAACATGTGATCATGGAATTCCCATTACTTCCCATTTGCGACATAAGCATGATCTGCACTCAATATTTACTACATCAATGTACTCAATTGATTGAACTTGAAACTCGAACCAAACTTGCGACACAAACGTGCAGTCTATGCAATTCTTCCATTTCGCTGCACAAGTACTTCTCCACATATGGAGTAAGACATGATGTAATCTTTTGCCTTTGAGCATGACGCCTTTGGAAGAATCCATTAGTTTTGCACATATTTCTTCAACCTGCTTTGTAATTAGACAAAACCCTCGTGTCCTCAAGAAGGCTATCGGTGCACTTTGCGGCGTTGCCAGTAAGCATGTCATAATGGCGTCCATGTACAAATGCCGTCACCTAGTTCTGACGGCTGGTCGCTTCTATGTATTTATAAGTACGCTCATCAATGGATCATATGTCATTCATGTAGACATCGTACTCATAAGGTCTATAAGCCCGCGTAGCTTTCCAAAATTTCCTTAAAATACCCAGATCATTAAAAAATGCCTTGATATTTTTCGCTATATGATGACAACAACAACAGTGGCATGCTTTATGAATTATGGATTGAAGTGCTGGGATGAGACCCTTCTAACGGTCGGAAACAATTGTCAGATTTTTCGGTTCCCTCAATGACATCGAGAAATTTGCAAGGAACCATTCCCAACTATCACGACTCTCTGCTTCAGCAAATGCGAAAGCTATTGGAAACAATTGATGATTTGCATCATCTGTGATGACTACTAGTAGCACTCCTGGATATTTGCTACGAATGTGTAATTCATCAACTGCTATCAATGGCCTCAAAGTGTTTTGGAATGATTGACTGCACGGGCCAAAAGCCCAGAAGAAGCGTCGAAACAGGTCATCAGATGTGATGTCGATGTTGGTCACTGTGCCTGGATTTGTCCTTTTAAGTTCATTACAACATAATGGTAGAATTTGTGATGGTTCCTCATAAGATTCTTGCACCTTGCGTAGTGCCAGCTCCCTAGCCATGTGTGCCTTCCTGTAACTAATTCAGGTACCGAACTCCATTTGATATTCACTATTATGTCTTTTGGTCCGATATCATTATTGCACATACCCTTTCCTCAATGAACTCTGCAATAAGCTTCGTAGATGCTTGCGGATGTGCCATCCCCATTATAGGGTTAGAGCAAAAATGAAATAAAATGTACTTTCGGACCTTGAATTGTGGCCCCGACTCAACCATAGACGCATGTACATGCCAAGGACAATTTCCATCTCTGCAGTGCGCCGTTACTTGCGTCATGTTGGTGCATATATGTTTCAATGTGAAATTATTGTAAATTGCATACTTTGTTAGGTTTCCTCTAAAAGCCTCAGGATCAGGAAACTCACGACCCTACTACACCCTTGTAGAATTATCTCCTTCTTCGGATATGACTGCTTTAGGCACCATCGTGTCCACTATTGTAAAATCCGCCGTGGTGGTTGCATCGTTCAATTCACTCGTAGTCCACTCGTCATATCCATCTATTCGTTGTTCTTCATATGAAACTTCTCCTTCCATGTGCCCAGAAATGGGGAGAATACTCCGAGAGTTATGAACACACTCAACACAATCCCTATTTTCATTATTATTTAAGGCATGAGACATTGGTTGATCCTCTTCTATCATACCATTCGCTGCTGATGGAATATTCCTTTATATGCAACCTGTTTAACAACTGCTTTACTTTGTATCCCCTCTTTTCATTGCTGATAGTTTCTCAAAGATGATGATTCTCTTGCCTCTTTTCGTTCCTGGATTAATGAACAAAAATCAATTTGGTTTGGAGTTATATAAATATAGGTGTATCGAACATAAAGAAAAGCACGAACCTGTTTTGTTGAGGTTCTTTGGTAGCATCTGTTTCTCCTTACCTTGTTGTTATGAACATCAATATATTGTTTGGATCGGTCCTCGAAGCTTTGAACATTCCCTTTACATCGTTGTCATCATCAATGTTTATCAATAAATAAAAAACTTCCATTGTGAGGAAAGTATTTTATACTTAGGTCTTAGGGACTTGTTTCTCAACTTGATGTTTTAAGTGCAACGTTCACCAACTCATGATACGTTATGGTATTCAAGAGATGCCTCATCTGCTGTATTCCGTCCATATATTGAGGATGATTGAGATCAAATTCAAACCCATCACCATAATGGAAGATTGTTAGGACCTCGACGCTTGACATGATATTGCAACATTAAACATTTCAAATTAATGGATTCATTAAACAATATCGAACATGCTTACAATTCAATGAACAATTTTAATATGCATTTCAATGGGCCGACACAAATATCAAATAACAAAACAAGGAATTAACTAAAAGGTTGAACAAATATCAAATATCATACAACAATGCAGGTCTATGTATGCTTTTCAATGCATTATTGGAGAAAGAAAACCACAATGGATGTTGGACGATTCAATACAAATAGCAGTTCACATGACCCTATAAAAAAAACTGGTTAAAAAAAGTACATTTTTTTGGGCGGGTTGACTTCTTTGGTGGAAGGCACTTAAAATTACTTTTTCCATAATATGGTTACATAATCTGTTTTTTCCAGTAAAATCCTCTAATTTATAATACCATTTTCCTATGAAATTATAGTATGTGAAATAAAATGACATTTAATGATTATTTATTCTCCCACAATAATTTAAATCTCTCCTATATTTTCTTCTCACTTCTCCGGGGCGATTTCACAGCTGTGATTTCTCTCCGCCCCCATTGAATTTCATGGCAACTGCGACTAGAAATCACTGTGGCACCACAAAGCTACGGATCTTGAAACATATGTACGGTCGGATTTTGTCCTTGGAACCGGTTTCTTAGCTTTGGAATCGGAACCAGAACCATATATTGGACGGGTCTGGATCCGGGTCTGGGTCTAAATAGAGAATGATATTAAAAAAACATGGCTTTTAAGAGAGATTTTCGAAAATTCAGGTAATATCTTAGGTCTCGGGTCGACGGGTCCGAACAAAGGTGGAATCGGACCCGGACCCATTTACTTATCGGGGCTTAAATAAGGATCCAAACCCGATTTTTAACGGATCGGAACCTTCGGATAATCGGAGAATCGGGAACCCATTTACATCCCTTCAGTCAAACCATTTAAGCGGATTTAACAATTTAATTTTCGGTAGAACAAACAAGTTCTATTATCATATTGGATACCATTATAATAGTAGTGAAATTCTATTTTGTGAAATAAAATGACATTTCTCCCACAATCATATTTTCTTCTCACTTCATCAGGGCGACTTCACAGCTGCCATTTCTCCGCCCCCATTGAATTTCATGGCAATTGCAACACAAAGCTCCGGATCATGAAACATATGTACGGTCGGATTTTGGCATTCTTGCGTCATCATTTTTCCACAGTCAAACTCCCACTCCCATTCCTTCTTCAATCTTGTGTCTCCTCCCAATCCCAATGCAAATAAATCCGACCTTTCCATCCTGCAAAGGCCACTCATTACAATACAATATTATTCCAAACGCGAACAGCAAATCGGACATGTATACAGGTCTAATATTTTTATTATTATAAATGAAATGCAAACCAACACAACCATTCCTCTGCTTTATTTTCTTATATAAATCCCCAAAAGCAAAGCATCTGATTTCGATTTCTTCTTCTTCATATCTTTCACAAAAAAACAGTACTCAGATCATTGGCTATGGCGAGTTCTTCAAGCATCAGACATGGGATTTCTCTCTGGTGCCCTCAATCTCAGTCTCTAAAGCGGATTCCCCGCACTTCGGTCCCCTTCTCCAGCTTCAGAAGGACGGCTTTTGTCGCCTCCTCCGCGGCCTTTTCGAATGAGAATCGAGAGTCAGTTGGATTCCCTGCCCAATCCGTTTCTTTTAAGGAGAGATTTGATTTTTCTTTTTTCCTGTTGTTGTTGTTGTTGTTGTTATGTCTGTTTGATTTGTTTGGAATTGTAGGTTTGTTATTGTTGGGGGTGGCAACGCCGCCGGATACGCGGCGAGGACGTTTGTGGAACATGGAATGGCTGATGGGAAGCTCTGTATTGTGTGTAAAGAGGTAATTCATTCATTTATTTCATGGGGCATTTGAAAGAAATGTTTGTAGTTTGATGTGAAGATTATTGATGCAAGAGATGGTATGTGGGTGCAATTGATTAATGGGATTGATACGAGGATAAATTATCTTAGTTCTTGAATTGGCTATACATCTATAAGCTGTTTTAGTAGAGTAGAGATGGAATTGATGAATTGAGGGGTGGTGGGGGACTTTGCATTGCATCAAAGTAGTCGCTTTTAGATTTTTTCGTGTGAATGTCGTCAAGAGACTTTGGTGGAGATTATCTAAATGAGCTGTGGTTGGATGGATTCTCTTTGAAATGGGCAGCTTACATGAGTCAGGACTCAGGACACATCTCAAACACAAGAATGTGTAAGATTGGTTGCGTTATTGATGTTTACTGTTACCTATAAACATGTTATTAAATGTTCTTCTCCTTTGAAATCTACCTAAAATGTTGAAATGTTTTGTTTACTTGATTAGTTAGAGAGAGCAAAATTTATGAAGAATTATTTTATTTATGCTATTTTTTCATACTATCGTTATTTAAAAGTCCATATCCGGACAAGTTGGGCTGTAGAATCCAAATCATTGATGAGCCACAAAGAAGCTGGACTCGACATTTATTTAATGAAGGTTCTTTATGGCAGTTAGCAAGATAAAAAAAAAAAAAACATTAGATTGTTTATATATGTTGGTATGCTGTTAACACTACAGTATGCATGAAGTTTTAATGCAGCTTAGTGTGGATGATCTTCTTAACACCTTTTATTTCTATTCATTCCTTGTGATTTCCAATACATTTTACAATTGTAAAGGTAGCATACTGTATTCTATGATAGTTAATTGCTGTTACTTATGACGTCTGTACAAGCTTGCAATGATCTATTTCTGTTGTTCGTTGTGCATTTCCAAACATTTTCCTATTAGTGGAGTTATTTTCGCTTTTTCCAATGATGTTGCCTCTCTTGTTAAAGGTATTCCATCTCTTTAAAAGTTCATAATTTGAGATACATTTTTTCTTGTCTTGGGGTTGCATTGTGCATTTTGATCACATTATCTTTGTCTACATTAGCTTCGCCACTTCTCTTGTTCTCGTAATTACAGATTCTAATTTGATATTTTGATTTCATTATACAGGCTTTTCCACCCTATGAACGGCCAGCTTTGACGAAGGGTTATTTATTTCCTCCGGATAAAAAGCCAGCTCGCCTGCCGGTAAGAATATTTTACATTTTGATAAGGACATCTTACATATATTAGCTTAGTGATTTAGGGTGGCAAATTAAATATTTTATGTAGGTTTGTATATTATCATAAAAATAGGTCATATATAGATCTTGTAGAACTAATGGGATTGGTAAGCTTATTTTATGCATTCAAAAGAAGACAACTCCACCTGGGAAACTTTAAGAATAACAGAATGTGTTGAACTTAAATCTCTTTTCTTTTACTTGATCTGTAACTGCTGAATTATTTCATAGAAGTTTGCTGTCTTCCATACAGAGAACAATAAAACAGACCCATGGTTGATTTTCTTTGTCATTTCATTTTTTTTTTTTTTTTTTTTCATACTTCTTCCTTTTTCCTAAATCTCTCTTTATCTTACTTTAGGGCTTCCATACATGTGTGGGATCTGGTGGGGAAAGGCAGACCCAGGACTGGTATAAGGAGCATGGTATAGAGGTATTGCTTAATTTGCAAAAGTTTCTTTTTGAAGCTTATTTTTGTCAAGGATGTCTATATGGATTTTTGTTTTATGACAGATTCGAATCATTCTTTTATCTTTTTATAGATTAAATGTTGGAATAAATGATGTATGGCATAATGATGGAATGGAACTGGTTGAACAGGCTTGGAGAATTTCTTGGTGCCTTCGTGTGGCTGGCCCATGTATATATAGCCTTTGACAAATCAAATACAACTCATCATACAGAACCACTAATAGGGATATTATCTTAATAACTAGGGTTTGTAACTCCTCAGAATAATTATTCCAATTTAAATAGGATCACCTCTAAAATTATGCAAGTATGGTACACTGCTGGAACATGAAAAGTGATAACTCTCTTTTTTTTTTTTTTTTTTTTTTTGAATGGTAAACACCATCCCTTTCCCCTTCAGAGAATTTTTATTCCTCTAAAAGGATTCGCAAGGAGCAACCACACCCTTATTTAGTTGAGTAGTTCAAAACACTGCAACAACTTATGGTCTGATTCTACAGCTTGTTTGGTTCAAGGCCTTCTAAGTTTTGTATTGCTATCCGATTTCCATGACTATACTTTTTGATTCTTAAAACTGGCTGCACCCAGTGAATGAAAACCTCATGAGTCTGGGACTGAGGAAATGTAGTAGGTATTTGGTATACTACTGAAGAATCTACCCTCACATCCTGCTTACTTATCAGGTTCCAGTAGAGCAATGCCTGATTGAAGTATTCATAAATTTCTCTGCTGCCCAAATGCTTGAAGAAAGTGACAACTTGGTTTTTAAAACTTGGCAAAACCAAATTGTATCTTCTGATATGTAGAGGTATTGGCCACCACCAATACTGACTTTTAATGGGTTTTAATCTAAAACCCAAATCTATAGAGTTTGTTTTGGAACTCTATTCTTAACACCTTCCTTTTATATTTTGTTATTCTATATACATCTTTAACACCTTAAAAGCAATTAAAGCTGAAGATTTTTTTTTAATTTTTCTGAATATTTTTGTAAATTATTTGTTACCGAAGAACCCATATACTCAATGCTACAGCATATTTCTATATATTAGGCATATTATATATAAATAAATATATTATATTTATATATAAGTGACTGGGGTTTGATTTTTTCCTGAATGCAAGCCCTTGTCAAGGTTCAGGTTGTTAATTTAAAGTCGAGTATGGGTTTGGTCCTGTCATGCATAATCAATTTGCGTCCAGGCCCTCAATATTAATTCGGGTTCAGATTTTATGTTGGTTTCTACGGGCATAAACTTCGTCTTTGATTTGGATAAAAATATATCAAGGTGGTGTGGTTCCTGTAAAGTGTAGACTGCCATCTTTTGGAGTAGTAACACTGGCAATCTAAGAAGTGCATCTAGATTTTTTTATGTGGTCCAGTTGGCGTTTCTAGCTTGAAACAAAGAACTAGGTTTTTTTTTTTTTTTTTTGTTCAGTGTTATTTTAATTGTGCCGGCATCGGTTTATATAGCACCAAAATCTAGTTCGTTCCTGCTGCATGGAGGATTTTCTCCTCCAACTGACTCATGCATATTAAAGGAATGGTCTATTCATATTCTTGCAAAGTATTCTTGCAAAGTTTTAACATGTGAATTCATTTTTGTTGAGATTGGTATCAAGTGGTTGCTTCTTGTTGCCTTTGCTATTTTTATTGTTATTTTTAATTACAAATCCGTACATGCCACTCTGGTGAGAAGGTTTTGTAGGTAAATCAACTTATCCTATAGTGACCGAGTGCGTGCTACTTGATACAAGATGGGGCCTCAGATTTGTACTTTGTTCTTTTTCTCCAAATTGTCTATGGTGAAGGGGATGGCTTCACATCATCCAGGATAAAGAGGGAGAAACTCTGTAGCTTTCACACCCGGAAAGAAAATAGATTTACCATATATTATTAAGCTTGATTGTGTGTCACATATATAGGACTTGCTTGCTGACTTTTGATGAGGATGGACTATGGAGTTCCCTTTTACACGACCATTCTCCTACAAATAGAAACTTGATACAGACTCTTTAACATGAAAAGCAACTAAAAAACACCTTAACATTGAATGTAATTAAAAAACCTAAATTCATACTTGCATTATACCTCATTGCTAATTGGGGCCATAAATTCTCAAATACTCATCAGTATTGTACAATCTTGGGCTCATTTAACCCATCAAACACATCTACTTTTATGTCAATTAAACACTTTTTTACTCTTGAAACATGCCCATCTGTAGAAAAAAAAAATGAAATAATACTGAAATAGTAAATACCTATTTTACTGAAACACGTCATTTGTCTTATGTGGGATCTTTGTTTAGTGGGTTTGGGACCCTCTTACGGATCTTGCAAAGCTGGCAACTGCATCACTATTGAAGTAATGGATATCTTTCATTGAAAAGTTGAGGTGCCTATCAAATATTCTTAATTGGATTTGAGTGGTCCACCAAGAGGGCTGGTTATTGAGTGGGACAGATTCTGATCACACCACATTCCTTTTTGCTTCAAACTGGCCTTTGAGCATAACCAGATTGTTGAAATTCAGCTTAGTGTTGGGTTGATTTAATATGTTTTGATCAATCCATACTAACCTGAGTTTGTTCTGGGTGAACCCATCTCATGTTAGAAGTCAACTATCACCTGTATGCCTAGCCATGGAGAGGCTGAAATCAAAATGAAAATATGTTGTCCTGAAGATACTACCGTCTAAATAAGCTGATTTCATTGCAGATGTGTCTATAGTAAATAGGTAGGAACCATGATATTGATTGTGAAAAATAGCAAGCATATCAATTTGTTGCATTTGAAAGTGGAACTGTCAGAAATCCCATTTTCTCATGGAATTATTTACAAGCTGTATGCCAGTAATTCTGTTCTATTTTTCTGCAGCCCTGTGTTTTCTCCTTTTGAATGCTTCGAGCATAGTGGTTAAGATACTCCTTTATTTTCTTGAAGGTGTTGTATCAAGATCCTGTAACAGGTGTGGATGTCCAAACACACACTTTGGCCACATCTTCAGGCAATGTTCTTAAGTATGGATCCCTCATAATTGCTACTGGATGTGCACCTGTAAGGTACTATATGCACTTTGAAAATGATTGTGTGTTGATTACTAGAATCTTTTCTAGATTATATTAATTTTTTGATAACTATTTTTCCTCCATATTCCCCCTCAAAACATTGCTCTTTTCCCTTTTATTTTCATATTATCCTAAAAGTGGTATTCAAATGCCATTAGTTTGACAGTTTAATTTAGAAGTCATGAATGCTATAACAATATATTACTTCCAAATCCAATAGACAAGATCCCATGGTGAAGTGGAAGGTGCTCAAGATTGTAACCTTGAGTTTGAGTTTGTTGGTTAAACCGTTAAAGTCACTATACCAATAAATATAAAATATTCTCGTGGGGCCCACCTAGTTGTTCCGGGGGTGGGGAGGTGGATCATCATCCTAATCACTTGATAATAAACAGTGCACAATCAATCCAACGGTCCAGTCCATTTGGATAGGTGCCAAACTCGGGATCGGTAGCTATCAGGGGGGGTCCTTGTTTTATGGTCCACTCGGATGTATTGCCAGGTGGGCCCCACTAGATAATTAGGCATGCGGTGCTCGCCTTATTGTGAGAACTGGTGCTCACCTGAGGTTCGTGCGTGTGTAAATGCAGGTCTCGCCAACGTAGGGTCCTGGGAGAGTCCAAATTGGGTCCTGGCGAAGTAGGGTCCTGTGAGAGTCCAGATTGGGGATAGACCTAACATTTGGAAATTTTGCATAGAGTGCCTGTTTCCAAGTCTTAAACCTGCATTTTCATGCATTGGTCCCCAGACTTTTACCATTGCACCAAAGCAATAACCTTGTATATATGCATGCATGTATTGTATCTTATAGTCTTCATAGGTTTTTTAAATGTCTTTTGGAGCGAACAATTTGATATGAAAGATTTCGGACATTTGTTATACTTCTTGGGGATATAGTAGCATACTCTTGAAAAGGAAATCTTCTCAGTTGAAATGTATTGAAAGCGTCATCTGTCTAGCTGGTCTTACAAATGATAAGGTTGCTGAAACTTCATTTATACAATGCCAATATGATGCCTTCAGATGGGGTTCCTCTATCAGATTCCCCTTGTTATTGACAAGTTGACAGTTCTGTATATCTCACAGTTACTTGACCATATATTTTTTTTTGCTTTTCATGCCATGAGGCAGTTTGTGGAAACTGCCACTTTTATCCATTGGTGTTAGCTGTTGTCTGGATTCTAAGATATCTTGGAGGAACTATTTCCTGTGCTCTCTCTCTCTCTCTCTCTCTCTCTCTCTCTCTCTCTCTCTCTCCTGCATACACACATGCATGCACGCCCACTCATGCTCTCTTGCACGCTCGCATACACATGCACGCGCACCCACTCATGCTCACATTATTTAGACTCAGTTTGGGCTGATGATATTAATGACATGCATCCACTCGCTGATTTTTCCTCTTTTTTGGTTCTCTTATTTTTTGGAATATTAAGCAACGAGCAGTTGTTGTCCATTCTTTTGCTGAAGTTGAAATCGCACCATAGCTAATATAGTCATACTACTTTTGAGATCATATTACTTTTATGGCTACTTGGAGATCTAGGGGTTTATTTGTGATGTCCCGCCCCTCTTTACTGTGACAACAAGAATGCTTTTTATATGGCTCAAAATGATGCATTCACGAATGAAATGAAGGGCATTGAGATGGATCGGATTTCAATTGATAGCATCCTAGCCGGGGCACTCTCAACTTCGCTTTGTCATTTCTTAACAAACTCTCAGCGAGTTATCTGTTTCTACGTTTATGGACATTGGACAATCTCTTGATTCTCTCTTTCAAGCGTCCTAAGTTTCACTAGGGAGGGAAGATAGAAGATGGAGGTAAAGGGGGTGGGGGGCTTTCATAATTAAGAAACAATTATCTCCACTTGTACCTTAGGACTAATTCGTACTCTAGCGGCTTGCTATATTTGACAATATTCTTCATAATCCTGTGCATACCTTATTTGTATTTTGTATATTTCAATACTCTATAAGAAGGGAGAACATCTGGTCATGTTGACAGATGCTATTTGAATCAATTCTCATTGTTTTGGTGTAAGGTTTCAAGGTGGCCATGCAACAAATATAAATATTGAGGGGAGAATATTTTGCTTATCTAAGTTTTTTATTTTTTATTTTAAGTTAAAAATTTGAGAGTGCGGTGTTATAGTTTTAAAGATACCAACATTTCTTTGGTACATTTTAGTAGCAGAAAAATGCATTTCAACCACACAGAACATATTGATCTTATGATATTAAGTTGTAGAGCAGCATATCTGGGATAAATTGAAGTTCTAGATGATTTGATGTGCTCCTTTCTTTCAGGTTTCCAGATAAAATTGGAGGAGACCTGCCAGGTGTTCACTATATCCGGGATGTTGCTGATGCTGATTCCTTAATATCTTCACTGGTACATGATGTTTCCTAATGTTTTCTTGTGTCAGGGTTACATCCTGTGGAAATGAACTTGTATCTTTTAATTCTTTAATTGATCATATAAAAATGGCTGGTTATTAAATTCCTTCAATTTACATCAGTGGTAAATTTGCTGGAAGTCCTGGCTATCTTGAAATCTCAGGTTTCTTTGAGTACATTCAGGATATGTAACTTAGTTTTGTTTTGAGGTGTGCTTCAATCTTAGCCTCTGATTGCTTTTTCATGTGGAACACCACTGCTGTTGCCCCTTGGCAAGAATTGTTCGTGACATTTTCTTATTACTTTTGCATGTCTTTTTTATGTGCATTATAATTTTCTGAGGTGTTATGTGGTAAATGGGTCAGTGGGACTTAGCCCATATTAAATAAAGCCAACTTGTGGGACAAATCTTCTCACGTGTGTAAAGATATGTATCTTTTATTTTCGCCTTATTAGGAGATATGATAAAATTGTAATTAGATTAGAATGGCTGTAATCTAGATAATTACTACAATCTTGGTAACTTGTATAGCAACTATATTTCTATATAAAGGAGCATCGTGACCCTCAAAGGGATCATCGAATTCACATAATATCTTCTTTCTTCTTCCCTTACTGGTTCTGACATGGTATTAGAGACCTAAACTCTATACGGAGTTTTTTTTTTTTTGAGTGATCTACTTCATCTTCCAAGTAGTGGAAGTCGTCTAGTATCTTCAGTAATCAAGAAATCTTCATCCACTATTCTGATCAAGGTCTGATCATATGCGGCCCACCCCAGATCCACACTGCTGCATCTAGAAATTGCAACCATTTTGCTCATCTAGCTCTTCTGGTATTTGTGGACATTTTTTGAGGATTTTTAGCATCACAGAGGTTGGATTTCTATCCATTCTAGAGAAATTTCAATTTCTGCAGCATATTTTCATCACAGCCGTCCAAATTTTTGGATTTCGCTTTGTTTGGTGAGCAATTTGGCTTGTTTAGTGCGAATTTTTATCCTTCATTACTCTATGATCTCTGATTAATCAGAAAACACATCAGTTGTTGGCTACACTCCATTCTTTATTGAATTTCATGCTCGCCTGGGCCCATTTTTTTGAAAAAATTGTGTTTTTTCAAGTGCTGTCTTCTCTGCTTGATCATTTACACATATTAGCAGTCTTCTCACAGCTGGTCAGCATTTCTTCTTAGTTTGGTCTAAGAACAGTTGGATTTGGTTGACAAGTTTCCTGATTACTGACATGGAAAAGCATGATATTGCATTGATCAAATTTAATGGAAAAAATTATACTTCCTGGTCCTATCAATTTCAAGTTTATCTTGAAGGAAAGAAAATGTGGGGACTTGTTTCAGGATTAGATCCCCGCCCTAAGGAAGATGAGAAAAAAAATACTCTCATGGCATACAAAGGATGCCAAGATAAAAACCTGGATTCTTGATTCCGTTGAACCACAATATATCCTGAACCTTAAACCTTACAAGACCTCCAAGGAGATGTGGGAATATCTGAAACAGGTATATCACCTAGGGAACTCTGCCCGTCAATACCAACTTGAGCTGGAGATTGCTTAGTATTCCCAAGGCACCTCTTCCATCTAGGACTACTATACAGGTTTTCTCAATCTATGGGCAGAATATGATGAAATCAAATACCTCAATGTATCTGAGGCAGCTCTTTCTGAGATTCAAAAATTGCAGGCAACTTCTGATAGAGACCAATTCCTCATGAAATTGAGATCTGAATATGAGATTATTCGTTCCAATCTGATGAGCAGAGTTCCATCTCCATCCCTGAATGAGTATCTTAATGAACTCTTGCAAGAGGAACAAAGCCAACTCACTCAGCATGTTCTCAAGCAACAATCCCTAGGAAACCCTTTTGATGTCGCATATGCTGCCACTGTCAGTCACACTCCTGGTGTTTCTCATGGTCCGGGAGGGACCATTCCTCATACTACTTATGCTACTAAAGGACAACCTCCTGCAAAAGATCTCAGCAAAATCCAGTGCTTTGGCTGCAAGAGTTATGGACACTATGCCTCACAGTGCAAGACCAAGTTTTGTAATTACTGTAAATCAAATGGTCATGTTGTTAATGAATGCAAACGACGGCCACAAAATCGTACTCCACGAGCATATCATGTCAATACTGCAGATGCTACTACTTCCAATGATAGTCCTTCAGCACCGGTCATGCCTTCACCACCTCCTGCCTCAAATACTTCTCCCCAGATCACTCCTGAGCTTATTCAACAAATGATCATAAATGCCTTCTCTGCACTTGGCATTTCAGGTAACTACCAATCCTCTTCCTCCCTATGGTTTATTGATTCTGGAGCTTCCAATCACATGACCTCCTCCACCACTCATCTCTCCAACATGCAACCATACAATGGAAATTTGCAAGTCCATACTGTTGATGGTCAAAAAATTCCTATTACAGCTACTGGTGATATTATTCATTCATTACCTCTCACAAATGTCTTTCTATCTCCTCATCTAACTACAAACCTTCTGTCTGTTGGACAACTGATTGATGATAATTGTAATGTCTCCTTTTCTCGCTCTGGTTGTGTTGTGCAGGATCGAGTGTCGGGGATGGTGATCGCGAAGGGGCCTAAGTGTAGACGCTTGTTTCCTATTGTCATGTCTTCCTCTCAAAATAAACAGATTTCTGTTTTTTCTTGTTTTTCTCCTCAAGATGTTTGGAGGCTCTGGCATAATAGATAAGGCTATCCTCATTCAAAATTGTTATCTTTAATGATGAACACTGGTAGTATTCATGAAACTAAAATTTCTTTTAGTCACATTTCTGATGAGTGTTCAGTTTGCGAACTTGGAAAAAGCAAAGTCCTTCCATTTTCTTCCAAATCTACTATGACTTCAAATTGCTTTGACATTATTCATAGTGATGTCTGGGGGATTACTCCTGTAATTTCTTACACATTTCAAATATTTTGTCACATTTATTGATGATCATAGTAGATTCACATGGGTATATTTTTGCATTCTAAATCTGAAGTCTTTGATGCTTTCCAAAAATTTATGGCTTATGTTGAAAATCAGTTTTCTACTCGCATAAAAATTCTCCGATCTGACTCCGGAAGGGAATATATGTCCCACCAGTTTCAAACTTATTTGCAAAACCACGGGATTTTATCGCAGCGATCATGCCCTTACACTCCTCAACAAAATGGAGTGGCTGAACGAAAAGCCAGACATCTTCTCGATACTGTTCGTTCACTTCTCTTAGAATCAGCCGTTCCAGCAAAATTTCGGCCTGAAGCTTTAGCCACTGCGGTTCACTTAATCAATCGCTTACCATCTCATCGCCTCGCCAATCAAACACCATATTTTTGTCTCTTTCATACAGATCCTACTATACTCACTTGCGTATTTTTGGATGTGTGTGTTTTGTTCATCTTCCTCCTACTGAACGCACAAAATTAACTGCTCAATCAGCTAAATGTGCGTTTCTTGGCTATGCATCTCACCAAAAAGGGTATATTTGCTATGATCCTGTGCTTAACCACCTTCGCATCTCCTGAAATGTCACGTTTTTTTAAAATCAACGTTTTTTTTCTACTCGTTCCTCGCCTTTACCTTCTTTTTCTCATCTACCTGCTTTTTCTGACACAATATCATCTCCACTCATTGTTTATGAACGACGTCGTCAAAAGGATGCTCCATTACTGCCTCCCCCTCTGGATTCCTCGCCGGCACCTGATCTTGCCCCCACTTCATCACATACTGCCTCATCTTCAGTTCCGCTTCGACGCTTTACTCATCTCTCCAAGCCTCCGGACAAATATGGGTTCACTCACACATCTTTGCTTGCTACCCTCTCCTCAATTGCTATCCCTACTTCTTACTCACAGGCAGTGAAGCATGACTGTTGGCAAAAGGCTATGCATGAAGAATTAGCTGCACTGCAGGATAATCATACCTGGGATATTGTTTCATGTCCCTCATCTGCAAAACCTATCGGCTGCAAATGGGTTTTCTTAGTCAAACTCAAGGCCGATGGCTCGTTAGATCAATATAAAGCACGGTTAGTCGCATTGGGCAACCGGCAGGAATATGGCATCGATTATGAAGAAACATTTGCTCCAGTTGCAAAAATGACAACAATCCGTACTGTTCTTGCCCTTGCTGCTTCTCACTCATGGCCTCTTTACCAATTTGATGTCAAAAATGCCTTCTTTCATGGTGATCTCAGGGAAGAAGTCTATATGCGCCTTCCCCAACGGATTATGGGTGCCTCATCAGGAGATTGCATGCGCTTACGACGCTCTCTATATGGTCTTAAGCAGGCTCCGCGCGCTTGGTTTGAAAATTTTAGAGATGCTCTCCTTCAGTTTCAGTTCACTTAAAGTGCCTCTGATCCTTCTATATTTCTTCATCGCTCCTCAAATAGGATTACTGTCCTCTTGGTTTACGTGGATGATATTATCATCTCTGGGACAGATTCTGGCATGATCACCCATCTACAAGCATCCTTACATGAATCATTTCATACTTCTTAGACCTTGAGGTTCATCAGTCAGAGAAAGGTCTCATCCTCGATCAATACAAATATGCTATGGACCTTATTGAGATGGCTGGTCTTCAAAACTCAACTCCTGTTGATACACCTGTTGAGACTAATCTTTAGCTCACAGTAAATTCGGGTGATCTTCTTCCTGATGCCACAATGTATCGCCGTTTAGTCGGTAGCTTGATCTACTTGACTATCACTAGGCCAGCTTGATCTACTTGACTATCACTAGGCCCGATATCTCCTATGCGGTGAATCTAGTTAGTCAGTTCATGACTCAACCACCCCATCTCCATCTTGTTGCTGTTCGCCACATTCTTCGGTATGTTCTACATACACCATCTCGTGGCCTTTTCTTTCCAATGGGCAATTCAATTTCTCTCATTGCTTACTCTGATTCTAATTGGGCTGGATGCCCTGATAGTCGACGATCTACCACGGGCTGGTGCATGTTCTTGGGGGACTTGTTAATTTCCTGGAAGTGTAAGAAACAAGATAAAGTTTCTAAATCATCCACAGAAGTAGAATATCGTGCTATGTCTGCCGCCACGTCTGAGATTGTCTGGCTTCGGGGCCTCCTCTCTGAGCTTGGCTTTCTTCAATCTGGTCCTACACCTCTATATGACACCTCTATATGCCGACAACACAAGTTCCATCCGGATTACTGAAAATCCTGTCTTCCATGAACGCACCAAACATATTGAAGTGGCTTGTCATTACATACGTGATGAATTTGTGCGTAAAGCTATTACTCTCCCTCACGTTCCTACCGGGCTTCAAATTGCAGATATATTTACTAAGGGACTTCCTCGGCCACGGCACCAGTTCTTAGCTGGCAAATTGATGCTAGTTGATTCACCCGCATCAATTTGAGGGGGGGTGTTAAATGGGTCAGTGGGACTCAGCCCATATTAAATAAAGCCCAACTCGTGGGACAAATCTTCTCACGTGTGTAAAGATATGTATCTTTTATTTTTGCCTTATTAGGAGATATGATCATATTGTAATTAGATTAGAATGGCTGTAATCTAGATAATTACTACAATCTTGGTAACTTGTATAGCGACTATATTTCTATATAAAGGAGCATCGTGACCCTCAAAGGGATCATCGAATTCACAGAATATCTTCTTTCTTCTTCCCTTACTGGGTCTGACATTATGTTTGTTCTTGAGTTTTCCATACTGCTTGATGTCGTCGTTATCTCTGTATATATACTTCCTCAAGCATGTAGAAAATAAGCACGAGACCTGTTTCTGTTGATTTTATTCTGAATCTTTTGCACTGTGAAAAAGGTATAGCAAAGGACTTGGTTCTTAGAAAAGAAGAAAAATTCTATTACTTGGCAATCACATAACCAATTAAATTTGGGTCATCCGCTTCCGCATCAGAAACAAACTATGAGATGAAAGTGGGTGTTTACATTGAAATATAATTCAGATAAATCAATTTAGAGATACAAAGCGAGACTTGTTGTGAAAGGTTTCACAAAAGCTCATGGAATTGATTACTTTGAGACCTTCTCTCTAGTCATTTTGTTGAATTCTATTAAGTATACTATCATTAGTATTGGGTTTTTCTTGGCCATTATATCAAATGAATGTGAAATGGAGACTTATTGGAAGAAGTATAAGTGGATCTACCACTGGGGCTTCATAGTAAAAGGATAGAAGGAAGAGTGTTTTGACTCGAGAAGTCTTTGTATGGGAACACCACTGCTGTTGCCCAATGGCAAGAATTGTTCGTGACATTTTCTTATTACTTTTGCATGTCTTTTTTATGTGCCTTATACTTTTCTGAGGTGTTATGTTTGTGCTTGAGTATTTCATAATGCTGGGCTAAATCAATTATCTCGGGGCATTATTTGACAGGTTTAATGAGATAATGTTTACATATGGATACAAGAGATGTCATTTAGATCATACTGTGTTTGTGAAAAGTAAAAATATTATAGTGGTAATGCTAATTGTGTCGATGATAGTGTAGTCACTATCAATGATGATGAAGAAATAATGAATCTGAAGACCTATCTGGTAACTTGGTTTGAAATCAAGAACCTTGGAACATTAAAACACTTTCTAGGAATTGAAGTTGCCAGACCCAAGGAAGGCACTGTCATCTCTCAATGTAAGTATACATTGGATCTCCTTAGAATAAAAAAAAAAAAAAAAAAAGGAAAGCAGGGGCCAAATTGGTTGAAACTTCAGTTGAGCAAGATCATGGTCTACACTCCCAAAGGCGAGGAGCTACTTCATGATTAGAGACTAGTGGGAATGCTAATTGAAAGCTTAGTAAGCCAATTCTGCATGCTCTTGGGACTGATCATTTGGCTGTAGTTCATAGACTTCTCAGTCATTTAAAAGGATCACTACGGTAAGGTGTATACTAATGCTGATTGGGCAAGATCCAA
Organism: Umbellularia californica; assembly: GCA_028538565.1. Classification (NCBI taxonomy): domain Eukaryota; kingdom Viridiplantae; phylum Streptophyta; class Magnoliopsida; order Laurales; family Lauraceae; genus Umbellularia; species Umbellularia californica. The sequence goes on from JAPQWN010000005.1 coordinate 12,236,150, forward strand.
AACAAATAAAAGGTATACTACGGGTATTGTACCATGTTCAGTGGAAATCTGGTTTCGTGGAAAAGTAAAAACCTATGATACTCGGATACTTGTACAACCCCAATGTATTCGTTTCGGACTGATATGACACTTGTATGGTACCTTATACTGCACCGATAGTTCTAGGGAATAAGTTTTAACATATCCTACTTATAAAGTCCTTTATTTCATATAGTTCTTTTAATATTTTTACTTCTCACCATAAAAAAAATGCTACAAAGGGACGAAATAATGATAATTTCATTGAATCAAAAGTGATCTACAGAAAAAATTAGAACACCTGTATCGGTATCCTTGTCCTAGGTTTCAAAAGTGAAGACTTGTATGCCCGATCCCCATATCAGTGTATCTGTATCCATATCTGTATCCGGACATCATAGGTAAAAACAAGTATTAGTTGCAAAATCACTTTCTGATGCCTAATAGCAGGCCGTGACTCATGGGTGTTGAGTTGTTATGGCTGAGGATATTGTTAGATTAATTGGGTTTCAAGTAAGATGGACCCATGACTCTGCTTTATGACAGTGGTTCAAAATAAAGCTTTGCTAAGAATCCTGTGTATCATAAGCGAACAAAGCATGTGGGAGTTGACTGCCACTTCATCCGAGAAGAAAAGTGAAATAAATGATGTGGAGCTAGCTTACACAAGCATAGATGATCAGATTGCAGATTTCCTCACAAGCATAGACTAGAAACTAATTGAATTATGTTTTGTTCAAGCTGGCATACTGAATATATATGCACCAGCTTAAGGGGGAGTGTTATGCGATAGAGTATGACTTATTTATAAACAAATAAACTTCAGTGGCTTGCATGTAATTAATTTGAGAAATCTCTATTTTTTTCTTCTTCTTTTATTTTTTATTTTGTGAAGGTTAATAATCCATATCTTGTTGTGGTCTTCCAACTCCAAGGACTACATACCATTCGCTCCCCTCTATTCTTCTTCTTTCTCTTGGTTTCTCTTATTTTCTACTCTAGGGCTTTTTATTTTCCGACCCCTCGTGGAAGATTTCTCTAGATTAAGTCCCTGTTTGGCATCTCTATTTTTAGCCTCTAATTCTCTAATTGTCTAAAGCGGGTAGAGGTTTTGAAATTAGAGGTGTTTGGCAGTGATTTGTAGCCTCTGCCCACTCTAGAGTAGTAGAAGCAAAGTATATAAAAAGGAAACGCCCCAAATCTAGGCATGTGGAAATCAGAGGCAATGCCGCTTGAAAAAGTAGAGGCGGAGCCCAATTTTGATGATAAAAATGCCCAAATCAGATTCTATCAATTTGGCGTTCAGACAAGTTGTTGTTGAATGGGTCTATGTTGAATGTGATCTTGAGGGCTAATGTTGCATGTGTTCTTGAATAATTTATGACAGTGGAAAATGTACCTAAGTTCCTTTTTTACATAATGACATAAACTACCCCTCTAAAAAGAGGCAAATAGAGGGCATACCAATCGGTCTATTTAAAGTAGATACATTCATTACCAAACACATTTTTTTATTCTAGTCTCTTTTTTGTATGACTCTTGTTTTAATTGCTCTATTTTGAATGGTCTGTTAGGAAAAGAGTAGAGATGCCAAACAAGGCCTAAGTCATCCAACTTTTCTCTCTTTCGGTATCAAAAAGAATCTCCAAGGATTTCCTACCTTACTCGTTGGAGATATATGCATTACATGAACTGCCTTTCACTATTTCCAGATCTTGAAAACAAGAATGTACTGATTTTATCTGATGGCTAGGACTTTTGCTTTATTCGAGTCTCCAATTTCCATTGGGCCCAAGGAGGACACGACAACCACACCAAGATGGTTGTTAATGGTTCATCAAATCCCCATGAGCCTGGGTTCCCTCTCTAGAGCTTCCATTTATATCCAACTTATAAATAGGATTGTTTTAGAAATCTGATTTGAGGGCCGGTGTGATGATAGACCATTGATTTCAGTTTGCTGATCTTTATGCAAATCTGTTGTTGAGAAGTCATGAAACTTGTTGGCTGGAAGAACCCTTTCAGTGACTAATAAACTGCAATTTATAGTCATAGGTTATACTATATGGTTCTTGTTGTAACAGGATTTCTGTTTATTTAGGAAAAAGCACGGAAGGTGGTTGTTATAGGCGGTGGCTATATTGGAATGGAGGTTGCTGCTGCGACTGTTGGCTGGAAACTTGATACAACGGTATGCCTACAATTTTATTTTTGTATGTTAGTGTTGTTTGTGATACAGTGGAAACTGACAGGGTCCAAATGGTATTTGTTGCATGGAGGTTTACATTTGTATCAATTGTCATTGTTTTGGAATGCATATATCACCAAAATACAGTCTTAACCATAGTTTATTGTTATATCCACAATAAAATATACATGCCTTGGAAATTGTTGTGACCTGACTTTTGTAGACCAGTTCTCTTTGATGGACAACTTCTGTATTATTACCAGCAAATGTAATACCGTCACCACATTCATCACAACTTGAAAATTTTATCACAAGTGGACTATATTTTATTATTATAATTCTTTATTGCAATTTTAGCATTGGAAAGCTGGCAAATTGAAATTTAAGTGTGGGGCACATTCCAAAGCTGGATAACAGCATAAAATCTTCATTTCTTCATACAAAACATTTATGTTGCTTGTGTACTAGCAGGATGGTGGTGATTCTGAATGTCGTTTATATTTTTATTTTTATTGGTGTTTTGAATGTCTTTATTATTCTTCTTCTTCCTTTTTTTGGTTCTTTCAATTCTGACATGAAGCAGCACAGTTGGAAGGTGCTCATCATCACAAAGTTGTGTGCTACCTTAGAAAAAAATCTGTTTTAAAAAAAATAGCAAAACAATTTTTTTGGGCAAGTCGTGTTAACCTATTAGTAGATTCTTTTGACTTAGAATGGTTCAACATTAAACAGATCATATTTCCAGAGGATCATCTTATGCCAAGATTGTTTACTCCTTCCCTAGCTAAGAGGTATGAAGGACTCTACGAAGCGAATGGTGTTAAATTCTTGAAGGTGTGTTACTTATTTCATATAACATTTTTTGTATTTTGTTTGTTGTCAATATGGCATATGGTCTAATATGTTGACTGTCTCTTTAATTTTGCCACCTTCATTTAGGGTGCTCGCATCGACAAACTGGAAGCTGGTTCTGATGGGCGGGTGGCTGCAGTTAGGCTTGCAAATGGATCTAGTGTAGAAGCTGACACAGTATGTTTGTTGATGTTTGTCATTCAGAGTTTGTGGATGAGTTTTTCCAAACAGAGCCATAGAAGCTTTTAATTGTTACATGATTTAAAATAATGACCAATTTGTAATGCTTTTGGTCTTTACATACCAATTTTTTGTGGCCACTTTGTTATTTGGTCATAAGGGCTTTAAAATCTTGTTTTCAACCAAATATACGGTATTTTTTTTAATTATTGGAACATCCTAAAAATCATCAATATGGAAGATTAGGTAAAATATTGGGCTGTTACACTGCTGTAATTCTCCTATTGTTCATGAAAAGCTGACTGTTATATTTGTTACATCGTTATGCAACACATTATATTGCTTTTTTGGATGCAAATTTGCAATGACCGATACCATGTGTTAAAGCCACGACGGCGAATGTTCTAAATATTCAGTAAAAAAATTTGCAATTGGCACTTAATGCAATGGTTAACATCAAGCTCTTCTATATTTAATTTTGTTCTAGATAGCCAAATCGCATTAGTTAATTTCTGTAGATATGGTGAGCTTTCCAGATGTTCAAATGTTCCCTACATTCTTGATAGCCAACAATGGAGTTATTTTCTTTTTGCTTTTTTCCTTTTTCCCCTTTTGTGAAGATTATTTTACCCTCATTGACTAAACCGGGAGTGAGGGTGGATTCTATGGTAGGACTGATTACTTGCAAGCAATTTCTCATTCGGTTGTTTGTTTGTCATTGTCAATTTCATGGCATGAATTGTTAAGGCGGCACCACACAATGAAGCTCTGGGACAGAAAAGTAGAGAAATGCTTTTGCAGTAATTTAGTATTTTGTAGAACTTGTTTGGGTTTGCATCAAGTAAGTCCACTATAGAAGCCAGTTTTCCTTTAAGGCAACTCGTGGAAAAGTTTGGAGCTGACAAAAATGTTTACAAGGTCTTTATTGAACTAAATAAGGTGCGACAGAATGTCGAGGCAGTTAATTTGGAAAACATCAATGAGAAAAGACATCCATAACATCCATAACGGGTATAGTGGTATTCTAATTGTACAAGACATGTATTTAGGGAAGTTAATAGTGTAAGAATGATTTGTGGCTCCACTTTGACCCCATATTTATTTGCCTTAATTATTGGCAAAATAACTATTGAACAAGATGGAGTTACATGGGTCAGGAAAATCTAACTTGCATTTAAACAGGTCGTATGAGGGTTGTCCCGCATAACCTGACTCATTAGGATAATGCCTAAACACCTCTCTTAAACCAGTAGCGATTGCTGGGGTATTTCAGTAATTTAATTTCTTCCACAAACTCAACTCCAAAAACTCGTCCTTTTCAAACCGTAGAAGCCTTTCAGGTTTTATTCTTGCTATCTTTCCTTTTCGTTGGAGGTGGTAGAATGCTATTTCAAGGCAGAAAATAATTAGTTCCTCAATGCCTTTTCCAACACTTGCTACAGCCATAAAAGAGATTCTTTTCGAAGAACTCATTATCAATTCCACTTATGCATTCTACAAGATTGGTTCAAGAGCTTGACAGACAAGAGAAAGCATGATTTGCAACAAGATCTAAGTCCTCCTTGGAAAGAAAAAATTGCACCTCCAAACCATCTCTGAAAAGAACTGTATCCCTTCCTGTGACCCTGTCTATCCATCTGTTCTTCTTGCACATCTTTGCAAAATCCATAAAACCCTAATTGTTCACACTCTCCCAGGTCAGATCCTCTTTGTAAAGTCGATGCTTGATTCCTCTCCATTCTCTAAAAGTACTCATAGAAACCAGTAAAATGTCTCTTCATATCTACTCAACCCCTTTTTGTCATTTTTTTTTTCTGTTTTTTGCCTTAATGATGTAGCAGCAATAATATGTCATGACAACAAGACTCGTGGGCCACATGTGGGACCCATGAAATTCTGATTTTTAATTGTTATTAGTTTTATTTTGAGCAAAGAGTGTAATTAGAATGTTTCTAATTTGGGTAGGATTATTATTTGGTTTCCTAGTTTGATTAGGAAAGCTTTCTTAGAGCTTTAGTTTCTTTTCTTATAAATATAACATTGTAGAGATTGGTAATCTCAGAGATTAGTATTGAGTTAATAGAATTCCCTGTGTCGATTTTTCGTTAGAGACTGTTTCTTCTTCGAGTTATTGTTCTTCGGAACCCTAATTGTGCCCTGGCACTTGCATCATAACCCTAGGATTGTATCAATTGGTATTAGAGCCAAACGATCTCCAATCATCGGCATGACTACCCTTATCCCTCCTTCCGTTCATCATCCCAGCCCCACCGTGGGAACCATCCTACCATCGAACCCACCCACCCAGACGAGATCCCCCAGCATCACCAAGCCCGAAGGTCAAAATCTCACCAAGTGCTCAATCTTCTCACATTCCCCCATACACTTCGTCTTCGGGTTGCGCTGGTCAGGTTAGGTTGACTCATACTTGGGTATGGGTTGAGGTTTATTCAGCTGTTTTAAAAATGGGTCGGATGCGGATTGGATTTTAACCTGCTAGCACCGTTGGTGATGCAGGGTAGACCCATGGTCGGCCAGCTAATTGGGTCCAATCCACAGGCCCAATAGGATAACCATCTAGTTAGAACTTAGAAGTTTTAATTACTTGAGATTCTTATTTAGAGAGTTGTGATTTATTTTGAAGTCATTAAAATTAGGAGATTTATTTTATTTGGATTGCAAGCAAGTTTAATTTCCTTTATTATTAGGAAAGTAGAGTCCTATTAGAAAAGGGGATGTCCAACCCTTCCTATAAATATGTAATCCCTCTATTAGGAGAGCATTATTATTATTAAATAAAGATTGGTATGTTTGGTTTGACTGTAGTTTTTCTATTCAATGGAAGAGCACTCGTAAGTGTTGAGTTTTGAGAGGAATTCAGCCAATTCCCATCTGCGGAGTTGGTCCTCACTGAAATCGCAAGATTCAGCGAGCTCTCTCGTAGAGCTTGTCTACACCCGTTCCATCACCACTTGTGGATCCAAGGTTGCATCAGTTGGTCAACCCGATTCGTTGCCACCCCTATGGCTGAGTGAATGAGAACCAAATACAATCACCTATTATTACTTGAACTCATTCTAAATAATTAAAATAGACGTGGCTTAAATTCATAGGACATAGTTTTCTTGTTCTAAGCTTTTTAATCATTTTTTTAATTGCTTTTTTGTTTTGAGGGCTCAAGGACCTGACTCGTTCCCACTCAGCCAGTCAATTCTACTAGAGGGTGACTGAGTTGACTCACAAGCTCAAGTTTTAAAACCCTGGGTAGGGTGGAAAGTTCTCCTCAAGGATAAGTGGTTATTTCTGCCTTCCAAAGCGTGTCTACCTATTGTGGTCGACCCCCAATATATAATTCTAGAGTTTCTTTCTTTACAAAAATCATACAGGTATTGTATCCCTTTATTTAAGGGATATTATAATCTACAAGATATGCACAGGAGTGCCTCATATACCTATCCTCCTAAGAGGCCAAACTTGACCTGACCTAAACCTGACCCAATTAAATTGGCACATTACATGATACATTAATATCACCCCATAGACACATCAACGTGTCTCGTCTTTCCTCTATTGGGTGTAACATCATGCTTGGATAGCAACCATTTTGACATTTAGCAAAGCTTGTTCATGCATTAGTTATATCTTTTATCTTTCCGAAAAAAAAAAAAAAAGGTCAGTAAAGTTCATTGAATGTAAAATGATCATTTGAATGTAGGTTATTGTTGGAATTGGAGCAAAACCAGTTGTCAGTCCCTTTGAGAAAGTGGGCCTGAACACAACTGCTGGAGGAATTCAGGTTCGTAGAATGGGAGACATGCTTCTTATGCTTTTTCAGAAGATGCATAGCTGTGTATAGTTTTTATTGCTCAAGTGTCATGAATGCTACTTATTTAGTTGGGAATCAATCTGTGCAATGCCTACCACTTCATAATTTTGTTTGTTCTGTGCTATTTATTAGTTCATTGTACATATGTTTGACTCATCTGTCCTCACTGATAATTCTGCTGAGTAAATTGCTTTTGTGATGATAATAATAATTTAAACTTTTTAAGTTCAGTTTTTGCAAATTTTCTGCATGGTGGTAAGTCTGTGATGTTACACCTAGTATGAATTGAATAAATTTACTGGAAAGCATCAAAAGTAAATCCTGCTTACAGAAAAATGTGGAGTTGTATAAGCTTGTTGTGTCTTGTTTCCCCCGGATCCAACCCATGCATTTGATGGAACAAACTAATAAAAATTCTTTCTTGCTGAAAAGAAAGATCATAAATGTAGGAAAAAAAAGGATTCGGTGTTGCTTACAGGAGAAAAAAACAATAAGAAAAGCGATTTGATCTATACATCGAGAGTAAAGCAGTGATTTTTTATTTTTTACTATATGAAGATGCCATTTTAACTGCTGTTGAAACTCTAACCTGCTAATGGGTTATGGATTGATCACCGATCAGTTGGTAGTCACTTCTGGTTGTTTTTCTAGATGAACTGTAGGGGAATGCTTTGTTGAAATCACAATCTGCCTGTCATAGATTGAGTGAATCTGATAATAGATGGTTGATTTTAAAGGAGAATACCAAAGATTGTGTGCGTTGAAGAAACACCAATTCTTCGCTGATCAGAAAGTAGTATTTGTTGCAGTTTTCATCATTACTGCAGTAGATGTATTAGAATTTAATATCAGCACATGCAAATCTAAATATCCACCGGCCTATGAGGAGTTATAAATGCACAGAAATGCAAAATCACAGACTTAAAAATAATAAAAATGAACTGAAATACCTTAATAACTTCACACTGTGCCGAGATATGATGAGGCAGCTTCCCAACTTGTGGTGCTTCGCTGCCAGGCACATTGTTTCATCTTTGAAACCCAATATACACCTTTTTGGTTGTGTATGTTAAAAAAATATCAAATTAAATGGTCTAGGAGAGGAACAGATACTGCTAGTATGAGCTATATTGGACGTCTTTGCTTTTTCTATCTATTTTTTACCTATCAGTTTTGTTGGTCTTCAAGCATTTTCACAAGGTAACTCCTAAATATTATATATGAAGTTTATCATTCTATCTAGTATCTTCCAATTCCTAATGTAAAATGGTGTTCACACTAACAGCTGGTTTGTGAAACTATCCCCGTGGGATGAATTTCTTCTTTCCCCAAAGTCTATATTCATTCATTAGTGTTTTTTTTTTTTCCAATGATCAGATTGCTGTTGCATCACATTATTCATCAGCATTTAGAATTCTACCTGAACCCGCAAAAAATTCTTTTTTTATTTTTTTATTTTTGTCGATAGGTTGATGGTTTGTTTCGTACAAGTATTCCAGGTATTTTTGCCATTGGAGACGTAGCAGCATTTCCCTTAAAGGTATATTCATTATCTGAAAGTATAGTACTTCCCTCATATGTTATAATTATTTGTTAGTTGACATTGTTCTTTCTCAACAGATATATGATCGGATTGCTCGGGTTGAACATGTTGATCATGCTCGTAGATCTGCTCAACATTGTGTCAGGGCACTACTAACTGCACAAACTCACCAGTGAGTTGGTACTATTTTCGTCAAGAGGGATTGTAGTCTGATGTGAAAGGATATGGACCACTTTGGTTTTCTGATTGGCCCATGCTTTACAGTTGGGGTTAAGTTTCAGGTTATCTTAAACAGTGGCTTATGTGCCGTTATGGTGGAAAATCATGATCGCAGTGGGTATCATGACTAACCCCCGATATCTTACCAAATGGACACACTTGGTGGCCTAAAGTAAGAGATACATTTGCCAGTCTTGGTCTATATTGACCAATATATGTCTGTTGTATTTGTTGTATTGGCTGACACCTGCGGTACGGACCGATAGCAATATATTTTAAAGAAAGCATATCGATCCGGATAAATATGTTGCATGTATCGGGTGACAGACTGATATTTCAACCATGTGTGCGCCACAGTCGATGAACATGCCCAAAGATATCTAAAATTGGCAAATTGTTTACCCATTGACTATACACTATCATACAGCAGTGTAGAGGAGGGCCACTTGATGTTTGCTTAGGATCTTACAATAAATTGGCAAATTGTTTACCCATTGGCTAGATACTATCAATCTATCATACAGCAGTGTAGAGGAGGGCCATTTGCTGTTTGCTTTGGATCTTATGATATAGAAATTGGCGTCTTCCATTCATGGCCAAGTAAATGAGGCATGTGCTCTGGATCACCAAAAGTTGGACTTGGGCCACACTTGTACAGAATGGGGACCTATCAGATGCTGAACATCCTGATGCATCAGAACCCCATCTTTCGTATCATATCAAATCTTTATGTTGTGTCTGATATTTGACCAGTTTTCCAGAACTAATACTAATGGTGATTTGGATGTCATTCAGATATGATTATCTGCCATACTTCTACTCGAGGGTCTTTGAATACGAAGGGAGTGCCAGGAGAATCTGGTGGCAATTTTATGGAGATAATGGTATGTCTGACACGCTGTCAATTTTCATAAACTAGTTTTGCTGTCTGATCTCTGTACGGACCCTTTGTTCTTAAAAAAAAAAAAAAAAAAAAAAATGAAAGTCACTTGTAGTAATGAGTTGTTCCTTTTCAAGCAGTCGGTGAGACAATTGAAATTGGAAATCTTGATCCTAAAGTTGCTACGTTCTGGCTCGACTCTGGTATGTGGTCATCTTGAACATGCATCTTTTCATTTCCAGTTGTTCACAACAGGTTATTGATTTGTTGATTTTTGTGACTTTCCACAGGTAGATTAAAAGGGGTTTTCCTTGAAAGTGGTAGTCCTGAGGTATGTTCAGACTTTCCTTCTAAATACAGAAGAAACCTAAAGTTTTGTTTCAGTTTTGAGGGTCATTTTAAATAAAGACAAGTTAATTTTTAAATTTAATAAATGGGCATTATATTTTTCAAAATTCCCTGACAGTGATTTCCTTCATTGCTGTTGTAAATGGGCCCCCTCCTGCACAGTAACCACTTAACGTTGCTTCTTTACATCAATGACGTTTTAGGAACATTGTATGGATATGGGGATCGGGGATACGACTCCTCACTTTTGAAAATCTAGGATATGGATACAGGTGTCCTAATTTCTTCTTTAGATTACTTTTGAATCAATGAAATGATCTCTGTTTTTGTCCTTTTCTAGCATTTTCTATGATGAGAAGTAAAAATACCTAAAGAACTATATGAAATAAAGGACTTTATAAGTAGGATATGTTAAACTTGTTCCCTAGAAATATTGTTGCAGTATCCGATACCAATACAAGTGTCGTATCGGTCCGATACAGATACGTTGGGCTTGTACAAGTATCCGGGTATCATAGGGAACATGCACTAGTGAAAAACAGATTACAGATGCATGGAAGAACTGTTGTGAGACATCTGTCAGGAACATGTACTAGTAAAAAACAGATTACAAATGTATGAAAGAACTGTTATGAAAACTTTATATTCAAGTTGAAGTGGACGGCAAACTCTCAAGTAGCGCATGGAGATTGATCTACTTAATTTTTAACAGGTCTATTAATCAATTGCTGCAATTAAGTATGCAGTACAGTACATTAATGATAATTTATTGCAATTATTGTATTTCAGTTTGAGCCCTTTCCCTAATAAATATGATGCTTGAAAATGCTCCATATGTTTTAAAATAAGCTCTCAATCACCCATTTTGATGGTTGAACACTGGTACTATGCAATAGCTCTTATCACTGCATTTTGGCTGACCCTAAAAATATCTGAAGAATACTAACTCTCTGCTTCCAGGAGTTTGAACTCCTACCTAGACTTGCAAGAAGCCAACCAGTTGTTGACAAAGCCAAACTTCAGAGTGCATCATCAGTAGAGGCTGCTCTAGAAGTTGCCAGAAGCTCCCTCCAGGTAGAGTTAGCCACATAATTCACAATTTTTTGCAGAGTTCCTTTACAGAAAACCATAAATGCTGTTTTCCCTTCTTTTTCATTATTCATTGTTGGCTGATACTTATTCTGGGTTGAGAATTAATGTTTACATTGGCGAGTCTGATTGCCCAAAAAACTATGTACTAAGGAAGTTGGATCTTTGCAAATGATTTTGTTGTCTTGCCTTCTTGTTATCCATTGGTCATTGTCTAAGCATGACTGATAATGATTCTGATGATGAATAGAGTTTGGTGAAGCAATTTAGGTTGAACTTCACCCAGCTTTGACTCACAATATCATATGAAATTTTCTTTATCCCGTTATGGAACTTCACCCAGCTTTGACTCACAATATCATATGAAATTTTCTTTATCCCGTTATGGATACCAGTTTTGCATTTGTATTTATGTCGTTGATGTTCTTTTCCTCACTTGACAGAACTGATTAGTTAAGAAGTTGGGAAGCGGTACAGAATGTGGAAGCAGATATTTTGCAGGAAAAGGATGAAGAGTTTTTAGTTTTCATATCAGAAAGTTCATTGTATTCTGTACTGGTATGAGCAAACCTAGGCCACTATATCCATCAGAAATCGATTTGTTTTTGCAAAACATATTTTAGTCAGGTTTACAGGAAGTTGATGCAATAAAGAGTGAGCAGAGCATAAACCATCTCCAATCATGCTCCATAGTTCCAGGCCATTTTCCATGTTACTGACCATCGAGGTTGATGATGTTGGCAATCTCATGCCCATTATAATACTCATGTCCAGTCAGAATTATCAGTTCTGCCAGTGATCCTGGGTCAGTCCCAGATCTCTCTCAGCCTAATCCCTTATTAACCCTAGATTCAGACTATACGACTGGTTGACTGGTTGGACCAAAACTCAACTTGTTGAAACTTTCATTGGGCCAGACCTGAATCCTAGGTACAAGTCTTATCGGCCTGGTGCCTTTGTTGGGCAGACTCAGGCCTCTCATAGGCCTTACTGGCATGCCTGGATCCAGATTCCAATATCAATGTTAGACTTGAACTGGATTCAAGCTGGTAAGGGGCAAAGACAGACATACCACTATGGGTATTGTCGGATGGATGAGCATCAAGAGATTCAGTAAGGTGAGGCCCACTGTGCAAGTGTATTTGTTAAAAGTGGTTTGATGTATGAATGACAGATGATTAAGAGGTAAGGTGTCTTCTCCCATTGGTTAAGATGAAAGGAGTGTCTGTTCTTAAGTAGGAACTGCTCACTAACATTACTCCTTTAAATTGAAAAGCAGGCACAATTTTCATTCATGTTGGCTTCTCTTCCACCCTGAGATTGATCATGCATGAAAACAAGGTCTCAATCACCTATTTTACAGATGATCAACCAGTGTGCTCCGATATGATTGTTGGTTTGGATTTTAAATGGGACCCTTGTTGAGGGAGGGAGAAACACTATACTGACCAGTACATTGGTCCGGGAGGGTGACATATATGCTATGCAAGCCCGGTTTGGCCTTTTAACCTGGAGGCTAATAATATCAGGCCTGAGCTTCTGGCATAAATGGGCTGAGTTTTGAGTTGTAATAAAAGACCTGTTATGATGGGCAAGCCTGGCCTGATAGCGTTTCAAAGTGGACTAGACCTTACTAACACACTCTTGTTTGAGTGGTGTTGGCATCGCGGTACCACATATATGCCCAAGGATCGATCCCTGGGTCTTTGCTCCTGTAACTTCTCTCAAATCCCACAATAAAATAAAATAAAATGAAATAAAAAAGTGGACTAGACCTTGGCATTGGGTTTAGGCAAGTGGCTGGATTCAGTCATGGCTAAGCTTTGACTAACCTGCTATACGTGCAGCCTATAGTCTTGAGAAAAAAAAAAAGGGTAAGGAATGAAGAAGGTTTAAAAAAAGTTTGTTACATCTCCGTGGCGGGGTTATGGATGGAGTTTCTGGTGAGAATATATATAAGTGGAAGAATTTTAAATTAGTATAAAATTTTTTGCTTATTTTTAAAAAAGTACATAAAGATATGAATATTTGAAAAAATTATTAAAGTTTTTCATAATTCTTTCAATCAGGTCCTCAGAAGGTAAAAATCTTGAAATATATATATAGGGAGGTGCTCTAGTGAGAGACACTCTCACCAAGTTGGTGAGAGATGAGTGGGGGCCCTCACATTTAAGTTGGGAGTCCTTGTATTTAAGTTAGTGAGAGTGGATATGGAAGTGAGGGCCCCCACCCATCTCTCATAATTTTGGTAAGAGTGTCTCTTATAGGAGCACCTCCCATATATATATATATATATATATATATATAAGGGTTTAAAATAACGGCCGTTAACGTGACGATATGGGGTATATAACGGCCGCGTTACTTTATATAGGTAAATATCGCCAAAATATCGGCCGATAACAGCCGTTATATTGAATATAACGGCCGTACCGTTATAACGGCCGTTTTATTCAATATAACGGCCGTTATATCGCTGACGGATTTTTTTTTTTTTTTTTTTAAAGTCGTCTGCTGTGCTGTTTCACTTGTTTGCTCTGTATGTTGTTCCTTCTTCTTTTTCCCTTTCATTCTTCTTCTTCATGAGACCTTCCTAAGCATACTTGAGGGTTTTTACAACTTCTAATGCATGGAAAAAACTTAAATCTAAGCTACTTTTGGGTGGATTTGTATGTGGGGAAAGCTAATCAAACTCAAGGGACCTCTTTGGTAAGTTTTTTTTTTTTTTTGTTTTTTGGAGTTCTTTTCAAGATTCAACATCAAAATAACTTAGAGATGGTTGAAATGTGTAAATATGTGTTAAATCTATACTTTTGGAGCAAAAAAATTCAAGTTTTAACACTTTTTGTAATATTTTTTATTTTTTTATTATTTTAATCCGAATTATTTTAGGTTTTTTTTTAAAAAAAAAGATTGTGTAATACACTAATACATGGACCAAAGGCTTTATATTGAGTTAGATATGATGTTACTCACTAATTTTTTCCTAGATCTAGTGTTTTAAGGTGTAGATCTAGATTTTTTTTATTTTAAAATTTTGGGGCTTTTCTTGATATCATTTACATTTTTTCAAATTAGTATTCAAATGCATTACTAATGTGTTAGTTTATAATAGATCTACACTTTTGGAACAAAAAAGTGTGAGTATTAGCACTTTTTGTAGTATTTTTTATTTTTTCATTATTTAAATCCGAATTATTATAGGTTTTTTTTTTTTTTTTTTTAAAGATTGTGTAATACACTAATACATGATCCAAAGGCTTTATATTGAGTTAGATTACTTAGATATGATGTTACTCACTATTTTTTCCCTAGATCTAGTGTTTTAATGTGTAGATCTGAATTTTTTTTATTTTAAAAATTTGGGGCTTTTCTTGATATCATTTACATTTTTTCAAATTAGTGTTCAAATGCATTAATAATGTTTTAGTTTAAAATAGATCTACACTTTTGGAACAAAAAAATGTGAGTATTAGCACTTTTTGTAGTATTTTTTATTTTTTCATTATGAAGCAGCCTTATGACCCTCAGTCATCTCAGTCTATTAATGACGCAGCCTCACTTTATGAAGCAATCTTCATTCCTCAACCATATCCACAGGCACAACAACCTTATGGGCACTATGGGAGTGGACACAACAATTTGGTGCCTTCTACCCTTTAAGAAATGATGATGATAATGATAATATCGAGCCAGGCCGCCATTCGTTCTGGCATTAGGCACATGCACTAACTCTATTAGTATTTATTACTTGCTTGTAGATTTTAAATGTTTAACACTATTAGTTTGCCCAAAATTATGGTTGCATTATGTCAATTTTATGATATTTCAACTTATTTTAGTATATAAATCGATACAGCAATGATATAGGATATTATAACTTGAGGGGACCGTTATTTTGCTTTAAAGTGTGCACTAATGGAAAAAAACATTATTTTCTATCATTTTATAATATTCTGGATTTTTTGGATATTTTTTCGGATTTTTTTGGGGTCAAATAAAAATTCGCTCCGCAATGGACCGCGATGACCGCGAACCGCGACGCGATGATTGCAAACCGCGATAACCGCGAGCCGCGACGCGATGACCGCGAACCCCGATTTTAAACCCTGGCCCTATATATAAACTTATGTCGTTTTTTTCAAATTTATTCTTTAATAAATCACTTGAGTGAAGCAGCCCAGTGGGGCTTACTTCAACTATATTTACGAATAGATGGTTAAAAAAAAGGTTTATACGGATTTTAAATGACTGAAAAACCATATTCATTAAATTGTCATGATCCTGTGAATCAAATTGAAACTTGGGCCATGTGAGAATCCAAGGAAAAGGACCTCCAGGACCAATTCTGGCATGTTCTTGGCAGATAAAAACTTGTCATAAGGACAGTCTTGTCGAGGTCTGGATTGGAAGAAAGATAGGAAAACTTGTATCCTTCTGTGAAATATTTAACTCTCTATACTTTTTTGAAAATGGGCCAAAAAATTTATTATTTTAAGAAAACTTCCCAAAAATTACAGGTCTATCATCACTGGAAAGATTGTGGACACTGTGTGACTATAGTAAAGGTGCCTGTCATGCTTTGAAGTTCCCTGAACCCGAAATTGCCAATCGAGACTCATACCTGATTCGAGTAAATGTGGTAGACCGTAACCTAGGCCTGATCCAGAATACAGGACCTGTCTTTGGGACCAACATGAGGCTCAAACACATTTTACCAATCTTTTCTACATATGCTTGATGATGTCTTGTAAAACTGTTAGACTTAAGGGCCAAGAATAAAGGGCTAACAGACTTGAAATTCTGCTCACATAGGTTTGGCCTGTAGCTTTGGATCTAGCACCTCCCCCATGATCTAGCACTTGTACGGTTGTAAACGGGTAGGTCGGGTTCAGGTCCATGGTGGACCCGGAATCAGAACCGTTAAGGAGAAGGTGGAACCGGATCCGGACCCGGAACCGTTTCGGAACCGGTTTCTTGGTTCTGAAACCAGAACCATATATAGGACGGGTCTAGATCTGGATCCGGGTTTAGGTAAAGAATGATATTAAAAAAATATGATTTTTAGGAGAGATTTTCGAAAGTTGAAGTAATATATTGGGTCTTGGGTCCACAGGTCCGAACCAAAGTGGAACCGGATCTGAACCCATTTACTTATTAGGGCCTAAATAAGGATCCCGACCAAATTTTTTAAGGGTCGGAACCTCCAGGGAATCGGAGAATCGGGGACCATTTACTCTATAAGCACTTGCGTTGAACATGCTACCCTGTTTGTGTACAAGGGTTTCTCATCGAATGTAGAAATTGCCACATCAGCAAAATCTATGATAAAAAATTGCCATAGAAAATATTTCCTGCAGATTTTTAAAACCCATGTTCGGTGCATAAATTTCTTCCTCGGTGAAATGGTACTTTCTATGTTTGGTGCAGCTCCAAAATTTCTCAATGAAAATCAATAAAACCTCTTCATCTGTCATCTCTCCTACCAATTAACTTCATCAAGACAGATTGAACACAATCCAAGAGATCTTGATCTGTCCTACCGATTAATATCATCAAGAAAAATTGTTCATACCAATTAATATTATCAAGAAAAATTGAACTCAGTCAAGAACTAGGAGAATTATATGAGGAGAATATGAGACGTTAGAAAAACCCTACCCATCAAAATAATCAGAATAGAGAAGATGCTTGATCTCCCCATCCATCAAATGATCTGAACCGAACATATGCTTGATGCTTGATGTCCCCATCCATCAAATGATATGAACTGAACATATGCTTGATGCTTGATGTCCCCACCCATCAAATCATTTGAACCGAGAAGGGTCTCTCACAAGTCACAAGTCACAACCCTTTCTTCTGCAACATCACATGTGGGGCTGTTGGCTCCACAACAAAATCTCACCCTTAACATCTCCAACAAGATGCAAAACATGGTAATTAATCTAAACCACTTCTAAGATATCCCATTCATCTACTCATTTTTCCCAAATAAGTTGCCCTTGACAATTTGGATCTGAAAAATGAGCAATCCTTTCTCTATTTCAAATTTCACCGTTATACTCGCCAAATGATGGATCAATTAACTTCTCTTCTCATGTCTTCATTCATGTTGTTCTCGTGTGATCTTTGTTGTTTTATACTTTTATTTGATCTTTTGCTTTGCTCCAATCCTTTTTCCTCCATAAATATGGAGATGCTTTGTTTTATTCAATCTAGTCCATATATTTTATCTTCATATCACTTATTTTAAAGCCTTTTGATTCTAAAGCGTCCTATTATCTTTAGAATTACATATTCACACCATCTCTTGTTTCATTTACCAACATTATATTATTTGCAAACAATATAAAACAAAGGTATCTCTTCTTGAATGTCATCAGTTAAATCATCCGTACTCAGTGCAAAGAGATAAGTGATTATGGGTGATCCGTAATCCAAACCTATGGTCACTAAGAATTCATCTGTCTCATATTTACTTATAATTTCAGTTTGAGGTTTTCTAATTAAGGCGAAGCGGTGAGTTCATTTGAAGCTAATTCTAAGATAAGGGCAATTACATTCAGTTAACATCATGAGGATGAATTCGGATCCTAGGAGGCTTTAACCTAGAGAGATCGTCTCTTAAAGGATTGGAACTCCATAATGGAGCCTGCCTATTAAAATGCGAACAATTTTAGATAATCTCCCTTCAAATATATGGGTATTTGAGTTAGTTCGAGTTTATTCCACCATTTTTACAAAGCTAAGCGGGATGGGACTCAAAAGAGACCCATTTAGGGGGAGATAACATGCACACATAGGGAGAAAAACCTGCAGTGCCACGAGAAGAACCGAGGATCAATCCCAATGAGAAATGAGGTTCCCAACCAGTAATGCTGAGAAAAGTGGGTTTTGTACCTGTTTGATGAAACATAATGAGGAGCCCTACTCTTCCCCCCATTACGTATCGTAGTGTCTCACTTGTGTTGCATGAGGAGTGTAGAAATCCATAGTGGGCCCCACATGATGAAAATCCAAATCCTCAAAATAAATGCATCCCTAACCGTGGGTTTTCTCTAAATTTTACTCCTACATTACGAGCTGGTCCTAGTCCTACTAAAAAATTGATCATATGATTAATATGTTTAATCCCATGGTGAGATCAACTTAATTACGTTGGACTGAAATTCAAACACAGCCCACTTCAGAAGAGGGTGTTCATTTTTAATGCTTGGGATCATCGATTCATGGGTCCCACTGTGAGTTCCACTCCACTGCAGGCAAGCTTATGTGAGAAAGTAAAATTTGCATTAACATATCTTTACCCCTTCTCAAAACCAGCAGATAGCTGATGGAGGAAGCAACCAAAAACCAAGTGGGGCCGACCAATGTCCAGTCTACTGTCTCCCAACAAAACCCATCAAAGGCAGCAAGCAAATGCACTTCAGTCTCATCCCTTCTTCCTAGTCATCTTCTCTACACCCCTCCACACCAAGTACTCACAAAGACAACCTTCAACTTCTTCTTCTTCTTCTTCAATGGACTCCTTATTCATCACACTCTATCTCCTCCTCCACCTCCTCTACTCCTCTCCCACCTCAGCTTCCCTCCCCGCCTGCAAGAGCACCTGCGGCTCCCTCCCCGTCAAGTACCCCCTCGGCAGCGGCCCAGGCTGCGGCTCCCCTCGATTCCACCCCACCGTCTCCTGCTCCTCCTCCGACCAACTCCTCCTCACCACCCACACCGGCTCCTACCCCATCACCTCCATCTCCTACCCCACCTCCACTCTCACCATCTCCCCTCCCCTCATGTCCACCTGCTCCTCCATGCACTCCTCCCCAAACTTCGGCCTCGACTGGGCCACTCCCTTCCAAGTGGGCCCCTCCATCTTCCTCCTCCTATCCTGCACCACCCCCTCCTCCTCCCTTACCTTCAAAGGCTCTCCTCTCTGCGACTCCTCCAACGCCCACCTCTGCGCCGCAATCTACACCTGCCCCTCCGTCGTCTCCTTGGGCCTCCCTCTCTTTGCACCAACCAACTCCTGCTGCGTCTACTCGCCGGCCAACCTGGGCCCGCACGGGGATCTCGACTTGGAGGGGCTCAAGTGCGCCGGGTATGCGTCGGTGGTGTCGTTGGGCGAGTACCCGACTGACCCGAGCAGGTGGGAGTATGGGGTGAGCTTGCAGTTTAGCGATGGGGGGTTGGATAATTACAACTTTGCAACGGCTTGTGAGGCTTGTGAGAAGAGTGAGGGGGCGTGTGGGTATGCCCCTCCAAGGAATTATTTTGTGTGTGTTTGTAAGAACGGGGTCAATACCAGCACTGACTGCTATGGTCAGGTTGATTACTGGAACTCTAATGGATACTCACCAAAACATTTCAGCCTCGGTATGTTTCCATTCCTTCTTTGGTGTCTCTTTTTTTTTTTTTTTTTTCCCTAGATTTTAATGAACACCTCCTTGTTATGGTTATTTGTTAAAAGACACTGTGAAAACTGTGGTTTTTGAATAATTTTTTGCTTCTTTTTTGTTTAAATGTCACAAAACTGCTTTGAGTGTTGCTTAATCTTTTTCTTTTTTCTTAATCATTAGGAAGAAACTAAGAGGTTCGTTTAGGGACGTAGTTAAAAAGGGGGTTCAAAATGTACCCATCTTAGCTCTTTTTGTAGGGGGAAAGTTCTAGCATAGACCACTTTTTATTGAAGAGTTTCATTAAATCCCAGAGCTTCCAAAATTTCTTGGCAAAGTTGGAAAACTCGTGACTCACATTTGATTCATCTGATGTATAACATTTGACTCGGATAGAATTGAAGCGATGACTTGAGAGACTGTGTTCTCTTTAAATAATTCTGAAAATTTTAACTTAAAAATAGATCAAATGCTTATGAATAATAAGTGTTCATGCATTCATGATAACCAGCTCAAATTAATAAATTTATACATGCAAGAAAAATACTATACTAATTAAGGAAAAAAAATTACTTATAACGTAATTCGTTAGTCTAAATATCAAATGTAAAAGATCTAATATAAGTTTCAAATTACATTTTAGTCATCATTTTTAAATTATTGACTCTAGACCTTATCCATATTTACTTCAAAAAAAAAAGTGATTATTTTAAATTAGATCTACCTTTTGAATGGTTCAAATGCAAACAACTTATTAAAATGAAGTATTTAACTCAGTCTCCCCTTATAGTATTTAACTTAGTCCTACGTCAAAATGAAATGACTTGGGAGAGTAAAAAAATCAGCTCAAGGAGTTTTCAAACCTCGGTTTACAGGGAAGATATATTTATGCTTTTCGTCTCCAACAAAACATCCTAGTGGTACTCCTCAGCATAATGGCACTTCGTCAATCTAGTCTGACTCCTTTTCTTTTCTCATTAATGGGTTTTAAACAAACTTTGGCATGAATTGCAGAAAGACTTTTATTTTTATTAATAATTTATGATGTTTTTTTTTATTTTTTAAAAGATATCTGTCACATAATACTTCTATCAAGGAACAATCGATCATCATGTTTCTTATTTTTTTTATGCGATGAACCAAAGTCATAAATGGGTGCAATGAAGTAATTTTTTTCCCGAACTTGAACTCATACACTCTAACTCACACATTCACGTCCCTTAGAGTCTATAATTCGGGGATGACTTTAAAGAAGTTGTTAATTTAACATGTCAAAATACCCATCTTTTCAATAAATAAGATAATTTTGGCAGTTAATGGAATGCACATCACAATTACCTTAAAACCCAATAAGATAAACTTCAACAAGGAGGTATTTTGAACATTTCAAGGAAACGCAAGTGATTTTCATGCTTTTAGGAGTTTCTTATAAGAAATAGAATAACATCCAAAGGGTACAGTAAGAAATTATAAGAAAGAAAAAAGAACCTTTCCTATCTCCTGGCATGCACGTATTTTTTTTTTTTTTTATCCCTACCAAATCAGTTGTAACTAGTTACGCAGGCACGTGAAGATGGGAATAGCTCAATATTACACTGTTTGGTTGGACAATCCAAAAAATGAACGGTCAAAAATTAAATTCCACTCACATGTTCAATCATATTTAATATGTTTTAGCATATGATTTGAATCTTTCCTTATTTTACTAGGACTTGGTTTTTTTCCTCTTGCAGGGACCATTTGGCTGGTCACTTTGTTGGTGATGATTCTTTGGCTCTATCTTTAGCACACATGAGAGAAAGAGAGGATGGAATGGAGAGAAAGATAAAAAATGCCAAGCAAATGTAATTTTTTTTTCGGATGCTAAGAGAGAGAGACATTGTATTCTTTTCTTTGTTGTTTAAGGTAAATGGTGAGAGTTCATGTGTAGAAAGATGGTGGGGTGGTGCCTTTTTGTTTCTTATATTTGTTGGAAGAAGAGAAGTGAAGTCGGTGCCACGTAAAAGAAATGAAGAGTGAGGTGGAATATATGCCATGTATCAAAGTGGAAGTGAATGGCCATTCATACACTCCAAGAATCGAATATAAGGGCACTTTAAATTGCCAGGACCGACTTTTTAACCTGTCTCTGCCCCTTTTAGCTCCCCTTACAGCCTAAAAGGCCCATCATCCAAAAGAAGGTGGTGACCACACAACACCAATTGTTTGAGCCATTGTTGGTTCCCCTTTTTAATTCTCCTTCAAAAGGTCAGGTTGTACTGTTTCATCCATTGATTATGCACTTTAAAGTCCAACCTGAAAAAGGCCCAACGGCTCAATAAACTTTTGACCTTTAATCCCAGACTAGCGTAACCATCCGTGCTGAGCACGGTAGCGTTATAAATTAAATATTTTATTTATACATTAAAAAAGTTATGTGTAGTATTTCTTTCTATTTGTTAAGTAAGTTATATAAATTAAACTAAAAAAATGAAAAGAAAAAGAGAGTAGAAGAGATGGGTGGAGCAAGACACTTCAAAAGAAGACGAAGTAGAACTAAAGTGGAGATTTATGGGTACTTTGATGAGATAAGGAAATGAGTGGATGGTTTTAGGTAGAGAATGTGAAACATTTTAATAAAGAGAGATAGTCAAAATCCTAACCAACACTCAATATTAAAGCCAAGATTTTTTATTTTTAATATATAATAATTTGCCATGTAGCTCATGCAAGCTAGGGCGAACGATCGCTACAAGGGCATGGGGGGTTAAAGGCCCCCCCCCCCCCAATATCAAAGAGAGAAGATTAAAACTCTTAGAATTAATATATTTTCTTTTACGTTTCTCCATTCCCCAATAGTTCTATTACATATAGAGCCCATATTTTTATACGTTTCTGATGAATAATAGGGATGGGTTTAACACTTTCGTTTTAAAATGAACATGTTAAGGGGTTTTTAAAATTTTGATTTTCTTGGGCTAATTAAAAAACTTGAGTGAATTGAACGTGCTTTTTGTTTTTTTAATGGTCTTACCCATGAAATGGCATGAGAGGAAGAGGAACCACTTCTCAAAAGACGGTCCAAGTTACAAGATGCGTGCCTGTCACTGAAAGAAGGGAGTACTGGCAAGGGGGGAAAAGTCCTATATAATGTATAAAATATTAGTCCATGAGAAAGTGCCAATCCTCGTAAATGAAAATTTTACCTTTTCATAAGAATAGTGACAATGAGAGTTATAATGGCCAGCTCCAATATATGAGCCATGGTAATTGTATGACTTGCAAAAGGAGTTACCTACAGAGTTTGTGGAGTAGCATAAAGTATGGATCTTGTATAAGTCTCTGGTTTGTCCGGGGTGTATTTGTGTGAATTTAGCATGCATCACGCGAGGAAAAAGTTTTGTTGGATCAAAGACCTAAGGGATATCCACGTCACCACAAAAAAAAATGAAATTATACAATGAGCCCTATTAGAAGTTTCTTAAGTAAAAACAAAGAATCAATTCTCTTTTTCAAATTCCCCCATTATTGAAGTGCAGAGAGTCTAAACTAAAAGTAGTTAACAGCTGGTTGATGCTTGTAGAAAAAATGTTTCTTGTTATTAGAGCACTTTTCGTCCCTTATCATAATTTAGATTAGATGATGATAGTCTTTAATGGGCTGTTGAACTCCAAATTGAACCAATTAACATCTAAACTTCAATATCTCCAACTGTGTGGAAATAACACCATTAACTTGTTAAAGGGATTTTTATGGAAAAAAAAAAATAACATTAAGGTTAAACATATCCCCAAATCAACTGGCAATACCGTGAGACTATATATCATGACTCATGAGTCCATAAGTCAGATATCATAGGGATAATTTTGGTCCGGGCCAATATACATTTGCTCTACGAGAGCTACTAATGCCACACCCAAAACTTTTTTTTTCACATTCCTTCTCTCTACACACACCATTTAAGTATGAGAATTGCCAAAATTTCTCTCTACATGCCTTTTTTTCCAAATTACCTTATCCTTTCTCCATCACCTTCACTCTACACTCCCCTTCTTCCCCTTCACTCTCACCGTCTCCCTCTCCCTCTCCTTCTCCGTCTCTCTCCCTCTCTCTCTTTCTCTCTCCCTCTCCCAGCCCGCCGACGCCTTCTTTCCCTCCGTCGGCCCTCCTCCACCACTGCCCACTGCCCACTCTCCCTCTTCCTCTCTCTCCCCCTCCCTCTATCTCTCCCCCTCCCACCATCTTTCTCCCTCTCCTTCTCCTCCTCCTCCTCCTCCGATCTTTCTCCGTCTCCAATCTTTCTCCATCTCCCTCTCCCGCTCCCCATCCGACGGTGCTGTTGGAGGGGCTGATTGTAGCTGGGGTGGGGGTGGCGGTGCGTGAGTGTAAAGAGAAATTGGGTGATGTATAAAACTATGAATGGTGTTCATTTTGGTAATTTCATACATGAGTATATTGGCCTTAAGATAAATGGATGTGGAAAAAGAAGTTTTGGGTGTGACATTGGCAGCTAGATTTACAAGTTTTGCCTCACCTATGGAAGACTTTGTTTAACACGATTTTTTACATAAAACTCCATTTGTTAAATAAACGGACGGCTATTAGAACCATCATACAGTCACTTCATTAAAAAGCACTAAGTCCTCTCCAGCAAGAAAGTTCTATTTACTTTAAAATAAAGAATGAAGCAACTAGTTCCCAAAATGAATTTCTATCACTCCCATTTTGGCATCCGACAAGATTAGTCTAATTAATTATTTCCATCCTTATCTAATGTCTCACGTGAGTTATTGAATAACGTGTGGCATATACAGTGGATGCAGAGTCTATTTATTCCATCACATAAAAAGAGGGTTTGATGGTTATAAAAGATTTCCTTGTGTGGTGGCCATTGGTTGTTTGATCAGCTGTTTTGATTTTGAGTTATTGTAGTTTTATATTTGCAATATCCACTTTTATGTTTGTAGATTAGATGGTTAGTAATATTCGGGAATTAATTAGGGCAAACACCCTTGATCAAGCAATCAACTTCACAATAAAACGGATTTACATGGTTCGGCAAACTTGCTTACGTCCACTGGACTATGAAGATTTCATTATGTAGGAATTCCAAACCCTCTATTACTTAGCCTACCCTCTCCCCTAGGTCTCAATCTTGCTCTCACATCTGCCCCCACATGGTTCGGAACCACGGGAAAGAAAGCTCTTACCTCTCTCACTCAAAATCTAGGGTTGCTGATTACATTAATATATAATCTCCGCTTTCTTAACCACCAAAAAAGCCCCAGTAAAAAGACCAAAATACCCTTGACCCTGTACTTGGTTATTGGCTAACCCAATGAACTAATCCGGTCAAACTGGAATACAAGACATAAACCCAATAAATAATAATTGACAAGTCTAAATTCATTTTAGGCAGCAAATTTTGCAAAACCTCTTTTTTTTTTTTTTTTTTTTTCAAATTTATATCTAGCTAGTCAGGCACCAATAAGCTAGTTATTCCATGTTTAACCTTCCTCGTCATAGCCAATAAAGAATGTATCTGTAAGCGCACAAAAACTCACCGACCCGGGGGGGGAGTGATTTTGCGGCCCACTTGAAAAGGATGGAGGATGCTGCTCCTTGGTTGTAGTTGTGATGATAGAAAAACCGATGCCTCGAGCCTGAAATAGGAAAAAGGAGAAGGTCAGAGGACCCTGGCTTGGGCAGCGCAGGGCTCTCCGATGCCTTTGTTAGCTGCAGGTGCAGGACTAGAACAGAGGTAGGAGATGTAGTGGGAGAAGAAATGGCATACCAGTGAGTGGTGTTTTTTGGCCATCCAGCTTATGGAGCTGTTGTTGTGCTCATATAGAGAAAGAGAGGGGACAAGAGGGAGACTCTATCAGAGTCTGATCCCATCATAGCCCACTCTGCAGTCCCATCGGGCCTGACTCCTGGGCCCAGTCCCATCAGGCCATTGTGAGCCATGCACCTGGCAAGGGAGGATAAGAGGGAAGAAATATCCCCACACAAAGCCCCCCAGCTTTTAACTTCTTTAGGGTGATTCAAACCCGTTAGAAGTTTGAAAGCTAAATAGCCTGATGGTTTATCCGTATTCGAGTTTGAGCAACACGACCTGCTGGCTCGTCACCAGAGGTGCAGTCCTTCGCCGTGTAGGCGGAAACTGGCGCGTAGCCGAGATGAGCCTAGATGAGGGACGTAACTGGCTGGTATTGTTACCGGAGCCAGTGTGATTTTTTCGAAGCTGGTGCCATCACCGAGCTTGAAGTTTTTCGACGCTGGTGCCATCACCGAGCGTGATTTTTTCGAAAGCTGGTGCCACCACCGAGCTTGATTTTTTCGAAATCGGGACGTTACTGGCTGGTAATTTTACTGGGGCCAGTGTAATATTTTTATCGAGGCTGGTGGCATCACCGAGCCTGATTTTCCGAAATCGGGACGTAACTGGCTGGTACTGTTACCGTAGCCAGTGTAATATTTTTATCGAGGCTGGTGGCATCACCGAGCCTGATTTTCCGAAATCGGGACGTAACTGGCTGGTACTGTTACCGGAGCCAGTGTAATATTTTTATCGAGGCGGTGGCATCACCGAGCCTGATTTTCCGAAATCGGGACGGAACTGGCTAGTACTGTTACCGAGGCCAGTGTAATATTTTTATCGAGGCTGGTGGCATCACCGAGCCTGATTTTCCGAAATCGGGACGTAACTGGCTGGTACTGTTACCGGAGCAAGTGTAATATTTTTATCGAGGCTGGTGGCATCACCGAGCCTGATTTTTTTCGAAGTATGTGCATGACATCTCTCATATACCCATGACACGTTACATATACGTGTGGTATAAGGTGGTGGCCCATGTTGACTTTTTGAGGTGTATGTGCTACAAGTGTGGATAATAAGGTCACCAATTTAGGTGGTAAGTAGGATTACCATACCTCCAAGTCACCTCATCCTTGCATGTGCACCCTACCACCCTCCCCTAGTTGTCCTCAACCTATGATGTGAAGTGTGATGTTAGAAAACCCATCACCATGTTTGACTTTGGAGGAGGAGGGCAGCAGCAGCAGTCTCCAAGGGTATGGACTCATCCACTCCTCCATGGTTTGTCACCGTGCGTCCAATCTTGGAGTCGCCAGTGGCAGTTTTGCATGAGCAATGGGAGGTGGCAACAACCGATGGTTCATATTATACAGTGATTCCCAGCGGTGTGCTGTCAAGATAGTGTAGATGCTTTTCTCAATTTCTTGGGCAGAGGCGGGCCTTTTCTTCTTTTTCAAGTGATGTGCTTGTAGAGAGTATTTGGAGAAGAACCCAAGTTAGAAAAGGCTCTGGATTTCAAGACCTTGCACGGAATCGAAGAAAATCTCCTCGCTGGAGGAAGAAAATGATGCAGGGTGGGCTGGTGAGCGTCTCCCTCACTCTCTCGTTCTGCTGCTGGGAGGTTTTGGTGACGAGTGTCTCCCTCACTCTCTCGTTCTGCTGCTGGGAGGTTTTGGAGGTGACCTCAGCCGAGATGAGGACGTCTGCCAAAATGATGACTCCAGCTGAGACGGAAATCCTACTGACATGGCGCTCCCTGCCAAGCCGAACCAACCAAGCTGGACGGAGCTGGGAGGCTTCTGCAGATGAAGCCGCCGAGATGGGTGCTGCAGAGGTCATCGGACTGAGCTGCCGAGATGGAGCGTCCGAGCTGGGGAAGCCTCTGGCGATCTGGCTGGGAGGCTTGGCAGTGGCAGAAATGGGGGGTCTGTCGAACTGGCAGACCTGCCGAGTTGAGATGCAGTCTCAGCCGAACTGAGACAACCACCGCAGCATGCCCTCAGTTCGGTCCCGGCTTGGGGTGCTGCCGTGGAGGACCTGCCCGAGCTGCATTTATCTGCCAAAATGATCCTGCTGAGAAGGGCCCGCTGATCTGGGAGTCTGCAGTGTCTGAAACCGAGCTGGGGGTGAACCTGCTGCGCTGACTGCCGAGCAGGGACGCTGCCGAGATCATCGCGCCTGGGACAAGCTGGGGCGACCGAGCTGGGAGGGAGGTCTGCCGAGGCCGATCTGGGACCTGACGCAGCCCCTGCTGAGCTGAAATGGGCGCTGTCCGAGCTGAAATGTGTGCTGGGAAGCAGTCTCGACCGAGCTGAGATGCAGTCTCGGCCAGCTGGGAGGCAGTCTCGACCGAGCTGGGACGAGGTGGGAGGTCAGCCGAACTGAGGTGTCTGGCCTAGACGAAATATCCGAGCTGGAGGCACGGCCTAAATGGACCTGCCGATCGAGTCGTGCTTTCGAACTGGTGGCCTGGCGAGCTGGGAGGGGAGAGCTTCTCGAGCTTGCTCGTCTTCTTATGGCTGCTGCACTCACTCCGAAGCCATGCCGAAGCAGAGACCCCCTCCAGCCCTTCTCTCCTTGTCTCATTCTCACAGCAACTCCAGCTCATACTCCTCGTTGACCAATCAAAGGTTGTGATAACATGAAGAGATAACATGAAAAAGACCATTTCTCTTGCAGGAACCAGTCGAACGGGTATAGAGTTTTTTCCCTTGCGAGTTCGGTAGCAACTCGGATGGTGACCTCAGGCTTTGGGAGGCATGGTGTTTAGGGAAGAAGGCTTTTTATCCTGTTCCCCATAGACGGCGCCAATTGTAAGCGCACAAAAACTCACCGACCCGGGGGTGGGGAGTGATTTTGCGGCCCACTTGAAAAGGATGGAGGATGCTGCTCCTTGGTTGTAGTTGTGATGATAGAAAAACCGATGCCTCGAGCCTGAAATGGGAAAAAGGAGAAGGTCAGACGACCCTGGCTTGGGCAGCGCAGGGCTCTCCGATGCCTTTGTTAGCTGCAGGTGCAGGACTAGAACAGAGGTAGGAGATGTAGTGGGAGAAGAAATGGCATACCAGTGAGTGGTGTTTTTTGGCCATCCAGCTTCTGGAGCTGTTGTTGTGCTCATATAGAGGAAGAGAGGGGACAAGAGGGAGACTCTATCAGAGTCTGATCCCATCATAGCCCACTCTGCAGTCCCATCGGGCCTGACTCCTGGGCCCAGTCCCATCAGGCCATTGTGAGCCATGCACCTGGCAAGGGAGGATAAGAGGGAAGAAATATCCCCACACAGTATCCATAGGAAAACTTTTACCTGGGCACAAGTTGCATATGCGCACTGCACATAAGACCGTTCAAGAGGCAGGATCCAACTTTGGTTTTGGCGGGCTATGGTCGACAAGTGGTGCTCACGCACACTGTACGCAAGTGAATATTTGAACTCTTTACAATGGCTTGACTATTGTTCTTCTTTTTTGCATAATAAGGACTAGATACTCATTAATGCATGCTCGAAGTTGTATTCTGCCAAGTTGGGTCCTAAATTTTCTACATTCCTCTCTATATATTCATCCCTAGCGCTCACCTTTGGAATCCAAATAATCAAAAATAAAAAATTATCTAACTAGAGTCGTGCTAATTATGTGATATTGATCACATCTAAATTTTATAGTAAAACTAAGAGGTGAGAGCGTGATTTTAAGTGGTTAGAATTTAAAAAGTGGGGGTCTAACTAACGGATTTCCTTAGGTCTGTCAAAGGGTCCAAGCTAGGGTAAGCCTTTATCTTACCCTTCTATATGGTTGGGCTTAGGTTGAACCAAAGCCCTCAGCAGGTCGTGGACCTATAATACCTTAGCCCTTACCCTACCCTCATGGGCTTGGGTTAAGGTAAGCCAAGACCAAAGCAATTTTCTCTTTTTCAAAATACATAATCCTATTGAACGCCGGCTACACCTTTATCAATGTAAGAAATGAAAGATAATTCATGACAAGAGTAATAGGTTTCAGGAAAGAAGTGCAAAGATTTGTATCAATTTTGATTCTCATTGCTAATTTTTCCATTTACACTTTTTGTATATAATTTAATTCGTGTCCTCTCCGCTGGTGGGTTATCCACAAAGGTCGAACATTCAAAAGTCATAACCATCTATAGTTTCCCCCAAATGTTTGGGCAAATTAGAATGATAATCGGTGTGCTGTGTTCTAGAGTTTTGATTCTGAACTAATTCTTCACCAAGGTTCCTCCGCAATGTATTTATGGTTTTGATGTAATGCAAGCCCATTATAATACTCTATATCCATATATGCATAGCACATGTGCTAAGCAATCCTATTTTGTTGGGTTTTTATGAGAATGCAAATAGAAAATTGAAATGGGATGAATGAATGTCATATACTGTATACTCTATCCTACAGTTTTACTGCTATAGTTAAATATATGGTAGAGTAATGCTTTACCAGGTATTTATGGTTCGGATGTCAGGATGTGATACAGGCTCATTTGAGTATCCGTTTGTTCTAACACATTAGAAGTACATCTATACCTTTGGCTCCATCTATCACCCTTAATCGATATAGATGGGCTTGTTTATAGATCACATTCTGAAGCCTTTTAGAAGCGTATGGAATGTGACCATTCTATTCTATACCTTAAAGCTGGATGTTAATTAGAGGAAATAGAGGGGAAAAAAAGGCAAATGTCCCCTCTCCTTGACTTACAATATTGGTATATCCAAGGACAGATACAACCCTTCTCATACGTACAGAGACATCCATTCATATATAGAAACGCATCTCTCTCCCAAGGAAACATCTCTTCTAAAGTATTAAGACTTATCTACCTACACATGACACAAACTTTTCTTTCTCTTTCTCCCCACATTCACAAACTTGCTCATATGTCTCATATCGGTGCCGCTCCATTTCTCACATATGCCCCTGGATTTCCCCAGATTCCGATGAAGGTATGGTTTCTATTCTAAACGCGTGTTTATAATTCTTGTTCCCACAAGCGTGTCATTAGTGCAAATTCCAACAAGACCTCCAATTTTACTGAAAATCTAAATGTGCTTCTAACATTATTTAGAATTTAGCTCAAACATTATTATGTTCTTTTTACTTAATTATGTGATAATAAGAACTTATATTTTGAAATCAAACAAATGGATTTATCATTCAGATTTTTATTCATTAATTAATAATTAATTTAAATATTAAGCTTATTTTATTATTTAATTTGCATAAGATTAAACCATGTATCGCACAGGGGCATTGCGCTAGTCAATATGATACAAAAATTAACTTCCATTGTGCCAGTGTCTTTGGCAAAATGAATTAAACAAAAACACTACTGTATTTGATTTCCGATTTACATGTAGGTTTCATTGATGGTTTTTTTATATTATTATTGTCATTTCATCTCTTCCATTTCAAAATTAAAATTGATAAAATCCTACGTACGATCAACAATGTCACAAGAAAGATTAAGTGGATTAGCCATACTATCAATTGAAAAAGATATGTGAGAAAAATTTGAATATAAAAACTTAATTAGTAATTTTTCATCACAAAAAGCGAGAAAAACAGATTTTAACTAAAATATGTATATATATTTTAAAATATAGAAAAGGCCTTATTTATGATTGTTGCTTTAGGCTTCAAATTGTCTTGAGCCGGCCCTGTATTGATCCCGATAACTATTTGGGTGCTTTAACTAGGTTGTTTGCCAAATTTTTCATGAATGTGAAATTCATTTCACTTTAATTTATCTCTTAAAAAAATAGCTTTGCTTTTTTCCTTTTAACAAGTTTTATCATTTAATTTTTATGCCATAAGAATTAACAAGTTTGCTTGTGTTACTTTGAGTTTATGACAAGTTCACCTTCTACATAAAACTTTGCCATATAACTTTGACAAGATGAAAGGGTCCAAAAAGAAAACAAAATTAGGCCAAAACTTTTAGAAACAAATAAACAATAAAATAAAAGAAGAAAGTTGTACAAAAAAGGAAATATAGGTAAAAGATATGTAGACTTGGATCACGATGTCGATAACATAAGAGCACAGTCTAAGTTAATTACATAATATAATCGCATGATTGAGTTTTTTTGAGACATTAACTGGGAAAAATAACAATGTAGGTGTGAGTAGGGTTTATGTCTGGGTTGATGCATATCCAGGTCCCACGCAACTTTAGAAACACAAGCCTTAGGCCCAAAACCAAGACTAGCCATGATTGTTAGGCCTGACCCCGCCCATTTAGTCAATCGAGTCAGGTTTTCGAACAATTGTTTTGGAAAAACTAATCACTGAGTTACAAGCATTCCTTATTCAGGCCCAACCGGGCCAAAATGAGCTTTTTACCAGTTTTTGGGGGTTCCGATATTGTTTCGATAAATTAATTGCAAAAGTACAAGCATTCCTTATTTAGGCCTGTAGACTAGGCTATGCTTTGGGCTCTCAATCACTTAATTCAAGCCCAACCCAAGTATTAAACAAGTCCAGATAATATATCCAAGACTATCCCAAAACAGGCTGGGCCCATATTGGTCTGCGGTAGGTCCGGCCCATGAGGACACCTAGGTGTGAACTTCTATAATTTGTCATCTAGGGGGAATTGATAGATTTTTGTGAATGAAAAACATCACATATCTTATTTTAGTTCACCAAAAATTTCCTCATTTTTATACTATTTTCATAATATTTCCTTTATAAAATTAATATTTATTTGGTCTTTTTTTTTTTTTTTTTGTTGTGGAGAAGGAAAGCTAAGGGGAAGTCAAAATAACTGAGCTTCACTCGCTATGAGGCCTCCTCTAGCAATAGTGGAGAAGAGGGTTTGAGGATCGGAGGAGAGCTTCACTCTCTTTTTTCCAATATGCAACACATGTTTGGGCTATCATGTGATCTATTTATGGTGTAGGTAGTACAGAGCATGGGCTGAGATCCAAGTAATGTTAGAATCCTAATGAACTCTAGATTTTGATGCAAGGGGCAGATTTTCACTGGTCTTAATGGATCAATGGACTTTTGTTTTGGGTTGAAAGGATTGATGGACTTGATCATGGGAAAATAGGTTTTATTTTTTAGATCATACATTGGAATATATTAATTGATACATGCCCATCAAATCCAACGGTGTGGATAGAGGCTAGGTACGGGGGTTTGGGTTCAGAGGGCTAAATCACGTGAGGCCACGTGGAGTGGGGTGATTGTAGTAAGGTAGAGGATTTGGATACATTTTTAAATTTGGGTCTGGTCCGCTCACATGTCCAAATTTAGGGTCCATGAAGTCATTCATGGGACTCAAATACTGCAAATATTTTATATAGAATTAGATGAGACTCACCTGTATGAGTACTTAGCCCTAGGTTGAGATGGAGAAACAAAATTTATGGAGCCGACCCCAATATATTTGGAATAAAGTTTTGATGACGACGATGACGAAGACAGAAGATGACATCTTAATGAGAATTGAATCTCAAGAGATACCACAAAGAAATTTTTTATGATACCTTTGCTTCATAGTTAGTAAGGATGGAAAGAGAGAAGGATGTCAAATATAGGGTAAGATTAGGATGATTAAATTGGGGGACTCACTTCTAAAGTACTTTCTGATTGAAACATTCCATCAAGATTGAAGGAAGAATTTTATATATTGATTAGATTAGCTATGACATATAGAGCGGAATATGGGTCAATTAAGAAGCAAGACATTCACAAAATGAGTATAGCAAAGATGAGAATGTTGAGATAGATATGTAGAAAAGAGAAAATTAGAGACGAGAACTTTTGAGAGTAATTAGAGATATCATCAATATATGATAAAATAAGATAAATCCGTTTGAAATAGTTTGGACATTCCAATGCAAGCTTGTAATGACACCGGTGAGGAAAAATATTTCTCTGCAAGTGGATGGTCCATTAAAGGAAAGTGGTAGGCTGAAGAGGACAATGATGAAAGTAGTAAAAATAGATTTAAAAAAGTGTAGTGTTTGGCTGAGGATAGATCAGAATAGACAAATAGAATTCATGTAGCCGACCCAAAATACGATAACACTTTGATGATGATGAATTATATTAAACATTTATATTGAAAAGTATTACATAAAACTAATTACATTGATGGTCAAGTAATGTCTATATTAGACATTACTATGTTGAAAGTAATAAATCTAGTTGCAACTCCGCTGTGTAATTATTAACTATATTAGACATGCACGAGCACTTCTCGAAAGGAAGTGAAATATTAACTGCTGGATTGAAAAAAAAACATTATCAAATCAATATAAATAATAATAATTTATTTTCTAGACACATTGGATCTCACATTTTAGTGATCGAGATTATCCATTAGATGCGAGCTTCCTTTCTTCAGTATTACAGCTTCCTTTCTTCAGTATTACATGTACATTATACTCTTTTTTTTTTTTTTATAACATGGGAACCAGCCGACCCCCCTTCGGGGAATCATAGGTAAACCCACAGATACATAGAACCACCCACTAGCCCTATGTATTGGGTAAGGCCTTAAGGGATTCGAAAGTAGGACCTCCAGGTTAAAACTGGACTTCCTAACCACACGAACATTTTAAGTGTATGTAACATCTTAATGTGTTTGCCCATATATCGGTGACAAAAATTAAGCTGATGGGCCTCCACAATGGATGGAGGACGATGCAGACATGCTTTAAATCAATAACCTAAAAAACAGACATTCAATAGTAAATACAAAAACACAAAATATATATTTGCTTCAATTATGGTTGCATGTTGGAAGGATGGGCCTGGGCATGGTCCAGGCCCAAGCCTTACAAACACCCTCTCTCAAAGTTATTTGGCCTCCAAGAGAGGTAGGAGAGGGCCTATCTAGGAGTTTTGAATCAGACCCAGTTCACTGATTGGCCTATATATTAAGGCTCATTCCAGCCCAGGGTTTATAAGAAACACCTGGGCCAACCCTTGTAATTAAATACAAGGTCCCATATATGGGCCCACCCTAGTACCTTAGAACAAATCAGGCTGGGTTTGGCAAGCCTTTGGCCATTTATGTAGACAACACTTCAAGCTTTCTGGCTGTTAGACAAATAAACAGCCCATAGGATAGTCCAATCATCCGTAAAAGTTTTGGTGGACATCGGATTTGATAAAAGTGAAATTGGGTTGTCTAATATGCCCGGAAGTCAAAAAGAAAAATCCTCCCTATCCCCATGCATAGGTCATAAGCACTTGGCGTGTTTTATGGAGAGCAAGAAAGGATTTTGTTTCTAAGGGAAAAAAGTTTAAGTCTCAAAAGAACTATGAAGTTAGCTAAACGCATGTTGATTTTTATCTAAAGCTATGGTGGTGAATCCTAACCCCAAGGCCCACTTCATTTACCCATGGTATTGGAATTGGCTTAAAAAAGAGGTTGCTTATATATATATATATATATATATATATATATATATATATATATAGGGGGCAGCTCTCCTAAGCTGCAACTTAGCTTATCCTAAGCTGAAACAGGGCTAGCCCCACAAAATCAAAGTCGAATATGCTGTTTTTTGAATGATGATCGTCTCCAAAATCAAGATAAATCCAATCAGAAATGGATTTTTCAGTTCCATTATGCAAAAAACAACATATTCAAGTTTGAATTTGTGGGACCAGCCTTATTCCAGCTTAAAATAAGCTAAGCTCCAGCTTGGGAGAGCCCTGCTCATATATATATATATATATATATATATAGAGGGAAGTGCTCCCATGAGAGACACTCTCACCAACTTGGTGAGAGATGGATGTGGGCCCTACAAAACTCCCTGGGCGTTTTTCACAAAAAAAAAAAAAAAAAAAAAAAAAAAAACCCTCTTTTAGCCAATGAAAGTGTGACAGGTGTCATCAATGATACACTTATCCATTCTCTCTGCTAAATATTCTCCTAGAATTGTGGATATTTTATACATTCTCTTAAATCATTGGCTAATAGATAATGGCAGAAACTCCCCTTTTGAGATAGGGGAGTTTTTGAGAATTTTCATATATATATATATATATATAAAGAGAGAGAGAGAGAGAGATGCTCCTATTAGAACATCTCTCACCTTATTATGAGAGATAAGGTGAGGGCCCTCACATCTACATCCACCCATATATATATATATATATGGGGGGTCTTCATATGCATCCATCCCTCACCATTTTTGGTGAGGGACACCCCAAAAGGGGGAGTTTCAAGTACAAAAGTGTACTTTTGTACCTCACATCAAGTACACTTTTGTACTTGAAACTTCCCCTTTTGGGGTGTCCCTCACCAAAAATGGTAAGGGATAGATGCATACGAACATTACCCATATATATATATATATATATATATATATATAATATCAGATGTGGCCTTTAATGCTTCTGATGGCTAGTTTCCATTTGCTTTGTAATGTTCTATGATAAAATTGCATTTGGTGTAGGTGTGACTGAAGCACCATTGGCTCTCTCCTTCAAAAAAGGTGAAGCGGGGAATATTCTTCTCAGACGCTTATCAAACGTGCCCTGTTTATTTCAGGATTTGTCATATTCCTATGATATCTTCTTTTTTTATTTTTCTTATTGATTCGGAATTTTTCATAAAACTAGAAACTTGAATGTGGAAGCTCGTCCTGCTGGGGTCGTGGTCTTTTGAGGTGTAGTTTGGGAATGGTCTGGATTGATGCCTTTTATATATATATATATATATATATATATGTGTGTGTGTGTGTGTGTGTGTGTGTGTGTGTGTGTGTTTCTCATGCTTGGCTAATGAGTTTTTTCTACCCATAAAAAAAAAAAATGTTGTGGACCAAAATAAATAGACTTAGATAATGGTGAATGGGATACCCGAATGACCAATCCATAAAATTCAAGTATGGTCCCATTAATTTGATCCCCAGTCAACAACCATGCTTGAGTTGGATCAAACAAATATAATGGAACATGGATGTGACCCCAGATCACATGAAATTGTTACTCCCAAAATCAACTCATTTTCATCCTCATTTGCACGGCTGTAAGTGAAGCCCTGAGTTCCTGATTAGTTACCCGTTTCCAACAATCCGACCTGAAAATTCTATGGAAGAACTTTTGGCCAGATTGATAATGGGATTCAGGTCTGGGTGTAGCTAGTCAAGTCCATACATATAAAGGCATTAAAAGGCTGTGTAATCTTTACATTATATATAGCCATAATGACTATAATATACCCACTTGTATACGTAATAGTACGATGAAACATTGAAACACCGCAGCTTCCTGTTCGAACATGATACTGACCACCAATCGCTGTATTAGGTTTGGACTCTCTCTCTCTCTCTCTCTCTCTTATAACTCAGATTAGGGGCTGGGACCAACTCTCTAGTGAGAGAAGTAGATGTCAGGTGAGGTAAGAAAGCCCTCTGGCGAGGGAAGTAGACCTCGGGTGAGGTATGACAATCCTTAGACGTCGGGTGAGGTAAGAAAGCCCTCTCGCGAGGGAAGTAGACCTCGGGTGAGGTATGACAATCCTTAATGGGGTGAGGGAAGGTGACTGCTTAGATTCAAACCCTTGGCAGCCCGTTAAGAACAGCCACCTCTTACCATTGGGTTAAGGGGCCGGTATTAGGCTTAAAAGGAAGATCCTTGTCTGACCCATTAAGGGATTTGAACTCTAAACTTGACCTATTGGACTAAAAGATATGGAAAACCCTCAATCCAATCCAGGCCCATTGTGGAAGACGGGAAGACAAGGGGAATCAATGAGGCAAGCTATTGGCTGGGCTAGAATATGACAAAGCCTAGTCCGCCTATAATGGGTCTCAAATTTATGTCCAGCACAGCTCTACAGACTACATTTGAAGACTCAGATTAAACATTATGAAAAACTCTAAGCCCAATGCTGGTCCTAATACGTTGCAAAACTTACTTTTAATTAGTTAATAGTTATGTATTCTATGTGAAAATTAAATGTGTAAATATAGATCATCGAATACAAGGTGGACGTGATAAGCCTCATGATCACCATATATTTAGAGTTATTAAGTTATAAAACTAGAAAGTTAGTAGGATTAAGCTGTTTTTGAAGAATAATGGAACTATTAGACTAGCTATGGCCTATAAAGAAAAATGTTGATTAATTAAGAAACAACATGTGAAAAAAAAAAATAGATTGTTGCGTTGGACATGTGAAAAGGATGCTCTTTGGTGTAAAGTAATTGATTTCAAATATGGTGAGGATAAATGGGGGTGCATGGCGGTCCAAGATTGGTCCTAGCCATTGTATAACGGGCTCATGGAGAGCAAATGCTTAGGTTGGAGACAAGTCCAATGGGAGAGGGGTGTCTTTGTAGAAAGGGTGGGTTTTGTGGTGGGGGATGGGAGGGTTGTTAGGTTCTGATTGGATGATTGGTTGGGGTGGTCCCTTATGTATGATGTTCTCTAGGCTCTTTAGAATTATGGTCAATAAGGAGTCTTCTGTCAGTGATTATTTTGAGGTGAGGAACGGGCATACAGTGTGGGGAGTGCCTTTTAGGAGGGCTCTTCCTCCGTTGGAGGGGGATCTTATAAAGAACTTATGAGTGTTCTTACTAATGTGTTTATTTGCATGGATTCTAATGACTATTGGATTTGGAAACCTTCCATCTCCCGGGAGCTATCGGCTAAAGCTTTCTTCCTGGCCTTAGAGGGGAATCTTTCTCATAGGGCTCTTTTTGCCAGTGTGTGGTTGGGGTTTGCTCCTCCAAGAGTTGAAGCATTCTTCTCATTTGCAGTGGCTGGGAAGGTGTCATGCACGGTTGATAGTACATTTGTGTGATGTGTGGTAAA
This sequence comes from Umbellularia californica, assembly GCA_028538565.1. NCBI lineage: Eukaryota > Viridiplantae > Streptophyta > Magnoliopsida > Laurales > Lauraceae > Umbellularia > Umbellularia californica. The sequence continues at coordinate 12,274,283 of JAPQWN010000005.1, forward strand.
GAGGAAGAGTCGGTTAACCATCTCTTTCTTCATTATAAGATGGCGGCCTGCATTTGGAAACACTTCATTGGGAAGTGTAGCCTTGCTTGGTGTTTTCCGAAGAATATTTCAGATGCCACGGAATCTTGGCTGGGTGGTTGTTTCTTTGGGTGTGGGCGGGTCTTATGGAGGTTGATCCCTTTTGCTATCATATGGTCCATTTGAAAGGAAATGAATGGTAGAATTTTCTCAGCCTCTTCCTCTTCAGTTGCAGATTCGATCTCCAAAGTCACCTTAGGATTGCAAAATGAGCTTCGGTGAGAAAGGAGTTCGATCTCCAACTTCAACATGAATGATATCGTTTCGAACTGGAAAGCTTGTATGGGTTGTGACCCAATTAAGGGGAGGATTTCCGCGCCTTGGTCTGCCCCTCCAGTTGGAACATTGAAGTTTAATGTGAACAACACTTCAAGGGGTAAACCAGGTCCAGTAGCGCCAGGGGGGGGGGGGGGGCGGGAGTGCTACGTAGTAGTAATGATGAGGTTCTTCTTATGTTCTCGAAGAATGCAGGAGTTTGTGATTCTAATGAAGCGAAGGTGCTTGCTATTTTAGAAGCTTTTAGGTTGTTCTCTAGAAGTTTTGGTGGTAGCGTTCTTATGGAAAGTGATTCTTCTAATGCGGTAAGTTACATCCTTGGAAGTTTCAATTTCTTTTTAATGAAATCAGGGAGTTATATTCTACAAGTCTTGTCGAGTTTTGTCATGTGTAGGATCTTACACCCCATTGAACTACCACTTATCCCAAAACCAATTGGTGATAGGAAATGGCACAACAACGGTTTTATGGTGAGGGTGAGGGTTCGACCACAAATTATGACCGCTCAAGAGCGAGAGTGGACGTTGACCTCAACAATCCCTCCCTCAATGGCACACCCGCCGCGACTCCTGCTGCACAACTCGCAAAACGCGTATCCCGTGACTCGAACACCGGACCTACCAGGCTCTGATACCACTTGTAGGATCTTACACCCCATTGAACTACCACTTATCCCAAAACCAATTGGTGATAGGAAATGACACAACAATGGTTTTATGGTGAGGGCGAGGGTTCGACCACAAATTATGACCGCTCAAGAGCAAGGGTGGACGTTGACCTCAACATCATGTGAGTAGATCATCTAACTCCATGGAAGATGCTTTAACTAAGGAAGGGATTGAGAGGTCCACTCCTTGGGTGGGAGTGGTTATGTAATTGGGTGGGAGAGTGGTATAGCGTTCTTGTACTCTCTTTTTTCTTTCTGGTTTTTTCCTACTTTTTTTTAATTTATCTTTATATGTTGCTTTGTCTTCTTTAATGAAGGTTGCGTTACCGATAAAAAAGAAAAGAAAAAAAGGACAGAGAATCCAAAATAAACACATTCAAAAGCATTTAGAGGATAGCCTCAATCGGTGATAAATTAAGAAGACTCATTTGAGACACTTTGAACATGTCCAACGTCGGCTAACGACAGTAGTGATGAAAGGTGTTTCTATGCACGTTGATATCTTGTCAGGTAAGGGTAGCCCAAAGAGTTTATGAGAAGTAGAAATGATAGACGTAAAAAAGTACCTTCCTAAGAATTCAGCCCATGATAGATTGAAATCGAGAAACAAAATTCATGTAGCTAACCCTAACATAATTGAGACAAAGCTTTGATGATATTGATGACACAAATGTTAATAAATATGTTTTAGTGTGATTTTATTCATTTGATAGATTTTACATGCGGTAGGATGTAAATAGGAGACAAGGCCAAATTGGGCCGGACTAATGAGCTTTGACATAACCATTCTGACCCTTATATTAAATGACCTTACTAGTTACTAAGCTTGGTACTTGCCTAAAGGTCAGCCTTTTAAGTACCTGTTCTGTAGCTCACTCCAAAGTGGCCCAAGCAGCAAGGCTTGACCCCAGTAAAAAGTGCCTGTCTGTTCTATGGAAAATAAGTTACCATCATAAGTACGACATCGACATTAGCATGGCACAATGATGCCATTACAATATCATTAATCACTTGAAATAGTTCTAGGTAAGACAGTATACCAGCTCAACAAATGCAAAGTAACATAAGATAGGGATCTCTTAAGTGCCATCTGCCCCACACAAAATCGCTAATCTATAATTTTTAAAGCAAAAGGAACAGGTAAAAGCAAAAGAACACCAATAAATTATCCTTTGACAGCATTAGAGTAAGTGAAAGAAGGATTGGAAAGCTAACCTACCATCATTAACCACCACTAACCTTTGCATGAACAAATATAACATTAATAGAAAACCGAGTGCACCAATCATATGACGCACCAACAGAATTCATATAAAATAATAAGCCCAGAACCCAGATCTCCACTAATGGGTTGTCCACAGGACCATATCTACATATGCTTAAAAAAAAAATGACTCATGACTAGTTTGTGGGCTGCAGGGTCAACAATGTACAAAGACTCTTCAAATTAACTGTTACAATTAAAAATAGACAAACGAGCATTGTTACCATGCAACCTGAAGTTATCATATGAATGACAGCAGATCAAGGATGTGGCTTCAATTTCAACCACAAACCTACTGCATGATAATGGGGCCGAGAAAAAGATTCCCCCCATCCCCACCCACCACCTACCTGACGTTCATGGTGAGACTCATGTAAATAATCATAAGCACATTATCAATAGCCAACAAGTTTTCACCGTTTGAAAATGAGTACAAGTTGATCTAACGGTCCAATCCATTCGGATATGTGCCAAACCCGAGATCAGTAACTATCAAGAGAGTCCCGCTTTATCGTCAACTCGGATGGATCATAAGCTGAGCACCACTAGGTGTTTTGGCATGTGGCGCTCACCAATGCTAAGTGAAGGGAATTCCTAGGTAGATAGCTGATCCAAGTACCTTTATCTGGTGCCATGCATCCTCTATTTACAAGATAATCAGAGGAAATTTTTACAGTTAAAAAGATAGATATCTGAACTCCAAGATTGCTTCCATAATCGGTGTTACAAATACATTCTTCAAGAACATGTCTAGTGTTACTGCTTTATATCTGTGACACTGCCCACAAGAAAGTCATTGTACCATTGCAGTTTATACAAAATGGTTGACAAATAGCTACAAGATTAACAAACTATATTTGTACATATATCATCTTATTCCAAATTTGCACAAGCTGGCGAAAGAGCATAGGGTCAGGAAAAACACCCATGCCATTCGCTCCCTTCACACCAACTTCATGTTCTATGTATAATGTTCATACACACCAACAATAACATAAGCACCACAGTAATAAACAACATACAAGCACAATCATTTTTTTGGGGGATTTTTGTGCCGTCCAATGGAGAAGTGGACTTTGTGTCAAGTCCCAGAATCGTCACATGGGACACATTATTGTAAGGGATACTGTTTATATAATCTTTTATATTGGGGGTCACAAGACGACAATAGTAATAGTAATTAGGATGGAGCCCCAGAAAAGATGAAGGAAGCTAGCGCCGGAAGCTTCTCGGCCGGGAAGGTTGCGGCACGTCTTCTTCTTTGAGCTTCACGGCCGTGTAGACTGCTGCACCCGTGACCGCCCCGATGGGGGGGGCCACCAGGTAAATCCAGACACCCTTGTAGTTCCCAGCTGCCACTGCAGGCCCCAGTGTGCGTACAGGGTTCATGGAACCACCAGTGCCCGGCCTGATCATTTAAAACAACTCCAACTTTTACTTCGGTGTAATGGGTCGTCAAAAAGGGATCATGCAATGTCAATTACATATTGCCTAAATTTCAACTTGATTTAAAAACATAACCATCGAATGATCAGGGAACATGAAAAGTGAAGAGTTGAACCAAATGAAATATTAGTTGCTTCTATACCGTGTCCTTCAAGTAAAGATCCCCAGAGAAGGATGTGTTGCTAACCCCTTGAAAAAATGGAGGACATTTTCAACCATACAATAGCATGAAAACCAGTTTTTTAATGAAAAATTTCCTGCAACGACTGCGTGCATTTTCAACAATTGTATGTCATGGCTAAAAATTTTCTACATCAATGATGTGCACCTAACCACCTCTCTATTAGTCTAAAAACCCCAATCAACCATCTTAACTGTCACTTTATCGAAAAAGACCAAAAATTCCTTTGGATTCAACTCATTTGGATTGAAATGAAGTAAAGAGAAAAGACCACTAAATCTGATTCAGATGTCACACCAGCTTACACGTGGAACCTATTATAGTGTCGGCGCAAATTAGAGTGATAAACGCCGTTGATTTGAATTAGTGTAAAGAAATGATGATTGGGACTTGATCAGTACATCTGTACTTGTGACGTAATTGGTGGAAGGTGAACCCTAGATTGTAGATTTGGGTTGCAACATGGAATGACCCTATCTGATCCTTTCCCTTGTCAAGTTAGAATACTGACAAAAATAATGATAAAATAAAAAAATCATGGATAATAAAAGAATTCAAAGATGAGGACTTGATCTGTATATATATATATATATATATATATTAAACATCTCCTGTTACGTACTTTAAAAAAAGAGAGTAATAATCAACTAACATCTTCTTTAGGTGGCGCTATTTCCTAATTTTATGCATTGGCATTAGTCCAATCCACTGCTCGATAAAGCAGTTTTGGTTGTAGGCGAATATAGATTGCCCATATTGTGAATCCTACTGTAGATGGTCCATGTAAAAATTTTCATGCTATAGTGTCCTTGTGATCACAGCCTTTAAATGGACATTCAAAGGTAAAATTATTGATTGGGATGGACCACATTCAAGGAAAAGTACTCCATTTAATTGGGAGGCCAGAATCATTCAACCTTTTGGTTTTGAAATTGGACAACCAATGATGGATGGTCTCGATTTGATTAGATCACATTACATTCACATGGATGGAAAGTGGAGATTTATACCAGGGAACCTGCCCGATCCTATGATATTCAAATCAGTGCCAATTTTCAAACACCTACCACAAAAGTGTCCAGCGATTATCCGGCAAATGGGAAATATTAGATTTTTCTATGAAGTAGAGCGAACCAATCAATATAGATATACCGTCCGGTAAGATGCTAAATTTTAACCTAATTATGCAACAAGAAGAAATCTAAGGCTTTAACAAAACATAAGAAGGTTGTGTGCATCATCTACAAAACTTATAGCTTCGTCATACCTTAATAGTATCCTGATCTAAGGTAATGATTGTGAGAAACCCGTGATGAGAAGATCATAGAAAAAGTTTCACTATTGAGAATGAACACCATGACACTTCAGAAATGAATAAATTTAGTGTACTAACCCGGCAATGAGAATGTTTAGCAAGACGGTGGCCCCAACTGCTATTCCTGCCAATTCTCCTACCTGCAGGAAAAAGTCCTCAAGTTACAACCAGAGAGAACAACTGATCAGTTAAATGAAATTGGTGAAAGAGTCCATATAACTTGCTCCCACTTTTAGAGTGGAGTATGCTCCACTTTTTCAAAATTTATAAATTCGATCCACTATTTACCGGTCTAAGCCAATCATATCACACAACTATGATACATATATTTCGAGCAAGAAAAAAATACCATGAAAAAACAAAAGCATGATTAAATATAAAATCACTGCAATTGCATGGGAACTAATCATACCGCTCGAGTATCGGTTGCAACAGCTGTGACAACAAACATCAGATTGAAAGTTATGATGAACTCCAGCATGAAGGCCTGCGCAATGCTAACAGATGGTGTGGTCACTCCTCCGGCCATGAAAGGGTGGAACACACCCTTAAGGGCGAACGATGCGCATATGGATGCTGACACCTGCGCAGCGATGTATGCAGGCACCTGAACCCATGGGAAATGCCGGAAAACTGCAAATGCAATAGTGAGTGATGGGTTGAGGTGGGCTCCAGATATGTGGCCCGTGGACAGGATCACGATCATCACTGCAAGGCCCGCTGAACCGGCATTACCCAGAAGTGTCTCAGCCCCATGGTACTTCTGATTCACTATTGGTGCAGCAGTTGCGAAAAAGATCAGGATGAATGTCCCCACAAATTCAGCTCCAAGCTGTGCCACAAACAAAGTTTTAGGTTCAAGCTTTTGACTGGACAACTTGGTCGAATCTGGTTCTATTTCGTGGGTTCTTTTGGTCTCATAAATACTCATGCACCAATTACATTCACTACTGAAGTCCCAACTAGCAGTGTTACAACTTACAACTAGGAAGGGATAGATTTCTAAATTGTATCCATGCAGTGTCAGATGCCTCACCTCTAAGCTATAGTAGATAGGCAGTTCAATCGATTCAATCACATCATTAGTACAATATATTTTATATAATAAGTAAAATTATTAAAATCAATCATAATTAGTCAAAACAATTGACTAGTTTGACAATAAGTTCTCTCTCTCTCTCTCTCTCTCTCTCTCTCTCTCTCTCTCTCTATTAGGTGGGGCTCACTCTTGGAAGGAAAAAGTTGTGGTTGATTCAGGTTGGACTGAGGCAGTTTGACTTTATCTCCAATACACTGGATACGAGCAATGTCACCAATTTGCCAATTAACCAGTGGTTGAGGCAGGTTGGACTGAGGCAGTTTGACTTAATCTCCAATACACTGGATACTAGCAATATCACCAATTTGCCAATCAACCAGTAGCTCTGTGGTGAGGCACCTCCCCTAAACAAGAGCAATCAGGATTTGTGACCACGCTAAAGGTCTTAAGGAGGGGGAGTGCATGTGGGTGGGTGAGTATCCACAATAGGAGGGGAAAAAACCCATGTCACAAAACCGGACATTCTAAAGTATCTCAATAACAGTGTGATAAATGATAATTACCCAGAAAAATATCTCAAATTATGATGTTTTAAAAATTGTTTAAAATGTGTTCAAAAAATAAAATTGTTTAAAATGAAGATATCATGAGAAAACCACAATATTATCAAAATGAGAAATTGCAAAATCTCATAAAAAAAAAAGAACTTTACAGCATTTTATATTTATTTTTTCACCTTACCTATTTAAACATTATGGGTCTATTTGCATACTTTGTATTGCATTCTAGGAAGTTTTTATACAGTGTGGGTTCTTACCGTAAAAATCGAAAAGCTGATGAGGAGTGAAGAATATGAGATAAAGAAGTGCATGAGACACTACTTTCCTGCAATGGATAATGATTTTCCATCAAAGGAAGGTAATACCTCAATTTTCTAAGAATTTAATAATACAGATCAAAAGGACCCTAGGTTTATTTTCTGACATTTCTCAAAGAAATATCAAAGTCTCCAAAGCATTACTGAGATTATAATTTTATCATAATGATAACTTGTTGTGACAATAGTCACAAAGAACTCCATTTCACAAAAAGATAAATCATAATACACCAACTCTATGAGAAATTTGATCAAAGCAGTTCACTTCTCCTTGGGACACTAAAAATTATTGGTATCTTAAAGACCGGGCCAAAAATCGAACCACCACGTGTAGTGACGATAGCGGTGACTTTGGGAGACGTGCATGCGGTTGATGCGGAGCTGAAATGCCCCCTTCATTATACACGACTTGATGCCCAAAATATCCTATGGCATTTCTCTGCAAAAGCTGTAGCCTTGCTTTTTCTTACTAGAAATGGAGAAAATGAAAGGGGAATCTGAACCAAGAGTGCTATATTAGATAAAGTAAGTGTCGGTGAACTTGCCAACTTGTAATATAAATGGAGTCCCTGCCTCTTTGACTAAGGACCTTTTTCTTTGTGAGAATTTATGACTAGAATTTGTGATGGATTTTTTTTTTACATGATATGATATGGTGTGACATCTTATCCCTGGCATTTGAAATGTTGTGCTTTTTTCATTAGAGTTTCAAATTCCAACCACTCAAAAAAAAATTTGGAATTCTTGAAATTTCATTCTTTATAACATTTGTTGGAATTTCAAATCCTCCATAAGAAAGAGAGATTTGGAATTCCACCTAAAAGGGATTTTAGGCCGCTTGGAATTCTGAGAAAGAAACAGGCCTTAAGAGTCCCGATCCCTTGTTTAAACCAAACAAAAAAATACGTTTCGGCCTATTTTCGAGCACCACTTATATAAAATAAAATCTTTAATTTTTTTTTATATTCAGCCTATTCTCAAGAACCACCTATATAAAATAACATCTTAAATTTTTTTTATTTCAATAAAGCAATTGAGAGTGTACAATTAGCTGAAATCACATTTTTTATAAGTGGCATTAGAAATAGGCCGAACGAAACAGGAGATCCGGACTCCTTGACCGAATGGCCTTGCCTCAATTTTTCGATTAGTCATATACTCAATCTAATCGAAGAGTCCAACTTGTTAGTGAAATTTGAAGATATAATAAGGGATGATATTAGTCTGAAACGGTTTGAGTTATAATTATGTGGGGGCTCATGATGAAGTTCTAGATATATGAATCATGAACAGAGGGGATGCAATAGGAACGACATGGGATATGAAGAAGCTAAAACATGACATGCACTGGCAGTGTCGAGTCTTTTGGAACCTGGTGGTTGCGCACTGGTCTTCACGTGAGCAGAAAAGAAAGGGGTCCACCTACGATGTGATTTCTACAGTATTCAAGCTTTTAGGTGTCTGAGACCTGGAAAGGTACCCTTTTCTAATTGGCCTGTGGGCCAAATGACAAACAGAGGTGTAAGGGGCACTGGGCCATTTGTCCCGCATGCAAGACTTTGGGGCCTTGGATGTATTCAATGTTATTTTGCACATTCACTTATGATTCTACCTTGGCCTATTTTTTGAATGAGGGGCGAAGTAAAAGAGGAGTAAGGACCCATCATAAATAATGTTACAAGTGAGTTAAAATAAACGAGCATGAAAGTTACTTTATATGTATTTGGATGGTTAGTGTAAAATAAAAATAATAAAAATAAAAAATTTTATGCAAAGAGAATGAAGTAAAAGACACTTTATTATATATTTGTAGGAGTAACTTTGCAGTGAGAAAAGAAGAATAAAATAGGAATCTACATCATCAGCATATATGTTTACTCATCTAGTCTTTGTAGGGGTCAATTCCACTCCTATTTTACTTCACTCAAGTGCAAGAAAAGAGGCCTAGTGATTGCCACAACCAATCTATTGAAGGAAGATGCAAATGAACTCTCAAATTTGCATGCCCAGCTAAATTGTAGTAGATAGAGAGAATGGATATGGCTTTCCATCCACATACCAAAAGAGAGATGATCATATGGGCCTGGGGACAAGGCCAGCACCTAAAGTCACCTTGTAGGCCCGGTGGCTGTCAGATAGGAATAATACATGATTGATTGCGTGTGAACCAAATTTCAGTTCTGTTTTGGTGATCGTGATAATCGAATCAGGAGCATAATCATGATTATTGAATGTTTAGACTGAACTTTCCAGTCATTTTCTTCTGCATGCCCATCTGAAGTTGGTCATATCATCGAATAAGAATAAGTTCCTTCCAACGTTATTTAAATAATAGCTATGCTACAGAGCACCTGAGCATTCTTGGGAAAAAAAAAAGCCCCATTTCAGTGAGGAGCACATAGATGCATGATTATATGGTGGTTAAAAATGAAAATTAAAGTTTAATTATATAAAAAAAAAAGACATTAACGGGGCATTTGTGCAGCGCCAATTTCAATAGAAAACATTGGGTGACAATCCAACGCCTTGCTCAATGTGATTGGTGTAGTGATGAAATAGCCGGTGAACCCTCCTTACTTAGCTTGAATTTCACGTGATAGAGAATCCGAAGGTCATCATAGGGGTAGTAGGAAAGGCAATTCCGAGAAAGAGAAAATGCCAGTTCCCTCTTCCACAACCGTTACCAAACGCAGCTTAAATAATATTTTTATTAGAAAAATACCAAACGCACCTTAAACAATATTTTTATTAGAAAAATAAAATAAAAAATATTATTTGATGATATTTTTTAGAAATTAACTCAAAAATTATTTTTTTTGTCTTTATTTCTAACCACTTTATATATTAAATTACTATATATTTTAATGTAAATAAATAGTCCTAGTGGGTAAATTTGTGCAGAAGATTTGGCTCTTTACGAATTTCAGTGTACTGTACTGTACTCCCCGCATCCACATGGGGTAGGAATTCACTTTTTATCCTCGCTACGCTTCTAAGCAGATGCTCAGACACAGTTAGGTCGGTGTGTCGTTACATCACATTGGAAACAAAAACGCTGGATAAGATATATCTCCTACCAAACATAGTTTTTTATGTGAATAATGTTATTTAGTAAATACTAAATTTGTGGGGGGGAAATTTAACCCTCATAAAAAGAGTTTTTACCAAATATAATAAATACATAAACAAAAGTTTATCCTACTACTCTTATATTATATGAGAATCACTCACAACTTTAAGTCCAAAAGAAAATAAGACACATGGCATGTTCCCACAAGACAAACACACAAGGCTTATCAATCAACCATCTTCCAAAACACATATCTACCGGTAGCCACAGGGGGGAAGTAACTTCATTAGTACGTTGTCGTTATATTAAATTATTTATCTTAGATCAAATGACTAGCAAATAATAGTAAATTCGAATTCCCATACTTCCTTTTTTATGGATATCTAAAAGCTGGTGGGTCCACAAACTGGCCTCACAAAAGACCATATTGTGTTTTATTACTCTGAACAGAATTCTTCTACGACCGATGTAAATGTCCAGATTGGGGAAATTTTCAGATAAGACACTAGTGATGCGAAATTTCCATAATTCTTCGCTCGCCCTGCCGGACTTGTGTCTGGTTTCAAAACTCAAATGAAAATTTTGAGGTTAACCTTCAAATCCACATGAAAATTTCAGATCCACCCCCAAAGCACACATGAATATCTCGAATTTACCCACAAAAACCAGCTACTTTTTTTGGGCATTCAAACATCTATTAGATTTAATCAAAACAATTTAATTTTTCATACGATATAGATTTTTGAGGACCTAAAATTAAAAAATATATATTTACTCATTACTTCCAGTTTTAACCTAGAGGTTCTGTCTTCGAATCCCTTGTATCTATGGGTTTACCAATGATATGATAATGAGGGTTGGCGGCTTCCCAAGTTATAATAATAATAAAAATAAATAAAAATAATAAAAATAAAAAACCTTCATTGGCTGTCACAAGGGCAAGTTGACTCCTCAGGGATGGTGGGACTAGTTGACAAAATATCTTATATTCTCCTCCAATTTCAAATTATTTAAGGTGGGCCCCACTCAAGCCGAAAGTGAGTGATATTACCAGTATACATGGGCCATGACTGACAAAAACTTTCCATACGTTCCTACTAAAAATGTAAATTCATCAAAAAGTCTCCTTCCTTTCATCTTAGTTACATTAATTTTATATCTAAAAGCAATTAAATTAAAACGTTTGTAATCTGCCAAGTTCTATATCATCTTATAAATCATAAAAAAGAGTTTCAAAACAACCGATGTCAAAAGGTTTCGGATACATTGTCCGAAAAGTGTTTTAAACCATGGGGATGCAATTGCAATCCAACCAAGTGATTTTGTCGGCATAAACATGTGAAGCCAACACACCATATCCTAAGGTGGGCCATATCTTAACAACCAAACAGATCGGACGGTCCCATTAAACTGATTAATGGACTTTGGGGATTGACAAAAGGCCAAGTTCAAAAAGTTGACCAATTTACACAATTCAATCGGCAAATATCTTTTTGAAACAAATGGGTGTGATCTGACAACAAGTCATTATTTTATAGCAGCAATCAGCAAATCACCTAGATGATAGAAATGCAGCCTACAAGCAATTAAACAGTGCTTTTTATAGGCAATCGAGATGGCACGTGTTAGATAGACGTGTGTGTACCTTCCTGGTGAGCGAGATGTCAGGCTTGGGGAAATCAGTGAAGCAGGAGTGACTCGGGACGAACGAGTCGACTGAGAAGCAATTGTTGCAGCGAGGCATTGATTTTCGGTCGTAGGAAAGCGAGTCGACTCGGAGAGATGTAAACAGCGGCGCGCCTGGCGTGCCGGGCGTTGCGGGCGCCGATACGTTCGGCGTACCGTTCTCGGATTCCGGCATTTCGGTGTAACAACAGAACCGCTTTTTTGATTTTTTTTTTTTTTGGGTTAAGAAGAAGTTACTGCTGACTAGATGCTAGAACATTTTTTTGTCTTTTTTGTTTTGGAAATATGCTTTTTTTTTTTTTTTGGGTTTTTGGCTTTTGAGAAGAGGGCTAGGAAAAGGGGAAAATTACATGATTTGAAGGTTTTTATAGTGGTTTTGTTACACAGGAACTTGAATTTTGGCCAGTATAGAGAGGACTATATGCCCAAGTCTCAAAGAGACATGAAGAAAAAAGCAAAGAGAGTTTTTTTTATTTTTATTTTTTTCTGGTTGAAGAGAGATGAAATTGGAGCAAAGTTACATGATTTGAAGGCTTTTATAAATGTTTTTCTAAGGAATAAGATATAGGAAGAGATCCAGTCTAACTTCTACAACTCTAAAGAAACTCCAACCACTAAAATGCTTTAAAAAGGAGTAAAAACCAACAAAGAAATTTTTTTTTTTTCTTTTTTCTTTTTGGATTGGGGGTGTTTGGAAAAACAGATATTACATAATTCCCAGGTTTTTTTGAAGGTGTTGTCAAGGAATAATGAAAACAGACTTACCCAGTTTCACAAAACCCAAGATCTCTAAATGGTCTTCTCAAACATAAGGCTGCAACAACATACAAGCAGGTTTTAGAAGGAAGAAGGTGTAGGAACAAGGTTTCTAAATAAGAAAATCTCTCTACTGATTGATTCACACAAACAGATTTAGGTGAAAACGGATTGTAACAGGGAAATGAGCATATGGGTGGATTACAATCAAGTGCAGATACTGGAGAAAAGCCACAAAAACAGTAAAAAAGAGATGGAGAATGAAGAACTTGGTGAGCAAAGGAAGAAAGATTGCAAATGGAAGTGGAGAGGAGTAGGAGGCAATATATGTAGACGATGCAAGGAATATTAAAAAGAAGGTCAATGCCTCCCCTCCTTTCACAGCTAATTCGACCCGGCAAAAACACATTTAAAAACCAATACAATAATGACAGTGCCTGCTCTTTTCTTCACTGGTAAATAACCTCTCTCTTTTATAATTACAGCAGTGTTCCTATGCTGCCTTTTCCTGGATCCCCTTTTCATTGTTTTTTTAATTTGTTATGTAGAAGATTTCGTTCAATGTACGTTAGCAACGTGAGAAGCTGAGGTCGTGAGCTCACGTTCACTTCTCCACCACCCATCAAACAAAATAATGAATAAAATATCAGCAATAATTCATGTAAGTTCATAAGAATTGCAAGCAAAAATAATGAATTATTTGCAACAAGATAATTCACATGACTTAGAAAATGGAGAATTTTTATTGGTCTACCATACCTTTTGTTATTATACATATCATTGGTGCCGTCAGCTCTAATGTCAACTTAATATGTTAATGGGGCTGTTAGTGTTTTTAAGTGTTGGCTAATTCATGTGGATGGATAAAACATGGGATTGATGTAATTTTTATCTTTTTAGATGGACCTATCAGTGTGCAAGAGATTCAAGGCAAGTTGCAGACTAAGCAGTACGGCAACAGACCGATCGATCGGAGTCTCAGACTGATCGATCGGACTCAAATTGGTTACAGTTATTTGACAGACCGATCGATCGGCCTGTCAGACCTATTGATCGGTCCAGAATGTGTCTCAGTTAAAAATCAGTCCGATCGATCGAACCTCTCTGTCCGATCGATCGGACAGCGGCAGATTTGCCCAGATATAGTAGAAATCTCTTCTTTTCAAAGTCTATTCTTATCCCTTTGAACTCATATCTCCTCATCTCATTTGGAAGAGCCTTATTTAAGACTATAGCTACATGTTTAACCTGATCTCTCAAAAATCCAAAAAGCCCTAGTTATCTAATTTTCTGAGAGAACCCTTCATCTTCAGAGAGCCCTTTTGGAGATGCAAATGTGCTGAAGCTATCTATCATCTGAAGATCCATTATTCAAAGTTCTGTTTGATTCGTCTTGTTGAAGGCGTGGAGGTCGAAGCACTGGAGAAGGTGAACGGCATGTTTGTCGGCAAGATTCACTGCGGTCCCTAGGTTGTGGTCAACTGTAAAGGGGAGTGAGTTTTCTCCTGTAACCTTTGCTTAATTAGTGCTTGATCTTTCTGGACAGGTGTGAGGTCCCGTGGTTTTTTCCCTTTCAGGGTTTTTCCACGTATAATATCGTGTGTCAATCTGTGTGCTTGATTGTTTGATTGTTCTTGTTTTTGTTTTTACTTTCTCCATAGTCAGATCTGCTTTGGGTTTGTGTTTATCCCTTGGGGTGATCAACCCTCTTGGACTTTCAATTGGTATCAGAGCCGGTCACACTATCTTACTGTGTGAAATCTTGGCAGATTGTCTGATATGGAATTTAGCAGAAATGGACCTTCTACCACCAAACCCCCACTATTGGATGGTTCTAACTATTCATATTGGAAAGTTAGAATGACCGCTTTCCTTCAATCCATCGATGTGGATGTCTGGAATAGTGTGGAATTTGGCTACTCTAAACCAACAGTTGTTACAGATGGTGGCAAAACCATTGAAAAACCCATGCCACAATGGACCAAAGATGATAAACAAGCCTACAATTGCAATAATAGAGCACTGAATGCCATTTTTACTGGTGTTACCCCTTCTGAGTTTCGTCGCATCTCTATCTGTAAACTTGCTAAGGAAGCATGGAATACCTTGGAAACTGTTCATGAAGGCACTGTTAAAGTGAAACAGGCCAAACTACAAAAATTGACTACTGAGTTTGAAGCTTTGAAAATGGAAGATAATAAAGTCTTTGATGATTTTTATGCCAAATTAACTAATATTGTGAATTCAAGCTTTTACCTGGGTGAAATTATTCCTGAACACAGAATAGTCAAAAAGATCCTATGATCTCTACCTGAAAGATTTGATCCAAAGGTAGTTGCTATTGAGGAAACCAGTAATCTGGACTCATTAAAGACTGATCAGTTGGTTGGAAACTTACAAACCTTTGAGGCCAATCTAAGGTCAACCAAGAAAGCCAAAGGAATGGCACTTGTTTCCTCAAAGTCTCGTATAGATCACAATGATGACTCTGAATCAGATAACGAAGACCCAGATCTTGATGCCTTGTTTGTTAAAAAGTTCAAAAAGTTTTTGAAAAATGATAAAAAGGGTTTGAAAAAATCATTTCAAAAACCTCAAGCTCAGAATAAACCTACATCCTCTTCCAAACCCAATCCTGGATAAAAATTTGGAAAAAATGTGTCTGTAATTCCTCCTAAGAACACTCACTGTTATGAATGCAAAGGATTTGGTCATTATGCATCTCAATACATCAATCGATCATTCAGAACTCAAGGCAAAGTTCTTAATGTAACATGGGATGATGATTCATAGCAAGAAGGTAATGATTCTGAACTTGAATCCTCCTCCCCTGATCATAGAAAGTTTATGGCTTTTATGGCTACCACTGATGAATCTTTTGTGCAAGAGATTTCGGAAAAATCTGATGATGATGAAAAGAATCTTAATTCTTTTGACAATGACCAGAATTTAGTTGATGCATATGAAAGCTTTCTTAAGGATTCAACGAGGATGGCTCAGTTGAATGACATTTTGAAGGGAAAATGGAAAACAGCTAGTAAGGAAATTTCAGCTCTTAAAAAGGAACTTGAAGAAACTCAAGGTAAGGTATCTCAACTTGAAGAAAATCGTACTCTTTTAACTCACAAGTTGATTGATGCAGATACTAAATGTGACACACTACATGAGGAATCTGTCAAAGCTAGAAGAGAGATACAAATCCTAAAGAAAGCTTTGGAGTCCGTCAAAGCAGAAAAAGCTGAAATAAGTGGAAGATTACAGATGGCTACCTCTGAATTAGAGTCTACCAAAGCTTATCTGAATCGCATGAATAAAGGGTCAAGGAAACTTGATGAAATTCTGAGTGCTCAAGTCATTTCAAGTAACAAACATGGACTTGGATTTGATTATAGTACTCCTATCTCAAAGAACACAGGTAAGTTTGTTAAAGGAAATACACTGTTTACTATTGAACCAGCTGTTTACAATACTACACATGTTAACTCCTCTTCCAGAACGCATATCCCTCATTGGAGATATGTTCCTACTTGCCACTACTGTGGAATCATTGGTCATATTAGACCACATTGCAACAAACTGCGTTCCAAACTTCGAACTAACCAAAGGAAGAACAACTTTATTCCTTCCCAACACAAATCAAAATCAATTTGGGTTCGAAAGACTGATTTGTATTGCAATGTGGTTCTAACTGCTCTTAGAGCACAAAGTTCACATGCGTGGTATTTAGACGGTGGATGCTCTAGGCACATGTCGGGGGATAAGTCTCTATTTACATCCCTTGAGGAGCATAATGGTGGAAATGTACAATTTGGTAATGGGAGCAAATCAAAAGTGATTGGTAAGGGATCTATCAACATACCAGGTATGTCTACAATCCAAAATGTTTTTCTAGTTGATGGTCTAAAAGGAAATCTACTAAGTATAAGTCAATTTTGTGAATCTGGAAATGAAGTGCATTTCTCCTTGAATGAATGCACTATTGTAAATGACCATGGAAAAACTGTACTGACTGATAAATGAAATTCCTATAATTGTTATGTGGTTGTGAATGACAGTACCGTTAAATGCAATTTGCTACCATTAACAATGTTGACCTAGGGCATCAAAGGTTAGAACACATTAATTACACTGATTTAGAAAAACTGTCACAAAAGGAACTGATTAGAGGTCTTCCCAAACTTCATAAGCCCTCTAACCATGTCTGTGGTCCTTGCCAAATGAGAAAACAAATCAAAGCACCACATAAAAAATTGGATATTCTGACTACCAAAAGACCCCTAGAGCTGCTTCATATGGATCTCATGGGTCCCTCTCAATTTGAAAGCATTGGTGGTAAGAAGTACATTTTTCTCACGGTCGATGATTTCTCTAGATTCACATGGGTTAGATTTCTTAGAGATAAATCTGAAACTTTTGATGTTTTTCACTACTTATGGTTGCAACTCATTGCAGATAAAGGCGCGCAATTTGGAGGGATTTCGTGCATCAGATCAAATCATGGAACAGAGTTTCAGAACTCCTCTTTTAACTCTTTTTGCAATGAGAATGGAATAAAACATGAATTTTCGGCTCCTAAAACTCCTCAGCAAAATGGGGTTGTTGAAAGGAAAAATAGGGTGGTGCAGGAAATGGCCCGTGTTATGCTTCACAGTAAACATGTGCCTCAAAGATTTTGGGCAGAGGCAATTAATACTGCTCTCTATGTGATCAATAAAGTGTACATCAGGCCTTGCACAAAAAATACACCATACGAGTTATGGAATGGAAGAAAACCTACAATAAAATACTTCAAAACCTTCGGAAGTAAATGTTATATCTTGAAAGATTGAGAACATCTCGGCAAATTTGACTCCCGAAGATATGAAGGCATTTTCCTAGGGTATTCTTTAAATAGCAAAGTATACCGGGTGTTTCATTTGAAAAACTCCACTATCATGGAATCTATCAATGTAGTGGTAGATGATTCTGAGCCCTCTTATTTTTCTGATGATGAAGATGAATTCTCACTTGTACCCATTGTTTCTCAACAGGTGGAGCACCAGGAAAACAACGAGAAAAAACAAAGTCAAGAATAGGAAGATCCAACAACACCCGTCCAAGAAATTGTTATTCCTGATACAGACTCAGAACCTGAGGCAGACTTGTCTGGGTCAAGACCACATGATCATCAAAGCAAACCAGTACATCCTCGGTCACAGAAAGGACAAGTAATCAAGGATCATCCTCTTGACAAAGTAATTGGTGATGTGCAAGCTTCATTGAAAACTCGAAAACAGGTACAAGATGAGGTAAATTTTTTGTGTTATGTTTCTGTTTTTGAACCAAAGAACATTAATGAAGCACTAGTTGATTACTCTTGGATTAATGCCATGCATGAGGAGTAGGGTCAATTTGAGCGGAATAATGTTTGGGAATTTGTTCCTAGACCCACACACACTACTGTCATCGGAACAAAGTGGAGATTTAAAAATAAAACCGATGAACTTGGACAAGTCATTAGAAACAAGGCCAGGTTAGTTGCCCAGGGCTACACACAGGTTGAGGGAATTGATTTTGATGAAACCTTTGCACCTGTTGCCTGACTTGAGTCCATTCGTATTTTTTTGGGCTATGGCTTGTTACTTGAAAATCAAATTATACCAAATGGATGTCAAGAGTGCTTTCCTGAATGGTTTTCTGCATGAAGAGGTGTTTGTTGAGCAGCCAAAGGGTTTTCAGGACCCTCATTTTCCAGACCACGTCTTTAAATTGAACAAAGCACTGTATGGTTTGAAGCAGGCTCCTAGAGCGTGGTATGAAAGATTGACCACCTTCTTGATTGAAAATTCTTTTCGAATGGGTAGTGTGGACAAAACCCTATTCATCAAGAAAGAAAGAAATGATATCCTCATTGCTCAAGTCTATGTGGATGACATTGTTTTCGGATCTACATCTGAAAACTTGTCTCAATCCTTTGCCTCATGTATATCAAAAGAGTTTGAAATGAGCATGGTAGGTGAATTATCTTGTTTTCTAGGCCTCCAAATCAAGCAATGTGAGAAAGGGATATTTGTGTCTCAAACCAAGTATGCTCGCAATATTTTGAAAAAATTTGGGTTGAACTCTTCAAAGCATTCTGTCACACGATGAGCACCTCTGTCAAGCTGAGCTTAGACTCCTTTAGAAAAGACTTCAATGAAAAATTGTATCGCAGCATGATTGGAAGTCTATTGTACATCACTGCCAGCAGATCGGACATCTCCTTCAGTGTTTGTGTTTGTGCTAGATATCAGTCTAGACCTAAGGAGTCTCATGTCCACGCTGTCAAGCGGATCCTGAAATATATGAGTGGAACTACTGACTTTGGAATTTGGATGACCAGAGATATTACCATTAATGTTGCAGGTTTCTCCGATGCTGATTGGGCAGGTTGTGTTGATGATAGAAAGAGCACTTCTGGTGGTTGTTTCTTTATTGGTAACAATCTGATTGCATGGCATAGTAAGAAACAAACTTCAACCTCCTTATCCACAGCTGAGGTAGAATACATTGCTGCAGGAAGTTGTTGCATTCAATTACTTTGGATGAAACAAATGTTATCTGATTATGGCATTACACAAAACACCATGATGGTTTATTGTGATAACAAAAGTGCCATTGACATCTCCAAGAACCCAGTACAACATTCCAGAACAAAACATATAGACATAAGGCATCACTTCATAAGAGATTTAGTTGAAGAGAAAACCATCTGCTTGGAGCATATCTTAACGGAAAATCAGTTGGCTGATATCCTAACCAAACCATTGGACCCTACTAGATTTGATACCCTCCGAAAATCCCTCGGTATCTGCTCTTTCCCTTAAGTCTTTTTGTTTACTTCTCATGCACTTAATTCTTTGTTCATTATTTGATTCCCTGGCATGAGATTCACTTACGTTTGCCAAGCTAGAGATGTTGTTTTTTGTTTGCACACTACACACAATGTCATTATGATGGATGAACATAGTTTCAGCTCCTCTCTCCTAGCAAAAAAAAAAACCGGAGGAAGAGGACTACCTAAGATTATGTGTGATAGCCGCTATATAATTGAAAAGTTTCATTAGAAAAGGCTACCATTTTCATTAGTGTGAGAGTCACCAGTGATGGTTCATTTTTTTTTAGCAAATGAAAAAAAAAGATTAGATTGAGGGGGAGCTTTATTCCTTGCCAGGCAGTTGATTAAATTTTGTGTTTTTCTATCATTTTGTCACAAACATATTTTTTTTTAAACCTATCACTCACTCTCTCTATCTTATGCTTGGTGGAACAATGAGTGTATGAACATTACTGGAAGTCTTATTTGACATTGATTTTGTGCATTCCTACATTCCTTAGGCCTGGCCCATTTTTTTCTTTTTCTTGCTTTTGGGTTTCCTTCTTAAATGGCCCAAGTCCAATCGATCGGACCACACTGTCCGATCGATCGGCCTGTCCACGATCTGTAGCCCATTTATGTCGCTTTGTCTTTCTTCTTTCATTTGCAAACCTCTTATGCCCTAGCCCTTTGCCTTCCCCTTCGTCCAACTGATCTTCCATTGCGGTTTTGTGCTTCATTCCAAGTATTTTCTTCCTCCTTTCTCTTCTAAAAACCTTTTCTTTTTCCTTATTATGCCTATTATGTGATCTTGGTGGTTGGAGTGGGTTTTTTATTCATTGATATGATTAATGGAAGTGGGGTTCTGGAATGTGGTTTTCCTAGTCTCCTTGGTGATATGGAGGAGGTGGTGTTGGTGTTCTGTGTTTTGTCAATCCTTTTTGGATTTTCCATTTCTAAGAATGGAGGTTGGATTTGTTTCTTCTCTATATGCACACCAGGTGTTTGTTATTTTGTCTACAAGAACTCATGGCTCCTAAAGCTTCTCAACCTTGCAAAAGGACTGTTTAGCGTGGTAGTTCTTCATCTTCGGCTACTTTTGATGCACGAAGGTTTCAGAGTTTTACAAAAGAAAACTCGTTTGAAAATGTTTTCTCCAAAAAACAAGTGCTTGTGGAACGCCAAGTGAACTTCTTTCAAATGAACCTTGACTTCAGTACTTGGCTTCTCCAAAGAGAATGGCATTCCCTCTACTCGTTCAACAGTACTGCATATGGGTCTTTGGTGCGAGAATTTTATAATAACATTTATGACACTCAGTCAGAAAGTTTCAAGTCCTATGTTCGTGGAGTTACAAGTGAAATCACTCCAAACTCCATCAGTCAATTTCTTGACATTGATAGGAGTCTCGATGCAGTTTATCCATCTCCTGAGCCAGACTCAGATGACATGGAGGATCCAGTAGACGAC
Source organism: Umbellularia californica (assembly GCA_028538565.1). Lineage (NCBI taxonomy): Eukaryota > Viridiplantae > Streptophyta > Magnoliopsida > Laurales > Lauraceae > Umbellularia > Umbellularia californica. Next base: position 12,295,243 of record JAPQWN010000005.1, read on the forward strand.
ACTGATTGGGATGCAGTGGTGAATGCGTTGACAGGTGGTTGTCAACGGGAGTGGAGTGGGGTTGTGCTCAAACAGAAATTTCTCACACCATCCTACTAAATGCTTAATCTCTTTGTTTGTTCTAATATTGAGCCTAAGGGGAGATCTTCTGAGGTGATTATGGAGACGGGGTTTCTTCTATATGTGATTGGCATTGGGCAGCCAATCGACCTGCCTCTCACAATCATTCAGCATATTTTGGATGCCCTTCGGAGATCATCGACTACTTCTCTTCCATATGGAGCACTTCTCACCAGACTTTTTCTTTCTAAAGGTGTTGCTATCATTCCTCAGGATAGCATTGTTAAAGGCCGGGGTCCAATTACACACCATACCATTGGATTGTCTGCTGCTCATATCGGAGACAGGGTGATGAGGATCCCATTCCAGATGAAGCTGCAGAAGGCCCCTTTGCTCCTCAGGCTAGTTCACAGATGCCCGCTTATTTTCAGGATTTTGAGGATCGCCTCTTTGATCAGTCCACTCAGATCGAATTGCTCGAAAATCGCATGGATTCACAATTTCAGGAGGTGTTTGCTTAAAAGGAGCGTTTGTCCGTAGGTAGTCAACGGATTGAGGGCAAGCTTGATGCCCTGCCTCATCGATTCCCTCCTCCTCCTTAGTAGTTCATGCCCATTTTCGGTCCTAATCTGGTTTTGCTATCTAAGTGTGTTTTGTTGATAATTATGACTTGTTAGTGTGTTTTCTTTGAAGCTTTATGAACTTTCTCTAATGCACTCCATTTTGGTTGTAATCCCTTATGACTCATTCGGCTATTCTAACTGTTATTGTTGTCTTTGCCAATTTATGTCCAAAAAGGGGGAGAAGTGTGAATTTTCGTGTTAAATGTTCTTTTTATTGTTTTCTCAATATTTAATCAAGATCTTCTGTCAAGATTGGTTGTGACAAGTGTTTCAGGTATCTTCAAGAATGATGTCTTCAAGCAAAGTTTTTTTTGTTTCTCTTTTTGATATGGGTAGATTTCTTGTATTAGATGTTTTGTCCATGAATTGCCAAAGGGGGAGATTGTTAGTTTTTCTAAGTGTTGGCTAATTCATGTGGATGGATAAAACATGGGATTGATGTAATTCTTATCTTTTTAGATGGACCTATCAGTGTGCAAGAGATTCAAGGCATTCAAGGCAAGTTGCAGACTCAGCAGTACGGCGACAGACCGATCGATCGGACTCAAATTGGTCACAGTTATTTGACAAACCGATCGATCGGCCTGTCAGACCGATCGATCTGTCCAGAATGTGTCTCAGTTAAAAATCAATCCGATCGATCGGACCTCTCTGTCCGATCGATCGGACAGCGGCGAATTTGCCCAGATCTAGTAGAAATCTCTTCTTTTCAAAGTCTATTCTTATCCCTTTGAACGCATATCTCCTCATCTCGTTTGGAAGAGCCTTATTTAAGGCTATATCTACATGTTTAACCTGATCTTTCAAAAATCCAAAAAGCCCTAGTTATCTATTTTTCTGAGAGAACCCTTCTTCTTCAGAGAGCCCTTTTGGAGATGCAAATGTGCTGAAGCTATCTATCATTTGAAGATCCATTATTCAAAGCTCTATTTGATTCGTCTTGTTGAAGGCGTGGAGATCGAAGCACTAAAGAAGGTGAACGGCGTGTTCGTCGGCAAGATTCACTGCGGTCCCTAGGTTGTGGTCAACTGTAAAGGGGAGTGAGTTTTCTCCTGTAACCTTTGCTTAATTAGTGCTTGATCTTTCTGGACAGGTGTGAGGTCCCGTGGTTTTTTCCTTTTCAGGGTTTTTCCACGTATAATATCGTGTGTCAATCTGTGTGCTTGATTGTTTGATTGTTCTTGTTTTTGTTTTTACTTTCTCCATAGTCAGATCTGCTTTGGGTTTATGTTTATCCCTTGGGGTGATCAACCCTCTTGGACTTTCAGGGGCAATTTTAATCATCATGTTGAAGGACATTTAAGGACAGTCTTGACCTTATCATACTCAATTATAACTTACCAGATTAGGGACATATGCTGGGACATGTGCTTGTGTGTGAGAGTCCAGGAATTAGTGTTTACCATGTAGCTAAAAGCAAAAACGAAAAAAAAAAAATGAAAAGAAAAAGAAAAAACAAAAACATATAGAAAAAGGGATAAATTAGTTAATGAACCCTTAATCTTGTCATTTAAAGACTCCAGTCCACAAGAGTTTTGTTTAAGGCTTATAGTCCACGCAGCTAGACATATTTCAGCCAGAGGTCTATAAATATGCTACCTCAAACATTGGCTCCATGCAACCGCCTTAACACGCGTCACACACAACCGTTTGAACATGTCACACATTTGTAGCCCTCATTTTATGCGCATAAGCACGATCCTTTATGACTGATTTGCCTCTATAATTTTTTGTAGATTAAGGTTTGGATTTCAAATGGTAATGGCAATCGACAATGAGTGTGTGAAAAATTTTCTTTCTAATAGAAATTCATGTGCACTCGTTCAAGCCGTGAGTGACAGTTTCTGCAACTTTTGAGTTCTTTAAATAGACTTTTGTGAATGACAGATTCTGAGACCTTTCTAGTTTAATATAGTATCTGCAATCCTAATCAACGAAATAAGATTAAGATGATTTAGATTTCAATCTATATCCCACAATCTTCTTTATTTTCATTTTTCTCAATCCGAATAAACAAGGAGAAGTTCTGTTAATATTTCTCATATTTCAACAAAAGAAGAGCTTATTACAATGCAGCGTCGGATAAATTTATCTTAGTTTTGGAATAGATTTATCTAAGTTGTACATAAATTTATTTGAGTTCTGGAACAAATTTATCTGAGTCCTGCACAAATTTATCTTAGTTTTTTAACAAATTTGTCTGAGCTCTGGAACAGATTTATCTGAGTTCTGGACAGATTTATCTGAGTTTGTGATAGATAGATAGATAGGGTTCCAACACGATGAAGGTTCGCAATGAGAAAATATTCTACTTACTTATGTTGGAATGAGAGAATGTTAACAGTTTGTATGAGGAGATGCCTGGACTAGTCTAGATTTCTTATCTTCTTAGGTTTGAAATCAAACGAACCACTTCAACAACCACTAAATGGACAATGAAACCGTTTCTTTGAAGATGTAACAAATGCTTGCATCTCTGTAAAGGAATCTCCTTCTTTGGTTCACTTTCCATCCTTCTCTTTGTACTTGATGTTCAAAGTCATTAATTTCTCACTTTCGTTCTTTCTTTGGCAAGTTACTATGATTTTAGGCTTAATTTTTTTTAATAAAGCGATAAGAGATTATGAGGGCATTATTGTCCTTTCAAGTATATAAGACTATGGAAAGGACCTTTGCCATTACGAATTTAATTCGTTGACCATTTGCAATAAAAACGAAAGTTGAGGGACCTCCGGCCAAACACCCCTAACCTTATATAGATGTAAAATGCTGCACTTTATATTAGATAGCTCATCTACAATCACTACCATTTTTTCCACGGAATGATGAGTTTTTCACAAGATGACAAGCTAACTTAAAACTTTATCCATATTTTCAAAATATATTTACCTCATCATGTCTTACTCTTACAATTCAGGTGGTCAGTATTATCACTTGAATAGATTTTAATTAAGTGACTGTTTTGAGTCTAAATCTAAAACATGTTGACCTAATTAGGATCGATCCATTTTGTAGCGATTGTTGGTTTATGTCCGGGGCGATCCCAACGGCCCAATATGCAGCAAAGCTTGAGTCACTGCCGGTGCCACCTTATCTTTAGTGCTTCTTTGACCTTTTCCTATGCAATTGCAAGGGCCAAAAGATAAGGACAGTTAAGTACGCCTAAGTCATGGAAATGACCCTCCACAACGTATCTTTATGAAAAAGGATAAAAATCTCTCCTTACCCTCAAATCTCAATCACGGTTGTCAAAGTGCAGGTCTTGGGTAAGCCCTTATCCTACAATCATTCATATATATATATATATATAGAAGGGGCCAGTTCTCCTAAGCTGAAGCTTAGGATAAGGTAAGCTGAAGTAAGCTCAATTGCGTGGTGGAGCCCACTTAGGGACCCATATGGAGATGGAGGTGGAGGGGATTTCAAGGACTCCATAGGACCCTCTTTCCTGTAAAAAATCAGCCACAACCGTGGTTTCTATCATCTCCATCTAAGCACCAAAAGTTTAATGGACAATGGTCCATTCAGATCGGTGCATAGTCGATCCAACGGTCTAGTAAATTTGGATCTAGCCAAAAGTTAGTGGGCATGTGCAATTTAGGGGGGTCGTGCGTTTGGTCTATTTGGATGGACCAAAGATGGGCCCCAGAAGCGTTAGCTTACGAAATCTTATCCTAAGCTTAAGCTTAGAAGAGCCTTGCCCTATATAGAAATATTCAAGTGCATCTATCCCTCACCATAGGGTGAGGGATGCTTCCATAAATGAATTTTCAAGTACAAAAGTGAATTTTCAAGTATATAGGTGAGGTACACTTCCTTGTCTTCATGTGCAAAAAAGGGAAAGTGCCCTCACCTATGGTGAGGGATGGATGCGCGCACACACACACAGATATATCTGTGTGTGTGTGTCTGTGTGTGTGTGCGCGCATCCATCCCTCACCATAGGGTGAGGGCACTTTTCCTTTTTGCACATAAATTCCCCTTTTGTACTTCCCCTATGTACTTGAAATCTCCCTTTTGTACTTGAAAACCTCCATTTATTGAAGCATTCCTCACCCTATGGTGAGGGATAGATGCACTTGAATATTTATATATATATATATATATATATATATAGAGAGAGAGAGAGAGAGAGCAAGGCTTTCCTAAGTTCAAACTTAAGATAAAATTTCGTAAGCTGATATTTGTGGAGCCCACCCTTGGTCCATCCAAATGGACCAAACACATGACCTTACTGAATTTTACATGTCCACCAAATTTCAGTTAGATCCGAATTTACTGGTCCGTTGGATCGACTATGTATCGATCCGAATTGACTATTGACCATTAAAGTTTTTGGCCATATAAAAATGATAGAAATCACGGTTGGGACTGAGTTTTTTGGCACATATATATACACACACACACGGGCTAGATTTAGGTCGAGTCAAAGCCCTTTTGGAGCTCTCGGCAGACTTACAAATAATTTTTTAAGTATTATTATACATAATAATTTTTTTATACTACAATTCTAACCCTCCTTTATTCAAGCTAAAAACTAGTTTAATGTAAATGTTAGTCTCTTTGTGTCACTTCTAAAGGAATATATGAAACAAGTTACTTTGTCCTCATATAAAAATACTATTTATAATTAAATAAAATAAGCTAATTTGATAGTATTATGACATAAAATTAGGATATGAAAGTCACTATTAAAGACCTTAGCATACTAACAGCAATTACATAGTTTAAGTTATATGCCCGATTTTGGTTGCTGTCAAGCTATTATTAATACCGTTGCAATTGAAGTTATGCTAGTTATCGCTTTTTTTAATAGAAAATGATGCACTGCAGTTTTTTTATAAAGCAATAATATCGACCATCAGAACTTGTTTCACAAGACTCATCTGATTCAATTAGATTTATTTCAAACAGGCATTAGACCATCCAAACTCAAACTTTAATAAATTTACATTAATGGTGAAAATCAGTCTAATCCATGACTACTTAAATTCTCTTTTTCATTAAAGAAGATATCCATGTTGGGCAAATGTAGAATTAAACATAGATGACAATATTGTGATCTAGCTAGGATATCCATCAATAAAATTTACCTAAGATTATTATTGTTTGATAAAATATTAAGTTCATGTTATTAATTACTAATTAGAGTATTTATTTATATTTTTTTAGTAAAGATTTCTATATCTATGTTATACAAGTTATTCATTTTATATATTAGCAGATCAATAAATTATTAATGACATGTTAACCTGCTCTGTAGATCAATAAAATATTAATGACATGTTAACCTGCTCTTGAAACATCCCCCCACCCCCCACAAAAAAAAAATTGCCAACCCCAAAAAAAAAAAAAAAAAAAAAAAAAAAGATAGACAAAAACAATCACCTGAATAAAATACAGGTCAATTTTTTAAATAGATCAAATTAGGGTGGACCCATTTAATCTGTATAAGACCTGAAGAAAAAAACGACTTATCCATATAATTCTTGAAATGAAGTTTGTCTTAGACTAATCATTTACGAATGGGCCAAAAATTAGAAGGATTGTCTCAATGCACAGGCTAGAAAAGTATCAATGAGCCTTGGCACAACATTTTATAGATGGGAAATGGATCCCACATAGTTCTATAACTAAACTTGGGTTTCGGTTGAGATTTTACAAGTCGTGATTAGTCTAGGTTAATTAGTTTGACCTATAGTTTGCAGGCTATGCAGGTCAATGGGTATCAGTCCGAGTCATGAGTTGTGGGTCAACATGGTTGTGCTGAGTTGATCAACATTGAGTGTAAGTTGGGGATATCTGACCTGTTGTAAAAACTAGTTTAATATAAGGGTTGGGCACCAAAACATAGAGCCCGCCCACCTAGGGATGCAAAGTGGTCCGGGCAACGTAGGCCCTGCACTGCCTGGCATGCTAGTCAATGTGCCACCACAACCCGGACGATTTGCTCCAGCTCGGGTCGTGCTGTCTTGTTGGACCAGCCCTCTTTGGGGGTTTTATTAATTGAGTTGAGTGGAGTAAAGATTATTTTGAAGAAATAATAAAATATAAATAGGCTATGATGGTTTTTTTTTTTAGTTGTTTGTGATTGAATTTTTTTTTACTTTTTCATTGAAAAGTGGAGATTTTTTGTCTATTAGTGGAGAAATAATGTTACTTTTTGACTTTTTTTTTTGGAAAAATATAGTGGAAAATTTGAATTAAAGTGCTTTTGGTGGGATTTTTTCTTTTTGAGAAATGGGGCTTGACCTTACTTTACTCTAATAGAAGAATGAGACAAAAAAATGGAAGAAGAAGAACGGTCATATCAAAAGATGCCAAATTTCAAAAACCACCTCTTCTTTATAAAAGAACAAAAAGTCTAAAAGTTATTCTCTTATTTGTTACCCGTTTGGTAATTTACTTTTAAAATAAAGTGGAATGAAGTGAAATAAAAAGAGGGAATAAAATATAAGTGGGTTATGATGGTATTTTGTTTTTAGATGTTTGGGATAGAATAATTTTGACTTTTTTTTATGGAGAAATGGAGTTTTTTTGTTTTTTAGTGAGTAAACGTAGTTGCTTTTTGACTTTTTTTTTAAAAGATGGAGGAAATTTTGGTAAAAAGTGCTTTTGATATGATGTTTAACTTGACTTGACTTGACTTGACAAGTAACCCACACTTTTTTATCCAAAAAAGTCAAGATGGTGGATTTTGAGATTTGGTTCCTTTTTATTTAACTCATTCTTTTCATGTCTCTTAATTTGACAATTTACTTCAATTCTCTTTAAAAATGAATTACCCAAGTAGGCCTAGGACCTATTTGTTTGTAGAGTAGTGCAAAATGAAATAAAATTGAATGTCAAATCAAGAGGAAGATAAAGTGGAGAGAGTTAGGATCTAAAATCACCCTCTTTTTTTTGCATTTTGTGCCTTTTATGAATACCTTTTTTTTTTTTTTTTGTCATTTTGTACCTCTTAAGATTACTTTTGTTGTCATTTTGTGCAAGTAATTAAAACTTAAAAGTACCATTTTCATCATTTTATATTTTACAACAAACTCCCTCCACTTTCTTTTTCTCTTGATTTGACACTCAATTAGAGAATGATCAATCGATTCGTGATGACAACCATCTTGACCCTCCATTTTAAAGGTGTTCAGCACACCTTCTCTTGGATTGGTCAATCCATTTAATTTAAGGAGATTAAGTTTTTTAAGGATTGGACTTGGGAGAAATTTGTGGTGCTCTTTAATGGGGCTTATTCATTAAAAACAATTACTCAAAATAAATAAATGCTCATACTCTTATGATTCCTTGTCAAATCTCACTCAAAAAAAGAGTTGGACCAATTGTCATCACTTACAAAACTCTAAAATAAAATACTGTAAAACACTTATGTATTTAGTAGTTATCTATTTGATTGTGGGCCTAATTCCTATATTTTGTTGAAGTTATATAAAAGAAGGTATGTTTATTTGGGAGATGCTCCTATGAGAGATTTTATATCTCTCATAGGAGCATCTCCCTATTTATTTTAAGTGGTTTAAGTTTTTAATAAGTGGTTTTCAATGCTAGGGTTGCTAAATGACTGAGCACGGCCGGCCAAGGACTATCCAAGACCTACCATCAACATACGCAAGCTAGGTGCAGGGCAGTACAACCCTTGGAGAGACTACACTACCAAGGCCTTTAATCGTCTTTTGTGGGCCAGGGCCAGGTCGAGGGTCTAGAAAGAAGAAAATCAATTAGGAGGTATAATGACCTATAGGGACAAAAAGTGGGAACTCAAACCAACCCAAAACTCACGACAGGTTTTCACCTACATACTCAAATCCACCCCAAACCCGTGACATGTTTTACCTACATACCCAAACCCAATGGAAACTCTATCAAACCCGCCTCTAATAGGAGAATGTCGGTTTGGATCCCTATTTTAACCCACCCCATTGTCACCTCTATTCAAAACAATTTAGGATGTTCTTAAAAAAAGAGTATAAATAGCAATCCTGTAGAGTCCCATTGTAGTCGACCATTCAGTTAGATACTCCACTATCCAATTAAGATCGAGATCTATTCTAAACTCTCTTAGGGGCCGTTTGTTTGCATGTCTAAATGACCCACATGCATAACATTTACACACCATCACGTGTCTTTGCATACATAAGAAAATTCACATGCGTAAATCAAGTGTGAATATCGTGTGTTAACAAGCCCGTTTTTATGGCCTCATTTTCACGCATGCTCATAGTAAATTGTTTCACAACACTACACTTGATGCAAGAGGCTCTAACACAATTAGTAAATAGTGATTCATGCGGAAATTATTTTCTCCCATCGAGACCATAAAAAACCTTTGTTTCTCTTTCATGGGGCCCCTAATTTAGAATTTGCAAGATTTATTTCAGTATTGACTAATTCATTGGGTAATGGACAAAACAGGAAATTCGATTTATAATGAATTTTATAGATGGACTGTCCAGATTGAATATTAAAGAAGAAAAATAAAGAAATCAGAAATTCACACTGGGCTCTCAAGTAGATGCTCCACCCCTACTCGAGCGGACCCACATAGAATGTCAAGTGTTCAAGCTCATCCTTCATGTGCTCGATTTTGATATGCGAGGAGCAAGTTTTCTAGAGACGTAACTTCATTTGCTCGAGCGGACCTATCCTGCGCTCAAGCGAACCCTGTGCGAAATTAGAATTTTGATTCAGAAACACTTCCTAATTTCTATCATATTACTTATTTGAGTCCTACTTGCTCTACAAGTCTTGAGGCATGAATTAAAGCTTATATATAGCATTCCTCTCTCAATTTTAAGCTACTTCTCTCCCATACCTGGAAATCAATTTGAGATATCTTTTCTTCTCCAAAGCTTCATCAAGTTGATGTGCTAAAGTTCAAAGTCTTTGGTGTTCTTTCTTCTACTCCCTTGAAGTAGATTCACCTTGAAGATGCGTTCAAGGTAGTTGGCTCAAGCACGGTGAAGGTGAACGGTGTGTAGTCGGCAAGATCAAAGTAGTCCTTAGGTTGAGTTGCAACTGGGAAATGGTTGTGATTTTTCTTCTAACTTTCAATTCATTTAGTGCTTGGTTGTCTGTTGACCTAGACGATAAGGCCCATGGTTTTTTTCGAGTAGGGTTCTCCACGTATAAATCTTGTGTCTCATATTCATTCTCTCTGTGGTTGATTGTTTCTAATCAAACTTAGGTTAATTAACTAGTTTAATCACTTGGATGATTGAAATAGAGATACTATTTATTGGGACCTTACCCTGTGTTAAGGCTGTTTTTTTCACAATTTGAGTAGTTTATCTTCTTTATATGGCTAAAAGTGGCTAAGTGATCAAATTTTGTCTTAATTTTGCATGGATATTGAGAGATTTATATTTAAAAAAAGTCTAAGCCATTAAATATAATTTTCTAGACTATGTGGCCACCAGTTCATGATCCAAATTGTTCATCTTCTTTATATAGTCAAAACGATTAGCTAGTAAAATTCCTTCTCTTAATTCTTAATGGATTTTGAGAAATTTGAGAAAAACGTCCACAAGATTGAAATACATCTAGAACCGTTGGATCTACTCATTTACTCACATGAAAATGATAATTTTGACAAACATTAGAATGTGTTCCACATGTCTATATATCATATGCATATGTGACAAGTCTATATATATGTATACCATTTGTGCACACGAATCATTTTTATATGCAAACAAAGAGTCCCTTGATAGGATTCAAAGCTTAGATCAAAATATACCATTTCCTTCTCAAAAGCCGCTACTCAAAAGAAGGCAAGAAGTGATTGTTACTGTATTGCATTGTCACGACCCCAAACCCGGGGTCCGTGAAGTAATAATTATGTTTCTCCCAAAATCCGCGTGTGTGAGGATTACAAATTCCAATACCCTCTGAATATTTAGCGGAAGCTTTCGTAGTGTTGCGACTCGGAGTCCGTGGCCATTGGATTCCGCACCGCACTCAACCCAAGCATATAGTCATCTTAACAATGATCCATCTCAAACTGGAATAAACCATCACAATAAAAGTACAGAGCTGACAGTAACAGGGTATTACATTCCTATATATGTTCAAGTTACAAATAACAATGTGTATTAATTACAAATCCCAAGAAAAGGCTAATAGAAGCCATACAAGAAAACAAGTTAATGATCACTATCCCATATGTGACGTAATACCGATGTTAAGCTCAGTGTCTACATGACATAGCCGACAAACGACCTGTAAGCTCATGGCTCCACAGCCAACACGTGCACTCATCTCGGGTGAAGAAGTCTGAACCTGAGTACGAAAGTAGTGGGTCCGACACGACGGTGTGGCAGGTGGGTGAAAAGATATAACAATATACTGAACGATAAAACATGTAATAAATCATGTTGTCTGATCAAAATTGTACATAATTACAAATGTATAGGAAATCATGAATATCTGACAAAATCCTGTATTCATATCAAACAGGTATGAAACATAAATATTTGACAAAACATGTATTCCTTTAAAGCATGTATAAAACATGAACATTTCACAAATCGGAAGCTTATTTAAAGCACGTATGAATAATGAACGTTTCACAAATCGGGAACTTATTTAAAGCATGTATCAATAATGAACGTTTTACAAATCGGGAACTTATTTAAAGCATGTATAAATAATGAACGTTTCACAAATCGGGAACTTATTTACAGCATGTATAAATAATGAAAATTTATTAAGAAAATACATGATCAATATAAAGCAGTGCGGGCATCAAGGATCAGAAACTATTAAAATGGCAACCACACAAAGCTAAATCCTCTATCACCGAAGTGATAGAGCAAGCATATCAAGGCGTTGACCTCAGTCACCAAAGTGAGGAGGAACAACGAAATTTCATATACATATATATACTATACGGGACGGGACCACGGTGGCAAACCGGGCATCGGGAATCACGGTAGCGAACCGGATATCGGGAACCACGGAAGAGAGTCGGGTATCGGGACGGGACCACAGTTAATAAACCGAGTATCGGGATCCAAGCTGCAGCTGGCGGGACAAGAAGGTATCTCCAAGTCGGTAGATCAGACCGACAAGGTCATCCAAGCTTAGTGGTGCCGACTCATAGGTTATATGCAAGTAAACAAAACAAATACATGTACGCATGTTCTCTTTTTGGTTCATGGGTCATATACAAGAAATCAACATGTACGAATATAACGAGACGGGATATCCATAGGCACAAAAACATATCTGTATCGGGTCGGGCATAAACGGGTTAGCAACATGCTAAAAAAAAAACATAAATTTCAATACCTTCGGGACAAGTCTAGTCATAAAACACGAGATTCAAGTGTACAAGTGAAATTCAAGTTTAAATACGACATAATGGGTTTCTATACTTTTCCGGGCCAAACGTTGAGGGTCCTAGATTTAAATCGAGGTGAATAGGGTCCCGCATGTCTAATTTGACTTATACTTAGCACTCCATGAGAATTAAGGACATTTCGGATCTCTATGCACATTGACAAGTCTAAGGATCCTCGACGAATCTTCATAATGGGGTTTCTCTTCATCCGGACTCCATAAAATGCCTTCCAAGTTCTTACATTGCATTGGGGCTCCAAACAATACCTCCCCAAGCTTAAAAACAATGTTTCAAGTCTCCAAGTATTGGTAGGTCATATGCAAGAAGTCGGGCATGTATAAAACACTTGATGAAATTGTATAAACGGGCGAAACGGGGTGCTCATTAGCACAAAAACATATCTGTATCGGTCAGGCATGTACGGGCTAGCAACAATGCAAAAAGCATGAATTTCAATACTGTCGGGCAAGTCTAGTCATAAAACACGAGATTTAAAGTGTACAAGTGAAATTCGGGTCGAAATAAAGCATGAATGGATTTCTCATCTTCTCCGGGCCAAGTGGTGAAAGTCCAAAATTTGAATCAATGTACTAGGGTCCCGTATATTAGGTTTGATATACATTTGGTACTCTTTAGGAATTGAAAACATTCCAAGGCCTTATATACATTAACAAATTTAAAAGACTTAAACAACAAAGTCATGATGATGGAATTTCTTCTTCAATATAGTTTCACACTTTCTTTAAAAGAAATCTTTTAGAAATTGTAATTTCGGTCAACCCTCGGTTGGCTTGTCGGTTAACCGACAGTTTAATGTAGGTTGACCGACAGCTGACCGACGGCTAGCCGAGATCATAAATGGGGAGAAAACAGTTCTCTGGAATTGGGACCGAGAGGTTGTCGGTTGACCGACACTTTGACATCATAATTTCCACGAAAAGGTAGCTCTCTGGAATTGGAACCAAGAGACGTCGGTCCATCTCGGTTGGTTGTCGGTTACCCGACAGGCTGACCGACGTTACTGCGGACACAGAATTCTGAAACTGTTTTCAGTCTCTTCTTTCTCCCAACACCCCTCATTGTCAAGGCTCAGATCCTTGTAATAAAGTGAGCTCAAGATCCTCCATTTCAAGCAATCAAAACTTCATTCTCAACACATCAAATTCACCATCCAACTACATCCATTCTTCCATCAAATCACCCATTCCATTCACATTCACCCACAAGAAATCCATCACATGAAACAAGTCAAAACTTAATATCATCAAGATACCATTTCCAAGAAAGCAATTTACTAGAAAGATATTCTAAAGAGTGTACTTCAAATCTCAATAAAAACATGTCATGAAGTAAAGCATAAGTAATGAAAATCATTAATGAAAGCTACGCATTTGTATAAAACATGATCAATGAAAATAAATCATTTCATCCACTTGCCTTAGGTCCAAGCTAATGCAAATCAACCACTAATCACCTCTCCAAGCCAAAATCACAAATCTACACAAAAACCCCAAATACAACTCCAAAAATAAAAAACCAATTCAAAACAAAATGAAAGCTTTCAATAATTGAAATGAAGCTCCTCTAAGACAAGAAGAACACAAATCTAGGAGATGGGGAGAATCACTTACATGGAAGACCTTCAATTAAGTAAGGAGAACACAAGGAAAATCTTAGAATGGGTGGTTTTCTTCAAAAATGGTGTCAATGGAGAACCTCCAAGGTGGAGAAGAAGATTGCAAGGTCCGTTCTTGATTTAGCAAGGGTTTTGAGGTGATTTGAGAAGGAAGAAAGCAAGAAGAAAGTGGAAGAACCATGGCTACTGGGGCTGCTCCTCTCTTAGAAATTAGGTCAAGAAGGGAAGAAGAAGAAGACATGGGTTCCTTTTATAACAAAGGGGAGATGGGTCCCACAACTTAAAATATTTGTCGGGCTAAAAACATGAGTTTCGAGGCCTCAAATGATTTCGATAAAAAAGACAAAGTTGATCAACGAAATTTCGAGTTTCCAAAAAGTATATATTTTGAGGGTTTTGGTGATATTGAAAATCGTGTCCAGATTTTGGGTGAAAAGACTGTTTTGCCCTCAAATTGAGAAAAGTCGGGTTTAGGAGTTTCAAACGAGGACAAGTCCAACATGAAAGTTGTAGGGATTAACAATATAAGTTACATAGGATGAAAACACAATTTTTAGGAAATCAAAATAAATCTCAAGTTCACACAAAATCGCAATAAGAACCCCCAAAGGGTCCCATAAGTTAAGAAGGTTCTCAAAACTTTTCAAAAACAAAGAAAATGGTAGTTAAATTAAGAAAGTTAAACAGACAACCACTAAAACCACTAAGAAAACTAAATCACGATTAAAACCACACTAAATCAGGAAATTAGGGGTCGGGTTCTCACATGCATGAGCAACACCTGGACTATTGCATCATGAGTTTGGATCCCCAAGGCTTTGACATTGAGAAATCTTGAGTTGAAGGAGTGGGACTCCACAATAGAGCCAACTTATGAAATCCTATGTTGCTCAACATAAATAAGTTTATCCCAACAAGAATTGTTCCCACCATAAGATTTATTATTTGATAAAAACATAATTAACACAACCTTATGCATATTCATTAATCACATTATTTTATACATCGGGGTCAATCTTACAATGGGACCAACTCCTACCGGATTAAAAATCGGGGATATCCCATACATGCTAGGAGGACTTTTATTTTGAGGGGCTTTGACTTTCAATAAGTGGTCCCAACTAAGGAGTCCACTCTAGCTGTGGGTTTCTCTAAGCTAAAGACTCAAAGAATCTGGGCTCATTATAGTATGGAGGTGAAGTAGAGAAGTGTCAGAGAACATATGCTAGAGATAAAGGAGTGCATGTACTGTAGCCACGAACAGAGAGACGGATCTCCACTTATGGGCACTATTGAAACTTGATCGCATGGATGCTTACTCAGTGTCCTGGCTAGATGTTGATCTTCTTCCTTTGGGAGAGAAGCAAACAACATCTTATTTGGTGTTTGGGAAAACATCGCAAGCAAAACGTGCCATGAATCAATATTTCTGCAGCTTTTAATGCAAAAGTCTCGTTGCAATCTTTTCATTAAAGGATCTCGATTCTCTTATGCTTTCACCATGGTATGCGGCTCTTTGCAACTTCTTAAAATATGACACATAACTTAGTTTACAAGCCTTCTACCCCTAGTTGACCTCATAAACATTACCATGTATGTATTCACCTTTTAAAAAGCTTTGGCCCATTTGTTTGAAGGATGTCTAAGAATTCTTGTTGGAGGATATTTAAGTTCTCCAAATGTTGTCTCTAGATTCACAAATGCAAGCACCTTGGTATTTTGAAAGCTGTAATTTAGAGATTTCTACAAGTCAAAGGTAATAAGTACCTAGATTTGTTGGATATTACAAATGGAATATAGAATTTCAGCAGAGGGACAATAATTGACTGCCGCAACATATGAAATTCTCTTCAAAAGTTTTTTTAAACAATTGTCTCCTTAGGATGCAAAGGATTTGGCTCTGTTTTGGTTCCATAACACATATCAACCAACGGATATGCCCAAGTGTGAGATTCTCAACAGATTGTAATTTCACATTTCATTGACTGCCTAAGGATCGATCCCTAGATATGTCATTCTTCTTATCTATGTGGGCACTCTTTCCCACTTGTGTGGGCTTATCAGCTCACTTGTACGCATGAGCTATTCTTCCCATGGTGTAGGTTCCTCTTTCCACGTTTGTGGGTTCTTTTGGGTCCAAGCCCACTTGGCTGGGGTACGAGAAAAAAAACATATATATGTTCCCAATAGCATGATACACGAGATAATGCTTCAATTTACAATGGATCCTAACTTAAACGGCATATTTATTTACATGGAATTGAATTCCTAAAAATTAATGGCAAAATGAGTTACACCAAAGGAATGTTAAAAGGGTAAAGGGTAAAACATTTCAAGTGGAGTTATAGACAACAGGCTGACTTGTCTAACGTAAGGATTAGGTAATTATTTTCTACAAAAAGAAGAAATTATTTGATGATCATTTTTGAGATTTCATCTTCATTTCTTCTATTTTAACTGCTTGATAATATTACATCTCTTATAGTCTTTAAGAGTTCAATTTCACCTAAACAAATGGCCCCAAATGATCCGGACTCATTTCTAAAATTAGAGCCTCATGCCCTAATATAATATGGCTTTAGGATTAAACCTCCGCTAACTTTCAAGTAAATGAAGAAAGGGAGATGCTCCTATGAGAGCACCTCTCACCTTACTATGAGATATAAGGTGGGGGCCCTCACATCCATATCCAATGCCAATAACTTAAATGTGAGGGCCCCATATTTATCTCTCATAATAAGGTGAGAGTTGCTCTCGTAGGAAGAAAATATCAATCACTGCATCTTCTAAGGAAAAAAAAAACACAAAAAGGCAAAACTCAAAATGGTCTACATAGATGATTTTCTAGTCTAGAAGGTGGGCCACATTTGAAGATGGGAAACCCTACGAGCTGTCATCATGGTTACACTTGTGCCATTGAGTAGCCACTCTATTCCTATAAATAAATCAAATCATCTCTTTTCTATTAAAAAATCTACATTGGGTCAACAGGTGGGGTTAAGCATGTAAACTGGGCCGGGGCTGCATGTCAACCGGCCCAATCGTGCCAGCCCATGAAAATTCATGTGCCGTGCCTACGATGGCAGGGCCCCAGCCCAGCACGGCCTGCAGGCACACCCACGGGCTGTGTTGTGTCGGGCCATCCAGACTTCGGCTAGACCCACTAGCCAGAGTTTTTCTTCTTTTTTTTAAAAAAAAAATGCAGTATTGAAACTTAAAAGAGCATTAGCGAATTCAAGTGAGACGTTGCCATATGGATATAAATGAGGGAGCAAAATCAAGCAAATAATAAATCAATGGATCTTGAAAATAGTATAACATTTAAAGGGGTTTTAAAAATAGGAGAATATCTTGAACATGTTTTTCCCTATAGAGATGACTTTTTCCTCTACCTTTCCAAAGTTTCATTTAAGAAATTCGTAAAAAGTAATAAAAAAATCAAAATACATCTAAAACCTTTGAATGTACTCACTTAATCATGTGAAAATTTTGATTTTGACAAATATTCTAATGTGTTTCACAAATATAACATTTGCATATGTAAAATATATGTTACACATGTAAAAACCATTTTCCCATCCATGAGTAAATGCAAGCAAACCCATGATGGAAAGTTTAAATCCAATGTACTAATGCTGTCGTTGGTGCTGTTATCCAACATTCGAACGTGCAATTAAAATAAATACATAAAAAGAATATAAAAAAAATTAAAGGTTGACCAAAAGAAGATCCCTCTCAAATCACATGTTTCAGGATGTCCCATAAATTATTTAGCCACTCCTGCTGCTTTCAATAGACCTTTCTCCTTTCTTGCCGAATTTTCTATCTCACAATGTTAGTGGCAGAGAAATGGGTAATGACACCAACTAGAGAAAAACAAAAAGCAACGGAAGAGAATGAGAGATGCCCGTTCCAGTCTTACAGAAATGATTCCTTCTCTAATAAAAATACATTTAAGATGTACGCTTTTTCAAGCTTTTACCAAAAGAAAACCTCGTCTATGGTCGAAGCAAGAAAAGATTGCCCATTCAGTGTTAAAGCGCATAATGATTAATGACTACACAAAGCAAGAAACAAAGCAAAGCAACACCGTTCTCGAGAGCTTCATGCTTTTGGTCTGCAAGATTGAGGAGGAATAAGGCCACAGCTGGGTTCGCATTGGAACTCTCGTTATTTATGTGAAGTCTGCTTAGATGCATGTCAATTAATTATAGAAGTTGATTAAAATCCAAAAGGTCTGTATAAACTATTATGATTTATTTGGTTGCAAGCATGTCAAAAGTAAAATTTCGACAATTTTGCCGACGAAAGTGACTTTTTACATGCACAACTTACTCAATTCTCATCATTTATTTGCAATCATGAAGGGAATTTAAAATTTCCAAGAATGCCACTGCATTTCTATCTGAAATCGATCTCCAACAACAGGGAATTTATGTCTGAAATGCGCTCAACAAAACAAGCCCCATAGGTGAGGCCATCTATTGGTACAATCTTCAAAGCTTTTTTTTTTTTAAAAAGAAATTAAGTGTGTATAAGTTTCCAATTTGCAAGAACATAAAGAGAGAGGTTCCCAACAAGGTGGGAACAAGACAAACCAAAAGGCAGAAGCCCACAAGTGGCTAGCTGGAATAGAACGTCAAAGTTAAAAACAAGACCACATCCTAAATAAGCTCTTGAGATCATAGCTGCAACTCAGATCAGCGACATTAAGTTGAAGTTAGGAACATGTTGGAAGAAATTCTCGGAAGTACAAACTTCAAAGGTAAATATTTAACAGCTCACTGTTATAAAAACAAGTATATAACGGCTTAAACATTTTGGAGCCTCCTTGCTGTGATTTATAATCATCAGATCATAAGGTTATATGGTCGACCTCTAATTCACACGAAAACCTTCCAATCCTTCTCTACTCAATTCAACATTTGATCAAGGTAAAATCCAAAAGAAGTTTCACAGTACTTTATTAAATCCGCAACAGATTCACAGCTGGGTTTTCCTCTTTAAATTCCATCACATCATTGAATCAAGCTTCTATTTTCCCATTTGTCAATTAAACTAATCGAGTGCCACGTTTTTGTTGCATAGAAGAGGGTTTCTTTTGCCACTAAACCCCAGGTTAAGTGCTTAATACAATATGCAAGGGTTCTTTTGCCACTAAACCCCCAAACTTAAGTGCCCAATACTATATCCAATGTTCTTTTGCCACCAAACCCCCAAACTTAAGTGCCTAATACTATATGTGCTTTATTCCTTCCCCTTTCTTTTCATCCTCTCTTTTTAGTCTTGCAAAGCACTTGATTAGCTAGCATAATCATAGTTTACTTTTGGGTCCATGTTTTGGACCTCCCTTAGATAACCCCATTTCCTGGAATTGGAGAGTTTAAGTTGGAATGCATGCCAATAAATGTGGCCCCGAGTTTTTTCTTCTTCTTTTTTGTCATAAAGAAGCTTTTCATTCATCAACAAGCAAAAAACAGTAAGCGAAAGATGAGTCAGAGCCAAACAAGAAAGGAAGACATCACAAAACAAGACCAACAATCAACCCCCTACACCTAAAAACAACAACGCCCTTTCTTGGTCTAAGTCCCAATTACTTGAATAACAGTGCTTTGTTAACAAATGAGCTGTTGAGTTTAAAAGTTTATATATATATAGGGGCCAGCTCTCCTAAGCTGCAGCTTAACTTATTCTAAGCTGAAATAAGACTGGTCCTACAAATCGATTATACTGTTTTTTGCATGATGATCATCTTCAAAATCAAGATAAATCCAATCAGAACTGGATTTTTCAGTTCCATTATGCAAAAAATAGATATAATCAAGTTTGATTCATGGAACCAGCACCATTCCAACTTAGGATAAGCTAAGTTGCAGCTTAGGAGAGCTATGCTCATATATATATATATATATATATATATATATATATATATATATATAGAGGGTGTTTCAAGTACAAAAGGGGTACAAGAGGAGTACTTTGTACATCCCTTTTGTACTTGAAACACCCCCAAAAGGGGTGTCCCTCACCAAAAATGGTGAGGGATAGATGTATATGAAGACCCCTATATATATATATATATATATATAAACCTCCATATGAGCAAAATTCAAGGCTAACTTCTTAATTTCACTAATACTTGGGTTGATCAACCAATCAAAATTTCCTTTAATAGCCGGAACTACCTCTTTAACATCTAGTACCACATGCACTCTTATAAATTCATTCTCTATGGCCTTTTTTATACGTGTGACAACCACGCTCGCTTAAGCTTCCTTAGACAAGGCGACTTTCGGATCGTTCCAAGCTCCCGCATCCACAATAACCCCGTTACGCACTGTCTCTAAGTTTTGTCAACAGCAGTGGCAGATCCTGAAAAATAAGTTGCAAGCAGTGGTTTTAAGTTTAGTGGGTTAACTAGAACAGCTCCTTACTCGAGTGATAAAGAGCGGCAGTTCTCACTTGATTGTCCAAGGTTTGAACTCTGAGTACGCTCTTTTCACTTGTGTGGGCTTTCTTCCCGCGCGTGAGGGCTTCTTTTCCACTGGAGTGGGCTATCTTCCCATGTGTGTACAGCTCTCTTTAGGGTCCCAGCCCCTTATTGAGAAACCCAAAAAAAAAAAGTTCTACGGGTTAACATAAATTATTGCAATGAGTAGAACGGAAATTAGTGCGACTACGGATAATTTATATACAAGTATGTCATGGAAGCGAATACAAGAAATTTCTAGGAAAGTATCATCGCCAAAATCCCTTGCGCGCTTTCCTCTCGTTCTGATTATAAAAAGCCCCTAGTGAGTGGAAAGTTCAGTAAACAATTCCTTTCGCTTAAAAAACACACATGGCTACTACGCCTTTGACTGCAGAACCTGTTCAAAGCGCTGAAATGATCTTGGCCTCGTTTTTAAAGCCTCGAATTGATATCAATCTCTTCAAAATCGTAAGGTCCCAACACGATTCATCAATGAAGACCTGGGTGGAGCCAGATAATTCTATCATCTAGGTGTATTTCACTATGCAGAAAAAGAAATCAGTCTCAAGTAGGGTGACAACAGTAACAAGGCTAAAATGAGTCTGTTACACACTTTTAACTACTTTAATTCAGTCGATGGCCCTATTCACAAGAGTACGTGGTTCCATAGAGAAGAAGTTGATTTTCATTTTACATCCACCTTGGTCTCCTAAGCTAGCATTTGCCTATTCACAAAACAGTTCAAATTCTGGAGGCTATTATTAACATATCCATTCATCACGCATCAGGGACTTCTTTGAGATTATATAAGAAATGGGGTGTTAATTGAAAATCCCCAATTATTTAATCTGCACTAGGTAATGGATACAGATGGACAAGTACCCATCAGATTACTGGTGTTTTAGTCAAGATTTGCAAAGCTTCTAATAGAATCAGGAGAAGGCGAATCGTGATCAGTCATGTCATGGGAGTGGACTGGTGAATGACGTGATCCAGACGTTTTCGTCGGTTCGATTTACTGTGCAGTTTGTCAACTTCGGTTTCCTTCTTTTTATGCATCTGCTCCCCACTTTTCCATCAACAGAAGAACAAGTGGCAATGGGCCCTAGTCATGTTTTGGCTTAGTTATCTAAAAAGGCAGGACTAGAGGAGACAACACATGGAAAAAAAAGAGAGTGGAAGAAGTCCACAAGAGCTTGATGAAAATAGACTCAATGGAGTTGTATGATTTCTTCTTTCATCCTCTTCTGGTATCAGGTCAGAAACCTTGTGGAGGTCTTCTTCAAGTTGCTTCAATGATGAAACTGAACAAAGAGCTGCCCACCTTCTACCTCACCTCTTTGAATTGAAGCCCTTTTTTTGTGTGTATTAGTTTGCAAGCCAACTCACAAAATATAGAAGATACTGCTCTCTTAAAAGTCATTCATTCCCATGAATCTATAAATCAACATAAAAGATTTGTTTCTTTTTATCTTTTGTTTCCTCCAATAGAAGTGTCATGGAAAATTTTCATTACATTAATTCAAGTGTATGCTTTGCGTCTGGAGATGCCATGTGGTTGGTTGACCTTACATGTTCATTCCCTTAACAAGTTCTTTATAAATAGCTAGAACTTTCATACTGGATTGAGTGGATTACCTGAGAAGTGTTCAGCATGTGCTTTCAATGAGTGATCGTGACTAAAAGAGCATTATAAGAAGCTTTAATCATCAGAGAAAGTGTTGCCCCATCTCATTTTAATAGATCACCACTAACTTGAATGCTCCCAAATGATTCTTATTAAAAATATAATGGTTTGATGGCGTGTACAATAAGAATAATTATACAAACTTTCTTAGTACTGACAACCCAGAACTATGAAACAAGCAAAGTAGGAGGTGAGAAGAATCTTCTTTTATATTATTCCAAAGCAAGGCCCAAGGGCCCCTTTGGAAATGATTGGATATGAAAGTTGGAGATCACAGTGGCAGGTGCTCCACCCACGGGCTTGAAAGTAGAACTCAAAAGAATCTTAACCACCCATTTTTGCTGTGGCCGGTGGGTAATGATGTCGTGCAGTGAATAAAAAGAAAGTGGGGATCAAATTGAGTAAAGTGAAAAAGTCCGGAGATTAAATTAAAAGTAGGATGGTCCTTTTTTTTTTACCTGAATTTATGACTAGAATTTAGAAGGTTAAGTTTTTTTTTGACATGATGTGATATGATGTAATATATTATCCCTTGATTTGAAATGTTGTTTTTTTTTTCATTAGAATTTCAAATTCTAACCATCCAAAAGATCTTTTGGAATTCTTGAAATTTCACTCTCTATCATTTGTTGAAATTTCAAATCTTTCATCAAAAAAAGGGATTTGGAATTCCACCTAAGAAGACACCTTTCGGAGAATTTGAAATTTTCCCAAACAAGTTTACTTTTCCTCAAGTTATTACATTGGTTTATGTTAAAAAAAAAAAAAAAAAAAAAGGGATAAAAGTAGAGTAAACGACATCAGTGGTGTGGCATCAAAATTTACTTCTTTTCCCCTTAAAGGTGAAATCAAAGTCATATAAGCATTATGCTTTTTATTTTACTTCTTTGATCCAAACATTTCTTATTCTTTTTTTACTCCTTTTGTTATCATCCCTCCTAAACAAATAGACCTGAAGCACCCAAGGACGTCTTTTTTAACCTTTCCTTGTTGAGGATTGTATAGAGCTTGCTATATGCATGATTGAAAATATAGGAGCTTGTTTTGGAACTTAGCCAACCATGAGATAGGGCTTCAGTAGCCTCATGCTTTTGATTGGTGGGAACCAATTCATGTATGTCATATTTTCAATGGATGTCATAAATAAAGGGGATGAATGGAATGCCTCAGTGTCATCAAATGTCAAAGACTTTCAATTTCTCATTTGAGGGAAGGTGTCATACTTGTGAAGTTGGCACTGTCAAGTCATTTCCACTAGTGTAGATAAAAAAAAAGGACGTCCATAGAAGTGAGCCGAATCTAAGGACTAGAAACATGCCAAGAGAAAAACTTAGGTAACTTTAGGTCTGCAAGCCTACCGCACCCTCCATTCTTGGGGAGATTTTATATCTGATAGATGCCGAACTTCGAGTTCTTACTTTCTGCATATGTGCAGAGGGATCCATGCACATTACTTAGATAAAAAATGCCCTTCCATTTGGGGGTGGAAATGGTCACACCCTTTTTAAAAAGATATGTTAAAAATTATGGGTCCACCTTCAAAATATACGGGAAAATCCTCTACTTGCCCCAAAACCAAATTACCTATTAAGGTCGGCATCCCTCGAAACGAAATTCTTAATCTGCCACTGCTTCCATTTTACACATGGGAAAGAGCTTCTATATATAAGATCTCAAGTCTCATATATTAAATACACTTAGACTAATATGGTGAGTCTCCTTTAATGCACTAGGTGGTAGTTAGAAAAAAGTGAGATTCTAATGTTGGAATATAAAATTTTCAATTTGGAATTTCTTTCAAGCCTTTTCATATGGGAAAATTAGATCTCTGAAATGGTAAGGACATCTTCTATGAAAAGGAGTCATTTCCAATACAGAAAATACTAGGGTTTTTTTGTATGAAAGAATTTTAAATTAAAAATAAAGTCCTCCTTTCAAAAAAAAACATCGATGCATTATTCCACAATGCCTTCTTACTCATTTACCACCCCAGCTCCCATGTTTGGGTTCTTGTAGATTTCCATTAATTTACATGCAACACTCATATTTTCTTAAGTAGTAATGCTTAATGTAATTCGGGATGGCAATGCACCTCTCATTTTCTAGTTACCCAATAGGCCCTGCTCAAAATAATCAAATGGGCCCTCTTTTTTCTCAATTGATGATGAAGTTGAGTCTAAGTCCACATTTGGGGTCTAATTGATGATAATCAGGTTCCATTCCACGTGCAACCGAATCCACAACCAAATACCATGAGTGTATAATGTATTTAATGTATAAATTATAATAATATATTAACATTATTATATGTAATATAGTACAATGTATGATATATGGTAAAAACATACCACTGCTTTGAGTAGTGTGCGGAGTGTCAGATCAATGTCTTTTAGTATGTTTAGAACTTTTCATTTGAACTCTTGAATTCTAAAAGCAAACCTCATGAAAAGTCAATTTTATCCTTTAGAATCTTCAAAATCTCATATTTATGAATGTTGAATTATACTTAAGCATTTTGAAAAGAAATTGAATTTTTTCATTAAATAAGAATTCTCACAATTTCTCTAATCAAATAGGACTTACGAGTATGTGTCTTTATCAAAATTTCTAGAACTCCTGTATGGAGAAGAGATGTCTTCTAAGTGGCCATCCGCTCCACGTAAGCATCTAGGAATATTAAGGAAGTTGGAATTATGAAAATTCCAAAGGTTAGTACTCAAAATTCTAATAAAAAAACACAGCATCCATAAATCCCAGGAGTCAACCATTACATCATTGTCATTGTCCTTAAATTCTCATCCGCACAAATTTCAGTCAAAAACTTCTATAAAGAAAAAAGCTTCAAATGTTGTTCCACGACAGGATTTACAAATGCCCAAGGACCCTTAAGCATTTTAATAGCTAAATGTTAGAGAATTTAGAGAGTTTTATAAGCCAGAAAAGTGAATCCACTGGGTGAATTTCTCCAAAACTCATGAACCAAATAGGAAATGCCAAATGTTTGAGGGAAACTATTTGACAGGATGTTAGAATTCTCAACAATAAGAAAACCATAAACAATTATTGAACAAAAATGCTTCATCAAGGCCAGTTTTGTTAGAGTATATCTAAGAATCCCTATCTTAGGGATATCTAACTTCCCCAAAAGTTTTGTCCAAGTGGGTCAACGAATGCCCAAGAGTCTTCGAGCATTTTAAAAGCTAGATAATGAGAAGTAAAAGAATCTCCACATCAAATAGAAAGTTTCAAAAACCAAAGGCATAGCCAGTGATACTGCTAAAATTTTCCAAGGGCAAACAAGCCCTGTAAGTAATGCCTTTTTATCTTACTCCAATCCAGTAGGCCCCACTGTTGGACTCTTCTCTACACAACTAATCATATTGAAGAAAACTTTTCACAATTATTTTTGGGACTTTTGTCTTCTTTTTCTTTTTGTTTGCCTTCATATTATTCTTTAGGGAACTGTTTGGAATGTCAGGTAACTAGGGTGGGCAGGATGCTTTTCCATCCTTATTGTGCCCCAGATCTAGAACCTAGGAATAGTTTGAAAAGCTTCCAACTTCAATAGATGCCCCATTGCATAGTTATTTTGGAAATTATATGCACTAGTCTGAATTACTTTCTTCATATACTTATTTTTTCTTTATTGCAGTTCTATTAACTCGGAATTATTCCCCTCCACAATATTTTTTTGAGGGATGGGTTTAGAACCCCTCAGTGACCAATGCTGGTGAGAGAGGATATTGGGAGGATGCAGAAGTATTTGCATGAACAGGAGGTAATACAAAACCAGCCTAATCATAGTCCTTTTGGTGTGCTTATTATTACTTCAAAATTCAAGCATGTGTCCAGTAGTGGAAACACTTTTGATAAGATCAAATTAGGACTAGTGGCAATATGAAAGAGGGGAGGGTGAAACTTGATTTCAGGATCCCACTTATTCGAATGCACAAGGCGTGAGGGTGAATATTTTCAATGTGAAGTTGTGAACTAAAAATCTAAAATAGCTAAAAGAAACCCCGTTTTGATATCTTGAAGCATTGTTTTAACTCTGAACTTTGAACCATAATGTCTTACAGAAGAGAGAGAGAGAGAGAGAGAGAGAGAGAGACGTTGACCTTCCAACATAAATAAAGTGGCTGTTTCCACAATCATGGACTGAGTGGGCACTAGTACAGACTACAGAATCATTTAAGCTTGTCCCTACAGTATCAAAGGACTAATCTGGCAAGAAAACAAACTTCCCAAACCCACCAGCCTGTATGTACACTATGCACCTGATTGCAATGTATCAACGACAAAGTCTACAGTGATTATGTCGGCATCAATCCTTACATATGGATATGGGGCCAGTTTTGCAAGTCCTATCTCAAATAGGGATTTTTTTATTTGTATAATTCAAATAGATTTATTTAAAATAGAATCGTTTCAATTAGGCCTACGGCTATTTGTCTAATTCAATTTTATTGTATTATAAAAATTTTATATTCAAAGTTGCCAAATCGTAAAAATAGTAAGTGCAAACTTGTCACAAAATAAAAGTAAAAAAGATAAAATAATAATATCATACAAGTTACAAGGATAAACTTGTCCAAAAAAAAAAAGATAAAATTCTTATTACTATTGGCATTCATATTGATTTCAAAAGATTGCCTTTACCTTACTTTTTGAAAAAGAAGCAAAATGTCTAATATTCAGTAAATCAGAAATCCGAATCCCCTTTTTCTACTGTTTCGTCATGTCCCCGAGCTCCACCAATACAAAATGTCATCTTTGCCTTTTTCATTTCAAGGAAGCAATTGAGAGTGTGCAATTAGCTGACATCACATTTTGTACAGGTAGCGCTTGAGAATAGGCTGAAACAATATTTCCCTATTTCTTTGAAACAAGAGATCCGAACTCATTATATTAGATCAACAATTAACTTTGTCATAAAAAGTAAACTTGTCAAATGACACCATACTCAAATAGTAGAACATGTGCAACTATAGCTAGGGATGTAAAGGGATACCCATTCTCAACTAGCGGAAAGTTTTGACCCGAGAAAAATCGGATTTGGAGCCTTTCCTAGATTCTGATAGTAAAATGGCTCCAACTCCGGAACCACCTAAGTTCCGACCCATGGACCCCAAGACTCGGCCCAATTGCACCATATTATATATCTTGTTGGGGAGATGCGGGACCCTTCCCCTCTAGGTTAGTTAAGAAATTCAATAAATACAAAGGATGCACAATCTAATCCAAGCGACCCCAACAATTACTATGGAATGAAAATTTATCTAAATGAGGAGAAAATAACCACAAAGCCACTGATCAAATACACTACGCAAAATAGGAGTTCAGAAGTCTCTTTTTTTACCCAAAAGCTACTAGCTTGAGCACCTCCTTCTCGTGTACAAAATCCCACCTTTCAAGCTCTTCATACAGGATAGAAGAAAACAAAATCTCTCACTTTCTCACTCCTGAACAAGGGACTCGCCTTGGCTTCTAGGGCTTCTATTCAAATCTTTTTACGACTCTCTCGTTGCTTTTCCTCAACGTCTTGTGAATAAGAGAAGACATTTGAGCTTTTCTTGAACTTCTTGTGAATAAGAGAAGACATTTGAGCTTTTAACTTTCTCTGCACACACCTTTGCTCAAGTCTCAAACCCAATAAGTGCCTTTACATGAGAATGGGCCCAAAAGACCCAACAGATCTAACCTAGTTTCAATTAAACTTAAGTTGTCAACCTAGTTAAAATTGACAGGGCTTTTGGCCCTTTCTGCAACGTGTTACCCAAGTCGATGGATTGAGAATCGGCCTGAGACTCTAGTCGAGGTGCTTGACTGTGTAAAAATAGAAGAGATAGGTTATTATTTGTACTTGTAAAAAAGGGGGATTTTCATTTTTGGGGGATCTTCATATGCATCTATCCCTCACCAAAAATGGTGAGGGACACCCATTTTGGGGTTGTTTCAAGTACAAGAGGGAGGTACAAAGTACCCCTCTTGTACCACTCTTGTACTTGAAACACCCCCAAAAGGAGTGTCCCTCACCATTTTTGGTGAGGGATAGATGCACATGAATGTTCCCCTTCTTTTTTTATCCCTGTACAAAACATATAATCACAGACCAGATTTCAACACATCTCAACATCTATCAAATATGACTTTTCACCAAAAAATCAAAGGAAATATGCATTGCGTCGGAGTAAACCACGTCAACACTTAAAAATGGGCATGGCATTGTATCTGGAGTTCTTTTCTTTCTTTTCTCCTTTTTTCCCAAACATCAAGTTGATGGGAGAAAGAAAATCTCATCTCATGTTGTGAAACATCACATACAATGCAGACGTGAAAGCAAAGAAACTGAGAATCCCCAGTATAATAAAGGGAGAAACATATTTACTACGAAGGGAAACGTTGAACAATTTGAAGAAAAAAAAGGAAATTGAGGAACATAATTAAGTAGAGAGAATAACAGACTAGGGAAATTTTACAAATAAATTACATTAACAGTTCAAATAGGTGTGTCTTCAGAGCCATCCCAAATCTAATCAAATAATGGAAATCTACGAATCTACTCGAGAGAAACTCACCAGCATTTGCTTCTACAAAAATAGACAGCCACGAACACCAAGGCCAAATACAATCACAGTCCGAGTTTCACAAGAAGATTTTGCCATCTGGGAGTCTCTTCATCAAATATGTATGTTAATGGAGAAATCAAAACGCCACTGCCTCCGATCTGCATAAGATAACAAATAACACGTCAGCAGAAAAAGAAATCCTAGATGAGCAAGTGTATCTGGATCAATCAGGTATCACATTAACTTGTTATAATGAATATCGAACACTGTCCTGCATCTATGACTACTCCATTTTTTTATAAATCCATGGCTCATAAAATTGCTGGACCAGCGAAAAGTTTTGGATCAGGGAACATAAGTGGTGGGGCCCATCTGAAGGATAGTTTGGTTTGTCCATGGAGTTGGCGCATGTGGCCACGTAGGTGGACCAGAATCAACATATAAAGGCTTAGAAAAAGTCTCAGCCCTTACTCATTTGCAAGGCGAAAGGAAAGAACCATAAAGTGTCTCAACGTGAAGAAATTCAAATCGTTGTCGGAAAATACATAGAAAATGTTACGAGGCCTTTGCATGTTAAATTTGTTAGAAATTGCTCATCGGAACTGAAAGGTGAATATCCATAAATCATAGTTTAGCGACATTATTAAGTGAAATCCATCCTGAAGATGAGACCTTTGTAAGTGAACTGAATATAATTGTAAAAGGAGCCCATGTTCACTCACAGTAAGTTAATTTGCTGTGATGGTACAGCAGCATGCCAAGCATACCCAAAACCAATCCTGAAGCTAAGACTTGTGTATGAAAGAGTCTTGCTACTTTATTGTGGTGCTTAACCCGAGGATTTTTAAACTTTGCTACTCAACACAACTAGAGAAATTAGTAAAAGAGAAAATCATGAATAGAAGAGAATCTCACATCACGTAGCTGCCGAACTGACTTGTACAGTTCATTTTTGGGTATGCATATAACAATTGCATAATAGTCTGCTGTGACCTTCCCACCTCTTTTGCAGAAAACTGGACTTACAGTAGGTCCCTGTGTAAATAATAGGCAGACAAGTAAAAATCATTGGAACAGAGATGAACTTTTGGACTACAGTATAAATCCAATAGCTTAACGATTAGTTATGCAATCATGAAAAATTAACTTCTCTTGAAAAATTGATTAAGTCCAAATTAAGGTGGTGTTTAGAATAAAGCATAGGGAAGGAAGGGCGGGCGGAATGAGTATTAGCCCATGTTAGTGTTTGATAGGGGAGGGATGAACTGACCCACACTTTTCCTGTTGTCTCATATTTGAGGAAAAATTTTCTCATCTAGGAAGAAAACAAACTTCCTACATGATATGAAACATTCCTCCTCCCATTTTTATTTCCCAAGTTCCTCCATTAATCTACACTTTATATGGGGAATCACCCACTGTCCCATTTCCCCACTTCTACCAAATACCCCGACGCCACCAACACCAAAAAGAAAAAGGAGAAAGGGGGAAAAAACCCTGAAGTTGAAAGGTTCATCACCAAAAAAAAAAAAAAAAAAAAACACGACCTACATGTTAGGATGGAAGGACCAATTTAGGGAGATTTCAGTCCGTATAAGTAGATGAAACTCCACATACAATCCAGCCCCATGCATGGATGAAAATATCAGCCGCTACGCCGATATATCAGCCGTAGCAGTGGTCACCGCCACGCTACGGCCGATTTAGCGGCTGTTGCAACCCGCTACGGGGCCGCTACGGGGTGAGAAAAATTTCCGGTTTTCATATTTTTTTAAAATTCATAATAAGACTTATTTCTTTTATTCTTCTCTCCAAATAACATTTCTACACAACTTTTCTACCCTTTTACGTTTAAAAGAACACCAAAAAACACATGATCTTGCCGTCGATACAGAGAGTTCTTCTCCTTCTTCTCTAAGTACATCCTATTAGACACCCCCTTTGGTAGATGTATTTTTTTTCTCTAGGTACTCTTTAAGTCTTGACTCCATGACATAGTTTTTTCTTTTATGAGTCTTTTATTAGTTTCTAAGTTAGCATAACTAAGCAACATGAACACATGTGAAAAAAATGATCATTTATTTTCTATTTATATTATACAGCGATACAGGACCTCATACAATGAGAGGACCGCCAAGCCCCCTTATCTTAGTTACTTTTGCAAAAAAAAAAAAAACATTCTCTTATTTTCCAATATTCTAGATTTTCTACGATTTTTTCAAATCGCACCGCTACGTAGCGTTTTGGCAGCGGGCATAACCTACCGCTATTTTCATTTTTGGCCCCATGTTCCCACTTTAGCTCCATCAAAACTCTATACGCGTGTTTTAGACATTAGGGTTCCCCACACCCATTATCATTGTTTCTTGAGATGGATCATCCAATTTATTGTTTACATTTAGAATAGATAATGAAGTAAAATAGCCTAAAAAATCATTATCTGTTCAACACAAGCACAGTTTCCAATTCACCAGACAGAATGCCACTGTTTAGATCTTGCTGATTTACACCTCATGCACTCTAAGAAACGTGAAATCAAATCTTAGTATTCAAAGACATGCCAGGCTGGCAGACTTCAACATGCATAGAAAGGAGCATCATCCATGGAACATTTTATTGATGAAAATCCATCTACTGCTTTTCTTATAAAACAGGGTAATTGGTGCATATTTTCTGCACTCAGGGGTTTGGACTCATGTTCAGTGGGGCACACAAATCAAGCAAATTAGTCAGTACTTTCTGAGCACGTCTCAAACCATGCACAGCTTTTGGTTTCATTATCATTTTTTTTTTTTTTGAGTTAGGATTCTAAATTACAGAGCTGTTTTGGTTTCTTTGTTTAGATAGGATTTAGTTAGATCGTAACTCACGGACGAGGAAATGAAACGTAGTCCCCCTTTCAGTGAACCTTGTTTTCCATCGTTAGGTGCCGATAGTTTTTGGATAAGCATTGTTTTTTGCCATACCCATTGGAACTTGCCTCACAGTAGCAGAATGAATGATCAAACCAATAACTAGTTTTTCAGCTCTGCATACAAGTTCATGTGTGAATTATCTACATGTTGAATTGATTGTTTAGTTCTGCATACAAGTTCAAGTTTGAATTATCAGCATCTTGTATTGATTTTTTAGTTCTGCATACAAGTTCAAGCTTGAATTATCTGCATGTTGAATTGATCGTTTTGCTGTTGAAACTTGCTATCACGGGATTTACATCTGTCTATCAGAGCCACCCCAACTTTAAAAAACATGTAAATGCCTCAACAATGCTGTTGGTTTTGGATTGGGTGGTGTTCTCTATTCCATTGGGATTCCCTCCAGTTTATGCTGCCCATCCATCCTTGAAAGCGGATGGATTTTTAGGTCTCTTCGGGGGTGTTTTTTAGGGGCTTTATGCTTGGGAGTGTTCTAAGGGAATTTAAGTGTTTTAGTGTGGATTAGGGAGCTAAGGAGTCCAAGGCAAGTGTCCAATCTAAAGTATATTACATGCAAGCTCTAATTCTTGTTGATTCTTTGGAGATTCTCACATTGTGCATAGGTTCCTTGTTTGTGCTCATTGTTTTTGTAAGCTTTTGTAAATAGTTTAGCATGTATTAAGTGGGTTTAATGTGTCTTCATAACCCCTAATTAGGTGCCAAAAACCCCTTGAAAATGGATTGCAAGAGGGGAGAAAAACTCCCCCAAATCCACCCACTCCAACATAATCCCTCTTGTATTTTTACCTAGTCTGAACCCCTTTCCTTCCACAATTCCTGGGATGATTTCGAGGCATTACCTAGGACTTAGTGGGTCACCCTTAGCCCCCACTAAGAGACCATTTAGTGGTCTTAAAGTCCAATTCATCACCTCTGAAAATTAGACCATAAGAGGTACCATTTGACTTGCAACTTGGACTAACTTGTTGTTTATGCTTGAGATTTTGGGAAGTGATTGTCTAAGCACACTTTCACCCCCAGGGATTGTCCGAAGATATGTTTCACATAATTCTAAGTCAAGGGTATGCAACTTAGGGTTTGGAATGTCAATAACTCACATAAGCACCAAAGGACTTGAAACTCATGACATTTGGACCATAAGAGTGCATAGAGTTGAATAGTCTTTTGCTAGGCTAGGCTTGTTAGTGTCAATCTAAGACCTAGGATGGTATCTTGTAATTTATACATATTGGGTTACTCGTCCAACCCTATGTACAACTCCCAATATACAATAACTCTCCAATACACTGTTTTGGATTGAATGAAATTCCTTTCTTTCATCTGATATTAGGGTTTTGAGCAATAGGTTATCTAATTTAACAGATTCAATGATCAATAGACAGGTTGATCCTATTATCTGGGCCCATGATCTCCAAATTGGGCTTGGGTTAGTTGCTGAATCTATACTATCAAGTCTGCCTGAGTCTTCTTTGAGTTCTTAATCACTGGGATTGCTTGTATAGGAATTGTTACGGCTCATGTCTACTTGCTGCAAGTTGCATCACTTTGCTGAATATAATTGAGCAGCACAAATTCAGTTTATATCTAAATCAAGCCAATCTGAACGTCAAGTGAGATAGGTCCTAAGCACCCTGACTGACAATTTAGCAACCAGATTACACTGTTGTTTGGAGACTTGGCCAAAATAAAAAATCATGGTGTTGATTTCTGCCTGTATCCAAAAGCCACTATCAGCACCAATTTTGGGTATCGATGTCGGGTGCAGAAGTTGGAAACCATAGGATCACAACCATTTTGGTTTCCAATTTCAGCACAGAAATATATGGATAGCAGAATAGCATTGATTTTACCAAAATATTCAAATGATTTGCAGTTTCAGTCCATCAGATGTACCCAACTTATTAAATCAAGATTTCTAAATAACATTGGATTTCTGCATGGAAGTTTACCTGCAACCCAGATAATGATGGCTGGCTTAGAACTCTCTCAGCCACTTCCTCTGCACTGGATCCACGCATGTTTGCAGTCACCTGCCAGCCACTTAGTGTAAATAAAAAGACGGTATCAAAGATATAAACAACCAAGCTTAAGCAATATACCGTGAATTGACCAACTGCCCTCAGGTGTGCTTCTAGTCTTTCAAGAATCTCGCGTGTGGTGTCCAAGACACCTTTCCGCTCTATGAGAGATTTCTTGCTTGCAACCAGAACAGCCTGCAGAACATTCACTCAGCAGATGGTTTTGTAAAGACAGAAGCAAAAAACTAGCTACTACATTCTGTTTCAAAAGCATGACTGCATTAAAAAGTAACAACCTTGCAATACTCTAATGCATCGTCTGATAGAAATTCTAATGCAAGTGTATGGACAACAGTTTACCTGGCTTTCTAAGAAAATCCCGCCTTCAATTTCTTTCAAATTATTTTCTCGTAATGTTGTTCCACTACTTACGAGATCTATAATAGCATCTGCAATTCCCATCTACAGCAACAAAATTAAGGGGAGATCAATATAAAACAAGATAGTCCTCTATCTAAACGTCAAAGATAGTATATGCTGCCAGGGCGAGGCAGTATTAACTGTCAGATCAACAAAAGTAAAATAAAAAAGAAGAAAATTACATATACCAATGCAAATATGCAAGCAAAATACAACTAAATGAAAATGGTATAAATGTACTATTTTGAAGTTCCAATGTTTTAACAGAAATTGTCCGATCTTCGAAATGGTTCTTAAAATGGCAATATGATCGGTATCAGTCAATCGGCTGGGTGATACATCAAAGCTGTGAAATACATTTGTCACATGAATATTGGCTGATTCATTGATACATATCACTGATATGACCCATACATGTTGGTTGAATCAGATACAACATCTGAGGCTTTTAAAACATTAAAAAATTAGCTACACCAGACTCAAACACACCCTAAAAGAGGGCAGTTGCCACTTCAACCACCGAACCAAAGGCCATTTTCTATAGGTGAGTACTTATTTTTTATATAATGAGAACTACAAATTCTGGGCCTCAAGCACCCCTTTTTCCTTTACACTTATAGCCCACTTATGAACAATCCAATCCCCTCATAAAAATGCAATAGTCTCAGTTTGACACTGATTTGGACATTAGTAACTGTTGGATACTTGGATTTTATCAAAAATTAGTTTTACTCAATAAGTAGCCATTTAATTTTGAGGAGCTGAAACCAAGGCTAGGATCATTTGGACAGATATTGAGGTCACACCTAATGCATGAACTAAGCTATCTATACCTCCCACTTTCCCTTGATTGTCATGAATGTGGGCCCTAAATTAGTGACAGATGCATACACCACATTTTTATACATGCGATATCCATCTTCGTTGACTCACTACATTAAAGACTGTTGATTTCACGATTGTCATAGTTGATGAATTATTTATATATAAAAAAAGTTACATGAATTAGCAACCTCAGAAGAATAGAAAATAAAATAAAAAATAAAAATAAAAATAAAAAACAGTTAGGAGAATACACTCATATACGAAGTAATGCACCTTAAGTATATCGAAAATTACAGCTGATTCTGCTTTAAAAACAAGTAAAAATTTTACTTTATAGTGTACAAGGTACACAGGATATATGTTCAGTAGAACATCTTATAGAAATGTAAGGACTGATATACACACAAACTAGGGTAGTTCATGTGAAGGAACATAGACTAGCATGTCCTCCAAGTGCACCATATTAAAAATCAGTAAACAACTTTTACACACCTTATGAGCATTATACTAATGTATCTGATGCGGACGGCGAATCGAGATGTGGGGCGGGTAGAATAGAGATGGAAGATGAATGGGGTAGGTCAGGGAAACCTTGAATATCTTGGCCTCACACCAAACTCCCTTTGACAGGCGAGGAAAAAGAGAACTTGGGAAACCCAAAATCACTCTGGAAAAATTTCATTCATCATTATCTTCAACTGAATAGCCAAGGAGGCTTTACATCACTTAAAACATAACCCAAGAACTAATCTGGACCATTCAAACAAATTGATGGTTAGGATTCAAAC
Organism: Umbellularia californica; assembly: GCA_028538565.1. Taxonomy (NCBI): domain Eukaryota; kingdom Viridiplantae; phylum Streptophyta; class Magnoliopsida; order Laurales; family Lauraceae; genus Umbellularia; species Umbellularia californica. The sequence goes on from JAPQWN010000005.1 coordinate 12,330,630, forward strand.
ATCTAATATAAAAGAACTTAAAATATAAATAAAAAACTCTATATAGGATAGAATATGCAGGACGGGCCCAGGACGATAGGTCGAGATGGATGTGCTAGGCATTTTAGCTGATCGACCCATGGAGGGCCATGGGTCTATCCTACATCAAAACTCTCCTTCTTGGAGAGAACTCGACCTCGAGTTCTGTAAATGTCCTCCTAGGTCAAATATCAATCGTACAACTTCCAAAGTTGACTTTACATGACTTAGAAGATTCTGTCAGTCTTTTATCCCAAGTAGACCTTAGGCATCACATTTTTTCATGTAATGTCCATATTTGGATTGGATGTGTGCTCAGATGAATAGATGCTGCAAGTCTTGAGTTTGAACCATCTGCACATGATCTTCTAATTTCAATGGTCGATCTCCAATGACGAAATCAATAGGGAGAACTTTTATGATTGAATCTTCTTTTGCAACCCTCCTGATTAATATGATCATCTACAATTGGCGCAACCCCGGATCAACAATAGAAAAATAGATCAATCTCCCGAGGGATTGATCGAATCCAAGGATGGACTCAGCCCCTAGGGCACACTCACGATGAGATGCCATTACATAATTGATGAGAAAACTCTCATAACTCAAATGTTAATTGATTGATAATAATAAACATTGCCATTACAATGAGGCCTAAAATCCTTATATAGAGGAGTTGTATTGATCCCTAAGAAACTGTACTTTCTAATATCTGAATAATGCCTAAATAAAATAGGAAACTCACCAATATTAATCTTAATCAAATCAAACTACTTAATAATGCTCATATATAAATGGATGTCACGTGGGGCCTATAGACTGGACCAATTGGTTGGCCGAACCATGGTTTGGCCATCTGGCCTGCATCAATTCTCTCCGACTTGGAAAAAACTTGACTCCGGCAAGCTAACAGCTTGATACCAGAAAGAATTTGACCATGACTTTAGAAAATGTCCTCCTGCGTTGAAAATCAATTGCACAAACTTCTGATTTTTCTTTTGATTTTCATTTTCTGCATGTCTTGCAAGCTTCATGCAATCTTTTTCTCCATTTAGAAGTAGATTAGAGGTGTCGCTTCTTCTGACGTCTGCATTTAACTTGGATGTGCAATTTGACCATTAGATGCTTCAACCGTTGCCTTTGTACAAATAGATCATGATCATTAAATATCCATCGTTGATCCCTAAAAATGAAGTCAATGTGGGGGACTTCAACAACTTGATCTTCTTGTGATTTGATTTCCAATAACCCAATTGGATTTTCTAAAAGTGGAATTACAATTGGAACTACAGGATGTTCAACCTTCTTGCTAACCTGATCAAAGTCCTCAATGTGCTCGTCTTTGTTCTTCCTTCATCTTTTGCGGGTCTTGATTAACACTATTTTGATCAATATTGTCGATGGGAAAAAATCCTGCCCCCTCATCTTCTCTACTTCTAAATTTTCAGTGAGATCATCTTTGTTGTAACCTCGCTCTTCGATGTCATCATTGATCTCTTCTGTCTTCACTTTTGGTGCAATCACGTCTTCTCTTTCAACTTTTTGCTCTTTTGCGGTTATTTGGTTGAAGGTGATGACGTAGACGAAGACAGGGTTGTTAATTTTATTGGAATGAGTCTAATCCTTTTCTCTTTCCACGAAAAGGTATGTGTTCATCTCTATATCATTGTGCACTTCCACTCAAAAGGCCATGGACGTCCAAAAAGAATGAGCAATATTCATATAAATCACATCACACCAAATTTTGTCCTCATAATATGGTCTCAAGCCTCTAAAATAACGAACCAAATCATGTGTCCTGTTCTCTTCTAGTTCAAATAAATCTTGCAACTCTCAAAATTGGCGGGTATATTCATCAACCGTTATATTTTCTTGCTTCAAATTAAGAAATTGTTCAAAATAAAACTCATTCTCAAAACACCAATTTTCATATCTGTACTGATATTAAATTCTTTGATGTTCAATTAACTGTCCAAAAAATCTCATGGTGACTTGGACGCAAGGATATCAAAATTTAACTTCCCTTCAAGAATAGACCTACCTAGGTGTAGACCTTGTTGACTGGAGGATGCTGGCAAAGATGGATTGTCGATTGGATTGCAGATGCCCAAAAATATCACTCATCAAAGATTGATGGCTGAAAGTCAGTGTTGGGGTAGAATGGGTTGGGCTTTGGACGCTCCTAAGTGGGTTGGGTCTGCCTAACCCAATTTGCAATAAAGTTCCTCCAATCCCCTCCCCTCCCCCCAAGTTTTTTTTTTTTTTTTTAATATTGTTACTAGTTTGCAAAGAATGTCACCACAACATGGGCTCTTTGGCTTTGTTGAGACTTTCTATCTTCTAACATACATTGCCGCGTGTGAGACCGCCTAAGCATACACTCAACACAGAATGCTTCTAAATATGTCTCTTGACTGGTTTTGCAAAAATTCATGTTCTCCAAGTTGTCTGATCTCAAGCCTAAAAATAACGAACCAAATCATGTGTCTCGTTATCCTCTAGTTCACATAAATCTAGACAATCTCGAAATTGGCGGGTATATTCATCAACCGTTGGATTTTCTTGCGTCAAATTAAGAAATTGTTCAAAATAAAACTCATTCTCAAAATACCAATTTTCACATCTGTACTGATATAAAATTCTTTGATGTCAATTGAATGTCCAAAAAATCTCATGGTGACTTGGATGCAAGGAAATCAAAATTTAACTCCCCTTCAAGAATAGACTTACCTAAGTTTGGGTTCGGGTCGGACCTGATCTGGTTTTCATGAGTCAAAAGGACACCTGTGGCTTCTTTTTTTTTTTTTGTTTCTGACTTAAACTCAAGTGAAGGAGAAAATAAAAGAGAAGATTTCATTTTTAGCCTTGTACCGTCAACTTCAACTGAGGAGATGAAAAATGAGTGGGAGCTTCATATCGAAAGTGATATTAACGTTGGCAAAGGAGTTGGTGACGAACATGGTGCTGGTGGAAAGGCGACAAGAGTCTTGATGAAGATGATGGAAGTGCTGGGTCGGAGCAGGCTGCTGATCGCTGCTATGGTACAACGATGCTAGCCGAGGTGATGAAGTTTTGCTGAGATGAAGGTTCACGATACTCGTTCTACTCAAATCTCCTTTCTTCTTTTTTTTTTTTTCTCTAGGTTGGGATGGGAAGGTATGGTGTACAGTTGAAGTGGGTTGGATTACGATTAAATGAAGATAGGTTTATGGCTCCAAACTAGGTCAAAGATTGGAAGGGGTTTTATGAGAGGGTTGAATGCGTTCAGAATAGAGATTGTTTAACGAGTGATGGCTGTGGTTGGTTAGGGTTCTAATTGATAGTGAGAACTTGGGGATTTTGTTGAGTTAGGTTCGGCTTATAGGGTAATTGGTTTGGGGTTTTGGCGAATTGAAGGTGTCAGTAGAGGGATTATGGGTTCTTAGGGTTTCGATGTGTAGAGTTGGTTTTGGCAAATGGTCAGATAGAGGTTTGAGCAATGGAGTAGGGTTCGGTTTAGAGTGGAATTGGAGCTTCAATTTGGGTTTTTTCAGTGGTTTCTTTCGTTTTTTCCTTTTTTTATTCTTTTTTTTTTAGAGGATGGATTTCTGTGAAGGATCGCCGGGAACAGTGAGGGTTGTTGTTGGTTTTGCTGGCAGGTAACGAGAAACAGAATCCGGGAAGTACAGATGTCTCCCCAACGATGGGAATTAGGCTCTTATACCAATTGGCGTGGCCCCGGATCCATGATCAAATAATAGATCAATCTCTCGAGGGATTTATTGAATCCATGGACCAAGGATGAAAATAGCGGTAGCGGTGGGCGTAGCGGCGCTCCGCCAAAACGCTATGTAGCGTAGCGGGGCTATGTAGTGGCGAAGCGGTGCGATTTGAAAAAAATCATCAAAAAAATCTAAAAATTTTTGTAGAAAATCTAGAATATTGGAAAAATGAGAGAAAATGTTCTTTTTTTGCAAAAGTAACTAAGGTAAGGGAGCATAGCGGTCCCCTCATTGTATGAAGTCCTGTATATCTGTGAAACCTTGAGAAGAACTCTCCATATTTACTATAATTTGGTGAGATCGTATGCTTTTTGGTGTTCTTTTAAACATAAAAAGGTAGAAAAGTTGCATAAAAATGTTATTTGGAGAGAAAAAGAAAAGAAATAAGTATCATTATACATTTTGAAATTTTTTGAAAAGTAGGAAAATTTCACACCCCGTAGCTGCCACGTGGCGGGCATAGCGGCTCCGTAGCAGCCGCTATGGATGTGAACGGCGCTAAATGCCATTTAGCGTAGCGGTCTTCACCACTGCACGATCTACGTAGCGGCCGCTATTTTGATCCATGCCATGGACAAACTCGGCCCCTATGGCACACTCACAATGAGGAGAAACACCATAATTGACGAGAAAACTCTCATAACTCAAGCCATTACAATGACACCTAACATCCTTATATAAAGGAGTTGGCTTGATCCTTAAGAAACAGTACGTTCTAATATCTGAATAGTGCCTAAACAAAATAGGAAACTCACTAATATTAATCTTAATCAAATCAAACTAATTAATAATACTCATAAGTAAATGGATGTCTCGCTGCCCTATAGACTGGACCCAATGGGTTGGTCAACCCATAGTTTGGCATGCATCAACAAAAGAGCACGATACTTGGTCCGACGTTATCATGGACTTTTCTGTTTCGTGTTATGGGTTCACAACGCTAGGCTCGATATCCACTATCACAATATTGGCTTCTGTTGTTTGCAGAGATTTTCCTTCTTCAGCCTTAGCTTTTCGAAGGCAATAGCGTTTTATCAAGCCCTCAACACAAATTGCCTCCGAAAATGCTTCATACATGTCCTTACAGTCGTTCATATTTTTTTCGTATGCTTGGTCCCATGCCTCTATTAAAACTAATTACATAATATTCATTATCCTCATCTAATCCACATAATTCTTGAAACTTTGAAATTTCTACTCATTAACTGTATAGTTTTCTTTTATAAATACAGTCACTTTTTCAAAAAAATTGTCAACTTTCCTCGACACAAATTGATGAATTGTTCAAAGTATGCTTTGTTATCATCATACCACTAGCATAATTACCCGTGCTGAGCATGGATATGGCAAATATTACAATTTAAATATTCATGTATCAAAAAATCCATAGCTTTTTTAGAAAGAAAGCAAAAGACAAAAAAATTATGCGTATGTATTTATATAATCCAAGAGTTCATATCATAGAATGAAAAAATGAGAATTGGAGTAGAAGGAAATGATAGAGTTTGGATTGAAACAAAGTCTTTGAAAGAAAAAAGAAAAGAAAAGAAAAGTGAAGAACAGTTATGAGTGGTTATGATAAAGAGACAAAGGTAGTTGATGTAACTTCCAGTCAAAATTATAACCGGTAGTCAAAATTGGATCCAAAACTTCCTAGCTTAATATATTATAATTGTCCATATTTAATTGCATATTTAAGCCTTTGAAGTTGATAGTCAAATGTAGAGGTAAAATCTTGCAATTCCATATTGACTTGGAGGTAAGGACTGAAAATTTAATTCTCTTCAAAAAAGAAGAAAAAAAAAAAGAACTCAAGCTGACTTGATGTGCAGTGCAGATCTCACTAACCAGAGTACACAGGTGAAGACAGATCGTTGATCCTCAGATGGCCAAGATATATATATATATACACACACACCATTAGATTGCCAAGATATCAGCAAACAAAATTCTTGGCATTGGAATTTGGTCAGATCTGGTGTTGATTGGATTCTATTGATGCAATTGCTGATGTCACACCGCTTCTGCTAGCTTCAAAAAGAGGGACACGTGTAAGATTTTTTGTTTATCTGTTGTTTCAGGCTTGTTTTGAATCGCCTGTTTTCTACCGGATCCAAACTGAAGCCCAGATGAGGAGCTCGTCACGTGTCAAATGGGAAACACATGCCTTTCTTCTTCCTATCTTGATTTTTGTGCAAAATGGAGAACAAAGGGTTTCAAGTCCCCTTACTGTTGTTGTAGCTTGACGAGAATGAGATGGGAAGCGATGGAGCTCGGTGGCACGGGAGACGGTGGTGGTGCTGCAGTTTGTGGTTGGTCAGAGCAGGCGATGCTGCTACCAACTAGAGGATGACGACGATGGATGTTATTTCGATGAAGAGCTATTGTTGGCGATAGGAGTGATGAAGTTAGTGACATTGTTGTTGCTACTTGCGGAAGACAATGATGACGAAGGCACTGAGGATGATGGCGGCTAATGTCGATGCTAACTAGGACAGAAGATGGCAATGGTGCCACCTCAATTTCACTCTTCTCCTCCATTTTTTCCCCCTAACGGGGTTTGGGTTTTGGGATTGGCAGAGGCCAGGGAATGGTTGTTTGGCCAGAGGTGATGTTGGTGATGAGGTTCGACTGTGATGTGTTGGTGTTTAGATGATGTCGACTTTGGGTTTGTGCTCGGAACATGTCAACTGAAGTGAAAAAGGGGGGTGGTTGGGGTTCGGTTAGGGTATATGATGGCTGAATGGGGTTCAGCTATGTTGGATCTAGTCCAAAGAGGGTTTAAGTGACGTGGATAAAGAGTATAGATGTTCAGCTGGGTATGCCCATGGCCTGGAAGAAGTTCGGCTGAGATAAAAATGGGTTTGGGGAAGTGCGTCTAGTGGAGATAAGGTCTAGAGGGGCAGTTTTGATGGATTGGACAGGTATAGGGCTCCCGGCCAAGGTCTTTCAGGCTTGATGGGTGGTAGCTGAAGTGAATAGGGCTCCCATGGTGTTTGGTTGTTGTGTATGAGGTTCCAATGGAGTTCGGCAGATGTGCATGGTTGGTTGTAGCAGTCGGCTATGGGGTTTTAGTTTGGATCTCGGGTTTTGATGGTGTTAGGGTTTTGGATTTGGCTTTATGGGTTTTTGTGAGATGAAGTTCAATAGATTTGGGGGGTTTTAGGGTTGGTGATGTTCAGATCAGTGCAGGTGGGGTTCTGCGGCTGGGGTTTGGGAATGACGATGGGATTGAATTTGGGGTTTCGATAGTGTCGAGGAAATCTGGTTCGGTTTGGAATTCTGGAAAGGGTTGGTGGTGGGATTTTAGGATCTGTTAGGGTTTTGGGGATGGTTGGTAAGTGATTGTGATAATGAGGATTTTGGGTTTAGGGCTTATGGAGTTTTAAAGAATGTGATTAGGGTTTTTCTGGTTTCTTTGAGATGAAGCCGTCCGCTATTGGATCTGGATGGAGTTTGGATTGCAAGTTCAAGGTTTGCTATTGGATCTGGATGGAGTTTGGATTGCAAGTTCAAGGTTCGGGTGGGTCTGTAATGGTGAGGGATTAGACTTGGCAGTGATGGACTTGAGTTTGGTGTTGATGAAGGGGTTGGGGTGACGGACTTTTTTTTTTTTTTTTTTGGGGGTTTTCTTCTTCTGAAAGATGGGGTCAAACAAATAGTGGGAGGGAACTGTTTGAATCCGGGTGGATCGATCTTCAGCTCTCATGCCAATTGAAGCGGACGGCGGATCAGGATGCGGGGCGGGTAGAATAGAGATGGGAGGTGGATGGGGTAGGTAAGGGAAATCCTGAATATCTTGGCTATCACAGGTAAGGGAAAAGAGAACTTTGGAAACCCAAAATCACTCTGGAAATTTTCATTCATCATATTCTTCAATTAAATAGCTAAGGAGGATTTGCATCACTTATTTAGGAGAAAACATAACTCTAGAGCTAATCTAGACCATCCAAACACATTGATGACTAGGAGTACAACATCTAATATAAAAATAACTTAAAATATAAATAAAAACTCTAAAAATGATAGGATATGTGGGCCGGCCCCAAGTAGGTCGAGATGGATGGGCTGGGCCCATTGGCTGGTCAACCCACGGGGGACCATGGGTCTATCGCACATCAGTATCTTAGGAGATTTTCTTACTGATTTTGAGTGACATAATTCCCTTAAAGGGAGGGATTGTATTTTTCTAAACAAAGATGAATACAAATTATAAAAGGGAGGAGTCCATTTATTATTTTATTTTTTTGAATGATGAATCGTATAGAGCAGTCCGATTTTTGGAAAGACCATTCCATTCACTCCATTCATTCTCTCCACTCCTTTGTCATGGTATCAGAGCAATAGGCCTTTTGAGGTCCCTTTTTTTCTCTATATATTACCAAGACTAGTTCTGAGTTTCTGGGTTACGACCATAAGTAATCCATCAAAACCTCATAATCAGGATTCCTAACTGAGACGCCATCAAAATTGAATTTTATAGCACCCAAACAAGGTAGTTGTCAAACACTCTGGCATATCACCTTTGATCTTCTTGAAGGCCAGCCACTATAGATCCCACAAAAACAGTGGTTTCTTGAACCCCTTTGACTTAAAATACAGCGAACAATTCATATCTTAATGTAGCCAGCCACATCAAACCATTCTGAACTTCCGTCCATAAAAATTCTGATATTTCTTTCTCACAAAATTAACAAAATAATATAAATAACTTTCCAAATAATGCTTGTCCTCATATGAGAAAGGTTCTAAAAGCAGATACAAGTTTTCTGGTTGCACCAAATTTACTCCAAACAAATTAAAACAAACATTTCAAGTTTTCCGTGCAAAGCTGCAATGAGCAAATAGATGAAGAATGTTTTGATTACCATTTACATTTTTTTTTGGTGCCATTTTACACAAGTTTGTTAGAATTTAGTCCTTCCACCTATCTCGGACTGCCACCCAGCAACAAGCCATAGACAAGACACATGCGCAGGAGTGGGGGTGTGGGTGGGGATGGTGCAGCCCTACTGCAGCGATGATGTAGTTCAAACCACTCCTCGGTACCACACATCAATAATCCATAAAAAGATTAAGAATAAACCTACATATGGTTATGCACTCTGTATGTGCCTATCAATTCCACCTCTAGATGGAATAACACTTAAAGAAACTATAAGCACCCTCAAACAAAACTAAAATTTCAAACAACAATAATAAACAAAGACATAGCAAGGGCAATCAAATTAATATGCTGAAAGATCTCTCAGATAGCATATGTGCCACAGCATGAAAATGACATTATGACAAGGGCATTTGAAGATAATTTTAAATGACAACTACATGATTTTGTTTCTGGAGAAAAAATTAGTCATACCGCAGGAGCTGCCTCAAGTGCTCCATCAGCAGTCGAAAAAGTAACATGGTTAAATCCATTCTCTTTCATAAACTTAGGACCCAGCTGCACAGAAAATTCAATTTTAAAATCATTCCATGCAGCACCATCTAAACTCAGTAACTGCTAAAGAACATGTACGGAAAAACTGTTTGAAATATCTAACATACATGGGAAAATCCAGTTGCAATTCGCAAAGGCCTCTCAGCAGTCCATTCTGGCATGTGGGCCAGCTCATTCAGGGAATTGATATTTTCAAAAATTCCATACCTAGGAATCTGTTCAGTTCATAAAAATAAGATTAAACCAGATGTAACTAGAGGCAAACACAAAATTCAGTGTTGCGTATTATAATAGATTATCAAACTTACTGCAATGGATAAACGGCAATCTCCATAGTCTAAAGAATCATGAACTATGATCAAATCTGCCTTACCCTGACAAAAATTAAAAGACAAAACAAAAGGTAAAATAAAACAAATCAGTTTACAACTACTTTTGGTATGCCATTAACTACAAGTCCATATTAATTTTTCAAAACATGAACAAGAACAGTGATAATTTTTCCAGAACAAAGGCTATCTTAGCAGCTGCCCACATCTCTGTCTTACACAGAGTCCAGTGACGAAAAATCCTTCATGCACCATCAAAGAACCACCTAAGAAGTAGTAAAATCAGCACCGACAACGGGACAAAGCCTCGAAGAAGAACCACGTCCCATCGTTCTGGCCAGACACTCACACCACCCACGCCCTCAATCAACACAATGACGACAGTGGGATTTTTGTTTGAGGTGGGCAGACAAAGGTCAATTGAAAATGTCAATCATTATTTTGCAGTACTTTCTTCACATTACCAATGGCAAAAGAGAACATATATTGCATTTAAATAGATACAAAATATTTAACCGCATCAACTAACATACATTCTCTCATCCAAAGTCATATCTCACCTTTAAAACAATTTTTTTACAATTGTCCTCTATGGTTTTTCATTTTTTTTTTTACAAAATGATGATGAATTGTATTGCTCAAAGAACTGTACAGTATAAGAGATATGTACTGACTCAAAAAATCCCACAAAGAAAGGGGATAAGCAAACAAACCAAAACGAGAGAAAAGGGATACCCCAAAACACAGGCACAACCCCAAACCAAAACCAGGAACACCCTCAAAAGAGCTAACAGGCACGCATTACATATACACAAACAAAGCAGTTTTATGAACTCTCTCTTTGGCGATCTTATCCAATTCCTAATTAGCCGATCTTTTAATGTGGTTAAAGAAAATATTTAAATCATGCGAAAGCTTAACCACCTCTTCAATGATATCTGCAAGGTTCCAAGGAGGATTTGAAGATTGACTTGCCCACTGAATTACTCAATAGGAGTCTCCTTCAAACAGTAGCCGTTGAGGGTTGAGTTTTGACGCTTCACGGATGCTAGTTCTAAGAGCCAATAATTCAGCTTTGTTGCTGGAGCCAAAACCAGATGGGGCTGAGTCTATTCCCTTCCGTATCACAAATGACTCCCCCTAAACCGACGGGGCCGGGGTTTCCACAAGCACTACAGTCAAAATTTAGCTTGAGAGTACCTGGAGGGGGAGCACACCATCTAGGGAGCACTCCATTTTGGATAGGGTGAGAGAAGATCACTTCCTTCCGATTGTGGATAATGGAATTGATGGGTATGCCTGATGCAGATGGACCTCAAGCCACATGTGTAGGGCACAAGTAGATTTAGGTTTTATTTGTTATTAGATTTCTAATTTTATTTAAGAGTTGTAATTAGGATTTAGTTTCCAATTCCATTAGAATTCTTATGTTATTTCCTAAGATAGGTTATTAGGTTTCTTAGGCTCTAAGTTATGTTTCTTATTTATATAGCATTGCAGATGATTAATCTCATAGAGTTGATTAATAAAAATTGGGTTTTTTTCCCATTGAGGTGCGTCCTCGTTTATTGTCTTTGTGGAGACTTTTGAAGTGTCTTCGGACACGTGCTTCGGCATAGATTTTGCTTCAGCACTTCCATGCAAGCCCTAACCCTAGGGCATGCATCAGTTGGTATCCAAGCAAAAATCCACATCGCTCCGATCCGTCTCCAATCACAAATCGGAGCCTATCCATCCCATCTTCATTCCATCATCATCATCTCAATCCAACCTATCCATCCATCTAATCTCAAATCCCTTTTTCCACCCGGACCCATCTCTGCCGAACCCCAAATCCATCGCCTAGTCCTACCCAAAATCTCAAAAATCCGAAGAACTTCCACCCCAGCCTCTTGCAGAACCCACCGATACTCTTCTTTGTCCATCCCAATACCACAGCCATCACACCACCCCTTTTTCTACAATACCAAACCACCCAACAAGAACCAAAACCCCATCTCCTCCACTCTCAGTCCCGATCTCAACACCAACACCAGATCACATCTCCTCTTCATTCCCATCCCAGAACTCGAAAAAAAAAAAAAGAAAAAAGAACAGAGAGAGGAAGAAGGGTTGAACCGAAAAAAAAAAAGGTTGTGTACCTGGCATGCGAGCTCCAGCCCCGTTGCATCTTCGTCAAACTCTGCCTGAAACCTGCACCCGCACTCACCCTCGCCTGCCTCGTCAATGCCCTCCGTCTCCGCTGCATTCAAAACAAGAAATAAAAAAAAGGCAAAAGTCCCCTTACCCCTCCGTTATTTTTTCCCTCTCTATAGACGCGAAGATCGAAGACAAAAGCAAACCACCCGTGCTTTTGTGACACGTGCCTCACCTAAGTCCAGGCCAGTTCAAGTTGGCCCGACCCATTAGAGGCAGCCCAGAAGCATCTTAAGTGTTGACGTCCTGCAATCAGTTCATAGTGGTACGGTCAAAGGTTCGGTCACAGGTTCTGGATTGACCATCATTAAAGGTTGCAATTGCTTTGCATTTTCCGGGTTCATCCGGGCATGGATTTTAAATCTGTTTTCTCTGACACCATCGTGGAGAGTAGATCTACCCATCACGTCAGTTCATTATGAAATTCCATATTAGTAAATTCCACAATGCACTTCAAAGAGTCAAATATGCAGGTAAATATGGAATATGGTATGCTGCGAATGAAAATTATTTTTAGCAATTCCTTGATTTGAGACAAGAATTGTTCGTTCTTGAATACTCTGACCAATTTTCAAGGCTCCAAGATGCATGTGGAATGGAGGATGATGAGGAACATGATTTCATTAGTTTTGTAAGAGAATTAAGACCGGATATAGTGGAAAAAAATGAAGGATCGCAAGACCATTCATGAGGCATATTGGGAAGTGGTTCGTGTGGAGCGCATGCTTAAACCTTGGCAAAGTTATGTTTCAAGATGGACAGTTACCTCAAATCATAGCGGACCACCATGTTGATGAAGAACCAGTGCAGAGGATATCTAGATTGACATTGCGATGCCAGAATCAAAGAATGAGCAAAAAGATAAAAAAAGGGCCTGAATTTCCTCATATGGGTAATGAAAATCAAAATATTCAGGCGGCATGGGAAAAAACACCTATTGTTGAAATCTCCTATATTGAATTCATCTTTGGAGATGAGCGGCGGATAGTCAGATATTGCAATTTGATGGTGCAAGTTCTACAAGTAAAGCATCCAACAGTTCGATTGCATATCAACACAAATTTCACCCATCAAAAGCAGTCATACATGAAGCTGCACACAAAAGTTGCAGATTGACCAATGAATCAGAAGTTCGTCGGATTGATCTTTGATCCGGGTAGACATTTACCGAACTCGTCGAGTTCTTTCCAAGCCAGGGAGAATGTAGATGTACCTCAAGCCACATGTGTAAGGCCCAAGTAGATTTAGGTTTTATTTGTTATTAGAATTCTAATATTATTTAAGAGTTGTAATTAGGATTTAGTTTCCAATTCCATTAGGATTCTTATGTTCTTTAGGTTTTATTTGTTATTAGAATTCTAATTTTATTTAAGAGTTGTAATTAGGATTTAGTTTCCAATTCCATTAGGATTCTTATGTTCTTTCCTAAGATAGGTTATTAGACATCTTAGGCTCTAAGATATGTTTCTTAATTATATGGCATTGTATATGATTAATCTCAGAGAGTTGATTAATAAAAATTGGGTTTTCCCATTGAGGTGCGTCCTCGTTTATCGTCTCTACAAAGACTTTTGAAGTGTCTTCGGACACACACTTCGGCGTAGATTGTGCTTCGGCACTTCCATGCAAGCCCTAACCCTAGGAGACCCATATAGCCACTGAATGTTTTAACTCTATCCACTAATATACTCACATCTGAAGATCTACCTTCAAAAAACCTCAAATTTCTCTCTTTCCAAATAGACCAAATGACAGCCAAGAATGAGACATTCCACACTATCCTTCCCCTTCTTAACCCACACCTAACCTCCAAAATTCAAATAAGGATGAAAGGGAGTTGGGGATGGGGGTAGAGACGTGAAACCATCAAAGGGTCAACCTCCATAGTTACTGAGCTATAGGACAATTTAACAAGTGATCCATGTATTCCTCACCCGCCAAGCACATTGGGCAAGCATTAACAATGATAAGTCCCCGGTGTCTAAGATTGTCCATTATTAGAATACGTCCAAGCAAAGCCGTCCACCCCAAAGCCATCACCCTCAGAGGGGCTTTGATACTCCAAAGACTTGCTTGCTTACTATTTGCGACCACCACCCCCTGGTCATAGAGGTAAAAAAAATTGCTACCGAGAATATGCCATCGGCCGTGGGCATCCAAATTCTTCTATTTTGACCATCAATAGGCATGAAAAGATTTTAGTATCAAAAGCCATTAGAAAATACGTATAGTAGTTATAAAGGGTGTGGAGCAAGGTTGGAGCAGCCAAAACCTAGATCCTCCATTAACCACACTCAATAACAGTCTATAAATCAATACCCTCACCCCACCAAAACCACCCCCACCCGACCAAAAAAAGGGAAGAAAAACACAACCCCTAATAGGAGAAGGTAGGGTTGGATCACCATTCAACCCTTAGCGCCCAGAACCTCCTCTCAGCCCTCTCGATCCTGCTCCGAAAACGTAGATCGGCGCTTTCGGAGCAGATCTGATGCAGCAGCAATTCTACTTTATTGCAACAAGAATCATGGGCCACATGTGAGACCCATGAAACCCTAATTTTTAATTGTTATTAGTTTTATTTTTAGTAAAGAGTGTAATTAGAATTAGGTTTCTAATTTGGGTAGGGTTATTATTTGGTTTCCTAGTTTGATTAGAAATACTTTCTTAGGGCTTAAGTTTATTTTACTATAAATATAGCATTGTAGAGATCAATGATCTTAGAAATTAGAAGTGATTAATAGAATTCCCTGTGTGGATTTTTCGTTGGAGACTGTTTCTTCTTCGAGTGATTGTTCCTGTGGGAACCCTAATTGTGCCCTGGCACTTGCATCCTAACCCTAGGTTGCATCAATTGGTATCAGAGCCGAACGATCCCCGATCGTCGGCGTGATTGCCCCTATCCATATTTCCGTTCATCATCCCGCAACCATCATCGTTCCCCTTTCTAGCCCTTTCGTCAGTCCCCTCCACATACCCTCCTCCCCAAATTTCCACTCCAGCAACCAGTCGAGGCCTTCCATTGTCTTCCCCTTCAAATCAAGCCCTCCACAATCCCACCACAATCCCAGCAGAACCCATCCATCCCTCGCCTTTCACTAGAAATTCTTGATACCCAAAATCACTATCACCAAAACCTAGAATCCTCTTCCCAGAACCCTGCACACTCACCGAACGCCTCCCCCAGACAGCCTAAGTCCATTCACAGCACCCCTTCCCTTGCAAAACAAAACCCAACAACAACCATCTTCCCCAATCTCCCTGTCGTCGAAAAAAAAAACCATTGCGGGACCCAATTCCAATACCCTTTTGAAACCCGCCACCCTAGCTCTATCACAACTGCAGCCACGTTGCCACCACAAAACCCAGCCCCGTCCATCATTGGCTTCCAGTCCAGCACCCCAACCCAGAAACAAACCAAAAAAAAAAAAAAAAATGAAAACAGAGAGACAGAGAAGAGAAGATGACTGCACAGCGAGAAAAAAAAATACCTACCTGTGCCGGTCGCCGAGCACCTGCGCCGTCGTTCTCATCACCGGCCACTTGCGTCACCTCAGCCAGCCCCTCCACCGAAGTCTCCAAAGCCCATCGGCCTCCCTCTTCCATTCTCCCTTCAAGCAGCAACGAAGAGGGTTTGAAAACCCCTTTTCTCCTCTGCGCGCGCCAGTCCGAGGCTAAACACATGGGCCACGTCCGCTGGACCTCTTCAGCAACAAGTCTCGTGGGCTTTTGTTTAGTTCCGGGCCATCTTCCGGGCCCTAGTTCAGGCCGACCCATTGACGAGGTCCACAAGCAGAATATCAGCAGAGAAGTCAAGAGCCAGATTTGACCAAGATCAACCGTTAAATCTTGTTTCCGCAATAGCGCAGCCATCCGCCGTCAGATTTTAGATCCGTCTTCACCAACGTGATCGCGGCAATCAGCTCTTTAAATCAGGTCAGTCAGAAATTTTAAATTTACCTTAATTAAAGATGCCTCCCAAAAGACAGGCTGACACAGAGTCTTCTTCTCACAATGATGATAAATTGAGGGAATCCGTTGCACAATTATCAGCAACTGTTATTCAGCTATCCGTAATTGTGGCTCAAATGCAAGTTCAAATGCAAGCGACTCTTGATAGGATTGAAACCCGATTAACAAATTTGGAAATTAATCGCCATGAAGATAACCATCGGGATGATAGAGGACATATTCGGAATCAACGAGATCCACATGCCATCAATGTTGATCGTGATTTGGGTATTAAACTTGTGATTCCTGAATATGATAGAAAATTGAAGCCCGATGAATTCTTGGATTGGTTAGTGTGTGTTGAAAATATTTTTGCACATAAACAAATGGCTGATGGTCATAAAATTACACTGGTGGCAACTCGATTTCGCAATTATGCTGCGGTATGGTGGGCCGAGTTGCAAAAGAAGAGGAGATCAGCAAATTGATCCTATTGACACGTGGGCTGAGATGAAAAATCTATTGAAGCAGAAATTCCTACCAGTCAATTACTCCAGAGATCTGCTTTTACGTTTTCAATACTTGAAACAAGGATCTAAGACAGTTGTTGAATATTCTAAAGAGTCTCTGACCATGCAAGCCCGTTGTGGTTTGAATGAAGATGATGAGGTCTTAGTTAACAGATACTTTAATGGGCTTACACTTGATATTCAAGATATCCTGGCGTTCAAGCATTTTGATAATGTCGATGAGATTATTCAGCATGCTATCAAAGCTGAGGGAATTGCACATCATCAAGCCCAAAAACTTAATGCAGCTAAATGGGTTATGCAGAAGAATTCCTCCATTGCAGGTTCTAAACCGAGTACATCATCGGAGAAAGTTTTCACCAAGCCCGAAGGGCAAAATAGACTCACATGCTTTAATTGTAAACAACAAGGGCATCGTGCAGCAGAATGTCCAAAACGTATCCATCTCATTGGGGATGAAAGTGATGTGCAAGATGTTCCAGATGATCCTAAAGATGATCCTCAAGAGAATGAAACAGGGAAAATTATGGATACTCCGCCCGAGGAGGGTCTTGAGTCTCTCATGGTCATCCAAGAAACTCCATTGACTACTGAGAAGAAATGGTTGCGAGAAAATATTTTTCGCTCCAAAGGAACAGTTCATAGTTTAGAATGCACAGTCGTCATCGATGGAGGCAGTTGTCAGAATATTATCTCCCAAGCTTTTGTGAATCGCTTACAGCTGAAAGTTCGGAAGCATCATCGTCCTTACTTTGCTAGATGGTTAACGACGGGTGATGAAGTACAAGTCCGATATGCATGTTCAGTTACCTTTTCCATTGGTACAGATTATACGGATACAGTTTGGTGTAATGTGATTCCCATGGATAGTTGTGATATCTTATTGGGTCGTCCATGGATATATGACAAGAATGGAATTAATGGCATACGCGACAACACCTACACTTTCATGTATGGTGCAAAGCAAGTCACACTCCGTCCTCTGAAGCCGATGCCACCATGGTTTAAAATCTCGGTCTCGGTCGCGGTATCGGCCGGGCCGAAAAACCGATATGATATCGGTATCGGTCGCGGATATCGGTCCATCGCAGTCGTCGCGGTGTGAATTTTTATTTTAATCCAAAAAAATTTACAAAAATATCCAAAAAATCCAGAATATTAGAAAATGCTGGAATACAATATTTTTTTCCATTAGTAACAACAATAAATCAAAATCTCGGTCACCTTAAGTTATAAGTTCTGTCTGTATCGCAGTTCGCTGTCTTCTTTAGTATTTCATATAATGCAACCATTATTTATACTTATGATCAATTTATTAGTGTAAAATATAAGAAAATAAAGATAACATATCAATTATTATTTAATACTAACTCAATCATCAAATAAGTTGTGAAATTCAAGACCCTGAAGATGACACATTAAAATAAAAAACATATTAGTGAGATAGATAAATCATAAAGCACTTGGGCATCAAAAGGTTCATGGTTCACCTGAAATTAAAGGGGACTAGTAGAGAGTAGAGATTAGAGAGAGATTGATGAGTATGAGTGTATGACAGATTGACAGCTTAATTCCAAGTGGAGTGTCGCCCTGACTCGATATCATCATCATTTCTTCGATATTGGCTAAAAAGATATGCTCCATAAAAGTATGTAGATTAATCATTTACACACCATACAATGATTATGAATCATTAAAAGAACATATTTATGATGAAAGCCCCGAAAAAATGATATATTATAATTCAAATATTAAAAAATCCGAAAATAAAATAATTAAAATAAAAATCTAAATCATGTTTATGAATATAAGTAGATGTAGATCTATCATCTACACACTATCAATAAGCATTTGGTATCACAAATATTCTAACAAGTAACAACAATTATTTTTAAGAAATTTTTTTTTAATAAAATCATTTTCAAAATCCTAAATATATAGATCTAGCATAAAAATATGTAGATCAATCATTTATACACCATACAATGTTCATAAATCATTAAAAGAACATAGTTATGATGAAATCCCCAAAAAATGATATATAATAATTCAAATATTAAAAAATCCAAAAATAAAAAAAATTGGAAAAAAAAGTTCAAAATCATGTGTATGAGTAGATCTAGCATGAAATGATGAAAGTACGTAGATCTAACTTCTAAATGAAGAACACAACACAAATGACAAACCTAATAATTTCTATACTTCGTCTAAAAAATTAAAAAGAAAAAAAAACACATAATAAAATGCTTTAAGTTGATTTTCTCTCACTTAGATAATATTTTCTTCAAAAAATTAATGTGGGATTTGAGAATATGCAAGAGGGATTAGGGCTACTGCTATGGGTAGTAAGGAAATGAGAAGAAAGGAAAAGAAGATGAAGATGGGGAAAAAGTTGCAAAAATTAGGATTTTTACCCTTTTTATATCATCTCGGCCGATATTTTGAAAATATCGGCCAAGATATCGGTTCACAGCGATATCATCTCATCTCGGCCGAGATATCGGATTTTTTTGGGGATATTTAACCAAATCCGATATCTCAGTGAGATATCGGTTCGGTATCGGCCGATACCGAGTCATATCGGCCGATATGACTCGGTATCGGCCGATATTTAATTCCATGGATGCCACCAAAGAAAGGATTCCGTTCTCATCTCTCTAAGGAAGCGCTTCACGTGCACACTATCTACAGAAGTAACATCAAGCAGAAAAGCCGAGTTCGAGGTCGAACTCTTTTCCAACCCGGGGAGAATGATGCAGTAGCAATTCTACTTTATTGCAACAAGAATCGTGGGCCACATGTGGGACCCATGAAACCCTGATTTTTAATTGTTATTAGTTTTATTTTTAGTAAAGAGTGTAATTAGAATTAGGTTTCTAATTGGGTAGGATTATCATTTGGTTTCCTAGTTTGATTAGGAATACTTTCTTAGGGCTTAAGTTTATTTTACTATAAATATAGCATTGTAGAGATCAATGATCTTAGGTATTAGAAGTGATTAATAGAATTCCCTGTGTGGATTTTTTGTTGGAGACTGTTTCTTCTTCGAGTGATTGTTCCTGTAGGAACCCTAATTGTACCCTGGCACTTACATCCTAACCCTAGGTTGCATCAAGATCCGTCTTCGGAGCGCGGTTTAACCATCCTTGGAGCGTGGTTCAACCGAATATGGAGCGAACCGTACAGAATTTTGGTTTTTTGTGCATTTTCTTTTTCTGTAAGCTTGATATTTATCTTTTAAATGAAGAAAATTCTTTTGACTTATTAATTATTGTTTATTTTATGTGATCAAGTTGCAAAGTTATTTTTTTCTCTATTTTTCATACTTGAATATATGGATAAGATATATTTGTGCCCATTAGTTAATTGTTTATAAACCCACAAGCACTAAGTCGTATGAGCGCTCCGGAGGCGATCCAGATATATAATTATTTTAAAGTTTAGCGTTTCAGCGCTCCCGCTCCCACGCCCGCCCCGGGCACTTAGATTCAACCAGACCTATAGCAATCCTAGCACTACGATCCCCAAAATGATTGAAAACCCTGTTATTGCTATAGAGTGCATGTGACTTGGCTATAGTGGTGCAAAGTCCAACATCAAAACTGAGATTTATTTCCTTGGGATGACACTCTCAAGTCGCACCAATGTGGATACACCGTATGGACCCAATTTGTATAATTTTAGAGCCACCTAGAATGGGATCCCGTATTAAGATTTTAAGCAATGATCATATAACATTTGATTCAAAGGCAAAAGTATACCAAAGCTAAAACCCACTTACTCAACATCGTCAAAAAATACCTGTCCATATTCGCTGAGTGTGTCGAGACCCACAATACCAAGGTCAAGATCTCCTGAGAGCAACTTGCGGACAATATCATTCGACCGTTGAAACCAGACTTCCAAGTTTGGGATCTATAACAAATCATTTAAAAATCTGCCCATTAGCATGAAAGAAATATCTAAAAAAAAAGAGATTAGTAAATAGAAAGATATCTAGTAAATGAGCATGTAGAGGAGACTAAACAATCCTCAGCCAGACAATATATGTTGCATCCTCAGGTGATATGGCCTTAATTTTACAGCTCATGGTTGTGTGATCAGGATTATTTACCAGATGGGGCTCAGTTGTGGATAGAAAGGGACCAAGATAATCTCCCCAATGGACCATCTCCAAAACAGAGACTCATACTGTTTAGGAATAATGGAAATGGGAAAAACAATTGGATGAGTTTGGTCTTTAGTTCTAGTATACCATGCTAAGTTGCTATTGCTAACCCACATGAGAATATGAGATCAATGGTCTGGAGTCTGAATCAACAAAATATGAACAATGCATGTAGAAACTTAAGTTGCAAAGAAATAGCAAATATCTTGGGTCAAGGATAGTATAATTGCTTTCATTTTTTAATGGTTGGAACTTGGAAGCAATACTAATAAAAGAAAATAACATGATTAAATATCTAGTCAAATTTGGGCAGATGCAAGAGATGTTTGGAGAAGAATAAAGCTAAAACAGAAGACTAAGGGTACAGATTTATGAATTGTAATAGTTAAATGGAGCTAAAACTAGATAAATAGGTGTAAAGTTTATATGGTTTTCTGAGAGATTCCAGTAACTTCTATGACAACTAAAATCACATTGTGAAGGAGAAAGTAAACAGTGATAAGTACACAAGGAAAAAGAAAAAAGAAGAAAATCTTGACATGACAATCTGGGAAGAAGCAATAAGAGAAAGGCACAAGTCTGGCAAAGTAAAACCATGGCTGTGTTTGGAAGAAAAACCATATTGATTGTGAAAATTCACCTCAGGAGAAAGGAAGCAACCAAACTGTAATGACATTTTTCCTGTAATTGAACTGAATAAGGTACTTAAAAATAATTCCCTCAAATCAAAGAAACATTCTTCAATCCAACTAAAAATTAGTGTAGTCCCAATCTAAACCTCATACATTATTACACTTTGATTCATTACTATATCCAAATCCAGCTTCCACCAACTAAGATTCACACCGGTGGAATCTCTGTGACAAACAATCACCATTCGCATTTCAGCACAAACTATAAATAAAGAATTAAAGTCACTCCTACTTCACACTAAAACCAAACTTAATATAAAAAATTAAACAAAGAAAACACAAAATGAGGAAAAAATTGCAATTTCCTCATAACAATCTTAGAAACAGCAACAAGTTATAAGAAAAAAAAAAAGAACCAATCTTTCTAAGATAGTGAGCAAAACAAAAAATCAAAGAAAAAATTCAAAGCAGCGTTTGGATGCTTAACCATCGTTTGTGAAAATACACCTGAAGAACGCGGAAATGATCAAGCAAACAACAAACAATTAAAAGAAATTGAAGAGGAAGATCAACACCTGTGGAATGTCAGCAACGTACTGTCGAGGATTCACCTGCATCACCGACAGTTGACAATCCTTCGCGGAAAAGAAAAAAAAAAAAAAAAGAGAAGAAGATGGAATCAGATCAACAGAAAACAAGAAAGAAATCAAAAGGAAAACAGAAAAAACAGATCTGATCTGGTTCGACTTGGACGAAAACTGAGAGAAAAAACAATAATACCTTGAGGAGATCGAGGGTTTCGGAGCCGAGCCGGCCCTTGCTAGGCAATCCGAGTCGAATGGCGTCCCTGTTCGAGGCGCTTCTCTCGAGCGCGTCATCTACTGAAGTGGTGAGTGTAGTTGCAGAAGGAGAAGAGAGACGACAGGAGAATGAGGGTTTGGGAGAGACGAACATGCGGAGATGAGTGGAAGAAGGATAGTTGTGGTGGAGGAAGAAACAGTGTTGGAAAGAAGCCATTGAGCTGCGGCGATTCGGGGTAAAGAGAGGAGGGAGATGAGAGAGCAACCGGATATTCTTTAATCTTATATCTAGTATATTAGGGCATCATTGTTAGCATCTGGTATCTAATTTATTCACTTACAACATCATCAGTTACTACTACAATCACAACAAGGGGAGTTGTCGATACAACCGCTAGTAAGATAACTTAAGGTTGAAAAAATGGCAACCTAATGTATAAAAAAAAAAAAAAAGAGAACCAATATAAACTCAAGGGCGGTTTTTTCCACTTCCAACTTCTAAGAAGATTAAATCTAAAAGGGTTATGTCAGTCCATGGAGGAACCAAGCAAGTACATCGCTATTTTAGAAGACTTTATATTCCTAACCATAAACCTACCAAGACAAATTTGTCATGAAAAAACAGTGAAGGTGCTGGTGAAGTGGATGAAAAATGTGCAAATATGAAAAATGGCATTATTTATTGAGGGTCCTTTGCTAAAGGTTTTGAGCAGCCATTCTGGGTGCTATGGGTGGGACAGGTAAAGCAAGGTAATCAATCATCACTAATCGGCCTTGGTCACATACCCACACTCGCATACAAATGTGACTAACCTAGCAATGCAATGGTCCGCTCAATGAAATGAATGCAACATGATTACAATTTTGAAAACTAAATGAAGAAAATCAAAATGGATATAGACCCTGGTTGCTTAATTTATACAGAATGTTGAGGAATTTTATGGACTTTAAAGGCGTTTTTAACAATGCCCCCCCAAGGAATTTTCTTTTTTCACTATGACCCCCAAAGGCCTATATCTTGGTTCCGCCCTAATTTATGGACTCATTTTTTTACTAAATTCCTGAGAATTTATAGGTCTGTTTGGATCTTTGGAACTTGACCGCTCTACGTTAAGATAACTTGATATTATAATTAGATTTTTTTTTAGGGATACAATACAACTTCTTACTTATATCTGGTGGGAGGCTGGGAGCAATGGAGGCGAGACCTAGCTGAACGGCCCGAGCCCAAGTTAGGAATGGCCTGGACAAATGCCACCGGCTAAAAATTGTCACTAATTAGATTTTTGTAAGTTTGCTAGAACTCCTTTCGTCTCCAAGCAGGGAAATATATATATAAGGTGAGGCCCCCATCGGTGTCTCTCGTATTACATAAGAGATATCTCTCATAGGAGCATCTCATGCCAACAACTTAAATATGAGGGTCTCCACCCATATCTCTCTCATTTAAGGTGAGAGATATCTTTCATAGGATCATCTCATTGTGTGGGGGCCCTCACATTCATATCCAATGTCAACAACTTAAATGTGAGGGCTCCACCCATATCTCTCATATAAGGTGAGAAATTTCTCTCATAGAAGCATCTCCCTATATATATATATATATATATATATATATATATATATATATATATATGGGGGTTCCCCTAAGCTGCAGCTTAGGGGAAAATAAGCTGAATCGTGCCTGTAGCACGTGTAACGGCCCACTTGAAAAACGAAGCCCGCCCGCTCTCTTTCATTCCGTTTTCATTTTTCCCTCTTCCCTCCATTCCAGCAGAAAACCCATCGTCTCTCTCTCTCGGTCTCTCCCCAGCTCGCGCCCGGTCGTCATCTCGTCTGTCGATCTCTCCGGCGAAGGCAGCTCACTTCGCGCGAACTCTCCGGCGTCTCTCCCGGTCGGCCGGCTTCCCTTCTGTTTCAGATTTCATTTTCCCCCCTTTCCAACCTAATCCCCATTCTATCCCACTCTCGTCTCTCTCTCGGTCTGTCGTCATCTCGCGCGAAAATCTCTCCGATGAAGGCGTTCTAGCAGGTTTCAAGCTCTGCTCGGGTTCCGTTTTCGTCTGCAGTGTCTCCCCCCTACCCAGGCAAAGTGATCCTCTCCATGCTGTCACCAGTCCGGTTCGTCTGCAGAGCTTCTCCCCTGCCCAGGCAAAGCGATCCTCTCAAAGCGGTCGCCGATCGTTTCTCCTTGCAGCTCTGGCTAGCCCCCGCTTCCGTCAGCCGTTTCCCCTTGCAGTTCTCGTCCTCTCTCCTTGCAGCGTCTTTCCTCAGCTCTGGTGAAGTTCCGGTTTCGTCAGCAGCGTCTCCTCCCGGCCCAGGAGCTCTCTGGTGCCTTCTCCCGTCGCGGCGACTCTTCAGCGCTCGCCTGTCAGCCATCGCAGCTGATCTGCATCTCTCTCCCTCTTCTCTCTACTATTCTTTGGCGATCTGTGCTCCCCCTGCAGATTTCTCCTTCCCTCTCTCTCTTTTCCTCCGTTCTGTTTAACTGATCCTTCTAGAGTGAATTTTCTCTTCTTGCTGGATCATCTCTGTATTCTTCTTTTCTCTGTTTTTTCTTTCCCCTTTTTTAGGGCTCTGTTTCTTTTTCTCCTCTCTTTTTTCAATAAACTTAACCTTTAAAAAAAAAAAAAAAGTGCAGCGAGTGACAGTGCGGTGATAGTCCTCACTTTCCGGTTTTCATCACTAAGACCGTGTTCTATGATTTCTACAAGAGACCTCAGATGTGGAAGGACTGCACAGCCCATCAGAATAGCAATCTGCTGTACTATTTTAATTCCAGTGTGACGAGCTTGCCAAGACTTCTTACTCTGACAAACAGCCTTCAAAAATGGTAACAGGGCAGGGATACCCAATGTGGAGGCAACGACACTGAATGCTCTTGCAGTAGTATTCCTAACGTATTCATCAATATTGTCAATATCCGGCCTCATGGCAGCAATCATTGTCGCCAATCCAGTTGCTTTGCTGAGATTTGATATAATCTCCCTGCCCTCTACGCGGGCATAGTAGTCCTCATCAATCAACAGCGGCTCAATCACCACCAGGATCTTGTGTACAAAAGGACGAACCAGCTCATCCAATTTGTACAAAACTCTGTCAATGACCTTTACAAGAAGATGCCTCTCCTGATCTTCCAGAGTAGGCTGCATTAGCAATGGAAGGATCTCCCCAAGGAAGTTGGAGTTGTACATGGAAAAGGAAGTTGGGTTTAATGTACATGTATGGATTGGAAGTTGGATGTACTGGTTTTATAATTTAACATAAGTTTTTAGTTGGCAATTTTGATTTAATTTTGAATTTTGTACATGGTGCTGAGTTTAATTTCAGTTGAATCATGGAATGGAAATACTTTTTTTTGGCCTATACTTCTATTGTTGTGACCTTCAGGTTTGGAATGGTGGTGCCAGTTGAAAATGCATGTACAGGTTGGAAGTTGTTGATGTATGTTGGATTTCAACTGAGGTTACAGTCCTTTTTAAATGAGTTACAACTTGTTAAGGGTTGAGTTTGTTGTAGGTGGGGTAGTTGCATTTGCAGAGAGTACAAGGTATAGATGGATGGGAGAGGATGCTGGAATGAATGATGGAGTCTTTTTTCTTTGTTTTTTTTTTCCTTGAATGGGTTTGAATGTTGAAATTGTGGAGTTTTCATTGAATGAATTTGAGTGTTGAAATGGTGGAAATGGTTTAAATGATGAAATGAATGGTGCTGGCGATGCTGCTCTCTTTGTTTATATCTTATTAGAGAAATGAAATGTACCATTTCTTTGTTCATATATCTTTGTTCTTTGCACAACATCTCAGTATTAGAAAAGATAGTAAATTGAAATTGGGGACTGGGATTGGCTTCTTTATTACTGTAGTGTAAGTAGACATAAAACAACAGGAATAGTGAGCTCATTGTCAATTTTCTTTAATTATCGTTCCTGTAGATTTTCTTAACCGAGTTGAAAAAGTGCCCGAGTTGAAAACATCGTAAACGTGATTGTAATTAATTGAAAAATAGCAGATTTTAAGTTCATAGTATGGACTTCGAAACCCCCAAATTTCAGCAAAAAAAAACCCTCGGGAAGTGAGCTAAAAAGTGTCCTAAACAGGGCTACTCAGCAAGATTTCAGCAGATTTGACCGACAGGATAGGAAAAGTGCGCGAGTTGAAAACGAGGCAAACGGGATTGATTCCTATCCAAAAATTGCAGATTTGAAGTTCATCATATGGACTTTGAAACCCCCAAATTTCATCCAAAAAATTCCCCTGGAAGTGGGCTAACCAGTGTCCCAAACAGGGGTACTCAACAAGGTTTCAGCAGATTTTACCGACTGAGTTGGAAAAGTGAGCGAGTTGAGAAGGGGGTAAACGCTATTGTCTTCGACCGAAAAATTGCAGATTTAAAGTTTAGTATATGGACTTTGAAACCCCCAAATTTCGTCCAAAAACTCCCTCGGGAAGTGGGTTAACCACAGCCCCAAACAGGGGTACTCAGCAAGGTTTCAGCGCATTTTACCGACTGAGTTGGAAAAGTGAGCGAGTTGAAAAGGAGGCAAACGCGATTGTCTTTGACCGAAAAATTGCAGATTTAAAGTTCAGTATATGGACTTTGAAACCCCCAAATTTCGTCCAAAAATTCCCTCGGGAAGTGGGTGAACCACAGCCCCAAACAGGGGTACTCAGCAAGGTTTCAGCACATTTTACCGACTGAGTTGGAAAAGTGAGCGAGTTGAAAAGGGGGCAAACGCGATTGTCTTCGACCGAAAAATTTCAGATTTAAAGTTCAGTATATGGACTTTGAAACCCCCAAATTTCATCCAAAAACTCCCTCGGGAAGTGGGTGAACCACTGCCCCAAACAGGAGTACTCAGCAAGGTTTCAGCACATTTTACCGACTAAGTTGGAAAAGTGAGCGAGTTGAAAAGGAGGCAAACACGATTGTCTTCGACCGAAAAATTGCAGATTTAAAGTTCTGTATATGGACTTTGAAACTCCCAAATTTCGTCCAAAAACTCCCTCGGGAAGTGGGTGAACCACAGCCCCAAACAGGGGTACTCAGCAAGGTTTCAGCGCATTTTACCGACTGAGTTGGAAAAGTGAACGAGTTGAAAAGGAGGCAAACGCGTTTATCTTCGACCAAAAAATTGCAGATTTAAAGTTCAGTATATGGACTTTGAAACCCCGAAATTTCGTCTAAAAACTCCCTCAGGAAGTGGGTTAACTAGAGTCCCAAACAAGGGTACTCAGCATCACTTTAACAAAACAACCTGTTTTTGCCCATCACTTAAAACATCAGCATTTACCATTCTTATTCAACATCAAACCAACCATTCACCTATAACTTCCACATTCAAACTCATCATGTTTTGTCCATCACCTATAACATTCAACATCAACACAAACTATTGTCATTGAATATCAAGGAACATCAACATTATCATTCACATGCGACTTCTACACAGGCATTCAGATTCAGCACCAACATCAACATTCTTACTCAATATTAACAAATATTCATCACCTTCAACATCATGCACCATGCTCATGCTCATCTTGAGCAAGGCCAACAACACTTATGTAGGAACCATTCAACATGATACACATATCAACATGGGACTAAATCAACTTCCAACATGATCATTCAACATTCACATTAGAGCATCGACATCAACATCAACTATTTTAAATTCAACAATGAACATAAAAAAACGCGGTCATCAACAATAGGATTGGAGTGACTTCAAAAATGGTTTGTCATCTAATGCATGCATATTTGAAGCATTGCCTTCAACAAGTGAGCCGGAGTTGTCTTTTGATGTACTTGGAGTAACTGCAGAAATCATGATAACGCCCCTGAAATGTAGACATGCAAGGCATAATTAATGAAACAATTGAAAAGAATAAAATTGACCAATGTGAAAAACACACACACACACACATAATTAACTCTTTTGTGGATCACGTTATTCTTTGTTATTGGAGTCCTTTCTTTTTAACTCTTTGATGGTTATATTCAAACTCTCTTTTCAATATGGGACATGTCTTGGGGTTTAAAAGACCACTAGTCCTGCCGGAGGAGAGAATCTTTAATGATTGGGCATGAAAAAGAAGGAACAAAATTTCCAAATCGACTATCCATTGAACACATTCAGCTGTCCAATCTAAACAGATAATTTGGACAATGAATGAATGAGATGATATGAAAAGTTGATCTGGCTCCACAAAGAAACTTTGATTATCTAATTTTTAAAAGTTAGAGCATCATGACATTCCAATAGAGGACCAAAATAATTCTGAAAGTAAGAAATGAATTACCATTGTATGTCAATGCATTTCTTCATTAGAGCTTTCTCTAATTTCGCTACTTCCAAGGTTAGAGTCCAGTAACTGGCTTGGATCAGCATCAACTAACCTGTTGGGAGATAACAGACATGAAATAAGTAATAGTTTTATATGCAACGTAAGAGATAACAAGAAAACTATCCCGAAATAAATTGTTTACCTGTTCAACAACACCGGACAGTTTCGCTTGTCATGTGATACACCGTGCTTGTTGCAGCCCTTACAAAGACGCCCTTTTGTTGCCTTTTCCTTCGATGATTTAAATCTCTTAGCGCATCCTTTTGTCACAACATGCGATGGCTTATGATATTCCACCATCATAAAAACAATGGATCTTCTTTTTACAAATGAGTGTGAAATCAATATAAAAGGGGATTAATTGCACAAAACTATATACAGTAAGGCAGTAGGGGTGAGGGGCTAGCAGCAACCAAATGTCTAGAAAATAAATTGTTAACTAAATGTCCTCTATTGGGAGGTTTTTGAGTTATCTGTTCTCAACACTGTAACATAGCAAACTGAAGAATCAGAGTATATTTCATGTTATGATTGTTTTGTTGTCCTTTCCTTATCTTCCTGTATTGGGAGGTTGCCTGAAAGAATTAATTTCCCTTTGGTCTTGTAAATCTTCAGAGTTTTGGTGGAGCAACTAGAAAGAGTGAATCCAAGCCAGATGGAAAATGCCGCCAAAATGGCATTTTGGATCAATGTGTACAATTCTCTAGTCATGCATGTAAAGGCTATAGTTAACAGTTTAGTTCAATGGACCTTTTCATACTTCTGCAGATATACTTTCTTCCTGAATTATTTCTTTTGCAGGCATATCTTGCATTTGGGATCCCCCACAATTCTTTGAGGAGGGTGGCCTTGTTCCACAAGGTACTTCTCTTCTTTGTCCAAGAATTATTTCAGGTCTTTATTGTGATTGCAATTGCCTTGTACTGAAGGAATTATGATTACTATCTTGTGTTATGTATTTTAAGATAGTTGAAATTCTAAGCCAAACAATCTTAATAGGAATTTGGAAATCATAGATATGCTTACATTGCTTGGCTGCAATAGAAGGCAACTTTCCACCATCCAACTTTTAATTAACTAAAATATGTCTCTGTTTTCTTATATTAATCTCATATGAAGTATTTTTTTTCTGGGAAGAACACCAAGTGGTGGGTAGCTTACATGCTTAAAATGGCTTATAATTTTAGATATTGGTAATTTCATTGCAATATTTTGGCCTCATGGTGGTGGGGTTGCTTGAGATTGATTGGCATCACATTACAGTCACAAAAGGAAAAAACAAGCATCAAACCCCACATCAGAAAAAAAAAAAAAAAAAAAGAGTTCAAAAAAATCTCACCAAGGTTGGGCTCTGCAGTCCGGCGCGTTGTATGACTTCCTATCAGAACTCCTGCTAGAAAGCTTCTTGCGAATCCTACTCCTCTTAGTACTCCTCTGTATTCAATTCCTGAAGAAAATTGTGGCCAACAGTTTGATGTCCCAAAAGAAGCGCCTGGTGGGTTGCCTTTTATGAAGCCAGAGGATTATCAGTACTTTGACGCATTGCTGAATGAAGAAGATGGGGAAGAGCTGTCTCCACTAAGAACAAAAGGAGCGAAAGATCATGAAGCTTTTGCTTAAGGTTAAGAATGGAACTCCTTCATAGAGGAAGACGACTCTGAGGCAACTTACATATAAAGCACGAGAATTTGGAGCTGGTCCACTGTTCAATCGGATCCTTCCATTGCTAATGCAGCCTACTCTGGAAGATCAGGAGAGGCATCTTCTTGTAAAGGTCATTGACAGAGTTTTGTACAAATTGGATGAGCTGGTTCGTCCTTTTGTACACAAGATCCTGGTGGTGATTGAGCCGCTGTTGATTGATGAGGACTACTATGCCCGCGTAGAGGGCAGGGAGATTATATCAAATCTCAGCAAAGCAGCTGGATTGGCGACAATGATTGCTGCCATGAGGCCGGATATTGACAATATTGATGAATACGTTAGGAATACTACTGCAAGAGCATTCAGTGTCGTTGCCTCCACATTGGGTATCCCTGCCCTGTTACCATTTTTGAAGGCTGTTTGTCAGAGTAAGAAGTCTTGGCAAGCTCGTCACACTGGAATTAAGATAGTACAACAGATTGCTATTCTGATGGGCTGTGCAGTCCTTCCACATCTGAGGTCTCTTGTAGAAATCATAGAACACGGTCTCACTGATGAAAACCGGAAAGTGAGGACTATCACCGCACTGTCACTCGCTGCACTCTTTTTTTTTTTTTAAAGGTTAAGTTTATTGAAAAAAGAGAGGAGAAAAAGAAACAAAGCCCTAAAAAAGGGGAAAGAAAAAACAGAGAAAAGAAGAATACAGAGATGATCCAGCAAGAAGAGAAAATTCACTCTAGAAGGATCAGTTAAACAGAACGGAGGAAAAGAGAGAGAGGGAAGGAGAAATCTGCAGGGGGAGCACAGATCGCCAAAGAATAGCAGAGAGAAGAGGGAGAGAGATGCAGATCAGCTGCGATGGCTGACAGGCGAGCGCTGAAGAGTCGCCGCGACGGGAAAAGGCACCGGAGAGCTCCTGGGCCGGGAGGAGACGCTGCTGATGAAACCGGAACTTCACCAGAGCTGAGGAAAGACGCTGCAAGGAGAGAGGACGAGAACTGCAAGGGGAAACGGCTGACGGAAGCGGGGGCTAGCCAGAGCTGCAAGGAGAAACGATCGGCGACCGCTTTGAGAGGATCGCTTTGCCTGGGCAGGGGAGAAGCTCTGCAGACGAACCGGACTGGTGACAGCATGGAGAGGATCACTTTGCCTGGGTAGGGGGGAGACACTGCAGACGAAAACGGAACCCGAGCAGAGCTTGAAACCTGCTAGAACGCCTTCGTCGGAGAGATTTTCGCGCGAGATGACGACAGACCGAGAGAGAGACGAGAGTGGGATAGAATGGGGATTAGGTTGGAAAGGGGGGAAAATGAAATCTGAAACAGAAGGGAAGCCGGCCGACCGGGAGAGACGCCAGAGAGTTCGCGCGAAGTGAGCTGCCTTCGCCGGAGAGATCGACCGACGAGATGACGACCGGGCGCGAGCTGGGGAGAGACCGAGAGAGAGAGACGATGGGTTTTCTGCTGGAATGGAGGGAAGAGGGAAAAATGAAAACGGAATGAAAGAGAGCGGGCGGGCTTCGTTTTTCAAGTGGGCCGTTACACGTGCTACATGCACGATTCAGCTTATTTTCCCCTAAGCTGCAGCTTAGGGGAACCCCCCTCATATATATATATATATATATATATATATATATATATATATGGGAAGTGCTCCTATGAGAGACACTCTCACCAACTTGGTGAGAGATGGGTGGGGGCCCTCATATTTAAGTTGGGGGTCCTTGCATTTAAGTTGGTGAGAGTGGATATGAAAGTGAGGGCCCCCACCCATCTCTCATAAAGTTGGTGAGAGTGTCTCTCATAGGAGCACTTCCATATATATATATATATATATCATAATGGTATTTTTGTTGTTTTTTAGAATGTGATTGAAAGAAGATTGGAAAACAAGATATTCAAAACTTTGTGATTTTTGGAAATGAAAAGAAGAAAAGTTTTTATATCTTTTTGAAATCTTTACAAGTATATATTTGAGAAATTCTCAAGAACTTTCAAGTTAAAAAACTCTCTCCTTTGCTACCCTACTTTTTATGGCTATAGAGTCTATCTTAAGCCAAGCTATGGTCTTTTCGTACAAACTACCACTCTCCCTCAATTATACTATATTAAGCTAAAGGAATTTTTTTAGATGATTTTGACTATGACTTATGATTTTAGCTGAGAATTATAACTCCCCACTTCTAATATGTAAACACTCTCCACATCCAATATGTAACCGCTCCTTTCCTCCACTTCATGTAACCCACCTCTTCTTCACACTCTTTATTTTTATGTAGGAACTTCATTTCTATCAGTATCATAATCACCAAATCATAGGATTGATTTTGTGCAATCTGAGTTTTTATTAATAAGTTAGTAAATATACTTTTTGGTTATTGGTGAACATGCCCGTGCTAAGCACGGGTTGTTGTGCTAGTGAATCATTATATCGGTAGTCCCATAATTGGATCTAAATATTTTTGTTGATGAACCTTCACATGTTCTTCACATAGAACATGTATATGATTTAGATTCAGATTCAGAGCCACCCGGTGTTTCCATTTGTTTCACATCATTTAAGGCGTATTGTTTGCAAAAAAAAAATGTATGAATTCATTCCCTAGAAAGTTTTATGCATAGACATGAATTCTCACATCAGGAAAGGCTAGGACGGCAGAAAGTTTAATATTCTTTCTCTTTAAAGGTGAATGTTGGTTGGTAAAAAAAAAAAAACTCAATTCAGGCCTTAAGAGAAGCCACATCAGCTTCTTGGGGCCCATTTGTGAATGTGTCATTTTAAAAACACATAATATTTGCCTTTTCAATAAAATGAGACTCTTAGGCTACATATGTGCCTTCTCAATAAAATGTGTCTCTTGGGTTACATATTTGCCTTTTTCAATAAAATGTGTCTCTTGGGCCCATTTATATGGATGTGACGCAATTCAAAGGGATGCCTTCCAACTCTATAAATTAAGGTTAAGGGATGCATACGAATTCTTTATATTTAAGATGAAACATGTATGCTGACGTGGATTAAAGGAAAAATGGTTTGGTTTTCATATTTTTAGGTTGATTTGAATTTTTTAATTATTTTGTTAGATTTACATGAAAGGGATATTAGTTTTAATATATTATTTAGGTCGCACGAGAGTGAATGTGGGCATCGCAGAGGAGCTTCATGCTAGTCACTCGAATCGTCTCGTAGGTCAATGAGGATTTTCATTTTAAGGAGAGCAATCACAGTAATCCTAATCTGGATTGTTAGCCAGAAAAGCTTCTAAAATAATAAAGACCATGTATGTTTACGAAACTCATCAGAAAAGCTTCTAAAAATATAATAAAGACACAGGATTAGGAAAGTCACACAGGGCTAGGAGTTCTAATTTAACTAGAATTGTGGACTACAAAAGCTATACAATTGCGATCTGTCTCCCAGACACTTATGAATACAGAGAGAACACTAGATTGATCCAAGGACTTAAATATAAGCACGAAGCAATCATCCCGTCAATCATCATCGTCACCGGATATGCACCAACTAAAGTAAGTTGACAATTTAAATATGTTTTCTTCCATTATCCTTCTTTCGCTCCACAAGTTTTTTTTTTTTAACCATCGGATCCCTTTGATCTTGTTCGCATCATAATTTCACTCTCTCAAAAGTTGATTTAATTTCTTCATCTAAGATGTAAATGGTTACTCAATCCCTATTTATTATAGAGAGGCCCTTAATTCTTAAGAATCTTAAGACGTGTATTCCTAAATATGGTTAAAAACGAATAAAAAAAGATGACATTTAATAAGCTCCCATTTAATACAAAAGTGAATAATTTGTTAATAAATTGATGTAAAGTAAATATCAAATTAGTGAAAATGAAGTAGAAGCAGACTTTCTCATAAAGTAAAAGTTTTTGAATGGTAAAGTAATCACTTTACTTGAGTTTTATGTTGTAAAATTTCTTCGGCACCAATAAAATAAAAGTGGAAGTTTCTAACTGCTAAGACTTTGCTTTCCCATTTGTTATGACCAACCAAATATGGGCAAAGTAAATTTGTTGTTGATTGAGATTATTTTACCACAAATTTTACTTTACCTCTTATAAAACAAATATTGCTTAATAAGGGAGATGAGAAATGAATGCCCAACCATCACCTTATTCATTCTTATCCCTGGAGAGTCATGTCACATCTACATCTTTACCTTATATTGATCACATCTCTACTCTCATCTTTACCTTTTTCGTTCTTATCCCAGGAGAGTCAATGTCACATCTACATCTTTACCTTATATTGATTACATCTCCACTCTTTAATAATCATTTGTTTGAGCTCATTTGACCATGAATTCTTACGTGTTCAACTCCATTCAAACAAATGGGTCCAATAGGAAACTTTTTCAAGATCCAACAAGGTTCTACCCCATACATCCAGATTATATCCATCTATAATTTGGGTTGGGCCTGGTTTGAGCTGTAGTTGAACCCCCTAGGCTTTGATGACTATGTTGGTTTGGCGAGATTTTCACGTAAAGAAATACTCTAAAATATATCTATATATTTGCCTTGCATGCAGACCGTTGTTGCCATGTTACTACCCTAATGATACATGAATGAACATAGCCACCTAGTTGTTTAATCCTATATTTTAAGGATATGTTTCTTTACTAGAATTCAAGAAGCTTTTGTTTCGGGAATTTCTTAATTTCTAGATATAGAATTCCTGGATGCTCCCATGTACTTGAGCATCCAGAAACTCCACCAATAAAGGAGTTTGAATTTCTAAATTCTCAAAGGTTATATTTTATACCTTTCAAGCGGCCGAAATCTTGAATTGCTTGTGAAGAAATATGACATTTGCAAATGTCATAAGACAAAATGTCACATCATATAAAAAAAAAAAAAAAACCCAACATGATAAATTCCAGTAAGAAACTCTAATAAAGTAACAAGCCCACAAGCTAGATAGCCATTGAAGGAGAAAAAAAAAAGTCTCATTCTCCTTGTTTAAGCCACATCAAATCCTTGAATCAATGTTAGCTATAGCTCCCAGATCTTTATTTTGAGTTTGAAATCTCCATGGTTCATATTAATTCCAAATCTGATTCCGCCAGATCTACTGGCTGCTGCTCCCCCTTACCAAATTAGCCAAAATCAATTTTAAAGTTCTGTTTTGGTTGACACTCCAGATGCAGATATTTCGGATATGTGAATAGTTGGTGTTCCTTGGAAATCAAGACCTGTTGATTGCTTGTGGGTGTGATTCAGTTGAATTGGATTTACTTTCTTAACTTCATCTTTAACATTAACATGCTTATGAGAATTTAGTTATAGAATTCTTGATGTTCTACTTTAGTACAAAGTTTTGGTACTGTTTGATGGATTCCCTCTTGCAAAATCTATACGATGGGTTCCTTCATCTCATGGTACTTCTTATGAATGGTTAGGATATTCTTTGTTTGAATCCTTGCCATTTTGAAAGAGGGGACTATTTTCCATTTTTTCTATTTTTTTTTTTTTTGGAAGAATCATATTTTTGAGCGCTTCTTATGTTGGAGTCCGGATCACCTATGCAGATACTACACCTTCACTGTGAGTCGACCAATAACAGACGGTTACGTCATCCAAAACTTTAGGTGATTTTGACACCTAAATTTTTGGATGATGTGGTGGACTGTTATTGGTCCACTCATGGTGAAGATGTAACAAATACGATAGGTGATCCAGACTCCTTATGTTGTGTTAGCTCTGTTTCTTAAGAAAATTCATTTGCTTTCTTTTAATATTTTCTTCCTAATTGAAAGCAACACTTAGTCTGGTCAAACTGAATTACTATATATATAAATCCTTTGTGATTTGGGTGGGATGTATCATGTATCGGTTGGAAAAATGGCTAAGAGCACCACTAGCTTGTCAAAGTTTGAGCCAAAAACTAAGTGGGACCTACTTATCCTTTTTTATGGGAATAAATTGGAATGTATTCTACTCCATGAGTAGATTAATGACATGTATTGGATTGCTCTAATCTATTAAGGAGTGAATGAGAAATTACCTCCTAAACACTACTACTTAAATATGTTAAACATGGAAACAAAAGGAAATGGTGAACTTGCTTCCCACATTGCTTGGGAGCAAAACATTCATTGGGTATAAATATGTTTACATTGGTAGTATAAAATGAGCCCCAAAGGGCATTCCACTTTTGTGGATGAGGGAGGACTTAGATTAAGGTGGGGTCACCACCACACATGCGTGCCCCGCTCCGCACCGAATTGGGCTGGGCTTGGGCTTGGGCTTGGGCTTGGGCTTCACGCACGAGATGGGCCTGGCTCGACCCACTACCCATTTGTTATTTTTGGAGAAATTTTATTTAATAAAATTTTCTTTTTGCAAATGGGATGTGTCCTTAGTGGTATGTCCATTCGCATCTGAAAGGGTGTGTCCAACCCCATGAGGTGTGTCCAAAGAAGCATCTGTTCATTGAACAGTCACTGTTCTGAACAGATGCAACCCCCATGAAGAGACCTGATTCAAGCTATAAATATGCATCTCGTTCATGCTTTTTGTTAATCCCATTCACTGCTGTTGCATTGCATTTTCGAGTCATCGTCAAAGAAAGAGACCTGCTGCTGCACTTTTGGTTCGCCTGTCACACAGTTTGTAGTGCTGCAACTGTTGTGGAACTGATTATTGTATCCTGGGAGACAAACAATGTTGAAGCTTGTAAGCATCATTGCGGGGGCGAATTTTATCTTAAGGACATACTGTTACGCACTAGCCTTGATCATCCTTCTTCTGCGAGTTGCTGGACTTCAAAACTTCAACAACAACACTCTGTTTCTGCCTTCAAACAGTGAGTGATTTTATACTGTATTTGCTTGTTGTTTGGTTCACTATGAAAAGACCTATCTCCTAAATACTGAACTATTACTGTATGTACTCCGACTAACAATCTTAAGACAAATTTTTTTATTTTTCTGAGTACACTCTGTTATCAGTTTTACTTCAGTATTTCTGGTTTCGGTTTATGTCAGTTTTACTACTGGTTTCTAGTTCTTTTGTTTATAAAACTAGTATTGTAAAACTGAGTTTCTCTCTTTTATATAACTTGGTACAGAACTTCAATTTGTTTTGTAACTTGCTTTCTGGTTGCCTCAGTTGAGTTTTAATTTACAGTAGTGTTAGTTTATAAGTCTACAGTATACTCTGTGTTTATTTTATTTCTATTCTGTTAACAGTAATGGGTATTGAGAAGAATACTCCAGTCAGTACCCTTGCCCCTGTTATGGTGAACAATGGGGAGAAACCTGAGAAGTTCAATGGTAATGAGCTCAAGAGATGGGAATAGAAAATGTTGTTTTATCTCACTACCTTGAACTTGGCTAGGTTCCTCCATGAAGAAGCTCATGCTTTAACAGAAGGTGAGACAGACAAGCAAGTAGTTGCTGCTGTAGAAGCCTAGAAGCATGCTGACTTCCTCTGTCAAAATTATATACTCAATGGACTAGACAACACATTATATAATGTGTACTGTTCATTGAAGACTGCTAAGGAATTATGGGATTCTCTTGATAAAAAGTACAAGACTGAAGATGCCGGAATGAAGAAATTCATTGTGGGTGGATTCCTTGACTACAAGATGATCGATTTCAAAGTAGTAATCAATCAAGTTCAGGTAATTCTCCATGAAATTCATGCAGAAGGAATGTCTCTTAGTGAGTCTTTCCAAGTGGCAGCAATCATTGAAAAATTGCCACCACTTTAGAAGGATTTTAAGAACTACCTTAAGCATAAGCGAAAGGAGATGAAATTTGAAGACCTAATTGTCAGGTTGAGGATAAAGAAAGACAATCGTGCATCTGAAAAGAAAGCAGGAAAAACTTTTACTGAAGCTAAGGGAAATGTGGTGGAACATGGGCAGAATCCCAAGAAAAGGAAGAACAATCCCAATGGTCCAAAACAAGGTCTCAATGACAACAAGATGTTTAAAGGCAAGTGCTATGTATGCGATAAACCAGGCCACCATGCCAAGGACTGTTGTAAGCCCAAGGACCAAGGCAATACAAGCAAGAAACCAGCACAGGCCAACATGACAGACTTGGACACTCTCTCCACTGATGTCTCATACATCAATCTTTATGTTATGGTCTCAGAAGTCAATCTGGTTAGTGACACAAGAGAATAGTGGGTGGACACTGGGGCCACTTGACATGTCTGCTCTATTAAAGAGATGTTCTCTATTTATCATACATCAACTAGAGAACAACTCTTCATGGGCAACTCTGCCACTTCTAAGGTTGAAGGCTAAGGCCAAGTGGTATTAAAGATGACTTTTGGAAAGGAACTCACCCTCAACAATATGCTACATGTACCTGATATACGCAAGAATCTTGTATCAGGCTCATTACTAAGTAAGAAGGGTTTCAAAATTGTATTTGAGTCGGATAAGTTTGTACTTACTAAATCTGGGATGTACGTGAGAAAAAGTTACATGAGTGATGGGCTCTTTAAGATGAATGTAATGACAATTGTACCTAATGAAAAAAACTCTTCTGCTTATATGCTTGAGTCCTCTAATATGTGGCATGGTAGATTAGGTCATGTTAACGATGATGCTTTGCGTAGATTAGTTAATATGGAATGTTTGCCTAAATGCAATTTTGATTCAAATATCAAATGTGAAACATGTGTAAAAGCTAAACTTACGAAAACTTCTTTTCACTCAATTGAACGAATTTTTGAACCCCTTTAATTAATTCATTCTGATATCCGTGACCTAAAGTTTGTTCAAACTAAAAGTGGTAATAAATATTTTCTTACATTCATTAATAACTGCACAAGATACTGTTATGTTTACTTACTGAGAAGTAAAGATGAGGCCTTGGAAATATTCAAACATTACAAGAATGAGGTTGAGAATCAACTTGATAAAAAAATCAAGGTGATAAGAAGCGATAAAGGGGGTGAATATGAATCACATTTTGGTGAATTCTGTTCACAGTATGGTATTATACACCAAACTACTGCTCCTTATTCACCTCAGTAAAATGATGTTGCTGAAAGGAAAAACAGAACTTTAAAAGAAATGATGAATGCTATGTTAATAAGTTTTGGATTACCTCAGAATTTGTGGGGGGATGCTATCCTTTCCGCAAATTATATTCTCAATCGAATACCTCAAAAGAAAACCAATAAGACTCCATACGAATTGTGGAAAGGCAGAATCCCTACCTACAAATACTTGAAAGTGTGGGGGTGTTTGGCTAAAGTAGCGGTTTCTACACCTAAAAAGGTTAAAATAGGACAAAAAATAGTTGATTGTGTATTCATTGGGTATGCTCATAATAGCAGTGCGTATTGGTTTCTAATTCACAAGTCTGAGATTCCCGATATGCATCCTAATACTATTATTGAGTCAAGGAATGCATCGTTCTTTTAACATGTATTTCCTTACAAACCATCACACGAATCGAGTTCTCCTAAAAGAACTCATGATACTGCTAGAAGCAGTAATCAAAACCAACAAGAGCTTGATGAACCTAGACGAAGTAAAAGAGCTAGAACATAAAAAATGTTTGGTTCAGATTTTCTAACACTTTTGTTAGAAGATGAGCCTCAAAGCTTTAAAGAAGCAGTGTCCAGTCCCGAAGCACCATATTGGAAAGAGGCAATAAATAGTGAAATTGAATCCATTTTGCAAAACCATACATGGGAACTAGTGGATCTTCCACAAGGTTGCAAAACTCTTGGATGCAAGTGGATATTCAAGAGAAAGATGAAAGCAGATGGATTAATCGAAAAGTACAAGGCCAGGCTTGTTGTTAAAGGGTACAGACAAAAAAGAAGGCTTGGATTATTTTGATACTTATTCACCAGTTACAAGAATAACATCCATTCGAATGTTAATTGCAATTGCCGCTATACATAATTTTGAGATACATCAAATGGATGTAAAGATAGCTTTCTTAAATGGTGAATTAGATGAAGAAAAATATATGGAACAACTAGAAGGGTTTAATATTCCAGGTCAAACTAAGAAAGTTTGTTGGCTTGTCAAATCTCTATATGGATTAAAACAAGCACCAAAACAGTGGCATGAGAAATTTGACAGTTTGATAATGTCAAATGGGTTTCAGATCAATGAATGTGACAAGTGTGTATATGTCAAGAACGCTAACAATGGCTGTGTCATTATTTGCTTATATGTTGATCATTTACTCATCATCGGTAGCAGTGATGCTATCATTCAAGCTACCAAGAGAATGTTGAACAATAAGTTTGATATGAAAGATTTAGGTGTTGCTGATGTCATACTAGGAATTAAGATTTCTAAAACATCGGATGGACTGATATTATCTCAACCACACTATATTGAAAAAATACTTAAGAAATATAATCAAGACAATAGCAGTCCATTAAAGACACATATAGATATTAGTATCCATTTATCCAAGAATAATGGAAAAGGCATATCACAACGAGAATATGCGCAGATAATTGGCAGCCTAATGTATGTAATGAATTGCACTTGTCCTGACATTGCATATGCGATTAGTAAATTGAGTAGATACACAAGTAACCCAAGAGCAGACCACTTGAAGGCCTTAGTTAGGGTTTTAAGATATTTAAAATACACTCAAAACTATGGATTGCATTACTCTAAATATCAAGCTATACTTGAAGGCTACTGTGATGCCAACTGGATATCAGAAATAAAAAATTCAAACTCCACAAGTGGATATCAATTTACACTTGGTGGTGCAGCGGTATCATGGGAATCTTCTAAACAAACATGCATTGCTAGATCCACTATGGAATTTGAGTTTATTGCACTGGATAAGGGCGGTAAAGAAGCTGAATGGCTTCGTCAATTCCTAAAAGATATTCCAATGTGGTCAAAACCTGTGCCTCCTATCTGAGTTCATTGCGATAGTCAATCAGCAATTGGAAGGGCACAGAGTAAATTATATAACGGTAAGTCTCGACATATTTGTCGAAGGCATAATACCGTGAGACAACTGCTCTCTAATGTAATTATGACGATTGAGTAC
This sequence comes from Umbellularia californica, assembly GCA_028538565.1. Classification (NCBI taxonomy): domain Eukaryota; kingdom Viridiplantae; phylum Streptophyta; class Magnoliopsida; order Laurales; family Lauraceae; genus Umbellularia; species Umbellularia californica. Next base: position 12,371,480 of record JAPQWN010000005.1, read on the forward strand.
ATAAAGTCTATGGATAACATTGCGGATCCTCTTACCAAAGGTTTAGCAAGAGAGAAAGTAAATCGTTCATCGAGGGGAATGGGCTTGAAGCTTATGAATGAAAAGTCGCCATAATGGAAACCCTACCTAGGTGACTGGAGATCCCAAGATCGAGGTTCAAAGGAACAACCGAATTGAGTGTGACTTAATGATATCACTATGGAGATAAAATCTCATGCTCATTTCTATGATATTAATAGTGATACCTGCAGTGGTAATTAGGATAAGCAAAGCTTTTAATGATTCTTATATCTTGGCTAATCAGATGGGGTATAACAGGATACTCTTAATAAGAATCACCTATGTGAGTGTGAACTGGGCCAATTCTATGAGAATAATAAGGCTAAAATTCTCTAAAGCACTCATGAAACCAGGCATTGTTCTGGGCCAAAATGAACACAATCATGAGAGCCAACTGTGCCAGGGAAAATTCTGTGTGAACTCTATTGTCTCGGTTTACGCAAAAGGCTGAGCAGTTCAAGACATCTTGTTTACTGTTCAACCGGTAAATCCGATAGTACTTCACAAAGGAATGTTCAAGGCCACAAGCTACCTTTCTCTATACAGAACATTTTCAATTGTACTCTTTCTGTGTGTCTACATATCATTTCATTGCTTTCAGTCAATTTCATTCATGTGTGGGATTGTTGAAAAAATGGCTAAGAGCACCACTAGTTTGTCAAAGTTTGAGCCAAAAACTAAGTAGGACCCACTTATCCTTTTTGGTGGAAATACATGAGAATGTATTCTACTCCATGAGTAAATTAATGACATATATTGGGTTGCTCTAATCCATTAAGGAGTGAATGATAAATTGCCTCCTAAACACCACTACTTGAACATGTTAAATATGAAAACAAAAGGAAGTGATGAACTTACTTCCCACATTGGTTGGGAGCAAAACATTCCTTGAGTATAAATATGTTTACCTTGGTAGTATAAAATGAGCCCCAAGGGGCATCCCACTTTTGTGGAGGAGGGATGACCTAGATTAAAGTGGGGTCACCACCACAAGCGCGCCCCGCCCGGGCTTGGGCTTCACGAGCGAGTTGGGCCTGGATCGGCCCATTACTCATTTAATATTTTTGGAGAAATTTTATTTAATAAAATTTTCTTTTTGTAAATGGGATATGTCCTTAGTGGTGTGTCCATTCGAATCTGAAAGGGTGTGTCCAACCCCATGAGGTGTGTCCAAAGAAGCATCTGTTCATTGAATAGTCACTGTTCTGAATAGATGCAACCCCCATGAAAAAACCTGATTCAAGCTATAAATATGCATCTCGTTCATGCTTTTTGTTAATCCCATTCACTGCTGTTGCATTGCATTTTCGAGTCATCGTCAAAGAGAGAGACTTGCCACTGCGCTTTTGGTTCGCCTATCACACAGTTTGTAGTGCTGCAACTGTTGTGGAACTGATCATTGTATCCTGGGAGACAAACGCTGTTGAAGCTCGTAAGCACCATTGTAGGGGTGAATTTTGTCTTAAGGACATAGTGTTACACACTAGCCTTGATCATCCTTCTTCTGCGAGTTACTGGACTTTAAATCTTCATTAACAACACTCTGTTTCTTCCTTCAAACAGTGAGTGATTTTATACTATATTTACTTGTTGTTTGGTTCACTATGAAAAGGCCTATCTCCTAAATACTGAACTATTACTGTATGTACTCGGACTAATAGTATCTTCCCTTCATGGTTATTTTGAGGGCATCGAAACACTTCATACCATCTATTTGATTTTCCATTAAAAATATTGAGTACACAAATACTAATCTATTATAGTAATCTTCACATCTTAGAAATGGTGGAATCACAAAAATCATCTTCTCGTTCGAAATTTATCTAGGACGTGCATTGTTGTTTTGTTCAGTGATACCTGTATGGACAACAATGTCCAAACTCAATTTCCCAGAATCCAGAATAGATACTGATATAGCTATCCTGTTGATAACATACTATTTTTAGGATTATTTTTGTTTGGAATATTCTGCTTATGATGTTGTTAATACAGATAAGCAATCTCGTGGAAAAAGAGTATGATAAAATAACAAAGGTTTAAATGTAACAAAAGTAAGAGGATATCATTTACCAAAAAAAAAAAAAAAAACCAAAAGTAAGAGAATATTCTTTCAATACCCACTATCATTATCTATATCTAATTATGCCCAAAACTATTTGCTGAGCACATGCAATATCCTGGCATCCTATTTCAGGAAAATGATATGTTTTTGCATAGGGTAAAAGTGTTTTTTTTTTTTTTTCTTTCTTTTAGAGGTTAGAAATTTATCCTGACATTCTTTTGTTACTAGGAGTCGTTTGTCTAGACCCATTTACATATGTAAATGGTGAATATGTGTAACATTTACGTATCAATCATGTTTGTTTACAATTATTTACCCATTTTGCATGTAAATCAGATGTGTAAACGGTGTGAAAATGAGCCAATTTTCACACCAAGATTTGAACACCTATTGAGGTGGGAAACGGAGAATACTAAAACACATGCGCTTTCGAAGAATACCCGTTCGAGGTGGACAGTTTAGTGTTGGGCATTTCCGTGACATAGGTTATGTTCCGGGGTTTGAAACCCTTCTGCAATGCATTAGAAAAATAATATTAAAAGAGGTCTTAAAGTTGGGGCATTTCCGTGAAAGAGGTTCTAGGTTTGAAACCCCTCCAACGCATTAGAAAAATAATAATAAAAAGGACTCAAAACGGATGATTTTAAGGGACAAGATTTGTAAGACAAAAAGACATATTAGAGGATTAAAGTTGCTTCAATGATTTTAAGTGAGATGCATGGGTTAAGTTTTATTCAAATTAAATAATGAATTAAGTTCAATATTGAATTGAATATCAATTAATAAAAATAATAATAATATTGCTATTTGCTTAACCATCAGAATATAAATTCATATTTAATTAACCAAACATGTTGAACTGTATTTTTGTGAAGGTGATCACTGATAGAAATGTGTTTTTTTGAAAAGTATATTTCTTGTTAAAAGACATGTTCTTTTTTAATGATCTAAAATGCAAATGAAAACTTTGATATAAAATGGTCCTTTTTGTCTCCTTTTCAAATCGTTATATTAGAATTTAATTTAATGAATAATAAGTTTCATTTACAAAATCTTTTAATACATTTACACATATCATTGAAACAAACATGGTAAAATAAATCACATATGTAAGTGATGCAAAAATGGTGTTATTAGACAAACGTTGTGAAAAAAATGCATGTGTAAACGTTACATACTTAAAATTTGAATATTCATCATTTACATGTATAAATTGTATTTACATATTCCATGCGTAAAAGACAAATGACCCCTTACAGTTGCTTTAAGTTTAGCCCCCTTTAATGACCACATGTTGATCTAAGGCCTAGGATCAATAAAATTGTGCGATATTGTGAGAATTTGGTCCGGGAGGCACCCCTAACCACGAGGCGTAGCGTTTCAACAATGGACTTCAAACGACGAGTCTCCACTAGCCTGCATCGGAAATATCCAAACACTAACCCTAGGCTTATAAGTCTAACCCCGTCTTAACTCAGCACGAGGCCTTTTAAAACCGTGCGGCCCTGGAAACTGTAAGAACTCTGGAGTTAAGTATGCTTGGACGAGAATAGTAATTGGATAAGTGACCTCCTGGAAAGTCCTCGTATATGCATGTGGGCCAAAGCGGAAAATTTCATATTGAGTTGGGTGGGGCTATGATAGATATCCTAATCCTCCCGCCATATCTCACTGGATCATACCCCAGTAACCATAATGGTGTCAAATCAATCATCAAAATGTGCGCACCAATTCACATGCCGAAAACTCGCGAAGTGTCACATAGATGCCCCTAGGTCTTCAAGTTCAAAGCCATTTACTTGATGTTAGGACAAGGCTTTGATAATGATGATAATAAGAACTTTATAATAAACAAAATATAGGTTTTGAGCACTTTAGCATAAACAAAGAAGCATCATTTAGTGCCAACATACGTGATTGAGTGGTGTTGGCACCTTAATATCATATGTATACGCGCCCCTGGGCTTTCAAGTTCAAAAGTATCATCACTCTTGACCAATACACCATCATAACAGAAAAGAAGAAAAAACAGAAACAATAAAAAAAAAAAAGGAAAAAAAATACGTCATCATTCACCATTGCTACTTTCAATTGATCTTTTGTTCATTTTGACAGAAAGGTCTATTGTGATGGGTACCTGTGAGTACTGCAGGGTCTTTTTGAATTATATTATGTTGTGCAAGTGATAATTGTTAGAGCTTTTGAAAATAGTATATATGGGTTTTTCAAATTTTCAAGAACATGGTGTTTTGTGCCATAATGGATTGTTGCTGAGCTTTTAGTACCAACATTTTACTTGATGATACAGTTCATTATTGTAATGTTGAACTCCTCTTTTTTAAAAAAGGAAATCCATTGATTAGTCACTTTTTTATTGATTGATAATTAATTTGAATAATTAATTTTAAATAACTATTGAATTTGCATGAATTTAACCTGAGCATTGCATGGGCTTTAATGCTACGTAGCAGAAAAGATCATCTTTAATTTGTGTAATTTAATAGTGAGAACTGCATGTAAAAGGCCGAGAGATTCTCGGAACTTCTGCAACATGTCCGTTGACGCACCTTTTACTACATATTTACCTTTATTTCTTTAATTTTAAGCACTTTACTTTAGGAAGTTAACAATTTTAACTACTTTTGATAATATATTTCTTAGAATTCCTACGAATTCAATTTCGTTTAAGCGAAGAGCTCCCACCTTTTCTTTGTGAGAAGTGAGAACTATCAAATTGATAATATGCATAAAACACTAAATTTGCTTGAGAAAAAAAAATACTTAATTGCTATCTTTATATCTAGAAGTCATCAACTGCAGTCAGAATTGCCCGGTAGCTAACATCTGATTTAACCAATTTAGCCCACTTTCAATTGGTCAGTGGGTTCATTTTATCCCCTGCCAATGCGTTACCTATGCAAACCAGTAAATGAGATAATTAGCTGCCAGCAATACAATGCAACACAGTATAGGATCCTCCCTCTCTCTCTCTCTCTCTCTCTCTCTCTCTCTCGCCTTGTGAATGCGGAAAGGTAGGTGACTGCGTCTTGCATGCATCCTCGCGAATTTTTCGACATTATTGTGCAATTGGACATGGACCGTCGCGAATTTTTCGATATTATTGAGCAATTGGCCTAGGAAGCTTTGAAGTGAAAGCCTGCAATCCACACTTCCTTTATTGGTTTCTGCAATACTTCTGCGCAGGCAATTTTACATGCATGGGGCCAACTTGCATTGTTGATCCAGATGGTTGGATCGGGTAATCTCCACTTCAATCTATTGGGATAAAGGAGGTGTATTTCTTTTGCAATGCTCCATTGAAGCGAGTGCTAGATTGTCTACATTGTTGTGTTGACATGATTTTTCCCCGATGCATCTTTTGACACTTTACACATACAATCAAAGTCAAATAAAGCCTCCATCTTCCAGACAAAATGTCACATCAAATGCACTTTATTCAAAACTCCTCCCATCTTCTTCATACAAAAAGTATAAAAGAAACTACCTTTATCTACTAAAAAAAAAAAAAACTCCACTTCTCCATACAAAAAGTCAAAAAGTTTCCACAACAAACAACTAAAAATAAATTACCATCATAACACACTTTTATTTTATTCTTTCTTCAAAATCAACTTTACTTGACTTGACTATTTAGTTGAGTTACCAAACTGGCCTAGGTTTTGATTGGACGAAACTGCATTACCTAAAACTACTTATATTTTAGGGGCTTTTGGCTGTAGGTCGCGGTAGGTCCCTCATCATTTGTTTTTATAGCCTAAGGTTCACAATATTTTATCGTACTGACGGCAATCCTCTCGTAAAAATAACGCACTGAAAAAGACAAAAATGCCCTTGTACATGTTAGCAAAAGCAGAACTCAGATAAATTTATCTGAGTTTTGGCAAAATTCAGATAAAACTCAAATAGATTTACCAAAACTCAAAAATAATTCAAATATAAAACAATATATGCCAGATCAAATTCTAATATAAAACAATAAATACCAAACATTTCTTCCTGATCACACACTCAAATCTCATCTCCATTCTAATTAATTTCTCCATCAAATCTCATCTCCATTCCAATTTCTCTTCATCTTGGGTCCTGTAGTGTTGAAAGTGGGTGGGCCTCGTGAATAGATTTTCAAAACTTTTGACCCACTTGACTAAGAGATCAAGTATCCATAAGGCTAAAAACCCAATCCAGGATGTCTAACCCTCAATCTCATGATCATGTACAGTAAGTAAAACTATTTAAAAGATAGAACAGAAGCGAACAAGCATCCATTAAAACCTACAACATACAAGGAAGTAGATTATACCTTTGGAGCTCGGTTGCGCTCTAATGGAGAAGTTGATGACTTTCGTTGATGTAGAACTTTTCCACAAACTAAGATCAGAATCTCCAACACCTCTTAGCCTTCCATACTATGACCCAAATCAGATTTCTCTTCTCAAGAAGATTGGTGGAATCTCCAAGAGACAACCCAACTCGAAACTCTAAGGAACTAGAAGAGGAAGAGAGAAGAAAGCAGTGCAACTATTGCACAAAAAGAATGGACGTTTTTTACTCCAATATTATTGACGTCCAAGAGGGGTGGATTCCCTTTTATAATCTCCCAGGTCTCCTCTTTTCTTAATTGAAATAGAAGTCTTACTTCCATAACAATTAGTAAATATACTATTACCACTATTAGAAGTCATACTTCAAATAGAAATAGTAACTTTCTAATTCATTCATTTTAGAGTTCGAATAGGATTAGTATATTTCTAATAACTTGGGCTAGCGTGGGGACCACTTGAGATTCTATAGAAAGTTGGCTCCAACTGAGACACGCGACCCCACATCTCATGTGCAATCCGGGCCAACATTTAATTGCAAATAACACCACTATATATATGCAATTGCACTCCAGTCTTAGGAATAAATTACAATGAAGACCCTAAACTTCTCAATTACCACAAGTAGGCCCCTCTATCAATATCTATGGATCAATTGGAATAAATCTGTCTCTTCCAATCTTAGTTCCACATCTTATTATCCTTGAGCCCCAATTAATCACTGTGATCATCAGTACCATCCAATTAACTCTTAATCGAGATGGGTGCGCACTTACTAATGACAAATCCATTAATTGGCACAAGGGGATAAAAGAGATAGATTCCTTTTTGATCATTCAATGTTCCCACAGTCCTACTACCACATACCCAAGACACCGAGGTGTTGACCTACAGTTGGCCTCACTCATTGGTAACTCAAAGCAAATGAATATATAGAAACTTGAGTTCATCAATGTCTCAGGATTGAGAGCCTATTGCTAGGGAATTATGAGAGCATATCTTATTATAGAGACGGAAATTCCATAAGGTGCTTCTCATGGTCCTTCAATACATCTAATGTACCAGCACATTGATCCAGAATCTTCCATTCTGATGATCGAGACAAATCACACTATCTCATAGTGATCAAAGTGCTGCAACCTTATCAGATGAGATACTCAGTCTCATCATTGGTTGTGAAGATATTTTAAGTATAAGATTTGTGACATATATCTCCCGTGTGTGGATCTTATCCATACACATATATCACATCTAATATACTAATGGGACCTGATTCAACTTATGAACCATTATATCATATGTATTGGTCATGTGCATAAAGTAATAAAATAACATTCATCTCATGAAAGTAAAGCATGATTTTGTTGATAAATAAAGAAATTAATCAATTTATCACATCAACTGATGGAATGAGTCCATACAATCTAACATGTAGGCCATTCCTCCTTATAAATCTCTTTTAGGAAAACCTTAACTAGATTCTCCAGAGAAGACTTGAGTTTATCAGGAACTAATTTCTCCACCACATTTGACTCATCGATGTTTATTGTAGGACCCCATTTCCTAGCATAGTTTATCCATGGAGGCTCAATTATCGAACCCATGTATTTTGCAGCCACAACCTCTAAATGAGCTCCTGTGTCCATCCTCACCTAACTGAGTTGTCTTAGTCTGATATCAAATAAAAAGGACTTTAAATAAATTTATTTTTTTTCAAATTCGGATAAATTTGTTTTGGTCCAAACTCAGATAAATTTATTCGAGACTCAAAAAATTGTTCAAAACTCAGATAAATTTGTCTGAGTTTTCCCAGAAACTCAGATAAATTTATTTGAGTTTTGCCATAAGTTCAAATAAGTTTGTCGAAAACTCAGATAAATTTATTTGAGTTTTGGCAAATTTATGAGTTTTTGTCCAGTTTATCAGAATTTCTGGGAAATTAGTCTGAGCTCGGCGACACCAAAAGTCAGAATACGGAAAATCAGATTCTAATAAAAATCGAAATCCAAAACAAGAACACTTGATGACCACGATCCAATTGAGAAAAGAGAGAGAGAAAACAAGCAAAATAGCAAACTGCTCTTTTTCAAATCAGTTGTAGAGAGAGATTTGAAAGAGATTTCAGATGAAAGAGTAAGAGAAAGTAAAACTGTTTCTATCTTTGAAGAAATGAAAGAGAGAGAATTGGAAGTCATGGTGGCGATGGAAGGTACTCTGCAATGATACTCCATAACCATGGAAAGGAACGGAAAATGAAAAATGAGAGAGAAGAAGAAGGAATGAGTTCTCTGAGACAATAGAGAATAAGAGATAACTTGGCCTAGGAATGAGGGTTGAAAGGGCAAATTAGTCATGAAAATATATGACGTGGCATATTAGGGACCTCTCACCAAAATATCTCCAGCTGTCTGGACTATAAACATTAGAGAAAAAGTTATTGGACGGGATGCCTTAGAAGACCATACTCAAGGACGGTTAGCTAATTTACCTTATATTTTATTTTCTATTGATTTGATTCTTTACTTTATCTTTATTTTACAGTAAAATTATCAAATGGGCTCATTATAGGAAATGTTTGTATAGCGTCTATGGAATGCACTGCCTTTCCTACTCCCTCTCCACTCAGTAAAAAAGGGACACGGAAAATCAAGCTGCCTTTTGTGCTCTTCCTTGTGGAAATGCATTCACAACAAATAATGGAAAACCTTTTTATAGAAAAACATTCCACTTTTCCTTTATGTTTTCGCAGAAAAGCGGTGGCATAAATGTTCCCTTTAGGTTCTATATACAATTTGTTTGGTCTTATGTGCTTTATCTTGATTATTCTCACCAAATTTTATTTTCCTTTGATTTGATCTTTACATTAGTCATCATGTTTGGGGGATTTTGTTAATTTCAAGGGTTACTGGTGTGTGATTTTAAGAATTCTTCTTAATGGGGTATACAGAGTCAGACAAGTTGGACCTTCATGGTTCACCTAATGTTTCATTAACTTTTAACATTTGACTTAGGCACTTCAAATACTAACCCATTTTGATCAAATGAAATCACATATGCCCATAGCTACTGGTTTGCACTATGTTGTTATTTTTATTTTTTTCCTACATAGGGGATTTGGGCTTAAACACTCTTGCTCATACACCGATGTCCCTTACCAGTTGAGCTATCATGGGGAACACCTTGTGTGTTTCTTTGTACGTGTGTGGTGGAGGATCTTTTGCGCATTGCATAATTTTGCTACAGAGTTAGATCAAACACTTAATATGAAATAGAAGTTTGAGTTAATAAAAATGATAGGTGTAGGTGCACGAAAATTCACAGACCCGGAGATGGTGAATTCTGGACCTACTAGAGATGTGGTGTGATGCCTCAGAAAAGAACCTGAAAGGAGAAGAATGGAAAGAGCAGTCAAAAACCCTGGCTGAAGGCAGCGCAAGGCTCTCCGATGCCTAAGTCAGTACGAGGACGTGACAGTAGGGTAGAGATTTTCAAATGTCAATTGTAAGTGTCTGAGTGCGTACCTTTTGAGGAGACTGAGTCCTCTTTTATATAGTGATAGGGACTCACAGATCGATCGACGTGATTCCCTTAATCGGGGTAACTGTCCCTCAATCGGGGTAACTGTTTCAGTCGATCACGCCCCTTAAATGGTGATAACGGCTCAGTCAATACCTATCCCCCATTTATAATCGTAACGTTGTTCATTCCCCTTAACATTCGCCGCCTCATAAACCATACAGCCACGTCCCTCGGCCGTTACGCCATGTCTAGGCGACCGAGATTGAGGCGAGTACATCCGAGGTTAGATGCGGCCGAACTGAGGTAGGAGTGAGCTGAGGGAGGTGCGTCTGCAATACAAACAAGTCGACCGAACTGGTTCGGCAAGTATGAGATCTCTGCCGAACTGTGATGCTAAAGCCGAGATCGAGACGAGTTCGGTGTCGAAATACCGCGTATTCCCCTTATTGCTGACGGAGTGGGCCCAATCTCGGTGTTCGAGAAATGCCCCCACACAATTGCCCCCTAGCTTTCGACCCTTGGGAGCTATCTTCCCGAGGTCGGGAGCTATAGAGAGATATCCGACTTCGAACGATTCGTCTTCTATGGGCTTGTCTCTTGATCGTGCTGTGCTGTTATCATCTTGCCTTTTCCCTATGTCTTCGCACCATCCCAAAATTTCTTTATGACATTTAAACACCGGTGACACGATCGAGTAGGAAAACAAGACGATGATGCCACGTGTCATGGCTCAGATGGTGGCTCGTGTATAGAGGGATCCGTTTCCCGTGTTTAGCACGTAGAACGATGCTTCGTAAATGGGCGCGTATTTCCTGTGCTTGGGATAAGCAGCCTAAGCCTATAAATAGGGTCCTTCTTCTCCTGATTGAATCACTCTTGAATTTTGACGTTTGGTATTTCAATTCGAGAAGACAGGTGCTTGGCCTCTATGGAGTTAACACTCGTCGGCGAGAAGAAAGACCTCCGTTTTTACAAGCCTGAAGTTTCATTTGGTGTAACTACAATGGCTGGCTCGAGCTTAATGGGAGGAACTTGCCCCCTAATGTGCTCTGACTGTGCTATCTCTCCTGAGGCTTCTGGCCAACTGCGCTATCTCTCCTGAGATAGACCTTGATCTTTTGATGATAGGAGATAAGACATCTATGTCAAGATGTCAGAAGATGGCGCAGGATTTATTCTGGGCAAGAGACCTCGAACGCCTCCGAATTGAACTCTGCCCGTATCGTGGAGCTGCTCTTCTACGAAGAACACGCCTTTCAAGAGCAGGAAGATCATATCTGTAATTTTTATGAAGTCGAGTAATCCATTGTATTAGATGTCATGTAACAAAAATGACTTAATAAAAATTATCAAATTTTGTCTGTGGTCCAATCTCTTTCTCCGTGTGTTTGCTTTGCTTGATTATTTCTGTAGCAACAATCTCTTTTCTATATGCCTATGAAGATAAAACCATTTTTTCTCAAATGGGAACTTTTGCGGAGCTATTATACCGAACTGGGGCTACTGCCGAGCTGTCACTTCTGCCGAACTGCGGCTCCTGCCGAGCTGTCACTTCTACCGAACTGTAGCTCCTTCCGAGCTGCAATCCGCCGAGATACAATCTGCCGAACTTGAGATACCCTTGGATATCAATTTTTGGATCCGACTTTGGGTCAAATCGATGTCGCTTCATATCCACCCGATGTCGCTTCGCTATCTGCGATATTAAATGCCTCGCCCTGACTGGCGCGGGAAATAAGCTGACGGCACCACGTGTCGACTCTCCACGGGATGCGCAGTCTTTTCCAAGTGGCGCATATGGCGGCTAATCAATAATAGAAACCGCCTTTTACGAATTCCAAAAGGGTGCTGTGTGTATCGAAACGACGCATGATGGGTTGCCTTTATTGGATGTACCTTCTTCTTACTATAAGTAGGGGAACTCCTTTTATCTTTTCTTCTTCTTTACTCTGCATTTTGCTGTGAAAGAGAAAGGCTCCTTCCGACGAGTTTTCTCACGGAAAAGGCTTTCGATCGATAAGGAGTGCTGTAGGAATCGAGTCCCATCCCTGGCCTCTGTCTTTGTAAGTCTTCTTTTCTTTGCCTTGTTCTTTTTCTACATCTAGGGTTCCATTTTCCCTCTGTTCTTCGCCTCTGCCCCTTCTTTCTCTCAGAAAAATGGGTGTCTATAGTCATTGGTTAGAATCTGAGGGAGCGTTAAGAGACCTTAGGATTAGGTATCAGATTTCTGACGACGTCTTCCTCAAGGCTCCCGAACCCAAATCCTATATCGATGGCAGCATCTATGATGGCTGGATGCCGTTCCCTTTAGTAGCCATAATAGAGGGCGGGGTTCGTTTTCCCCTTAAGCCCTTGCTCAGGGACTGTCTCCGGGCTTGGCACCTCTGTCCATGTCAGTTGATGCCCAACGCCTTCAAAGTCATAATGGGCACCGCCGCGCTTAATGACATTTTAGAGATCAATTTAGGCGTTCATGATATTGAGGACGCCTATGAGCTGTGTAAGTCAAAAAATAGCTTTTACCTCCGAGTTAAGTCGCGCCGAACGGCATTCGTTCGTGCCCTAGAGGATTCGAACAAATATGCCGGGGACGATCGTCTGCTCGTCTCAGGTAACTGGGAGTTCGGTGATGACGAGCCGATGTCGCAGAGGTTCAACCGGATCCCGCGCCGTCTCGGCATACCACCAAGTAAATATAGCTTTTTTGTAAATTTTCGCTACATCTTATTCTCTGTGGAGCCGACCTGATGTCCTTCTATGTTATAGGTGCGCGCGAGAGGAGAAAGGAGGCCAGACGAGTCGGATGGGTGAAGAACGCGGCCTGGTTTCGGGCCGTTGAGACGTATCGAGGCCACGAAGATAGGTCGGCCTTCGCCCTTTTAGACTACGAGCCGAGATACCGCTCTTACAAGAAGAGCCTCGCACACCGCCAAGATGCCTTAGCCGAGGTTGAGGGAACCGTAATCGAGGAGGTCGATCGGGAGCGGGCTGTAGACGATATTGAGGGCCGAGATTCACCAGGGACTGAAGCATCCACTTCAGGTTCCGACCTCGGGGACGGAAGTTCTTCTACGAGTAGCTCCGGAGAAGACGAGCCAATGGACAAAAACCGCCCGAGACCCCCAGTGAAGAATCTTCGGTCTGCAGCCTTTGGGGGTGTGACTCAAGGTGCTGCCGCTTCATCCTCCAGGGCTCCTTCTTCCGTACCTTCTTCTTCCAGGCCCCAATCTTCCATGCCTGGTACTGGTGTTCCTCCTTCTTCTTCTGCCCAAACCTCGGGGGTTGGTACCGACGAGGTCGCAATGGAAGAGGTACGCCGGCAAAAGAGAGTCAGAACTGAGGGGCAGTCTGCCCTAACTACTGTGCAAAGGAGGGTTGACCCAGGGGCGACGAGCCAACGGTCTTCAGTGGCGCCCTGGAGGCCGAGCTTGCTGCTTCAGCCAGGAAGACCGTTGACCGTGGAGGACCGACTTGGCGGTCATCCCTTAGTGGCGGCTGCGCTTGGCGACGCTTGTACTTTGCCCCGAGACATGGAGAAGCATGATGAGCTTGACGACGTCATGTTGCTAGTGACGCAAATGGAGTCTGCTCTGAGCGTAAGTTTAGTCTCTTTCGTTTTTCTTCTGTGCTTGAGTTCGGTAGTAGTTGTCTAAAAGTTTATTCTCTTTGCAGATCGTGCAAAAGTGTCATCTCTCTGTGCGAAGGGTCCAGCGAGCCAGGAAAATCCAGGCCAACGCTGAGGCCAAGGTTGAAGAGTACAAGAAGTCTTTGGAGGCCAACAGAGAAAGAATCAGAGAGTATGAAGAAACGTCTCGTGCCATTCTATCTGAGCTTGACAAGGCAAAAATCGAGATTCAAGAAGGAAAGTTGAGGGAGGCTGAGCTCCAAAAGAAGATCGCCGATCTAGAGCAGGAAAAGGCCGAGACCGAATCCAGAATCCGGGCCGATGCCAACAGTGCATATCTTGAAGGATTCCAGGAAGCTGAGGCCGAATACGCTGCCCAAGTGACCGGAGTCAGGGATGATTCATGGGAGATGGGCTGGAAGGCCGCCCTTGAAAAAGCTGGAATCCAAAGCGATCATCCGGCTTTCTTGAATCCTGACAAGTTTCCAAGCTCGGTACCTGCGAACGTCCTGCCTCCTACTCCCGGGGTTCCTCCCGTTGCGGTCGAGGAACCAGTCGTCGAGCCCCTTCATGCTGAGAACGAGGTCATCCAGATAGAAAGGGATGTACCTGTTGCCCCTGCTCCCTGAGTATCTTTATGTATTTAGCAGTTTCTTCTATTCTCTCTTTCGGTTTGTTTTTGTGGGAATATATGTCCCTTTGGTTTGCGAGTCACACTCGCCTGATGTAAGAACTCTTTTTTAATGAAATCCAACATTAAGGCAAATTGTCTTTACGTCTTTCTTAGACCTTAATGTTTACAGACACTATTTTTGCCGAAATGTATATCTTTACCGAATTAGCACACGTAGTAATTTTAGCCAATGAACTAAGAACCCAAGAGAAGCAATTCGGTAGAAATCCTGTCCGAACTCCGCGCTGCTTTTGCTTTTCAAAGCGCGAATTCGGACTCTTTTGTGGGACATGTCTGGCCGGTTCATTCCGGCAGTATAGTCCGTCTCTGCCAGTGATCTGGTATAAAGACCGAGATCGTTTGTGGCCAGAATTTTGTTTGATATGACCAAATGGTTCTTCACCAATGGTGTAGGTATTACCTCGCCAGTGATCTGGTATATGTACCGAGATCTTCTGTGGCAGAGGTCCGAAATTCTGCGCGTGATCTGGTAGGCGTACCGAGATCTTCTGCGGCAGAATCGTGGCACCGAAAGGACGGCTATTGCGCCGAACTGTTGGAGAGTTTGCCGAGCTTTGTGACTCGTAAAAAATCGAAATGTCAAGGAACGAAAGAATAGCTTTATTGATGCTTGAAATTTCGACTACAGATCAGAAATAGAATTTTTTGAGGTGAGCGGCATTCCATGGCCGTGGTAACTGTTTACCATCCATGTCCTCCAATCTGTAAGCTGATTGACCCGCTGCAGAGATCACTTTGAACGGTCCGAGCCATGTTAGCGCAAGTTTGCCTTCGTTTGGATCTTTGTCTGCTGGCAGCGCCTTTTTCAACACCAGTTCCCCAATGGAGAACTTTCTTTCCCGGACTTTTTGATTATAGCCCCTAGCCAATTGCTGCTGGTAGGCCGCTAAGCGAACGGCTGCAGCTTCTCGTCGCTCTTCGGCCAAATCAAGCTCTCGTCCAAGATTAGCATCGTTCTGGCCTAGGTCGAAGAGTTCCGACCTCAATGTCGGAAGTCCGATCTCTAGGGGTATCACTGCTTCGGTACCATAGGCCAAAGAGAAAGGCGTCGCCGAAGTGGAGCGCCTTGGAGTAGTCCGATAAGCCCACAGGACACTCGGGAGTTCTTCAACCCATCTTCCCTTTGCTTGGTCGAGTCTTTTCTTAAGGCCATCGAGAATGACCTTATTAGAAATTTCAGCTTGACCATTGCTCTGCGGGTAGGCTGGAGTGGAATAATGATTTCGGACCCCTAGATCTTCGCAAAATTTTTTGAAGAAGGCGGAGTCGAACTGTGTCCCGTTGTCCGAGATCAAAACTCGAGGAATACCAAACCTGGTGACGATATTCTTCCATACAAACTTTGTTGTGTCTTTTTCAGTGATGGACGAGAGCGGTTCTGCTTCTATCCACTTTGTAAAATAATCAGTAGCTACAATTAGCCACCTCTTATTTCCTAATGCTCGGTGGAGAGGTCCAACGATGTCCAAACCCCACTGGGCGAAAGGCCAAGGGCTGGAGAGCGGGCTCAAATCCTGCGTTGGTTGATGTAGGGAATGTGAAAATTTCTGACACTTCTCGCATTTCCTAGCATATATCTGAGAATCTTTTTGCATGTAAGGCCACCAGTAACCCTGGCTGAGAGCCCGGTACGCTAGTGACCGACCTCCGATGTGACTTCCACAAATCCCTTCATGGATCTCGAAGAGAAAGTCCTCGACTTTGCTTGGGTGGACGCATTGAAGGTAGGGGCCTGTAAATGATTTCCGGTAGAGCTTACCCTCTGGAGATAGCCAAAACCTAGTAGATTTCAGCCTCATTTTATGAGCAGCAATTTTGTCTTCCGGAAGCTGATTATCTCTGAGGTACGAGATGATTGGGTCCATCCAACTTGGGCCGAGATCCACACAAAGTATCTGACGGGCTAGGTGAAGCTGAATACTAGGTTTCGCTAATGATTCAACCTCAATGATTCTTTTTCTTCCAGCCTCAACGGCGGATGCCAGATTAGCTAAGGCATCTGCATGGGAATTCAACTCTCTGCCGACCTGCTTCACTTCTACTCTTTCAAACTTAGAGAGGTGCTGTTTTGCAAGAGTCAGGTAGGCCGCCATTCTACCATCACGGGCCTGATATTCTCCGCTCAACTGGCTCGTCACCAGTTGTGAATCACAGAAGACGACCAGATGTCGTGCCCCCAGAGTTTTGGCGCTGTCAAGTCCTGCAATCAACGCCTCATACTCGGCTTCATTGTTGGTAGCTTTGAAATCAAGTGTCAGGGCCTGCTCGATGACTAATCCTTCTGGAGATTGGAGGACCAAGCCAGCGCCAGCCCTTTTAGAAGTCGAAGATCCATCGACAAAAACCTTCCAAGCTGAATCGAGGAACTGTTTCCAAGATTTTTTTTCTTGAAGGTCGGTGTCGGTGACATCACTGGCACTCTTATTGTCCCCCAGTTCGGTTTCGAGTTGGCTTGGTGCCGAACTAGGAGAGATGAACTCCACTAGGAAGTCCGCTAGTACTTGAGCTTTTATCGCCGTTCGGGGCCGATATTGGATATCGTATTGGCCCAGTTCGACTGCCCACTTGGAAACCCTCCCAGAGAAGTCTGCTTTGTAAAAAAGTTGTCAGAGAGGATATTCCGTTACGACGGTGATCGTATGAGCTTGGAAATAATGGGAGAGCTTGCGGGAAGCACTGACAAGGGCTAACGCGAGTTTCTCCAATTGCAAGTACCTGGTCTCGGCATCAATGAGCATTTTGCTGGTATAGTAAATAGGCTCTTGCCTTGCCTCCTCTTCTCTAACCAGCACCGAGCTCACCGCGTGATCGGACACAGCAAGGTATATATAAAGCACTTCTCCCTGTTTCGCAGTTGAAAGCAGGGGTGGTGAGGAGAGATACATTTTGAGCTCATGCAGAGCTCGGTCGCATTCTTCTGTCCACTGGAACGAGGAATTTTTCTTGAGGAGTTGAAAGAAAGGTCGGCACTTATCCGAAGATCGGCTGATAAAGCGGTTGAGAGCAGCCGCCATGCCCGTCAATCTCTGGACTTGTTTTGTAGTGGTAGGACCTTGTACTGCTTGGATAGCCGTTATTTGATCTGGATTGGCTTCAATGCCTCGTCTGGTGACGAGACTCCCTAGAAACTTGCCGGAGCCTACCCCAAACGCGCATTTTGTTGCGTTCAGCTTGAGCCGATATATTTTCAAGATGCCAAACACCTGGCATAGGTCGGCCAGATGATCCTGGGACTGTTTGGTTTTGACGACCATATCGTCAATGTAGACCTCCACAGTTTTGCCGAGAAGGGCCTTAAACATTGTGGTGACCAATCTCTGGTAGGTCGCCCCCGCGTTCTTCAGCCCGAAAGGCATCACTTTATAACAGTAAATCCCTCTTGGGGTTATAAACGCGGTTTTTTCCTCGTCGGGGCCGTACATCGGGATTTGGTGATATCCCCGATAAGCATCGAGAAAACTCATTCTCTCATGGCCCGTGGTAGCGTCGATCATCTGGTCGATCTTCGGCAGAGGGAAGCAATCCTTTGGGCAGGCTTTATTGAGGTCGGTGAAGTCTACACAGACACGCCAGCTGCCGTTTTTCTTCTTGACCACTACGGTGTTAGCTACCCACCTTGGATAGTGGACTGCTCTGATCGCCCGGGCTTGCAGCAATCTGTCGACTTCTTCGGCCACGGCCTCTGTCTGTGGGATCCCAGTCCTTCGGGCCTTCTGGATGACAGGCTTCTGTTTGGGATCCACATTCAAATGATGGCATAGCACTTCGGGGTCGATGCCGGGCATTTCATTTGGGCTCCAAGCAAATACTTCTTTATTTTCAATTAAGAAGTTCAAGAGCTCGGACTTCTCAGGCTCACCGAGCTCGCTGCCGAGCAAGAAATATTTCTCGGGATCGTTGGGATCGATGTTGACCGAGGTTAGATCTTCAACACTTTTATGCTCGGGGGCGCGGCCGATCTTTTCCAATTCTTCTTCGAGTTCGGCCATGTTAACTTGCTGCGGCTCTGCCTCCCCTGGGACCACGGCCATCAAGCATTGCCTGGCCATTTGCTGGTCGCCCCTTACCGTCACCACCTCAATTTTGCCATCCTTATTTTCTAAAGGAAATTTCAGTTTTTGGTGGTACGAAGAGGGTATAGCCTCTAACTGATGCAGCCAAGTTCTCCCTATGATGGCATTGTAAGGAGACGGCGCGTCCACCACAATGAAGTCTGCCATGACAATGGCTCCTTCGACTTGGACTTTCAGGGGGACCTTCCCCTTTGGATACACTGGTTTGGCGCTGAACCCCACAAGGGGAATTCGTGCTTCCAGCAGATCTTCCTCTTTGAGACCCATTCTTTTGAAGCAGTCGTAATAGAGGATCTCGGATGAACTGCCGGGGTCGACGAGAATCCTCTGTACTCTGCAATTTTTCAGCTTCAGGGTTATAATGAGTGGGTCATTGTGAGGGAGTTGGACGTCTTCCAGGTCCTTTTCTCCGAACCAGATTTTTGGCCTATCCCTCCGAGCTTTTTTTGTAGCTGGTTCGAGCTCGGCTGACAGGACCTGCTTGCCGTGGGAAGCCTTCCTCGCCACAGCGCGAGATTGGTCGTTCCCCTTCGGAGCACTCCCCTTCGGTGCAGACGCCAAGTGAATGACGTTGATTATTCTCTCGGACTCATCACTATCCCGATCTTCGTTTCGGCGAGGATGATGCTCCTCGCGTTGAGTTTGGTTAACTCCCTGGCCACCCTCTTTGATATATTCTCGAAGATGACCGTCTTTCACGAGCTTCTCCAGATGTGACTTGAGGCTATAACAATCCTCCGTCATGTGGCCGTTCTGCTTATGATAGGAACAGAACTTATTTTGATCTCGGGTGGACGGATCAGCCCTCATCGGTTGCGGCCACTGAAAGTATGGTCGCGTTTTTATTTTACCAAGGATCCTATAGATTGGCTCCTTGAAAATTGTGTTGACAGCAGTGAACGCCGTAACGCGCTGCTGTCCCTCTCTGTCGCGCGGAGCCCTTCTAAGCTTGTTGCTACCCGCGGAAGGTGTATACGGAGTAGCCGAACTGGAAGGTTTTTGGCCGTGACCGACATCCTCCCTCCGAGGCGACTTATCCCTCTTGGAGAATTTCGCTTCCCGGGTGAAGCCAAAGCTTTCCCGAGCTCGGGCATCGTCTTCTTCTTGCTCTATGAAGCGATTTACCCTGGCCATGAGAGCTTTCATGGAAGTTACAGGGTTCCAGATCAGGTACTTACGGAGCTCATTGCCAGGAAGTAGAGACTGCTGGAACGATTTAATAGCCACTTCTTCAGTGGCGTTTTCGACCTGACTGTAAATCGTCCAGAATCTCTTGGCGAATTGAGTAAGAGACTCGTTCGGCCTCATCTTTAGCGCCATAATGTCAGCGTCAGTCTTGGGGATGATTCTGTGTGCTTGGAATTTTTTCAAGAAAGAGCCTTGGAGCTGTCGCCAGCTCGTAATCGACTCTTCTGGAAGTGCACAGAACCATCTCAAAGAGAGATCCCCAAGACTGGAAGAAAAGACTCTGCAGTTGAGGTGACCGAGGTCTCCCCAGAGCGACATTCTTTGAGTGAAATGCCGAATGTGTGCTCCTGGATCCGAGGTTCCGTCATACAAGACGAACCGTGGGACGACGAACTTCTCTGGGAGAGAAAATTCTCTTATCTCCTGCGAGAAAGGAGATGTACCAAGGTTCTCCGCGTCGCCGACATCCAATTGTTCGCGGGCGAATCCGGCTGCTTCCATGTTGCGCCGGATTGTCTGTTTGACTTCTCGGGTCAGCCATTCCTTCATATCATTTTTGTCGTCGAAAGTGGATTCTTGCTTTCTTTGGGAGCAGCTATCCCCCGAGCCTTCGATGTGATCTCGGGAGCGCCTCTTGCGGTTCAGGTGCTGCCGCAAATCATCATGGATGACTGGACGTACGACGTTATTCGTGGAAGCCTTTTCCACTTCCCGGAGCTGCTGCTGGAGCTGATAGATTAGCTTATCCTTTTCTTGGATAATCAGGTTCTGGGTCCTGATATCCGCGAATGAGGATGTGTGTTCGTCACGCGCCTGGTGTACGACCGGCCCTTTGCCCTTCTGCAGCGATTTTGGTGGAGGGTTGTTTTCCGTAAGAGGCCTTGTCTCCTCCATTAAGGGTGAGACGGAGCCAGAATTGTAGCTCTCCACCACGACCGGGCGTTCAGCACTTTTCTCATGTCGAGATACGGCACGGGACGTTCCAGGACGTGCAGTCACGTCTACAGACTTTGTCTTTCCACCTCTCTTGCTCTTTGGAGGCATGGTGTAAGGGAAGAAGATTTCTGAGTAAAGGTGTTTACTTCGTTCCCCACAGACGGCGCCATTTGTAGGTGCACGAAAATTCACAGACCCGGAGATGGTGAATTCTGGACCTACTAGAGATGTGGTGTGATGCCTCAGAAAAGAACCTGAAAGGAGAAGAATGGAAAGAGCAGTCAAAGACCCTGGCTGAAGGCAGCGCAAGGCTCTCCGATGCCTAAGTCAGTACGAGGACGTGACAGTAGGGTAGAGATTTTCAAATGTCAATTGTAAGTGTCTGAGTGCGTACCTTTTGAGGAGACTGAGTCCTCTTTTATATAGTGATAGGGACTCACAGATCGATCGACGTGATTCCCTTAATCGGGGTAACTGTCCCTCAATCGGGGTAACTGTTTCAGTCGATCACGCCCCTTAAATGGTGATAACGGCTCAGTCAATACCTATCCCCCATTTATAGTCGTAACGTTGCTCATTCCCCTTAACATTCGCCGCCTCATAAACCATACAGCCACGTCCCTCGGCCGTTACGCCATGTCTAGGCGACCGAGATTGAGGCGAGTACATCCGAGGTTAGATGCGGCCGAACTGAGGTAGGAGTGAGCTGAGGGAGGTGCGTCTGCAATACAAACAAGTCGACCGAACTGGTTCAGCAAGTATGAGATCTCTGCCGAACTGTGATGCTAAAGCCGAGATCGAGACGAGTTCGGTGCCGAAATACCGCGTATTCCCCTTATTGCTGACGGAGTGGGCCCAATCTCGGTGTTCGAGAAATGCCCCCACACAATAGGCATATGTAAATTTGATCCAACATAGAGCTTCACGTCATCTTTTTGAGGTTGCCTTCTCTTTCCACAAGCCAAATCCCTTCTTTGAATCTTCTCCCATCTTCACTTCTCTGCTTCCATCTTCCTCTCTTTGTAAATTCTTTTCATTGCCACTTCATGTCGTTTGAAGTTTAGATTTTCTCCTAATGGAGAGGATCTTATTAAAAATTAAAACACTACAAAACATGGTGCTGACTATTGACAGATACCATACAGACCAAGATAGTACTCGAAGTCGACTGATGATCTAACCACTTTTAGTTAATGAAGTAAATGTAACAGTTCTAGAATAACCAGTTGCAGTAGTACTCAAAGTCGGTTTAACAAATTGCAGTTGGGTATAATAGGAGTATATGACCAGTATTGAGTTGTGACTAGTCAACAAGTTGCAGTTAGGAGTTAACAGTTTTGTAATAGATTCTGACGTACCAATTGTTTCAATAATTGTATACCTACCAATAAATATTAGTCCTCTCAATGCGATTGAGTATTTGAGAGAGACATTCCATTCTTTTCTTCTTGTTTCTTCCCCTTTCCATGTTATTTATGTTATTTATTGTGGTATTAAAGCCAACCACCAGTGTCTTTGGTCTTTGATCTCTGATCTCTGTACTCCTTTTATTCTCCATTTTTTTCTTCTTCTTTCTGATCTTTACAGCACCGCTTCGTCGGATCCTCTTTTTCAAGTCTTCTACTTCAGATCTTCTTCTTCAAATGCTCAAAAGTCTCAAACGATTTGGCGGATTCTACGTTTTCCAGTGATTTCCATATCATAATTGATTCTAGCCACTATGATTAATAAGTTTGTTCTGCTCTCTGTTTCTTTGAGTTGACATTGGCTGATCCAGAGTCATCCTTGTGCAGCACAATTGCTAAGATCCTTTGTTTCTCTCTCTCTTAGTTGATGATTATTGATGTCCCAGGTCCGGGGATCCAAATGTGAGTTTTTGAGCTTTTCATTCGCATTGGATTTCTCTCTGAGAGTTAAGCTGTTAATACATTGTGGACTTCTTTGTTTGCTTCCTCATTTCATTATGGATTATTGATTTCATTGCCTGTTTTATTATTAATTACTGTTAATGGCTTACACATCCTCATCTCCAACGTCATTAGCTTAATATCTGATAAACTAGAGAGTGGAAAATCACATTTCTTATGTCTTATGTGCAACCAGCTGGTTGGATTTGTTAATGAGTTGAATTCAGCCCTGCTAAATTCAAAGTAAATGATAATGGCAACAAATAGTTTAATCTACAGTTAACTGATTGGGTCCAACAAGATCAAATTGTCTTGTGTTGGATCAACGTAGCATTATCTGAAGGTATTTTAGCCTATCTTGTTGGATTGTGTTATAGCTCGGGCAGTCTGGACTACATTCAACCAGAGGTTCTTCCTTAACCAGGTCTCATATCATCCCACCTTCAGAAATTTTCTTTACATGGGGTCCATCTTTAAAAATTAGAACATGGAGATACAATGCAGGCTCACAGTAGAAAACATGATACGCGGGGTCACCTTAAAATTGATGGTGCCGGAGTTCCATTGGAAAGCCATCGAGTGACCAAGAATTTCAAATTTTCTAAAATATGCCAAAAGGCTTGGCTCGGATTTGAAATTTCCTAATTTTGAACATTTGGAAATTTCAAATTCTTTAAATTTTATTCAAGGAATGTGGAATTATTGTCAGAAATTTTGGAATTTTCTAACAATTGATATTCTTGTGAGAAATGTTACCAAAGGAACAGGCCCCTATCCTCCAAGTGTGCCTGGTAGTAATGATTATTTATCTAATCCTGAACTGATTCAGATCCAAATAGGATAAAATAAAATAAACCTATTTGACCTGAGGATCT
This sequence comes from Umbellularia californica, assembly GCA_028538565.1. Taxonomy (NCBI): domain Eukaryota; kingdom Viridiplantae; phylum Streptophyta; class Magnoliopsida; order Laurales; family Lauraceae; genus Umbellularia; species Umbellularia californica. The sequence goes on from JAPQWN010000005.1 coordinate 12,394,759, forward strand.
GACCTTAATATCCATATTGGATCTAGATAGACTTTCATTCTAAAAGTTGGCCCGTTGACAAACCTACCATCTATATGAAGATGAAACCCATCATCAACGTATTTTGATCAAGGCTGGCACAACCTATAAGGTACAAAGTGAGTTCCATTTTTACTGGTAAATGATGCTGTCCAGACTCCAGTTCCTTACACCCAACAATTTCTCTGAAGAAAATAAGCTCATCACATTAGGGAAAAGAAAATCTCATGCCCAAAATGACAAGTCAGGAGTTTCATTGTATATCAGTCCACAATTTCACTAATATATCCAAAGTTCGTTCTGCATCTTGACCCTGTTTTTCATCATCTGATACAGAACAGAGTCTTTCCAAACCAGCCCGGTTTCTGATCTTCTCAACTCAATTCCAGAAACTTCATCTGTTCCACTCAACACTAGCAGTTCCATGGGGGCACATCTAACACTCTCGTTTGACTTGGTAGGTTATTTGATGACCAAACAATCAAAAAATGGCTTAACTTGGACGACCAAGCCAATGAGGAAGTTTCCCAGGTTATTTGATGCACCTCTTTCAGCTGTATCTATCTTTGGTATTAAGGAAACTACTAAATGGAAGCTATATACCGTGTGAGGGATTTAGGGGTTACAGCTGCTTACTATATTAATACTTTTGAATTCCAATCAGTATTATATTACAACATAGAAAGGAAAAAGAAGGTGTGTAGTAAATTCCAATCAAAGGGTTAATGCTTGCGTTATTCAAACATTTCCTAATAAAACGAGTAGCTCCAATTCATATATGTTGATCCTTACATTTAACATGTCTCACATGAAAGCATAACATATATACCATATTCTTCTACATTAATCTCTAGTAGAGTAGCATATTCAATCAAGCACATAAAGACATATAAACTCAAGACAACTATAAAAAAGTACCAATCACTTCCTCTCCACCTTACCTTGTTCTCTGGGCTATCCTTGCCTTCAATGGCTTCTTCATTACTGTAGTAAATTCCTGCTTCTCAGTCAAATCCACCTCTTCACCCTCTACAGTCTTCCATTCAAACTCCCTCACCAGATTCGCCACAAAGTACTCAAGATGAAGCATTGCAAGATTAAGCCCTGGACATATCCTTCTCCCAGCTCCAAAAGGCATCATCTTGATCTCCCTACTCCCTGTTATATCCACATTCTCCCCACCATCCAAGAACCTTTCTGGCTTAAACGCCATCGGCTCTTCCCACACCTTCTCGTCCCACCCTATGTCCGCCACCGTGAAATTAACCGTCGCTTCCTTGGGTATAACATACTCCTCCAAAGCCACCTCCTCCGACACCGCATGGGGCAGCACGAAGTGGGCCGGCGGGTGTCGCCGCAGCCCCTCCATGATAACTGCCTTCAGATAAGGCATCCTATTCAAGTCCTCCTCTCCCACCTCCTCTGCCTCCTTCCCCACCACTCCCTCTATCTCCTCCACCAGCTTCTGTTGAAGGTCCTGGTGCTTCACCAGATTAGCCATGATCCACTGCAGCGAAGTGGATGTGGTGTCGGTTCCAGCGTTCAAAAACTCCGAGCACAGAGTCACCATTTCTCCCTCCGTGAGCTTTCTTCCCCCCTCTTCTGGGAGCTCTAGATCAAGAAGCGAGTCTACATATCCGAAGATGAAGGTCTTGTTGCCATCTTCATGATCTTGCTGTCGCTCCTTGCGCGATCTTATCAGTGGGATTAAAGCCTGTTCTTGATCATGTCGCATCTCTAAAAGCTCGTTCCATCGCTTACGAAATATAAGCTTTCCAATCCTGGGCAAGAAGGCGAAGATGTTGAACTTCCTGAGGTTTAGAAGCAGACGCCTTTGAGCGGTCTCGATCTTCTTCACGGTATCTTTATCGAGCTTCTGTCCGAAGCACATGAGCAAAAGCAAGCAGAACATGGAGTACTGAAAGCTCTCGACGACACAGACCGGCTCACCTGAATCTGCATGTTTTGTGAGCTTTTGGGTCAGGAGGTCGAGAACCCACTTCCGGCCTTGAGCGTAGGACCTGACCCGAGAAGGGTGGAGGATCTCCGACATGAGATTCCGGCGGAGGAGGCGCCAGAGAGGGCCGTAGGCGGCGGAGCTGATGTTGTGCTGGTTGCTGTTCACGATGCGGGCGGCCTCTAAGGTGGGTGGGCGGTCGGAGAAGGTGGAGCCTTTCTGGACGAGGGCCTTGTGGGCGACGGAGGCGTCGGTGATGAAGATGAGGGTGCGGGAGCGGAAGCGGATGGAGATGATGGGGCCGTACTTGGGGCGGAGCTGGCGGAGTATGGGCTCCAGCTCGAAGATGGACTTGGTGAGCCATAAGAGGTTGCCCAAGATGGGTACTGATGGGGGTCCTGGTGGGAGATTTCTCTTATTCTCCTTCTTTTTGGTGCTATTGGGTGTTGTCAGGAGGTGATTGAGGATTACAGCCAGGAAGATAGAGAGCGAGGAGATGAAGATGAGCACCCAGAGGTCCATTTCTGTGGGGAGAAATTTGGGGAGATTGTAATTGATGCCTGCCTGCTTGCTTGTCCCAACGTGTGGAGCGACTATACTTTTTATAGGCCTTATCTGGGTCCTCGGATTGGGACTCTTATAAGTGTGGCTGATGGCAAGTTGCTTCTCTGAAAAAAAGTCTTGATTTCTTCAAGCAGTACAAAACTCTTCTTAATTCCAGGGAAACCTTATTAGGGGAAGGTTTGACAAACGAAAGATTGTGTAGGATTCCAATCCAAAGTCATACAAACAAGCCTGATAACTTGATTTCCAAGTTCCCCGGTTGAAATAGTCTTGGGAAGGCGTTTGCGATATTTTTGCCTTGAATCTATGCCCCCCAAATTAAGGGCCAGAAGTATAGAACTGTTATTACCCTACACAGGCAACAGATAAGAGAAGGGTTGCGTAAGGGCCTGTTTGGATGTATGGTGAATTAAAGTATGGTGAAGTGAATTATCAAATCAAGAGAGAATAAAATATAAGATGTTATGATGGTGTTTTGTTTTTAGTTGTTTGGTATGATATCTTTTTGACTTTTTTTATAGAAAAATAGAGTTTTTTTGTCTTTTAGTGGAAAAATGAGGTTGCTTTTTTTACTTTTTTTTTAAAAAGATGAGGGAATTTTGAAATTATGTACTTTTGATATTACTCATTATCTTTTTTTTGTCTGGATAATGAAAGCTTCACCTCACTCCACCACACATCCAAACACATCCTAATGGTGTGCGTCACATGAATTCTATTTCTATTCCATCCAAAGTTTGTTAGCATATATTTACTGCATTTGTTTGGGGTTGGGCAGTCGCATCCGAGTGTCTCGTCGTTTCCGATGTGGATCCTCTGCGCGAGTCGAGTCGTTTTCAGGTGGGCCCTGTCCATGAGAGCCACTGGGAGGGAGGGAGGGAGGCAACATGTGGGGCCCACCTGAAGGCGTGACTGTCACCGCTTGTGAAGGGTATTTTAGAAGGGCTCCTCTCAGCAATGAAGGTCTCAGCCTTTTTCCAAGCGATGACGACCGTTCGATCTTTTTAGAAGTAAACTTTTGAAGGTCTCAGCCTTTTTCCAATCCAATCAATTTGATCAAAGTTAAGAGAAATGAAAATCCTTGTACTACAAAATAATTGAATGAGTCAAGATTTAGCTGAGTATCAATTTCTTATTTTCTTTTCTAATTAAATGAGTATTAATTTAATGGGCTAGTGAGAGTGAGGGGTTTAGATTGATAATAAGATGTGTTCACCTGGGGTGATGGAGCTAGGATTTTCTTGGGAACGGAGGTAAGGGATAGTGATGGACTTGGGTGTCTTTCATAGGAGATCAATAATTTTATTTTTTTCATCAAGGGTCGGTATCAACCCTCTTCCGTTTTTCACACACACCGGAAAAAAGAAAAAAAAAAGATAGAAGTGGTAAGTTGTTAATGGCTAGAATCCTTCATCGCGCTTGATCTTCTAGTTTTGAGTCATTTGGCCCTTTAATATATTTATTATAAAAAAAAAGAAAGGAAGAATGTTGTAATTTCTTAAATCTCTATTTCTCATGATGCAATTGATCTTTAAACCGATGATTATATCAGATTACAACTTGGCCCCACATAATATAAAAAGGGGCATTTGGGCGGAGGTCCCTCAACTTTGGTTTTTATTGCAAACGGTTCACAATATTTTATCGTACGAACAACAGTCCTCTTATAAAAATAACGAACTGAAAAAGACAAAAACGCCCTTACACACGTCAGCAAAAGCAGAACTCAGACAAATTTATTTGAGTTTTAGCAAAACTCAGATAAAACTGATATAAATTTGCCAAAATTCAGTAATAATTCAAATGAACTTCTCTTCTTTCAGGCTCTGTCTATGTTTGAGACCAATGAGAGCCTCGTCAGACAAGCTTTTGCAGAAGCTTCACAGCTCTATTTCCAATAGTCAGTGGAACACTCTGAGGGGTTACACTCATTCTTGAAGAAGGATGATCCAGTGACTCCATTCCTAGTAGAAGTGCATACAAATCTACAAGGAATTCAAGTGGTGGATAATTTACCAATAAGAACTGAGTTGGAGCTATCTTCAAAGCTAAATGGCCTAACTTAGAAGCTTGGTGACAACATGAAAAATAATGAGGACCATACTGTAGAAATTAAGAGTATCTCCTTAAGAGATTGTTCCATGCGTGTAGAAACCATTTGCCTAGATGATATGGGTACTGTTTCAAAGGTACAAGAGAATGACACTTAAGAGGACACAGTTAAATAAGTGGATGCTGGCATGAGTTGCTTGATTTTGGTGAATGTGGGTCGTCGGATGGCACCACTTCACATAGCTACTTGGTCGAAACTCAGATAAGTTGTTCAAAACTCAAATAAATTTGTCTGAGTTTTGTCTAGTTTATCAGATATTTTGGAAAATTTTTTTGAGCTCGGAAACTCCAAAAGTCAGCATACGGAAAATCAGATTCTAATAAAAATCGAAATCCAAAACAAGAACAATTGATGACCATGATCCAATCGAGAAAAGAGAGAGAGAGGGAAAACAAGCAAAAGAGCAAACTGCTCTCTTTCAAATCAGTTGTAGAGAGAGAGATTTCGAAGAGATTTCAGATGAAAGAGTAAGCTAAAGTAAAACCGTTTCTATCTTTGAAGAAATGAAAGAAAGAGAATCGGAAGTCATGGTGGCGACGGAAGGTGCTTTGCAACGATACTCCACAACCATGGAAAGGAACGGAAAATGGAAAATGAGAGAGAAGAAGAAGGAAGGAGTTCTCTGGGACAACAGAGAATACGAGAGAACTTGACCTAGGAATGAGGGTTGAAAGGGGCAAATTAGTCATGAAAATATATGACGTGGCATATTAGGGACCTCTCACCAAAATATCTCCAGCTGTCTGGACTATAGACATTAAAGAAAAAGTTGTTGGACTGGATGCCTTAGAAGACCGTACTCAGGGACTGTTGGCTACTTTACCCATAAAAAAAAACCCTTATTGCTTCTTTGCGGTTTTTCTTGATGAAAGCGAAATTGACTGTAATTAAACATTTTTAAAAGCTACGTCACCAAGTTCTTGGGAAAAACAACACCCATTGGGTTATAATAATATAAAATTCAACCCCTCAAATCACTTTAAAATGACATCATTTTCATCACTTATTTTACATGTGATTTTAAGACAACAAATTCTGCATATCTTGAGATCCAATTTGGTGGGTTTTGCAGCTATTTCTCATCCACACGGCTATTTATTCTTTATGCAAGCGTCCCTTTCTTATAGTTAGACTTTTTTGTAAGCAAAATGTGAAACCTACTTAGTAATTCTCCAATGGTTCTCATCTCATGGTCCATAGAACGTTCAACCTCTGCTGTAGAAGCTTTTCCTCCAAGCCCCCGAAAGTTGTCTTCAACTACTTATAATAGATTTTGACCATAAAGCTGCCCTATTATTTGATATTTGTATGTCAACAGTCATATTGTGTGTATATAAGTATATTACATAGAGCAATATCTCATGGCCATAGGATATTGCATAAATAACTCTGTAGATATTTTCTAAACTTCAGTTATTGACGGATAAATATTAGGTCTTGGGGTAGCTATACAGTCAAAACCCTTATAAAGAAAAGGTGAACTTCTCTAGTGGAAGACCCGTTGTCACGTCCCTCGAACCCGATTAAGAATAAACCGGATCCGGAGAATGAATTTTATGACTAATTAAAATTTTTGTCCTTTGGGCCCACGGATCGTAAGTCCGCTGTGAGGATATTACATTTCAAACCTCATATAAGTCTAGGCATATGGAATATCAGTCAATGAATAATACCTCTCATTAAATTGAAAGTTGCAAGAAAGAATAATTAAAAACTATTAAAGGAGTTAAAGTAATTTATTACATTGGCCAATCCCAATAAACAAGGCCAATAAAATTAAATCAAGTCAATGAAAGAAAAGGTCCAACGAGAGAAATAAATAAATGAATATTTCTAATGAGTCCATGTGAATCTCTCTCGTGCCGGGAGTGATGACGCTACTCTACGTCATTGGCACGCCACTCGCGTTCCTCCTCGACTGGTTGAGGATCTCCTCACCGGCCTGCTCCTCATAGTAGTAGTAACCACCTGAGGTGTCTGCACACCAAGGAATAGAGTCAACGACATGTTGAGCAATAGATAAGCATAGCATAATAAACATAACATGCCTCAAATATAGAGTAATGACAAGTACACATCATAGGAACACAAGGAAAGCGAGTCTAGGCATAAAGCAAGAATAATGATCGATAGAAATAATAATAGGAATCCTAACAACCATCTAACAATAACCACTATCATGCAATGCAAAACAAGAACAAGAGGGAGACTCTGAGGATGTCCAATGCCACCTCCCGGGGTACCAGTAACAATCCCAATCTGGACTACTGATACCAAAGTCCGGCTCCAGTAGGATCCTAGCTCCCGGTCCTGGGAATAGCAGCACGGTCCAATGCCCGCTCCCAACTATTCAACGCCATGGACGCCGTTCAAAGCCGACTGCCCATCCCGACAATCGAGTAACCGGTTCGTCAATAAACCCCAAACTGCAGATGGCCATGATATGCAAACAATAATAAAATGGTTTTGACACAAGGACAAATAAGACAAGCAAGTCTGGCTAGTTCAATGTACAAGACACGATCATAGAGATTATCTCATTCAAGCAATACCAGACAAGCAAACCACGTAATAATCCCTTTTCATTGCTAGCCAGTCATGTTCATCAATACAAGACAAGGTTCCTACGGTACACTCTAAGTCAGGTCCAAGCCTAAGTTCTATAAGAATTTATGTTTCATAATTAATTAGGTATTTTATGTCAAGAGAGTGTACAAGGAATACAACGACGGATACAAGTCACGGGTCAAAGGAATATTACAATCCAGTCCTAGGTAAATGGTGTCATCCCTGCACATCACATGTTCTAACGGAGTACGTGTGGAAATGGATCAACGATGCTTCTAGGGAAATCCCTTGGTGTACAATCATGTTAAGCATCTAATGAAACAATTTCATACGCATTCGGTTAAATCATGTGCAATACACGAATACCTTTCTTAGTTGTCTTCATAAATCATGTGCAATACACGAATACCTTTCTACAAATACATAAAGTTGTCTTCAACTACTTATAATAGATCGGTCTGAAATCAGCCACAGTTAAGTAACAGTGCCGATCGATCGGACTGCAGGTCTGATCGATCGGAACTGCAACCTGAACCCCGAAAATGGCCGAAAATTGGTTTTTCTGGCCCTTTTTCCTCCGGCCAATACATGGCTAACCTGCATAAAATGAGCCACCTGCTCTCCCCACAATCCAATCCATCCACATTCCATTCCACTCCATTAATTGAATCAAATAACTACCATTTCCAATTTACATTTAATCAACCTAAACCAATAATTAACAATAATAATCCCTAAATCAGAACAGGCTTGGAATTAAGGAATTCTAACAAGGAATCATAGCCAATCAAATAAAAACAAACATACATGCTTAGTAATACAATGCAGATCTACTTGCCTCAACTAAGAAGATGATAGAATTTGGGCAAAACTCGAGGAGAAGCCTTTCTACCCCAAAATCCACGATCTAACCCGATAAAACGAAATCTAGGAAGCCAAGAAGAAGATAGGAAGAAAAAGAATTAAGATCAGACCTAAATCTAACCAAAGAAAATACGGATGAAAAGATGAAAGTATGAGAATGCTTATCAAACTGATACCGGAAGCAAGAGGAGATCGAGAGAATGAGAATTAGCGGATCGGATCTTCGAGTTGATCTCTCTAGGCTAGAGATCTGGCTTGAGAAAGGAAGAAGAAGAAGAAGAAGAATGGGGCTGCAGTTTCTTTCGTTCAATTGCAGAGAATAATGAGAGAGATTAGGTTAAGAAGAAGATAGGGAGGAAAAGACCTAAGTTGCCCTTTAAGTGGGTCCGGTGAAAGAATGGACCACTTGAAGGGTTTCCAGTTGTCGGATCATGATGAGTCAAGAGACAAAAATGATCAGCGCGACGAAACCTTTCCAACGAACCCATAAATCACGGCGTTTGGAATATTTCGGAAAAACACTCAATTTTTCCTAAATTGCAAACTACCCCCCTGCTATCAACAAACGAACTCGGAATCGCACGAAACTTCGCAAATACTATTCTAATGCTAAAAGAAACTCGCTCATACTCTAAACCCACTTAAATATCTAAAATACAATTAATTATAATAATAGCTAAATAAATGGGTCAATGGGCTTACTATTGGGCCCAACCGACCCAGTAAGGTCGCAGACCTTACACCCGTGTTATGGGATGTGGGTGCGGTTTTTGAAATTCGTTTAGATGGTCATGGCCAACGCACCAGGTCAAGTCCAATCTCACCTCATCCCTTTAGCGTTGTCCCATGCCCCATTCAAAACTCCTCTCTCATTAGTCATAACTCAAAAGCCCAGAACCAATCGCAAAACATCTCCTTCGAAAACCCTACGTCTTCGACTTCAGCTCCTCTCTAACTCCCATCTCTCTCTTTGCGGAAAAAACCCCAAATTGTGGTAGAAAATCAGCACAGCACGACCATCTCTCTTTCCCTTTCATGGGCAGAAAACCCCTAAATAGTATAAGGCGAAAACATCCCAAATCCAAACGAAGACGGCAGTGATAGCTACAAAGAACGGTGTGGGCTTTCTTTAAATCTTTGATAGGAAGTATTCCGGTATCCTCACGTTGCACCCTCTTTCTATCATATATATAGGTGTGTTCGTAATGGCTCTTCCTGATTTTTCTATTTAGAAACGAGCAAGTAACCAACAACATTTGCAATACAGAATTTGTAGACAGAGATAGAGATATAGAATCTTTTAGTGCATACTTCTGATACAATGCAGTTGATAAGTAAATCGATAATATCCCACACTTAAAGAGACAAACATTAAGAAATATTTATTTGTAAAGTAATTGTACACACTGCCTTACAGCCTATCCTTATCCCAAACATGTGCTCATTTCATTGTCTATCATTATAAGACAAAACATCTAAAAATGGAAACTTTTTCTAATCCATGAATTTCTAAATCTATATTAATTGAAATAATGGAGCGAGAAGAAAAGCTAGATATGACCATAGAGTTTATTAAATCTGGGTACTGGACACAATGACATGACAAAAATTCCAAAGAAGTCCTTAAACAACTTAACCATAAGATGCCAATGTGAGATAAGTTATTTACAAAATTTATACTAAAATTTGTTAAGAGAACTTAAATAACCCAATGGAAGTAAAATAAATAATTAACTCATAATGATAAGCATTAAAAAAATAAAAAAATACAACAGAAAAATGAGAATTCATAAAAAATCCCATGATAAAAAGTGATTTAAAAGAAAAAAAATGAAGGAGAACCCAATACCCAAAAGTTAAAACAAAAAAGGGGAAAAAAAACCATACAAATACAAACCATAAAAATATTGGAAATCTATAAAAAAATTTTAAATGATGATTCTTTTGTATAAATCATATTAAAATGACATAATTAAAATTTCTCAAATAAAATATGATGAACTCAAAAGTAAATGAATTAAAAAAAGGTTTACCTCTTATATTGAAATGTTTAATAATGGCATCAATTGTCTCAAGATGCTCATATTTTAAAATGGGTTGAACACTGTTCTAAACTAAGCATGCAAATGAGACACGAGATACTAAAAAGAGACACAAAGAAACAAAAATATTATTGAAGTTGCTCTAAAAAATTACAACGACCTTAAAAGTAAATGAATGGAAAAAATGAAAGTTCTCTTGTTGACATATAGAAATAGAATTATATTGGAGAAAGTAGAAAATGATGATAAAAAGAATGAGCTTAATTCTTTATTTAGATATTCCAACATTATTGGAGATTCCTTTTACCATTAGTTACGCATTCTTAAAAAAAAAGTGTACAATCAAAATCAATAGATAAAAAAGAAACTAAATAACCCAGAACCAAGAGTGGATTAAATAAAAAAGACTAAGGATTAAATAAACTAGACAATCCAGAAATCGGCATTTTACATTCTAAAAGAAAAAAGAAAAAAAATCATATAATCAAAACAAACAAAAATACTTGAAATTCCTTAGATTACTGGCACATAGACACTGGGACCTATTAACACTCAAATGCTATTGCCTTGATAGAAATATGATGCTATTGAGAGTTTCTTAATAGACAAAAGGCAAGATGGAGAGTCCAAACCACAAAAAAACTTTATTAGGAAAACTCCAATATTTTATATTTTTTATTAGAGAATCAATTTGACAATCAATTTGACAGTGGAAAAAACCCAAAATGAGGTGAAAAGTTGAGGTATCCTATAAATAGCAAGGATGTTGGTCTTAATGATTGTGATTTTTAATAAATGGGGTATATCGTAGTGTTCCACTCCATTTACATTGCGATCTATAAAAGTTAAAGCCACACAAAAAAAAAATAAAAAAACCAGATTCCACCATTTCTTCCTCGGCAATCGTGCATGGTAGAACATTAGTAACATAGAAAGTTTTCCGCCTCCTCTTTAGCTCTACGCTGTTGTCCTGAATTTTCTTTTTTCAATAATATTGTCATTTTCTAATTAATTATGAAACTTATTATTTTTGTTGATCAATTCCATATATTATATATACATTTGAGTTTAGTTTTATTGTAAAATGGTTGTCATAGAAAATTAAGGACTATATAGGAAATCATATAAATTAGTTATATCAAAAGTTTGATCATCTATGCTTAAAGTACAATGCATAAGTATGAAAATAATAACAACAATATTTACAGGGGTCAGCATTTTTAAAATATAGTTATTTTTATAAATACCTTGTAGATAAATTCAAACTCCCGGTCAATATTCCAAAGTGGGATTGGGCCCCTTCCTCATTAACTAATTTTAAGTTTTTGTTGATAACTATTAATAAAAAGATGATCTGTAGTGAAGCGGTAAGGTCGCTCATTTGAAATCCAAATTGTGCTGAGTTCGATTCTTGGCACATACCATGATTAATTTTAACCATGTCATTAAAAATACACAGGTTAGGTTGGGTCTAAAAAGTGTGCTTTATCTCTGGCCCGTCTTAATTTACCCGACCCGACCCGTTTGCTTGGGTCAAATTAAATTAAATTGGTAAATTGGATGAGTCAAAATCAATTGGAGCGAATTGGATCTGATTTCAATTTGAAACCACTTCGCTTCATATATAATAATAAATGTTTGGGGCTTTATGTTGTGTTATGGATTTGTCCTAATTTACCCTGACCTGACTCACCCGTTTGTTAGGGTCAAACTAAATTAAATTGGTAAATTGGATGAATCAAAATCAATTGGAGCGAATTGGATCTGATTTCAATTTGAAACTACTTCGCTTCATATAGAATAATTGTTTGGGGCTTTATGTTGTGTTATGGATTTTGGAGGAAAGTAATTTTGCATTGTGTAATTAGTTTTACATAAATTTTTGATAGATAACATGACTAGGACTGATCAACCCATGATCAATCCCAATCCTTTCTTACACTTACTCCAATGAACTAGGATGGTATCAGTTAGACATTGATTTGATTGTTTCCCACTGTTCAACTTCTCTAGAACTTTTAAGGCCAACTGATAAGTCCTTAAAAATGCATAATTACATCATTAGTTTCTTGTAATTAAGAACTTAATCATAAAATTATTTATGATTTTATCTGAAATTCATGATTTTGTATTTCATTGCATCAGAGTTTGAGCTCGAGTAAAAATTATTTGAAAAATCACATTTTCACTTGAAGTCATGAATCTTTCTATTTCTGGCATGAAAAGTCAGAAATTTATCATAACTTTTAAATCACAAATGAAATGATGGGTTTTCTTTGCACCATTGGTTTTATTAAAGAAAATCAGCTAATATGGTGACATTTTATGCATTCATTTAGTGTGAATTAGAACCCGCATCTTGCAATATTCTTTTTCTACATCAAATGATTTCTTAATTAATGGTTCATTTTTTTTGGAAATTCAAATCTTCGGGGCCGCGGAGAAGTGCAATTAAAAAGAAGAATTGAAAGAAGAATATCTTGATGAAGAACCCTCCATGGGACCCACCTCCTTAGGTGTGAACTCCAAGGTGGGAAGGGTGTCCAAGGAAAAAAGAGAGAAAAGAGGAGAAAGAAAGATTAGAACAGAAGACAAAAACAGAAAGTCCAAATTGTGCACATCAAAGTGGGGCCCGCCCTATTTCATGTATGCAGTGAAACTAAGAAAATTGGATTTGAGGGAATTATTCAAGAGATGAAGTGGGCCTATGCAAAGAGATTTTCAAGCCAAGAAGAATCCTAAAAATGGAAAACTCTTGCAGGCCAAACTCCAAAGAATTCAAAATGGAAACAAGTTAAAAAATCCAAGATTTGTGCACACAAGGTTATCCTCAAGGCAAGAAGGTTATCCAAAAGTCGAAATCTTGCAGAAACCATACAAGAAGGCAATGTACGTCCAACACTCTCTATGCCAAGTGAAAAACCAAGTGTTGCACGTCCGAAATGTGGTCCACCCCATTCCAAGTTTTGCAAAAAAATTCAAAATTCAAGCCCATCCCATGCCATGTTTTGCAAAAAAAAATCAAAATTCAAATCTTTTTGAAATTTTCTCTAGATTCTTGCGGACCCAAGTGGAAAGTTACAAGAGGGATTTGAGTCCCAATCTAAGAAGGTTTTTTGCAACAGATCAAGAGAGATTTGGAAACCAAATTCAAAATTCGAATTGTCTCCAAAGATTCCATGCAATAAGGATACCAAACCACGAAGGAAAGAAAGTTACAAGTGGGGAAGTTGGACGTCCAACCAATAGACCCTAGCGCAAGAAAAACCAACGTCCCTCTCTCTCTTCCAAAATAGTCCACACGCCCCACCCCTCTTCCCATCAAATCTCTTTTATTTTTTTTTTCTTTGTAATTAATTTTTAATGGAGAAAAAGATTAAGATGTACGCAGTGGAGGGCTAAATTGTAATATAAGGACAAGGTGAAGCTCAGATCTTTTATTTATTATTATTATTATTTTTTTTGGCGATTGGACTTAATCTAATTAAGGGTATTTTCTCAATTAATTGTTGGTTCTCTTTTATTATGCATGTTCCTTGATTTCTTATTTTCACATATAGATATAGGGAATGCTTGGAATCCTCTCTTAATAAAAAGAATCCAATCTAGTAATTTAATTTGGGAATCTAACTTGGCTCTCCCCTTAGATTGGATTCTAGTGGAGAAGATTTAAGCCATTCGTATTTCGATCCTAATCCCTAGATCAATTAATTTACTGATTTACATTATCTGCAATTGATTGTTCTAATCTATCTATTTGTGGTTGCAGCACTCTAATTAGATTAGGATTCTAACAGGTCTAGGATTTTTAGATTAGGAATTTATTTTAATCGGGCTGTAATTATTGTAATTAATTCAATTTGAGGACCCAATTGATGTATATATTTTAATTAGGCATCAATTAGATTCTAATTAGGTTAGGCCAAGCACAGATATGACATTCCATCACTTGTGGACCGACCTCTGACTCATCGAGATTTACCACTTTATGACAACCCTACACTTGGGGTTTGCATCACCAACCATTGTAAGGGATTGCATTCTCGACTTAAAACATCAAGTTGTCTATCTAGTCCACGATGTTTTATTCAATATCAAGTTCAAGGGGTTATGCAACTCAATTGTGTCACATCCCCGACCCGAATCACCATGGCCTAAGGTAATCTCCGAGGTAAGACTCACATACTCCTGTGACATTGTACTTGTCTCGAGCCAAATACAACACACGAAGGAAAAAAATAACTTTTCCACACGTGAGTCTAGCTCACTAAAACCTGTCAAAAATATTTAAAGTATAGTGGAAGCTGTAATCCATACACATAAAGTATCATTTCCCATTCAGTCCAATTAAATGTTCAAGTTTATACAAAAGAATTACACAAGTATGTACATTGATTACAAAAGAGGGTGTATATATATAAAAAAAACCTATACAACTATACCAAAAGTATGGCTAAACAATTAAGTGTGACCCACACAAAAAGGGGCTAGTTACACTCTATTTACCGTCCTTAAAATGTACATAATGCTCTCTAAGGAAGAAGTATCTACACTGGCCCCTGCTCCGACCACTCCTCAAATCCTGGAGGAACTTCTTCGGTACCCTCCTCCCTCCTGGGCCTCTTCAAGGCCGGGAGCTACACCTGCGATTGTGACACCAAATATAGTATCTCAATTCGACGATTCAGCAAGTATATGCATTAATAAGGAAATACATAATATATGCTTCAAATTGAATTAAAAGACAATTAAGTTAAGAAATGTCAATGTTAAGTAATCACTAGGCAAATCGTGTGAGAAATCGGATAATTTATGCTTGTGAATCGAGGGAGAATAAGAACATACTAATTGGCTACTACATTGAGCTCATTCTCTCAAAATAGATCGAATCTAGTTGGGATGTCACTAGCGGCCCGGCCAAAGGCTAGCTAGCTACCCGGGTCTGGAGTTTCGGTGCTCCAGATAACTTACTGTAGTAGTTTCAAATAACTAAATCAAGTTCAACCTCGTTGGGTATCACAGGGTCGAAGCTAAGTAGTGCTGACTCAATCGAATCAAATAATAATCGGATTTGAGTAAGTCTACTATTACTTGTTCATAATCGAATCGAATAATAATTACATACACACGAATACTTAATCCACATTTCCAATAAATACCACTCTTAAATTAGACCACTCTTAAATTAACAATGACTATAACTTAGAATCCTTTGAGACATTCAGCACCATTGAATTTTATAACATAACAATTAAACTTTGACTACCTAAGATGATTTGAGGCATCTGAATATGGGCTGAAGTTGCAAACTTTAACTCAATATGTAGGATCCACTTGAATGAAACAATGGTCAACGGAGTAAGGGGATAGAAAGAAATTGGCATCGATTAGTGGCTAGTAGTTGAAGCTCAACCCCACTCATTGATTATGTTGATGGCCATCTATCTAAACTCTCAAATCTCAATAGTTCACATTAATTGTTAGAATCAGTCTAATCATTGACAATTTGAACTCCCTTTTCATTGAAGAAGATGTGCGTGCTTGGCAAACTTAGAATCAAACATATGTGGCAATATTGTGATTTATGGGCACATTTGTCAAAAGATTTGGTTATTATTAATTGATAAAATATTAACTCGCTATCATTATTTATTAATTAGAGGGGTGCTTTATAATTTTTTAGTAAAAATCCCTATACATGTTGTATATTATACATAACATTTATTTTAGAAAAAAAATTCAAATATGGCCATAAGTTCTTGCCTTATTTCAAAATAGCACATAAGTTTCAAAACTTTTCAAGTCAGTCCATAGGTTTTCTATTAATTTTTTAATTAAGGACATTCGGCTATTCAATGTTATTCATGGTGACTTTTTCCTTGAATTTTTTCAAGATAACCAAATTACCCTTCATTTAAATCCATGATATGGTTCCGACAGCCACTACATGCAGCTGATCACTGAGGGACGCTGGTTGTGCGTAATCACCATGAGGATGCTGGTAAAGAAAAGGAGGAGAATATGGAGGAAGTGAAGGAGGATTTAGTTTCAATGATTGAGGGGAAATTTTGCTGGAAAAGAGCTTACAATGGACGAATGTTCATAATTGAGAACTTCTTGGAAGACTTAGGGACTAATTTAAAAGTTGTATCCTTTTTTGAAATAAGGCAAGAACTTAAGATCTTATTTGGAGAATTTTCTTTATTTTATATATTAAAAGACAACAGGCTGAGTCCTGTTGGGTTGGGCTAAGTCAAGCCCTACCTTTGGCCCTTAAGGTTGCGTGCTTTTCAAAATTGTGTAATACCCTACTTTTACGCTATAGGACAACAAAAAAAAAAAAAAAAAAAAAAAAAGCCCCTCGCTTTAAGGGTTTTTTGTGGGCTAGTCTAGACCAGGCCCCCTTGTCAAAGGGCCGGATTGACAACCTTAAATGTATATCCTTCAACAATGATCCCTATCAAGATATGGAGCTCCACCCAAATCTAAACGCACATAAGTCATGGAAAACTCCAGCCACGAGTAGACCACATGCCATGCTTATTGGACCCACTTTGACGGATTCCTACTAGTGGGAGGTAAGATAGATGGAAATATCTCTTTCTAGATATGGGTTTGCGCAAAAATCAGCCCCCATTAAACTATCCCAGCCCTTTAATAATTTTTTAACCTTAGATTTCTTTTTTCTTTTTTTTTCTTTAATTCAACTCAACAAAGAGTAAAGGTTGGATGAGCATAAAATTGAGAATGGTGCCGGACGATGTGTCACTTGGTCTCCCCCTCCTCCTAATGTTCTTAAATTTAATGTTGATGGTGCGGCAAGAGGAAAACCAGGTCCTGCAGGTATAGGTGGCATCTTGAGGAATTACAAGGGAGAGGTATTGTTTATGTTCTCAAAGTATATAGGTATCAAAGATTCTAATGAAGCGGAAGTGTTAGCTATATTGGAAGCTCTAAGGATATGTGTCTCAAATAATTTTCATAGCATAGTGGTGGAAAGTGATTCCTTAAATGCGATTTCTTGGATGTCTTGTTTGGAGAAGGGTCCATGGAAATTTCAATTTCTTTTCAATGAAATCAAGACTTTATCATCATCTTTGAATGTTGAGTTTCATCATGTGCTTCGGTCGAGGAATGGCATGGCTGATGCTTTGGCTAAGTTGGGGGTTGAAAGAGAGATAGCTTTGCTTGCTCCTTTGTAATTTGTTGTTTTGTGTTGGTATTTAGCTCTAATACCTTCGCATGTTTTTTCTTTCCATCTTTATTGTACTTTTCTTAAGTTTTTAATATATTGTTACCGTTACCGATCAAAAAAAAAAAAAAGATGAGAGTGGAATCAAAGGTGGGCCTAGTGAGGCACATAAAGATGGATTGTACATCCTGTGTACTCGAGAAAATCGAGGAGTTGGAGCTCGTTCAAGGTGAATTACTCCGGGATGTAGGGGTGCTCATGGGCCGGGCCAGCCCGATCTAGGCCTATCCCGCTTTGGGCCGGGCTTGGATTAAGTGATGGAAAGCCCACAACCCGGTCCGGGTTGTGTAAGAAATGCACGTAATTTAATTAAACTAGTGCTCTAATACCCACAAAAGTGATGAAAAGCCTGGTTCAGTCTGGCCTAATTGATTAAATGGCAGGCTCAAATCTAACTTTATAGCCCGCGTCCGGCCTGGGCCGAACCTTGGCTAGTGTTTTTAGAGCCGGGTTAGGCCTGGATATGCCTTCGCCTGCCCCAGCCCTGGCCTTGAGCACCCCTACCGGGATGGAGGTATTGCTCCTTTTACCTAACTTGTGAATTGTTGTTTTTTTTTTTTTTTTTTTTGCAATTTTTATTTTGTAACCTCTTTTGTGCCTTCATAGGATTGCAAAATGGATTGCGATGTCAAGGATAATGAATTCCTTGACGTGGGATCATTGATCGTTCCGTTCCGTTGCACTCAGTGAAATCAAATTGAAAAAAAAAAAAAAGCATTTTCAAGTAAACATTTTTAGAGAGCTGCTAATGCCACAACCCAAGCTTCTCTGAGCACATCCCATTTTTTATGACCAATATATCCTTGTGTGAAATTACCTAAAAGGGACATCTATCAAAATCTCCCTCTCCAACTTCTTTCTACACTCTCCGACTCCCCCACCGTCCTCTCCGATAGCACCACTGAAGGGGGAAAGGAACAGGGACAGGAAGAGATGGGGAGAGGGAGAGAAGAAAGAGGAAAAGGGAGAGAGACGGGGAGAAGGAGAGGGACAAACGGCGGGCGGGAAGAGGGAGAGAGATATGGAGAAGGAGAGGGACAAGGAGAGAGAGGGGGGTGGCAGGGAGAGGGAGAGAGAAATAGGGAGAGTGAGGGAGAGGGAAAGAGGGATGGAGAGAGGGTGGCTGGCAGTGGCAGCGAGATAGAGAGGGGGAAGAAGGGGAGTGAACTGAGAAAATGAGGGTGGAGGGAGGGGTATTTTGGAAACAATGTAGGTGTGTAGAGAGAAGCTTCTGGATTTCTTTACGTACATGAGGTGTATAGAGAGAAGGGATGTGCTCAGAGAAGCTTGGGATGTGACATTAGCAGCTCTTATTTTTATGGTCCACATCTCCACTTGTTCACGCAGTTAAATAACCAGCAGAGAACCTCCCCACTTTCTAATGCAATTATAAAACAGCAAGAGGAGGGGGCTGATCATGTGACTGATTGGAACATGATTTCTTGTTAGCCCACAAAATCAAATAGCAAAGAATCTCCATCATGTAATTGGTTGGATGATGATCTCTTGGACGGCCATGCAATCAGTTAACAGATGATCCACCATCATGTATTGGTTGGACGATGATGGCTTGGACGAG
The DNA here is from genome assembly GCA_028538565.1 of Umbellularia californica. Classification (NCBI taxonomy): domain Eukaryota; kingdom Viridiplantae; phylum Streptophyta; class Magnoliopsida; order Laurales; family Lauraceae; genus Umbellularia; species Umbellularia californica. Next base: position 12,413,716 of record JAPQWN010000005.1, read on the forward strand.
TGTTGGAGATCCAATTGTGGGACACACTAGGATGATTATTATATTGTTGGACTTGGGTGGACTACAATCCCTCAAGGGGCCATATAGTCGGCTAGCTAGCTAGGTGTTCTTTAGCTACCTATGTTTAAAAATCCATCCATTAACCACCTAATAGTTTGATAGCTACTTATGCTAGCCCCTCAGCCATTCGTACGTCAGCTAGCAGTTTCTTGGCCATTTATGTTGGGAGCTTCTTGATCAGTCGTCATTCAATGAGGATTTGGACTTGCCGTGCTGGGAGAGCAATTAAAGAGAAAATCCCAGCTAGTCAACAATTGCAGTTTGAAACCCTGCCGGCTCATTTTGCCTAGAAAATTCATCAGTTGAATGGATTCAAGGAATTTTAGAATCTCAAAGGACAAGAATATATGATTAGAATTTGGGATGCTGGTGTTTTTTTTATTTTTTATTTATTTTTTATTTTTTAAATATAATATGACATGATGTGACATCTTGTCCCCTGGCATTTGAAATGTTGTGTTTCTTTCATTAGTATTTCAAATTCCAACCACCCAAAAGACCTTTTGGAATTCTTGGAATTCCACTCTCTATACCATTTGTTGGAATTTAAAATCTTCCATTAAAAAGAGGAATTTGGAATTCCACCTAAGGGTATAACTTTTGGAGAATTTGAAATTCTCCCAAACACGAATTCTTAAAAAATTCTGATAAAGAAACGAGCCTTTATAGGGTACGTGTGAGGACTCTATGAGGACTTGTTAGATATTCCTTGCCAGGGATGGAAATGGGGCCGGGCGGGTTAGGATTTAGGATGACATGAACCCGACCTGATTGGTATTTACATTGCACCGTGCTTGTCGCGGCCCATGGCACTTTTAAGGTTGTCACATAAAACCCACCCCATGACAATCAGGGGGGTTGGGTCAGGTCTTAGTGGTTGATTTATGTTTTTTGAAATATATGAAATAAGTAATGAGTTTGGGAAGATGACCTAAATATTATTTGTAAAATATGACCTAAATGCTTGGAGTGGGTTCTTTATCTAAAAAAACTCTTATTGGCTACTTCTTCTGCAACACCGAGGTGAGTATTAAGAGTCTGGATCGTGTGAGGTAAAACCCCATAGTAACGTGGCGGACCTTAAGCGGTCCACTCATAGTCACCAATCCGAGTATTAAATATCAGATGACTTGGGCCAGTACTTGTCCATGGCTGGCTGGACTGAAGTGGTTTAAAAAGTGGAAGACTCGGAATTCATTCCGTTGGCATTAGAAAAACAGACCTTTATACCAGAGACCAGACCCCACTAGGTCGCTGGAAGCAAGGCTGCAGGCAGAATTTGATCAAAAAGGTATTCTAACAAGGCCCTTTGACTGCAATTTCCACCTATCTTTTTTAAAATTTAAAATCTTCTCTACAATGCTAAGTACAAGCAATAGATAGTATAAAAGAAAATGGTCCAGTCATGAAATTGGATGGTTCAGATTTGAGCAAAAATCAAGTAAATGATTAAGTTGAAAATTGATGAAGAATATCAATTACATGCCCAAATCCAAGGTGTGATCGACTTGATGAAGCTATTAGTTACTCAAAATCCTCTCAATCATTGATGGACTTGATGGAGAAATCAATTGCTCAAACTCAATCACTCCTTGGATTTGGGCATGTCATTGATATTCTTCATCAATTTTCAACTTAATCATTTACTTGATTTTTGCTCAAGTCTGAACCGTCCAATTTTATGACTGGACCATTTTCTTTTATAAATAGTTCCCACAAAAAAAAAGGGGACGTTCTATTAGCACATAGTTTATCTCCCTTCTCACACATATATTTTTCAAAAAAGGAAAACTCTCCTGTGAAATTACCTTTTTGCCAACCCTCTCCTTTTCTCTCTCCCCACTCCCCCTTCACCTCTGGCTCCAGCCGGTTCCTCTCCCTCCCCACTGTTTTCTCTTTCTCCTCCTCCCTTTCTCTCCCCCCACATTCCCCTTCACCTTTGGATCTGGCCTGGATGGTGCCGACCGATCCTTCTCCTCCCTCCCCCTTTCCCATTGTTTTCTTTCTCCCTTCTCCCTTCACCACTGTTTTCTCTCTCCCTTCTCCCTATTTCTCCCTCCCCATCTCTACCTCTCCCTTTCTTTCCCTAGCCAGTGGGAGATCAAACAGCTGGGTGATCGCAATGATCTAAATAAGCCCTTCTTCGAATCTTGAGAGCGAGAGAGAGAGAGAGAGAGAGAGAGAGAGAGATATCCAATAATCTATATGAACACATGTAAGGTCCCCGACCATAATAGGGTGTTTAATTTCCTAATATTGGCAGTTAGCCTAATTAATTGTGATTCTAGCTAATTAGGCGAGTTTAGTGGGTAAGCGAGTTTCTTTTATCATTAGTAAGATGTCTCCGAAATTTTGTTTGATTCCGAGTGCGATTAGTCTTAATAAGGGGTTAGGTTGTGATTAATAGGAAAATTGGGTATTTTTCCAAAAATTCTGTTTTCCCCGAATTTGGGTGCGTTGGAAAGATCTTGTCACGTTCGTCACTTTTCGTTCTTGACTCGTCACGATTTGACGCCCCGAAGCCCCTCAAATAATTGCATTTCTATCATTTGACTCTGATGGGCATTCCAAACATTTCCTTCTCCATCTTTCATTTAAACCCCAACCCAGCCCTATCATTCGTTCTTCCTCCCTTCACTCAGTGCTGCAACCCTCTCTTCTTTTTCTTCCTTCACTCTCTCATCTTGCATGTGGAGCTTAAAGGCCCTTCCAAGGACATCCAACTACACCATTGTCTTCCTTTCTTCTTATTCTTTCCTTAGACCTCAAATTTGGTAAGTTTCCTCTTCTCCTTACCTTCCCATTTCGTTTCTCATGGCTATGAATGGATTGCATGTTGATGGATTTCTTTTCTTTATTTTCCTTTGTGTTCCTCAAGTGTAAAAGAGAGGCTTGGGAGAGTTGTGTTGGCTAGAGTGTGTGTGGGAGCTTTCTTCCTCCTCAATCTTCTCAATTTCCATTATTTTACTCTCTTTGGTGAAGGCAAGTAGATTTGTTTTATATAGTGGGCATGTATGTATTATTATTGTCTTTTGTTAACCCATTGTTTTAGATTTTCCCCAAATTTCCAAGCTTGTCATGGTTAATTAGATTACACATGCTAAAATTTGATTAATGGGTTGAATAGGTTTTTATTATGGGTGGATAACTTGATGAATGGATGAAATGTGGTTTGGAGGAGAGCATGGTAGCTCTTTGTGCAGGTTATGGCCTTTGGAAAGGTTTGGAAAGAGGTTGGAGAAGGAGCTATTCAAAATGATTGAATTTTTTGCTCAAAAACTCATATTTCTACCTAGAATTCGGCTAGCCGCAGGAAACTCGGTCACCATTCGGTTACTTTTCCAGTAACCATGTTTTTATAGGGCATTTTCAGCCACTTTCGGTAACCTTTTCAGCTAGCCGAACATGCCAATTCGGCTAGCCGCATAGGCCAATTCGGCTAGCCGCATTGGGGCAGATTTCATGAATCTTGACAGATTTCGAACGACCATAACCTTTGATCCGTTTGTCGGAATTTGGAGTTCTATATACTGTTGGAAAGCTCTTGAGACGTAGAATTCAATGGTATATATCTCTTAATGATCAGAGATCAGGAAAGAAAGTGGCTATTGGATCAATGTACCAAGCCTTTATCTCTTTGTAAAGGGATTCTAAACCTAGTTTAGACCCTAGGTTGGAACCCATCGACCCTACCCTTGCATGATCAATTGGGGAAAATGAAAACGGAGCATGTTTGGCTTGGTGTGCTTCGTCGGTTGTCCGGGAATTTTCGTATATCAATGTAACTTGGCCGAATGCATGTGAAATTGAGTTAATTGGTGCCCAACAACTCTGGTACACCATGGCCCCATCAAAGTAGGACACTATTGACTCATTCTCCATCTGTACTCCGTTGGGTATACGTTCGGTACACGATGGACAACTCTTGACCTAGGATTGGCTTGTTCTTCACTCTTGACTCTTGACTCTTGAATCATGTATCCGTAGCTTGTCGTATCTTATGCACTCTATCTTGTATACTTGTATAACTTTTAACTTAACTTGTAGAATTAGAATGTGACCGAACTTAGAGTGTATTCTTAGGTACCTTGTATTGTATTGATAAACACGTGTGGATATACTTGAAAGAGGACTACTCATGGAACTTGGAACTTGACTTGTATCTAGGCCTGACTTGGAGTAGCCCTCAATTTGTTATCATGTGCTCGGGAACCTATCCACGTGTATTTGTCTTGGAACTTGTGTCGTATGCAAACCATCATCATCATCTTGCATTCATAACCAGCTGCAGACTGAGGATTATAAAGTGGGCCGGATACCGGACACTAGGGTCGGCAGTCGGCTTTGGACGACGTCCATGGCGCGAATAGCTGGGAGCGGGCTAGGACCGTGCTGCTATTCCTAGGACTGGGAGCTAGGATCCCCCTAGAGCCGGACTTTGGGTATTCGTAGTCGGCTTGGACGTCACTTATACCCCCGTGAGATGGTTAGGACATCCTCGGAGTCTCCTCTTACTTGACATTGCATTTCATGGATGGTTATTCTTGTTTATCTTGCTAAGATTTATATTGTTACTTGACTCACATACTATTCATGCTTATGCATAGCTTGTACTTTGCTATCTTATAATCATGTACTTGTCTTTATTCTCGTTTGAGACATGTTATGAATAGTGTATATTGCTTATCTTCTTGCCAACATATTGTTGATCCTTTATTCCATGGTGTGCAGAGGACACCTTCTACTATCACACCGACCCGGATGCCGAGGCAATCCCAAAGGATCATCAACCGGGGGTGTAGGATGAGGTACGAGAGTGGGATGCCGATGACGTAGATTAGCGTCATCACTCCCGGCACTAGTGACCGTTACACAGGGATATCTTCTATCGTACCACCTCATTTCATCTTTTGGGTCTTAGATCTTGTGTACTTGTCTATTCTAATACTGTATATCTTTTGTACCAGGACCTAAGTTTTTGGGGATGGTCCTGATGTTTATAAACTTTATATGTCTTATCTTTTGAAACTTAAATATATATAATGGGATGAATACCGTACTTGCCTTGATATTTCTACAGGTTAATGTTGTGTTTATCGGACAAGTCCCGTTGATTAATTTGTTAATGAGGCTCAATTACACAATCCTCACAGCGGACTTCGATCCTTGGGCATTAAGGGCAAATTTTTTTAATTAGCCCTAAATTTCACACCCTGGATCCGGTTTAATCTCTAATCGGGTTTGGGGACGTGACAACACATATTAGGAGAAAAAAAGTGACTACTGAGTCAGCTTCAGCTTCACCTTTGCTCCCTTAATTGCTTAAAATGGTGAACAAGTAATCATTAGTGTGTTTGGATGAAAAAGTGAAAAAAAGTAATCGTCTTATTTTATTTTATTTTTTAGAAAGAGTCGGAAACTTTTATTAAAGAGCAGCTTGTGGTACATTAGATAATATGAGATTTTCTAAAAATAGTGGCACCTTCTTGAACCAAATATGCTAAAAAAATGTAACTTTTTGCATATTTTGCTTGAGAGTGAGCCATCTTTGAACGACCCCTTTTCTCACCAAAAACTTTACACATGTCACTTTTTCAATACCGTATCAAACAGAGGTAAAATATGGATAAATAAATCGAGACAAAAAACAACTACTTTATAGCTTTTTCTCTCTCACTTAACTTCACCTCATACAAAATATACAAAAATATTGTTACATCACATTTTATTTGACCTTTATCATTGATGTGACTCTTGTTTCATTTTTAGTTTATGAAACATGTATAAATGAATATACCGGAAGAGAAAAGGACACTAGAAGGTTGAAAACGAAAGTTTAGAAGCGTCCAAGGAAATAAAGGGAAGGCAGGAGGATGGTGTTTTTTTTTTTATAGAATTTCAAAAAAATAAAATCATTCCCATGATTTCACCGTAAGTTTTATTAGATGAAAAGATTTACATTTATAATGCAAATACAAACTAACCTTATCTTAAGGATAAGGTTAATCCACTAATCACTAATATCCTAACAATTCCAGTAATCCTAACAATACGGTTTCTTCAACATCCCTCCTCAATCACATGATCCTATCATGGAAATAATGTGTGATTGTTGACATTAAAAAAAAAAACCCTTTTGATCATGCAAAATCGATCATTATGTCTTCTTGGTGATCACCGTCTATTTGTGAATCCATCACTCTTGCAACCCGCTCCTTTATAAGTTGTCAGTGCCGGTAGCCCACTGGATCAAATATGTCGCGATTTCTTCAAGAAGCTTCAATTGTGCAATTTTGATGAAGATGGTGAGATCATAGGGCTTAGATGTATGGATAGGAGAGGATGCTCGGTTTTTTTTTTTTTTTTTCTTATATTGAAATAGAAAAATTGACAGTGATAATTGTGGAAGCAATATCATACCTGGCTTAAACGCAAGACCATCACCGAGCCCAATCTCTAATACCTTATAGAATTTCAAAGAAATCAAATCATTCCCATAATTTCACCGTAAGTTTCATTAGATGAAAAGATCTACATTTATAATGCAGATATGAACTAACCTTATCTTAAGGATAAGGATAATCTACTAATCACTAGTATCCTAACAATCCTAGTAATCCTAACAATATGGTTTCTTCAACAATTTTAATATGTTTTAGAAGATTTTACAAAAAAAGTCCCCTTAAACCTAGTAGAGACAAAAAAAGGTCCTCAAAGTTTTTTATGCACCAGACTAGTCGTAGGTCTTAGGGGTCCTTTTTATTTTTATTTTTATTTTATTTTGTGGATTGGCGATATTCCCGCTCACCCGCATATACGAGCAAGGATAACCGTGCTTATTTTTTTTTTCTCTTCTTCTTATTTCTCCTCCATTTCCTTCCTCCAACTCCTTCCACCTTGATCTACCAACTCCTTTCCGCAATTTCTATCTCCCCACCCTAACCTAAATGAAAACCAACGAAGAAATGACTACTTCTCACGTAGACTCAAATTGGTTGCTCTAAACTTCTTTCTCCTCACTCAACCTCTTATTGGACCTCCTCTCCCTTCTCGACGACTCATGGACAGCTTCTTCCTTGACACTGGTCAGTTGTTCTCGCTCATGGTGGGCAATAACTTCACTCGCACTCACTCTCTCTTTCTCTCCATTTCTCTTTCTTTCTCTCATATCCAAACCTAGCCAAATTTCCTTTCCATGCAGATAGTGCTCTCTCCCTCTCTCACCCAAACCCGGTGCCATTTCTTATTTTGGCAATGATAAGAGCCTAAAAGTACTATTTAGGCTCCTCAATAAGGACTTTGTTATACCTTGGATTGATATTATGTCACCTTATTTGTACTAAGTTCTTATTTGCAAGTATTTTAGGTGAAGGAGGGAAATCCTAAACCAATTAGAAGAAATTGGTAGAAACCATAGAGAATCTGAGAATTCTACTTCTGGGCGTCCGAACGCCACCTCCCGTGCCCAACATCCAAGTTACTACCTTCTAGCGTCCAGACGCCAAACACTTGGCATCCGGATGCCAGACACAGTTTAAGTCTGTGTATCTCCGCGTTTTGAAGGAAAATGGAAGGAAAAGCTATAGAATGGAGCCCATAACTCATTTTTAAGGCATTCAAGACTTGAGAGAAGAATTAGAGGCTAGTTTCGGAGGATTGGAATGAGCGGCAAAAGAGATTTTGTCAAGGATTTGTCGTCCATATCTCTCCATGAGTTACTAACTTTCCACCTTAGGGTTGTAATGAAACCCTAATCTTGTACTTTTAGTGATGTATAAGTTCTAGGGCTTTACTTTGAATGCTTTGATTATATGACATGAATATTATCCATTGATTGGATTTATCTGTTAAAGCAATATCTAGTTTTGGTTATTTATTTTTGTAGATTTGAATACCAGTTATATAATGGTGCTTGAATGAATGTATTGTTAGATATAAGATAATCTATGCCATAAAGATAGGTTATGCCCAGATCTAAACTCGCATGATTTATTTGTAGACTCTGTGAACGTTTGTAACCAAAATAAGTCTTTAAAGCGTTGATAGTGAAACCCTAAGGCTCCGTTTCTTTACTAAAATTCCTGACAGGAATTCAGGTTGTTTGGGAATTCAGAATTCTTGTTAAGAATTCTGTGTTTCATTACTAGAATTCTTGCGCATTTGAAATCCCAAAAAACTCAACATTTGAAAAACGACTTTAACAAGGAGGATTTGGAAATCTCACTTGGTATTGGAAGGAGGATGGCATTCCGGGAGCTCAGGCAGGAATTCAAGCCATGAATGAAACAACGAATTTAGAGTTTTAGAATTTGGCAGCATTTCAAATACCAGCATCTGAAATTCTCAGACAACCACTAGACATGAATTCTATGAATTCTAGTAAAGAAATGGGCCCTCTATATTTGCCATTGTAGGACGGTAAAGTGGGCTCGTATCCTAAGAACTTTTATTTGATTGAATCAAACATTATTTTTAATTCGCTAATTTAGGGATCAAAACGCCAAAACAATATTTCATTCTTTAGTAGGATTAATTTAGGAATTTGGGAAACAAAGCAACTTAGCCTTTTTGTCCTAATGGATACGACACCCGGCTAACATCACTATTCTTACGAGTAGAGATATTACTTAAATATAATTTATATTTTCAAACCTGAGAGAAAAAAAAAGGAAAGATCTGTCCGATAGAACAACCCTAATCAGAAATCAAATAGAAAGGGGTGCAAAAGACAAAAGAAAAATATTTCTAACTCTAAATATAAATATTAGTTCTAACAATATAAGTTGTGGTGATAAAAGATCGGAATCGCAGAAACATATTTGGCAGATATCAAAAGGAAGAAGTAACAAATTCATATTCATTTGAAAATGGCACTATTTTTTGACATTTTTCAATGAAAGAATATACATACATATCTTTCTATGAACTGTTAATGTGTCTAGAGTCAACGTACAACCTTTCCTTGAATCAACAAAAAAGATTATCGATAAATACATTCACAAAGAAGGGATTGATGAAACAAATAAAAAATTTTCACTTTATTTTGACTATAAAAAAGTCTCTTTCTAATAGATATAATTTATATTTGCAAACCCTGTTTTGGGACGAACAGGCAGCTCCCTCTCTCATCCAAGCCTAGCTCCATTTTCTCTTCTTTTCTTCAAATTCAGATAATGTCACCAAAACCCACTCCCAATTTTACCTTCTTCTATCACCCAAGACTCTTTCCCCAATTTCTATGCCACCAAGCATAATCTAATGTATGCAAGTGAATAAATTCATGTTTATTTCGAAACCAATTTTCTCTGTCACCCAATTTTTCCCTCTTGAACCCACAATCTTATAACATATGTTGTGATCAAATCCATGTTTATGTTGTCATTTCTTGATTTTGTATTATGTGTTGAGCAAATATACCCATCAAGAATAGCAGTCATTTGCACTGGATAATTGTTTATGTTCCTTTTCTTGCAATTCATGTCTTTAGCACATCCATATGTTTTTCAATCAGATCAATGGCTGAAAACATAGAAGCCATAACATTAAATCTTTGACTTTTGCAAACCATTTATAGAAAGTAACATTCTTGATTGTCTACCTACACTTAAGAGAGAGTAGTGATTTCGATTCAAGATCCTCTTTATAAAACTTAGTTCTGCTTCAAGAACTTGATCTACTTACTTCCACTTGAATCTATTCAATTTAATTTTATCATATAATGATGTTTTTGAGTATTTCTTTATCTAATGTCTTGATTGGTTATGCTCTTTCTCTATTTGAACTATATATGAAAAATTAAGTATTTTGTATCTATTTAAATACAGAAAAAATTTTTTAAACTTGTTACGGTTAAACATCCAGTTAAGCAAAGCATATCCCTCACGCAACACACTATAATGAACAACGACATCGCCACTCAACGTAGAAGTCAAATATCTGGTAGGGGGGCCTATATGGTCTATTTATGAACTTAAACTCTTTTTTTTCTCTACACCAAGTCTAAAGGGGTTTCTCAGTAGAATCTGATGATGCACAAATTAGCCTTGCACACCACAGGTCAAGTAATTGGTAATAAATGCAGTAGTTAAAGCAGAGAGAGAATGCAAGAATTATAATGGTTCGGTCAGTGTGACCTACATCCTCTTCTGAATGGCTGAGGTCGCCGGATATTTTTATATCTCAAGTACGCAGAGATTACAAGATATGAGAATGGGAGAATAAGTGCGTTTAGAAGAGAAAGATTTTCTTGCCCCCCAAGTGTTGGTGGGGCTTTCCATTTATAGTCTTCCCCAAACAGAAGGGGACGACTTTACAGCAACGAAATCTCTACTTCGATGAAGCTTTTGAATTATCCTCAATGGACGAGGTGGTTGAGATATCCTCCGCGAGAGTTGGTAAAAACAGGATGAGGATTGACCATTTCCAAAGCGATGAGGGTGAGGCTTCCGGTTGCTTTCTCGAGGACGTGGCCAAGTGTCACATCCCGGTCCCGAATCACCCTAGCCTAGGACAATCCCCGAGGTGGAACAAACGTACTCCCGTGTGATTGTACCTGTCGCGAGTTAAATACAAGCACACGAAGTCCAACTCACTGAAAACTATCAATCAACAGTTAAAATAGCGGAAGCTTATATCAATTAATCATCATAACCCTATACAATCCCATATAACATTCAAGTTCAACAAAAGAATTTATACATTGATATACAATATTTGTATCAAAAGAAAGTTCTATACATCATTATCAAAATACATAACAAAAGGAATTAAATTAAGTGTGACCCAACAAAAAACACTAGTCACACTACTACTATGTGCTCTCAAAAAGTTCTTGACGCTCTCCGAACCGAGGAGTCTCTACATGGGCCCTACTCCGGGCCACTCCTCTAGTCCTGAAGGTACCTCTTTGGTAACCTTCTCTCCCTCTGTGGTCTCTGCGGGACCGGGAGCTGTATCTGTGCCTGTGACACCAAGAGTAGTACCTTAATACAACAATTAGCAAGCATACACAGTAAACAGGATATAATGAAGTTTTTGAAGACAAATTATCATTTGAGAATCATAATGAGACAAGTAAAAGAGAAATCAAACAATCCATTTTCATGAGTAAACCCTTTTAAAATCATTAAAGAAACTACAAATACAAGAATTGGCAACTACATAAAGCTCATCCTCTCATTGAGAGCAAATCGTGTTGGGATGTCACTAGGGGTCCGGATAAAGATCCTCCTAGCTACCCAGGTCCTGGAGTTCCGGTGCTCCAGTCTGTCAACTGCGCAGCGATGTTCAATATTAAACCAGGATTTAACCCCGTCGGGTATCGTCCGGTCAAAGCTAAGTAGTGCTGAATTAATCAAATCGAATATTAAATCAAATTCCGTTCATAATTCAAATCGGGTAACTTTTCAAATATTTGGATATGCTCCACTCAATTGCTATGTATAACAATGAATAACAATTCCCATTTTCAATAGTCAATTCAAATATTTGATGAAAAAAAACAATTAATACAAATTTATCATTCATATAACCTACTATTATCCAATACAAGATTAATTTAAAGAATCAACACATTATAATTTACTTAGTGTCACTTACGAGGATATTATGTCGAATCTCTAAATTAGTCTTCATGGCTTAATAATAGATTAATGATTTCCTTTGGGCTTAATTAGAAGGTTAAGGAATCCAATACTAAGTCATAGATTAATGAAACCTAAGTGCCTATGGTAAGGGGTATACATCCTAATTATCCATTCAGGAGTGATTAGGAGGGTTAATTATGGACTAGGAGTGATAATTTCACTCATTAAAAGGGTTTAAAGAAGCCTGAAAACAGCTTCAAGTTCACTCGAGCGGACCCAAGTTCGCTCGAGCGGACCCCAAACAGAGAGTTGATCGCACGAGCACACCCCTTTGGTCGCCCGAGCTGAGTTTCCAGTATCAGGTCCGCTCGAGCGGACCCATGTTTGCTCGAGCGAACTGTCCAGAAACCTTGTTTCGGGATTTCTTCCTTTCTTTCCTTCCTTTCATTTCCAACTCCTTACTACTGTTAATACCTGCATATAGGGAGCCTACATGCTCCCTTCCAATTCTTAAACTCTTCCAATCCATTTATTAGTCCATACTTTCAACCATAAAATCCAAGAAATACATGTAATAATCCATAAAACTTGATAGATGCAATTGAAGACATTTACACAATATGTATAGCATGTTTAGAGTCTATACTTGGCTCAAAGAAGAGCTTTTCAACTTCTCACACACTTGTTTTGAAGAAAAACCCAAAAGCCCCAAATGAGCAACCCTAATCATCATAAACACATAGAAAATTGATGAGGATGCAATGCATGCATGAAATTGGGTCTAACTACCTCTAAGATGCTCAAAATCAGGGTCAAAGGGTTTTGTTACTCTCCTTTAGTAGAGATTTCGAAATTAGGAGGAAATGGAGAGTGTTGAAGGATGCCTTTTGTCACAAGATGAAGGAAAATGGAAAGATGAGGAAGAGGATGATGATTCACCCTAAATTCTCAAAGCACATGCATCAATTCTCTTGATGATTGAGTGAGGAGAGTGAATGGAAGAGAAATGGTATGGAGGGTTGTAGAGACAAGGGGAGAATGAAATGAATGAAGGGGAGAGGCTTATGTCTTATATATAAGGTAAGAATGGGCTTTTTGCAGTTTGGCCCATTAGTTAAGATCATTTCCAAATTAAGTCAATTGAGAGTCCACTTTCTCAAAGAGTGGTCAAATGAGGTCAAGTCTATGATGAAAGTTGATGGGATCGACGAAATACACGTGTTAGTGGTAAAATAACGTGCAAATGATGCAATTTATGAAAATCAAGAACTACGAAAAAGCCCTTAATTACATTAAACCGAGTCAAATCGGTGTCAACTCACCTATTCAGGGTTCAAAACCCACCCAACTCAACTCAAATGTATTCATCAATACTAATTCATCATAGTTAGAAGTCAAACATAATTAATTTAGCTAATACTCAATTAATTAGCAATAATCAGGGTTAATTAAGCTTGGGGTGTAACACCAGGCCTATGGATCTCTTTGGGCTTGGACCTTATTGGGCTAACCGGTTCTTTATAAGTTTAAGTCTTGGGTCAGCATGGATTGAGCCACTTGGGCCTGACCTATCAGAATCCTCTATGTTTTACATTTGAATAATATTAAAAAAGTTAATATAAAAATACGGGGTTGTTTTGTTAAAAGGAAAATACTGAAATGTATGTTCATGGCGTAAAACTTATATAAGAACTGAACGAAACCCCAGTCCAGAAGTCAAAGCTAGTTTCAACAGTGGCAACCGGTAAACAACTGTCTTTTGCGTCTACATACTGTACATTTATGTGAGTGCTGACTGCTGACTGCTGACTGCTGACTGCTGACTTACCTCGGACCACACTTATCATCTATAAAATGCATTCGAGAGCCCCCATAACTCATCAAACCCTACATTCCTCTCGAGTCTAGACACACTGAAAAAGAAGAAAGAGGGCCCGACCTTTTGTGGGTGAGGTGTTTTAGCCTCAGGTGCATGATACCATAGACTTGAATACTTCCTTTCCTTTACCTTTTCGCCCAATCAGTGCATCTTTTGTTGGTGATGTGTATTCGCCTTAGGTGCATGAGGCTATAAACTTCCCAATATTTCCTTTCCTTTTTCCCTATTTTGAGAGGAAAAAAAAAAAAAAAAACAGAGAGAGGTTGCAATAGTTTCCAGCAATGAGGTTCTGGCTCCTTATCTTCATCTCTCCCTCCATTTTTCTCAGCGTACTTCCAGCAAAGAATCTATGGTCATTCTTCATTTCATTCTCCATTTCTCTGGGTGTGGTAATCAAGCTGCTCCTCAACTCACCCAACACCAGCAACAACAATAAGAAAAAGCTTCCTCCAGGACCCCCAACCATACCCTTCTTTGGCAACCTCCAATTGCTCAAGAACAAAACTCTTTTGGACCTTGAGCACTTCCTCCGACAGCTCCACGCCAAGTACGGCCCCATCCTCACCCTCCGTCTCGGATCCTCCACCATGATCTTCATATCTGACCACTCACTCGCACGCAAAGCCCTCATACAGAAAGGATCCATCTTCTCAGACCGCCCACCCTCTCAAGGAATAAGCCGAATCACAAACAGCAATCAACACACCATCAGCTCGGCTGGGTATGGCTCGGTCTGGCGCGTCCTACGCCGGAACCTAGTGTCTGGAGTCTTCCACCATTCCTGCGTCAAGTCCTACTCTCATGGACGGGAATGGGTTCTCAATCAACTCATTGGAGAGCTCAGACAGCATGCTGAATCTGGTGAGCCTGTCGTTGTCTTCGAGCGAATTCAATATGCCATGTTCAGCTTACTCTTGCAAATGTGCTTCGGGCAAAAGCTCGACCAAAGCACTGTAAAGAAGATTGAGGACATTCAACGACGCATGCTCGTTGGCAACGACATCTCCGCTCTCTTCCCTAGAATCGGAAAGATAATATTCCGCAAGCGGTGGAATGAGGTCTTACAGATGCGCCGTGAGAAAGAAGAGCTCTTCATCCCATTGATAAGAGCTCGCAAAGATCGAGAATGTCATCAAGATGGAAATGGCACTTATGCCTTTAGTTACGTGGACTCACTTCTGGGTCTGGAGCATCCAGATGGAGGTAGGAAGCTCACTGAGGGAGAGATTGTTAGCTTATGTTCGGAGTTTCTGACGGCAGGTACTGACACCACGACAACTTCGCTTCAGTGGATCATGGCTAATCTAGTGAAGCACCAAGACGTGCAAGCGAAGCTGGTGGAAGAGATAGAGGGAGTGGTGGGGAAGGAGGCAAAAGAAGTGAGGGAGGAGGACCTGGATAAATTGCCTTATCTGAAGGCAGTGATAATGGAAGGGCTGAGAAGGCACCTGCCAACTCACTTCTTATTGCCACACGCAGTGTCGGAGGAGGTGACGCTTGAAGGGTATGTTATACCCAAGGGCGCCACCGTCAATTTCATGGTAGGAGAGATGGGTTGGGACGAGAAGGTGTGGGATGAGCCCATGGCATTTAAGCCAGAGAGGTTCTTAGATGGGGGAGAGAAGGTGGACATAACAGGGAGTAGGGAGATTAAGATGATGCCTTTTGGGGCTGGGAGAAGGATATGCCCGGCGCTTAATCTCGCTATGCTTCATTTGCAGTACTTCGTGGCGAATCTGGTGAGGGAGTTTGAATGGAAAGCTGCGGAAGGAGAAGAGGTGGATCTGAGTGAGAAGCTGGAATTTACTGTTGTCATGAAGAACCCTTTGAAGGCAAAGATCACCAGGAGAAGAAGATAATCGCACGGTAGGGTCTGGATGTATTTTAGAGTCAGTTTTAGAACATCCAAGCTATCTATCACGGTAGGGTCTGCATGTATTTTGGAGCCAGTTTTAGAACATCCAAGCTATCTATCACTACTAGATTATCTTTCAAATGGCAAGTAATTTTTATTGTATTAAATGAATCGGTTGTACCTTTATAATCAAGTCACGAAATAAATGGGCTTTCTTTACCCCTCGGTATCACTGCTGTCGGAGTCATTTTTTTAATGGCTTTGTTTCTCCAAGAAGAGGGACCTTATAAAATTGCAGATTTGCATGTATCATTGAAAACACAATTAACTTTACTTAAAATCCAAACAAAAAAAAAAAAAAAAACATCTTTTGATCAGTTGGGCCCACTTGGGCTCTGTGGAACCCACTTAAATCCACGGAGAAACTGTACAAGCAGCCGGCTCTGTGGGACCCACTGAGGCCCACTTTTGAGCAGTGCAAGCTCTTCACACGCTCATTCACCATATGATCCGGCACCAAGGGTCCAACTTTTGATCAGTGCAAGCTCTTCACATGCTCATTCACCATATGGTCCGGCACCAGGGCAATTTTAATCTCATCAAACGTTTATCTACTGTTAGATTAAATCTCAAATAAATTTATGATTTTAGGTCCACTAAAACTTATGGATATCAAATCTAGGGCTATTTTATTTTATTTTTGTTAGCCTCACCAATGACGATACCTTTCTACATCTCCCACCACCATTGGCATGGATAGCCCGGTAGGGATCATGCTGTCCGCTGGCTGGAGAACATTCCCCAGCCATGAGCATTCCATTACTTGAAGCAGTTCGGTCATACGCAAATGCGGCAATATCACTTATTTCAGTTCAGCCTTAGAATATCTTTAGCCCAGGAGTCATCCATAGATCCTACCGAGGAAAGTCGCCTATGTCAATTGCCATGTAGGGATAGAGTCTGGATCCTCTGCCACTTGCACTCGGGAAGATTTGCGAGGCTCTTCGGTTCATCCACTTACAAAAATTTTAAAAGACCTTTTTTTTTTTTCCAAAAAGGCTTTCGTATTTTCATAAAACCTAAAAAAACACTTCTATATTTTGTGTTTTTACTTAAAAAAACTTTTACCAGTGGTCAAACCTAACCAAAAGTAATAGTTGTTTGCACTTTTCTTCTGTTATTTCTCCATTTTACCCCTTGCCAAAAGAAGGCTCTGTGTTCACTCCCTCTGGATCTTTCTTTATATAAGAAGGAAACATAGATAATCGTATATAAGCTCATCCTCCGCCGAATGGATGCGATAGCATGCGGCAAGTATTAAGGTGATGGGTTATTTTTCTCACCCTCATGTGCAAGGTGTGATGCACTATTATCCGGTATGGAGCAGCATAGGGAGAATGAGGGTAGCCAACGGGCTATTCCTCAAGCCAAATGGCTTAGGTAGGAAGTCTTGGCCTCACACCATAGACTAGAGAAAATCTCATGATGAATAAATTCAAATTCTCATTAATTTCTGCATATCCCAAGAGAATGGATTACATCCTATATATAATAGAGTCTCAATCATAATTTTAGTGATCAATCTTTACTAAGAAATTTCTAATTCTAAGAATATTAAGAATCTTGGAAATTAGAAACTACCTAATCAAAGCATTTAAAGAAATCTACTAATTCTAGAATTCTACTAAAATAGAAAACTGCCGATTCAATTTATTTACGTATGGGCTTGGACTTTGGGCCTTCTGGAATAAGCCTTCAAATGGGCCCATTGGTCTAGCCTGCATCAGCTCTCTCCGACTCGGAGAAACTCGACTCCGACGAGTTATCAGCTTGGTACCTCTCGTACAAATCCAGATTGAGTCTCTGAAAGTCTGTAGCGGTTATCCAAGTAGCTTCAGAGAATGGTTTACCTTTCCACTTGACCAAAAACTTATGATACCCATCAGTCGTTGTTGACACTTGGTGGTCATCATAGACATCTTCAATTTCCTCTCGAGGAACTGGAAGTATGGGAAGCTGGATATCTTGCTCTTCAAACGATTCATCTTAATAATGACCATGATAAATTGTGAGATCTTCGACATTGAATGTAGAACTGATATTCATGTCTGATGGAAGATCAAGCACATAGGCATTGGAGTTGATTTTCTTCAAAATTTTGAACGGACCTACACTTCCGTGATAGAGCTTTTTGTAAGTGTCTATGGGAAATCGTTCAGGCATGATTCACACTATGACCATGTCTCCTTCATTAAATTTAACACAGCGCCAGCGACTGTCCGCGTGCTGTTTGTAAGTGTCATTGTTTTTGGCAATCTGTTGATGGACCTCATCATGAACGTGTTTCATGTGTTGGGCAAATTGTTCAGCTTATTAGCTAGGCTCGGCTTCAGCTAGTAAAGGACTTAGGCCAATCAGAAGACGTGGCTGAATGTCGGTTACAACTTCAAATGGTGATCTTCCAATTGATCTGATTATGGAGTTATTAAAGGCAAACTCTGTTATGGGTAAAATAAGATCCTATAAGGCAATGTGTTCTTCGACTTGACATGGAAGAAGATTACCCAAGCTACGATCGACGACCTCAGTCTGGCCATCAGTATGAGGATGGTAGGCACTAGAGTACTGAAGTTTTGTCTTCATCATATGCCGTAAAGTTTTCCAGAAGAAACTCATGAACTTAGTATCTCTGTCGGACACTATTGTCTTGGGTAGGCCATGAATATGAACAATCTCTTTGAAGAAAAGTGTGGCAACTTTTTTTGCATCTGCTGTGCTCGTACAAGGAATAAAGTGTGTCATTTTGGAGAACCTGTCCATCACAACAAAAATAGAATATATCATTCGTGCAGTCTTTTGTAATCCTAAGACAAAATCTATGCTCAGATCTTACTAAGGCTCATGTGGAATAGGAAGGGGCTGATATAATCCTGTATTCTTTTTTTGTCCCTTGGCGAGCTGGCATACCTGGCATAGTTCACAAATTCGGGCAACATCTGTCTTCAAGCGGGGCCAAAAGAAGCGGTCTTCCACAAGTACCAAAGTCTTATCTCGCCCTAGATGTCCACTACATCTACCTCCATGCAACTCTCGAAAGTAGCTGATAAACATAATTCATTTCCACAAAATAAATAACCATTAATGATAGAAAACTTGAGATGGTTAGAGAACTCACCATTAAGAAGATCTTTATAGATGCAGCTAAAGTTATGATCATAAGTATATTCTTTGCGAAGTTCTTCGAAGCCTGAGACTGTGATGGAAATCGTCGTGAGCAGGTGAGAATGACGGCTAAAAGCATCTGCAACCTTGTTTTCCGCTCCTGACTTATGACGCAATACAAATGTGAATTCCTGCAAATAATGAATAGCTCTATTTGACATGATTAGCGCTCATCTTTTTCAATGTGTTCAGATGCTGTAATGCTTCATGATCGGAGTACAACATAAATTCTT
Organism: Umbellularia californica; assembly: GCA_028538565.1. Classification (NCBI taxonomy): domain Eukaryota; kingdom Viridiplantae; phylum Streptophyta; class Magnoliopsida; order Laurales; family Lauraceae; genus Umbellularia; species Umbellularia californica. Next base: position 12,432,550 of record JAPQWN010000005.1, read on the forward strand.
TCTCGATCAAATAGTGACACCAATGACAAAGAGCTTGGACAACTGCATAATATTCCAAGTCATATGGCGAATACTTCTTGCGAGAGTCATTCAATTTCTTGCTAAAGTAAGCAACTGGGTGACCATCTTAACTTAAGAATTCACCAACACCAACTTACAAGGCATCACAACTGACTTCAAAGACCTTGTCAAAATCTGGAAGTTTTAAAACTGGTGCCTTCGTCATTTTCTGCTTGATTTTTTCAAAAGCACAAGTGGCTGCTTTAGTCCAAGTGAAGTGACCTTTCTTCATGTAATTAGTTATAGGAGTCATAATAGTGCTAAAATTGCGAATGAATCTCCTATAAAAAGTGGCCAATCAATGAAAACTCCTGTACTTCATTGATAGTTTTGGGAAGGAGCCAATCAACAATTGCATTGATCTTCTCTGGATCAGACAACAAATCCCAACAATAGAACTTTGGGCCTTAAGAATGTACACTTCTTCAAATTAATGTAAAACTTATCTTTGCGAAGTGCACGCATCACATACCTGAGGTGATCAAGGTGTACATCCTTGGTCTTGCTGAAGATCAAGATGTCGTCGAAATATACAATGACGAATTTACCAAGGGCAGTAGAAGCTGTGTCATGACTCTCATGAAAGTGCTGGGAGCAATGGATAAACTGAACAGCATGACTAACCATTCGTATAATCCATCTTTAGTTTTGAAAGTTGTTTTCCATTCATCTCCTACGCGAATACGGATTTAATGATATTCGCTTCTAAGATCAATATTGGAGAAGACGGAAGATCCGGCCATCATATCAAGCATATCATCCACCCGTGTTATTGGAAATCAATACTTAATGGTAATTTTGTTGATTGCTTGGCTGTCGACACACATTCTCCAAGAACCATCTTTCTTGGGTGTCAAGAGGGCTGGTACCGCACATGGACTCATGCTTTCATGAATGTAGCCTTTTTGGAGTAGCTATTCAACTTGCCTTTTCAATTCTATGTATTCTGTAGGGCTCATGCGATAAGCAGGTAAATTGGGAAGCTATGACCCAGGGACCAGATCAATTGCATGCTGGATGTTTCTCATAGGCGGTAGCTCTTTTGAAAGATCTGCTGGAATCAAGTCTTTAAGTCATGCAACAATGACTTGATTTCTGGTGCCGTAGAAACTGCCTTTTTATCTTCGACCTCTTTGAATTCTTGTGGGATACGGGCATAAACAACTCCTTGCTCTTTACTTTCTTCTTCAAATCTCTGCATTGAAAGGATGCGAGAACTTGGCTGTGAAGCAGTTTGTTTTGCTGGAACTGATGGTGATTACTTTGCTGGGGCAGTAGGAGGCTTAAATGGAAGGAGCGAAACTTTGCGACCTTTATATTTAAAAGTATGGGTGTTCTTTTCTCCATCACTTTGGACTTTGTTATCAAAAAGTCAAGGCCTTCCCAATAGAATATGAGTAACATTCATGGGAATAATATCACACCAAATAGAATCTGCATAACCACCAATTCGGAATGTTACCTGGCACCGCTTGGTTACTGGAATGGCTTAATCATTCACCCAAGAGACCTTGTAAGGCTTCAAGTGTTTTTCTGTTGGAAGCTTCAACTTGTCAATTACTTCTTGGGAGATTACATTCATCTCGCTTCCTCCATCTATGACTAGATTGTACAATCTATCACGACATTTTGCCATAGAGTGAAATATGGTAATTCGCTTCTAATTTTTAGCTTCTTCTTCGGTGGTAATGAAGAGACGACGAATAAACAATGTATGTCCTTCAGTTTCAGCTTGATAGAAGGAATGATCTTCTTATTCGGGCGGCGGTTCCTGCTCTTTATATGGTGTTTCAGCTTCTATTTCTTCATCAATAGACTCTGAATCATAGGCATCTTCTTCATTATGTGCATAATGAGGATTCTTTGACTCTGAACATTCAGAAGCATAGTGTCCTTTGCCTTTGCATTGAAAGCAATCGATGTCCTTCTTTGAACGTGAAGAATTGACAACATTCTTCCCTTTGTTGGCAAAATCTGCAGGTCTTGATTGAGTTTGAGGAGCTATATGCCTGTTAGAATTTTGTATAGGAGGTTGTCGGGTCGAGTGTTGTGCTGAAGTAACCCGCTGAGAAGTTATATTGGAGGTCCTCCTTTGTAGAGGCTTACCAAAACGCCTTGAATATGGATATCGCAACTATTCTTCGACGCGGAGTGCCAAGCGATGAACTTCTTCAATGCTGTAAAAGGTGTGAGTAGTCAATTCCCTTTGGATCTCTTGACGAAGTCATTTTTTGTATCTGGTGAGAGCCTATCGATCAGTTTTAGGCACCTTGCATCGTACCATGTGGTCATGAAACCTTTCTGTGAAATCATCTACGGTGGAGGACCCTTGTCTACAATCACCAAGTTGATAATAGAGGGAATCGAGATAGTCAGCCGGTAGATATTTATCCTCAAGTTTCTGTTTCATCTCCTCCCATGTGCTGATAGGACGTCTCCCATAATTAGCATTCCTGTCATCAATACTCCTCCACCAAATACGTGTTGCACCCTTCATCTTCATCTTGACAAAGGAAACGCTTTTGTCTTCGTCCATATTGTACCATTCAAAATAATCTTTAAGGGCTGTAATCCAGTCGATGAAGACTTTTACATCCATGCATCCAAAGAAATCAGGAACATCAACACGTACCTTCTTGGTGATGTCATCTCATCGGCCATGACGGTCTTCATAATCAGTTTCATCCATAATACGCTCCATAAATTGCCGACAAGTTTCCTGCATTTCATTATTGATAGAAATCTCTACATCTGCCTGTTGGTTGCTTCCCCCTAGTACTTTATTGCCATCTTTATTGGTAGAAGGTCATGGGCTGCCATTGTTCTGGTTGCTAGGAGGGGGCGTGTTCCGAAGACGTTCTTCAACCATGTCCATTCTGTCCATTAATTCCATGATGTAGCTATCACGCTGGCGGTTTGTGAATTTACCTCTGAATGTGGCTTCAGTGCGGGTAGACATGCTAACTTGCTGCTGCTAAATTTTTTTTTTTTTTTTACCTACTTCTTGCTGTTGGGTCGGGCTCGACCTAAACTAGGGCCCGAAAGGTGGAAGAGGGCCTGCTGTGATGAAGGCCCACGTGTGGAGTGCCTCGGGATTGGTGCGCAGAAGGGAGAAAAGGGTTTTTTTTTTTAACCCTCTTCGTTGCTGTTTGAAGAGGAAAGGGAGATGGAAGTCAATGGGCGCAGGCGACTTCGGTGGAGCGAGCTGGCAGTGGCGTAGTACGTGGCCGGCGACGAGGACGACGACGAATGTATGTACTTTTTTTTGTTCTCCGTGTAGTCTTCTTCTCTTCTCTGTCGCTCTCCTTTTTTTTTCTGGGTTGGGCGATTGGAAGGCAGGAGTGGAGGGTGGTAATGTTGGCTGGGTCGTGAGATTTGGGGATGTGGATGGCTGGGTCTAGGGATTTGGGAATTTAGGTTCAATTAGCAAAGGGGTTTCTGATTTTGGGATTTTTGTGGATTGGTGATGGTTTGGGCTTTAGGGTTTAGGTGTTTTAGGAAATTGATATAGGACTGGGATTGAGTTCAGGAATGGCTGGGGACTGGGATTGAGTTCAGGAATGGCTGGGGCTGGTTTCGGCTTTCTAAGAAGGGATGTTGATGGGGATGGTTTTGGTGGCTGCAGGGATGAGAGGAATGAGAGCGGTGAGTCTTCTGATGGGTTTTGAAGGACTGCTCGTAGGCCTTAGCGTTGGCAGTGTGTGTTGGTGATGAGGATGATGAGGGGGTGGTGATGATACAGGTGACGGAAAATAAAATAGGAATGGTGGATATCGGTTTACCTCGGATCAGCGATCGGAATCGGAGATCTGAAACGGATCTCTTATTTGATACCAATTAGAGCAGCGTAGGGAGAATGGGGGTAGCAACGGGCTATTCCTCAAGCTAAACGGCTTAGGTAGGAAGTTTTGGCCTCACACCACAGACAAGAAAAAATCTCATGATGAATAAACTCAAATTCTCATTAATTTCTACATATCCCAAAAGAAGGGATTACATCCTATATATAATAGAGTCTCAATCATAATTTTAGCAATAAATCTCTACTAAGAAACTTATAATAGTAAGAATACTAAGAATCTTGAAAATTATAAACTACCTAATCAAAGCATTTAAAGAAATCCAGTGACTCTAGAATTCTACTAAAATAGGAAATTGCCGATTCAATTGTTTTACTTATGGGCTTGGACTTTGGGCCTTTTGAAATAAACCTTCAAACGGGGCCCATTGGTCTAGCCTGCATCATGGTGAGTGCGGGGTCGATCCACATGGCCTGTCCTAAAGCTAATTCTAACCTAAATAAAACTAAATAAATACAAAAGATCACTAATCTGGAATTAAAGTTAATTATAACTTTTTCAATGAATAGAAGAAACCTAGACTAAAATAAACCTAAACTAGTAAACCTAATTAACTAGAACCTGCAAAAACATAAAATAAGATCAAAACAACCACTAGAACCTACAAAAACATAAAATAAGGTCAAAACAACCAATGGATGGAATAAAGAACTTAAAACTCTATCTTTGCCTAATCATTGAAAATACAAGCGACTTGGCTTCTCTCCTGTCTAAAAAGAATAGGGAAAATATATGAATGCTTGAATTGAAGATGAGAAACGAGATATCATCCTCTTCAAATCGCCGATATCGAGGTTTTTCAATTATTAGGGGTCCTAATAATCTAATCGCTGTTCTCCAAGTGCAAGGCCATCAATATTGTAGTTTCACCCGATGAATCGGGATTGTATCTAGATAGAGTTATTTACTTGAACCTATCCTAATAAAAAGTAAAACTAGCCCAAATAGGACCAATACATCAATTGATCTACTAAAAAAGTTTGAAACTAAAAATCAATTACATCTCATAAAAATTACAAACTTGAATACAAGACCTAATCTAAAAAATCGTAGACTATGCTAATGCTAAAGACTGAAAAACAAAAAAATCATTAGACCAACAAGATAGTAAATATAAAAAAAAATCAGAGAAAATAAAAATAAAAGAAAAGAAAAGATGGGATTTAGATTTCCAATTTTCAATACTCAAACTCCATGCTTAGGGCAAAGAAATCAAATCAGAAACACAACACCAAACATAGTCAGTCACCCTATGCAAATGCGTTGTGTTGATCCATTAAAATCAATTAATGCGACTCACAAATCTTAATTTATTCCTTGAGAATCTCTAAGATTACATGAGCTAGAGTTTGAAAATTGAAAACTAAATAGACTCACCTACTACTCTAGTCAAGGGAACATTCGCCATGCGACATACATCATCTCTTGAATTATCTTGATAAACACTAACTAGAAAAAGAGGGGGGATAAGAGATGTTACGTCCCCCGAACCCGATTAGAGAAATAACCGGATCCGAGGAGTGAAATTTAGGACTAATTTAAAAATTTTGTCCTTTAGGCCCAAGGATCGTAAGTCCGCTGTGAGGATAATGTATTTGAACCTCAAATCATAAACAAATAGCGGAATTCATACATTGATATCAACAATGGATAATAAATCTCAATTAAATTTAAAGTTGCAAGAAGAATAATTAAATCTATACAGAAGTTAAAATAATTACAACGAACATCCCAAAAATTAAGATCATTAAATCAACGAAGTCAATGAAAAAAGGTTCAACGATGATAACAATGACATAAATAAAATCTAATGAAATGTCCCAAAAATGAATCTCTCATGTGCCTGGTAGTAATGACGTTACTCTACGTCATCGGCACTCCACTCTCGTACCTCCTCTGCTGGTTGGAGATCCTCTGGGATCTCCTCACCAGCCTGCTCCTCGTAGTAGTACTCAACTGAGGAGTCTGCACACCAAGGAACAGAGTCAACGACATGTTGAGCAATAGATAAACAATATATAATTAAAACATAACATGCATCAAGTGAAAGAGTAACGACAGAACATAATCAAGTGAATACAAGGAACAGAACTAGGCATAAAGTATGAGTAAATAACCATCAGAATCATAAACAGGAATCCTAACAATACTAACAATCACCACTACCAATGTAATGCAATACACAAGAGGGAGACTCCGTGGATGTCCAAGCCACCTCACGGGGTACCAGTAACAATTCTATCCGGACTACTGATACCAAAGTCCGGCTCCAGGGGGATCCAATCTCCCGGTCCTGGGAATAGTAGCACGGTCCAAGCCCGCTCCCAACTATTCAACGCCATGGACGCCGTCCAAAGCCGACTGCCCACCCCGATGTCCGAGTAACTGGCCCATCAATAAAACCCCAAACTGCAGCTGGCCATGATATGCAAATAATAATAAAGTGGTGCTGACACACGGGGAAAACAAGACAAGTAAGTCTGGCTAGCTCAACAAATAAAACATGTTCTTAGAGATTATTTCATTCAAAACAATACAAAACAAATCAACCACACGATAATCCCTTACATGCTAGCCAGTTATGTTTATCAATACACGATACACAGTTCCTAAGGTACACTCTAAGTCAGGTCCTTGTCCTAATTCTACAAGAGTTTATGTTTCATAATTAATTAGGTATTTTATGCCAAGAGAGTGTACAAGGAACGAAATCAACGGATACAATTAACAAGTCAATGAGAGATTACAATCCAATCCTACGCAAGTGTTGTCATCCATGTACCATATTTGTTTTAACGGAGTGCGCGGGGAATTCGAATCAACAATGTTTATAAAGAGTTCCTGGGTGTACAATCATGTTAAACACTGATTGATTCAACTCCATACGCATTCGGTTAAACCATACACAATACATGAATACCTAGACAACCTATTGAAGCACACCAAGCCACGTGCTACGATTTTCATACCCAATTAATGGTCACGTGAGAGACTAGGTTCATGGTTTCCAATAGCTAAGGCCCAAACCTAAGTTATTAGTCTCATTTACACTAAAACAAGAGCTGAAACAGTAATCTGAATATTTACATCACTTCCTGGTCTCCGATCGTGATGAAACTAGAACCATTGGATTCTACATCTCGAGAACTTTCTAACGGTATATTATACATAGAATTCCAACGGACAGATTAAAATATATGGCCATTAGAAATCTGCCCCTAAATATATGTATATAAATATATAAAATATATATATTTTATTTAAAATACTGTACCTGCGCCGGACTGACGTTCAGAACATCTCAACGTTCTGAACTGAAAGTTCAGACCGTTCTGACTTCTGAACGTTCAACGGATGTTTTATTATTATATATATATATATATATATATTTTTTTTTTTTTATAATAATGCTGCATCAGCGCCTGTCGTTCATGAGGTCTGAACTGAACGTCGAGAAGGTTATGAGTTCTGAACGTTCAACAGGCACATATTTTATTATTATTATTTTTTTTTATTAAAATGTCCCTGCGCTGCGCCGGACCGACGTTCAGTATGTCACGTCTGAACGTTCTGAACGTGACGTTCTGAACGTGAAACAACTGAGCCTCTATCTTTTTATTTTATTCATTTATTTAATTTCACCCAAAAGTTCTTTCTCATCTACTCCAAATCCTTCCAAAAGATTACCTGCACAAAATTGAGCCACCGTGCTCCCCCAATAATTTATTCCATCCATCATCTCATCCACAAACATGAATTATCTGATAAATTACAATTTAATTAAAAATTACCCAAAAACTATTTTTAGCCTATTAATCCCAAATTAATAACAGGAATATGCTTGGAATTAGGGAAATCTAGTAGGAAAACACATTCAATCAATGAAAAACATACACACATGCTTAATTATAAATTGCAGATCTACTTGCCTCAACTAAGAAGAAGATTGGAATCGGGGTATTCGAAGAGAAGCTCTCTATCACAAAACCCACAAATCTAACCCGACCAAACGCATCCTAAGACACAAAGGAAAAGAAAAGAACGGAAAAGATTGGGATCAAGCCTAAATCTAAACCAAAGAGAATTGATTGAAAATATGAGAGTGAGGGAAATCTTACCAAACTGATGTCAATGGAAAGAGGAGATCCCGAGGAAGAAGATGAGCGATTTGGATCTTCGAGATGGCCTTTTTGGGAAAGAGTTCCGGAACCTTGGAAAAATGAGGAAGAATGAGATGGCTGCAGTAGAGTTCTCGTTGCAGAGAATGAAAAGAGATTAGGGCTAATCTCTTGATTAAGAAGAAAGGGAGGAGGAAAAGACAAGTTTACCCTTTAAGTGGGTCCGGTGAAAGAATGAATTATTAGAAGGGTTTCGGGTCATTGGATCGCAACGAGCCAGAAGACAAAAATGATCAGCGCGATGAAACTTTTCCAACGAACCCAAAATCACGGCGATAAAATTTTTTCGGAAAAACACTCAATTTTTCCTAAATTGAAAACTACCCCCTACTAGGGTCAAACGAACTCAGAATCCAACGAAACTCCGCAGACACTATTCTAACGTTAAAAGAAACTCGCTCACTATCTAAACTCATTTAAATATCTAACCAAATAATAATAATAATAATTTCAAAATAAATGGGTCAACGGGTCGGTTATTGGGCCCAACTGACCCAGTAAGGTCACGGACCTTACAAGAGAGAGTGGGACATGTGGGATGGAGAGCATGAACGTCCCATTGGGTGAGGTTCTCCTTTTTAGTCTTTGGACTCTCTTTGGTGTGAGACTTGTCTCTTACTTGGGCTCTTCTTCTTTGGCTTGATCCCGAAGCAATAATTCGAATTTCAAAGAGACTTGGCTTAAGAGAGAACCTTTCTTGAACACTTCATCTTATCTTGGACTGCTCAAGAATATCTTCTTGCATGCCAAAGGATCAATCTTCTAGAAACTTCAAATGGAGAGAGAGAGAGAGAGAGAGAGATAGAGATATACATCTTTAATTAATAGATGGGTACCATTAGATAACATCATATGGGCTCTTCCGGAGCTTTCAATTATTTGTACAGGTCTAGCTATAGTGGATACCATTCGTGGATTGAACACCAATTCTGAGAAAATACTTCTGATTTTTCATAATGGTGTGCGTTGTGGCACTGTCTGCCAGACAGAAATTGTCCTTAGTTCCATCATTCATACCAAAATAAAATAATAAATTAATATATCTATCCAATCACATGATAAAGATCAATCAATTCATTATAAAATAGAACATCAATGCAATAAAGACCCCAACATAAACCAAAAGTCTGAAAAAAACGCATCTCAAAAGAAATCAAAATTAAGTTTGTGCAGTTCAAAGAATTATTGGTCTTCTAGACCATTCTAGGAAGTGCTCCCAAATTAGCATTAAACACCTCATTACTCAGAGGCTGGCTATCCTCATCTTTATAGAAGTCTCGAGTCTCCAAGTTTGTAACGTCAAATGGAGGTCCCTTTAGTGTTATTGTATCCATAACAGGGGAGTATGTTTTCTCATAATCAATCTCAGATTTCTGTGAGAAATCTTGTGCCACTAATCCTGCCTTATATCTGGTAATTTCATTCATTTTTCTTACAAACACCCACTTGTAACCTACATGGTTAACATCGTTTGGGGTTTGTACTATAGATCTGAACACATAATGTTTATTGAGAGACTCTAAGTTTGTTTTAATGCAATTTTTCATTTTGGCCAATCTTTCCTTTGTCAACGTTCATTTATTGAACGTGGTTTTATATCTCAATCTTTATCATCATTTTTCTTTGATATTTGTGTAGCTACTGCATATGCAAATGCGTTTCGATGACAAATTCCTTTCTATCCCATCTCTTTCTTGAGTAAATGTCAAGTTTAGAGATCTCTTCATTATCCAGTACGGTTGCCTCTTCAGGGGCTTCCAAAGCCTTATTAGGGACTTCCATTATTCTAGAGAAAAATGATTTTACCATAACCTCTTTAGGAGCATTATGTGCCTCTTTGGGAGGAACCTTTTCAGGAGCTTTATGTGCATCTTCGGGAGGACATGATGAAGATTGCTCATTTCTCCTTTTTTTGCGGAGCGGAGTCCTTTGAACCTATAGGTCTACCACGCTTCTGTCGTATTGCAGATTCTTTTGTTGTCGTATTTTGACTTTGTCCTAAAAGGACATTAATTCTAGCAGGTGCATTCATAGCGACACATGTAACTTTATCACGTTTGCTGCATCGTTAACCATATCAGGTGATTCATTTGCAATTTCTTGTAAATGCATAAATCTTCGTACTTCATTGGATCCAGATGAGATAGAGTGGAAGTATTTTATGTTAATTCTCGCCGTTCTTCAGAAACTCTCTTCCCCTAACGACGGGAATATTAATTGTCTTATCGAATTGACAATTGGTAAAACAAGCAGTGAAGACATCTCCTATCATTGGTTCTAGATATCGAATAATTGAAGGAGAGTCATAACCTTCATAGATCCCCCATCTAAGTTGTGGTCCCATCTTAGTACACTTAACGGGTTGTATTGGGACTTGAACAGCACAACTAAACTTGCGCAAGTAAGAAATATTGGGTTGATGTCCTGATATAAGTTGTGAATGAGAATATTGATAATAGGCAGTGGGTCAAAGTCTAATTAACATTGATTTATGCAACACAACATGTCCTCATTAATATTTAGTGCTTTAAAATGAAGTTTTGTCAGGTTTGACATCATTCATGAACTGTAATAAAAGATATATAAAATTAACTCAATAAAAATAAATCATACAAGATAATGAATAGTAAAGAAACACCATGATTATTGTAAACAAGCATCCTAAACTAATTACATGCATTCTAATAAAATGAATTTAAGGATGGTTCATATACCACGTATTGTATATGAAGGAAAAATATCACCCTTTTTTGAACCAATGGATTGCCCTTTTGTTACTTCTACTATGTAGATCTGCTCGCAAGGCCTCTGTAGGCGCAAACGGATCGTCGATTAGAGTCCGGATGGCCGAGATGTCGCAATCTGAAGTTTCAAAGGTGATCAACATAGGGAAATAATGCAAGGACTGTTCGGGCAATCTGCACAGCAAATTCTCAAAGGAATCCACGATGAGAATCCACTTAGAGAATTTGCGAAGAGAAGGAATCCGTGTAGGGTCGGATTTCTCCTCTTTTCGGATTTCGTGTAGAATAAGAAGACTAGGTTTTTCTCCCTTCTCCTAGAGCTTGGTGCTGATAAAGTGTTGTAAACTAAAGCACCACGAGGAAGAGAGAGTAATTAGGAGTAGGGGTGTGCAAAATATCCGCTTAACTCGCCGACCCGTCCGACCCGTAACCGACCCGCTCGCCATGTGCGGGTCATTAAGTTAGACGGTTTGGGTTGGACGGGTTAGACCCCCAAAATTGCGGATTGGATTAGGTTACGGATTGAAAAATTGCCAACCCGCTACAACCCGACCCGCCCGCTTAATTAATAATTTTACATAAATAAAAAAAATATATTAGTTGAAATTGTTAAGTATTTAAAGTTAATCAATTCACCTAATAAATTTTTACAGCTAATCAATCATCAATTCCCTAAACAAAATCTAAAAGGTCAATATTGAAACCCTAAACACTCTTACCTACCGCCCACCCCATTTACTTCAGCCGTATAAACTATATACATTATATTTATACTATTTGTATTTATACGCTCTAAGTCTCACTTTTTCTTCTCACTGCCTACACGCTCTAAGACTTTGAGTTTGTTGATTTAATTCTACTATTTTTTAATTTCCTAAGTTGTAAGGCAGAGCCTACTTTTGTTAGAGATGATATATCTCTTTTTCATTGACTCTATGTTTGTGTTGGAATTGAGATTATTCAATGAAATATACCTTTAGTTTTTTGTGTGCATTAGTTATATTTTGAGATTATCAATAACAAATTGTAGTTTGTGATAATTAAGAAAAAAAAAAAAACATTGTTAATGCCAACTCACCTAACCCGCTGAGTTGAAACCGCCAAAATTTGTAACCAATCCGCCGGATTTAGACTTTGGTGGGTTGGTGGCGGATTGAAAATTTTCCAACCCTCTAGTGGCGGATTGGGTAGAAATATTGGCCTTTACTCGCCCAATCCGACCCGCGCACACCCCTTATCAGGAGGAAGAGAGAGATTCTTCTATTATCTTAAGTGTGTACTAGTACAAGGGATGATGCCTATTTATAGGCAAAATATCCTCTTAATTCGTTGAGGAACCCTAATTATAATCAGATTCTAACCCTAACTCATCTCATGTGGGCATTCACCAATGATACATATCTCATAGAAAAATTGTGAGTTGAATGAGGGGAAAATCCCAGCATGCTCAAAATAAAAGCCTTCTCAGTATATAAGATGCTCTAAAATTGTAACCAAATAGGAGATTGTCCCACTATAAAATTAACCATTTTTTTTAAAAAAAATATAGGATTAGATTAATCACCTTTTTGTTAAATTTTAAATCTTATGTGGGACATTCATATTGGAGTAAATTTTAGTGTTATCCAATATAACAGGAGGTCATTTATTTCGTGCATTTTGAATTTTAAATAGTTGGGCTTCTACACATTTCCATTGCTAACTCTCCATTTCTCTAAGGGCATGTTTGGTAACCATCCTCTATAGCCCTAGGAATCCTCTATTTAAAGGGATCCTTCATCTCCCTTGGAACCTAGCTATCGCCAAATGCTGATTTATGAGGAGAGAAATCACTGCATTCCATATTTAAAAACCTCCAAGAAACCCGACCCTTTAAACTATATGACATCCAATGGTATATACATCTTATCAAGATTTCTTGCAATCCATGATGCATTCAGATATAAAACTATCACACCGATTGTTTTTTCCCTTGCAGAGATGATGTACACTTAAAACCGTGCAAACGGGACCCGACAAAAACAAAAATAATTAGTGTTTTATGGTCTGGACATTCTCGCAAATATCTTTAGTTCTATGATGAATCTATGATTGGAAATTGATCCCATGGCCGATTTTGATGAAGATGGTGAATTGTTTGGGTCATTATTTAAGTGCCCACAAGAACTAGAAAAAGGGCATCTTTCATACTACAACAAATTAACGGTTTGAAGCTTTTCATATTTTGTTAATGATCCACGATGAACCAAGCTACCAAATTGGGTATCCTAGTCATTTTTACCTTACGAAGAGGATGAACAATTCGGATAGTACAAATAGTGCCCATTGGAACAAGAAATTTAATTTTTATGTTATGGACTTTGGTGCAAATATCTCAAGTTCTATGGTGAATCTATGTCTAAAAATTTATCTCATGACCATATTTAGTCTTTAGGAATGATGAACGGTTTGGATCATTATTTAGGGCCCCATAGGAACCATTAAATGAAAATTATAAAATAAAAAGGACTGCCAAAACAGGGCATATTTTGTATTATCGCATATCAACAATCTGAAATAAAGGATTTATATTTGGTGCCATAGCTGTAATTGGGTCTTTTAAAACATGTTTAAACGGTTCAGATCTTGATTGTGTGTGGACGATCAGGGAGGATTCATTGCTCTCAGGTATTTTGGCACTGTAGTATCTCGATATTGAATTCTATCCGCCTGTACGGCTGTATGTACCAAATATGTATTTTCCTTGAGAATGTGACATGTGACTCTGGTGATTAAAGATGGCATGCAACGCTTAAAAAAAGACAGGCCCCTGTCATGCGATCTGGCTCCTATTAGGCTCCTCCTACTTTCATATGCCCACCATTGAATATATATATATTTTTTATTTATCGGACGGTTTCCAATCTTTTGGGCTATACTAATTCCTTTGGGTTCAGAGGGAAGCCAGATAAACTCTCCTGTAGCTCCAGTGTAATAGTACAGATTCGAACCTACAATCTTCGTATGCAAACCGTGGTCCTAAGCCAACTGAACTATCCCTTAGAGTTGACTATTGAATAGATCACCTATTGGAATAAGAAAAAATTCGAGTTTCTTAAGTTTCAAGGTGGTATAGGATGAAAATTGACGGAGATCCATATAATAGGGGCATCTATTTTGATCAATTCTTATTCTCAATGATTTTTTGTAAGTGGATGAAAAGAAGAGCCCGGCAGATTTTCATGAGTGCAAGCGCCAGAGGATCCCTCTAAGGCAACCAACACAGGAAACTTCAGAGTTGACTATCCCTGTAAGCCTCCCAGTCCGAGATTAGAGATTTTCTTATAGGTTGGACGGTTTGTCCCTTACAAGTACAAGTGATATTGCCTTGCCACATTTACGTACGACTGAACCGCCAGCGTTGAATGCTCTTGGACGAAACTTGACTTACCATTTAATTTGATCCGAATCTTTGATAATTCTTTCTTTTGTAATTCAATTATTTTCGATTTATAGTTTAATCGATCTGGTAGTTGCCACTAGGAATTGCTGGCACTCATATGCCGATCTGGTAGATCCTCATGTATGAGAAGACTTTTCTACAAATCCCAAAAAGAGAAGAAACACTAAAAGATAAAAACACTAGCATCCACGTCAGAACATCATAGCACTTTATTTAATAGCCATAGAATCTTTTAACTATTGATTTACCTGTAATTCAATTCAACGGTGAATAAATATTTCATAAAATTGAAATTGGGCCCACTGCCAGATTACAGTGAAATGAGGGAGTGAAAAGCCTACATTAATCAAAAGTGGGCCAAGCCGAACCCAAGTAGCTTTTGGGACAACATTTCTAGGGACTGCCATAGACTCCGGTGAGGCAGTGATCCAGACCCTCTATTTATTGATGTAACCTCTTGTGTGAAAAATAGAGATTTTACTTTCCTTTTATTAATTTAGTAAAGTGCCAAAAGGCACCCTGGGCCTATCTATTAATGGGGGTGGGATACGTAGAAAAGTCTTGTCATACATGAGGATCCACCAAAAATACATCCAGACCCTACCCTGTCACTGTCTTCTTCTCCTGGTGATCTTTGCCTTCAAAGGGTTCTACATTCAATGTCGAAGATCTCACAATTTATCATGGTCATTATTAAGATGAATCGTTTGAAGAGCAAGATATCCAGCTTCCCATACTTCCAGTTCCTCGAGAGGAAATTGAAGATGTCTATGATGACCACCAAGTGTCAACAAAGACTGATGGGTATCATAAGTTTTTGGTCAAGTGGAAAGGTAAACCATTCTCTGAAGCTACTTGGATAACCGCTACAGACTTTCAGAGACTCAATCTGGATTTGTACGAGAGGTACCAAGCTGATAACTCGTCGGAGTCGAGTTTCTCCGAGTCGGAGAGAGCTGATGCAGGCTAGACCAATGGGCCCATTTGAAGGCTTATTCCAGAAGGCCCAAAGTCCAAGCCCATAAGTAAATAAATTGAATCGGCAGTTTTCTATTTTAGTAGAATTCTAGAATTAGTAGATTTCTTTAAATGCTTTGATTAGGTAGTTTCTAATTTCCAAGATTCTTAATATTCTTAGAATTAGAAATTTCTTAGTAAAGATTGATCACTAAAATTATGATTGAGACTCTATTATATATAGGATGTAATCCATTCTCTTGGGATATGCAGAAATTAATGAGAATTTGAATTTATTCATCATGAGATTTTCTCTAGTCTATGGTGTGAGGCCAAGACTTCCTACCTAAGCCATTTGGCTTGAGGAATAGCCCGTTGGCTACCCTCATTCTCCCTATGCTGCTCCATACCGGATAATAGTGCATCACACCTTGCACATGAGGGTGAGAAAAATAACCCATCACCTTAATACTTGCCGCATGCTATCGCATCCATTCGGCGGAGGATGAGCTTATATACGATTATCTATGTTTCCTTCTTATATAAAGAAAGATCCAGAGGGAGTGAACACAGAGCCTTCTTTTGGCAAGGCGTAAAATGGAGAAATAACAGAAGAAAAGTGCAAACAACTATTACTTTTGGTTAGGTTTGACCACTGGTAAAAGTTTTTTTAAGTAAAAACACAAAATATAGAAGTGTTTTTTTAGGTTTTATGAAAATACGAAAGCCTTTTTGGAAAAAAAAAAAGGTCTTTTAAAATTTTTGTAAGTGGATGAACCGAAGAGCCTCGCAAATCTTCCCGAGTGCAAGTGGCAGAGGATCCAGACTCTATCCCTACATGGCAATTGACATAGGCGACTTTCCTCGGTAGGATCTATGGATGACTCCTGGGCTAAAGATATTCTAAGGCTGAACTGAAATAAGTGATATTGCCGCATTTGCGTATGACCGAACTGCTTCAAGTAATGGAATGCTCATGGCTGGGGAATGTTCTCCAGCCAGCGGACAGCATGATCCCTACCGGGCTATCCATGCCAATGGTGGTGGGAGATGTAGAAAGGAATCGTCATTGGTGAGGCTAACAAAAATAAAATAAAATAGCCCTAGATTTGATATCCATAAGTTTTAGTGGACCTAAAATCATAAATTTATTTGAGATTTAATCTAACAGTAGATAAACGTTTGATGAGATTAAAATTGCCCTGGTGCCGGACCATATGGTGAATGAGCATGTGAAGAGCTTGCACTGAGCAAAAGTTGGACCCTTGGTGCCGGATCATATGGTGAATGAGCGTGTGAAGAGCTTGCACTGATCAAAAGTGGGCCCCAGTGGGTCCCACAGAGCCGGCTGCTTGTACAGTTTCTCTGTGGATTTAAGTGGGTTCCACAGAGCCCAAGTGGGCCCAACTGATCAAAAGATGTTTTTTTTTTCTTTTTTTTTTGGATTTTAAGTAAAGTTAATTGTGTTTTCAATGATACATGCAAATCTGCAATTTCATAAGGTCCCTCTTCTTGGAGAAACAAAGCCATTAAAAAAATGACTCCGACAGCAGTGATACCGAGGGGTAAAGAAAGCCCATTTATTTCGTGACTTGATTATAAAGGTACAACCGATTCATTTAATACAATAAAAATTACTTGCCATTTGAAAGATAATCTAGTAGTGATAGATAGCTTGGATGTTCTAAAACTGGCTCCAAAATACATGCAGACCCTACCGTGATAGATAGCTTGGATGTTCTAAAACTGACTCTAAAATACATCCAGACCCTACCGTGCGATTATCTTCTTCTCCTGGTGATCTTTGCCTTCAAAGGGTTCTTCATGACTACAGTAAATTCCAGCTTCTCGCTCAGATCCACCTCTTCTCCTTCCGAAGCTTTCCATTCAAACTCCCTCACCAGATTCGCCACGAAGTACTGCAAATGAAGCATAGCGAGATTAAGTGCCGGGCATATCCTTCTCCCAGCCCCAAAAGGCATCATCTTAATCTCCCTACTCCCTGTTATGTCCACCTTCTCTCCCCCATCTAAGAACCTCTCTGGCTTAAATGCCATGGGCTCATCCCACACCTTCTCGTCCCAACCCATCTCTCCTACCATGAAATTGACGGTGGCGCCCTTGGGTATAACATACCCTTCAAGCGTCACCTCCTCCGACACTGCGTGTGGCAACAAGAAGTGTGACGGAGGGTGTCGGCGCAGACCTTCCATTATCACTGCCTTCAGATAAGGCAATTTATCCAGGTCCTCCTCCCTCACTTCTTTTGCCTCCTTCCCCACCACTCCCTCTATCTCTTCCACCAGCTTCGCTTGCACGTCTTGGTGCTTCACTAGATTAGCCATGATCCACTGAACCGAAGTTGTCGTGGTGTCAGTACCTGCCGTCAGAAACTCCGAACATAAGCTAACAATCTCTCCCTCAGTGAGCTTCCTACCTCCATCTGGATGCTCCAGACCCAGAAGTGAGTCCACGTAACTAAAGGCATAAGTGCCATTTCCATCTTGATGACATTCTCGATCTTTGCGAGCTCTTATCAATGGGATGAAGAGCTCTTCTTTCTCACGGCGCATCTGTAAGACCTCATTCCACCGCTTGCGGAATATTATCTTTCCGATTCTAGGGAAGAGAGCGGAGATGTCGTTGCCAACGAGCATGCGTCGTTGAATGTCCTCAATCTTCTTTACAGTGCTTTGGTCGAGCTTTTGCCCGAAGCACATTTGCAAGAGTAAGCTGAACATGGCATATTGAATTCGCTCGAAGACAACGACAGGCTCACCAGATTCAGCATGCTGTCTGAGCTCTCCAATGAGTTGATTGAGAACCCATTCCCGTCCATGAGAGTAGGACTTGACGCAGGAATGGTGGAAGACTCCAGACACTAGGTTCCGGCGTAGGACGCGCCAGACCGAGCCATACCCAGCCGAGCTGATGGTGTGTTGATTGCTGTTTGTGATTCGGCTTATTCCTTGAGAGGGTGGGCGGTCTGAGAAGATGGATCCTTTCTGTATGAGGGCTTTGCGTGCGAGTGAGTGGTCAGATATGAAGATCATGGTGGAGGATCCGAGACGGAGGGTGAGGATGGGGCCGTACTTGGCGTGGAGCTGTCGGAGGAAGTGCTCAAGGTCCAAAAGAGTTTTGTTCTTGAGCAATTGGAGGTTGCCAAAGAAGGGTATGGTTGGGGGTCCTGGAGGAAGCTTTTTCTTATTGTTGTTGCTGGTGTTGGGTGAGTTGAGGAGCAGCTTGATTACCACACCCAGAGAAATGGAGAATGAAATGAAGAATGACCATAGATTCTTTGCTGGAAGTACGCTGAGAAAAAGGGAGGGAGAGATGACGATAAGGAGCCAGAACTTCATTGCTGGAAACTGTGGGAGATATCAATAACAATTACAACCTCTCTCTCTCTCTCTCTCTCTCTCTCTCTTTGTTTTTTTTTTTTTTGCCCTCTCAAAATAGGGAAAAAGGAAAGGAAATATTGAGAAGTTTATGGCCTCATGCACCTATTAATGCGAATACACATCACCCACAAAAGATGCACTGTTTAGTTGGTCAGGGCGGCTTTGGGTTTGGTGAGTTTAAGGGCTTTGGGGATGCATTTTATAGATGTTGGTGTGGGTCTGACGCTAGACTGTAGACTAGCATGGTACGTCATTACTCATCAATCTGAATTGCTTGGTAAAAGGAGCAACGTGGAAGAAAAAGACTCCAGGTTTTTCAGCGAAAAAGAAAAGCTTGTTGTTTACTAGCAGCCATGATGGAAACGAACTTTGACTTATTGACTCGTGCAGTCCACAGCTTCGTGCTTTCCATATCTATTTTCTAAACTAAATGAGACATTAATTCTTAAAATGCTATGAAGGCATGATCAGACATTTCAATATTTTTCTTTTAATAAAATAACCCCGTATTTTTATATTAGATTTTTAAAATTATTCCAATGTAAAACATATTCTTTTTTGCTAAAGGGTAGAAGCCAAAAGGCTACATAGAAAACACCAAAAAATACAAAGAATACCAGGGGGACACCAAAGAATACAAAGAATAGCCAACTAATCCAATGTAAAAACATACGAAACACCTTCCTGCTAGTTTTCCTTTCCTTCAAAGGGCTCTTCTACACCTCCCTTGTTTAATCCAATGTCCTTTTTCTTTCCGGCATATTTATATACATATGTGATAAAATAAAAATAAAGTAAATGCTACATCAATGATTAATTTAAAATAAAATATGTGATATAATAATATCTGTGTTTGCTTTGTATGAGATAAATTTCTTTTGTATGAAAAGGAGAGTCTCAAGTAATAAAGTAGTTGCTTCTCATCTGGGCTTATTTTACCATATTTTACATCTATTTTATATGGTATTAAAAAAGGGGCCATTCGGCGGCAGGTCTCTGAACATTTCACTTTATTGCCTTAGATCCACAATCTTTTTTTATAGTGTGATAGGTGATTTTTTAAAATTTAAAGACCTAAAATGTCTAATTTACCATTTCTTCAAAATCATATCCCACGATTAGTAGGATATTCCATTAATAATGGTCATCTACCATTTAATTGGCCAAATAAATTTCAAAAGATACAAATAAGTTTTAAAAAATGTAAATAAATATCAAAAGATGAAAATAAATTTCAAAAGACATAAAAAATTAAAATATGCAAATAAATTCTAAAAAAACACAAAAAATTTCAAAAAATATAAATAAATTCTAAAGAACTCATAAATTTCAAAAAAAAAAATTCAAAAAAACGCAATAAATTTCAAAAGAATGCAGAGAAATTTAAAAAGACACAAATAAATTTCAAAAAATCTAAATAAATTTCAAAAAATATAAATAAATTTCAAATGATGAAAATCAACATAAAAAGATGCAAATAAATTTCAAAAGATCCAAATAAATTTTAAAAAATATAAATAAATTTCAAAAGATGAAAATCAATTTCAAAAGATCCAAATAAATTTCAAAAAATGCAAATAACTTTCAAAAGATGTAAATAAACTTCAAAAGATGTAAATAAAATTAAAAAATATAAATAAATTTTAAAAAAAGTAGATACATTTGCCAAAACTAAAATAAACCAATTTTTCAAAAATTTGCCAAAAACTAAAGTAATTTTGTCAAAAATTCTTTAAATTTAGTTCAGAAAATATAAATAAATTTCAAAAGATATAAATAAATTTCAAAACACAAATAGATCTAAAAAAATATAAATAAATTTGCCAAAAACAAAGAAAGATCGTTGAAAAACTCAGCTAAATTTTTTTAAATGGAGATAAATTTGTCCGAAACTAAGCTATATTTTTCAAAAACTCAAATAAATATGCAAAAACTAAGATAGATTTGCTCAGAACTCAAATAAATTTGTTCCAAAACTCAGATAAATAGCCAAAAACTTAGATAGATTTGTCCAAAACTCAAATAAATTTGTTTCAGAACTCAGATAAATTTGCGCAAAACTCAAGTAAATTTGAGAAAAAATAAATAACTCATAAATTTAACAGAAACTCATGTTAATTTGTCAAAAACTTAGATAATTTTTATAAAAAGTTTGATAAGTTTCATAAAAACTAAGATAGATTTGCCAAAAACGATATAACAGACATGTTGTCTTCCTTTTTTGGTGATGGCACAGCAACTTCTATGCTGGACAGCGACAAGCTCATTCTCCGACTACTGCGGTCGATTTATGCAACTGAGGATCTTCCTTGGCAAGTGCATGGAAATCCCGGAATCCTCTATTTTGCAATGGTTCCGGTTTATGCGGAGATTCTGGGTTCTGCAAGCCAAAACATTGACCACGCAGGACTCGCCCCGCAACCTCATGAGGTTCGTCACCTCATCCTGATCCGATTCGACACGCCTCGACACGATCTCCATGAACTCCCGATACGACACAGAGCTCTTCAAGGCCGAAACCCCTCTTAGACGCCCGATCGTACCACGGGCCTACATGTCACTGAGTATTGAGAGAAGGACACCATCAACAATAGCGAGCAAAATAAGTAGATGATGATGGAATTCCACGCTAAACAATCTAATCAGTAGCAATTACGGAATAAAACCACACAGAATAAGAGAAGAACCAAAACTGAAAATAGGATTGAAGATTCGAAACAATCAAACAAATAAACGAGTAATATTAGAAATAGATGATGAACGATGGAATAGTAGTAAGATCTGACCTGAAAGACATCAGCCACTGCACGAGCGGTAGCCAGACGTCCGTTCTCCGTCGCTGCATCGATGGGGACCTGCGCTATGAGGGCTTCTACGAACGGCTCCGATCAGACTCTGTTGCCAGATCTCATCCTCGATGACGACGGCTCCCCAATCCAATCGATCAGTGCTGTTTGATCGTCTTCCTCGTCGTCTTCTTCTTCCTCCTCCGCTTCC
Source organism: Umbellularia californica (assembly GCA_028538565.1). NCBI lineage: Eukaryota > Viridiplantae > Streptophyta > Magnoliopsida > Laurales > Lauraceae > Umbellularia > Umbellularia californica. The sequence goes on from JAPQWN010000005.1 coordinate 12,454,189, forward strand.
TCTTCTTCCTCCTCTTCTTCTTCTTCCGATCGAGAAGAAGAAGACGTCATCGAACCACCAGAAGAGAAGCAACCAACTGGACATTCTTTGAAAGAGGGGGAACGGAAGATTTGAAATTCTGAAAATTTAAAATTTTATGCCTAATCAGTTGAAAGGGCAAATCAATCATGTAAGTTTCTGATGAGGAACTCTCGCCAAAATATGTCCACTTGTATGGACTACAGGCCTTAAAAAAAAGTTGGTGGACTGGAGGCTTTACAAGACCATGATGAGGGATTTCTGGCTAATTATCCCTTAAAAAAGTAACATGTTCATCTCTTTACCTTTTGTCACTTTATGAGAATGTGTCTTTGTTTGATTTTGGCAGGAAGTCAGCAAAATCGTTTTGATTTTGTCAGTTTTTTCTCTTTGCCATGAATGTTGGATTGAAGTTGAAGTTCCCATATTTTTTTCTAAATTTGTTTGCAATCTTTTGAAATGAAGAGATATTGTGTTTACTTTAGATTCAAAAGCTTGATTTCAATAGGACCTTAGATGCTTTGTAACTTGTTAAAACATTTACTAGCATGAAGCCCCTGTGCATCGCACAGGTTAAGTATTGAATAATATATTAAAACTTATATTCCATTCATATAAATCTATGTATAACAAACTAATTAAAAATTTTAAATCAACCAAAAAATTATGAAAACCAAACCTTTCATCGCTTAATCCACGTCAGCATACACAAAATACATGATTCATATGCATTTATGCTCATTTTGATTACTATATAAAAACTTTAAAAATAACCTTAACTTATAGAGTTGGAGGCATCCCTTTGAATTGGGTTACATCCACACAAATGGGCCCAAGAGACATTTTATTGAAAAGGTACATATTTAGCCCAAGAGATACCTTTTATTGAAAAGGCACATATTATGTGTTTTTGAATGGACACATCTACGATTGGGCCCCAATAAGCTGATGTCGATTCTCCTAAGGCCAGAATTAGGGGTTTTTTGAGTTTTTTTTTTTAACCACATTCATCTTTAAAGAGAAAGAATTTGCAAAAACATTTATTGAACTTGAGTAAACTTGGCATCAGATGAGTTATCTTATCATGACCCGACTTTCAAGACAACAACTAGAGAATCAAACTTTTATTATTGCCCGTAGAGTCCTCCCTATGGATACATGTGTTTAGGTTGAGGAAGAGGGAGAGATGGGTCGTGACTCTTGAGCGCCATGTGAAGGGCCAAGAGGTTCTCATTGTCAGGATAAGGAGATAAGAGTCACTCATTGCTGTTGTGTCGCAGGGATGCGGATGTCGCTCTATGAAATATAATATTTGAGATTTTTTCTTAACGGTTGAGAATTCTTTCCCTAACTCTTTCTTAACTATATAAAGAGAAAAAAATTGTTGGATCTCTCCGTTTTTCAAGATTTTCATTTTCTTCATTGCAAGCAAAGCAGCAATTTCAAGACCATTTTTCTCTTTTGGATTTTCTACATTCAAAGAAGGACTTTTGACCGTACGGTCACCTCTTATTAACTCCAATTTCCTTGCCTTATTTTTGAATTTTAGGGTTTTTCCTATGGCTAATCGTACAAGTTGTGCAATGTAAAAGGGAGTTTGCCATTTTTCGCCATATCACACAAAATATTATTTTTTGAAAAATTCTACAATATCCCACAAAATATTTCTTTCACAAAATGGGGTGTTGATCTATCTGCCATTACTGCCATTAGGGTATAACTAGTGGAGCCCTGTACATGTAATGCACGTGCAAGGAACATACTCTTTCAGTATGATAATCTGAAAAAATAAAGTCATTGAAAAACTCAATATTAACTATCCCAATAGAGAATGACCATGTAACAAATTACGTAATTTACAATCACTCATTGTTCTTATGAAATTTAGTAAAAGCTTCAATAGAAAAAAGTAAGAAGAAGATGGAATAACAAGATATATGGAAGGAAACTAATTTTAAAAAAAAGTTGAAAACCAACCTTTTCTCGCCATACATGATTAGGCAAAACACTTACATTTTCAATACAGATTGATAGTCTGGCCTATTTCCCATTAAAATTTGTCTAAAGCGTAGCGCCAAATACATACAAAATTCAATGAAACAAAATACTAACCAACCAAAACAGCACCCAACTCATAGCTTTAAACGAATTAACAACAAATCACAAGGATTCCAAGCAATCTTTGGCATTTTCATCTCTTTCTCTGATAAGCAAATCGTGTCTTTACAGGCATTGGGATCGAAGTTGGAATTTTCTACACATGAAAATCTCAACTGAAATTTCTCATTTGAGTTCTTGCAGCGAATGAACAAATTCTTTAAACACAACCTTTTTCATGATCATTTAAGCTAAGCATTTCATCGAAATAAAATAATACTAAGTGGGGCCCACATATGTGTAGAGAAAAAGCATGACAAGTTCTTCTACTAAGTGAGGTCCACAAATGTGTAGTTCTCTTTTATTATATATATATAATATAATAATACTAAGTGGGGCCTATAGATGTGTAGATGTAGAGTAAAAGCATGACAAGTTCTTCTACTAAGTGGTATAATACAATAATACTAAGTGGGGCCCACAGATGTGTAGATGTAGAGAAAAAACTTGACAAGTTCTTCTACAAAGTGGGGCCCACAGATGTGTAGTTCTCTTTTATTTTATACATATATAATATAATAATACGAAGTGGGGCCCACAGATGTCTAGATGTAGATTAAAAGCATGGCAAGTTCTTCTCTAAGTGGGGCCCACAGACGTGTAGTTCTCTTTTATTATATATATAAAATATAATATAATAATACTAAGTGAGGCCCACAGATGCGTAGAGAAAAAGCATGACAGGTTCTTCTCTTTTATTGGGGCCCACATATGTGTAGTTTTCTTTTATTTTATATATATAATATCATAAGTGGGGCCCACGGATGTGTAGAGAAAAAGCATGACACTTTTTTCTCTTTTATAATAAGGGCATAGATATTATATGATTATTATTATCATATAATAAGAATATATTATTATATTATATTATAATATTTTGGGGTCCACAAAGGTGTAGTGAAAAAGTATGCAACTTCTCTTTTCTTTTATAATAAGGGTATAGATATAGATTTTATATTATTATTATTATATAAGAATATATTATTATATTATATTATAATATTTGGAGGTGGGCCCCACAAAGGTGTAGTGAAAAAGTATGCAATTTCTCCTCTTTTATAATAGTATAGATAAGATATAGATATATAAGATATAAGATAAGATAAAATTGTAGATAGATTATAATATTTGGGGGTGGGCCCCACAAAGGTGTAGTGAAAAAGTTTATAATTTCTCATAATAATATATTATTATATTATATTATACTATTTGGGGGTGGGCCCCACAATGGTGTAGTGAAAAAGTTTGCATTATAATATTTGGGGTTGGGCCCCACAAAGGTGTAGTGAATAAGTTTGTAATTTCTCATAATAATATATTATTATATTATATTATATTATAATATTTGGAGTTGGGCCCCACAAAGCTGTAGTGAATAAGTTCGTAATTTTTCATAATAATATATTATTATATTATATTATAATATTTGGGGGTGGGTCCCACAATGGTGTAGTGAAAAAATAATTTGCAACTTTCTATTTTTTATAATAGTAGTAGATAGTAGATAGTAGATATTTAGAGGTGAGCCTCATAATGGTGTAGTGAAAAGTTTGTATTATAATATTTTGGGGTGGGCCCTACAAAGGTGTAGTGAAAAAGTTTGCAATTACTCAAAATAATATATTATTATATTATATTATAATCTTTGGGGGTCGGCCCCACAATGGTGTAGTGAAAAAGTTTATAATTTTTCATAATAATATATTATTATATTATATTATACTATTTGGGGGTGGGCCTCACAATGGTGTAGTGAAATAGTTTGCATTATAATATTTGGGGTTGGGCCCCACAAAGGTGTAGTGCAAAAGTTTGTAATTTCTCACAATAATAGATATATTATTATATTATATTATAATATTTGGGGATGGGCCCCATAATGGTGTAGTGAAAAAAGTTTGCAACTTTCCCTCTTTTATAATGGTATAAGTAGTAGAAGTGGATAGTAGATAGTAGATATTTGGGGGTGGGCCTCACAATGGTGTAGTAAAAAAGTTTACAAGTTCTCAAAATAAAATATTATTGTATTATATTATAATATTTGGGAGTGGCCCCCCACAATGGTGTAGTGAAAAATTTTGCAATTTCTCATAATAATATATTATTATATTCTATTATACTATTTGGGAGTGGGCCCCACAATGGTGTAGTGAAAAAGTTTGCAATTTCTCATAATAATATATTATTATATTATAATATAATATTTGGGGGTGGGCCCACAATGATGTAGTGAAAAAAGTTTGCAAGTTTCCCTCTTTTATAATGGTACAAGTTGAGCCCTGCACGTGCACCAAACAAACAATTTTACTAATAAAATTTTTAAAAAATAAAGTTCTTAAAAAATTCAGTAGGAGCTTCAATACGTTCAAAAATAAATTTTCAACAAAAAATGAGTGATTGTAAATTGCAAGGCCCGTGCAATGTCCAAATACAACTTACACTACTTTTTTTTTCTATACATTTGAAAATAATAAAATCATGATATAGTGAGAAAAATGAGATCTCAAAAGACAATCGATATGGAATTTATATAACTTTTTGAGGATATAAATCACATATTTCTAGATATTTTATCATGAATGTGTACAAAGAAATTTTAATTTACTTTATTTGATCTGTCAAGTCGACTTATCAGTTTCCTGGTAGACTTGACCTGCTAAAGTTGGAGTCCAGTTGAAAGCATAGTCAAATTGATAGCCTGCAGTTTTATAAAATAATAAAAATAAAAACTAAGAACCAGATGAGCTTACTGTTCTAACCAATTACCAAAAACATTATATGTTCACTACAAAATCAGATTCTATTAAGGAAAAAAATAATTATATCTTACCTAAGGACATCAGAATAACAAAACTAAGGTGGTGGTTTTAGTCTTAACTTACAAGGAAGAATAACATCTCAGACCAACCGTCAAGAATAATGAAGTAATCTGGCTTGTCCTCAAGCGACAGGGATCAACAATGGTAGAACTATGATATGAATTCTGACGGTTAAGATTTGCAGAGCATATGTTGATCAATATTAGTATTTAACATGTGCTTTGTTTTATTTTATAAGACATACCACTATCAGATAAATAGAGGCAATACCTCTCCAAGAGTCAGCGTCTTCTTTTGCTTGATACAAAGTGTTATATTTTATACCCTGTAAGAGAAAGATAATACATTGTAATCATAGAAGTTTAGTAAATGGAAGCTCACAAATTGAGATATCCATAGGGAAAAAAATACCAAAAAATAAAAAAACTATAAATACAAATCTGCCAAAAGAATTGAACATTCCTCCTAAGAAATACATAAGAATGTAACACAGGTATTCTAGATCAACTCTTTTGCTCCGTTCTATAAAAGGGATGGGAGTGCTAATCAAAGTAAGAAAAATTCGAAACGAACAAAGACAAACTGAATTTGTTGCAGCTCAGCATTAAATACTTATTTTAGTTGTTTACACTTAAAATGACCACTTTATCATTGACTCTAAAGTTAGTAGTAACGCTAGCATAACAAGCAGTTTCTATGAGATTCTCGTTTTCCCTTTAAGGAAAGGCACGACATTTCATTGAAATATATGAAAAGAAGAAGAACAAGAAGAAGCTTGCAATGATGAAAGAAATAAATGTGTTAGAAAATTATCAACGTTTTTCAATTTAAGCCTCATAAGTAAGAGCAATAATAAATAAATATATTCATGCCCTTGAAATGCCCTTTTATAATAAAAAAAATTCAAAAAAGTTGTATATTAAGAAACTAAAAATTGTACTGATTGAACAACAACAATTTTACAATAGTAATATATAAGATCTACTACTAAATTGCATTTATGGAATTATTTTTAGCAATCACTAATATCAGAAGAGAACCAATATTTAGTAGTAGTTATCACATTATCCAACTTGTGATTACTCTTCCAACAGGAGTATAAATCAAGATCAATATAACTATTATGTCAGATTGAAAACTCAATTATTCTAACTAAATAAAATACATACACATAAAGCAAAAGTGAAAATAATATTTAAATTTTTTTAATGGTAATTTTCATTAAAAGAGAGAAAAAAATAGGGCGGACATAAAATGAGTTTAAGTTTGTACATTTCACTTTCTTATTTATGATATTTTGTTAGTTGGTACTTTTTTCTAAAAAAAAAAAGAAAAAACTAAACATAAAGCAATAATGCAAACGAAGTACTTGTATATATGGAATGTGCTTATAAGTTTTGGAGGTCCCTATACCTTTTTCAAAGGCCATAATAAATAATATACAACTGAAAGAACATCAAATTACAAATATTTAAGATTAGTGTACAACAGATTAAATGGTTAATATTTAAAAAATAATAACAAAGGGTTACATCCATACAAAGAAAATATTCTCATTTCTTCTGAAAACCTCTCGGAGCCCTCTGATGTTCTTAACTCTCAAATTTCAAATACAAATACCACTCAAGTAACTTTTAGTTCCACCAGAAAATGAAAATAAAAATAAAAAAATAAATAGAAACTATTTGCACAATTAACAATGTTCTGGGTAAAAAAAAAAAAAAAAAGAACCAGAGAGAATGTTAATTATCTTGTGTGTAGTCAATTTGGGCATTTGAATTATAACACAACCACCAATTGGCCACTAGCAACAATAACAAAAGTAGCAAGCTAGCTAATACCTTTTGTGGCGACTTTTAAACTGATGGTGAAATATTTAAAGTGCCCATAAAATTGTAAATATTAAACACTAAAAGGTAGTACGTAAAATACACTTGATTGCTTTTCTTTTGATCCATTATAAAATACACTATTCATTTTTTCTTTTATTTTCATCCCATCTTAGTTCAAGGTTTATCATTGAAAAAGCATATGGCATTTAAATTTTCAGAATTAAAAGGCAGTATATGTACACAATGAACCACATAATGGAGTAAATACTGCATAGGTAAAATCTTTTATTTTTCTCACCTTGCCTTAGTTTATTAACTGGGGTGGACAAAATAGTGCCAAGAAAGACTAAAAAAACTTTCTAAATGAAAAAATTTGAAATATTTTTCCTTCGAAATGATTCTTTAATTGCACCATATCTCACAATTAATTTTACAAAAGAAAAAAAATGAATAAAAATTTGAAAATTAGTGAACAAAATGGTTCAATGAGAACCACAAATGAATGCTTATTGGTCTTATCTCACTCTTGATGGGTTTGGAGGGTGACGATTGAAGAGGCATTGGTCTAGAACGTAAGAATTTAACTAACATAAACTAAAACAGGAAAAGAAAACAAAATAAAATGTCAGATTCTTATACAAATATGGATTAAGTTTTGGCCTTTTGAATATTAGCACTTATACTGCTTAAAAAAAAGCCCTTCTCCTTCAACTCTATGGAGAACGAAAGCAAATTCCATGCCTCATAGTATCGTCCTTTTAGTTATTGTTTACTTTGCTTTTCTAAACCAGGACACTTTCTATTTGAGTTTTCCATTTTCATATCTCACATAACAAAACAGTATAAAGTTTACATTTTAAATGCTATGCACAAACTCATATTCCGATCATAAAGTGAGAACTAAATACAAAGTTCTACCATAAGGAAACACGAAACACGCACAATTTGAAATCCTGTAGTTAAGATTCAAGAAATAAAACAGACATATCATTAAAACTATCAGAGCACGAAGGCTATCAATGGGCCTAACTTTGGCCCAAACATGAATGAAAAAGAAAAAACCAACTCTTCATTACCATTTTCTTAACTCTGGTTGTACCTATTTTTCTGAGAATGAAGATTTTATTTCAACATTAAAAAAAATTAAAGAAGAAGACACAATCAAACAATACTAATTTCAGTTGACAGTGCCTACTTACATGTATGAAAACTCCCTCCATTCCAAAAGAAGCTAAGAGTCAATGAAGAATCTGTTAAAATATCGTGTTTTTCCTTACACGATTATTCACAGAGAAAAAACCTCATACCTACAAAATTCCCTACATTGAAAATCTTGTAGTATTTGAATAAGAAGAATGTTAAAAGAAAATTGAAAAAAGAAGAGGGAAAAAAACACCATTTGAGATATTGATTTGAGATAGATTCCAATCTTACCATATTTTCCATTTCTTTTATCCATCACCTTAAAAAAAAAACAAAGAAATTGAAAATAATTGCTCAATTTATTGGAATGTATTTAAATGAAATTTTATTGCGTTTAAAATATCAGCATCTACTCAATATAAGAGATTAAAAAAATTATTAGGATCGTGTGTACCAAGTTTGGTCTGTATCCGAGTTCATTTGGGTATTGTAGGGAGATATTTAGCAATTTTCCAGAGAATTGAGGGGTCTTTTTTTTGTAATTTTAGATTTTTGAGATTATAGTACTGTTGGGTAGATATTTTTAATTCATAAACTTTAGTCTCCTAGATCATCTTGATCCGGATCCTTAAAACCCCTCTAAATCCAAGCCTAGTCTAAAGTCTATTTTAGACAAATTGAAAAATTCCTATTATGTTTCCATCTTTATCCATACATAAAATACATGTACATAATAAATATATATAAGGGTGGGCCCACAACTTGCATTTTATTGGCTTGTATAGTGAAAAAAGTACATCATTTTTCTCTTTTTTTAGACATTTTATAAGAGTAGAAGTTGGGAAATTCCCATTATCCATATATAAAATACATAAACATAATTAATATATATAAGAGTGGGCCCCACAACTTTCATTTTATTGGCTATGCGTGTAGTAAAAAAGGACATCATCTTTCTCTTTTTTATAAGAGTAGATAGATTTATTTATAAGAGTAGATATAGATATAGATAGAGATAGACATTTTATAAGAGTAGAAGTTAGAAAATTCCCATTATGTCCCCATCTTTATCTATATATAAAATACATATACATATTAAATATATATATATATATAAGAGTGGGCCCCATAACTTTCATTTTATTGTCTATGTGTGTAGTGAAAAAGGACATCATCTTTCTCTCTTTTATAAGAGTATAGATAGATATAAGTAGTATAAGTAGATAGTAGATATTTGGGGTGGGCCCCACAATGGTGGAGTGAAAAAGTTTAAATTATAATATTTTGGGGTGGGCCCCACAAAGGTGTAGTGAAAAAGTTTGTAATTTCTCCAAATAATATATTGTTATATTATATTATAATATTTGGGGGGTGGGCCCCACAATGGTGTAGTGAAAAATTTTGTATGAGATAGATAGATAATAAGGGTATAGATATTATATTATTATTATTATATAATAATAATATTTTATTATAATATTTTGGGCGGGCCCCACAATGGTGTGGTGAAAAAAACTATGCCACATTGCCTCTTTTATAATAGTAGATAAAAATATTGCAGCAACTGTTCATACATTATTATTTATTTATTTACTATTGGAGGGTTCTCAACCATTTGGACTGGACTAATTTCTACGGGCCCAGAGGGAAGCCGGATAAACTTTCTTATAGCCCCAGTGTGGTGGTGTAATTTCGAATATATAACCACCGGTGCAAACCGTGGTCCTAGGTCAACTGAGCTACCATTAGAATTAGCAACAGTTTATACATGAGCACATGTAAGTCATAATTAAATATAATAAGAATTATCAGAGTTAAATTATTTCTTTGTGCCCTAGTTCAATTAAAGGAAGGAAATTGTGTGATCATGAACATGATATTTGTTTATGTACTTTTCTTGTAACATATCCTTATAGGTGGATGAGTCTGGTTTCCCTATCATAGCCATTAATTGGATATCGTGTACATATACTAGGAGCTTCATTGTGGGGCCCATAGAGATAATTCAGATTGTTCAAAATGATTTTCATCCCCTCCATTGACATATCCTCCGGTTTCACTTCAATAGCAGTGGTCCTACCATCAGAATGATTATGACTAGGCATTGATATGGCATCACCGCTCACATAGAGTTAGTCATGTGTCCCTCGTGAGCCCAATCCAATGGTGAGACCCACTTCAATTGAACTAGGATATATTATTGGAGGACGGAGGTGTGATATTCCTTTCGAAGGGTTCAGATCATTATTATCTCGGACTGACGATGGAATTTTAGAGACCGTGTAATAGCTGCAAGGGAGTATTTGGACTCTAGATGAATGGATTAGTGTTTACAAAACTTACTATTCTTGTATGGGCCAAAGGGAGTGTGCCCGCTTCTTCATCGAATGTCTTTTGAAAAATTGGAAGCGCTCAGCTTCATCAGAGCCCTTGAAAATCCTTCAACCATTTAAAGACTACAAAACCACAAAGAAATGCTTAATATAAAAGCACTCCATCTTGGGGCGCAGGTGGGTCATACAATTTTCAATTATAAATCAAATGGCCCACTACTGGACCCGTTGGGGATTTATGGCAGAATGGGACATCTTATCCCCTTAGCATTTCAAATGCTGTGTTTGATGTAAGAATGTATAATTTCAAGCCACTTCAAAGGTACATTTAACTTTAAGAATTTACAAAATTTTAGTTCTAAACATAAATGCTAGGAGGGGATTGAACATTTGAGAGCCGGCATTCGAAATTCTCTATACTCCTTATAAAAATTCTCACAATTCTTCTTACCAAAGTGCGCTAACGTCCCGTTGATGGATTGTGTAACCTTCGTGAGAATGGTTTTTCCAGCACCAATTGAGTTGAGGTGGGTTTCAGGAATTCCCAAGTCAAAAGTAAATCTGACTCGCTTTACTGATTTGAACAACCCACGCTCCCCGTTACATCAAGAAAACTGTGGCACAGCAAAAACAAGGGCAAAAGTGTCCTTTCCTAAAACGCACAGATGCACTGCATCTGCATGTACTTACAAAAGGTCTTACGGCCGAAGCCTGTTTTTCCGAACCAAAAGTCTACTTGTCCCGGGACTCATGTCCCGGGACTGGCCCGACTCCATAGGAGGAGGGCATTTTGGTCATTTGGCTGCCCTCCTCCTATGGAGTCGGGCCAGTCCCAGGACATGAGTCCCGGGACAAGTAGCATTACTCTTTTCCGAATAATCCTTAGCAACTATTTTAGGGGGCCGTGTTACACATGTCATGAACTATCATGATCCGACTGATCAACATGTTTTTCATCCTCTCATGAACTATCATGATGCGACTGGTCAACATGTTTTTCATCCTCTCCACACTTCTATTCAAAATTGGTGGATTGAAAATGATGGTATAAACATGATAACACCCCGTCCACGGCTAAGGTAAACATGAAATAAGTGGGATACTGGGGCTGTAGATCATGTTGTGTTAATGATTTCGAGTTATGGATTAATGAATTCGTGTTAAAATCATCTCAATCTGTACACGACCTGTTAACTTAACGGATAAAAAAATCCAAGCAGAACACGACCCGTTAATTTAACTGGTTATATGGCCCAACCTGTTAATCCGTTAAGTAATTAAGTTATTTCGAAAAATAAAAAAAATGCTTACAAAAATATATAAGGAGAAAAATACATAAGCTACATAAAACTGTAAGTGGGGGTCTCGAGTGGATCCCACCTAAAACCCCACGATAAAATAATAAATTTCAATTTCTTCTTTATGAATAAAAATTAATTCTATCTATACTTAGGGACTAAAAAGAATATAACAGGTTAAGGGAATTGTATTATGTTTTTTAGCGTTGGCTAAATTCATGGGTTGGATAAAACTCTGAGTCTTGTGAGTTGTAATTCTTTTTTAAAAAAGGATTCTGAAGATAGAAGATTGGAAGGACTCAGAAGAAGAAAGTCTGAAAGAATTAGAAGAAGAAAGTTAGAAGAATCGTGCTGAAATTCCGGATCAACCAGAATGGTGTCTGCTTGAGCGACCACATCATCCGCTCGAGAGTACAGAGTCAGAATAGCCAGACATTGAAACAGACGCTTATCCTCTCAAGCGGACAAGGCGGAAGAGTCCAAGGAAAATTAGAAAGTGCTATTCTAATAGTGCCCGAACTGCTTGTTTTAATCCTAATCATCTTAGGCAACATTGGGCACAACACAAGAGCTATTTAAAGCACTCAAGGGCTATTCCAAAGAGATACCTCACATCTCAAAGTTTTGAGTTAGAGATTATTTAGAGATTATCATTGAGAGATTTATTCTCTAGAGATTTATTAAAGAATTGTGCTGACAAGTTCTCTAAAATCAGTTCTTCTGTATCCTTTGTAGAAGATTATCTTCTTGCGAGAAGACTTGAGGAGTCAAGCGCTGTATTGAATCTGTTGCAATTAACGGTGTGAAGTCGTTGAAGCATGAAGCGACACAAGGTAACTTCATTCCTTGGGTAGGGGATAACTGAGGAAGAGATTTGAGTATCTTATAATTGCGAGATCCATAGTGTTTGATTTGATCCAGTTTGGATTGGTGGTTTTTTCACCCGGTTAAGGTTTTCCATCTTAAATTTGGTATCCTTATAGTGTGTATTTGTTGATTTTATTTTTGATGCACATTGTTTATTTCTACATATTTTTGGGTTGATTGTTTGAGTGAATCAATTTAGAGATCGCGGATCCTAAATCTTTCAAATTGTTAATAGATTACTGATTTAATTCGTACACGACTCATTAACTTAATGTGTTAACGGGTGTCACCCATTAACTATCCAAACACATTATAAGAGCCCATTCAAGACCGTTAATATGGTGTAAGTTTAAGTAGTGTCAACTGATGGATGGTGTGGTATTTTGACACCCCTACGTATTAATTTTCATTTACATTGATGTGATGGCTGGGTGGTATTCTGACAGACTACGTACCAGTTTCCATTCCCCATTGGGCCAAGGCTACAATACAGCAGCGCTGTATCTTATTATGATACAGCGCCTTGCATATCTAAGTGGGTGGGGCCATTCTTAAGAAATCAAATCCATTCATTGGTTCTAACACCCACTGTGGGATATACATATAAAATATTATTCAAATCAACAATATGCACACCGTTGGATTAACTAAATCCGGAATACATGATTCAACTTTACTAATTTTCTCTCTTTCCTTGTGAAAATAAAAGTTGGGTACATATTTAAAATTAACAGGTCAATCTAACGGTAGGCCCTACGAAATAAACTTTGAAATTATATATGTAAAGAACTGACTGTGTGTAAAAGACGATAGAAGGATTTAATTTCTTAAAAATAGCCCCACCCATTTAGATATGCCAGACGCTGTATCATAATAAGATACTGCGCTGCTATATTGTATCCTTGCCCTTCACATTGATGCGATGTTACTCAATTCAAAGGTAGAATTTACTCCTTTTTTACTGAAGCGTATGAGATTCATTTTGAACCATATGTGGATGCGTGCTCAGGTCGAGCGTCGGGATGAAGCCAATGGAACCTGTAACACGGTAAAGAGCGGCCACAGAGGTTCCGACTCTTTTTTAACACAGAGGTTACTCCGTTTTCAGTTTTCTCTTCTTTCGAGGACAGATCCAATCATGAGGCCTTGCTTTCTGTCACCTAGTGGGTTATGGTGGAACCGGAACGCCCCGTTTTCAATGTCAACGGTATGCATTCCAAGTCTTCCATTGAAGAATCTTAATCGAGGTAGCCATTGAAAAATTGCCGGTCCAAGTCCCTTGATGTTTTTTCACGGAGAAAACTAAGTCACCAATTAAAAAAAAAAAAAAATTCATCTGCTCACCTCATCATGGCGTAAATAGGCGTTTTAATCCCAGACACATAAAAATACGACTCTAAGTCATCTTGATATTTGTTAATGCTAAGCTCATTTATTGTTGCAGTGCATGGGAAGAGTTTCTGTAAATAGAGTATTTGGGTTTTCCCAACGTGGTAGAAACTCTACATTTTCTAATTTTTAACTTTTAAAATTTTAAAGGTTTAGAAATTGTATAGTCCACATGTCACAGTTCATAAGTTAGATGAGTATGACATTGGCCGATGGAGAAATTAATATTTCATTATAAATGAAGGACTTGATTTGTACTACGGATAAGACTCCCAATGAGTTTAGTAGGATGTGAGTTTGCGATGAATAAGTCTTCATAAAGAGTGATTCTTTGGGACAAGCTTAAATAAGAGATATGGGAGCCCTAGGGTTGGCATTCTATTCCATTTTATTTCATCCGTAGGTAGAGGCAGATGTCCAACAACATATTGATGTCTCTCACACCCAAATCATATTTGAGCAAGTGAAAAATCCTCATTTTTTAAGATTTTAAAGCCAAACTTTTTCTATATGATTTGAAAACTCTCATTTTACACTATATATATGTACTGATTTTTTACTATGTGCATTGATATCGATATGAAATTCTCAAGCACACTAATAATCGTTGAGGTGTAACTATTGCATGCTAGCAAATAATCCTCACATTTAGGAACTCCTCATGATTTCTCACTGGTACCAAACATACCCTTATTTTTTTCATCCAAGATTTTAGTAAGGGTTTCTGAAATCCATTCAACTGATGAATTTTCTAAGCAAAAACAGGCCACCAGGATTTCCAACTAGGATTTTTGACTGGCTGGGATACTATCTTTGACAGGGATCCACGACTCTCCCAGTCAATCCAAGTCCAAGTCATCCCGAATGGTTAAAGCCACAATTCCAAAGTACTCGTTTCTTGCTTACCGAAGAAAAAACACAAATAATAAAAGCAAACAAAAAGAGGGGAGTCCTTGTTTCGCCTAGTTGGGTAGTGGGTCAAAGATTACTTTTCTTCGATGAAAGCAAATCTGCTTTCACTTTTCAGGTACGATAGGAATGCCGCATGGTCTACTTAGGCTGGCGCAGTTGGTCACGCACTCAAAACTTGACGTCTTTCTCCGACACAATAATAATAATAATAATAATAATAATAATAAAATTGAAGATAATAGATAAATTATCATCTTGGGATGGTACTGAGATATTTTGAATTGGGTTTCTCATGCTATCATCAGGAGGAATTCAAAGACAAATATAGTGATATTTAAATAATTACATATATAGAACATAGTTAGAAATAGGTTTGAATAGTGAAAATAAAAGAGCCAGAAAATAGGATATAAACAACAATAATAATAGTAATAATAAAAAATAATAATAGCTAATTGAAGGTAGAGAAAACTACCGGAAAAGTCCCCATAGCATGCCATAAGCAAGATTATGACCCACTAGTAGTTTAGAGACGTGAGGGGTCCTCTAGTTGTGTTTTTGTCTTTTTTTTTTTTTTTTGTCATTTAGTAATATGGTCGATATCGACCATTCTGTATTGGTTCTTCTTGGTTCTTCTTGATTTGCAGAACCCAAATATAAAGTGGGGTTTTCTTTGTTTGTTGCAGGTGCTGCTCCAAATTTTATTCCATCATTTGTTGTCAGGCAGAACCCTCATCTCTCTCCTCCACAAGTTGGCACAAATGCTCTAAATCCTCCTTTTTCACCAACACTTTCTCATTTTCTTCAGTCTTCGACTTACTGAAAAGGAAAAATACAGTAAAAGAATAGAAATCCAATTCCTTAAATTTCTCAAAGCACTTTCCTTCACCGAAATTAACATGGTTTTAAGTAAAAACAAACAGAAAAACCAAATAAAACTAGAAACCGACATACCCATTATCAGATTTCATTGGCTCCGTCATTTCAAATGTCCGGTTCTCCTTCCTGCGCTTTGAGATCCACGGAACGAACGAACTAAAGCTTGAAATCAACCCCATAGTAATCGAAGGCAAAGATGCCATGTTCGAAATCTTTCATCCATCGAATTTCTCTCTAGCCAAACACGCCCACCTGGGCTTCCATGCCCATCCTGTAAAAATCCCAAAGAGAACAGCAACCCAGAGAGGACCGAGGAAGAAGATGAACTCCATCGAAGCATCTCCCTCCGTCGGTCTCTTCAAGACCTCAATCAGAGCCATCCAACCTCCCATCCATAACTAAAAAACAATCAGAAACAGAAATTAAATGCTTTGGGAAGGATTTGGATAAGAAAAATCTTTCAGATAAGACTACAGGAGAGCGAAAGAGGAGGAGATGAATCTGATTTTGATTTTGTAAATATTAAGACCCAGAGGGGAAAAAAAGAAAGCAAACCACCTCCAAATTCAA
Source organism: Umbellularia californica (assembly GCA_028538565.1). Taxonomy (NCBI): domain Eukaryota; kingdom Viridiplantae; phylum Streptophyta; class Magnoliopsida; order Laurales; family Lauraceae; genus Umbellularia; species Umbellularia californica. The sequence continues at coordinate 12,470,406 of JAPQWN010000005.1, forward strand.
TGTTGTAAAACGGACGATCGAGGTTCTCTTCGCCCTCATCATCTCTCTCTCTCTCTCTCTCTCTCTCTCTCTCTCTCTCGTATTTTGCTCTTGGTGCTCTCAGTCATTTTGTTGAACATCTCACTTGCGTTCTTCTCACTGGGCTACGGGAGAGATAGAGTGCTTTTTTTTTTTTTGGCTCTAATGGTTGATATCGACCATCACTACTTACCTTTAATGGTCAATATCAACCATTAAAATTTTCTCCAACCTATAACTGTCTCATTCGTTGAACACGACAAAATGGTCAATATCGACCATTATCACTTCCTCCTAATGATCGATATCGACCAATCTGTCAGGTTTTTTCCAATATGTAACTGTCTTATTTGCTGAACACTACAAAATGGTTGATATCGACCATATAGCAAAATGATAAAAAAAAGGATCGAAAACAACCTTGAGGACCCCTTCTGTCTTCAACATGCTACTTGGTCCTCACCAATCCTATGGGGTCCTATGTGGATTTTTCCCATAGTTTCCTCTTGAAGATAATAGATAAATTATCATCTGGGAAAAATGCCGAGGTATTTTGAATTGGGTTTCTTAGGCTATTGTTGACACCAAAAATGTCACTTTGCCTCTTCAACATCAAGAAAGCTGCATGAAGTCCCAACCTGCCATAAATAGGCAATGCAATTTCTCCAAAAAATCAAATCTTGTCAGAATCAAACAAAAACTGCAAGATCCTTCAAGATAGCCAAGAGAAGAGTACACATGAAGTTTCGGGCCATTTCAGAATCATTTGGCCTAACTTCGCTTCTCCGACAGCTAAAATGGCGCTCCCGGCGGCGACATCATCGGAGACGTCAAAACTTCGATTAGAGCCTACGGAAGACTCCAGCATGTCTCAAAAGGGCTCCATGTCAAATTTCAAGTCAAACCGACAACGTTTGACCCTCCATCAATGCTCGAGCAGCAAAATCAAGCCTCCCGGCGGCGGGAACCACCGAAGCCTTCGCTCATCAAACCAAGTGCATGAGTGGCTTCAACATGCTTCCAAAAGGCTGTACGTCGAATTTCAGGTCATTCCGACAACGTTTGACCAGGTTTCGACGCTCCGAAAGAAAATCAAGCCTACCGGCGGCGGAGCTTCCCGAGACCATGGTTTCCAAGACAGAGCCTGTGGATCATCTCAAAATGACTCCAATAGGTTCCCTGTCAAATTTCAGGTCAATCGGACATCGTTTGACCGCACATCAAAGCTCGGCATTTTCCCCGCAGCAAAATCAAGTGAAGCATCGATGGGACCCCAAACGGCTTCAAAACTCAAAAAAAGCCTATGGTTGGTCTTATTTATTGCTCAGGAGGCTTCACCTCAAATTTCAGGTCATTCCGACATCGTTTGACCAAGTTTCAACTTCTGGCGGAAAATCAGCAGCTCTACGCGACAAAGTCTTCGGCTTTCCAGAAAAATTGGAAACTTTGCACTCTAAAAATGCAAGGATTCTCATCAGGTTTTCTACAGGGAAATCAAGCCAATAAATGAGAAGAAATGTCAGGAAAAATACAGAAGAAAACGGCGACGAAAAAGACCTCAAAACGACTGCAAAACGGGCTCCGAAGGGAAAAATTCCCCCAAGGTCGCAGGCCCCTGCGACCATGGCCCATGGTCGCCGGCGACCATGGAAGTCCGGATCACCGGATTTTCCGCCGGTGACCCGTTTTTCCGTCTTTTTTCGCGTTTCGCGCACTTTGCACCTGTGGTTTCCTGAAAATGTGATTTTTAGTGCTTGAAATTGACTCATATCCTCCGACATCCGTCAAAATCACGGGTCAACCTCCAAAAGCATAAAATCATCATTGATCGCTCCAAGATCGCCAACCGGTCGACCAAAAAAAGTGCTCTTTCTGTCCGACCGATCGAGAAATCGACAAGACAGATGTTACCGGCCCGCTCTTAGCTATCAATGTCTGAAGTTACATGTTCATCCGATGTCGATCAGCATGAAGATCCATCGATGATTATCGCCAGAAGAATTCCAGAAGACACGGCACGGCCCGCGACTCTTCGACTGCTCGGCGACCAATTAATGTGGTTAATTGACTAGCTTTATTGCAGTCATTAATTCATTTCTTTGGACGGCCCAATCAGAAGCAAGCATTTGGGAGTTACAAGTCAATTGATTCATGGCATTTAAACCATGAAACTCCTCCCATTATGGTAATTAAGGTGATTAAAAGCCCTTAATCTCCATCGGCCAATCAGATTCAAGGAAAAAGGAGTTACAAAATCAAGAAATAAATCTTGTAACTCCTCCCATTAAAGCCATTAAAGCCCATAAACTCTCCTAAATGGCTACCAAAAACCTATAAATAGGAGAGCATTCCATTGAAATCGGGATCAGAAAATCGAGATCGATCGATCGGAAAGAATCCAGAGCTCGTATCCAGAGAAAGAAAAAAAGAGAGAAAAAACTCTGCTGAAGTTCTGCACCGGCCACCACTACAAGGTGACAAAAGTCCCTTGGGGGGCACCCCCCCCCAAGGTCCTTGCCTTCTCCCGCTGCCTCCAATGGCTTAGACGTGGCTTTTCAGCCCGTCTACTTAGCTTTTTATTGGACATAGGACCTTCTCTTGGTCTTTGTCCTCTAAAAACCTGAGGTTATAGCCAAGCCAAGCGAATCAAGAGCATCCTCTGTTCTCATCTGCATGGATGATGGCGAAGCCCATACATGGCTTGCTACCGTCAATCTGAACGAGTCCCCCACAATCTCCTGAGAAGTTAGATCCTCCTTTTCTTGCTTTTCATTGTAGTTTGTATTTTTCTAAAAGAGACAAAAATCACAACTCTTGTCTTTCATTATTGATGAGAATTGTAAATCGGCTATAAACGCCGAAGTCGGCTATAAATGCCAAACAAAATCGCCTTTCACGGCAAACCAAGAAAATGTCTCTTTTCTTAAATATTTGTGCAATGGAAAACTTGAAAGAAGTTGATTTCCTTTTTACTTGCGAAGGTTGATCTCCGGATTACCACTTGCAATTCCAAGTAAAATAGAAAATCTGGCACACCCACACAAAAGAAATGTTGAAACACGCTTCAGGCCCGCCAGGGCGCGAAAGGGCCGGACCCGACGGACTCCCACGTTCCGCCGACCCCGGTAGCCGCCCCACGGCGCCTCGGAGCACGTTCCATCAGCTATATCAGGAAAGATTCAGTGAGAAATATTGTGATATTTAAATAACTACAGATATAAGCCATATTTGGGGCCACTAGTCTATTTCTTAAAGACCATTCAATATAGACCCATACGAAAAAGAGCCATAGACAAAAGAGGCTAAAATAAAAGGAGGTGTTCGGTCACTACTACAAACTGCACTTTTAGCGACGAAATTTTTCGTCGCCAAAAGTCCGAAAAACGTCGGCAAAGATATTTACCGACGAAATTATTTTCGTCGGCCAGATGTCGGTAAGCAGATGTCAGTGAAAACCTTTACCGACGAAATAGTTTTCGTCGGCAAAAAATAGCTCTTTACCGACGCTTATTTGAATTTTTCCGACGTTCTAAAAACGTCGGTAAACGTATTTTAATTTTCTAAAAATTTATTAAATACTTTTACCGACGTTTATTTTCGTCGGCAAATTAAAAAATAAAAAAAATAAAAAATGTGGAACTTTTACCGACGAAAATAAAACGTCGGTAAAAAAAAGAAAAAAATAAACAAAAAACAAAATGACTTATACCGACGTTTATTTTCGTCGGTAAAATAAAACGGAAAAATAAAAAAAATTTAAAAAACTTCTAATGACGTTTTATTTTCGTCGGTAACATAAAAACCATTTTTACCGACGTTTTATTTTCGTCGGTAAAATAAAAAGAAAAATTAAAAAACGTTTACCGACGTTTTCTTTTCGTCGGTAAAATGAAAAGGAAAAATACAAAAAAATAAAATAACTTTTACCGACGTTTTGGTTTCGTCGGTAAAATAAAAATTAAAAAATAAAATCACTTTTACCGACGAAAATAAAACGTCGGTAAAAGTGATTTTATTTTTTTTTAAAATACCATATTCGTTATTTTAATATTATTTTCCTGTAAAGCTGTTTATACACCTGTATCAGAAGTATCAGAAGTAAACCTGTTCATCTACCTATATTCAATATAAAAAATTCATTAAAACAAAAGGTGCTAAATATCATATTCGTTTTTGTAATATAATTTTCCTGTAAAGCTATTTATACACCTGTATCAGAAGTAAACCTGTTCATCTACCTATATTCAATATAAAAAATGCATTAAAACAAAAGCTGCTAAATTAACAAACAATCATCGCCATTTTTCATCTAATCATTCATTTCATTAACCAAATATTATAATCAACAAAGATACAGTCCAAAATAAATATTCAATATACATATAGAAATAAACAAACAAGAATAAAACACCCCCAAAAGTCTGCAACCGACCGTAAAGCGTTAATCAATCTGCAATGAAAAAAAACAATAACATTAGAATCTTTTCAACGAATGAAATTATAAATAAAAGATAAACATGTATATATATATATAAATATCTTTTCTTAAGTTTTTCGGCGGCCTATTTTCCAGCCTAAGTATTGAGAATCGGGCGGTTTGTGTCTAATTCGATAACCAGAAGTCCGATTCACTAACCGTAAATTCCAACAAGTTACTTTAGCCTTGAACAAGGTACCTGTGCCGGTTTCTGGGCTGTCCGAATGCCGATTCCCGTTTTCAACCTCCAACGGCCTATTTTCAAGACCAAGTGTTAAGAATCCAACGTTTTTAGGTCTAATTCGTTAACCGGGAGTCCGATTTACGAGCCGTCAGTTCCTGCAAGTTAATTTTGACTCGAGCGACGTGCTCGTGCCGGTTCCAGATTTTTCCGGCAGTCGTTTCCCATTCTAGACCTCCTGCGGGCCGTTTTCGAGCCTAAGTGTTAGGAAAATCAGATGGTTAGACCTCTAATTCTCTAACCGGGAGTCATATCTGCGAACCGTCAGTTCCTACAAGTCACACTGCCCTCGAGCTAGGTGCTCATGCCGGTTCCCGATTTTTTCTGGGGCCGGTTCCCCTTCCAGACCACCGGCAGGCCGTTTTCGAGCCTAAGTTTTGGAAAATCGTCGATTTTGACTTCTAATTCTCTAACCAGGAGTCCTAACAGCGAACCGTCAGTTCCTACAAGTCACACTACCCTAGAGTGAGGTGCTCGTGCTGGTTCCCGATTTTTTCGGGGGCCGGTTCCCGTTCCGGACCACCGGCAGGCCGTTTTCGAGCCTAAGTTTTGGAAAATCGTCGATTTTGGCTTTAAATTCTCTAACCGGGAGTCCTATCAGAGAACCGTCAGTTCGTACAAGTCACTCTACCCTCGAGCGAGGTATTCGTGCCGGTTTTCGATTTTTACGGGGGCCGGTTCCTGTTCCGGACCCCCGGCGGGCCGTTTTCGAGCCTAAGTGTTGGAAAATCGTCGATTTTCGCTTCTAATTCTCTAACCGGGAGTCCTATCAGCGAACCGTCAGTTCCTATAAGTCACTCTACCCTCGAATGAGGTGCTCGTGCCGGTTTCGGATTTTTCAGGGGGCCGGTTCCCATTTCGGAGCCCCGGCGGGTCGTTTTCGAGCTAAAGTGTTGGAAAATCGTTGATTTTGGCTTCAAATTATCTAACCGGGAGTCCTATCAGCGAACCGTCAGTTCCTACAAGTCACTCTACCCTCGAGTGAGGTGCTCGTGCCGGTTTTTGATTTTTCAGGGGGTCAGTTCCTGTTCCGGACCCCCGGCGGGCCGTTTTCGAGCCTAAGTGTTGGAAAATCGTCGATTTTGGCTTCTAACTCTCTAACCGGGAGTCCTATTAGCGAACCGTCAGTTCCTAAAAGTCACTCTACCATCGAGCAAGGTGCTGGTGCTGATTTTTGATTTTTCAGTGGGCCAGTTCCCGTTCCGGACCCCCGGCGGGCCGTTTTCGAGCCTAAGTGTTGGAAAATCGTCGATTTTCGCTTCAAATTTTCTAACCGGGAGTCCTATCAGCGAACCGTCAGTCCCTATAAGTCACTCTACCCTCGAGCGAGGTGTTCGTGCCGGTTTCGGATTTTTCAGGGGGCCAGTTCCCGTTCCGGAGCCCCGGCGGGCCGTTTTCGAGCCTAAGTATTGGAAAATCGTCGATTTTGGCTTCTAATTCTCTAACTGGGAGTCCTATCAGTGAACCGTCAGTTCCTACAAGTCACTCTACCCTCGACCGAGGTGCTCGTGCCGGTTTCAAATTTTTCCGGGGGTCGGTTCCCATTCCGGAGCCCCGGCGGGCCGTTTTCGAGCCTAATTGTTGGAAAATCGTCGATTTTGGCTTCTAATTCTCTAACCGGGAGTCCTATTAGCGAACCGTCAGTTCCTACAAGTCACTCTACCCTCGAGCGAGGTGCTCGTACCGGTTTCCGATTTTTCAGTGGGCCAGTTCCCGTTCCGGACCCCCGGCGGGCCGTTTTTGAGCCTAAGTGTTGGAAAATCGTCGATTTTGGCTTCTAATTCTCTAACTGGGAGTCCTATTAGTGAACCGTCAGTTCCTACAAGTCACTCTACGCTCGAGCGAGGTGCTCGTACCAGTTTCGGATTTTTCCGGGGGCGGGTTCCCATTCCGGAGCCCCGGCGGGCCGTTTTCGAGCCTGAGTGTTGGAAAATCGTCGATTTTGGCTTCTAATTCTCTAACCGGGAGTCCTATCAGCGAACCGTCAGTTCCTACAAGTCACTCTACCCTAGAGCGAGGTGCTCGTGTCGGTTCCTGGTTTTGGATTTTTATGATATTGGTAAAACAGTCCTACTAGTATTCCAAGTTCTATGTGGATGGAAACCAACACAGTTCACACAAGGTGCACATGCCAAGGTGATAAAAATGCAAGATCATAGTTTTCCCTTGAGTGGGTCCCTATGTGGATGCCGTTGGATTTCTCATTAGCTAGTCCACTATATGAAACATGTGGTAGTTTGGCTCCTGTAATAAAAAAAATTTTATGTATTCAAAACCAAAAAACAAAAAGGTTGTCTACCTGCCCTTAAGAGCATCCATCATGATCTCTAGTAGTTGTGCCATCACCAGCAGAAGTGGTCCCTCTCGTGATGTCGACATAGGTGGTCGGATCTATCCCTGCCGCAGCTGCCAACTGATGAACGAGGGCCTCAAGTGCAGCCTGCTTCCTAGCCTGCTCAGCTAACTGCTCCCGCAGGGCGATCACCTCAGGATCCGGTGCCCGAGACTGTGTAGAAGATAAAGAGGTCCTAGTGTATATCCCATACCCTTTTAAATATCCCGACCTCTTTCCAAGCACATCAACAGCAATCTGTTCCTCAGTCATCGGAGCTGTGACAGAGGGTTGCGACTGCTCCTCAGTCCGCTGCACCAAGGCCTCCTGCCATTTAAATCAATAAGGGATTTAGAATGCTTTTATGGCATTATTGATCATAATTGATTTATCAGCATACGTACATGTCTCTGCCGAGCCACCTCATTTACCCACTCATTACTTTTTTCTCTATAGTGGGTGTCGCGGAAGAACTGAGTAATAGGCGGCGCTTGACCGGCATTCTGTGTCATCTGTCATTTGAAATGGCTTTGTATTAGATATGAACCCAACTAAATATTGATAAATTAATAAACTTAATCAAGTTTCTTCATATGAATATAATTAGTACCATCAGAGATAACTTCGATGCAAATGACCTAGAGCCACTAGTATGATTATATGGCAGCTTGGCTCGACTCTCTTGAGCTTTTTTCGACTTCGACTACATAGAAAAACAATAATACAGTAGCAATCATTACCAATAGAATTACGTTGGAATATAATTAATTGTTGTAGATAACATCCCAAAGTTACCTTCCAGGCTGGTGATTCCCAGCACTGCGAGACCATCAACTGCCAATCAGCCAGATCACAACCCTCCGCAGGGTGGTCCTGGGGTCGGGGAACCCTCTGCTCCAACAACTCGAGATAGTGACTATGCAGCTCATACTTCCAATTCCTATACAAAACCCCACATTGGCGATCAATGTCCGCCCTGAGCTGCATATCGCTCTCGTAGTCCCCGATATCGAAAATTTGCTGCAATTAGGGGAGAGCCATATAAAGATTAGTAATAACAAACTATAATATATTAAGCTGCAATTGGTGTCAGACAAGAATCCAGTCATAAAACTTCATCGAATCAAAATTTGAGTCTACATTTTTTTGAAAGTAGCTTTTTTTTTGAAATGGCAACTCAGATATTCTCAAGAGCAAACTGTATGGCAAGTCAGATATTTTTCTGTAGTTTCACAAAGGCTAGAGATCATAAGCGATTCCTTTAGCTAAATTAAATGGATTCCATGCCCTCAAAATAGACAATGGCTCATCTATTTTCATGGATTCCATGCCCTCAAAATATATAATCAAATTGTAATGCGGAGCACAACTATAATCAATTTGGTTGATATTTCTCGTTGAAGTTTACCTGAACGGCAGCAATGACAGCAAGCTTGATCCCACTGTCAAGCTTCTTCCATCCATGGGGCCTGACTGGGGCAACCTCTCTAATGGCTAACCCGAGATGGTTAACCAGTGATGGGGCATGTTCCCCGACTGGCCTATGACTGGAGATGGGGATCGGGATTGGGATGTTATGACCCAGCTGTTTCCTCAGCTTTGTCACATTCTTCCCTCGCGTAACACCCCTTACACGGCTCGGAACCTCCGAGACTGGGGCTGATGCTGTTAAAATGAAAGTGCTAAATGAGTTAGTGAACACAAATCATTAAATTGAGGTGAACCATTCTGAATCTTAAAATGTCAGAATTTTCTCACCTACGCTGCTCCCAACTGTATGAGGACTCGTCGGAAGCTGGGACGGCTGAGGCTGGGTCGGCGAGGGCCGTGTGGTCAGAGGCTGAATCGGCAGAGGCAGGGGGGCTGCCAAATCAGGGGTGTTCCCTGATCCTCCAGACCGTGTAACTAGAAGAGTAGCTGGCAGAGGCTGTGTCGAGGCCTCAGGTGTGACTAGAATTGCAGCTGCGATCCTCCGAGCACGTTTCACCCTATTTTCCCGAGGCATATCTGCAATCTGACATAACGCAAAGTGACAAGGAAAATAAATAATTATTAGCAAAAATCAAAAATATTAGTAAAGTGAATGTCAACAATTTACATTAAATGGAAATGGAAATCATTTTAGCGTGAGTTTCACTATCAAAACTAATATTTTCAAGTACACGTCATAGACATTCATAGAAAGATTACCTCATCCGATTGAGACCAAGATGTCTCGTCATCTACATCATCTTCGCGGGGAATGTAGTTCTCATCCTCATCATTCACACTAACATTCCTCTTTCCCTTCTCGTTTGTCCCTCTAGCCAAACCAAATATAGTACATGCGGTCGGCGGGAGTCCTAGAGATGCAAGTTTTTTTGCATTCTGCTTAATTGTCTTTTTTCTCTTTAATAAATAATTGGATGCTTGCACTTGACGGGACAACTCTCCTGGTTTGACCCATTTTTTCCCTCTGTTTGGCATCTTTTGCAACTATGATATATAGAAGTAAGAATAAAATGTGAAATGTAGAAATGTCTTATCCATATATGAACAAATCAAAAGAGAAAATGAAATTGAAGACAATGTCATTATGTAAGACAAGATTTTTATTAATTTACTTAATCATTACATATGCAAAACCTGAAACAAACACTACATGTCATATTCCATGTCATCATCTTCCTGACTATGAACATCATTTTCTTCTTCATTTTCGTACTCCGCCAGTGTTTCATCCTCGTCTTGGCCATCCTCGTCTGCTGACTCATCACTAAGAACGATATCAGGATCTAGATCATCCCTAGAGTATTGGACATTAGTACCATCGACGAGGACTGGGACAACAAATGTCGTTTCGTGTTGCTGAAATGCATCATTAGGCACATCATCGTCGTCGTCGTCATCCCGCTTAGCAGGTACATCCCATACTCCCCGAGGCTTGACCCGTTCTACGACTCTCCAATTTTTTCCTCTGCTGGTGTCATTGACGTAGAATACTTGTGTCACCTGACTTGGTAGGACAAATGGATCATCCGTACACCAACGGCCCGTGATATCAATGCTTGTAACATGGTCTTCGATGTTTATCTTGTGCTTGGTACTAGTGTTGTACCATTCACATTCAAATAAGACCACCTTACCCCCGTGCCGATAGGACAATTCCCAGACTTTGCAGATGTAGCCATAGTAGTCATGCTTCACCCCTTGGTATTCCCCTTCCACAACCAAGCCACTACTCTGGCTCCTACGGCATTTCTCACGGTCTATAGTGTGGTATCGGACGCAATTGCAATCACACCCCTGGTAAAGATTAACTAGGGATCTAGGGCCATTTGCTAATGACCACATCTCATCAAAAGCTTCTGGTGACCCTAGAGTTCGCAATTGATTCATCTACATAAGCAGATTAAGGCAAATGTATTAGAATAATGTTATTTGAAGTGCAATTTAATAATATGTAGCAATTAAAATGATGATATTTTATATGTCTTACACGTTGTTTGAACCATCCTGCAAATTCTTTTCGTTGTATCTGCCCGACATCTCCAGTTCTTTGATCTTGCACTAAATTCTTGTGTTCCCTACTCAAGATAGCTTTTAATGAATAAGTAAGAGTAGAGAATGAATTAAGGAGTTAACAAGCAATGCATAAATATGGCTAGATTGAAGCACATACTGCAGATACGGCTCCACCTCGGGGCAATTATTCAGCACAAACCAATGAGCCATGTCACACTTTTTTTGAGAAGGATCATGTGCTCTTGGCATCGGTCCGATGGGACGGACAATTTGTGTGAAGACCGACATCCCCGGGCCACATTCGCCACCATCATCATAGCGCTCTATTCGATCAGTCTGCCTTAAATACATTGAGCAAAAAGTGAGGCACTCTTTAACAATGTAAGCCTCAGCGATCGAACCTTCAGGCCTAGCTCGGTTGCGAACGTATCCTTTTAGGGTCTTCAGAAACCTTTAGACAACCAATGATAACAATTACGATTTTCAATGCAAGGCAGTTAGTTGCATTAATACATAAATAATTAATCAATAGTCATCAACTATTACCTTTCTATCGGGTACATCCACCGATATTGCACCGGTCCACCAAGCATGGCCTCGCGTGGCAAATGAACCGATAGATGAACCATCACATCAAAGAAAGCAGGAGGAAAAATCCTCTCCAGCTTGCACAATATTAAAACTATCTGCTCCTCCAATTTTTTCAAATCATCGCGTCTCTGTGTTTTCGAGCAGAGGTCTTGGAAAAAGCTGCCCAACTCAAACAATGTTGTACAAATATCTTTATTCAGAAAGCCGCGCATGCCAATAGGAAGGATGCGTTGGATAAGGATGTGGCAATCATGGCTCTTTAAACCAGCTAATTTATCATTTTTCGAGGTTACACACCTCGAAAGGTTCGCCGCATAGCCATCTGGGTATTTGATCGACTTCAAGAATTCATAAAATCCATCTCTATGTTTTGTCTCCAAAGTGTAAGAGGCATGCGGCTTCAAGCTGGATCCATCGCCCCTCTCCACTAGATGCAACTCTGGCCTGATGCCCATATTTTTCAAATCCTTACGCGCTTTCTCGGTGTCCTTGTTTTTGCCCTTTATGCCCAAAATTGTTCCAACCAAAGCTACACAGATGTTCTTCTCAATGTGCATAGGATCAAGGTTGTGTCGGAGTTTTTTGCACTTCCAGTAGGGCCATTCAAATAGGATGCTTTTCTTTGTCCAATTCAGTTCTCCGGAGTCACGCGGTCTTTTGTTATTCTTGCCAAACTTGACCGGCGCTAGTTCTTCTAGCTGATCTAGTACCTTTTGCCCCGGTAAATCCAAAGAAATTTTTTCACGCTCAGGCTGACCGTTGAAGGCCTTGCTTCTACGCCATTGGTGGTTCAGTTCCAAGTATTTTCGATGGCCAATATACCCAATCTTATCTTTCAACTTCACCCCTAACGAGCTGTCGTTACACGAGGGGCAAGCGTTATAACCTTTTGTGCTCCACCCAGACAAGTTACCATACGCAGGAAAGTCATTTATCGTCCACATTACAGCCGCATGCATTTGAAAGGTCTGTTTAGTGGAGGCATCATAAGTCGATACACCATGATCCCACAGCTCCTTCAACTCATCAACCAAGGGCCTAAGATATACATCGATATCGTTTCCCGGTGAGCTTGGTCCTGGAATAAGTAATGACATCATCAAGAATGGCTCCTTCATGCACATCCATGGTGGCAAATTATAGGGCATAAGTATGACAGGCCACATGCTATAAGAGGTGCTCATGTTACCGAAAGGATTGAATCCATCGGTGGCTAACCCCAGCCTCACATTACGTGTCTCTTGGGCAAACTCTGGATATTTCTTATCAAATCCTTTCCATTCCACTGAATCAGCCGGATGGCGCGCTATCCCATCGTCAACGCGCTTATCACTGTGCCATCTCATCTCTGTGGCTGTCTTCCTAGACATATACAATCTGCGTAACCTCGGCGTCAATGGGAAGTAACGGAGCACCTTATGAGGGATCTTCTTTCGCTTGCCATCATTGACCTTGTACCTAGGCTCTTCACATTGTGGACATTTATCCAATTGAGCATTTTCCTTCCAATACAACACACAATTGTGTTTGCAGGCATCTATGTTCTTGTATCCCATGCCCAAGTCACGTAATAATTTCTTCGCCTCGTAAACTGAGGCCGGCACCACATGACCTTCAGGTAAGAAGTCCTTAAAAATCTGCAGGACCTTGTCGAACGACTTATTGCTACACCCACTTTCTACCTTCACATGCAATATCTTGATGACAAACGATAACAGAGTATCTGAGCTTTTACATCCTGGGTACAGGCCACGCTGTGAAGCCTTCAACAAATTTTCAAAATCCTGCACGTCATCCCTCTCTTGAGCATCTTCCTCGAAGTAAGTTCCCCTACAATGGTCCTCTATCAACTCATCGTATTCATCCTGATTCTCTTCTGATTCATCATCGCTCTCATCCGAATCATCGGGTTGAACTATAGGTTCCCCGTGATATATCCACCGTAGGTATGAGACCATCATTCCATGAATGTGCAAATGACATCTCACGGTTTCATAGTCTTGCTTTCGATAGTTACAGCAATCGTTACACGGGCAGTTAATCAACACTGCCCTGCCCGAATTCGCCTTTGCAAAATCAATAAATGAGATCACCCCAGCTATGTACTCCGCACTAAATCGGTTCTGATAACGTAATATCCAACTCCTGTCCATATCTGACCTAATCACAAGTAATTAGAAATTAGAAATTAGAAATAGAATTTGCTCACCAATATTGAATAGATTGAGTGTCAGTTAACTTTCAAAAAAAAAAAAAAAAAAAGTATAAATTACTTGATAGCATTAGTTTGACCTATGTTGAGGGGATTGGAGTTTTCTTAATTCCAATTTTATCCTATCCTGGGAAGAAATTAAATCTGTTTTTTTTTTTTTTGTGTGTTTGAGAGATTTGAGGATGATATGCCTTCTTTAACTCTAAAAGCTGATATGAATACACCTCAGTTCATAGGCAAACTAACCCATTAATTTCATTTTGGGTGGAGAGAGACGTGTCTATAAGCTTATGCCATTTCCAATTTCCAACGTTGCCCCAAATGCTATAGTGCCAAAATATGTGAACAATTTGCAAATTGGAGTACAAGAGCTCCTCTAAACTAGTTGTACCTGTAGCATCAGTGTTGACAATTTGTATTTTAGTCATGGTTGTCTTCATCATCATGATCATTATAATGACCATCTTAGCCTTATCCCCTCAAATTTGTTTGTGTTGTAATAGAAACACAGATTAAATTGCAAAGAAAAAAGAAAGATCGAAAAGCAAGTGGTGAAAATGTGGTTTTGAGAGTAATGCGATATCTGTATTATCTGTTTCAGATCCTATAAATTATGGTTTGAGATTCTATGCATTACAGAAGTTTCTATTTTGGGGAAAATGATACGGGTGTTAGATGTGAGATGGTATGAGTTACACATACAGATTGAAATGAAATTAGATAACCTATCGAATGCAACCAGATTAAAACAAAAAATTTAAAAAACACACTCCTTTTCTGCTCTCCATTCTTTAATTTCCTTTCTTAGTTCCTTGTCATGGTAGATGAGGAGAAAAATTACTCCGCATCAATCATCAAGGATTAAAACCTTCATGCTTGTGAAGTGACTAAAGCAAACTTTACAACATTAAATATGGATGCGACTTCCCCATTTTGGGTCAAAATCAAACAGCCTTGAGCTTCCCATTAAAAAGTAATTAAATAACGTACCAAATGCAATCAGATTATATATGTTAATGAAAAAAAAAAAAGCAGCCACTCTTCCTCTGCTCTTGAATCTATAATTTCTCTCTATTGTTCCATACCATGGCAGATGGTAAGAAAAACACTCCACATCAAAATGCATATGATAAGATAAGATGTGTTTGGGTGCCAGCATAACCATGATGACATTTATAATTTTCAACCCAAATTAACACTATCTTGCAACTGGGCCTTAGAAGAAGAAGGAAAAAAATTACAAGAAGTTCACAATGCCCCAGAAGAATAGCAAAACAATACTAATCCATTTTTCAGATGGATATCCATATGCAGCTTAAAGAATAATCCATAAATAGTATTGAAACTAAATCCAGAATATAACACAAACCAAGCATCTAAGTTCCATGTAAACATTGAAATATACTCACATCAATATCCGAGCATCTAAGTTCCATGTAAACATTGAAATATACTCACATCAATATCCATCCCATCAATATTTGCATAAATAGCAGACCCACACACACATAGCTAGAGGTCCACATGTCATATATTACATAGCAACTCACCAAAACACAGTAAGAGTAGCAAATGATAACTTCTTTCTGCATGGAGGGACGAACTCACACTCACATCTGTACTCTACATCCATCTATCTATGCCTCTCCTCAAATATAACTAAGTTGCTAAAAAGATTGGATTTTTATGTATGTACATGTGTTTTTTTTTTTCACTGTGACATTTTCACGAGCATGTAGAGTACTTGGTTCTGCTATTTGATTTGGCCCACTGTGTCATTACCTTTTCCAGTGGTAGTGTGAAAGGTTATGTTGATGTTGGTACTTTAAGGGAGTCTCTGAACATGGTTTGGAGGGGTACTGTAATGATGAGGTTCAAATTTTAGATGAGTGATTGGTAGCAAAATTTTTTAGGCTGAGTCTGAGAAGCATTGAGTGAGAGATTGCATCATAAATAAGAGGGCAGATAGGAATTTAAAAGACAAATTGATAGTTAGATAAATATATAGAGATATAAATGAAATCGCTGGAGACGAAAATCGCACTTGGGGCAAAGACGGAGGTCGCTAGCACTTTGTGATCATTGATTTCTAGGCCTTGGTTGCAATCACCACAAAAAGAAAGAAAACTCTTTTCTTGGTTGGTGGGGTCGAGAGAGAGAGATTGCTTTTGGCCTTGAGACATTCAGAGAGAGAAGTTTCAGATTATTTTTTTTCTTTACCCCAGCCAAGGGGCTGGGATCCTTTTTAGAAGACTACCCTAGGAAGGAAACCTGCTCACCACAGGAAGGAATCCGGGGATCAATCCTTGGAAAGAAAAGGGTGAGAAACGCGGTATCAACCAACTGGGCTACCACGTCCTCATGGATCCTTTTAGGTTGAGAGGCATTGAATGAAGAATTTTAGGGTACTATTGTATTAAAGAAGATTAAAAGATAAGATCAAAAGAGAGAAATTATGGATTTGAGGGGTTAAAGAGGCTGTTGTGGCTTAAGGAGAAGCCGGAGAAGGGGTTTTTTCCCTATCATTGTTCAGCTTTTAAGATATAAAAATGATTTACAAGCCAGATAGAGGACAATCAATCCCTACCATTCCAGCCACAAAGGAATTGGATACGAACTGCAAGCCAGATGAGTGATTGGTAGCAGAAATTCCCAATCCAACATCAAAATCAAGAAGTTGCAGAAATACCCAATCCAACATAATCTGATATAATCCAAAAAAATTAAAAAATCACTACAACAGTTTACACATTTAGCAGACAGAGAGGAAATAGAGGGATGGGGAACGAGGGAGAGACAGAACAAAGAAGAAAGAGATGGGGTGTGAGGTGTGTGCGGAATGCAGGAAGAGTGAGGGGTGTACCTGGTGCAGGGGAGGCGTCTGGCGGTGCGAGTGAGGCGACCGGGAGCTGCTGCTTTGGAGAGATCTGGAGAGCGAGGGAGAGATAGGAAGGGCGATGGAGATGGGTTCTGTGGTCGTCGTGCGTAGAGATCTGGAGAGGGTCCGAGCAGAGAGGACGATGGGAGAGATGGGCCAGAGAGGGCGATGGGAGAGATGGACAGAGAGGGTCTGAGCAGAGAGAGAGAGAGAGCAGAGAGATGGGTTCTGGAGGCGGGAGAGAGAAGTGATTGAGGAGAGGGAAAATAGAGATTTCGAGGGCGGGAGAGCCAAAAAAAAAAAAAAAAAAGGGATTTACCGACGTTTAATAACGTCGGTAAAAAGTATTTTATTTTTCTTATTTAAAAGTTATTAAAAAAATCAACAACCTTTACCGTCGTTGGAAGATAAACGTCGGTAATTTCTTTACCAACGCATATTTTCGTCGGTAAAAAAACAATTCGGCGGTAAATGTCTCTACCATATTTTCGAGTTCATGCTAAAATTGAACTTTGCCGACGTTTTCTTCTCGTCGGAAAAATAAATAAGAAAAGTAAATAAAAAAAAAACTTTCACCGACGTTTTTTTTCGTCGGAAAACTAAAAAATAATTAAAAAATAAAAAATAAAAATACTTTTACCGACGTTTTTTGTTCGTCGGCAAAAAAGAAAAGAAAAATAAAAAAAATAAAAATACTTTTAACGACGAATAAAAGCGTCGGTAAAACGTAGGAAACGTCGCTAAATTCAATTTTACCGACGTTTTTAATTCGTCGGTAATAATCTCTGATTTTCACCTCCAAGATCCAACTTTGCCGACGTTTTTGTGAAAAACGTCGGTAAAATGCCACTTTTAGCGACGTTTTGTAAAATGTCGCCAAAAACGTCAGTAAAAGGGCACTTTTAGCGACGTTTTCTAAAAGCGTCGCCAAAAAACGTCGCTAAAAGTGTAACTTGTTGTAGTGGGTAATGCATGGGTCTATGCTAAATAGACATTTTTATATTATTGGTTGATAGTTTTTCCACATATTTCTTTAGATTCACAAGGTATTAGGCAATGAATGGATGTGCTCAGCCTTCCAAAGAGATCTCAAGGTTTGGATTTTGTGTTTGGGGCCCACATAATCTACAAAATTATACCTAATGGCTCACATTTTTTGCACTTATCTAGAGATTGATGATGATCCAACGGGTGAAATTTGGTCTCATGGTCATGTTTGATATTTTGAAAATTATTAACGATTTAGATCTTATTTTACACGCCTCTAAATGATAATAAAAATTGAAACAGTTTACTGCTCATGGACAAATGCAATATTGAGCATAATACATCAGCTTTTTTTTTTTTTTTTTTTGCACAAATCTCGAGATTCACAAGGTATTATGTAACTAAAATTGACCACAAAGCCTTTTTCAGCCTCCTAAACATATCCAACGGTTTTGATCTTGTGTTTGGGGCTCACAGATCATAACAAATTAAATCCAATGGCTCACGGTTTGTGGCACATATCTTGAGATGATGATTCAACGGTCGAAATTTGGTTACATGGCCGTGTTTGACCTTGTGAACATCTTCAACGGTTGGATCTTGTTTGGGCCTCTTAGATTTGGAGAAAAGTTGAAAAAAAGGGACTGGCCGTGATTATGTATAAACATTGTAGCTTTGCCTATTTTTTCCCTCTATTTCTCAACTACCTCATCAAGGGGGCTGTGGAAAGTAGAGCCATTGCCTCTACTTCTCTAAAATATGTAGAGGTTGAAAGGTGGTGCCAAACACTCTATTTTTTTAAACCTTTATCCATATTAGAGAAATAGAGAAATAGAGGGAAAAATTAGACCTCCCAAACATGCACATAGAACATTGCTAGAAAGAGGTTTGAATAGTGGAGAAAAAAAATAAGAAAAAGGACAAACTAGGCCCAACCCTACCAGTAAGGACCATAACAAAAATTCCAGTTATTTTGGGTCGGCGCCCATTCCTAGCAACCTCAAATTTATTAATTAATTGTATGAATGGAGTTATTCAAATTTCCTTTGGAATCATAACCGTACAAGTCAATGTTTTCAATATGAGTAGCCAGCCCCATGACATAGATGATGACTTGGGAGAAGTAAGCTATATTCATGAGTTAATTGATAATTTCATGCCACATGCATATAGGTTTTGAGGACCTATTAGAGATGTGTATTGCACATTTTGAGGATGACTTTGACCTTGACGGACAAATTGAGGAAATAAAAGTGTTACTAGATTCACTACTAGAAAAAGGACTTTTAGCGGCCGCCAAACGCCGTCCCTAAAAGTCCACTGGCGGTCGCTAATAGTCTTTGGCGACCGCCTAGCGACCGCGAAGGAGGGGCCGCGGAAACTTCGTCGCTAATAGTATTAGCGACTGCCAGCGACGACAGTCAAAAATTTTTTTTTTTAATTTTTTTAATTTTTAAATGTATTAGCGACCGCCATTAGCGGTCGCTAATAGTGGATTAGCGGTCGCTAAATCCACATTAGCGACCGCCAATGGCGGTCGCTAATAATTTTATTTTTTTAAAAATTGACCATTAGCGACCGCCAGTGGCGGTTGCTAATAGTATTTTTTTTTTAAATATTTTTGTAAATATTTTTTTTTTTTGCTAATTTTTCCTGCTTTTATACCTGTACATGAATGTATACCTGTATATGAATATATTATATCAAACCACGAAAATCAATTAAAAATACTAATACCAAAACAAAGTCTTATATTAATGATATTCAAAACATTACAAAAGGTCCAAATATTACAAAAGTTTCCACAAATTATATTCATTACAAAAATAAACAAATTGTCTGAGGAGGCTGACGAGATCGATCCGATGCTCTCAAACCTGAAGAAAAAAAGGAAAATAAATATTAATTGGCAATTATAAAAATTGGCAGTATAAAGTAAAAATGAAAAAATAAAATTAAAATTTTGAAAGTTAAACCTACGTTTCAAGTCTACGGGCAATCCGGGAGTCGGAATCTCAAGCCGTCAGTTCCAGCAAGTCATGAATGACTATAGGCCCGGTTTTACGGGCACCGGAGCCCGTTTGCCCGTTTTGGGCGCTCGGAGGTCGATTTACTAAGTTTTAACTTAACGTTTTAACTTAAAACATACGTTTCGACACTATGGGCAATCCGGGAGTCGGAATCCCGAACCGTCAGTTCCAGCAGGTCATGAATGACTATGGGCCCGTGCCCATCCAGTTTCACGGGCACCGAAGCCCGTTTGCCCAGTTTGGGTGCTCGAAGGCCAATTTACTAAGTTTTAACTTAAACATACGTTTCGACAGTACGAGCAATCCGGGAGTCGGAATCCCGAGCCGTCAGTTCAAGCAGGTCATGGATGACTATGGACCTGTGCCCGTTCAGTTTCATGGGCACCGGAGCCCGTTTGCCCGTATTGGGCGCTCCGAGGCTAATTTATTAAGTTTTAACTTAACGTTTTAACTTAAACTTACGTTTCGACACTACGAGCAATCCAGGAGTCGGAATCCCGAGCCGTCAGTTCCAGCAGGTCATGAATGACTATGGGCCCGTGCCCGTCCAGTTTCACGGGCACCGGAGCCCGTTTGCACGGTTTGGGCGCTTGGAGGCCAATTTACTAAGTTTTAACTTAACGTTTTAACTTAAACCTACGTTTCGACACTATGGGCAATCCGGGAGTCGGAATCCCGAGCCGTCAGTTCCAGCAGGTCATGAATGACTATGGGCCCGTGCCCGTCCAGTTTCACGGGCACCGGAGCTCGTTTGCCCATTTTGGACGCTCGGAGGCCAATTTACTAAGTTTTAACTTAAAACTACGTTTCGACACTACGAGCAATCCGGGAGTCGGAATCCAGAGCCGTCAGTTCCAGCAGGTCATGAATGACTATGGGCCCGTGCCCGTCCAGTTTCACGGAAGTTTTAACTTAACGTTTTAACTTAAACCTACGTTTCGACACTACGGGCAATCCGGGAGTCGGAATCCCGAGCCGTCAGTTCCAGCAGGTCATGAATGACTATGGGCCCGTGCCCGTCCAGTTTCATGGGCACCGGAGCCCGTTTGCCCGGTTTGGGCGCTCGGAGGCCAATTTACTAAGTTTTAACTTAACGTTTTAACTTAAACCTACGTTTCGACACTACGGGCAATCGGGGAGTCCAAATCCCGAGCCGTCAGTTCCAGCAGGTCATGAATGACTATGGGCCCGTACCCGTCCAGTTTCGCGGGCACCGGAGCCCGTTTGCCCATTTTGGGCGCTCGGAGGCCAATTTACTAAGTTTTAACTTAAACCTACGTTTCGACACTACGGGCAATCCGGGAGTCGGAATCCCGAGCCGTCAGTTCCAGCAGGTCATGGATGACTATGGACCTGTGCCCGTCCAGTGTCACGGGCACCGGAGCCCGTTTGCCCGTTTTGGGCGCTCGGAGGCCAATTTACTAAGTTTTAATTTAACGTTTTAACTTAAACCTACGTTTTGACAGTACGGGCAATCCGGGAGTCGGAATCCCAAGCCGTCAGTTCCAGCAGGTCATGAATGACTATGGGCCCGTGCCCGTCCAGTTTCACGGGCACCGGAGCCCGTTTGCCCGGTTTGGACGCTCGGAGGCCAATTTACTAAGTTTTAACTTAACGTTTTAACTTAAACCTACGTTTCGACACTACGGACAATCCGGGAGTCGAAATCCCGAGCCGTCAGTTCCAGCAGGTCATGAATGACTATGGGCCCCTGTCCGTCCAGTTTCACAGGCACCGGAGCCCATTTGCCCATTATGGGCGCTCGGAGGCCAATTTACTAAGTTTTAACTTAAACCTACGTTTC
Source organism: Umbellularia californica (assembly GCA_028538565.1). NCBI lineage: Eukaryota > Viridiplantae > Streptophyta > Magnoliopsida > Laurales > Lauraceae > Umbellularia > Umbellularia californica. The sequence continues at coordinate 12,491,480 of JAPQWN010000005.1, forward strand.
GACACTACGGGCAATCCGGGAGTCGGAATCCCGAGCCGTCAGTTCCAGCAGGTCATGGATGACTATGGACCTGTGCCCGTCCAGTTTCACAGGCACCGGAGCCCGTTTACCTATTTTGGGCGCTCGGAGGCCAATTTACTAAGTTTTAACTTAACGTTTTAACTTAAACCTACGTTTTGACAGTACGGGCAATCCGGGAGTCGGAATCCCGAGCCGTCAGTTCCAGCTAGTCATGAATGACTATGGGCCCATGCCCGTCTAGTTTCACTGGCACCGGAACCCGTTTGCCAATTATGGGCGCTCGGAGGCCCATTTACTAAGTTTTAACTTAACGTTTTAACTTAAACCTACGTTTCGACACTACGGGCAATTCGGGAGTCGGAATCCCGAGCCGTCAATTCCAGCAGGTCATGGATGGCTATGGGCTAGTGCCCGTCCAGTTTCACGGGCACCGGAGCCCGTTTGCCCGGTATGGGCTCTCGGAGGCCCATTTACTAAGTTTTAACTTAAACCTACGTTTCGACACTACGGACAATCCGGGAGTCGGAATCCCGAGCCGTCAGTTCCAGCAGGTCATGGATGGCTATGGACCCATGCCCGTCCAGTTTCACGGGCACCGGAGCCCGTTTGCCCGGTTTGGGCGCTCGGAGGCCAATGTACTAAGTTTGAACTTAAACCTACATTTCAACAGTACGGGCAATCCGGGAGTCGGAATCCCGAGCTGTCAGTTCCAGCTGGTCATTAATGACTATGGGCCCGTGTCCGTCTAGTTTCACAGGCACCGCAGCTCGTTTGCCCGGTTTGGGCGCTCGGAGACCCATTTACTAAGTTTTAACTTAACTTTTGAACTTAAACCTACATTTCGACAGTATGGGCAATCCGAGAGTCGGAATCCCGAGCCATCAGTTCCGGAAGTACATTCTAAATTTCTACATTTATAAGTTTCCAGCTTTTTAAGTTTCAAAATCTATAAGTTTCTAAAACTATTTAGAAGATTTCTATACATGTTGAAATCTGGAATTAAAAAAATAATTATACCTGGTCAGGATCAGTTGAGGATGCTGGATCATGACTGCCCTCTCCAGCCGAGTCATGTCTCCCCCTGTGGCTGCTGCCAGCGTCAGGTGCCTGTGATTATTTATTATACAGCAAAAAATAATTAAAAAAACATAAATATTGAAACAATCAGTGACATAATTGACAATTTAAACATACAAAATTTTTTCTGACTAACCTGAGTAGTGGGTGGCGGGTCTGATGCGAGCGGGTCGCGGCTCTGTGATAGACGAGCCTCCAGCTCTGCTATATCAGATCTCCACTCGGCCCTCATCTCTGCCCTGACCCGCGCCTCCGTGGACTGCAGCAATTGCTCGACCTCCTCATATGTATAATGGCGTCGGCCCTGGGAGGAGCTAGCACCGGATGACTCCGCTCGCGCGATGTGCGAGCGTGGAATGCCCATCCTATATGTGAGCGTGTATCCGTGCCCGTCCCTGCCAATGACATCGTGGAATATCTCATCCCTCCGAGATGACAAACTGCGCTCCTCCTCGGGCAAGTCCTCCAGACGTGACTGAAACTGGGCCTGCGTAATTGATTCATTTAATATACTATCATACATAACAAGACATAGTAATAGACAGATAATATAAGCGGTTCAATATAAAAACTTACGATGATAGCTGCAACCTCTGGGTGGCGAGGATCTCGAGAACGCATCCAGACAGACATCCTGTCGACCGGACCGCCCTCGGTCCGCAACTGTTTGGTAGAGTCATATTATTAGTATAATATCATACAAAATGACAAAAATATAAATTACATGTACTATCTAACTTTTTACCTCGTGGCGGACCTGTGTGATGTGTCAAGTCCCCAACCTGTGTGCGGGACCCTGCATTGCGCGGTTCCGCGCATTCGTATCGGCCTCTCTCTGTTTTCAACATTTATCAATGAATTTTTGTTAGTTACGTTATCATTAGTAAATTGTTAGAATTAAAATAAAAAAATTATAAGTTTCTCACCCAAGCCTCCTCACTGGTCCAGTACCGGACAAGCTGAGTCCACTGATCCGAAAGAACACCCCTCGGAAGTCGCGATAGTATGTCTGGGGCATCCTGGTGTAGCTTCCAGTGCTGCATCTTTATTTTATTTTTATGATCTTTCCACATTTTTCTCCACTTAGACATGCACACTGGCCGGAACAGCTCAGGACATGCCTTCACATTGTCCTGAAAAGGACAAATAATTTTTCATTAGGTTATGATTTAAATTGACACATCCTGTTGAGAAATGTTAACTTATTACCTTAATCTGCTGCCAAACACGGTCTAGTGTATCCACCGGGAATGCCTCCCAGTCGAGTGTAGTCAAAGGGAATGCATATGGATCCCGGACCATATATCCCAACTGACTGATGAGCTGCCTAGCATGCGGACCCACCGGATGCCAGGTCTCATCAAACTCCACATCAATGGGATTACCGGAATTCCACGTCCGGATCCCTCTGGCAACGCCTCTCCCCCTGCTGGAAGATGGGCCTGTGCTCATAGAATCTATTCAAATTAAAGATAATCTAATTGAATTGAAATAAATTAATTTGGTAGAATGAAAATGTCTAACTATATAAACATGTACCTGTCTGTGAAGCTGATGTCTCACTAGGCTGGGACGTCGATGGCCTACTCGGTGGGGCCATCTCACTAGGCTGGGAGGTCGATGGCCTAGAGGGTAGGGCCATCTCACTAGGCTGGGCGACACCCTGTGCAGGAGTAGGGTCCCCAGATGGCCCACTGGCTTGGGCTTGACGCAGCAACTCCTCGATGGTCCGCGGACGATCTCTCTTCTTTCGTCCTGACATATCTGTTCAAATGTTTGTAAGATAAATTAATTTAACGAGATAATTGATATTAACATTTAAAAAGAAATTACACTGAATGATAACATTGGTAAATTAGTTCCCAACCGTTTACTGGACATGTAAGTCAACTGTATCTCCTTCAATAGTTTCCCGAACCCAATTAATATCTTCATCACGTTGAACAAGTGCATTCTGATCAAGAACTTGTTGAGCGAATGCATCAATATCTGGCTCATCACATTCAATCTGATACACTCCCCTCCTTGACATTTTAACTGCAACCTGCCAGTTAGGATCTTTCGGATCTCTGACATAGTAAACTTGCTCCGCCATTGAGGACAGTATGTAGGGTTCGGCACTTATTCGATCATCCCGGTATAACAAATTGTTAAAATTTACCAATGTAAAGTGGTAATTATCTGTTTTCACCCCTCGGATGGGATCCACCCAGTCACACTTAAACAATAGAAATTTTAACCCATGGCTGTATACAACTTCAACAATATCCTTCAACCGGCTGTAGTAATAACCAGCATCGACAGATGGACAACCGAGCCCACTATTTTGCGTGGCTCGTTTCTCATCTACATCCTTGATGCGAAATCGAAAACCGTTGACGTCACAAGTTGTGTAACGTCGGGCCGTTCTGAAGGGACCATCAGCTAACTGATTCATTTCATCGGTCAAATTAAGATCGTTGGTTCTTCGTAAATTACACACCTACGCAATGCATGTAATCACTGAATATCACTACCTGAAAGTAATATGATAGGAACAAGTAAAATTTGTTATAATGATTGAATACGTACGTGACTCTTGAACCATTCGTGAAATGACCAATAATGGGACTGATGAATTTCAGGAGCTGTAGCACGAGGCATGTCCCGTTTGAGCTCATCAATATGTGTCTTGCGATGTATAACACGTGTTAATGACAACTACGATAATTTAGGCAAGAAATTGACAAGTTACAGTTATGAATGAGTGATAAATTACTGAGTCAAAGCCACAACAGATGGGGTGTTGAACAACACCCATCGGTGAGCTTGAATCCACTCAATATTGTTGAGCTCAAATGGCTTGCCCTCCCCAATTGGACCATCATTAATCCGCGAGGGCCTGGTTAACTTTGTTTCAATATTATCATTGAGATATGTTGCGCAGAAATTTGTGCACTCATCCATCAAATACCCCTTAGCTATGGATGCCTCTGGACGAGCTCTATTACGAACATACCTCTTCAATGTGTTCATGTACCTCTCGATCGGATACATCCATCTGAATTGGACGGGGCCCCCAAGCAGGGCTTCACTGGTTAAGTGTATGGTCAAGTGAACCATGACATCGAAAAATGCAGGTGGAAAGATTTTTTCTAGATGACACAATGTCAAAGCAATCCTCTCTTGCAGACCATTCAACTCATCAATTCGGTGAACTCTAGAACAGAGTTTTCTGAAAGTGTTGCTAACTTCAATCAACGGCGCTACAACATTCTTAGGCAAATAGTTCCGTATGGAGATAGGCAACAACTGTTGAATGAGAATATGATTGTCATGACTCTTCAGACCCTGTAATGTTCTTTCTTTCATGTTCACATGCTTAGCGATATTCGAACAGTACCCGTCAGGAACCTTGACACCCTTCAGAACAGAGAGGAAGACATCTTTCTCATCTTTACTCATCGTGTACTGCGCAGGAGGCATGTACGCCTTGTTGGACTCTCTCATCTGCAAGTGCAACGATTTTCTCAAGCCCATTTCTTCCAAGTCACGACGTGCATTGACACCATCCTTCGACTTTCCCTGAACACCGAGAATGGTCCACAATATATTATCACATACGTTCTTCTCGATGTGCATAACATTTAAGTTGTGCCTCAGTAAGTTATCTTTCCAGTATGGTAGATCGTAGAAAATACTTTTTTTCTTCCAATTATGACTTCGCCTTCTATTTGCACCGGTAATCGAAGGAAGCGGGAGGGCCAGTAAATCTTGAAAATCATACACGGTGCGTACTTGCTCCTGCTCCAGCTGTGCGAACAAATCAACTCCCGTCATTTTTCGAGGTGTTGGACCATATTCTCGAGTGCCGTCAAATGACACTCTGTCCTTCCTGAACCTGTGCAATGGAGGTAGAAAACGTCTATGACCCGTGTATGCCCATTTTCTGCCGTGCTTCAACCAAGTTGACTTCTTCTCCTGATTGCAGCAAGGACATGCAAACTCTCCCTTTGTGCTCCAGCCTGACAAGTTAGCGTAAGCAGGGAAGTCATTGATTGTCCACAATAATGCGGCGCGGAGTTTAAACATTTCATTGCTTTCGGCATCAAATGTCATCAGACCATCAACCCATAATTCCTTCAATTCATCAATCAAAGGTTACATATATACATCAATCTTGTCCCCTGGTCCTTGTGGTCCATCTATAAGTGTGGATAGGATCAGAAAATGTTGCTTCATACACATCCATGGCGGGAGATTATAAGGCACCAAAACAACTGGCCACGTACTATGATTTGCCCCGGTCATGGATCGGAATGGACTAAAACCATCTGCAGCCAAACCAAGCCGCACATTGCGACAATCCAAGGCAAAGTCAGGGTTCCTCCGATCGAAGTCTTTCCACGCTGGGGAATCTGCTGGATGGATTAACTTACCATCTTCCCTGCTATTCTCGGCATACCATCTCATCAGTTTAGAAATCTTTGATGACATAAAAAGCCGCTTCAGCCTGGGCTTAAGTGGGAAACATCTCACTTGCTTTGCTGCCACATGTTTGCCACGATTGATAACACTTGTAGAACTATTCTGACGATTGTGACCAACCCCGTCATCTTTCCATCTCGATGACTGACAGACAATGCACGTATCAAGATGGGCATTCTCATTCCTAAACAACATACAATTGTTTGGACATGCATCAAAAGTCTCATACGTGAAGCCTAAATTTTCAGTTAACTTGCGGGCTTGATAGTAGGACTCAGCAAGTTTTGCACCGGACGGGAGCGCTCGATGCAACAACTGGAGGAGCATATCAAAGGACGTGTCAGACCATTGATTCAATGCCTTCAAATGCAACAACTCAACAATAAAGGACAATTTACTGAAGTCCTTGCATTCAGGATACAATTCTGTCTGTGCATCGTCTAGAATTTCAAAATATCTCATGGCTTCTTCATCGGCACTGGAGCGAGGATTACTCCCACCCGCGCCGTCAGTCTCACAGCTTGTGTATTCAGGTGCCAACCCGCATGCGATATCATTTAGCATCGCGATCATCGGATCAGTCTCTGACATATCATCCACCACAATTTCATCTCTAGCTCGTTTGCGACATGAAACATACTCTTCTCCATGTCTTATCCAATTCTTGTACTGCTTCAAGAATCCGTTCAGAATCAGATGCTCTCGGACAAGCTCTCTTCTGTAATAATAACGATTCGCACATTTTCTACATGGACAACTGATGAACTCATTGTGAAACCCATTGGTAAATTTCATGAACTGGTTAATCCCCTCCATGTATTCCCTGGACAACCTATTCGGTAAATCAATCCAGCTCTTGTCCATCTCGGTAACTATTTCTGTGGAAATCTAAAATGATTGCAGTACAATTAGCCCAAGGTACCGTGCATCATGCAAATCACCTATCCATAAACTACAAACTCATTACTACAGGGTGGTTGGTCCTATCCCATTCGAGAATGCACGATCCAACTTGCACTCAACAACTCGAATGCTTCGTCCCCTAGTCAGACAAAATTTTGGCAGCATGTCCGCGTGGTTCTCCAAGTACACGACACAGATACAACATCAGTCGTACCTATGTATGTACCCAAAGAACAATGGGACGTCAACCGAAACTCTATCTAACATCGGACTTGCATGGGCCATTGAGTATAAAATGGATAATTGCATTCCCAAACTGTCCGAACTGGACAATTCAAGTATCGCATACGACAAAGTTCGAATGTACATCACAAGAACAACGAATCTAGTCAAAGACCCAATCCGTCACGTCAAGGATTACCGAACAGATGTCGTACACAATTCTCGAACGGGTCTAAGTTTCACTAATGCATGCAAATGAATAAAAGTTTAACATCAGGCCATATCAAACCAAATTAATCGATACCATTAAAACCAGATACATCCAGTTTAACACAAATCGAAAGAAAAAAAAATTCATTCTAGCTCATACATTCAATTGACATCAGGCCATATCAAACCAAAATCCACAACAGAACGTAACAAAAGAGAGAGATCAAATACAATGCCACATGAAAACCAAATTAGATCCAAATCAGATCCAAAATCCACTCTTCGTCTTTCTCTTCACTCATTTTTATTAAAGACAGAGAAATCTAAATTACAACAAATACAATCTTAGAAGACCCCACCAATACTAAAGTCAAGAAATATTTATTAAACCAGAAAACAGTACTCTAGACCCATTGCTTATCCAAAAAAACTCTAGTTGAGCCATTTTATATAATATTGCTTAAGTCTCATTTGGGTGAATCAATTTAAAGCTGCAAATTTTCTCATTTATCTCCTGTATTGTAGATTTTTAGCACAAAACCAATGTAATTAACATTTGAACCAAACTAAAATCACATCTCCACACTCCATACGGGAGCAAAAATGGATGAGTTTTCTCATTTATCTCCTATATTGTAGATCCTAAGCTTTTCAACTTATAAAACAGAGAGCACATACTAATATGTTATTAATTTAAAATAATTATCAAGCCACAAGTCTGAAAACTTCAGTCGGGGCCTATTTACTTTTTTACTATATAGTTTATTCAATCAAATTAGATGAAAGAATAACGAGTTTAAATAATTGGATTCAAAGATTCATTAGCAAGGATCCACCCATTCTCTAAAACAACATCAAAGATGAAGAGAATATAGTTAGCAATAGGCGTTTTAATAATAAGAAATAGTTCAATGGAATCAGTGTAAAAGGTTTGAAAAGTAAGTGAACCACTGATGAAAAGCCAAGGAGAGCTGAAGCAGAGTTGGAACAGTAATCAAGTCTCACTTTCTTACTAGATGAATACATTTGATTACGACCAGTTCAGATTTGAAACATTTGATGAATAACTCTCCATTAATGAAAGCAATGCTATGATAAAAGAAATACATAGAACAACAATACCAAATTACTGAGAACCCAGTCAAGATTTATGGATAAGCTTGCAAATCAGAGAATGCCTCAACAACAACTAAGTATGAAAACAACAAATAGCTAACAATCCTAAAACGTCTATGGAAGAGAAAAGTGCCAAATTGCATTGGAACAGAACAGTTCCAACAAAGAAAGACTGTCACATTAATAGAAACATGTCAGATAATGTAGGACAGAAATGCCGCCACTAAAACAGCATAGCAGTCCTATACCTGAGCTGAAGGACAAGAGCAGTAGCACAAAAAGGGAAGGCATGGTAAGAGAAAGGGATGCTTTTGCCATGATTTTGAAGTTTGAACCTCCCAAAGATTGAGAATTGTGTTGAAACACGGGTTCTCTGGGCATTCTTATAGGAAGGAACAGTAAAGTTTACACTCCAAATGGTCATATGAGTCGTTGCTGAGTGGGGGTATGGGAATGGGAATGGGAATGGTGGAATCTGTTGGAAGTATCAGAACAACAAGAAGGGATAACAAAAGCAGGTGACTGTCCAAATCTGACATATTCCTTATGCATGCATTTTTCTCTTCTGTTCTCTCCATTTGGGAGAATAGATGAGAAATTCAAATCTTCTGGTTCCAGTGATTCTAGATGAGCTGAGATGTGAATGTGATGCTGTCTGCTGTTCTTTTCAATTTTCACTTTGTGACTTGTGACCTGTGTGACATGTGCCCACATATCCACGATCATCAGAGGGGCCACTTTCTTCACCATGCACGTAACATGGCCGTGCTCTCTGTAACTGTTGATCATGTGAGCCCCAGTTGTGGATGGGTCATAAACCTTTTCATTGGAAATTAGGGGCCATGCATTGGGTAATGTCAAATGGGAGCCAATTTTCAGCTTCTTGCTTCAATATGAAGTCCCAAGTAGTAAATAATAAGTCTCTTAAATTCTTATTTTATCTACATGAGAAGATAGATTACTGGTTGGAGTAATAGAAGGGCCCAGTTCCATCAAGGCATTATATATCATCCCTTCTAGCAGACTCATGGTCTATAGTCCAATTGGCTTTTCCTCTGATGAAACATACGAGCTTGGATGACACTCAGAGCTTCTCCTGTCAGTTTCTGGCATACTGATTATTAGAACAAATCAAACACTTCACCTCCTTGGGGTCCTTCAGTTTTGGCTGAGTGGCCTTGGCTCACAGGTTCTTACCTCCTCAACTGTGGTTTCCTTGTGTCTCTGTCAACCATGAGGGAGGTGGTATATAAAAAAATTCTAGATGTGACTCACCTGTATGCAAAGTTTCAAGTCCATCAAATCATCCTAGCTCCTTGATCCATTGCCTCAAGTTTAGTGGTTTCGGAAGGCATCATTTTTGGTTGATTTCAATCTAAGGGTAAATCTAATTCAAATGGGTGTCAAAAACTGGATCCAGTGAAGGAGAGTGGGGAGGGGCAGTGGGTGTGAAGATTAGATGGATCCTAGGGCTCCACACAGCCATCCGAGTGGATGTCTCCATGTAGGCCATCCTCAACAGAGTACCATAACAAGAACCATAAGAGAAAAACACATACAAGGAGAAAAAAAAAAAAAAAAAAAACAGATAAAAAATGCCATTCACAATGATAAAACTCATGCGAAGATGAACCAAAGAAAAAAAAATCTAATGATGCAAAAACTATTCTTACAAAATCTGCAAGCATGAATAGAATAGATTGGTTAGAAACATCGTCAGCCTGTGGAATAGCAACAGGCCGCTGAAACAACATGAACAATAGAAAGAAAAAACCCAATGGCCCAAAAACGAAAATAAAACTTTTCAACTGGGGTGTACCAGTTAGACCAAGATGAACTATGACAAATCCCTATTGTCAATGAGCTCTTGGAAATTTGGGATCTAAAATCCCTATTGACAAGCAAATGCAGTGGAAAGAGAAAAAGGGAATAAAAACAGCAAATGCAGCGCATCAGATGGAAAATGACAAATCAAATGAAAAATCAAATGAAAAAAAAAATATATACTCTATCAGAGAGAGAACCGGTGGCGGCTCCGGCCCGCGGGAGGGCACAGTGCAGAGCGAGAACACAGAGAGAGAGAGAGAGAGAGAGAGAGAGAGAGAGAGAGAGAGAGAGAGAGAGAGAGAAATAGCGAGGGAGAGGGAGAGGGAGAGGGAGAGGGAGGGAGAGAGAACCGGTGGCGGCTCCGGCGCAGGGAGGGAGAGAGATACAACCGGTGGCGGGAGGGAAGAGTGCAGAGCGAGAGGGACAGGGAGGGAGGGAGGGAGAGAGAGAAATAGAGAGAGAGAGGGAGAGGGAGAGGGAAAGCGAGAGAGAGAACTGGTGGGCGTTCCGGCGCAGGCGGGCTCCGACGAATCTTCGCTGGTGCGGCGGGAGTGCAAAGCGCGGGCGCGGGAGGGGAAAAGGGGAAAATGAAAGTGGGAAGGGGAAAATGAAAGGGGGAAGGAAAAGAAGGAAGCGTGGGATGGAGGGTTTTAGCAACCGCTTAGTGGCAGTCGGCCGCTTCTTTAGCCGCAAAAGCCCATTTTTCTAGTAGTGTGTTAAGGGAAAGGATGAGGACATATCATTGAAGCCATTTCATAAAGGCGTCTGGGGCTATTGGGTAAGAACATCTCATTGCTTGTAGTGCTTTTCCTCTCTTTTGCAGTTGTTTCAATGACCTTTTTAGTGGCCTTTTCTTCTCCTCACCATGATCAGAAAGTTGGAAGACCTGCCAACAGGAAGATGGGGAAGAATGGAAGAGAGATTCCATTTGATGCACATGAGGGAGTAGTTTCAGTTAAGGTAAGTGGTAGTGTTGGAAAGAAGCTCTACAATAAAAGCATGGAGATAAAGAAGGAAGTTTCAGATGCCACAGCACCTGGTCATAGCCCGGGTATTGGACATATGGTTGGGATTCAAGACTAGGACGACAAACAAATTAAATAAGTAAATGTGTGTGGTTATGCATGTAAATGTAAATATGTGTGCTGTTTTATGAGTACTCTATTATTACTATTGCAACTCAAGATCTTATATTGAGCACCCAAAAAAAATAAATTCTCATATTGTATTAACCAATGAATCTTGCTATTGCATCAGTTCTCAACTAGGACCTAGGCCTGCACCCAATTCTCAACTGGGCCAAAAAAAGGGTCCATATCTGGATTTCCTGGGTTAAGTTCTGAGCCCATTGATTTCCCTAATTAGAATAATTAAGTTACATTGTATCAGTTCAGGACATTGAACAAGTCAAGTCTCTGATCCAGATCCTAGGATTAACTGAATCAATTCTGAGGAGAATCAAACTTCCAAGTGCAAGCACTATAATTTGGGGAGAAAATCCAGATTTTATTTTCATTAATTCCTTCCCTTTTAGGCTTATATACAATGACTCACTTCAAAATCTAAAAAAAAAAAAGAGGTTTGAAATTCAAAATAAAAAATTAAGATTAGCTATTCATTCTTGCCTATCTAATCTCAAATTAAAAAGATCATTATTTGGTAGATCTTATCTAGTATTTATTTGAGAAAATATCATTGTCAACTTGGTGCTATCCAACTCATCTATTCGACCCACTTAATTGCTAGGACCCACGAGGGCTGACCTTAAGGATCCACAATGTTAACAGTCTCCCTCTCAGCCAACCGAATGGCCAAACATAACCTGTTCCTTAAAGCCAGAAACTTTCCAAATCCTGAAAATTTCTGATCTCTTACTCTAGAGTTTGGCCTTTTGAGCCTCCAACAAGCCACTACTGACAATGCCACCCACTAGAGACATAATAGCTTTAGGCCATTCACTTGTCGAATTGTTTTGGGAAGGTAGTCTTTAGCAGTCACAAATCACAGTCCTCACTAGCAAAGACCCACCCACCAAACCAAATAAAGGGGGAACAAACCTCATTCATTGGTTAAAAAAGATTCACTTTTTACATAGAATTTATTTACGAGTTGGATCTTGCTCCACTTGGGTTTCCAAACTATATACATAGAGAATCTATGTATTGCATGAGACAAGCACCTTCTTAACCAAGATTGTTATATGAAAATGTCCTTATTTTAGGTAATAATTTCACAACTCATTTATGCATGTCATAGGTAAATGAACGCAAGTGAAAAAAGTATATGCTTCATATGTAAATGGGTGGAAAAAAAGAAAAAACAAACCTTCCAACTGTTGAACACTGAGTTGGTGCAAAGGCTTCAATGTTGAGAGTCAATTTAGGATTCTCAAAATGGGTCTGTCACACCTAGGTTCAACTGATTGTGCTGGGCTTAAACCTATTCAGACCCCAACCAATTAACATAGCTCAAATCCAATCTTTAAAAAGATCCACAAACTCCATCACATAAACAACAAACTCAAGGTACCGATCTCATCACAACAACAACAAGAAGAAGCTTAAAGAATCGCAATCGTAAATAAAAAAAAATCAAATCAGATTAAATCGAACATGGCATGAAAACGAGTGAGGAAACTGAAATCGAATAGATTTGGACCTGTAGTTGGGATTGAGCTCTGGAGGAATAGAGAGAGATTGGATGCAGACGCTGCAGGGCGGATTGGACGGCTGTAAGAGGCACGTGAGGTTGGGGACAGCACCAGAGGGAGGGAGGGGGAGAGGGAGAGAGAAATAGAGAGAGAGGGAAGGGGAGAGAGAGAGAGAGAGAGAGAGAGAGAGAGAACGGGTGACGCGCGGGTTTGGGCACTGTGTAGAGCGAGAGGAAGAGGGAGGGAGGGAGAGAAATAGAGAGAGAGGGAGAGGGAGAGGGAGAGGGAAAGGGAAAGGGAGAGAGAGAATCGTTGGCGGCTCCGGCAAAGGCGGCTCAGGCGGAATTGTCGGTGGTGCGGCGAGTGTGTAGAGCGCGGGAGCAAAGGCGCGAGAGGTGAAAATGGGAAAAAAGAAGTGGGAAGGATAAGGAAAGGAGGGGAAATGAGGGTTTTCGTGGGGATATAAGGCTGGGTATTAGCGACCGCTACTGCGGCCGCCTGTAGCGGTCGCTAATAGTACTATTTGCGACCGCCCCAGGCGGTCGCCCGCGTTTTGACTGCGCCAATGGTCATTTTCCTAGTAGTGATTCAAATCTGATAGAGGATAGGTGGAAACCAAACCAGAAATTCTGACCCCATCAGCTACTCCCCTTGAACCATCAGCCGTAGTACCTCCAAAATCAGACCTAAAGCCACTACCAAATTCAATACTTCTGGTTCTAAATCAGAAAGGATGTTTCTAAAACCCCTCCTAAAAATACTCAGGGCACGTTTGGTAACGAGAGAGGAATCTTCTCTTAGGAGGAATCTTTGGATCCGCGGAATTAGACTTATTTCGATGAGGATTTATGAGAGAGCGGATTCATCACATTCCATGTTTGGTAAGCACGAAGGAATCATTAATGATTTCTTCGGATCTATGTTTGGTAACAAAAAAGGAATCTGAAAAAAAAAAAGAAAATAAATAAATAAATAGATATATTTATGATAAATTCTCAAAAACTCACCCATCTCACAAGGGGAGTTTTTACCCCTATCTAATAGCTAATGATTTAAGAGAATTTATAAAAGATCCAAATTTGTAGGAGAATATTTAGGAGAGAGAATAGAAGAGCGTATCATTGATGACACGTGATAGGGGCGGCTTTTTTTTTTGTGAAAAAACTCCAAGACAGTTTTGTAGCATACCTCTATATATGTATATTTATATATCTATATATATGTACGTATGTATATATATATATATATACATACATACATACATACGTTCATACATCTAAGTTCAAGCTTAGGATAAGGTAAGCTCACGTGTGTGGTGGGGCCCACCTGGGGATTCACATGGGGATGGGGGGATTTCAAAGACTCCCTGGGATCCTTCTCTCTTCACAAAAGCAGCCCCAACCATGATTTCCATCATCTCCATCTGGGACACAAAAGTTTAATGGTCAATAGTCCATTCGCATCGATATATAGCCAATCCAATGATCCCGTAAATTCAAATCTGATTGAAAGTTGTTGGACAAGTGCAATTCCGAGGGGTCGCGTGTTTAGTCCATTTGGATGGACCGAAGGGTGGGCCCCACCAGCTTGAGCTTAAGAAATTTTATCCTACTTTCAAGGGTTGAATATATATTTTTTTTAATATGAAGCCATTAAACTTGTAGGCCACGGATGAAGGCCATGGATGAAGGAGTTAGTGGCATGGGTTTGGGCCAGACTGGATACTTGGGTTGGTCTCACATAGATATTTCCATCCCCCCCTTTCCCATCCCCAAATAGGGCCCACAATTGGGCCCCACAAAAAAGGTTTTCATATAATATGTGAGAACTAGTTCTCACCTAAATATTACCATATATATATATATATATCAAATACATTTAGCATTATTCAAAAAATATTGCATAAACTCTTAACGGTTTCAAACCTTAAACATGTTTCCGGGTTCAGCCAATCAGACCCAGATGCATGGCCAGGACACCTCAATGAAGATGGATCCCGACCTAATGCATTCAAGCCCTATGAAATTTGAAGGAATCACTTTGACTGCGGTCATATTCAGAATTTTATGCATACGAATAGGCCATAATCAGGAACATGTAATAACCAAAAAAAAAAAAAAAAAAAACACCATTCTCTTTAGATTGGTGGCTCCATTCATAAAATGGTTATGCCCAAGTGGCTTACTAGTTACTATCAATTCTGTGTATATTCCACAATGTCTTTCTAGCAATTTTGTGTATATACCGCAATGTCTTTCTGGTATTCCATGTATTCATTTCTGCTAATTGTGTTCGTTCAAATCTTCTTATTTTTTCTCCTCAGACGATTGAACGATTTAGTGGGCGATTACCTAGTTATATAGGCTATGGAACTGGCAAAGTATCATTTACTCATGTTAGAGGATGTGGTTACTGGACATGTAGCATCAATGCATCAAGGAAGAGTAGGTGAAAGGTACCTACTTACTAGAGAAAATGCGTCATTCAAGCATGCTTTCGACACTGCCGCCATTATCACTGAAACAAAAGGCCCTTTGTTTCACATTCCTTTGTGGGTGATTCAGATTTATGGATGGATATCAGTGTTGTTTGCTCGAATTATTGGAAAACTTCCTCTAACCAGTTATCCATTATGCTCTAACCTTGACTTTCAGCCTTCATTTTTTGTATTTTTATTGTTTCTTGAAAGTGTTAAAGCTAAAATTGTTATTCAAATTCTTCCTTTCTATTGATTGCAGACTGTCTTTGTTCTGAGATATCAGTGGGCACATTATTGTGAAAAGGCAAGAGCAGAGATGGGATATAATCCTGATATAATACTAGAAGCTTGAAGGAAGGTCTAAAAGAGATACTTCCATGGCTGAAAATCTTGGGCTTGATAAAATACTGAATGAACATTCTTTACATGTAACAACACACACACACTTATGTATTGTCGCTGCTGCTCAACTCTGGAGAGTTTGTATGGGAAAAACGCGTTCTTGATAAAGTACTAAAGGAACGTTTTAAACATGTAACTTCATATAATTAAGTACTGTCTCATGCTCAACTCCAGCGAGCGTTTAGATGTATTGTTGAATTCATTTATTGTGTCTCTTGATTGATTCGTGCCTCCTGTATTTGCTTACATTGCCATTTTAATCTTTATAAGCTCACTAATCCCCCAAAAAAAAAAAACCTTTTTCAAGCACAAAGACATGCAATCTGTATATGCATTATTGTTAACAAAAGACCTGGACCGTTGGAAAACTACCGTTAAGAGTATTCTTTAGACACGTGAGATGATCCATCCAACAGATACACTATCTCATATGATCCAGATCCAGCCATTGAGAATAAAACGTCTTAAGATTGTTGGTGTTAGTTGAACTGGGTCTATGAAAAGAGAGGAAAAATATAATAAATGTTCCATGGTGCGTACGTAATGGCTTTCTTTAAGATGTTTTCCGCTGCTCTCTTGGCATGACCAAGTCAGCAATGGATTAACAGGCCGCCCCAAAGAAACAATGAAGCTCAATTAAAGCTGATGTGGATCCGCGTTTGTTGGCCCGAATATCAACCCTGAATTCATTGGCCCTTTAAGGACCCAACAACAGAACCATCTGACCCATGGTGATGATTTTCAAACAAACATAATACATGATAGATGAGACCCACATAATGATGATGCCTTGAAGTTGTTTTTGTTGATTTCAATATATAGAAGCCAAAAAGTTACTTTGACGGTTTGGAGGGGATGTGACTAGAGCCACTGGAGATATGAAAATTATTTCTGGAAACTATCGGGACTATTGTTTTGCGAAAGGCTAGTTCATTAGAACAAGGGACATTAGTACATAACTACCTATGGTAGTTAAAACAGCAATCCAACTTAGTCCAATAAAGGACTGGATTATCCTGTATTAGGCCCAAAAATCCCGAGTCCAACAGTTATAGTCCAAGTCTATAACAAACTAATAGGGTAAGTTGAGGGATCTCTTATAAATGACGATTTTCTTCAGAATATATCCAATGTGAGATGTGGGCTACCTATAAAATAATCCAAGTTTCCAAATAGGAAATGGATTCTCAATAGAGTTATTTCTTATGGGATTTCAATATTTTTTCTACATGAAAATGCATGAATATAAAAAGTGCTTTTCAAGAAAATAAAATCAGAACCTTAGATTTCTTGTTTTTAAACCCAACAACCAACTCGGGTAAGAATTTAGATACACATACCCACTTTCAATCCGGCCAACCCATTGCCAAACCCCCACCCCTATATCGGGCAGCAAGTCCCCCGTTTAAACCTAGCCCATGTACACGTCCTTGGAGCAAATGATTATGTCAAATCATACTCAATATTTTTTCAGTTAAGTACTAATCTACACGTTCTTCTTGTATTCTTGGGTTTCGTTGACCCAAAAATTGAAATGCATTTTTTGACATGGGGCAAACCGAACTTGTATTATAGAGGACCAGGTAGGCCTCCTTAAGATCAATCTTAATCTCTCTCAGTGTCTAGCCCCTCAAACTAGCACTCAATGATGCAAATTTCCCACCTTACTAGACCAATGGTATTCAAATGGCTGTCATCTTTTGCCCATGCATGTATGTAAAACAGGGGAAACCTTCCAAAACACCCGGCCTTCTGTGATAGTCATCCTTTTTAGGAGTGGCCCCATGGGCCTGTCCGTTCTATAAACAGGTATAAATAGGGACGGCCTGAAAATGACTCAGGCGGAGAATACATATAAAATGCTGAGACACCTTGGGTGGGACTAGGTCTAGCCTAATTCCTAAACAAAACTAGTTAAAATACGAGAGTTTCTCCCACGGCATCCGTTGGACGGCCGTAGTGAAATATGCTTTTCCATTTTTAATGTAAGGTGGAGCGTTTACAACGACGGATTTAGGATTTTCATTTGAATGGTGCGGTACATGATCCAGTGAAAAGGTCAAATAATAAAATCGAATCCTTCAACGACTTATCCACAGGGTTTTTCAAATTGCAACCGCGTGCTTATGACCAACCCTGCCTTTATAATAAGTGGTGACATTCGGTATTTTTTCCCAGATGACTCCCTTGCAAAAAAAAATTGGCAGATCCTTGATTTTCTTTTGAGAGGGGGACTCAAAATAGGTAGTTTGATTTTAGGGCACAGGATTCTCATATGCGTGTTGGGAGCTGACCCATGATCTTGCGGATTTTGTGAGTAGACCCATGACTTTCATGTATATTTTGGAAGCCAACCAAGGTCCAATGGGGATGGCTGCACCCAAAACCATATATGTACGTCCGGGACTTTGACTAAAATTGGTCTCCAACGTCCATGAAAGCAAGCCTGCGTCAAAGACATCAACCCAAATTCCCACATCCCAGCAGAGTGCGGGAGTGCCTAAAATCACCCCAAAAGACTCTTATCATGTTTGGTTAGCCCCACTGGCCCGCTAGAAATCAAAGATGACCCAGATCTTGTTGATTAATTATTTCCAAAATTGAAATTCGAAGGACTTTTATACTTTCAATCTAACTACATAAATTCAACCAAAAAAAAAAAATCTAACTACATAAAATGAACAATTGAAAATAAAAATACCCTTTAATTTTAATTTCCAATTAATTGATAACTTCTGAGTTTCTTCTTAAAAAAAGACCCATTATCATTTTGTTTGATGGTCAGTCTAAAGATCTTTCTTTAATTCCCACTGTGGCAGATAAACACCC
The DNA here is from genome assembly GCA_028538565.1 of Umbellularia californica. Taxonomy (NCBI): domain Eukaryota; kingdom Viridiplantae; phylum Streptophyta; class Magnoliopsida; order Laurales; family Lauraceae; genus Umbellularia; species Umbellularia californica. The sequence continues at coordinate 12,509,683 of JAPQWN010000005.1, forward strand.
CACAACTGCATTATTAGGAAAAATCTACATCTGGGTTATTCATTTTATTTTATTTTTTATGCGAGAACCATCTGGAATCTGGAGTCTGGACTACCTTTTGTTAAGATGAAACAGAGGCCTATTAGGCTAAGACTCTTATCATCCACGCCTGACTGAACCCAGAAGCCATATGCATGGAATAACAATCTCTCCAGATTTCCCATCAATGGACTCATGGTTCTTCATCTTCACCTTCTCCCTCTTCCTAATTTGTTTGGCTTTAGCTCTCAATCACCTGATCCTCACCACACCCAACAGCACCAACAAGAAGAAACAGAGAGAGCTCCCACCAGGACCCCCATCAATACCCATCTTGGGCAACCTCTTATGGCTGACCCAGTCCTTCTTCGACCTCGAGTCCATCCTCCGCCAGCTCCGCCCCAAGTACGGCCCCATCATCTCCCTCCGCATCGGCTCCCACAACCTCATCTTCATCTCCGACGCCTCCCTCGCCCACAAAGCCCTCGTCCAGAACGGCTCCACCTTCTCCGACCGCCCACCTGCTTTAGCTGCCGGCCTCATCCTCTCTAGCAACCAGAACAACATCAGCGCCGCCAACTACGGCCCTTTCTGGCGCCTCCTCCGCCGGAACCTCATGTCGGAGATCCTCCACCCTTCTCGGGTCAAGTCCTACTCTCAAGACCGGAAGTGGGCTCTCAAGCTCATGACCGAAAAGCTCAGAAGACATGCAGATTCAAGTGAGCCAGTCTGCGTCGTCGAGTTCTTTCATTACTTCATGTTTCGCTTGCTTTTACTCATGTGCTTTGGACAGAAGCTCGATGAACATACCGTGAAGAAGATGGAGACCATTCATAAGCGTGTGCTTGTAAGCATCATGAAGTTCAACTTCTATCCCTTCTTGCCCAAGATTGGGAAGCTCATATTCCGCAAGCGGTGGAATGATCTTGTACGGATGCGACGTGAGCAAGCGAAGTTTTTCATCCCATTGATTAGAGCACGCAAGGATCGGAAACAAGGTCTTGAAGGCGACAACAGCACCCCTGTCTTCTGTTACGTGGACTCGCTTCAGGGTCTGGAGTTCCCAGACGAAGGGGGAAGAAAACTCACAGAGGGAGAAATGGTTAGCCTGTGTTCGGAGTTTTTGAGCGCAGGATCCGACACCACATCCACTTCGCTGCAGTGGATCATAGCTAATCTGGTGAAGCACCAAGACATGCAACAGAAGCTGGTGGAGGAGTTGGTGGGAGTGGTAGGGGAAGAGGCGGAGGAGGTTGGAGAGGAGGACTTGAATGAGTTGCTATATTTGAAGGCAGTGATCATGGAGGGTCTGCGGCGGCACCCGCCTGGGCACTTCGTGCTGCCCCATGCGGTGTCGGAAGATGTGACTTTTGAGGGATATGTAATACCCAAAGGTACGATGGTCAATTTCACGGTGGCGGATATAGGGAGGGACGAGAAGGTGTGGGAGGAGCCGATGGCGTTTAGGCCAGAGAGATTCTTAGATTGTGGAGAGAATGTGGATATAACTGGGAGCAGGGAGATCAAGATGATGCCTTTCGGGGCTGGGAGACGGATGTGCCCAGGGCTTAATCTTGCAATGCTTCATCTTGAGTATTTTGTGGCGAATATGATGAGAGAGTTCGAATGGAAGACAGTGGAAGGAGAAGAGGTATATTTGACTGAAAAGCAGGAGGTTACTATAGTGATGAAGAAGCCTTTGAAGGCAAAGATTACCCAGAGAAGAAGGTGATGTGGAGTGGAAGTGATTAGTGCTCCTTATTCATGTCAAAGGTTTTTATGTTATTAGGTGCTTGAATGTGGTAATCTTCTTCTACGAGATGAATGTACAATTATATAGTATATGTGTTTGGATGTACCAAGTGGAACTTCAATTTCAGACAGAAGAAGTTTTCTAAGTTGGATTAAGGACGGCAATGGAGGCGCCAACTGGCCCGCATGCAAGAGCAGAAAGAAAGTACTTTTCTCTTTGCTTGTGGGTGTTAAATTGAGTTGCGCCAGGGGAAGGATGCCCACGATCAAGTAGTGGGACTGTATCAAATGGATTAGGAGAAAATCCAGCTTTAATACCAAGAATAAATGCATCAAGGACTTCATTTTTACAGTGGAATATTATTCAATGGGGAAAATGAGCTACAGGTCCTTAATATCGTTGTTTAAAGACTCTAATATATACACGGGATTTTCGGTTAAGACCCCTATAGTGCATGCTCCCCTATTCAATGTGGCTTTATCTTTCTTTGATTTATATGTCTATTTCTCGGCAAATGGTGGGGGCATGGTCTGTAGCCATACAAGGGGTTCGTAGAGTTCTCCCCATAAGTAGCCCCTGTTGGGTAACCTGTCTTTGTTTTTTGTCATGTTATGTTGCCTTTTGTACCAAAAACTTTTTCTGTTGAGCTCTCCCTCTATTGTTGTGCTTTCTCCAATATAATTTTACTCTTTGCCATAAAAAAAAATAAAAAAATAAAAAAATAAAAAAAAAACATATTTTATTCAACGAAGATGGTTTGGTTATTTAAAAAACAATAAAGACCATTGATCTTTTTATCAAGAAAGAAGGAATACTACTAATATAACTACCGACACCATGGGTGGACCTATATGAATATATGATAAAAAAATGGCCTATGACCATGACTATTAGATGGACATTGGAGACAAGGGTGGACCTATGTGATATAAACCTTGGCGATCGCCCTAGGTCTGATCCAAAATGGCCTGTGGCCCATGTCCCATTCTAGTAAAGTCGCCGCCCCACCCTAACATATGAGTTATTTATACTTAATTTGTCCAAAAAAAATTTCATGTGTTTAAACCATACAATAAGTGGAGATTATTGCTAGTTGGTGTTGATTTTGCCCTTTCCAATTTACCATCTTCCGCCTAATCCAAGTAAAAATTCTAGGTCTGCCACTGACCACCACCATCATCATCAAAGCCCTAATGGAATCATATTATGAGTTTAATTTAATTTATTCTTAATTACATCATAATATCAATTACCTAATCTAACTTCTCCAAATTGCAGACTGCATATAGTTTATATTTAATCTACCTCGTGTGGCCTACTTAGATATATATAAGTTTCTCAATGATAAGGGTAGATAGAAAGGTCTCCTCCTCATGGAGGAGGGGATCCAAAACTTCAACCCCATCAAATTATACTAACCCTCGATTAACAATCTTAAATTTTAATGACATATTAGTCATGGATATCTTTTAGATTCAAATCACCTGTGAGTGAAGGTTCAATGAGTGCGAACTTAGGCCTAATGATGATCACCGGCCGGATGAAAAGAGTATAAGGGGGCCAGAGTGACGATAAATGCCGATACGTGTCATCATCGCAGCCGCCAGTAGGCTAGCTTTGCCTCATGCCACTCGGGATCGACCAAAAGTCCCAATCACGAACGCCATCAGCCACATGAAAACTATAAAATAATCTTTCCTATAAAATTCTAAGGCAATACAATTAAGTCCCTCTTCGATGTCTCTCAATGTCATATTTCCTCTCTCCAAATGCAAAATGACACACAAAAATGCTCCTATCGAGAGGTTAAAATAATCTAATCTTTCCTTGATCTCTTCCTCGATGTCATAACCCTCTCTCCAAATGGAGAACGAGGACGACGACGAAAAAAAAACACTTAGCTTTCCTTCAAATATTTTCAAGGCAGTTCAATCAAGGGGCAATGTTCTTGCAAGAGCAGACGGCAGATTGCTTATATGCTGTCGAGTTCGTGGGGCTCACTTAGACATGGGGCCCTTTTGGCACTTTACTAATACAATTAAAGTCAAGTGAAGTCTCCATTTTCAAGACAAGATATCACATCAAATGCACTTTATTCAAAACTCCCTCCATCTTTTCATATAAAAAGTCAAAAATCAACTACCTTTATCCACTAAAATACAAAAAAACTCTACTTTTCTATACAAAAAGTCAAAAAGATTCATAACAAACAACTAAAAATAAAATATCATTATAACCCATTTATATTTTATTCTTTCTTCAAAATCAATTTTATTTGACTTAACTATATTAGTAGAGTTTCCAAACTGGCCCTAGGGGTGATATATAAGTGGGGATGGGGTATATGGAAAGTCCACAGTGGATGATGGTGAAAAGTAAAATGGGTATGAACTTATCAAATGTGGACCCAAGTGGGCAACCGCAGGACTTCAAGTTTTGTAGCTCTCAATACGGGGGAGTTTACCTAACTTCCGTTTTAACCCGAAGGATTATTCTGGTCTAAAGATTTGAGAACCTTGCCATAGCAAGTCCATTGTCAATGCTCTCAATTTTGGAAACCCCTCTCCAAGTGCAAGACGACACAAAAAAAAAAAAAAAAAAAGTTGAATCTCTCTTTAATGCCTCCCAATTCCAGAACGGCCCTCCCACCAAATACAGAAAAACCAATTCAGAAGCAGAAAACAGCGTTCCGTGGATTCAGAAAACTAGAGAGTGACGATGAAAATGGACAAAATTAGATTTGTGAAGCAACGATTGATCCCTTCATTTCTACGAGAGAAGGTAGGATGAATGCTGTGGAAGCATCTGGACTACTTTCTCTTACATGCAACAAAAAGGCTTAAAACTCACATCATCCACCCCTCACTGAAGCAAAACAGTATCGATTACAATCCCTCCCCATTTCCCTTCAATGGAGCTGTGGTTCCTCATCTTCATCTTCTCCTTCTCCCTTTGTTTGGCTGTAGCTCTCAATCAACTCATCACCACAACCAACAACACCAACAAGAACAAGAGACAGCTCCCGCCAGGCCCCCCAACAGTACCCATACTGGGCAACCTCTTATGGCTAACCAACACCTTCTCCAGCATCGAGTCCGTCCTCTGTCAGCTCCGCCTCAAGTACGGTCCCATCATCGCACTTCGCGTCGGCTCCCACACCCTCGTCTTCATCTCCGACGCCTCCCTCGCCCACAAAGCCCTCGTCCAGAACGGCTCCACCTTCTCCGACCGCCCACCTGCCTTAGCCGCTGGCCTCATCCTCTCTAAAAACCAGAACAACATCAGCTCCGCCAACTACGGCCCTCTCTGGCGCCTCCTTCGTCGTAACCTCATGTCCGAGATCCTCCACCCTTCTCGCATTAAGTCTTACTCTCAAGGCCGGAAGTGGGTTCTCGACCTCCTAATCGAAAAACTCAAAGAGCATGCCCATTCAGGTGAGTCAGTCTGCATCATCAAGAACTTTGAGCACTCCATGTTCCGCTTGCTTTTACTCATGTGCTTCGGACAGAAGTTCGATGAAAATACCGTGAAGAAGATCGAGACCGCTCATAAGCGTATGCTTGTAAGCATCATGAAGTCCAACTTCTACCCCTTCTTGCCCAAGATTGGAAAGATTATATTCCGTAAACGGTGGAATGATCTTGTGCGGATGCGACGTGAGCAAGCGGAGCTTTTAGTCCCATTAATAAGAGCGTGCGAGGATCGAAACGAAGGTCATGAAGAAGATAACAAGACCTTTGTCTCCTGTTACGTAGACTCGCTTCTAGGTCTGGAGCTTCTAGAAGAAGGGGGGAGAAAACTTACACATGGAGAAATGGTTAGCCTGTGTTCTGAGTTTCTGACCGCAGGAATCGAGTCCACATCCACTTCGTTTCAGTGGATCATGGCTAATCTAGTGAAGCACCAAGACCTGCAACAGAAGCTGGTGGAGGAGATAGCGAGAGTGGTGGGCATGGAGGCAGAGGAGGTGGGAGAGGAGGATTTGAATAGATTGCTATATCTGAAGGCAGTGATCTTGGAGGGGTTACGGCGGCACCCACCGGGCCACTTTGTGCTACCTCATGCGGTGTCAGAGGAGGTGACTTTTGAGGGGTATGTAATACCCAAGGATACGATAGTAAATTTCACGGTGGCGGATATAGGGATGGACGAGAAGGTGTGGGAGGAGCCGATGGCGTTTAGGCCAGAGAGATTCTTGGATTGTGGAGAGAACGTGGATATAACAGGAAGTAGGGAGATCAAGATGATGCCTTTCGGGGCTGGGAGACGGATGTGCCCAGGGCTTAATCTTGCAATGCTTCATCTTGAGTACTTTGTGGCGAATATGATGAGGGAGTTTGAATGGAAGACTGTGGAAGGGGAAGAGGTGGATTTGACTGAGAAGCAGGAGGTTACAGTAGTGATGAAGAAGCCCTTGAAGGTGAAGATTACCCAGAGAAGAAGGTGAGGTGGAGAGGAAGTGATTACCACTGCTTATGTCTTCAGCTTTTATGTTAATAGGTGCTTGAATATGCTAAATCTCCTATTAAGAGACAATAAATATGTTTGGATGCACCAAGTTGAACTTCAATTTGAGTGGAACAGATGAAGATCTCAAAATTGGGTTAGAGAAGGGCAATAGCCAACTAGGCAGAAAGCGGCCTCTGTTCTCTATCAGATGAAAAACAGGGTCGGTATGCACAAGGAGCTTTGGAAGATGTATGGGATGTTGATCAATAAAAAAAAATTGACTTTTTTTTTTTCTTCTTTCTTTTTTGAACAAAAGTTTCTAAAGTGAGCTTTTTTCTGATTTTCTTTGAAGAAACTTATACGGTTTCTGTTTTCAAGTTAATGCCTTCTGAAAAAGTAGACAGCATATTGTTCCAAGGAAAATGTTTACCTATTAGCAACCTAAGTGTGGTGAGGCAGTGTAGGGACCACTTGGGCACACATTTCATCAATGCAGGCCCTTTGATATCCATGAACTGCCATCTAGTTCAGTTTTACTCCCATTGGACCTTCATTCGCCATTGGATTGAATTTCAAGAAAATCTACAATGAAAATTCAATCAAATTTTAAAACTGTTAAATCGAAGGCTATGATAATTTGGTGGAGTTGATTTTTTTGTTCTTACTTATCCATGAGAAGACCTTTCTATCTACCCTCTTTCTATTGATAACTTGCATATTAAATGGGCCTCACGAGCCGAACCACATATGAAGTATATGCCCATTGGAAAAGTAGGAGAACTAATGTTACATATTGTCACGCCCCACCCCCATCAAAAGGGTTCCGGGGCATCACATTCCACCCCACTTAGGGTGGCATGTCCCTGTGTAGTAGCCTGCCAGTCCCTGTAGCCTGCCAGCCCTCTTGGACCCACACTCGAACTAGTCGAGAGTCGGCTTTGATACCATTTGTCATACACTACCCTATATCCATGCATGATATTGTCCACTTTGGCCCACGGGCCTCACGGTTTTGCTTCTGATGGGCCTCAACCCATCAAAAGGCCTCATGCAAGGTAAGGGTATAAGCTCTACATATAACTTGATTCACTTTCCTCTCTATAATCGGTATGGGACTTCGGGGCGTCACACACATATAAATGCTATATATGCATAGTTACATGTGCAGCATTGTCATGATTGCAAAATCACCATCTTCAGGAGTAAATAAGTAGGTCCAACATTCTAGATGTAATTGGATTTTTCACAGACTTCTCAAGATCCATGAAGAATTAAGATATAACACTTTACGTCTTGATATCTTCCATTAATTTATAAATATTTAATGGGTTGGATGATGAACCGAGTTCCATGAGAGTCCCAAAAGTTAGATCAATATTAGGTTTGGGACTTCTCACAAATTACTAAAAAGCTATGGAGATTTAAGATAATTACCTTCAAAGTCATGGGGCTAATTAATTCAATAAACAAATTGAATGATTTGAGTGACAAAAATAAAGGCCATTAACCGACCCCACTTGAGAAAAAGTCACTGTGTAAACATTTGTACCAGTGCTATTTGCAATAAGGGGGCATGTAACATTTTCATAGGTAAAGGTTTAAATGGTGATTAATAAATGGCCTCATTTGCGCATCTCATTTACACACCACATTTGCAAACCTGCGCAACCAAATGTGACACATTTATAATGTTATGGTTGTAAATCATTGACATATGTGAATGAGCGAAAACAAATGTCTCCTTACCTATAACTTACAATATATAAAGTGTATTAGGGCTGCACAAAAATAACCGTAACCCGCGAACCCGCCCGCTCCGCTCCGCCCCGCCCCGCTACAAGTGGATATACGTCAAAACCGCCTTTAGGCGGGCGGGGCGGTTTCAATCCGTACTAATGAGCGGGCGGTTACGGTTTGACATTTGAGTAGGCGGTTTCAAACCGCCCCGCCCGCTCATTTAAAAAAAAAAAAAATAAAAAAAATAAAAAACTCTTCATCTATTCTTCACAGACTTCATGTATCTTTCAAAAATATATAGTTGCTAAGAAAAAGCTTCATATTCACAGTTCTACAGATTCTCTCATCTCTGTCCTTCTCTCAATCTTCTTCTCTTCAAAATATATCGATCTTTACGAACTTGAAGTTTAGATTTTGAATTTCTTTTAGCATTTGGACATTTAATTTTGAAATTTGGAGGTTTTTTTTTATAGAAATTTAAGCATTGAATTTTCGAATTTAGATGTTTCTTTATTAGATTTTTGACTTTTGGACGTTAGATTATATAAGTGATTGTATTTTTTAATTTTGGTGATGCCTTTGGACTTTAATTTTACATTGATATATTTAGTTGAAATTTTTGTTTATTACTGATTATTGACTTTTATTAAAATCATGTTTAATTTTTATTCTTTATGTTAAGTACTTTGAAACTTTAGTTACATTCTATTAAAAAAAAACAGAGAGATAGGTACAAATACCAAACCGCCCAACATGCCGCCCAAGTCGCCCGCTAAAAAAACCGCCCAAACCGCCTATACTTTGGGCAGTTACAGTTTCTATTTTTTGCAAACCGCCATAAAACAAAACCGCCTAGACCGCCCAATAACCGCCCAAACCGCCCGCCGTGCACCCCTAAAGTGTATAAATATATCTTATCTTTTTTTATGAATTTGAAATGTTATGCTGTCTTAAGATTAAAGTTATGATGATGGTGATTTTCATTTTAACATATAAGGCAGATTCTTAAACACCATACTTTAGCCAAATTAACCATTGATGCTTCAATGGCAAGCCATCTTGTTATCACCGGAGAAACTTGGGATCAATCCTTTGTCCCCAGGTCAAGAGTATTCACTTCCCTACCACTATTCTGACCTAGAATAAAAAGACGGACTTAGATTACTTTATTTGTTTTAGGATGAAACGCTGGACCAATGTTTTTGGTATGGCCCACATGACCACATCACATTTGGATCGGTCCTGTCATGCTGCTCAACCCGATTAGACATAAACCACATCTAAATGCACGAAACTAGGTGGCCAATCAACATTAATATGATTGTGGCCCCACTTGTGTGGATCGAAGTCGGCAACGAGTTTCCATAAAATTTCTCATTCACATAAAAATTTGCTGCAGAAAGGTTCAATGTTAAATAAGGTAACAGATGATAATAGCGTAAACAATTAAACTAAAGGACTTCATAGATTCCATTACTAGTTTAATTACAAGGGCTCACAAAAAATATATGCCCAAAACAAGAGATCTAAAAAAAAAAAAAATATCAAGATTGTTTCCAAAATGTTATCATGAAGGGTCTCTATCTCTGGCGCTGGACAGGATGACTCAAACTATGTCGTCAGCATTCCGCTCCCTATACTCCTTTGGCGGATCCTCTTTGTTAGGATTTTTAGTTGGCAATCAATGGGTTTTGGACAAAACTCAAGTCTAAACTGAGTCGGGATCTTACTTTTTAGAATTAGACTGTAGTATGGATTTTCATGAAGAATAGAGGAAGAAAATCGAAGACAGTAGTTGGACGTTTCAGTAGCACGGACAAGCTAGAGACATAATATTGTCTTGCTCGAGTGAGATTTACTCTTCGCTCGAGCGAGTTCTAAAGGATCTGTGGCCCTGTCGAGTCTCAGACAATGAAAACTCTCACTCGAGCAAACCATTCTTTCACTCGAGCGACCATCGCGAAATTCTCCTGCGCGAATTGAAAACGCATTCCTATTTCCTCTCAACCTGCCTGTTTGAGTCATAATTATCTTATGAAACCCTAAGCACATCCCTAAGCATGTTTAAAGGACTCTATTACTACCTTAGAACTCACCTCTCTCCCATCCTAAGACTGAGAATTTTTTAAGAGATTTTTGAGAGTTCTGCAGTAAGGGTATTTGGGATGATTGTTCAAGAAGAGAATTCCTTCTATTCTACAGTGCTGATTGCAATACTTTGGGAGGCATCAAAGTGTGGTTGGTTCAAGCATGGTGAAGGTGAACGACGAATCATCGACAAGACCATCACGGTCCTTAGGTTGAGTTGCAACTGGAGAAGATTCTGTGAGGCCTTGTAACTTTCTTTACATAATACTTGATTTCCGTTGGTCTCAGTGATCTGACCCGTGGTTTTTCCCGAGTAGGGTCTTCCATATAAAAAATCCTTCTTCATTCTTTTGTATGGTTGAATGGTTGTCTGCTAGGTTAGGTTAATTGGATTAATTGAAATTCATAAAGAAATCTGATTTGGGACCTTAGCCAATGTTACGTATGAGGCCTTGCCCCTTTACTAGCTTAATTATATACTAATTATTAGGGTTACTAAGGGTAGTTTCACTAGAGATTGGGCCTATTTTATAGGAATTAGAGTCTTTTTGAGATTTTATAGTTTGCCAAGGTGTTAGATGGACTCTTTAGAGTGAGTTAGTTAGGTAGAGGCCCCTATAACAAATTTATAGGAATAGGAAGGGTTCCTCTTGGAGAATTTTAAATTAAAACCTAAAATACCCTAAATACCCTAAGTCTTATCTCTAATCATTTCTAACCAAGAGTGGCAATTTAGTTAATTGACCTAACCCAAAATCTATAAGTAAGACCCCAAGCCTCATCCCATGCCATTTCCATCTTTTTCTCTCATTTCTCCTCCCATTGCTCTCTTCTTCCATTTTCCTCCAAAAATTCTCTTCCCTCCATCAAAGAATTCCTAGACCTAGGATTTCTACCATCAAGAGAGTAAGGATCTCTCTAAGCTACAACCATCTTCAAGCAAGAGCTCACCTCTCTTCTCCTAGATCTTCTTCTTCCCTACAGTACAAGCTGATTCCCCTTCCCTAGATCAAATTCCTTAAAGTATAGCTTCCTTTCTTAGAATTCTCTCTTCTTATGCATTTTCTTCATGGGAATTGGGTGTAGGAGTCTTGGATATGTAGATATCTGAGTTTGTGAAGACCGTTGTTGTAAGGACCCAATCCCTAGGTCTTTAATGTGATTATTGTTATTATTATTATTGTTGTTTTTGCTATTTAATTTTGATCATAGATTGGATCATGCTTGGACCCTACCCATTCATTGAATTAAATTAGTGCTTTGTGTAATCTCATCATATTTTGTGTGGGACCCAACATTGATGATAGATATTAAATCTTAGTATACTTTGTTTCATTAAGGGAATTAGACCCAGTCAAATTGGAATCCCATGTTGTGATATTGTTAGTTGGAGCACTCTCTCCAACTTCACGATCTTCCCTCCCCACTAGTACTCCATCTCTTTCTTATTTGGAGGGATCTTACTTGCACAACCCATTTGATTTCGTACCACCTTTCAACTTCTCTTTCTCTCATACGATCTCTCTCACCCTCTAGTTCTTTCCCCCAAGATTCTCCTGTAAAGAGTTCTCTTCCAGATAACTCCTCATCCCTCTTTCTCTATTGTTTTTTTCTGTATACTGTAAGTTACTTTCTGTTTATTTCCCCATTTGTAGTTTCTGCTGGTACTGCTTGTAGCTCTGTTTCTCTCCCTTCCTTTTCTTTTACTTTTTATGTTGTGCTATCCTTTATTTTATTTAGTTCTTAGTTTTCCATGATATGATGTGTTGCCACATAAACCCAGTTTCCATCTTCAGCTATCTACCTCATGAATCCACCCAACCAACAAACAGGCTCTATCATTACTCTTCTCAATACAGAACCCATTTTCTTTCTGCTTTTGTTTCACAATCTGCAAAACCAAACTAACACACACACCCATGCCTATCATTACAGCAGCTCTGCTGCACCAAAGCACCATATCTGTTTTCTTTCTTTCTTTGTCTATGTCACAAAAACCAATCCAATTCAACCCATGCAGAGCACCTGGGAAACTCTCTTCTTTGACAACCCATTTCCATCAAAAGCAACTTTGAACCGGTATCTTTATCAAACCTAACCCACATAGCCTCTAACCATCTAATCTACCCAACTGAATTCATTGTCTTCTTCCATCCTTTATTTCTCTGCTTGACATGGCCTTCCTTTTCTGTTTCTGTTATTTTATTTCAGTCACTGTTTGCAATATCCACATTTTGTTCTTTCAATCTACATCATCATCTCTACAAAGATTTCACCACCAGGACCAAGCAGCTTGTATAAAATGTAGGACCGAACCAGACCTGTGTACCCACCTCACCATAGCTCCCTTCATAGTCATGCTAGTTACATGACAAGGATAGAACTTCATCTTTTCAATCAGTCAACCACAAAGGACCCAGTTTTGTTTTGTGATTTGAGCCAAGTATTCAACTCTTCTTCACTTCTATTCATATCATCTCTTCCATACCCATCTACGCTTCCAAACCAATCATCATCACAACTGAGACCCAATTCCTCTAAACAAACAAGGTATAAAAATATAATCCTCGCCAATGCACCTCGCATGACCCATCCCCACCATTCAATTTCACCTCCATTTCCATTTTTTCAGAACTAAAATCAACCTCCTAGTCTCCTACCCATCTTGGAATCTTGTTCTTCATATTCTGCAACCAGAGGAGTTGTACCCACTTACAGAATAAAAACTCTTAGCTGAAATCAAGTACCAACCCACCTACTAGATTCGAACCAAGTTCCAACCCACATAAGCTATAGCTCAATTGTGTATTACTCCTACACCACCTGTATGCATTATCCCTCCAATCAAGCAACACATAAGAACTTACAGAAACTGAAAGTCATATCATCATAAATTATGCTGCACACTCACCAAACTCGAGTTTGGACTTACCTAACAAGCCCAACACTTGACCTGTGAACCCACTTAATCAAAATCTAAATTTTCACAACTCGAACCAACCCAATTTAGGCCCACCTTTGCTTCACAAAATTTAACCCACTTGCACAACTTATTTACCCTGGGCCCAATCCAAATTAAGCCCTCTCGTCACTTTTGTAACCCATACCCCTAAGTTTACACCTTAACCCATTACTAATCCATTTTCAAACCATCTTTAACACGAACCCAAACCGAGTCACCACGGCGTTCAAGTTAGGCCGGGTTAAATCTATCATCCACCGCTAAGCGAGGCAAGTAACCTTATTATGGTCCTCTAGTAGTTAGAGTTTTCTAACCTTTGCTTTCCAATATGTTAAATTTATATACAATCCTTTGAGGATTTTACCGGTAAAATCCCGAAATACACCCATATATCCCAATGGGTCCTCGCCACATTTGCAGCACCAATGTGGTCTTCCCGCCGGTTTTTTATTTTTTTTCATTTTTTATTTCAAGTGACGATAGCGTCACTCGAGTGACGCTATCGTCACCATGCGCGCCCTTTATAATCATCTATCATGCCATGATTTCCATTCCTTTTCTATCAATTTTTCCCAAAAGTTGTACTCTTTCAATTTCAATACATGGAATGTAGTTGTATTTGCTTCTTACATTGCATGATTTCCAAGTATAATGAGCTCCTGAATCAAACAATGGGTCAGCAGTCTTTTTCTTCTTTCCCTTTGTTTTCAGGCCATTGTTCTCATCTTCCATCTTCTCCTCGGGAGATTCCTTCTCTGCCAGATCTTCCACTGCCTCTCCATCAATTTCCACATCTTCATCTGCCCCTTCTTCTGCGCTACCCTCACCCTCACTTTCCGTCTTTGACTCCACCTCTGCTGTCTCCGTTTCATTTGCGTTCTTCTTAGCTATCACCTCCTATTTCAGATCAATTCCCTCTTTTCTCTGATGAATTGCTTCTTCATCATGCTCTGTAACCCTGCCTCCATCTTTCTTTTGTGACCCTCTTCCATGAGTATTTCCTTTCCCATCTTTACTACCTTTATGGGCAGATCTCTTCTCCTTCCCCACTGGTTCCCCTTTTCCAGACTGAGCTCCAGAACCCACAACAGCCTAGTGATCTCTCCCCTTCTTCCCCACATTAACAGATGAGCTGGTAATTTCAAACAGAATGCAATATTCAAATCTCGACCAAATGGAAACAGATAAAAGATTCCCCCAATAAGATACTTCTTCCCAAACAGGATGGAGGAAAAAAAAAGGTGAACATAAGCAATTGCTGCTGTTTATTCAATAATCGAACCTCAGCAGAATGGAAAAAGGAGAAAGATCCTCACCCCAAGATACACACACAACCACACTAACCATTGCACAACTAGGGCGTGCATGGTGACGATAGCGTCACTCGAGTGACGCTATCATCACTCGAAATAAAAAATGAAAAAAAATAAAAAACGGAAGGGAAGACCACATTGGTGCTGCAAATGTGGCGAGGACCTATTGGGATATATGGGTGTATTTCGGGATTTTACCCGTAAAATCCTCCAATTCTTTTGTTTCATGCGGGACCTAGTCCTGGCATCTTAGCTTATTTGGGGCCATTGATTTTATTGATATAATTGTACCTTTTTGAACTAATTTGTGTACTCATCAATGATCAAAATTGTAATTATTGAACTTGTTCTATGTTCATTTGATGCTACCATGAGATATAGAAATTTTGATATGAATCCTTGCTAGAAATATTTATTTCATGGTTGGACTTCAAAATTATGACACAATTCCAATTATATTAGAAAAATGCTCCAAGTTGTAATTTGCTTAGAAACCTGAATCATGAGTTTTCTGGTTCACCCTTGAATGTAAACCTTGATCTTTGAGGCATCATCCAACGTATTGGGCAATGCAATGTGGGGTCACCCAAATTTGGACTTAGCCCACTTTATGGGTATGACATTGGGGTATGGGAATCCCTTTGTACGTGATAACTAGACTGTAGCTAGTCCCTCATGGCTTCGGCCCTTATATGTGTGTTATTATGGCTTCGGGCTCTTATGTTTTACTATGGCTTCGGTCCCTTATATTTGTGATCACATTGTACCTAGTCAAGGATTTGACAGGTACTTTTGTGTATTGTGACCGAGGATATGCCTTTTCTTAGATTAAATCAATTGATCTATAATTACTGCCAATATTCATGAATCCTTCCAAAATCATTCATGTACCATTGTTCAAATTATCTTGTTAATACCTCCTAGTATTTCAATTTTATTGGAATACCCTTGAATTAACCGTATTTGTTCATCGTACACAAATTGCTATCATTTGATTGAATAATCGGTTGCTATAGCTCTATGGTTTGTTTACTTGTGGAGCTTTTTGGTCATATGTGATATTATCCTCATTTCTTTTCAGATGTTGAGGCTGCCCCCGATAATGAGGAATCTTAGCTTGATGGGACGAGTGAAGCTTGAGAAGCGAATCACTATTAAGCATTTTAGATTTCGTTTTCAATTTAGAGGCTTAGATGGACCATGTTTATTTCTTTGGATATTTTGAAACTATTGAGCTTTGATATTATTGCTCAACTTAATTAATAGTGGTTTGTTCATTGATGCTTTAATTTAAATTGGCTGATTTAGATTTTCCACATTATGCTTAATAAGAGGATCGACCCCTCATGTTCAATATGGAACCGTTGCGTTCTGAAAATCTGCGGGTCCCAAGGAAATCAGAATTCAGGGCGTGACAATTGTGAGCAGCTTATGAGCATGGAATTGGGAATTTAAGCTTGATCTTTAAGGATACCTCTTTTGGAGACCAAAGGCAAGTACAATATACCCATTAAGCATAGAATACATGTTAACTTCCTTGAATTCTGTAAAATATATTTCTTCTTAGTGAAATTATGCTTAGATCTATCATTTAAGTCTTGTTGTATGGTTTGATGGCTATTGATGGATGGGATCTCCCATTTGGAATATCAATGGCCCATGGATGATGAGGTTATGATGGGTTTTGGGGTTTTCATGTGCTGTGATGATTTGGAAGGATTTGGGAAGAAATCATAGAAATTGGATGGAAAATTGGATGAAATGGAAAAGTTGTGGAATTTTGAAATTTCTGGAATTCGTGTGTACGCGGTCGACCTGCCATGTAGGATGTCGACCGGGGACACTGCGAACTTCAGATTAATTGGGAGCAGCTCTGTTAGGCAATTTTAGGGAATTCGGTGTAACGGGTCGACCAACCACACTACAAAATTCCTAGGTTTACAATGTGCTTGCCCGGTTTGTATTTTTGGAACCCCAATGTACCCAGTCAACCAACCATGCACGGTGTCGACCGGGCACACTACAATCTGAGGCAAACCTTACTAACTGTCAAGTGTAGCCAGTCGACCGGCCATATAGGATGTCGACCGATCATTCTGCGATCAATACTTTCTAAATTCTGATGATTTTATGTTTTGGTATGTTATGGACCCCATTGACCTTCCATGTGGACCCCTGTTGATGTGCGAAACACGAGTCAAGGGTTGGGCTTAACCTTAACCTATGTGGCCACCCAAAGTATGGTCTATGGCTATAAAATGGAATCCAGGTCAGTCCTTAAAAGTGGTCTTAGATCATGCCCTGTAACTTCAAAGCACCAAATACGCTCTCTTAGTGTTTGAGACTCCTTTTATTATGGAATTGGGTGAAGTGGGACTTTGGACTTGAAAGTGAGGCATTGAACTAGGTGGACCTTTGTTATTTCCTTCCTTTGATTGACATGGAAGTTATATGATTAAATGCACTTTTATTTACTGTTCACTCTTATCTTTATCATTTTTAAACCTG
The DNA here is from genome assembly GCA_028538565.1 of Umbellularia californica. Taxonomy (NCBI): domain Eukaryota; kingdom Viridiplantae; phylum Streptophyta; class Magnoliopsida; order Laurales; family Lauraceae; genus Umbellularia; species Umbellularia californica. The sequence goes on from JAPQWN010000005.1 coordinate 12,526,511, forward strand.
ATTAATAAATGAAAAATGGAGGACCTTTACCTAGGATGTCCTAGAGGTGACCCGGTATATGAATGGAGAACACTTTACCCGTGTCTATGGCTAGGCGGGCTATCCTATGGCCTAAGAAATGGATGGATGAGATTTCCTTAAAGTAGATGGATGTATTATTTGTTATAGAGACCCATCTATGACTAAGACATGAAATGAACCAACATGGCTGATTGTATCTATGGAAGTGGAAACACTATGAAAATGAATGATGACCATGATGATGGATCATAGATATGGACATGAACGATGGATATGGATTATGGACTATGTTATGGACTGGACTATGATACCGGACCTTATATAGACATGTGATGACCTTGCTCATGCAAGGATAGCCTAGCCAGACATTGACCTAGTGTATGGTTCCTTGTGAGTCAACGTAAAACATTCACTTAGTTTATATGAGCTTAGCCTTGACACTGATCACCCTTGGTAAGAGTTAATTTTATATAGAAGCCATCATGATGAGCAATAGAGGTGAACGTACGCCACTAGGGTATCACACGATAGTGCACGATACCATAATACAGTCGACAGACTCCGGTAATTTATGTTTTGGCCAGGCTATGATCCCGTGTATTCCCCTCCAACTCAAAGATAGTATGGGAGGGCAGCAGCATAATATCCCGCATAGCTTAGATTGTTATTTAGCATGATTACATCATAATGATTCTTTTTGCTTATTGTGCACGATTTCCTAGCATTGTACCTTTGTTACTCTATCAATCATATTACTGTCATTATTCCATTTTGATGCATTCAACCTATGTTATCTGTATACTATGCTATAAGATCCTTTGGATTTGACCCATTATATTTGGTTTTGAGGTATCATTATCGACCCCATTCCCGAGGGTGATGCTTTCCTTGAGGCGCCGATAGCGGATGAGTACGGGTGGGACCCCGTTGTCACGTAGGTGGAACCTGAGGATGGAAAGCCTTCAGTGGGGTTTAAGTGATATTTTGTTTTGAGATTTTGAATGACCTTTGTGGTGAGATTGGGGGAACATTTATCCTAATATGTACACATTTATATATTCCACTTTGAGATTTAGTTGGACTTCTGCTCTGATTATACTTGATATATGGATGATAATACCTCATATTAGCTTCCGCTTATATTGATATTGCTTCCACACTTAACTGTTGATTTCATACTATCGACAAAGTTTTAAATTAGACCTCACTGTGGACCTATGATCCTCAAAGTTACCAGTTAATTTGGGAAGTTGCATGCCAAATATGGGTACCTTGGCGGCAAACTCGAGATCCGGAATTGGGGCGTTACATTAAGGCTTTAAATTCTTTCAATTGGTATCAAAGCAAGTTGCACTAAGTTATCGTGTGACTTCATCATATCTCCCTTATGGAATTCAGTAGGGAAGGCACATCGACCACCAAGCTCCCATTGCCTGATGGAAGAAATTATACTTATTAGAAGGTAAGGATGATTGATTTCCTACAATCTATTGATAATGACGTGTGGGATTGCGTAGAAGAGGGTTATTCCAGACCCACTGTGGTAATTGATAGGAAAACTATCCCCAAATCCAAGGGACATTGGACCTAGGGAGAAAAACATCTCGCGAATTGCAACAATAAGCCAATTAATGCTATCTACAATGGTGTAACTACCTTTGAATTTCACAAAATTTTCACTGCGCCTCTACGAAAAAAGCCTTGGATATCTTGCATACTATGAATGAGGGTACAAATATTGTCAAGTAGACTAAAATACAAAATTTAACAACTACTTTTGAAACCTTGCGTATGAAGGAAATTGAAACCTTAGGTGATTTCCACGCGAAACTGAGTGACATAGTCAACTCAAGTTTCAATCTTGGTGAACCGATTTTTCAGAACAAAGTCATTAAGAAAATTCTCCGGTCTCTACCCGAGAGGTTTCATGCTAAGGTTGTGGACCTGTGGTTATTGAAGAGCATACTAACTAGAATACCCTTAGGGTGGAGAAATTGGTTGCCAATCTGCAAACTGTTAAGGCGAATCATTTCTCAATCAAGAAATCAAAAGGGATTGCCTTCATATCCTCTAAGTCTGTAGAGGGATCTTCTAATGCTGAGTGAGATTGTGATTCGATGATGCAGGTTTTGAAGCAGTTTTTTGTGAAAAAACTCAAAAGATTTTTGAAAAGTAAAATGGGCAATTTGAAAAAGGGTTTTCAGAAGGACAAGGCACCCAAAAAATCCAAATTTGTGCCTAAGTATGATAAATATCCAGTCAAGGGTTCCTCCAAGCCTATCCAATTCTTTGGATGTCGAGGCTATGGTTACACTGCTTCTAAGTGTGCCAATTGGAAAGAAAGAAGCGAGGGAAATGCTTTGAACGTCTTTAGGGAAGAAGATTCAGAGGAGGAAAATGGTGAGCCTAAGTTTTTTATTAATGAATCTGGAGAATGTGTTGCTTTCTTGTTTATGACTAACCAACCTCCTTCTGTGCAGGGCTCGTCTGACATGTTTTCAATTCAGATGAGGACTTAAGTCTTCATGAGTTTTCTGATGATGAACATGATTTGGAAGCGGTATACAGGAAACTTTTGAATGATTTCACACGCTTGACTCACATCAATGACAAGATGTCTCATAAACTGAAAGCCATGGAAACCAAGAATTCCTCTTTGTCATCTGGACTGGAAGATGCACGTGCCAAGGTAAGCCAGTTAAAATCACAACGTGCATTATTGTCTGATAACATAATTGATGCCGGGAAGAAGAATGGGCTGCTGGCTGCATAGAGTGAGATAACTGCAAAAGACATGGAGGCCCTGTGAATTGGGCTGAAAACTTACAAAACTAAAAAAAATGACATAAATGGCAAGCTGAAAATGGTATTGACAGAGTTGGAATCTGCGAAGTCCCCAATAAAGTGCACAGATACAGGCTCTATAACTCTCAATGAAATTTTAAGGAGCCAAATGTAAAACTCTTCGAAAGATGGTCTTTGTTATGAACACGAAGCTTTTTCCAAGAACATAGGTAAATCTGTTTTTATTCTAAGATTTACCCCTTTTAAGTCCACCACATCAATTAAGTCTATTCCTAATACACCTTATCGCAGTGTTACTTGTCCTAAGTTTACTCCCATATGTCACTTCAGTGGATCAAAGGACACATCAGACCTTATTGCATGAAATTGGAAAGGAGGAACCATTCCTTAGTTCAAAAGGTCAAAACCAAGAAGGTCTGGGTTAGGAAATCAGATTTACGAAATTATGTTCTTGTTCCCGATAAAAGTTTGGGCAAGGTGAAATAGTTGTTATTAGACAAAAGTATTGATCAGGAATACATGAATGTGATTTGTGATAAAGAGAATACCATTTACATACTCACTAAGCCCCTTGAGCCTAGATCTTAATCTTGATTGTAGTTTTTACCATGTTAATATAATTAAGACTAGATAATGTTTAAAAACTATATTCTTTGTAATATTATAAATTATATTGCCCGTGCTAAGCTCAGGCATGTTTTGCTAGTATTTTATGTTAAGAGTGTTTGATTAGATTAGATTCTTGGCATTATTTTAAGATCAATAAATTTAATTCATAATATGATTAGATTAGTATTCCTTCTTTCGGGAAAAAAGGTTTTTGTTCTTTATTCATTTATGAATAACTATAACTATCCTTGTTGAATAATATATGATCTATTGATACGTACAAACCCTTATATATACCAACACAAAAAATAAAAGCGAATTGCGCAATAGGGGGTACGAAGGAGAGAACTCTATGGACCACTATTTGGCTACAAAATTTGCCTTATCATTTACTAAACAATGAATATGAGAGAAAGAAACCTAAATCGAAGAAAATAAAGCCTTATTGGGTAATATAACATTGCATTTTTAAAATATATATATATATATATTTGTTACAAAAGGTCCCTATATTTCACACAACCTAAAAAAGGCATCTATATTTTATGTTTTTACTAAAACCTCCCTTCACTAATAGTCAAACTGCACAGAACACAAATTGTTGCCTTTCATTTATTTTTGTCTGTTTTGCCCTTGAGAAAAACTCAAAATGATTATTTCTTAACCTAAAAAAGAAAAAAACAAAATTTCTGCTTATATATTCATATGATGTTTGAATCAACCAGAGACCTTAAAGCCGAATTATATGATTGACTTCCTTTCGACCCATTAAGTTTTAGCGTCTGAGTTTGTTCCACTATAAGACCAAAAAACATTTGGATGTTGACTCAGACCCAACCTCCATCTTATTTGAACGCCAATGATGAGCCAGACATACATGGTCAAAGCCACGCCGTGCGTATATAATTGCCGGTTTTGTTCTCAGCTGGTTAAAGAAGGAAAGTTACCTTTCAAAAAAAAAAAAAAAGAAGGAAAGTTTTATTTTTTTTCCTTGGTTGTAATTTTCTGTCCAGGTGGCACTGGCTTGGAGTCCGGATTGGATTTGACTTAGAGAAATCCTAAGTTGAAAAAGTGGCACTCCATAGTGTGGCCTATTTATTAAAATCTGGGGCGTTTGGTTGGAGGCCCCTCAATGCAAGACTTTATGGCAAACATTTTACAATCTAAACTCATGCAGCCAAAAGTCCTTCTCAGACATTCTCGTACTTGAAATGTCTAATTTACCCTTTCTTTAAATCATATCCCATGATTGGTGGGATATCCTACTAATAATGGTCAACTACCCTTTAATTGGCCACGATTAATGGAATCCCATTAATGAGATTTTCAATAAATTCTACAAACACACAAATAATTTTTTTTAAAATAACGCAAATAAACCTAAAAAAACGCAATAATTTCAAAAAACGCAATAAATTTTAGAAAAAAGCAATACATTTCAAAATAACGCTAATAAATTTAAAAAGATGCAAATAAATTTCAAAAAAATCCAAATTTTTTTCAGAAAATGTAAATAAATTTCAAAAGATTCAAATAAATTTCAAAAGATCCAAAGAAAATTCAGAAAATGCAAATAAATTTCAAAAGCCACAAATAAAATTCAAAAACGCAAACACATTTGTCAAAACTAAGATAAATCATTTTTCCAAATTTCTGGAAAATTGCTAAAAAAAACTCAAGTATTTTTGCAAAACTTAGTCAAATTTATTTCAAAAAATGCAAAAAAATTTCAAAAGACACAAATAAAATCCAAATACACAAATAGATCTAAAAAAATGCAAATAAATTTGCCAAAAACTCAAAAAGATTCGTTCAGAAACTAAGTTAAAATTTTCAAAATGGAGATAAATTTTTTAGAAACTTAGCTATATTTTTCAAAAACTACTCAAACAAATTTTCCAAAAACTATGATAGATTTCTCCAGAACTTAAATAAATTTATTCCAGAACTCATATAAATTAGCCTAAAACTCAGATAGATTTGTCCAAAACTCATATAAATGTGTTTCAGAACTCAGATAAATTTGCGCAAAACTCAAATAAATTTGATAAAAAATAAAAAAAACTCAGATAAAATTAATAGAAACTCAAATAAATTTATCAAAAATTTAGAGAAATTTGACAGAAACTTAGATAAATTTAACAAAAACTCAAATAAATTTCATAAACCAGAACATCAATGTGTTATTGGCTGGGCTTTCTGCTTCACGAGTCAGGCTGAATTGACTCGAACCCGAACCTGACCTGGCCTGGCAACCAGACCTCTTCTTTCTCTTCGTTTCTAGTTTTCTATAACAAAAATAGGCAGGCAGAGGTAAGGATTGATCTGGTGTTTTCAAATCGAATTTCAGACAGAGAAGAAGGTTCTGTTACGATCCTAACAAGTGGTGCCGAACTGTTATGCCCATTGTCACTAGAACCGAAGAAGGGAATCACCATAGGTTTTGCGCTGCCATCGTGCCACACTACAAGTCGTCGGAGACTCTCTTCACCGTCATCGTCGCCTCTCGTCGAAAGTGCTTCAGCGTTGTCGGAGAAGATAACCCTAGGAAAATCAGAGACAGGGAAAACCGAATCGTTGCAGCGAAACAAACTTGGGTTCTTAGGATCGCACGATCCTAGAGAAGAAGACCGGAGCCGTCCCATCGCGGTCTGAGCTAGTTGCCGCTGTAACCTTTAGCCGCCCGTCGCTTGCGTCAGAGAAGGGGAGGAGAAGAGGTCCTGTAGTAGAGTCTCTGTTCTGTAGCAAAGAATAGAAACCGAGTAGAAAAAGAGGATGTCCTCTCCGGCAACCCGATTTGGTTGTTGTTCTAGATTGAGCTGGAGAAGACGATCACAGAAAGACGGTGGTGTTGAGTTTTGTGCATAGAAATAACAAAGGAAGAATACGAGATTTGAAATTTTAAATTTCAAAAATTTATGCCTAAAACTGTTGAATGGGCAAATTAGTCCTAAATATGTGATTGTGTGGACGTAGGGACCTCTAGCTGCAAATTTTTTAGTTGAGTGGACCAGAGCCCTTAAACAGAATTTGCGTGGACCAGAGGCTGGATACATTCTACTTTAGGGACCTTCCGCTGATTTACTCTAAAATTTTAAGTAAGTCAAAAAACAAAACACCTCTTAGAATGGGATATCCGCAAATTTCACTCTTAAAGCAGTTGGCCCCATCCTAAGATTGATTGTTTGATTAAAAAATATATAATAATAAATAATGCATGAGATTGTATTAAGCACTTTTTCTCAAACAGTGAATCTTTCTATTAAAGTAAAATTTGGATATACTTCATATAGTGGGAGGTTATTTTGAACAGCTTGAGTTTTCATATAGTGGGGTCCATTGTAGAGTTTCATTCCTTCAACTCGAGCTTTCTCTACTCCAAGAAAGGAAGAGACCTTCAAGAGATACAAGGTTGACAGAAGTTTATCGTTGATAAATGGTTTTTAGATCATAGCCCACGATGTTCGACTTGGACCACTTGATGAGAAGGTTCACTCTTCTTTACTTTCTTATACAAAGAAAGAGCTATAATATTCCTGGCAAGAGTATTGTATGGAGCCCGGTCCATGTAAATCAACCAATGGGACCCAGCTACAAAATGTAATATGGTCAAAATAATTTTCCATCCATTAGGAATTGCACCCAGCCTTGCATTTAAGGGAAAATTTCAAAACAGGGCCTAAGTTTTTTTCAGATTTCAAAACAGGACAAAACTAGATTGTGATTTCAAAACAAGACTTAAGTTTTCCAAAACCATTTCAGTTGAGGACATCCGGTGAATTTTAAGATTTTCCGGCCGTTTATTCCCTACTTTTTTTCAAAACCCCAAAAATGCCCTTGGGCTTAAGTTATAGAGAGAACGTCCCTCCTTTTCCTATTCCCCTCTTTCCATTCCATTATTCTCTGTTACTTCACCGTTTCAAAACCGGCGAGCCTCTTCTCTTCTCCGACGAGCACCATTTCAAAACCAAGACTGATAAGTGTGGATGCAGTCCTCCTGCTTAAGTCCTTGCGCATGATGGTGTTAAGCCGACCATCAGAGCCTTCAATTGCGCTTCCAACTCTCTGTTTCCGACGATGGTAGCATGTTAAAAAAAAGAGCCCGATCACTGCTACTCCAGTCACAACTGCTACAACCCTAATAACAAAACCAGTGATGCAGTTCTCTTCGACCACAATTCCGAGCAAGGGGATTGGCTGCAATTTATGCCAACATTGGCAGACAAAGGAATGTTTTTTGGATTGAAAGAATACGGATTGGGTTTAAATGATTGGGAATCTTCTCTTCTCCGACAACCGGATTGTCGCTTTCCACTTTCAAAATCCTCATCTCCACCTCTATTTTCCTGGAAATCTTTGGATTCTCGCATGTTTCTTCATCGGTTCCTTTGAAAAATCCGATCTTGAGAAAAACCAGATGCTTTGAAAGCTAAAACGAGAGATCTGATGAGTGTCGGTTGCAAATTTCCCTAAAACAGAGTCTTGAGCCCTCACCGCGTGAAGGAGAGGAAGTGGAGGTTTTGCTGCTGGCTAGGGTTTTTTTCATTGATGATTGTACTGCATGTTTGAGGTTTTGAATGAGTGAGTCTGTGTTTTTTTAGCTGAAGTCTTTGGTTTTGTTGGTTAATCATACGTGAAACGAGTAGAAAGTTGCAGATTTAGCCAAACTGAAGAAACTTCAGCTGACATCACAGCTATTTTTTTCTCTTCTCTGTGTAATTTGGTGTTGTTTTGAGCCGATTTGGGGGGGAATCATGTTGTTAGTTGCATTTCCCTGCTTCTTGCATATCTGAAGCTCAAATGAATGATTTTTAGCGTGAAACAGTAGTTGAAATCGATTTTGAAATGGTGCTCGTCGGAGAAGAGAAGATGCTCGCCGGTTTTGAAATGGTGAAGAAACAGAGAATAATGGAATGGAAAGAGGGGAATAGGAAAAGGAGGGGCATTCTCTCTTTAACTTAAGCCCAAGGGCATTTTCGGGGTTTTGAAAAAAAGTAGGGAATAAACGGCCGGAAAATCTTAAAATTCACCGGATGTCCTCAACTGAAATGGTTTTGGAAAACTTAAGTCCTGTTTTGAAATCACAATCTAATTTTATCCTGTTTTGAATTCTGAAAAAAACTTAGGCCTTGTTTTGAAATTTTCCCTGCATTTAATTACATGATTTTTATGTGAGTCAGTCAATTCAACGCACCATATAAGAGGCAAAAGTGACCTTTAATCCTTTTACACATGGGTTTAACTCAATATTTTAGCTTTTCTATTTGAGAAAAATGGGCAAAAATAAAAGATTGAAGAGTCAGTTACTCTTTATATACTTTGATTGATAATGAAGAGAGGTTTTAGTAAAAGCACGAAATACAGGGCCTTTTTTAGTGTGCGTGAAAATGTAGGGAGCTTTTTTTAAGAAAGAACATAATCTAATATGGAAATTCCAAAGATATAGGAATTGCACCTGGCCTAGGGGTGTAAAGTTGGCCATGGGCCCAGTCTTGCCTGGCCCATGAAGACTCATAGGCCGCGTCGTGCAGTGCCTAGGTCGGCTGGGTAGAGGGTCAGCCCAGCATGGCCCACGACACGGCTTAGGTCGTGCCATGCTGGGCTATTTCGCCCACAGGTTGGCCCACATGCCACTTTTAATTTTTCTTTAAATTTTTTTATATAAGTTGAAATAGACGTCATGGGCTTTTAGGGGTTCTCAACTTGAAATAAGGTTGAAACATTAAAATAAATGCACAAACATTGATGCTAATTTACAAATGAAAAATAAATCTTTAATTATTTTAATTTTTATATTTTATTTATATAAGAAAATCAACATTTTTTTATATATTGACGTGTTGGGTTGTGCAACGGGCCAGACCATGCCGTGCCTCGGCCCATACACCCTCGCCCAACACAGCACGACTAAAGACCTGGGTCGTGCCAGGACGTGCCACGGCCAGGAGCGGCTCCCTGGCCCAGAGCGACCCATCTTTTTGGCCGTGTCGTGCAGCGCAAGGACCCGGAGTTGTTTTCATGCTGGCCCGCCGCAGTTTACACCCCGAACCTAGCCATGTATTACACGAGTTTTTATGTGAGTCAATCAAGTCAACGTGCGAAAATGGGGTGGTCGTTGGCAAAAAAAAAAAAAAAATTTTTTTATTTAATATAGTCTGTTTGCTTTTGTATACTCAAGCCGCTAACGGCATCTATCTCTCTCATCTAACTCCTGTCAAACAAATCCTTTCCTTATTGCTCATGGGCTAGGCTTGATATGTAATTAGGCCCCGTTTAATAATTGGGCCAGGCTTGGATTAAGGGACAGAAAGCCCAAAGCCCGGCCCTGCCTAACCCGTGTAGGGAATGCATGTAATCTAATTTAATTAGTCCAAACAATTCCTCACATGCCCACAAAAGTGAATAAATAGCAAGATTGGCCCCTGCACGATTGATTAAATAGGCGGGCTCGGGCCAGACCCTAGTCAGTGTTTCTAAAGTTAGGCTTGGCCTGAATATGCCTTAACCCGGCTCATGAACATCCCTACCTTTCCCTACTATCTCAATTGGTCTACGATTTATTCCTCTATCTACTTTTGATTTGTATGAGTTTCTAGTTATCTTCGTAGTCGACGCTCTTAATAAGGAAGACCATAAGCTGGATGGATTAATGACGAATGGCCCACTGTCATGTGGTGATCTATTGGATGGCCCACCAACTTGTGGTCTTTCTTATTAGCTCTACCCCTGGATTTTGTGTATACCTTGGCACTAATTGCATTTCATGGAACTCTAAAAAGTAGGTTACTATCTCTCACTCAAGTGCTTAGGCGAAGTATTGTTCCATTACTACCGCCCCCTTTGAAATTACTTGTATCAATTATTTGCTTGCTGTGCAATTGGCCTTCATGATCCTCACACGTCTACATTGCTTTGTGACAATATTAGTGCCATCTACAAGTCAATTAATCCGGTATTCCATACAATGACAAACATATTGAGCTTCACTATCATTTTGTTCAAGAAAAAAGTGCTTAAAGGAGCACTTGTAACTTGCTATGTTTCTTCTTAATTTGAGCAAGTTAGCGGATATATTTGACGTCACCTCCCTCTAGCTTGAGGAAGAGTGATATAGAAGGAATCAAGGTGGGCCCGGCCCCAACACCATCACTTACATCATCAAAGCCTTGAGAAGCTTGCAAAAGGATCAGGTGGCTACAACTCCAACTCCTAAAAGGAAAGGGTCTCTTACTTGAAAGGATTCTCCATAGCTACGAGGACTGTCCAAAACTCTGGAAGATTGTCTAAAAATAAAAGTCCTTTGTAGCTCTTTCTCTTATGCTATGTATTTGATTAATCATTCAACATTACAAATATCATTCGAGTGATTCTTTTCTCATTATACATGGATTTCATGACTATTATATATATGAAGCGAAGTGGAAATCAATTCCAATTCGCTTCAATTGATTTTGACCCTAGCAAACGGGTCGGGTCAAGGTAAAGCACACTTTTTGGACCCAACCCGACCCGTGTATTTTTAATGACATGATAAAAATTAATTATGATATGTGCTGAGACTCGAACTCAGAACAACATGAATTTCAAAGGAGCAACCCTACCACTACACCACAGAGCATCTTTTAGTTAATGAGGAAGGGACCCGGCCCCACTTTGGAATATTGACCGGGAGTTGAAATTTATTTACTAGATATTTATAAAAATAACTATATTTTTAGAATATTGACCCCTATAAATACTATTGTTATTATTTTCATACTTATGCATTGTACTTTAATCATAGATGATCAAACTTTTGAAACAACTATTTTATATGATTTCCTATATAGTCTTTAATTTTCTATGACAACCATTTTGCAATAAAACTAAACTCAAATGAATATATAATATATAGAATTGATAAAAAAAATTAATGAGTTTCATAATTAATAAGAAAATGACAATATTATTGAAAAAAGAAAAACTCGCGACAACAGTGTGGAGCTGAAGAGGAGGCAAAAAACTTTCCATGTAACTGATGTGCTACCTTGCAAGCTTGCCGAGGGAGAAAGTGTGAAGTTTGTTTTTTTTTTTTTTTTTTTCTTTTTTATGTGTGTAACTTTAATTTTTATCAATCGTGATGTAAATGGAGTGGAACACTACGATAAACCCTATCTATTAAAAATCACAATCATTAAGACAAAAATTCTTGCTATTTATGGGATACCTCAAATTTTCATCTCATTCTGGGTTATTTCCACGGTCAAATTAATTTTTCGGTAAAAAAAAATACAAAATACTAGAGTTTTTCGAATGAAGTTTTTCTGTGATTTAGACTCTACATCATGCCTTTTGTCTATTAAGGAACTCCCAATATAATCATATTTCTATCAAAGCAATAGCATTTGAGTGTTAATGGGTCCCAGTCTCTAAATGTCACTAATCTAAGGAATTTCATGTATTTTTGTTTATTCTGATTATATGAATTTTTTCCTTTTTTTTTTTTTTTAAGAATGTGAAATGATGATTTCTGGGTTGTCCGGTTTATTTACTCATTAGTCTTTTTTATTTAATCTTATATATTTTAATTTTGATTGTAATTTTTACCATCTCAATATAATCTAAACTAAATATTATTTAAAAATTATATTCTTTTTAAAATTATAAATTACATTGCCCGTGCTAAGCGCGGGCATGTTTTGCTAGTTATTAATTATGTAAAAATATTAATTTATTTACTAATGATTATACAAATGACCTTACCATTTGTTCAGTTAATAAACTTTCGATAAACTAGTACTTAATTTAGATATTAATAATGATTTATTATTGAAATTGTATCGAATTTAACTTGTGTATTGCATGGCGGCCGGCTTTATGCTATTTGTTTCTCAAAACAGGGCATGTGACATGGTTTATGAGAATTATTGGAGCTATGAAATTTAGTAAGGTTAGAGGATTTGCCATTTCAAAGAGTCAGGTCCATCCAATGTTGCCAATGGTAAATTTAAGCTCATTATGTTCACAACTCAAAGTATGCTAGACATGACTCGTCCACAGTTGGTAACACCTAATGAACTTAGATTTTTTTATATTTAGCCAATTCACGAATACCTATTGGATCTACTACAATTGGCGCGCAGACCCGTCCACACTGATTCTGAAGAGGCTCAAAGCATAATTCCAGGTTTGGGAGAAGGGAATAAATCTAACGTCATGCACAATTCCAAGTTTCACACATGAATCCTCAATCATCTGATGTTCAAGTCCCTACGTCAGCACATCCAAGACTATGACACAAATGGGGGCCACTTGTTTGATTAGCCCCTTAATGAGCTGCCAGTCATGTGATTGGTACCATAAATTATCATTTCTATTAACAATAACAAAATTCTTTTTGGGTGACCAAATAAAAAGAACTTCTCCTATTTAGCCCAAAAGAAAGAAAAAAAAATGCGAAGGAGATGTTTTTATAATATTTCAGTAATACATTTGTAATAGTAACTTTCCAGTAACATTGTATTCTAAAAAAAATTTGTATGAAAATAAAAATATTGCAAGAAAACAGCAACAAGTCTTTTATAAAAAATTGTGAGAACAGACAACTCTTTAAAAAAATATCTTAAAAAAATATTTAATTTTGTTCAATTATTTAAGATTAGTTTATTTTTAAAATTTATTATTATCTACATTGTACTTCTGGCAATGGGTTGGGCCTCACTCGTCTTAGATGAGTCGTATGGGTACTTGCCCAGATGAATGGGTCCTGGATCCCCCAAGTGTCTCATTCTCATCATATCCCAATACATATCATAACTAGCAGTGGACTATATCCACAACTAATATAATTGACTCTCACTATTTTCAGATAAGAAATATCAAGATCATGGGATGCCGGATCAAATCCCATTATATAACATAACGCTTCTCATATTTTATTTTTTCCTTCTTTTTTATCAAAAGAACTTTTTATATAGGATGTACACCCAAACGGGTCAAAAAGCCAAGTGAAGCGCGTTGGGTATATTTAACTTTAAATAAGTCGAGATGATGTGAAACCCGTGTGCCCTGTGCGAATTCAAATGGCCACACTGCTGTAAAATCATTGCAGTCCAAGAAATAGACACCAGAAAACAAACAACAGTCTTCCATTGTCTCTTTGTCATTTCACATTCGTATTGTAAATTTCCATGCGACTAGCTAGCACCACAGATCTATAAAATGTACCCCAAAATCTCTATGACCCATCAAACCCACACAGCTCAACCATCCTCAAAAACATAAAAAAGAGACGAAAGGTTGCAACTATTTCTAGCAATGAAGCTTTGGTTCCTTATCTTGATCTCCCCTTTCTTTTGTCTGGGGGTGCTTCCAACAAAGAAGAAGATATGGTTTCTACTACTCATTTCCTTCTCCATTTCTTTGTTTGTTGTGATCAAGCTACTACTCAACTCACGCAACAAAAGCAACACCAGCAAGAAGAGAAAACTTCCACCAGGCCCCCCAATCATGCCCTTCTTGGGTAACCTCCAATTGCTCAATAAATCCGTTTTGAACCTTGAGTCCTTCCTCCGCCATCTCCACAACAAGTATGGCCCAATCCTCACCCTCCGTGTTGGCCCCTCCACCATGATCTTCATAACTGACCACTCACTTGCACACAAGGTTCTCGTCCGGAAAGGATCCACCTTCTCGGACCGCCCGCCTGCTCTAGGGATGAACCGAATCACTACCAGCAATCAACACACCATCAGCTCGGCTGGGTATGGCTCGCTCTGGCGTGTCCTACGGCGGAACCTAGTGTCTGGAGTCTTCCACCCTTCCTGCGTGAAGTCATACTCTCAAGGACGGGAATGGGTTCTTGATCAACTGATTGGAGAGCTCGGACAGCATGCCCACACGGGCGAGCCTGTCTTCGTTCTTGAGAAAATTCAATATGCCATGTTCAGCTTACTTTTGCAAATGTGCTTCGGACAAAAACTCGAGCAGAGTACTGTAAGAAAGATTGAAGATATTCAACGACGCATGCTTGTTGGCTTTGACATCTCCACTCTGTTCCCTAAGATAGGAAAGGTAATATTTCGTAGGCGGTGGAACGAGCTTCTACAAATGCGTCGCGAGAAAGAAGAGCTATTCATTCCACTGATAAAAGCTCGCAAAGACCAAAAACATTTTCAAGATGGCAACGGCAAGTATCTCTTTAGTTACGTGGACTCACTTCTGGGTCTCGAGCTTCCAGACGAGGGAGGTAGGAAGCTCACTGAGGGAGAGATGGTTAGTCTCTGTTCTGAGTTTCTGACCGCGGGAACAGACACCACAACGACTTCGCTGCAGTGGATCATGGCTAATCTGGTGAAGCACCAGGAGGTGCAAGAGAAGCTGGTGGAAGAGATGGAGAGAGTAGTAGGAGAAGAGGCAGAAGAGGTGAAGGAGGAGGACTTGAAAGGGATGCACTATCTGAAGGCCGTGATCATGGAGGGTCTGCGTCGACACCCTCCGTCCCACTTCGTAATTCCTCACACGGTCACAGAGGAGATGACATTGGAAGGGTATGTCATACCAAAGGATGCAACCATCAATTTCATGGTGGCAGAGATGGGGTGGAACGAGAAGGTGTGGGAGGACCCCATGGCGTTTAGGCCAGAGAGGTTCTCAGAAGGTGGAGAGAATGTAGACATAACAGGAAGTAGGGAGATTAAGATGATGCCTTTTGGGGTAGGGAGACGTATATGCCCTGCGCTTAATCTCGCTATCCTTCATCTCCAGTACTTCGTGGCGAATCTAGTGAGGGCGTTTGAATGGAAGCCTATGGAAGGAGAAGAGGTTGATCTGAGTGAGAAGTTGGAATTTACTACTGTTATGAAGAAGCCTTTGAGGGCAAAGATCACCCAGAGATGAAGATAGTGCAGAGTTCGTTATTCATGTACGTTAAGAGTAAGGGTTAGTGATAAATGAACATGGACCACTTTCCCTTGCCCATGGTCATAACTATATCTGATTTATAATTTTTTTGGCACAGTCATTCAACTCTCAGTCTGTATTGCATTGATGTAGTTGGATGGATTTTCAATAAATCATGGATTTGTTGTTTGTGGCATGGATCGGAGCCCTTCCAATACAAGGTCATGGTCACAATACGGTATATATAATAATTATATGTTGATTTTTCAAAGTCAAAATAAAAGTAAAAAATAAAATAAAATAAATTATGGGCATTAGTGAAGCGTTCTAGATTTTCGAAAGGTGGGTTCCAGTTGTTCCTTTAGAGGAGGTTCATGCAGTGGTTCTGCCCTTCAAAATAAACATGCAATGTTATTTTTCGTGGCGTGACGCCGTGACGGTTCGGAAATTCTATTTCATCGTCTTGTTGTCTTAAAATGGATTTAAACGCATTTATTGTGTTTGGAAGCCACATTTGTCATGTCAGATTCAAACCACATAAACACCAAAAAAAAAAAAAAAAAAAAAAAAGTCTGATTGGGCACACCAAAACCCCGAAAACCGGGGGAAATGATATAGACATCGGCATCTGAAGCCGCGTGAACAGTAAAACGGGTCGACCTTTTTCAGATACCGTTATTTCTTTTTTGAAAAAAAAAATTGAGACCTTAAATAAATTATGATCCGAATCCTGGAAGAATCAAAAAAAAAAAAAGAAAAAAAAGAAAAAAGAAAACAGCCCATGGGGCAGTTTTGAGTCGTTGATCTATCTCAGGATGCCAGCTTTAGGCTGTCCTAAGTCTTATAAATATAAGAGACCGGTATCAAAATGGGAGAGAAACGTGAGGAGGTCTAGAATGGTGCTCTTTGTTCTTGGAAGTTAGAACCACATCAATAAAAAGAGATGCAAATTAAATGGAGTACATATTATAGATATGCATCATATATACCTAAAGTAAGCCCACCCTGCCGGGCTCAGATTTTTTTCAGGCTTGGGCCGGGCCAGGCTCAATTGACAGGTATAGAAATCATATAATGTATTCTTTGTATTTTATTGTAATAGGTGGGTTCCACGTGAAATTGAGGGTTGGAAAACCCCGAACAGCGTCTCTAATAACCCCAACCCAAGAAGTCCCTATTTGATTTTGCTTCCAAGAGGTGGGACATCTTTTAGAATTGGACTTGGGCAAATGGTTTGTGTGGCAGAAATCCAAATCTAGGGAATTGGCACTGTTTGCTTGCAATGTCGATGGGTCTCCTCCGGATACCAAGTCTGGCATGTTTGGGTGTTTGAATGAGAAGGGTAGAAGTCGAGTAAAGCCACCAATTTGATAATTTTCTTATTAAAGCCAAGTCCGGCATGGCTTTGGGTGTTTGAATGCCAAGTGTAGAAGTGAGTAAAGCCATTAAAAGGGATGTAAAATAAAACTAGAGATGTCAAACAGGCCGTGCCGTGCCAACTGTGATTTCGGCCCAACACAATTCCCGATGTTGCTCAGTCATCAACAAATCTTGTGCATTAAAAGCACGTACAATATGCATTCAAAACTACATTTCCATCAATTTCCTTATTTAACAAATCATACATAGAATTCCATCTATATTTAACATCTTTGGATCTTTTTATAGCTGATAGATTATGCCTCGCACATATTTCGGAATATATTTAACAATTTTGTGAGGAGAAGAAAATATATTTAGCAATTTTTCTAATTTTTTCTAATATTGAACTAGAAATATGCTTTAAACAAACTCTTGAAATGAGATTTAAGATGGGACATATGCATCTGTTTTGGAAGATAAAACCATCTATCAAGGATGCAAGTAGCATCTGCAATTTCATCAGTTCAATAGCCACTATATTATTTATTGCATTATCAAAAGTTACAGCTATGACTTTATCCTTAATATTATATTCATCTAATTTTTCTAAAATAAGGGAACTTATTCTACTGCCACGGTATGGCCATTCAAGTTTGGAAAAACTGATTATTCCTTTATTAATAACTCATTTTGTATCTAGTTATGCGCAAAGTAAGTTTTAATATTATCCTTCTCACTTTGCCAAAGCCTAATAGCATAATTTCTAGCAGTATTTCTAGAAATCTTTCTAAATTGTAGTGGAAGACTATTTTGGACGTAATCTTAAAAAAAACTCAATTTTTTTTTTAACAGAAAAAAAAACTCATTTTTAGAAAAACAATAAATGGTAATTCAACTAAGGCAATCATTTTAACAAGGGATTGTCTAGCAGTAATAATATTATGAGAAAAAACCCACAAACTACTGCCACCAGTAGTAGAAATCTAGGTTTGTGCCCCTGGCCCCTTCCCCTTGATTCCCCGCAATATGTTTGGGGTCACATCTTTTCTTATACCTTAACAAATGGCCGGTACCCCTAGTTGATTCGGCAACATAAATTTTACTACAATATTTATATTTAGCTCTTGGGACCTCCTTTCCATCTTCAATAACCGTAATAATTTCATAAGCTTGCCAAAAAAGAGAAGTTTTAGTTCTCTTGGATGTTATACGATAACTAGTGGGTTGTACCGAGACTTCACCTACTTCTTCCTCTTCCAATTCAGTAAAATCATCTACTTCCTCTAAATTAACGAAATAAGATTGTGTGAGAATTCTTCTAGAAAATCATCCAGTCTTATCTCAAAAATGAAATTTGAAAGTAGAAGTATTATAATAATAGTAATAGCCTTCTTTTTCTGATAATTAATATAAGAAAGGAGAGAAGATGAGAGTTAATATAATATATTATAGAGTTATAAATATGGAATCTAAAATTTAAATGATATAAATACCTCCATATTTTCTAAGACCCCTTTAATCTTGTCTCTTGACGACTGGATCTTAGGCCCTCAAAGAACTTCTTAGAGAGAGTGAGAGAGTTGAATGCTTTGAGAGAGACCTAGAGAGTGAGAGAGTTGTATGATTTTGGTGAGAAATGAGAATGGGAGGTTGAGAACATTTATATACTTTGTAAAATTCAAAAAGACACAAGATACCCCTTATATGACTGTTTTATGGTTGTTGAGGGGTAAAATGGTATAATTTCAAAAAAGTAATCATTTTTTATCATTGGACGGGCTAACGGACCGTGCCTGATGGGCCGTGTCATGCCGGCCCATGAAGCACAGCAGACAAGGGCCAGGCCGTGCTCAACTAGACTGCTCGTGCAAGGCACCTCGGCCCAACACGGCCCGTGCCTCAAGGGTCGTGCCATTGACCGGGCCAAGCCATGGGCTATTGATTCTCGTGGTGGGCCGTGTCATGCCGAGCCGGCCTGGCCCATTTGACATCTCTAAATAAAATTGTTGATGTGATGTAAATGCCCCCTTCCACCCCACTTTTTTACGACACAGTATATTTACACTCTACACTCTCCTCTTTTCTTTACTCTTGATTTTCCCTGTTTATTTTACTTCACTCATCTCATGCAAACAAACATGTGTAGAAGTTCACAATGGAACCCAACTATTGAATATTGGAGCCACTAAAATTGATGAGCACCCTCGTGGCATATCTCTAAATTTAACTCTGAAAGGAATTGAGTCCACTGTTACATTGGTCATATGATGAATGACATTATTAATACAGTCTTATAGATATTAATCAGATTAATTAACCTTGTAAATCATCATATGCTCAATCTTAAGGTGGGTGATAAGTCCTTAAAAATGCATATTTTTATACACAATTTAGACCATTTTCAGGACCTATCCATTCAAAACAGCCTCGTTTAGTGTTAAATCATGATCTTAAACATTTTGGAATCCTTGTAGGGTTTTCATGTGTATCTCTCTTAAAATTCATAGTTTTTCCATAAAATCCTAAAACCTGCCATTTTTAGAACTGTATTTTTGGAAATTTTGTGAAAATTACTTTTCTCATGAAATAAATCAAGGTTTCATCATCATTAGTTCATTCACATAAGATCATGAAGAATGATGTGCATTTCCACTGTCATTTCATGAGAGATTGCCCCAATCACTATTAGAATTTGGGGTTTTGGCACTGTAAAAGGCGGGCGGCCGCCTGGGGCGGTCGCTAAAAGGAGCATTAGCGACCGCCAGAAGCGGTTGCTAACGCTCCACTTAAACACCCAGCGCTTGGCTTCCCTTCTTTTTCACTTTCCTTTGTTGTTCATTTTTCACTTTCGCGCTCTGCTCTCCCGCGCTCTGCCCTCGCGCCGCACCGGCCACGCCACCGCCGGAGACCGCCTGCGCTGGAGCTCTCCCTCTCCCTCTCGCTCTCTCTCTCCCTTTCTCTCTCTCTATTTCTCTCTCTCTCTCTCTCCCTCCCTCCTTCTCCAGCGCTCTGCCCTTCCTTGCTCTGCCCTCCCGCTGCACCGGCCAAGCCGCCACCGGCGCCCTCCCTCTCCCTTTCTCTCTCTATTTCTCTCTCTCGCTCTGCACCGTTCTCTCTCTCTCCCACTGCTCTGCACCGTTCCTTTCTCCCTCTCTATTTCTCTCTCTCTCTCTCTCTCTCTCTCTCTCTCTCTCTCTCTCTCTCTCCCACTCCCTCTCCCTCTCTCTCTATTTCCCTCTCCCTCCTTCCCTCTCCCTCTCGCTCTGCACTGTGCCTACGCCACTGTGCCCTCTCGCTCCGCACTGTGAACGGCCAGACCGGATTCACGTCTGCTGATCAGCGAGCCGCGCTTCGGAGCACATGGTTCCCTTCCGACACCGACGTCCTATTACTGTGAGATCTCGCCTTCTGTTTTGGGGCTTTAAATTAGGTTTTGTGAATTATTCCCTGCTTGTTTTAGTTGTTTGTTTTAGTTGTAATTTGGAAGGTTTTGTGGATGATGATGATGATTTCCAAACTCAAATCTAGTTCATTCTTCATTTCCTCATTAGAAACATTTGAGTCAAAATTCAAATCCAAGGTCATGTGGAAATGAACATGGAAACAATTTATATTCTTTTTGGCATTGTTTGTTGGTTTTCATTGAGTTGGTTGGTTCATGTATTTTCTGCTTTGTGTTGTAAGTGATCATCTTTTTTTCTTTAATATGTTAGGTTGAAGGAGGTAAGTAATGGTGCCTTGATCATCTCTTATTTGTATAGACTACAAGTAATTAATCATGCCTTGGAACAGTTGAAAGATTAAATGAGATGGTGGAATTATTGGATTCTGAGCATTTCCTTGATTAGTTTTCATGGGGTTCTCAAAATAGTGCTCATATTTAGCTCTGGCAAGTTTTTATAGTCAGACAAAGCATCTGAAGCCAACCCTTTTTTTTTTTTTCCTTAGCTTGAGATAGTAGATGGGAGACTATTGGTAAAAAACTAAGACCCTTTTTTTTGTTGAAGATATTGGTAAATATCTCTTCACGGTTCAAATGATATTGTCGGAGTGTTGGAGATGTAGATTACATCAAGATCCCAGTTCTAGAATTATGGATTTGCCCCCTTCCTCTTTTGCATGATGAACATAACAATATTGGTGCTGCCCTAATTTGCCTAGGATTTCTCCATCATAGTTCCTTGCTGCTGCTTTGGGTGACCCTTTGTATTTATTCTTCATACAAGCCACTGATTTGGCCACACTGGGTACTTGTACCTTATCAGCCCCCCACATTTTCCTGTATATTTGAAACATTGTTGCTCTTCACCATTGCTTTATGAATGGTTGGATGTTGTAGATGTGCTGTTTCTCTTCTTCTCTCCTTCAAATTCTGACTACAATCATGAAACTGTATGTTGCTTAGAGATCCATGTGATAAAATTTTGTATTCTGGATAGTGTAATCTATCATTTTATAAAATTTAGAGATCCATTAATAAAACAACTTCAAAGTCTTTGTAATGACACTGGGCCTCAGAACCACTCTTTTGTACCAACTATGTTGCCTTAATATATGATATCCTTTCAAGCAAAAAAAAAAAAAAAACTTCAAAGTCTTTGTGTCTTTTGTGCTTAATAGATTGTATGTCAAAAAACAACTTGAAAGTTAAAATCTTTACTCTTTGTGGGGAATAGACAATGTAGCCTAGACCCTTCTTAATGACTCCTAATTTGTGTAAGATGGAGACTTTGCTTCTTCATCAAATGTGACAATACATAAATCTAAAATGGATTGAGGAAGCTAAAGTGAGATTGAGACAGAAGGGTAAACGTTTCACATAAAGCCTAAAGTCATTAGTAAAGCCACCCATCACATTTAATTTAGGTGTAGAAAGCTCCAACTCCATATCTTTTCTTACAAAATGCACTCATGTGAGAGTGATCTCGAGCCATTCCTGTCTACATTTCTTCAAGATAAAGTAGGAATCTAGTCACCACTTTTTTCTTAGTGGCATGACTTTTTGAATGGTAGATGCATTGCTTTTCTACAAAAACACCAAAGAGACATAATTAAAATAAAATTGCCATTTCCCCCACCTCCTTCAATATGGCCCTTGGATTTGTCAATTGTCACTGCATCAGTCAAAATGTTATTACCAAGAAAACTAGCGCCCCCCACCCCCCCCCCCCCCCCCCCCCCCCCTTTTTTTGCCTGTTTTCTTCCTTTCCTGTCTCATTTGCTTCTTCCCACTTTAAAGAAAAACACCTAAGATGCTTGACATTCAATCCCTATTCTTCTTTGGTGTGGGTCTCAGATATCAAATGAGGATCTTTTGTAACAACATCAATGCAGCTTTTTCCTTCATTCAAAGGAAAATGAATTGTCATGATATTTGCTGTCAGAAAACACAAATAAGAAAACAAGAGTTTTAGTACAAAATTTGTTAGAGGCAACATGCAGCAATCACAATGCATTTTTTTTTATAATATATGGTTTGTCCGTGTCCACGTTGAGAGACAACAGTGTATACAAGAGGGCAATGGTATGGACATGAGACATGTGATATATACACAGGTTGTTCATTCATCACAAGATGAAAGTAACTCTCATTCCTAAAAAAGAGTAAAATTTCATCACAAGACATGGTCCCTTCAGAACGGCCCGACGTTACACAACTTGTGACGTCAACGGTTTTCGATTTCGCATCAAGGATGTAGATGAGAAACGAGCCACGTAAAATAGTGGGCTCGGTTGTCCGTATGTCGATGCTGGTTACTACTACGGCCGGTTGAAGGATATTGTTGAAGTTGTATACAGCCGTGGGTTAAACTTTCTATTGTTCAAGTGTGACTGGGTGGATCCCATCCGAGGGGTGAAAACAGATAATTACCAGTTTAGATTGGTAAATTTTAACAATTTGTTACACTGGGATGATTGAATAAGTGCCAAACCCTACATACTGTCCTCAATGGCGGAGCAAGTTTTCTATGTCAGAGATCCGAAAGATCCTAACTGGCAGGTTGCAGTTAAAATGTCAAGGAGGGGAGTGTATCAGATTGAATGTGATGATCCAGATATTGATGCATTCGCCCAACAAGTTCTTGATCAGACTGCACTTGTTCAACGTGATGAAGATATTAATTGGGTTCGGGAAACTATTAAAGGAGATACAGTTGACTTACACGTCCAGTAAACGGTTGGGAACTAATTCACCAATGTTATCATTCAGTGTAACTTTTTTTAAATGTTAATATCAATTATCTCGTTAAATTAATTTATGTTACAAACATTTGAACAGATATGTCAGGACGAAAGAGGAGAGATCGTCCGCGGATGTTCGAGGAGTTGCTGCATCAGGCCCAGACCAGTGGGCCATCTGGGGACCCTACTCCTGTACAGGGTGTCGCCCAGCCTAGTGAGATGGCCCCACCCTCTAGGACATCGACCTCCCAGCCTAGTGAGATGGCCCCACCGAGTAGGCCATCGACCTCCCAGCCTAGTGAGACATCAGCTTCACAGACAGGTACACATTTATATAGTTAGAGATTTTAATTCTAGCAAATTAATTTATTTCAATTCAATTAGATTATCTCTAATTTGAATAGATTCTATGAGCACAGGCCCATCTTCCAGCAGGGGGAGAGGCGTTGCCAGAGGGATCCGGACGTGGAATTCCAGTAATCCCATTGATGTGGAGTTTGATGAGAGCTGGCATCCGGTGGGTCCGCATGCTAGGCAGCTCATCAGTCAGTTGGGACATATGGTCCGGGATCCATATGCATTCCCTTTGACTACACTTGACTGGGAGGCATTCCCAGTGGATACACTAGACCGTGTTTGGCAGCAGGTTAAGGTAATAAGTTAACATTTCTCAACAGGATGTGTCAATTTAAATCATAACCTAATGAAAAATTATTTGTCCTTTTCAGGACAATGTGAGGGCATGTCCTGAGCTGTTCCGGCCAGTGTGCATGTCTAAGTGCAGAAAAATGTGGAAAGATCATAAAAATAAAATAAAGATGCAGCACTGGAAGGCACACCAGGATGCCCCAGACATACTATCGCGAGTTCCGATGGGTGTTCTTTCGGATCAGTGGACTCAGCTCGTCCGGTACTGAACGAGCGAGGATGCTCGGGTGAGAAACTTATAATTTTTTTTAATTTAATTTTAACAATTTACTAATGACTAACATAACTAACAAAAATTCATTGATAAATGTTGAAATAGAGAGATGCCGATACCAATGCGTGGAACCGCGCAATGCAGGGTCCCGCACACAGGTTGGGGACTCGACACGACACGCAGGTCCGCCACGAGGTAAAAAGTTAGACCGTACTTGTAATTTATATTTTTGTCATTTTGTATGATATTATTCTAATAATATGACTCCACCAAACAGTTGCGGACCGAGGGCGATTCGGTCGACAGGATGTCTGTCTGAATGCGTTCTCGAGATCCTCGCCACCCGGAGGTTGCAGCTATCATCGTAAGTTTTTATATTGAACCGCTTATATTATCTGTCTATTACTATGTCTTGTTATGCATGATAGTATATTAAATGAATCAATTACGCAGGCCCTGTTTCAGTCACGTCTGGAGGACTTGCCCGAGGAGGAGCGCATTTTGCCATCTCGGAGGGATGAGATATTCCACGATGTCATTGGCCGGGACGGGCACGGATACACGCTCACATATGGGACGGGCATTCCACGCTCGTACATCGCGCGAGTGGAGTCATCCGGTGCTAGCTCCTCCCAGGGCCGACGCCTCCATACAGATGAGGAGGTCCAGCAATTGCTGCAGTCCATGGAGGGGCGGGTCAGGGCAGAGATGAGGGCCGAGTGGAGATCTGATATAGCAGAGCTGGAGGCTCATCTATCACAGAGTCGCGGCCCGATCGCATCAGACCCGCCACCCACTACTCAGGTAAGTAACTTAAAATTTTTGTATGTTTAAATTGTTAATTATGTCGTTGATGTGTCAATATTTATGTTTTTTTAATTGTTTTTTGCTGTATAATAAATAATTACAGGCACCAGACGCTGGCAGCGGCCACAGGGCGAGACATGACTTAGCTGGAGAGGGCAGTCATGATCCAGCATCCTCGACTGATCCTGACCAAGTATAATTATTCTTTTAATTCCAAATTTCAACTTGTATAGAAATCTGGACAAACGGGCTCCGGTGCTCGTGAAACTAGACGGGCACGAGGCCATAGTCATTCATGACCTGCTGGAACTGACGGCTCGGGATTCCGGCTCCCGAATTACCCGTAGTGTCGAAATGTAGGTTTAAGTAAAAACGTTAAGTTAAAACTTAGTAAATTGGCTTCCAAGCGCCCAAACTAGGTAAACGGGCTCCGGTGCCCATGAAACTGGACGGGCACGGACCCATAGTCATTCATGACCTGCTGGAACTGACGGCTCGGGATTCCGACTCTCAGATTGCCCGTAGTGTCGAAACGTAGGTTTAAGTTAAAACGTTAAGTTAAAACTTAGTAAATTGGCCTCCGAGCTCCCAAACCAGGCAAACGGGCTACGGTGCCCGTGAAATTGGATGGCCACGGGCCCATAGTCATTCATGACCTGTTGGAACTGACGGCTCGGGATTCCGACTCCCCGATTGCCTGTAGTGTCGAAATGTAGGTTTAAGTAAAAACGTTAAGTTAAAACTTAGTAAATTGGCTTCCAAGCGCCCAAACCGGGCAAACGGGCTCCGGTGCCTGTGAAACTGGACGGGCACGGGCCCATATTCATGCATGACTTGCTAGAACTGACGGCTCGGGATTCCGACTCCCGGGTTGCCCATAGTGTCGAAACGTAGGTTTAAGTTAAAACTTAGTACATTGGGCTCCGAGCGCCCAAACCGGGCAAACAGGCTCTGGTGCCCGTGAAATTGGACGTTTACGGGCCCATAGTCATTCATGACCTGCTGGAACTGACGGCTCGGGATTCCGACTCCCGGATTGCCCGTAGTGTCGAAATGTAGGTTTAAGTAAAAACGTTAAGTTAAAACTTAGTAAATTGGCTTCCAAACGCCCAAACTAGGCAAACGGACTCCGGTCCCCGTGAAACTGGACGGGCATGGGCCCATAGTCATTCATGACCTGTCGGAACTGACGGCTCGGGATTCCGACTCCCGGATTGCCCGTAGTGTCGAAATGTAAATTTAAGTTAAAACGTTAAGTTAAAACTTAGTAAATTGGCTTCCAAGGGCCCAAACCGGGCAAACAGGCTAAGGTGCCCGTGAAACTGGACGGATATGGGACCATAGTCATTCATAACCTGCTGGAACTGACGGCTCAGGATTCCGAATCCCGGATTGCTCGTAGTGTCGAAATGTAAGTTTAAGTTAAAACGTTAAGTTAAAACTTAGTAACTTGGCCTCCGAACGCCCAAACCGGGCAAACGGGCTCCGGTGCCCGTGAAACTAGACGGGGATGGGCCCATAGTCATTCATGACCTGCTGAACTGACGGCTCGGGATTCCGACTCCCGGGATGCCCGTAGTGTCGAAACGTAGGTTCGAGTTCAAAAGTTATGTTAAAACTTAGTAAATTGGCCTCCGAGCGCCCAAACCGGCCATACGGGCTCCGGTGCCCGTGAAACTGGATGGGCACGGGCCCATAGTCATTCATGACCTGCTGGAACTGACGGCTCGGGATTCCGACTCCCGGATTGCCCGTAGTGTCGAAACGTAGGTTTAAGTTAAAACTTAGTACATTGGCCTCCGAGCGCCCAAACCGGGCAAACGAGCTCCGGTGCCCATGAAACTGGACGGGCACAGGCCCATAGTCATTCATGACCTGCTGGAACTGACGGCTCGGGATTCCGACTTCCGGATTGCCCGTAGTGTCGAAACGTATGTTTTAAGTTAAAACGTTAAGTTAAAACTTAGTAAATCGACCTCCGAGCGCCCAAAACGGGCAAACGGGCTCCGGTGCCCGTGAAACTGGGCGGACACGGGCCTATAGTCATTCATGACTTACTGGAACTGACGGCTCAGGATTCTGACTCCCGGATTGCCCGTAGAGTTGAAACGTAGGTTTAACTTTCAAAATTTTAATTTTATTTTTTCATTTTTACTTTATATTGCCAATTTTTATTATTGACTATTAATATTTATTTTCCTTTTTCTCTTCAGGTTTGAGAGCATCGGATCGATCTCGTCAGCCTCCTTAGACAATTTGTTTATTTTTGTAATGAATATAATTTGTGGAAACTTTTGTAATTGTTGGAATTTGTTGGACCTTTTGTAATGTTTTCAATATCATTAATATAAGACTTTGTTTTGGTATTAGTATTTTTAATTGATTTTTGTAGTTTGATATAATATATTCATATATAAGTATATATTCATGTACAGGTATAAAAAGCAGGAAAAATTAGCAAAAAAAAATAAAAAAAATATTTAAAAAAACATAAAAAGCTAATGAGGATTGAGCGACCGCTAATCCATTATTAGCGACCGCCATTACCTTTAAAAATTAAAAAAATTAAAAAAAAAAATTTAGGCTATGGTCGCTGGCGGTCGCTGATAGTATTAGCGAATGCCACGTGGCGGTCGCTAATACTATTAGCGACGAAGTTTCTGCTACCCCTCCTTGGCGGTCGCTAAAAACTATCAGCGACCGCCAGTGGACTTTTAGCAACGGCTTTTGGCGGCCGCTAAAAGTTATTTTCCTAGTAGTGAATCTCATGCATTTCTGACCGTTTATCAAAATTATTATTATACATCAAATATTTTTTT
The DNA here is from genome assembly GCA_028538565.1 of Umbellularia californica. Taxonomy (NCBI): domain Eukaryota; kingdom Viridiplantae; phylum Streptophyta; class Magnoliopsida; order Laurales; family Lauraceae; genus Umbellularia; species Umbellularia californica. The sequence continues at coordinate 12,553,919 of JAPQWN010000005.1, forward strand.
TTTTTGCAAATAATTAATATTGAAATGGGTCTCACAATTAAGGAAGAAAATCTCATGCACATGTGGAATAATTGCAAAAAATGAAAAGATTTGCATGTGTGTAGGACGTCCCATATCTTGGAATATTTGGGCTGAATTTTCTCTTCAAAATTATGAAAATCTTATCTCAAAAATCTCTCTCAAAATTCTAAGTCAACAGGAGATATTTACAAGAATGGAAGATAAAGTTTTGCCAAATTTAAGACAAAGAAGGGATGTGTTACCAAAGATAGTGGTTGCATGGCAACAAAAGAGGATCTATGAAAAAGAATTAGTGTCACCCAAACCCTATTTAAGGGAGGCTTGGCTACGCACTTCTCCCCATGAAAGGGAACACCACTCTCTAGCAATTCTCATCCACCTTCTTCATCTCTCTCTCTCTCTCTCTCTCTCTCTCTCTCAGAAGGCTCTCTCTCCAACTTGAAGCTCTAATTGAAGGGTCCTTTCATCCTAGTATGTGATTGTTAATTATTCTTAATGAGTTATTTTTTTATATAAAAACATCATATATTAGTAAAAGTGCTCCTTACTCTTTTCAAATTTTTTTCTTGTCCTTGGGTGATTGGTGCTTGTTTTATGTTTGTTTTCTTGTTAGTATTTGAATTGACGACCTAAAGGCCCTAAGAGCATTATTCAAATTATGAACCCACTTAGAAATGAATTTTGAAAGAGAAGAATACACTTCCATACATTTAATTTTATGCGCATTTCCACACATTTAAATTTCTATTAAAACCACACATTTACTTTTCTTTCCATTTACCACACATTTAAGTTCCTGAAATTTTATTTATTTTTATGTTCAAATTAATTTTATGTTTATTTTTGCATAGTTTATGGTTGGAACTAATTAGCATTGGATGCATATTCATATTGGTTGAGGTTTGACATGTTTAAGTAGCTGGTTATTTGAGTTTTGAAAATTGAATTCAAAAGAAAAGAGATCAGTTATGATGGTTGTGTTTGGGACGGCCATATGATATATGTATTGGCAGAGATTCGATTGAAGAATCACTTATCATTAATGATTTTGATTGTGATTAAATTAAGTCAAATTTGGATCAAAGTTGTGACTTGAAAGGATAAAAAAAATCAATGATTTGCATGAAGAATTTTGGCCAAACACTTTGTTAAAATTCGGATCCCAACATAAAAATGCACAACTATGCACATTGTTGCAAAAATTTAATGACATATTCTAAGTAAAACATTTGTAATTAGAAACCTGATCAAAACATGTTATTTTTTTTTTATGAAACTTGGAGAAATTAAAGTTTGATCAGTGTACATTCAAACCCCAGAATTTCAAGCAATTTTTTTTTTTTTTTTGGCAAGATAGTGGACCAGTGGCTCAAACATGGCTGGTCGGACCTACCTGTGTGCAGAATTGCTACACAGTTTTTGTTTTTAGGTCATGTTCATACACTCATATATCATTTGTTTTAAATCGTTTCTTGCTTCCGGTTTTTTTTTTTTTTTTTTTATAATTTTTATTCATACATCATTTTAGTTTTAATTCTAGCCATTAAACTTAATTTTAAGTTGTATTAGGATGACAAATTCATACATAAAAACAGCCCGGCATATTAGCTTTCCAGATTTTGAATTTTTCAGCATCTCATGACATACATTACATTACTAACTTTATTGACTTTCCAACTTTAGGATTAGTTTCTTAATTTTTGTTTTAATTAATATAGATAAATTCCAGAAATAAAAGAACTTTCTAAATTTATTTTATTGAAGATTTCAACTCGGAAAGTCTTTTAAGATCTAGAAATTCCAACTTAAGACAGTATTATCATGAAACGAGCGGAATCCACTAGAGAGCTTACCGAGCTGAATTTTTTCATTGGTTGCTCACATTGGATTGTTAGCAGAGTTTGTCATTAGCTCACAGAGTAGGACCACACTGTCACTAGGAATGCCAGTAGGATTATTTTTCTAAATTGAGTTAAGCCATACATTTCAAGATTTTGGTGGGCCCCCTGCGTTAATTTAAGTATGGACCCAATGTGATTGTCATCATTTAGGTACGGTGCGTCAATTACTGTCATCAGTTTTATCACACCTTCCTTCTATCAATATGAAGATGCCATTGTCATGTTGTGGTGATTTGGGCTCAAAGGTGTTCCGTGATTTGTGTGCATGCCACATTGTTTTCCATCAATATATAGGTTGGGTCAATTGTAGGGTCTATCAATATGGGCCCTACTTTGATTACCACATTTATGTGGAAGCCAGTATAATTTCATCAGTCACTTAGCATTGATCTAATCTTGTTCCCGTACATGGGCCGGGTGAAATCACCATGTTTTTCATCCTTGGGTGGCCCCGTTTTATCAATGGAGGGCCTCACCATGGATTTTTCCACTATGTCACCTAGGGGTGCTCAAGGGTCAACCCAACCCGAGCCCAGTCCGCACGCAGAACGTTTTGGGCAGGACTTCGGCCTTGGGTTTTAGTCATCGGGTTGGGCTTGGATATAAACCTTTGACCCGTATAATATATCTTTTCTTTAATTTATGGGTTGGGCTTGGATTAAGTTATTGAAGCATGAAGCCTGACCTAGCCTGGTCCAAGTAGTTTGGCGACTGAATTCTCTCCCAAACAAATTATTAGAAAGGCAAAAGAGTGATAGAAAACCCAGCCCGGCCCAAGTGAATTGATTAATTAAATGCCAGGCTTAGGTCTAACATGTGTAAGGCGGGTCAGGCTTGAGCCAGGCATTTAAGGCACATGTTGGTGTAGGGCTAGATATGGACCTGTGTTTTTAAAGGTAGGCCACGCCTGGGTAAGCCTCAGCCAGGCCTGCCCCAGGTCATGCAAAGCGGCCCCAAATGTCACCTCACTTTGATTCTCATAGTAACTAGGTCCCATTTAGATTCAATTATTTGATGTTCCACTGTGATCCCATCACATTGTGAGAACTGGGCCCATCACGTGGTGATTGAATCACTTTCATCATCCTTTTATGCGACCATCGTTGTTATTTCTGGGAAACAGAGTGAAAAAAAAGAGGTGAGTCCCAACTCAGTTGCATTTAATGTTAACTTCAGTAGAATACAAGACTTTAGAATTAGGACGTGTTTCCCTCCTATGTGGCCCACTTCGGATGAGTTCAATTCACCAATGTGTTTTCCTCCCTTGAGTCAATCACAGCTCAGGTTGGTAAACTTGCTACAAAATGATTCTTCATATAAGGGGTAAAATGGTCTTTAATCATTTAACCTAAGGAGTGCATTTTTTTTTAAAATAAAATAAAATAAAAAAGTTTCTAAACTACCCATATCCCTCTCCTTCTTTCTGTCTCCCTCTCCCGGTCCGGCCACCTCTCGCGACCCCGCCACCGACCCATCTCCCTCGACTCTCCCTACTCAGGCCATCTCCACCCGACCCTGTCACCAACCCATCTCCCTCTCCCTCCCCTTACCTCTCTCTCTTAGTAGCCCTACTCCCACTTCCCTATACCCACCCATCCCCACCCCCTCCATCCCCTTGGTGCTATCGAATGGAAGGGATTGACATAGAGAAAGGGATGGAGAGGGGGAGGGAAAGGAGGGGGAGAGAAGGAGACTTGGTGGACCGGCAGGAAACTTGGGGGGGGGGGGGGCGCGCGGGCGGGAGACAAAGAGGGGGAGAGGGAGAGAGGGACGGGGGCTGCTAGTGGCGGGCGAGAGAGAGAGGGATAGGGATCGACTGCGTCGAGGTTGGGCGGAGGTGGCCTGAGTAGAGAGCAGGGAGAGAGAAGGAAGGAGAGGGACAGGGGTGGTTTAGGAATTTTTTTTATTTTATTTTTTTAAATGCAATATGTGGAGAGTGTGTAGGTAGCCAACTCATTGAGTTTTTGTTAAGGCTAAATTGGTCAAAAAGCAATCAATTAGAGAGTCAGTTAATTTTTGTATAGTTTGAGTGTTGGTCAAGGGAAGTTTTATTAAAACTTAAATAAAGAGGCCTTTTTTGTAAAAAAATTAAGGAAAAGAAAAATATGCCACTTTACAGAATTAAAATCCTCGCTGATTTCTTATTCAAATATAGTAGAAGAAGACAAATTACACTAATTTTAGTTGGGGCTCTGCATCAAGTTAATTTACAACCTGCCAGTCTAAGGAATTTTAATTTGTTCTATCCGAATCTCAAACATTAGTTACATTCATTATATCCAAACACAACTTATACAATAACATGCTCGTACACACAAATACTTAAAAAGACAACCACATGAAAAGTGCAGGAAAAAACACAAGAGCTCCCTCTATTTCCCACCCCACATTGTCCTTGCCGTGATTTTTGCCTTCAAGGGCTTCTTCATCACTATAGTAAATTCCTGCTTTTCGGTCAAATCCACCTCTTCTCCTTCCACAGTCTTCCATTCAAACTCTTTCACCAGATTCGCTACAAAGTACTCAAGATGAAGCATTGCAAGATTAAGCCCTGGGCATATCCGTCTCCCTACCCCAAATGGCATCATTTTGATCTCCCTACTACCTGTTATGTCCACCTTCTCTGCACCTTCTAAGAACCTCTCTGGCTTAAACGCCATGGCCTCTTTCCACACCTTCTCGTCCCACCCCATCTCCGCTACCAAGAAATTGATGGTAGCATCCTTTGGTATGACATACCCTTCAAATGTCACCTCTTCCGACACAGCGTGTGGCAAGACAAAGTGCCCTGGTGGGTGCCTTCTCAGCCCTTCCATTATAACTGCCTTCAAATATGGCATAGCGTTCGAGTCCTCCTCACTTACCATCTCTGCCTCCTTCCCCGCCAATGTCTCTATTTCATCCAGCAGCTTCTGTTGTATCTCTGGGTCCTTCACTAAATTAGCCATGATCCACTGTAGGGATGTTGATGTTGTGTCAGTCCCTGCATTCAGAAATTCCGAACATAGGCTAACTATCTCACCTTCGGTGAGCTTTCTACCCCCTTCCTCTTGAAGCTCCAAATCAAGAAGCGAATCGACATAGCTGACGAGAAAAGTATTGTCATCTTGAGGATCTTGGTTCCGAACCTTGCGTGCCCTTATCAATGGGAGGAGCAGCTCTTCTTGCCCGCTACGAATTTCCATAAGCGCATTCCATCTTCCACGGAATAGTATTTTTCCAATCTTGGGAAAGAAGAGTAAGGCGTCGAAGATGGGGGATCTGGCAAGCAATTGTCGCTGAATGTCTTTAATCTTCTTCACACTACTTTTCATCAAGCTTCTGTCCAAAGCACATAAACAGAAGCAAGCAGAACATGGCGTATTGGAAGCTCTCAGCAACAAATACGGGCTCACTTGAATTGGCATGACCTCTAAGCTCTTCAATCAGCATCTTGAGCACCCACTCGCGGCCTTGGGAGAAGGTCTTGACCTTGGAGGGATGGAGGATCTCAGACTTGAGATTCCGGCGAAGGAGGCGCCACAGCGGGCCATACCTATAACAGAGTGAAAATGAGAATCATCATTATTTTTGCATCTCTGTAAGAATCTATTTGGTATAATCACATATACAACTAGATATCCATTTACCAAAAAACTAGATATCCATTCTTCTATAACATATACACATTTTTTTGTTACATATAGAAGTGGACAAAAAAAAAAGGGAGTACATATGGTCTTTGGGGAGAAAAAAAAAAAGAAGGAACTTAGTTAAAGTCAATGAAATTGAACTTTTTGAAATAACCAATTCATTATGACCATACCCAGCAGTGTTGATGCTGTGCTGGTTGCTACTGAGGATGCGGCTGGCCTCGGGGACCGGCGGTCGGTCTGAGAAGGCTGATCCCTTCTCGACGAGTGCCTTGTGAGCAAGGGAGTGGTCGGAGATGTAGATATGTGTGCGTGGTCCCCGGCGGATGGTGAAGATGGGGCCATACCTGGCGCGGAGTTGGCGGAGTATGGGCTCGAGGTCGAATATAGACTTGGTTAGCCATTGGAAGTTGGAGAGAAGGGGAGGGCCTGGTGGGAGCTTTCTTTTCTTGTTGGGTGTGGTTAAGAGGGTGGCCACAAGAGCTGCACCCACACAGAAGGACAGGGAGATGAAGATTATTGACAGAGAATCCATGGAAATGGGCAACTGTGTTTTTTGTTTGCTCCTTGTTGAGGTTTTTGGTTTGTTGGATTGATGAGTCTTCGATGTGTTGAATTTTATAGTAGCTTTTGCTGTGTAGTGGATGATTCAATGACGTAACGAATTGCGCAACATGTTTCTGAGAGTGCGTCAGTTGGCAATTTTATATTTTTCATGCTGGGTCAGATGAAACTTCAAAGAGGGAGAAGCGTTCACACGAGCATATATAGAATTCTTTTCACGAACATACTTATAGAATCTTTGGGAATTTGGATTTGGACCCATCGTCAAATTAATTATGTTTTAAATTATTCATCTTCATCATCAAAATTTTATCCCAACCATACTTATCATGGTTTAAATATGATATTTCACCCATTTGTTTTATGTTTTTTTTTTTTTTCAAATGCATTGCTTTATATTTGATCAATCTAAACCTGCAGGGAAGTTTGACCCATTTCCAAAACAGCAGGGGACGTAAATTCTGGCCTGTTTGGATTAAGGATGTTGGCCCTAGTAATGATTTCAATTAGTAGGATCACTACACGCAGTCATCATCATATCAATCGCCATCAACCAACATAAGTAATTGTAAAATCCCAGAAGGGTCTGCACTGCATGCATGTAAATGTAAAATACATAAAAGAAATTTGAAAAAATAAGGCATGGATTTCCACTAAGCTCATGGTTATCTGAATAGAGTCGTATTCACTTGGGGCCCTCAGGCCTTAATCATGCCATGAGTTCTCTCTAATTTGTTGTAGGGATTTGTTCTAGTGCAAACTGTTCACACAAACTCATCGTGCAAACTTTCAGTGGGGTACCAATGTGGGGGATGGAAATATCCGGATGGACCCTACATACATACCACTCCATCCAATTATCCTATTATGTTTATCCGGGCCCCAAAAAGTTTTAACAGATAATAGTCCATTCATATTGGTGCACAGTCAATCAATCTGTGGGACCAATTCATTTGGATTAGGGTTGCAAACGAAACGGTTCCGGGTCAGAGCCATATTGGACTTGGACCCGGACCCGCACCCGTTCTTAAATAACGGTTTTGGTCCCTCATCCGGTTTTGACTAAGAACTTATTTTGTTTGTTCCAGACGCGGTTCCGATAGAAATACCCGGATCTGGTTCCAAAACTAGGTCCACCTAGAGAACTGGATCTAGTTCAACTTCTCTTCAATTTTTTTCATTTTTTCTTAAAATAAGTATATTATTCAACTTATAATAGTGCATCAAATCTATTACCTCCAGCATTATATATAAAAATGTCCAAAAAAAAGTTTATTTTGAGGTACAGTCCGCAATATCAAAAACTCATATGCCGGGTCCCGAGTACACGGGTCGGAACCTATAGTGACCCGGAATTGGACCCGTTTATCAATCGGAACCTAAATTAGGTTCCGGACCCGGACCCGTTTATGAATTGGAACCTAAAATAGGTGTCGTACCTTTTTTTTTTTTCTTTTTCGGGTCGGAACTTTCGGATAATCGGAGAATCAGATACCCGTTTGCAACCCTAATTTGAATGTGTTTAAAACTAATTATCATGTAACGAGCGGAATCCAATAGACAGCTTAGCGAGCTGAATTTTAATTTGTCAATGCTCACATTGGATTGTTTGCAGAGTTTGTCATTGTCTCACAAAGTAGGGCCACTATGTCATTAGGAACGCCAGTAGGATTATTTTTCTAAAATGAGTTGAGCCATACATTTCATGATTTTGGGGGCCCATGCTTTAATTTAAGATTGGACCCAATGTGATTTTCATCATCTAGGTGCGGTGCGTCAGTCAATAGTGGCCCTACTTTGATTACCACATTAATTATGTGGAAGCCACTATAAATTCATCAGTCACTTAGCATTGATCTAATCTTGTTCCCATAGATGGGCGGGGTGCAATCACCAAAGTTTTTCATCCTTGGGTGGCCCCACTTTGTCAATGGAGTGCCTCACCATGGTTTCTTCCACTGTGTCACCTAGGGGTGCTCAAGGGCCAACCCAGCCCGAGCCTAATCCACACCCAGCACGTTTCGAGCAGGACTTGGGCGTTGGATTTTAGTCATCGGGTCGGGGTTGGATATAAGTTTTTTGTCCGTTTAATAGATGGGTTGGGCTTAAATTTAGTTATTGAAGAACCAAGCCTGACCCAGCCTGGTCAAAGTAAGCAATGCATGTAGTTTGGTGACTGAATTCACCTAAACAAATTATTAGAAAGCCCAGCCTGGCCCGATTGAATTGATTAATTAATGGGCAGGCTTAGGTCTAGCATGTGTAAGGCGGGTCAGCCTGTTTAGCCAGGCATTTAAGGCACATGTTAGGCTTGGGCCAGACATGGGCCTGTGTTTTTAAAGGCAGGCCAGGCCTGGGTAAGCCTCAGCCATGCCTACCCTAGGCCATGCAGACCAATAAGGTCACCTTATTTTGATTCTCATATTAAGTAGGTCCCATTAAGATTCAATTATTTGATGCTCCACACTGATCCCATCACATGGTGAGAAGTGGGCCTATCACATCACAGGGTGATTGAATCACTTCAACATCCTAATGTGACCATCGTGGTTATTTCTGGGAAACAGTGTGAAAAATTGGGGTGAATCCCACCTCATTTGCATTTCTATATTTAATATATACACACACACACACCATAATATAAAAGCCACAATTTCTCGAGTCTGGATCCCTGTTTGCATTAGCTGGTCACTATGCTACTGCCAATAAGAAGAAAGAGTTCAGAAAGAAAAAAAAAAAAAAGCCTCTCAGAACAGCATGGAATTATGAATCTTCTAAAAAAGAAGAAGTACCTGAGGCCGATTAATCTGAAACTGTCAATGGCAAGTTTATGGTGTTCATGGTTAAATATGTGTCCGACAATGACTCTGATGAAGATAATGATGATGATCAAATGTCAAATCAAGAAAAGGATCGGGAAGAGATGTATCATCTTGCCTTTCATGATTGTGTGAGAATGACCAATTATGATAACAAGGTCACAATCAAATTGAAAGCTGCTCAAGAAGAAAATTCTACATTAGATAATAAGTTGGAGCAAGTACTTGAAAATATTCATTTCTTAGAAAGTCAGAAAAACTCCATGGCTGAAAATCTAACTACTAAAAGTCAGGATCAAGACGACTGAACGAGAGATAGAGAATCTAAAGAAAGAGTTGCGGATTGTACTTGAAAAGTAGACTGAAGATTATTTTGTCTAAGTTAGAAGTTAAATAAACTTCTCTAAACAAGATGAATACTAGTTCAAAAGTTCTTACAGACATCTTGTGCAGCCAAAAAGAAGTCTACATTCAACAGAAGAGATCTCGGTTATACATCCACTTCTAATTCTAGAGATAAAATTATTTTTGTTTCAAGTATTTTACAAAACCGCACATCCAGATAATGTGTGGAGTACTTCCAAGAAAAAGATGACAAATTACATTAGAAGAAGACACGTCACACTAATTTTAGCTGGGGCTCTGCATCAAGTTTTCAACCCGCCCGTGAAAGGAAATACAATTTTGATCTCAAACATTAGTTACATTCATTATATCCAAACACAACTTATACAATAAAATGCTCGTACAACAAATACTTCAAAAGTCAACTACATTAAAAGTGCAGGAAAAAACACAAGATCTCCCTCTCTTTCCCACCTCACATTGTCCTTCTGGTGATTTTTGCCTTCAAGGGCTTCTTCATCACTATAGTAAATTCCTGCTTTTCGGTCAAATCCACCCCTTCTCCTTCCACAGTCTTCCATTCAAACTCTTTCACCAGATTCGCTACAAAGTACTCAAGATGAAGCATTGCAAGATTAAGCCCTGGGCATATCCGTCTCCCTACCCCAAATGGCATCATTTTGATCTCCCTACTACCTGTTATGTCCACCTTCTCTCCACCTTCTAAGAACCTCTCTGGCTTAAACACCATGGCCTCTTTCCAAACCTTCTCGTCCCAGCCCATCTCCGCTACCAAGAAATTGATGGTAGCATCCTTTGGTATGACATACCCTTCAAATGTCACCTCCTCCGACACTGCGTGTGGCAAGACAAAGTGCCCTGGTGGGTGCCTTCTCAGCCCTTCCATTATAACTGCCTTCAAATATGGCATAGCGTTCAAGTCCTCCTCCCTTACTATCTCTGCCTCCTTTCCCACCACTGTCTCTATTTCATTCAGCAGCTTCTGTTGTATCTCTGGGTCCTTCACTAAATTAGCCATGATCCACTGTAGGGATGTTGATGTTGTGTCAGTCCCTGCATTCAGAAATTCCGAACATAGGCTAACTATCTCACCTTCGGTGAGCTTTCTACCCCCTTCATCTTGAAGCTCCAAATCAAGAAGCGAATCGACATAGCTGAAGAGAAAGGTATTGTCTTCTTGACGATCTTGGTTCCGAACCTTGCGTGCCCTTATCAATGGGAGGAGCAGCTCTTGTCGCTCGCGACGAATTTCCATAAGCGCATTCCATCTTCCAGGGAATAGTAATTTTCCAATCTTGGGAAAAAAGTGTAAGACGTCGAAAATGGGGGATCTCGCAAGCAATCGGCGCTGAATGTCTTTAATCTTCTTCACAGTACTTTCGTCTAGCTTCTGTCCAAAACACATGAACAGAAGCAAGCAGAACATGGCGTACTGGAAGCTCTCAGCTACAAAGACGGGCTCATCTGAATCGGCATGATGCCTTAGGTCTTCAATCAGCATCTTGAGCACCCACTCCCGGCCTTGGGCGAAAGTCTTGACCTTGGCCGGGTGCAGTATCTCAGACATGAGATTCCGGCGAAAGAGGCGCCACAGCGGGCCATACCTATAACAACAGAGTGAAAATGAAAATGAGAATCATCAATATTTTTGCATCTCTACAAGAATCTATTTGGTATAATTAAATACATACAACCAGATATACAAAAATCTTATATACATATAAACATTTTTCTAAGTAGAAAAAAATTGGACTATATATAGTATTTGGAATAAAAAAAAGAGTAAAAAACAAGAACTTAGTTGAAGTCAATGAAATTGATGCTTTTGAAAGAGCCAATTGATTATAAGTTATAAACATACCCAGCAGTGTTGATGTTGTGTTGGTTGCTAGTGAGGATGCGGCTAGCCTCCGAGACAGGCGGTCGGTCGGAGAAGACTGATCCTTTCTCCACGAGCGCCTTGTGAGCGAGGGAGTGGTCGGAGATGTAGATATGTGTGCGTGGTCCCCGGCGGATGGTGAAGATGGGGCCATACTTGGAGCGGAGCTGGCGGAGGATGGGCTCGAGGTCGAATATAGACTTGGTTAGCCATTGGAAGTTGGAAAGCAGGGGAGGGCCTGGTGGGAGCTTTCTTTTCTTGTAGGCCGGGGTGAAGAGGGTGGTCACAAGAGCCGTAGCCACACAGAGGGAGAGGGAGATGAAGATTATTGACAGAGAATCCATGGAATTGGGTAATTGTTTTCTGCTATTGATGTTGTTTTGTGCCTGCTAGCTTCCTGTTGAGGTCTTCGGTGTGTTGAATTTTATAGTACCCTTTGTTGTGTACATGACGTAACTAATTGCGCAATATGTTTGTGAGAGTGCGTCAGATGCCCAGTTTTTATATTTCAAGCTGGGTCAGATGAAACTTCAAAGAGGCCGGGACTCGGGAGAAGCGTTCACACGGGCATAGAATCCTTTACCCCAACAGGGATCTAGAATTTTGGGATCCCTTTGTCGGAAGTTTCCGTATAGTCAGACATGATGTTCATGTGACACTTACAAGTTATACAAGTATACAATCCCATACCAGCTATCGATATATGAAGCAATGTCAATTTAACCATCAATCCGATTAACGGGTCCACTTAAGAAATCCAGACCTGTCACAATAAGCATTCCCTTCTGAATTAGTTATTCATAATCTCGTCTAAATTGGAGTTGAACTCATCCTGAGATTAATCATGTTTTAAATTATTCATCATCATCAAAGCTTCGTTTTCAACTATGTTCATTATATTTTAAATATTATGTTGAGTCCCATGTGAGAATGTGACCCGGAGGATGGAAAGACCTGGATGGGACCAACATACACACCAAGTTTGGGACCATCCAATCGTCTTATCATCTTTATCTGGCCCCAACAGTTTAACCGATATATAGTCCATTTAGATTGGTGCATTATCAATCAATGGGCCCGCTCTATTTGGATGGATGTAAAACTAATTAACCCATTTGATATAGGGGGTCCCGTTTTTTCATCCATTTGAATGGACTAAACAGTGGGCCCACTTCCCATTATTTCCCTTTATTGTATAAGGGTTCACACCTCAATATTTCCCTTTCTTCTATATCTTTGATGGACCAGACAGTGGGGCCCACTCCGCTCGTAGTCGGCTCTAAGGACGGGATCTCTTCTAGATGCGAACTTCAGTGAAATGGGTCATGTGTCGATAGGCCTCCCCTGCGTTACCTGAGAGCCGAGATCCTCCAAGTCAACTCATTCAGACTTGAGTCCGGATTCCCGTCGTAGATATTAAATGTTAACCGTGTGACACATGCCCTGATTTCCATCTTGTGATCCAGATAATCCGGACCATTCCATCCACTCCAAGGAATACGAGTGGGTCCCATAGTCTGATTTAGCACAACTTTTGATGGTTCGATTAACAATTTTTGAATGTCGTACAGTAAGTGGTTAGGATGTTGATCCGAGCCTCGGTCACCAACAGCTGGGGGAGTTCTTTCTCATCCCAAGATGGGCCTCGCATGAAAGTATGCTCACCTTATCATGAGCAGGACAACCACAATAAAGCTATTCTACTACGTACAACGTAAAAAGATGGGTGACACCAGTGGTCAAGACAACCACAGTCTAATCAGAAAGTACCTGTAAAGATACCTTATTCTGGTCTCCAAGTAACTAAAAGTCGATCGTACCTTTGAGCCGATCCTCGATCTCCTAAATGGATCCCACAACTCTGATGTTATTATTCATTCTACTATTAACTGTAGGTATGAATTTAACTAAATTCAAAAATCTGCAATTCATCATGACGGGGCCACTTGGGTGGCTATTCATCCAATAAAATTGTGGATTTTAATTTGATACATATAGTAACGCCAACTCTGATCTACATTGTCACTAATATGATGTCAAGTGAATTATTTTAATATCCTTAGGTTCATCAGCGGCTATGGCCCATCACATTATAATGTGTATTGGTAACTTTAATTGGGCTTCATTATATTCCAAATGCCTTGATTTGACATACATTGACATATGTAACCTAATTAGATCACACTACACCTATAGAGATTAGTCCTTCTAAATGAATCATACGTCCAAATAACCTTGATAGGGCCTTTGATTCTAAATCTAATCAATGAAACCAATATATGATAAAACTCATATATCAAAGATTTTCTTTAATCCATCCATTGATTCAAAACAACCAGTCCATATTATGATCCAGAATCTATGTAGGAACTGAACTCGGCTTATTTTCAATGATAGAATTAATTATTGTAAGCGGAAGGGTCCCACAGAAACCAAAATAATCATTATTTAATTATTCCATAATTAATTAATCACTAGATGAATCATCCAATCTAACCACTGTAGATCTGGCCGTGATGAATGCGTACAGATAATCCAAGTTCAAAAGAGATAGTTATTATAGAAATAATATTTTAATGGCTAAAAATCATTGATCTTGCGGATTTTTATGAAAAAAATTAAGTTCAAATCTTAATTAAACAGTTTTACGAAGAAAAAACTATAAAATCATCTCAGTTTAAATCTTGTTCGTACATGTTTTTGGACGAAATCACCCCAGTTGACGATATCGTCAATTGGTTGATGATATCATCAGCCTTAATTGCAAGAAACGATATTATGTTCCCTCTTTTACTCTTTCTCTAACTAGTGATGGAAAGGTTATAAAATTATTGTATTTTATGTCCAAGTAGTCTTCCTTGAGTAGTTCTGGCAATCTTCCTTAGTTGTGTGGGTCCCATACTTAGTTTATACACATATGTCGCCCCCCTTCACATGAGTTTTGAGAGTTCGAGTTTGGAGTGTAAGGTGTTCGGTGAAATGTCTAAATGAAGATTTTCTCTCAATTTTTTTGGCAGTTTCGAGTGTGACTTGAAGGGATGAATTTGAGCATGCTTTTGTGAACATTTAGAACCTAAAGCTATTTATTTGGGGGAATCTCTTAAGTTTTGATTTCTATGAACAAAATGTGGGGAGCCATGTTGGGGGAAAACTTTGAATAGTGAATATAAGGTTTTTCTCCTAAGTATTGTATTGTTTGTGTGGAATTTTAAATCCAAATTGTATTTTTTGTTTCGTTAATCCGGAATCTTTGAACCAACTTTAAGAATGAATTTGACAGTGGATGAATAGAACACACTTCTATGTGATTTGTGAAAGACTTGTCAAACTATTTTTCTTTGATGTGCTTATCACATCCTTTTGACGTTTTTCATTTATTTGAAATGGATATTCATCTTCCGCCAAATTTTAACACTATCCCCTCCAAACTTAAGACAATTAAGTATGAAAACCATCGAAAAAGAAGGAAAAAAAAGTCTAAGAAAAAGGGGAAAAAAAAAGTTGCAGGAGATGTACAATATCGTCAACTGGGGTAATTTTGTCCCAAAAACATGTACGAACAACTATTTCATCATTTTATGATTTTTCTTTATAAAATCGTTTTATGATGATTTAAGCTTAATTTTTTCTTAAAATTCCCTTGATCTAGTCAACTCGGGTGCTGTATACTTACATCAGCACATTGTGAGCATTCTAATCCATCATACCACTGGTTCCGATCAGGTCAGATCAGGTCTAAAACATCCCAAGGGAAGCCCTAACTCAAGTTTTAAAATAATCATCGATATATGGGCTTGGACCTTTATTGGGTGAGATCAGGTCGGCCCAAACTCAATGAAGGAAAAGCCTAGACATAAAGTAGTTACACATGGACATGGTATACGAGTTTGGACCCTTTGGATTTCGCCCACAGTGATCTTGAGTGGATCAATCAAGTTTGCCACGTCACAACGAGCAGATTGCTGTACATCCAAATAGGTGCTATCCATAGTGATGCAACGGATCGTGATTTGTCTACTTACAAATCACTAGAGAAATTCTCAAATGATCCCGATTTATGAAGTCCTCCATTCACGTCGTGATACGGTCTCATGAATGTCTGCGAATTGCACTCACACTCCGTGAGCCCCACTTTGAAAACTGTGCACGTGTGGCTCAAAAACGGTGAGGGTCCAATTAAGGATTTGTCAAACAACTCATATATGCAATCATATCGAAATTTTGAAAATCCCTAGAGTCTTTATAGTCCTTGTAGTGGTAGGTCACATGTTCGGAAAATAAACATGCAGACAAAATATGTGGTGCACGATTATGAGCACAAAACTATAACTGGTTACAGCCTTACAGGTACTAAAAAACCTCGTGCCTGGGTTCTGAGATGGCCCGGTAAGTGATTCCCAGTCCCATTCATGATGAGTATGACCGATGACATGGGGAAGTGATAGTCCAACTACACGACATGCATATAAAAGATCCCTCTGATACCACATGTTAGTTTCGGACTAAAATAATTTTTATCGGATATATATAAATATAGGATTGATCTAAATAATACAATATAATTATGATACCACCACTACAATTTAGCTTTTTTAAAACGCCAAAAAAACATTGTAGATATTGAAAAATGCGTCACAATAAGTAAGTACGACACAAAAAGCTAAGTGTTGCAAAGGGGTCGCAAATAATAAGGTCACAAAAAGATTAGCGACACTAAGACAGTGTAGCAATATGATAGAATATTAGCAATGGTTTCAAAGAGCGGCTAATAAGTATCATTCGCGACGTTTCTGTACTGTTGCAAATAATGATTTATTTACAACGGTAAAATTACATCACCCATAATTCTTATTTGCGACGATTCAAACGCATCGTTAATAAATCATTAAGGGCGACACTCTTATAAAGTTGCAAATAATCTTTTTTTGCAACGCTCCTATGGTGTCGTAAATAATCTTCATTTTGTTACATTTGATTATTTGCAACGCAATAAAAGCGCCACAAATAATAAATTTTCAAAAAATATATTTTTTAATAATTTCAAAATATATATATTTTTCATGTTTTGATACCCTATCAATACAAATATAATCTCTTCATCCAATTCTTAACTTATTGCGACAAGTCTAGTTTTACGTTGCAAAAAATCTATTTCTTGTGACAATTTGGGTTGTGTCACAAAAAATTTTGTCGTAGAAAATCCCATTTGTTGTAGGATCTAAACGCATACTTGAATCCATCACGTTCGCCTAATCTAGATAAAAACCTTTGCATGGGGATTTACTACATTGTAACCCCTAAACCCTATATAGGTTTTCCAAGACAACTCTCTTCCCATCATGAGTCCAATCTAATTAGGATTCAAATTCCTTTTAGCATAGGAAATTCCATTAGGTTAGCAACTTTCCATAAATCTCAAAAACATCTCTATTAAGGAGACTTGTCAATATTGGAGTTTTTATCCCAGTTGGTTTTCTAAAGTGGGGGACCCACATGGGCATGTGGTCACTAGGCCACACTTAAGCCCAGTAACTCTTACATATGTGACCAAAATTCATTTTTAGTGAGATGTTGTTTCTAAGGGTATAAAAGAAAACCGAAAAATCGTCTAATCGAACCGAACCGCGGTTAAGAACTGTGTTTCACTGTTCGGTTACGGTTATTGAAATTGGGAAACTGTGCTTCATGGTTCGATTACGATTTTTGTCTCGACTCATGGTTATTAAGCAAACTGAACCGTTAATTACCGCGGTTCGGTTAACCATGTTTCCAAAACACACGGTTAACTGAACAATTTCGCTAATAAGAAAAACCTAAGGGCCTGAATGAATTTTTTTTTTGTTTTTTTGTTTTTTACAATAACATATTATGCCATTCTCCAACTATAGTTCTTTTTTTTTTTTCACAGTAAGTTTGATTGGTAAATGACAAAATTTTCAGAAATTTTTTAAGTGACAATTAACCGTAACTGAACCATTAATCACGGTTCGATTTTTAGTGGTTTTTCACGGCTCAGTTACGGTTACGATTTTTAAAAACCGAAAACATGATTCGGTTAACGGTTTTCCTTAAAAAAGAAAAATTTAACCGAACCCTTACACCCCTAGTTGTTTCTACCGGTCAATTGACATTTGCATTGGAAAATTTCACGTGCAATAAACTTCATTTTTCTATGTGGCGTTTGCCTCAGTATAATTGATAACCATCCTATGTACCCTTTGGCACACGATGAAGAATCCTCTATTTAGAGGATTCTCTCCATCTCCAAAGAAGGCCACAATCCTCAAGTAGGATTCCCAATGAGAGCTCCATATTTGGATGGAGGGAGGATTCCTACAAATTGTAGAATGTATGATCCAATGGTAATAAACATTTTTATAAAAAACTTCCAAAATCCATGAAAAAGTAAGACCTCAACTTTCACCTCAAAGTTGCTTGTGGTCATCTAGAAAATCTGAACAGTTCAAATTGTGCAAAGGGGTCCCACAAGAATAAGAAATTAATATTTTAGTACCTGGTTGTTTTTGCAAATATCTAAAGATATGGTAAGGATCAACAGTTGAAATTTGTTATAGTAGCTGTGTTTGACCTTCCAAAATAACTACCGGTTCAGATCATGATCGTGGGGCCCATATGAACCATAAAAATTGAAAAGAATGGACCGGTCTCCATCCCTGTTTTGGCCCAACAAAATCTCAGAATTTGGTTATCTAACGGTTTGGAAATTCTTGTATATATCTCAAGATCTAAGATGAATCAACGGCTGAAATTTGGTGATAGAGCCATTTTGGATTGTTTAAATATTATTAACGGTTTGGATCTTGATTGTGGGACCCAAAAGATGCATTAAAAATGCAAAAAAGGGGCCAAAACAACATCAATGTCTCAGTCACTGTACAAGCACTGTAGCTCCTCCTTTCCACTCATGCATGGATTCACTTGGTCCAACAGGGGGGGTCTGATCGTGGAAATAATCACATGAGAGGAAAACTCATGTCATTCCTCTTAAAATCCTCTTCCAACCAAACATGGAAAATCCTCAAAAACGCGGAAAACGGAGAGGATTCCACTGCCAAGCCCTTTGCCAAAGGTGTCATAAAAGTAATTTGCAAAGCTGCACCTCTTTACTTTATGTCCTTTTGTCTTTTCCTTTTTTTTTTAAAATAAATATCAACCTTATTCCACTCTTTAAATATTTATCTTATATTTTAGATTGCAACATTTAATGAAAGAGAAAAGAATTTTTTTTTTTAAAACTGAATAAAAAGCTATAGTTTTTATATGTGGATTTTATTTAATTTTTAGCCACGATGTTTGATTTGAGCCACTTTATGTGCTATTGTTATAGCTTTTTTCGTTTAATCCAAGTGATCTCATTTTTAATTTTAATATGATAATATCATCTGTGTAGGTTATGACATATGCATTTTTGATAAGGTTATCACATTTATCAATATGCTTCGCATATTTGGGACAAGGAAACGAGGACAAATCGACATGGATAGACTATACGGCAACATTTATTGTTAAAACCTTACAATCCAATTTTAAATGTTCATTTGTTTAACTATAAAATATCATCTCTTTAACTCATTAATTGTGCAATAGTAAAAGTATGCACTAAAAAGTATGAATCTCCCATCTCCTCTCTCCCGCCAAACTTTGTATCTCAAATGTTGTTGATTGCTTAATATGATCAATAATATACCGCAAGTGAACAACTGCCATTTTTCGAAACAATGGCAAATACGGGTCGAGCCCACATGGAGTGAGTCAAGAGAAACTTTTTAATTTCAGAAAACTTATGTAGATAGTGAATGTGAGAGCATAAAATTAATAACAACAGTAGTAAAATAACAATAAAACTACCAGAGTGATAAAACTGATCAAATAGGAATTCATTAAGTACTCAAAATTCCTGTTTTTATCAAAAACACTCAACTTGTTCAATCATTTGCTTCAGGTCAAGACCAAATCAATGCATCAAGAACTCAATAATTTAGCTTTGAAAATCTAGTTTCTCTCTTCTTAAATAGATCCATATTTTCTTTTCTAACAAAAACATGCAAAAACCAAAGACCTTTTTTCCCTTCATCAAAGTATTAAATTTATCTAAGCATCACCCATCAAATATAAGCATGACCCATAAAAGAAAACACGGTCTTAAGCATGGCCTATCAAACGTAAGCATTAATGATCAAAGATATATTTCAATATTAAAAACTAAGCATTGAAGACAACGACTACTATGAAGACAAGCGAATAAATCAGTAAATCAATAGCATGAACAGCCAGGCAGGCTTAATGAAAAAGAAAGAAGCAGAAAACTGAACTTCATCTTGCGCCCTAAACAAGGTGAGGGTGGGCCCCACCACAACTTAAACTTGTCGAAGTTAAAACATCGATTTTTGGGCCTCGGATGGTTTCAACAAAGAAGGAAAAAATGATTCTCGAAAAATCTAGTTTTTAAAAAGTACAAATTTGATATTGTTCTGAGATCTTGGAATTTGGGCCTAGGTTTAATGTGGAAAGACTGTTTTGCCCCTGAGGCTAGAAAAATTGGTTTTTGGAGCTTGGATTTGTCACGGAGTGAACACGAAAGTCCTAGGGAATGATGAGATCAATCAAATGAACCGGAAATGAGAGTTTTCGGGAATCATAAAGAACCTCCCCTCGATGACCACACAAAACACATATAACTATAAGGTCACAAACTAGGTTCACTGGCTCTCAAAACTCCCCAAAGCTAAAGAAAATCTGTTCTAACTCACAAACATAGCCAACTTAATTATCGCTATTCCAAAAATTAGGGGTCGGGGTCTTACAGTACCTAGCCTTAAGGGCTAAGGCCGGGTGAAGGTTGAAAGAAATAATTTTTTATATTATTATATATAATAATCTCTCTATACTATGATGCTAGCCCTCCTCTATTCGTGCAAAGAACACGTGCAATGCAAAAGTCAATCTTTTTGTGTCATTTCTAAAAGAACGCACGAAACAATTTACTTTATCATCAGATAAAAATATTATTTAGGATTAATAATTTGATAGCATTGTGACATGAAATTATGAAATGGACGACACCATTAAAAATTTAGCACACTAACTATAGTTACATATTTAAGTAATATGCCTAATTTTATTTGTCGTCATGCTATTAATAAGATTGTTGCAATTAAAGTTCAACTAGTTATAGTCTTTTTTCCCAGTTTAATTATGCCTTACTTCTTTTTTATAGAGCGATAATATAGACCATCAAAACCTGTTTGACAAGTCTCATCTAATTCAATTAGATTTATAGTTAGTAAAAAAAGACATTAGAACTTTTCTAAATAGATTATTTAGTATTTGTGGTTCAAATAGACATTAGGCCACTTTTGAATTAGCATTAACCCTAACTTGTAATTCTTTGGAATATCACCATTAGATTTTGTAACAAAGCAATTAAACTTTTGCTACCTAAGATGAATGATAGATGATTTGATGCATTTGCACATGGGTCAATGTCACAAACTTGAAATCCACATATGGCGTCCACTTGAATGAAAAACAATCATGGAATTAATGAGATAGGAAGAAATTGGCATCAATCAATTGCTAGTGGCTAAAGCTCAAATCCACAGAGTGATGATGTTGATGGCCATCCATCTAAAGTCTTAATCATCATTGTTCACATTAATAGTAAAAATTTGTCTAATTAATGACAACTTAAATTTCCTTTTCATGGAAGAATACACTGGTGTTGGGCAGATGTAGAATTAAACATAAATGGCAATATTAGGTTTTACGGGGATATCCATAAAAGATTTCACCTAAGATCGGTTATTAATTTTTGACAAGAAATTAAGGCTCTACCATTAATTGCCAATTAGAGGAGTATTTCTTATAACTTTTTAGTAAAAACCCCTATATATATATATATATATATATATTTATATATATCTATCTATCTATTATATTATAGCCATCTCAATCTAGCTAAGCGAAGCGTTAGCTCAGCCCTCAAGGCTGCGGGTTTTTCAAAATTGGGCCTACCCTACCCTCGGGCTTTAAGACAAAAAGAAAAAAATCCCTCGCTTTGTGGGCTTTTGAAGGCTGAGACAGGCCCGGCCCCAAAGTCAAAAGGGCTGAATTGATATCCCTAGTTCTACCTATCGTTATCATCCTATTGCATTAGAAAAAAAATAAAAGAAAAAAAAACCCATACTCAACCCAATTATTAGTATTCTACCAAAGACGAAGAAAAACAAATTATCTATAGTGTGCATTAAAGAGGTTCCATACCAGAATATTTCGGATTAGAACCCCAAGGCAGCGCTTTGGAGGCCTATTGACATTGCAAGCAAACGGTATCAACTCTCAAATGATCTGGGTTTTCTGGCCCCACACCCATTAGTTGGAGTCCATTTCTAGAAGAGTTTCCATTGTTCCAAAGCAAACTCAAATTTCTACATTTGGTAACTTTATATTGCTAGAGAAAGTGAGATGAAATGTCAACTCAAGAGAGAAAAGAGGAGAAGAGGTAAAATAAAAAAGTACTAATTTTCATTTTAAGAAAAAAGAAGATTTTATCAGAAAAATCAGCTAAGATGCGAACTACAGCAAAAGACCCTCTTAACTTCCCTTGCATAGAAGTGGTCCAAGGGAGGGTCGATATTGGCCATCCGCTGGGACCTTTAAAATGCAAAAAACCCTTTTTTCCCCCTTGTCTTCTTCGTCCTCTCTCCCCCAAACCCAATGGGTTTGTACTGATTTGTAGATATTGGTAATAATGTGGCTTATGATAGTGATATTTAAAATTTAGAATATATGGTATAACTGAAATGAAAGGTTAAGAAACTCTCATTACAGTGGAATGAATGCCACACACATGGTTTGTTTTCCATATGTAATAAACACATTTCGTTGAGTTTTCTTCTGGGAAATAAAGGCTTATCTCAAGTTATATGAAGATGCAAAGTGTAGCTGTCCAATTAAAATGCTCATTTTTAGCATATCCTCCAAGAGGAGGATGAAGTAATATTTTCCATAGTTAGAGATGAAATGATGAGTCCGGGCCTGTTTAGCATTCCCATGGAATGAAAATATTAAAAACGTGTTTGGTCCAAACTGTCATGACCTGAGCCTGAGATTGGATTACTAAGGACTAATCCCGAGTTGTGAGATCATCATACTTACTCCTATAAACCTTGAATTAACCGAAGTTAAGACGAAATCCAAAAGGGATCAATTATTCGTACCTGTCAAATGTACATTTTGCCGAATACATATATATATTTATACACACACACACACACACACACACACACATTGACGAAACAATTAATTGAACCCTTACTTTACATCAAAAGTAAAGTCCAATATACACAATCCATTTTCTATCGAAGTCAACAACTGCATAATCAAATACAATGCAGGTGACATCTATTTACTATCCAAAATAAATACACAAAATTCTCTCAAACGTTTCCAAAAGATTCTATCTATTGCCACTTTGGTTCAAGTCCATTCGATTAGATCTTCTGGAGGTATCGGATGGCCTTCCTACGCTGGCGGCACGGCCTTTGCATTACTAACACGGGCAACTGGGCCTGTAATGTTCATCAGTAACACCGTGAACACGACGGTTCAACAATGTATACACAGATCTATGGTAGTACATGCTATATATGTCAATTTATCAATCCAACAGTTCCAGACAATCAATCTACAACAATGCCATGTACAATGGAATCTAGTCATAACAATTACTAATTTGGCAACTAGCATAGCATTGGTTTCATTCAGTTCTTCCTGATGGAAGCAGTCACTCATTTCATTTTCATTTAGTGATTACATTGAGCACTTACTAGGTGACTTATCAAGTGGGACTTTTAAGTCCATAACATGTGGCTTTTCATTACATGATTTATCAATGAGAGACTTTTCAGTCCAATATTATCAGGTAACTTATCAATTCAATGACTTTTCAGTCCAATATTATTAGGTGGCTTATCAATTCAGTAACTTTTCAGTCTATACTGTGTGGGATCTACCAGTGTTTTGATTAGAGATTACTGGCATTATCACGGAACTCCGGAACACCCCATTCCATCTACTGCATTAGGATTGTTCATTAATTCATTGTTACCTTTAATAATTGTTCATTATTCAGTGTTACATTTAGTAATTATTCATTATTCAACCATTAGTTCAGTGCAGTTTTATGACGAGCTTCAAAAACCACTATGTAGTGCTAGACTCATAAATCAAATCAATCAGCTATTCTATCCAGACTTTCAACCAATTCCGAAACAATTATCTAAACCAAACAATTGAGTGAAACGTTCGTTATCAATGTACGTGACACTATAGATGGCATTACTTTAATTAAATTTGTACATTAAGATAATTTTAGCTAACACTTATGAAGGTTTAGATACCACTAACATTGGCCTTAGTGGTTAGGCCTTCAATTCAGAAAAAATCAGAACTCAGTCTGAAATTTTTCTCAAGTTCGGTTACCTTGGCGATTACCTGTCGGCTAACCGAATTCTGGATGGCAGCTAATCGAATTACATTCGGTCAGCTTTCCAAAACCCTATAGTTTCTGACACATTTTCTCAATTCGGTCACCACGTCGATCACCTACTCGGCTAACCGAATTCTTGAATTTGGCTAACCGAACACTTCTCGGTTACCCTACGGTTAGCTTTCCAGACGCTTATCTTCTGATGGAATTCCTGACTTAATTTCGATCACCTTGCGGTCACCACTCGGCTAGCCGAATTCACTAATTCAGCTAACCAAAATTTGTCGGTCAGCTCACGGTTAGCTTTCCAGAGGTTGACATTTTCTGTGAATCTCAACCCAGATGGGTTGGTCAGCTAGCGGTCAGCCGAACTGCTCCCAAAACTTCATTCTAAGGATTCAGAAATTCTAAAGCAAACATGGAATTTGAGCTCCTTGAGCTTAAATCATGTCAATAACATCTTAATTCATAAAAGGTGCATATATTTGCCTTGATTGAAGATTAATTGACCCAAAGCCCTTTGTTGAGCTTGATCCTAGGTGGAAACTTCTCAACTTGAAACCCTCTTTCCAAGCCTATCTTCATGAAAACATTCAAGATAAAAGTCCTATGAGCTATTTGAGTTAAAAATCATTCCTAAGTACTCAATAGAACTTGAAAACTCTAAAAAGAGATCAACTACCTACTTGTCGTCATTGTGGAGAGAAATTTGGACTTTCTCTCAAGCTTTAACTTTAAGAAATGGAAAGAGAAGATGGAGAAGATGAGGTGGATGAAGTCCTCTTCACTTGATGAAGAAAATGAAGGAAGAAGAAAGAATAAAAGGGGGAAGAGAAAGTGCCTAGGGTTTGCTTGAGATAGAAATGAGTGAATGAACTCATTGTAGTTCATCTCAATCCTTATAAGGGATCCTTTTGCAATTAGGCCCTCCACTACTTTACTTCTCTCAACTTGAGTCAAAAGAAGGGTCATTTGATTTGTTTCTCGTCAAACGATTTTGAGTCTTTTATGAAAGTTAACGTACTCATCAAGAGACGCGTGTTGGTATCAAGAGTTTCCATATTCGACAAAATACGCGGAAATTCGTATTTACAAAAAAGTCCTTGTTCTCCTAGTTTCAGTCTAAAATCCATTCAATTCATTTAATAGCCTTGATTATCATTCCGTTAAGCCTAAATCATTCATTTTAGGCTAATTCAATTTCATTTGGCCATAAACCATCATTAACTTAGTTAAGCATAGTTAATTAGCCTTAATTTCCAATCAATTGGAGTTAATCTTGATTAACTCGGGATGGGGTCTAACACAAACAAATTAAGCGTTTCCTTATAATGTGCCCAGGGAAAACAATTTCCACGAGCGCAGAAAACTCTCGGAACAATCAAAATTCGATTTTTCATCGAGAATGCTGGGAGAGTAAAAAAAATAAAATAAAATGAAATGCCTTCATCCACATGTGTCATAAAATCCCTCCATCACTGAAACGTACCTCCAAACCTCTCAGATGGTCTTTCACTCACCTCCGTCTTCCACGTCAAAACCCAACAACCTGTCACTCTTGGTTTCTTTGCCCCCAAACCCACAAGCCTCTCTCTCCCTAGTGCCCTCAACCCCGCCCAACAAAACCCTCCTTGTTTTCTGTATTTTCTGTATTTGCCTCTGCCCTTGCCAGCAGGTTCTCTCTCTAGATCTCAACCCTCCTTGTGTCAATCCCTCCCTTTCTATGCCAATTGTACAGTTTAAAACATGCCTTACTTTGATTTTAGGGAGATCATGGAATCTGTGATGCCAAAATACAAATACAAAAAGTAGAATCATAATTTTTTGGGATTTTCAAACATGATTATGCTAATACAAGTATATATCCTTTACCTTACAAGACATTTTTGGGATTTTCAAACATGATTATATGTGCTGCTTTGATTTTTTTAGAACAGATCTAAAATAACATTGCCAAGCAAGAAAAGCTTAGCCCATTCTCACTCGGGGAATATTCTCAGCACAACCCATTTTCAGAATAGACAGATTATCAGCACATATGAAGGATGCCAAACCTGCACTATTCTTCAGTGATCCTTACCCTTATATTTCTGTTCTTATATTAAAATTTTAAAACTCACCCAAAATAAGCATTTCAAATGGATTCGCTGCACGGTATTTTTTCAAACGAAGTTTGGTGCCAAGGGAATCCTCAATTCAAATAGCAAGAATATTCAATTGTAAGTATGGCTAGCTCAATGGAAGAAGATTTGCACAAATGTTCAACTCAAGGACAAACTTTCAGGCGACAAAAAACAACTAGGATGCCCCAAATTAACACACTGCTTTCCGGACTAGCTTTTGTGGAAACCCATTTCCAATCTTTTGAGCTTATATTGGTTTCACAGCCAGTGCAGACGCTTCTGGCATCTTTCCTCGATCTTGTCAACAAACTTGAAATCATTGACAGGCGAGTGGGACCCACTTACTCAATCCAACACCTCAGGATTTACGTCCCCGATTCAATGAACCAAACTTCACTCTAGAGGATGGGTGGTCAAGCTTTGCATACTCCCAACCTACCGCTGTCGGCACCCAACATACGCAGAACAAACTTGATTCTCCATATAATTGGAGGAGAAATTTTGAAAAAAATCTTTAAGTTTTTTTCTTATTTCGAAAAAAAGATACAAGTCTCAAAACTTTTTAAAATATTCTATGAGTTATCCAAAAGTTTTCAATTAAGGTCATTTGTATATCTAAAGATATTGTTTATAATTTTTTTTCTCATTTAGAAAAACATCCAAATCACCCTTTATTGAAATAAAACCCCCTTTAATTCCTTTATATTCTCCTTATTTCTTTTGTCGGCGTCCTCATGGTGATAAAAAATAACTAGTATCTTCATGACAATCCGTGCCGAATCTATGTCATGGCTTTAAATGAAGGGTATTTAAAAAAAATGAAGGAAAGAAATCACCAAAAGTTATCTTTAAATGGCTCTATGCCCTTAATTAAAAGATATAATTAGCGAAAGGTCCCTCATATAGGACTTGTAAGGTCTCCAGTCCATTACTTTTCCTCTAAGGCCTGTAGTCCATGCAGCTTGGACATATTTCAGTGAAAGGTCCCTAGACACGTCAGCTCATGGAGAGAGTACCATAAACACGCCACCTCATACATTTTCATAACTGATTTGCCCTTTCAACTGATTATGTATAAAATTTTAAAATTTGAAATTTTAAACCTTCCATTCTCCCTCTTCTTCTTCTTTAAACCGGACATGGACATTGACAGATTGTATCTCAACAATTGAGATCAATCTTTTTTTTTTTTTTTTTTTTTTTTTCAGAGAACAAGATTGGGGTTTTTCAGAAAAGTAGCATCGCCAAACGTTGCTGCTTCCTTAGCCCACACGTCGTTGTCGGAGAGGAAGAAGAAGACCCTTGCAACCTTGCCTAGGTTCTGTTGCAGACTTGCAGAACACGAAATAAAGAAGAAGATGATCTTCTGCGCCATCACTGGATTTCTTGCGCCACCGTCCTTCCTGCGTGTCGTCGGAGAAGAGGGATCGCCACCGAACGCCGTGCCATGCCATCGCCGGCGTCGAGGAAGAAGGCGAACGGAAGATGGCTTTTGTGTTTCTGATTCTAGAACGAAGAAGAAGAAGAAAGTGGGCCTGGGCTCTGCAGCAGTTTTGGGTTGGTTTCAGGTCAGGTTCGACCTGACCTGTTCCAGAATTCCATCCCCATTCTAGTTAAAGTTAAATTTATCTGATTTTTGTATTTTTTGTCAAATTTATTTGAGTTTTGGACAAAATCTATTTGAGTTTTTGGCTATTGATTTGACTTCTGGAACAAATTTATCTGAGTTCTAGACAAATTTATCTGAGTTCTGGACAAATTTATCTGAGCTTCTGGTTATTTATCTGACTTCTGGAACAAATTTATCTAAGTTCTGAATAAATTTATCAGAGTTCTGGACAAATCTATCCGAGTTTTAAGCTATTTATCTGAGTTCTGGAACAAATCTATCTGAGTTATAAACAAATCTATCTGAGTTTTGGGAAAATTTATTTGAGTTTGAAAAATATAGGTGAGTTTCTGACAAATTTATCTCCATTTAAAAAAAATTTAACTGAGTTTTTGAACGAATCTTTTTGTGTTTTTGGAAAATTTATTTGTATTTTCTTAGATCTATTTGTGTTTTTGAATTTTATTTATGTCTTTTGAAATTTATTTGTATTTTTAAAATAAATTTAACTTAGTTTTTGACAAAAAGACTTGAGTTTTTTGCCACATTATTCACTAATTTGGAAAATTGGGTTATCTTAGTTTTGGCAAATGTATTTGCATTTTTTTTAAATTTATTTTTTTTTAATTTTATTTACGTCTTTTGAATTTTATTTGAGTCTTTTGAAATTTATTTATATTTTTTTGAAATTTATTTGATCTTTTGAAATTGATTTTCATCGTTTGAAATTTATTTATATTTTTTGAAATTTATTTGTGTCTTTTTAAATTTATATGCGTTCTTTTGAAATTTATTGTTTTTTTTAATTTATTGCCTTTTTTGAGATTTATTTACGTTATTTTGAAATTTATTTGTGTGTTTTTAGAATTTATTTGAAAATATCATTAATGAGATTCCATTTTTCGTGGCCGATTAAGTGGTAGTTGACTATTATTAATGGGATATCCCACCAATCATGGAATATGATCTAAAGAAATGATAAATTAGACATATCAGATATGAGAATGTCTTAAAAGACCTTTAGCTGCATAACTTCTTTTTGTAGAGGATTTGCAACAAAGTCATACATTGAGGGACCTCTCGCCGAATGCTCCTAATTAAAAACTCATTGAAAAGCTCTTATACTAATTTAAAATTTATATCTTTTTTTTAAATATGGAAAAAACTTAAATCCTTATTTTATATCTTCTCTATATTTAATAATACCGACCCCATGACTTCGACCCCCTCGACTTGATCCACTGTTAATTTGAAATTGCACTAGCTTACTCCACTGATCATGGATTTATTGCCATGACTCTGACTGAGTCCGGGGGTTTACCGTTTGGTCCAATACCCTTACGCCACGTGTAAAAAACCACGTCGGCACTGTCTACTTTGGAATCAAAAAACAGGAAAGAAGGGGGTCTTTTTTGAAAATGCAGAAAAGTTGATGAAACGAAAATGACCCTCGCTGTATCGTTTTCCTGGATCGCTTTCTCCAAGAGGTGTAAAGCTTCTAAGTCATTCGTCTACTATCTGATGATTTGAATACTTCAAGCACAATTTCGACCGTCAATGCAAATCTAACGGTCCCGATCTTCCTCCATCATTTGTTGGAGCCATGGAAGGGCGCGGCGATTTTCGTTCTCATGTTCGAGTTTCTCGGTGTTTATGATGAGCTCCAATCTCAGCCGTCCATCTTGCCTGGAAACGCAATCATCATGGTCGCCCAATGATCTAAACACAGATTGTGAAACCGAGAAATGAAAACAAAAGATTACCCATTTCTAGTATCAAAGCAATGTACGAGGTCCTGCGTTTCTGAAAGGCTCTACGGCTTAGTACCCCAGCAATCAAAAGGACAAGACCAGAGCCAGCTCCTCGTGCCAGAGAAGCAGTGCTTCCCCACAATCCCTCCAACGAGATCAAGGATCCCACATGGGATTGTGAAGCAGAAATCTTTCAACGAATATGATCTAATGGATTATGGGGCCCATGGCCCACCTAATCGAAGATCAGACCCACACATCTGAGTGTGGACCCTTGGGCGACCATAATGATGTAGCTCGATGATGTAGCACTTTTGTGGAATGGGACATGTGGGGCCCGCCATCAGCACAAAAGGTGTGACTCGTGATCGTGACTGAAACCCACCAATATTGACGTTGGAGAAGACGAAAGACTTCTTTTTATTTTTGAAAAAGGTCCTTTTTTTTTATTTCTTTTCATTTCAAGGAAGTTAGAACGTCAATAGTAGAGCGAGCATTGTACAGGTGGCAATTTGTCATTCGTCCAAACAGGGGATTCCGGACTCTTGACCGAAGGTATTAGGATCCGGATCCCCTATTTGGTCGAAACAGAAAGCCTGGTTGGACCAATCAGGAAGTGCTACATGGGATGAGGGTTTTTTTTAAGAGATGGAATTTTTTTTGAAAAGATGGGATATGACTTCTTAACCCAAGTGGCACCACCGATTGGTCTAAACACGACGTGTTTGGACGGGATCCGTTTTCAATATATTGGCACGCCATTTCGGACACAATAACATCAGCTATCTACTCTCTAGGGTCGCCCATCAAATAAATCCAAACTATTCAACAAGCTCGTGGGGTAAAGACTGCAGAGTGTCCCCTGGTCATGACTCACGTGAACGCCTCTCCCTCTTCCAAGCTGGGTCCCTCTCTTGGATCCACGTTGTGCAATTAGAGACGTTTTCAATTCAACAACCCCCATACATCACCAAGTGCCACCAACACACTATAAAATTCCACATGCCCAAAAGCATGAACCCACAAAAACACCACAAGAAGCCAACACCAAAGAGAAACTGTAGGAGAAGACGAGCATCTGTTATTTCCATGGATTCTTTGTCTATCATCCTCATCTCTCTCTCCCTTTGTGTGGGTGTGGCTCTTGTGACCACCCTCTTCACCAAACCCCACAAGAAAAGGAAGCTCCCACCAGGCCCTCCCCTGATCTACAACCTCGAATGGCTAACCAAGTCCATGTTCGAGCTAGAGCCCATCCTCCGCCGGCTCAGCTCCAAGTACGGGCCCATTTTCACCATCCTCCAGGGACCTCGCACTCACATTTACATCTCCGACCATTCCCTTGCTCACAAGGCACTCGTCGGGAAGGGATCGACATTCTCCGACCGACCGCCTGTCTCGGAGGCAACCCGAAAACTCACCAGCAACCAGCACAACATCAGCCATGCGGGGTAGCGTATAATGAATTGGTTTTTTCAAAGTTCTTAATTTCAAAGATTTCAACTAACTTTTTCTTTCCTGTTTCTCAGAGACCGGCCGTAAATTAGATTTACAATGTTATTAATAAAGAAGAATAGAAAACAAATAAAGGAGACAAAGTTTGAAAAAGAGGAATGGGCTTCACTAGTAACATACAGTGCCATGTACCTCTTGTTTTGTATTTATAACTATACGGGACAATTATCCTAAAATAGGTTTTAAACCTGACAATCGGCCTATAACTGTAGGAAAATGTGTATTTACAGCAGAACTTTTCGTCTATAGGATATCGCACATTGCAATAACCTAGGGATGTATTATACGATAACCTATGTCGCAAGATTATCCTATCCCATCCAAATTTGGTATTATGTAAGTTACGCTTTTTCCAAATTTCTCGATAACCGTGATAGATCAATGGTTCAAATTTGGTGTCATAGTAGTTATTACACTCATACAGCTATTAAACGGTTTGGATGCTGGTTTGGTGCTCAAACAGTCGAGGAAAAAAATTAAAAAAAGGGACTATTCAAGTTTCATTTATTCTACTGTGACAGTGTCATATGTGAAATCAATGGTTCTAAGGTTTTTCTTCATTTTTGGTAGTTATATATTAAATCGGATGCTGAAAATCTTATGGTTAGCCGTTTTCAGTATTTCAAAGAAGATTAACGATCTTGATTGTGATTTGGGCCCCACAAAAGTTAAAAAAATAGATGTGTGGTTATTTGGTTTTTATCAAATATCTAGAAATTTGGTATATGGACCATGTTTGAGTGTATTAATGTTTCCGACGGTTTGGATCATCGTTAATGGTCCATAGTTCAACAAAAATTAAACAAAGCATTAAGGGAAGCATTACCGTCCACGGCACTGTGTAGCTCCGCAAGTCTTTCGGCTTAAGATTGTGCGATATCCTACATTCCTAGGATATCGTAATGTGGGATATCCTACAGGGATGCAATTTTGCGGTAATTACACTTTCTTCGACAAATCTGTGGTGATTGTCGGGTTTTAGACATGTTGTATGGTAATTGTCCCTATTTATATTGAGTGTCTCTTCATTGTACAGATCTTCCTCAATAGATTTATACTAGAGTCTACAAAATATTTAAAAGAATATAAAATACAAGATTTATATTGAGTTTCTCTTCACTGGACATGTCTTCCTCAATAGAAATCTACATTCTAGAGTCTATATAATGTTTAATTAAAGGGAGTTGCTCTTGTGAGAGTTACTTTTACGGTACCATTAGAGTAAGGGGTGGGACCCACATATTTAGACTGTTGACATTGGATATGGATATAAGGGCTCACACCATTACTTTCATACTACCGTGAGAGTAACTCTTATAGGAGCATATCTCATATTTTAAAAGAATATAAAATAAAAAATTTGATGATACATAGGAGTGCAATCCACCCATATAGTATTTCAAATCTCCATACGGTTTGTCATAAATGACTTTTCTACTTTACAATGATTGTGTAGATAGTTGAATGACTGTACCAAATGGTCGAAATCTGATATCTCCATTGTGACTTTGTGTTGACATTTCAAATGTTGACTATGATGGCAATGTAGCCGCCTCTATTGTGAACTTTGATTCTATGTTGACCGATCTTGTAGATCTTGTAGAAACAGTGGGGCTGGTTGCTTTGAGAGACTGGGACCGCAAGTGTGGAACTTGTGGTCTTGCTTATCAATTAGGATTTAAATTTAAGATCTGATTAGGTTAATAATATCTCTTGTAGTTTAGCCAAGTGAAAAAAAGATAACAGTACATTTGTTAAAATACAATACCCAAAGGTTTTTTTTTTTAATGGAATCCCCAATGTTTTTATGTAATAATAATATTCCTCATGAAACAAAAAAAAAAAAGGTGTATGTATATTAGAATGGATATTCAGTTGTTTGTGTTTATTATACCCAAGAGATTCTGGCAGAGATGTAAAAATATTGATGATTTTCATTTTCACTTTTGTTATAGGTATGGTCCACTGTGGCGCCTCCTTCGCCGGAACCTCATGTCTGAGATCCTCCACCCGTCCAAGGTCAAGATCTTCCCCCATGGCCGTGAGTGGGTGCTCAAGATGCTGATTGAAGAGGTTAGACGTGAAGCCGATTCAGGTGAGGCCGTCTTTGTTGCTGAAAGCTTCCAGTACGCCATGTTCTGCTTGCTCCTGTTCATGAGTTTTGGACAGAAGCTCGACGAAAGTACTGTGAAAAAGATCAAAGACATTCAACAATCATTGCTTGCGAGATCCCCTATCTTCAACTCCTTACTCTTCTTTTCCAATATTGTAAAGATACTATTTCGTGGGAGATTGAATGAGCTTATCAAAATTCGCCGTGACCAAGAAGAGCTGCTTCTTCCATTGATAAGAGCACGCAAGGATAAGAACCAAAACCATCAAGACGACAATACCTTTCTCTTCAGCTATGTTGATTCGCTTCTTGATGTGGAGCTTCCAGACGAAGGGGGTAGAAAGTTCACTGAAGGTGAGATTGTAAGCCTGTGTTCGGAATTTCTGAGTGCAGGAACTGACACCACATCAACATCCCTACAGTGGATCATGGCTAATTTGGTTAAGAACCCTGCGATACAACAGAAGCTGGTGGATGAAATAGAGAGAGTGGTGGGGAAGGAGGCAGAGATTGTAAGGGAGGAGGACTTAAACACGATGCCATATTTCAAGGCCGTGATCATGGAAGGGCTGAGAAGGCACCCACCAAGCCACTTTGTCTTGCCACACGCAGTGTCGGAGGAGGTGACGTTTGAAGGGTATGTTATATACCAAAGGATGCTACCATCAATTTCTTGGTAGCAGACATGGGGATGGATGAGAAGGTGTGGGATGAACCCATGGAGTTTAGGCCAGAGAGGTTCTTAGATGGTGGTGAGAAGGTGGACATAACAGGG
The DNA here is from genome assembly GCA_028538565.1 of Umbellularia californica. Lineage (NCBI taxonomy): Eukaryota > Viridiplantae > Streptophyta > Magnoliopsida > Laurales > Lauraceae > Umbellularia > Umbellularia californica. The sequence continues at coordinate 12,587,498 of JAPQWN010000005.1, forward strand.
AGCAGGGAAATCAAAATGATGCCTTTTGGAGTAGGAAGACGGATATGCCCGGGGCTTAATCTTGCAATGCTTCATCTTCAGTACTTTGTTGCGAATCTGGTGAAAGAGTTTGAATGGAAGACTGTAGATGGAGAAGAGGTGGATTTGACTGAAAAGGAAGGATTTACTATAGTGATGAAGAATCCCTTGAAGGCAAAAATTACTCCAAGGAGAATGTGAGATAATAGAGCTGTTTTGCTCATTCCTGTGCTTTTTATGTAATTTACTTTTGAGTGCTTGTGCGTGCTACTAGTTTTGGAAGTCAGCGTAAGGAATAATGATGTTTTATTAAGTAATAATGATGTTTTATTAAGTAACGTATGTTTTTATGAATTGGGACAATTACCGTACAATAGGTTTAAACCTGATAATCGCCCCAAAGCTGTCGAAAAAAGTGTAATTACCGCAGAACTGTTCGTCTACAAGATATCCCACATTGCGATATCCTAGGATGTAGGATATCGCATTATCTGAAGCGGGAAGACTTGCGGAGCTACAGTGCCGTGGTCAGTAATGCTACCCTCAATGCTACCCTCAATGCTTTATTTAATTTTTGTTAAACTATGTGATTATTAACGATGATCCAAATCGTCAGAAACATTAATACGGTCAAATAAGGCTCATATACTGAATTTCAATCATTGATCTTTCTCGGATCTCGAGATATTTGATAAAAACCAAATAACGACACAGTTTTTTCTTTTTTGAAATTTTGTGGGCCCCATAATCACCATCGAGATCGTTCATCTCATTTGAAATATTGAAAAAGGCTGCCCATAAAATCTTCAGCCTCCAATTTAATGTATAGCTACCAAAAATCAAGAAAAATCTTAGAACCGCTGATTTCACATGTGACATTATAACAGTAGAATAAATGAAACTTAAACAGTTCTTTTTTTTTTTTTTTTTAAATTTTTTCTTGAATGTGGGACCACCAAACCACCATCCAAACCGTCGGATAGGTGTACGAGTGTAAGAACTAACATGGCAACAAATTTGAACTGTTTATCTATTGGTCGACACTTAGATGTGCAACGCTTAACCGTAAGACTACGGTGTCGTCAAGTAGTAAAGAACTCAAGAGTCCGGATTATCGATCCCATAGAGAGAGGATGGAAAAAGCAATGAATCCAATTTAAGTAGAATTGAACTAAGATATAGCTAATATAAACAAATGAAGTGAAAAAATAAAACTAATAAATTATGCAATATAAATGACTAATTAACAATCTAAAATATGAAATTAATAAGACTAAACTAGTGTATGAATGGTGATAGAAATAGAAGATTTTAGGTGAAGATGTGGTGTGAAATGTGTATGATTTTAAAACAAGTAGTGTAAAATGTGAATGATTTTCAAAACAAGGATTCAAATTAACAATAATAAAAACAAGAGTTTAAGCAATCCAAAATCCACTAAGTATGTAATTAATCAAATCAATACATGTTCTAATTCAACTCCCAAATCTACAATTCAATTAGTAATCTCTTGCCTTATTGGATTGTATGATATAGCAATGAACATTAAAGTAAAGAAAATTAAAAGCCAAGATCTTAGATCATAACCTAACTACCCTAGCAATTAATCATCAAAATCAAGATACGAAAGATCAAAGATAAGAGCTCTAAAGCATGTTATGTGAAAGAACTTAATCCAACTACAAAGAATCAATTGAGATTCTCCAAGCATCAAGTGTAGAGATAGAGCATGAGAAATGATAGAGATTAGCACAATTAGATCTAAAATCTACTAATCAATTAAAGCACAAGTAGGGAATTTAAATTAAACGTGCATGTAATTAAACTAATCACATTACTTAGCTTCAAAAGGAGGGCCTAATCCAAGAGCATTAGCAACTAAATATCAAGAAAGAGTTCCAAATCTTCATTAATAATCTTCAATTACACACTCTCTAAATTAGTTATAAAGAAGCTCTTAATTACAATCTAAAAGTAAAAATAAAATTGCAAAATGAGTAACTTGCCAAAAAATAATATGCAATTGTTGGGATTTAAACCCATAACCTTTTTCATACCAACCTAAGCTCTAACCATTACACCAACCAATCCTTTGTATTAAAAAATGACTTCTTTTGTCCTTAAAGTCTTTTCCTCTTATTTCGAAATTCTTCAACTCTTCTTAAGATTTATTCATGAAACTTCTTTATTGAAATCTCTTCTTGATGCCTTGGGACACTAGCCGGAAGATTGTGATAGTCGCGGGGTCCACTTACACAAGAGAAATTACATAAAAATGTGTTATAAATAATCGGATTTATGCATGATAATCTGATAATCCGTTATTGTGATAGAATGATAAAACCTCTGTGTAAAGCAAATGATATGCATATTAGATGTCGATAAAATTTGGGCTAATGAGGGGTAAAATATGCAATATTTAACACGCATCAAACCCCCAAACCTACATTTTTCTAGGCCCGAGCAAAAACTATGAAGAAAAACTAGACTATATGCAAGAAAACACGGTAAAGATCCTATCTCGCTTTCATAGGAATCGTGGCTGCCCTTAGCTCATGTAACAAGCCATTAAACCCCTAGGCTTCCCCTAATGGACGAGTTTTGTCTCGAGAGGGTTTTTAGCTAATAAATCCCACAAAATTGCTTTTATTTTGAAAAGAAAATACTTTTGATGTCCAACAGTCTTTTGTAAGCTAATAAGAATGAGTACTGAGTTAGGAATGCTAGCCAACTCCTGAAGATATGTCAGTCAATACCTAAGTCTCATTGTGTATGTGTGCGTATTTAGCCAATAATCATACAATCTTCAAGTCGAAGCTCACACAACCTTAATCTCCTTCGAAATACATTTTGCCTTGACTACAGCCTTATAGGTGATACTTCTCAACAATGGAAGCACACAGATTTTACTGACTAATTCTCAATATGTGAGTATGAACAAGGCTTTCTCAGTATATGAGTATGAACAAGGCTAAGGACTCACATAATTGATGAAGAACAGAGCTTATGTATAGAAGGATTGATCTCATAGAACAAGATATAACCAATATAAGGTGGAAATGCACACTCAATTTCTCACTCATTCAACACCAAACCTTTCCTATGATCCAATAGGTTTTACATAGGTTGTAATGGGGTTTGGGATAATAGGTAGGATAAGGGTTAAATGTTGTTAAGGGTTCTTGAGAAGGTAAGGGTATTCAGCTCTTCATAGGAAGGTCTTCCACTGTCTTCACTTCTTCCTTTTGCTTTGTGTTCTTTATTCCATTCTATCTCTTTTTTTTTTCTTTGGTTTCCTATATCTTTTTTTTTCTTTGGTTCTCATTTCTATTTTTTTCTCTTTTTTTTCTTCTTTCTACTTTTCTCTTTGGTTTCAACTTTCAAATTCCTTTATTCCTTTGTCATCTCTTTGTAAAACATCTATCTTTTGGTAGCTCATTTGAAGTCTTCATTGCTAATGCTCAAATCCTTCATTTCTTCATGTATCCTTACCCTTCTAAAAAAAAAATGGGCAAAAAAGGATTATATATATGTGGGTGATGAGGCTTAGGACAATGAAGAAATGTTTCTTGTAAAATAGCCTCAAGAGGGCTACTAAGGGTATAAAATGTAATAGGTGGATTCAAAACTTGGCTTTTTTTTTTCCAGAATGCCTATCATCTTCTCCGAAGTTCGGAAAAGTGATCATAAGCTACAAGTTAAGGTTTCTTCGCATTTTGATGTCACCTCTATGGTCAGAACAAGGAATAACACTTATAAGATCGGAAATGCTGGACTAACACTACTAGGAAAAAGGGCTTTTATATCGGTTACAAAAACTGCCCTATATCGGTTTTTCATATAACCGATATAATATCTTCAGTCATGGTTTTTTATATCGGTTAATAATGTTTTATATCGGTAAATTTTTTTTTATATATCAGTTACATAGTAACCGATATAATAATCGATATATATAATATCAGTCAACAAATATGTGATATTAATTGCTATATTTTATATCGGTTATTATGAAACCGATATTATATACACTATTAAAAAACAATAACTTATATCGGTTTTAAAAATTTATTAATATCGGTTATTAGTAAAACCGATATAATATGGTCTACCAATCGTCTGGGCGCACTGTAGTATTTTTAGACCCATGCAATTTTATAACCGACAGCTCCTCTTTGTGGCTGTTTTCATCTACAAAAAGCACCTAAAAAAAACCCGTCCTCTATTCATCTCCCGCCATCTCCCCTCTTTCCCTCCCGCCCTCTTCTCTCTTTTTCTCAAGCACGACATCTATCTATCATTTACCGAACCCCATCCCCTAAAGGCCATCTATCCATCACCGAACCCCATCTCTTTTTTTCTTTCTTCTTCATTTTCCCCAAGCCCCATCTCTCCATCAGTGAGCCCCATCTCTCATTTCCTTTCTTCTTAATCGGTTTTTCATAAACCCATCTTATCATCAAAATCTTCTTCTTCTTCATCAAGCAGTGCCAAATCTTGCGAAAATATGTTTAAGGGATTCTCTCAGTTATGAGCTTCTGCGCATGAAGAAATGGGTTGAGGTATTTTTCCTCTGTCTTGCTCTTTATACTATTGTTGATGCATGCGATTTTTTCTACTATGAATCATCCTCTTCACTGATTCACACCAAGATTCGCCCTAAACTCTAAGGGTTTCTCTCGGTTTGGCGTGTCTGTGCATGACGAGCAATAGTTAGGTCTTGGGCTCTTGGCCTTCTTTATATTGCTTTTGACCTATGATCTGGCTCCCATTATATAAAAAGGACATGAAGAAGGCATGTGTTTTCTCTTGAAAGGACCATGAGTTTTTTATTGGCTTCTCAGAAGATTTCTGTCATCATTTTGGGGAAGTTCGGAAGCATTTTTAGGGTCTTATTGCTATCTTCCTATCTATACTTTCTGTGATGGGTTCCAAGGATTTTATTGGTTACATTAGGTTGATGTTTAGATTTCGGAAGGTTGTAACCGAACTCTATGTCTTTGTGGTGGAAAATATTTGGAATCTGAAAATGGGTCAAGGGTAGTTTTTGTTCTTGACCTTTTTTTTTTCTTCTGCTTGATGTTAGTTCTTGACTTGTCATATTTGAGAAGTCTTTTCTTTCTCTGTGGATCTACTTTGTGCTGTTGTTGTGGATGCGGATTTGGTTGTTATTGTGTGTGCTGCGTTGCAAGTTCTGCAGTAGTGACCCTGTTTTTGCAGCTTGCAGTGCTTGAGCAGGGTGTAGTAGTCTTTGATAGTTAGTCTGCATTAGTTCTCAGGGCAGGCTCCTGTAGTGTTTAGTGTTTGTGCTGGGGCAATCCTAAGCTGCTGCCCTGTGGCGATCTTGGACGGTTGTATCTTGACCATTTTCTTAGGTGAGATAAATTTTGAGCTTTGTGTTATTTGGTTTTCATCATCTCAATATTTATGATGATTTTCTTCATTCTCTTATGTTCTCTTTCTTTTGAGTGATTATCCTTTCATAAAGCACTGTATGTGTAATATTGATTAATTTAGCTTTAATTTTTGGATACCCTGTAAATTTATTGTGATAAAAATGAATATTTATTAATGTCTGGATTAGTGTCAAAGTAGCCCCTAATCAGTTTTGGATTTTTTTTTTGTGAATATTGATTAATGTTTGGATTAGTGTCAAAGCAACCCCAAATCAGTTTTGGCTTTTTTTTACACATGGATTTGGTAGTTTGACAAGTAATGGCATGGATTATTACTAATATTTTCATGTTTGTGATTAAATTCTCTATAATTCTTTATTACATTGTATTATAATATATTTAAATAATCTTTAACAATGCAGTTCAAGTCTCTCTCAAATCTTCTTAAAACACTCCAGTTTAGATTTAAATTTAAATCTACATCTACACTCCTTAAAACCGCCCAAAAGATAACCCCAAATAAGCCTCATGCATGAAGAAGGAAACTTTCATTCCGATTGTTAAGGGATAACCATATCTTTCTCTTTAATTGAATTTGACTGAAAGAACACCATCTATATTCATATCTTCCTCTATCTCCATCTCTCTCTTGCACTATTCACGTTGGATTAGCATTCTATACGTCTCTCCTCCTCTGCTGTTCAAGGTATGTTTTTATGTGTTAATGATAATGATGGGGGTGGATTATGTGTTGGGCCATGTAGGGTGATCTTGACCATTAAGCTAAGGATGGAAGATGGTTGTGGCATACATAGATACATATTCTAACACACCCAAAATCCTGAATACTGACTTTCCCATTTTTTCCTCCTCCTTAGGATGGACTGATAGAGGTTGTTTATAGTCTTTGGTTGGGTTTCTTTATTCTTCTAGTTTTTAGAAGTTGGTGTAAAAAAATGTTAGCCAGTTCAGATGGATGTGTAATTATTTATATTTTTTTTTCTCAACATGTTAATAATTACAGTTCTTTTTTTAGATCTCCGTTCATAGAAAATTAGAAATGGCCTTGATTATTAGTTTTACTATATATTAAATTTTCAAATGGTTGATGAGGAAGTGTGGTATTTTTTATATGTGAAGAAATTAGTATCCATATTCATGTGTGAATAATATACACTGCCATTTTAATTATGAGAATGATATTGAGGTTTCTAGAATGTTAACCAAATGGGATTGATTTGATCATAAAGTGTCTGCCATGCCATAATCAATCCCTTGCTTGAAGTTATCTTCTTCTTTTTCTTTCTCATTCTTTTTTATTAAACCTCAATTTTGATAATCTATTTAGCTGCATTTTGATAATCTATTTTTAATAAGTTATACACGTGTTTTTTTTTACGTAATATTAGCATTATATGGCAATGAGTTTCTGATTATTGCTTGTCTCCAGCATTTTATTGGGCTATACAGAAATGGACAAGTCTTAGATGTCATTGAATCGGTTTTCTATTGCATACGGGGAAAGGGTTGAAAGTTTTTTTATGTTTGCCAAAAAGAAGTTTGGTGAACTTAATCCCATGCCATGTCCATGCAAAACATGTGGGGATCTCAATAAATTTGTAGCTAAGGATGTTGAGTACCATCTGTTTTTCCATGGTATCGATCGAAGTTATACTAGGTGGATATGGCATGGAGAAGCATCTCCTGGTGAAGCTCCCTCAAGTGTGCCTTTAAATAGGTCCACCCAACACCATTTTGGGAGTGATGTCCCAGATGATACTACACCCCCAGATGATGCTGCAGGCTCATTGAAATTGGCTTAGACTGCTTGTGACCTGTATTCATCTAATCCTAAAATTATTCAAAAAATTTAGGTGTTTTTCTATTGGTTTTGTCTCCAATGTTAGACTAAATTGTGCTGTGGATTGATATGTAGGACGAATGAAGATGCAACAACAAATGAAATGGCTTATGTTAAGTGAGTCTGAGTTTCTTGTCTGTCTTGTTTATTTATATTATACCCTCCTTATGTAAAAGGTATGTTTTGGATAGGAGTGATTTCATGAGAAATCCCTTTTCTGGAATTTTTGTTAGGAGCTATCTAGATCTTGTAAAATGAGCAAGTGTAACTCGGTTTACATGCAAAAGAAGTATCATACATTTTGGACAATCTGAGTAACTTGTTACCCCATCAGTATTGTTCTTTGCCATAACCAATCACCTGTAAACAAAGTTACAGGTGATTAGGTTCATAGGTAGCTGGGTTTTGCTTTATATATTCTAGTATTGATGTGTTAATGATTTTAGAAAATTTTTCCCTCTGTTAGCAATGGGATGTATGTTTGTGTTAATGGCCAATTGAAAGAATTCCAAGACAAAAAGCAAGCTGTTGCGTTCTCTGTTAGGTATGTGTTCAATTTTTCAACTGTTTCCTGTTCTTCCACTTGTGTTTAAAATTTTAATTATTATATTACCATGTTAATTATAAATGGTTTGAATTTTGCTCACCATTGAAAATTCCTGTGTTGTTTCTGTTAGGAGTGATGTTTTGTTGCATTTGTTTCTATTTTCATTTCTTACTAGTGATTCCCTATAGTTCTTTCCTGCTCATTTTTTTTATAGGTAGAATCTGCAGAGTTTATACTGTAGACAAAATTTGATAGTTTTCTCCATATCTTTAACTCGATTATTTGCTAGTATATCTTGGAGACAGATTGTAAGGTCTTTTCTATGTTTATGTTTGTCCTTGTTAGTGGTTTGTTTCCATCGAAATAGATGATTGCATAAATAATATGCACACGTATCATCACTAAGTTGGCGTCGTGCTATATTCGTCTATATTGATTCCCTTGTTGAGTTTTAACATGCAGTCATCATGACACATGTTCTTGGGGCGTGAATCGAAGGGAGTTGGGGTGTCATAAACTGTGTAAATGCTTAAAAACAAGAACATCTCTGTAGCCTTTTTGACGTGTCCAAAGTGTAAATGTTATAATCATGCACTATCCATGTGTAAATGTTTCCAATTCACAAACAAAAATATCCAATTCTTTCACAGTAAAGGGGAGAAATTAAGAAAATGTTGCATTTATTCATGTTAGCGTTGCACTGTAATTGGCTATTATATGTGTATTAATTGCATGCCTCAAAGATTGTGGTGTTGCAGTATGGAGTTGTGATCACATGTATAGGCTCTGTACTACTGGACTCCAATTTCCACCACAGTTTTTGCATGTAAATATCAGTATCTTAACATTGCTTTTGTTTTTGCAGGCCAGTGACTGACTACAATGAAATTGCTAACCATTTCCTTGGATGCATTTATATACATTGTCACAATATAAGCTCACAGGTATTTCCTTCAGATAGGATGCTATCTCTCTGTGTGGATATATCTTTTTCTAAATGCACATTCCTTTGTGATTCTTACATTTGGATGAGTACAATTTACAAAATTCCGGCTCTGATAAGCCTCAAACAAGTCCAGGTCCAGGTTTGATGACCCCTTCCCAGAATGGGTTAATGAAACATCAACCTTCTATTCCGACTCAAGTAAGGGCCAGTTTTAAAGCTTCTCTCTTAAAGTCGTAGTGTGTATACTCATACAAGCAGTTGATTAATGCATTCATTTTTTTTTTTTTTTTTTTTTTTTTGGTGTCTAGTTTTCTGGACATATGGTTGATGCTAGAAGTGACTTTGACCAAATGGTCCTGGCAGTCTTTCATGAACCCGAGAATCTGTAAGTTGTACTTAAAATTGGTGTTATTTATATAAAATCATACAACAAGTTCATCATGGATAGAGTCGGGCAAAACCCAGATCTGAAACCAAAGGAGATAATGAACGACTACCAAATGGAATTTGGGCCAACAATTAGCTACAGAAAGGCACTTATTGCAAAGGAAATGGCACTTCGTGTAGTCCGGGGGTCGTACTAAGATTTATTTAAGATATTGCCTCTCTATTGTATTGAATTGTGAATGGCCAACCCTGGGATTATAACAAACATAGACACAGTGGATGACCGATTCAAGAGATTTTTCTGGGCATTCGGACCATGTTTAAGATCGTTCACGTGCTCCATGAGGCGAGTGATTGATGTTGACGGTACACATCTCCGAGGCAATTATCCAGGTGTTTTGCTTGTAGTCGTGACACATGATGCCAACCACAAGCTCCTCCCCATTGCCTTTACCTTTGCAGAGGCGGAATGGCGTGACAGTTGGGAGTGGTTCCTCGCAAACTTGTTCATATCTTTGGGAGAGCCCTCCAATTTGACTATTGTTTCAGACCGTCAAAAAGGTCTTGTCCCAGCACTCAAAAACACCATACCTGCAGGTGCACATTGTTACTATTGTCGGCACATTGCAGAAAACATAAAGGCAACTTTTAGTGATGGGGCTATCGTTATGAAATTTTGGCGTGCGGTAAAATCATATAGGTCCTGTGAGTACGAGGCTTACGTGACGGATATACGTGCAGTCAGCCAGGACGCGTTCAACTGCATAGACGTGATTGGACGGGAGCATTGGACGAATGCATACGTACAAGGGCGTCGGTATGAAATGCTAACTAGCAATGCGGCCGAGTGCACTAACAGTCTCTTAAGAGACATAAGAGTCCTTCCTATTACTAAACAAGTAGAAGAGATACGTGCCAAGTTAATGGAGTTCTTTCAAAAGCGTCATCTCTTGTCCCAAGCGGTGTCCACTTGTCTTACGCCATATGCAGAGAAAATGCTTAGTCAAGAGATGGAGGAAGCTCGACGAGTTCATGTTAGGGTGGCTGGCCTCGTTGAATTTCAAGTTAAATCTGCAGAATACGTCGATGTGGTTGATCTCGAACAAAAAAGCTGCACGCGTCGGAAATGGCAATTATTGAGCATCCATTGCTGTCACACACTGGCGTCAATGAAAATTAGAAATTATGATCCGTACGATTTTTGCGAGCATTGGTATCTATCAGCAGTGTATCGTTCCACTTGTAATGAAGTTATACATGCCCCTCGAGACAACAAGCAGTGGGAGCATACATCAGACGTGAGGGTCCTTCCACCAATAGCTACCAAACAGCCAGGACGTCCTCGTAAGAAGAGGCTTCAAACCGAGGACAGTTGCCATCAGCGGAAGGTGGTAACATGCTCAAACTGTAGAGGAATGGGACATAACCGTGGAACGATACGCATTCCTCCATCCCACGCTTGACTTGAATGGTGAAGGAACAACTTTTTATTCCATTTTAAGGCCTTCATAGCTGTACATGTGTTGGTGATGTATATATATATCCCTTTTTGAGGTAGTATTATATGTGACGCTTGTAGACCAATTTGTAAACGGTCGAATAATTTTTTGGGCAATGGTGTCAACTTATACATGTAGAACAAGGATGCCACATTGTAATTAATGACAATGGAGTAAAATTTTTTGGTAAAATATGGTTGTTTAAGTGAAATGAAGCATGATCCTATTTAGAGCATTTTTCTGTCCAAGTCAGATATTGCACTTTAAAATACATATGCAGATCCATATGATTGGTGGTCAATATGATTGGTCCATATCACCAACTTAACTGGTATTAAGAGGGACTTGCAGCATAGCCTGCAATTAAACTGGTCGATATCGACTATCTGAATGAAACTGTAAATGGTCGATATCGGTCATTTAACTCATATCAATCACTAAAGTTCATCCTGTAAATGGTCGATATCGGCCATTTAACTGGATTAAAAAAACTCTGCAGGGAACGAGTATCCAGTTAAATGGTCGATATCGACAACTTTATTGATTTCAGCAATACAGGTAAGTAGTCGATATCGACCACTTAACTGGTATCAATTTTCCTTCACGGAATTAACATCCAGTTAACTGGTCGATATCAACTATTTAACTGTTATCAGAATCTCTGCAGGAAAATAAACTTGCAGTTAAGTGGTCGATATCGACTATTTCAGTTGAACATGTCATGTTGGCCTACCCTGTAAATGGTCGATATCGACCATTTAACTGGAATCAGAATTTCTACAGGGAAAATGAACTTGCAATAAAGTGGTCGATATCGACCATTTCATTGTTATCTATATGTATGATATTGCCTTCTTGGTGGTCGATATCGACAATGTTCAAAACAAATTTTAAACTGTCTGTGTGAATGAATGAGCTGTCTAAAATGACATACATTGAGAGGAGATACATCTATGAATTGATCAAAATTGGTACGATCAAAACAGTAAATAGATAGGCTTTGAACAGAATATACCATTAGTATAAAATTGGTTCAATTTTCAGAATAAGCTGCACATTCCAGTTAAATACCAAAATTTTTACAAAAAAAATGGAGAAAAACAGCAGTCCAATTTTAGAGTGCTAATTACAGGATCTCTAACGCATTACACCAAACTATCAGAATCTTTCAAGCGTAGTCTGCCAAATCAGTTAGACCGAGCCTATTAGCATTTAGTTGCCAACTCCTCTTGAATATCACCACAACAATCTTGCTGCGGAAATACGGGATATGGGATTGCGTAAAGCTGACTGGAAGACGGTGCACACAGTGTGTAGCGAAGGCCAATGCAAGCACTCCACAATCGTTGGCATTATGCTGATGCGGTATGTCGGTCTTCTCCTCCCACGACCACAGGTATGGGTCAGACCAGTCAAAATGGCTGTAACCTTCGTTTAGCCAGCCCATCTACAAGACACAATGACAAAATATTACATCAGTTACCATTACTGAATTGTATTATGTATAAAAATGGATGACACAGTGCGATGCTTGCGTTTGTATAAGAAATGAAAACATACAAATTTCTCCGCGTGTTTAAGTGTGCAACTGTCTTTGGTCATGCTATTGTAGAACTCCCATCTCCTCTCGTCGACGTATCCCGTGAGTAGGGCAAAGTGCGACCTGTGGTAGATGATGAAAACTAAAGTGCGCGCTTCCCTTGCTTCCCATACTCTATACCCATGCTTGCCAAAAACATACTCATATGAATTGTCGACTCCTGAGTGCCACTAACTCTGCATGGAGTATACGCAAATTTAAACTGTGGATCAATAGAAGTACAAGGGGGAAAAGGGAAAGGAGACGAGTGCGAAATGAGGGAGAAATGGAGTTCAAATATTTATGTAAAATGACTTGAATGGTCGATATCGACCATTTCATTAAACAAATAAAAATAAATAAAAATGGGCCCAAAGGACCTCTTCGGTCTCCAACATTATACTGGGTCTACAGCGATCCATGGGGGGCCTTAAGGGGTTTTTCCGGTAGTTTTCTCTTTTATCTAACTATTTTTTTAGCTACTGTAACACCGTCAAGAAGGGTTCACTCAACATTCACTTTGGCTCTTTTTTAGCTTTTACGATTTAAATTCTATTTTGTATTTCTCATTTCCTGTCCCTATTCTCTGTTTTCTTGCATTTTCATGTATGCATTTATCAGTTCATTAACTTCTTTGTGTTGCAAATGTGTTGAAACTGGATTTCATGATCGCTGTGTTGGGGAATACACAAACCGCGAGGTTAGGTGGTTATCCATTATGAGCATATTTTCTGGAGTACGTGACCACAAATCATCTTTAGTGGGATGTTGTATCTATCAGTCAATTGACATTAGCAGTGGAAAATCTCAGCTGCCCCAAATTTCATTTTTCTATGTTGTCTTTGACTCAATATAATTGATAACCATCCTACTGTCCTAACTGCAATTTGTGATGCATCATCGGGACCTATTTACTTTTGAGTCCGGATCACCTGTTGCCGTTGTTATATCTTGACCATGAGTGGACCAATAATAGCCTGCCACGTCATCCAAAAATTTAGATGTCCAAGATTTTAAATGGTTTTAAAGTTTAAAAAAGTTTAAATTAGATGAAAAAAAATCATTTAAAGTTTTTGGATGAAATGGTGGACTTTTATTGGTCCACTCACATTGAAGGTATAACTACTGCGATAGGTGATCCGAACTCATTTACTTTTTATCTTTACCGTTTTAAAAATAATATTAACTTTATAATTCCACTCTTTAAACATTTATTTTTTATTTTAGATTGCAACCTGTAATGAAAGAGAAAATGAAGTTTTTGTTTAAACATTTATCTTCTATTTTAGATCACTCTTTAAACATTTATCTTCCATTCTCAATCCTCAACCAGCCACATCAGCAGATTCATCCACATCGGCATCCTCAACTGAAAGGACTCTTCATCTTCATCGTCCTCTTCAAGTCTCAAAGGGCACATTTGGCAAAAGTCCACGAAGGTGATTCCTCGCCAATTTTCCTTGGATTCAAGGAAAATCCGTGTTTGGTAACAAATCCAATCGTATAAGAAGAATCCCAATTATACATAGAAGTCATCAAAATCACTGAAAATCGAGATGCAGCCTCCCCAAGTCGAATTGCACAAATCAAGGATCGGAATGCTGTTGCAGATTAGAGATAGAAGATTGGTATTGATCCGAGCAGTGAGCCATCATTGCTGCAAATCTCGAAGATCCAGCCCCTGTTGCAGAGACAGGCACTGGTTCTGTTGTTGCAGAAAAACGGAGGATATGGGCGCTCTGTTGCAATCCGCTAGGTTGATCGTTACCAGAGAAGAAGTGGGCAACTGCGATGCTGTAGACAAAGATCAGAGGATCAACTGATCTAAATCGTAGGTAGACCAATGTGACAAGATCGGCTGAGAGATCTCTGTCGCCAACAGTTGCTCGGAGTCGAAGAAGCACAGATGAATCTGACTACTGTTGTCGGTCGAAGATAAAAGGAGAGGATCAGACTCTGTTTTAGGTCGTTGCCCAGAGAGGTTCCGAACTTTCTCTTCGTTTTGAGAGTTGCAAAGGTTCAAGAGCTGAAAACTAATTGAAAATACCATTCAATTTACATGAGATGACATGTGCATCTCATGGGATTTTATGAAAAAGGGCATTAGAGCTTTTCTAAATAGATTATTTAGTATTTGTGGTTCAAATAGACATTAGGCAACTTTGGAATTGGCATTAACCCTAATTTGTAATTCTTTGCAATATCACCATTAGGTTTTATAACAAAACAATTAAACTTTTATTATATAAGATGAATGATAGATTATTTAACATATCTGAACATGGGTCAAAGTCACAAACTTGAACTCCATATGTGAGGTCCACTTGAATGAAAAAATAATCATGGAACTAATGAGATAGGAAGAATTTGGCATCAATCAGATTTAAGTCAAGCCCTAGCTCAGCTATTAGGATGATGGAGTTGGGCAAATGTAGAATCAAACATAAGTGGAAATATTAGGATCTACAGGGATATCCATATAAAGAATTTACCTAAGATCTAGGTTGGAAAACTCATGACTCGGATTCTCGACTCGTCCAATACAAAAAAAACCGACTTACATAGAGTCAACCGCAAAGACTCAGGAGTCATGTTTTTTTTTAAATATTTGAAAATGAGTCCATTGCTTATAAAATATAAAAATATATTTATTTACATGGATTCATGATAATCAATTCAAATAAACAAATCTATACATGCAAGAAAAGCAAATAATAAAGAAAATGAAAGAAGAAATATTGAATATTACATAATTTGTTGGTCCAAATATCGAATGCAGAAGATAAGATATAAGTTTCAAGATACATTCTAGTCATCATTTATAAATTACTGATTCCAAACTTCATGCATAATTACTTATAAATAAAACTTAATTGTTTAAAATTAGATCTACCTATTAAATGGTTCAAAATGCAAATAACTTATTAAAATGAGATGCCTTGGCTGAGTCTCCCCTATTTTTGACTCGATCCTTTGGATAAATGAGATGACTTGGGAGAGTCAAGAGTCAGCTCGGAGAGTTTTCCAACCGTGCCTAAGACTAGTTATTATTTTTTGACAAAACATTAAGGCTCTGCCATTGACTGCTAATTAGAGTTTTTTTATAATTTTTTGATAAAAATCCCTATATATATCTATTATATTACATATATTATCTATTTTATAAATTAATAAACAAAGGACAAGCCTGGGGCCCCTCGAGCCAGCTAAGTCAAACCTTAGCTCTACCCTCAAGGCAACAGGTTTTTCAAAATTAGGCCCTACCCTACCATTAGGACTTTAAGTAAAGAAAGTGGGTCTTGCAGCCAAGCTCTCTTTTGCCTTTGCACTCAAGGGCCAATCTCCGTCCGGCCCGAGGAAACTTTTGTATGCCTTCTTTACCTTTTAGGAGGCCTATGCCCCATAGAAACTGTCTACCGAGACTGTCCCTTGGCCCGTAGGTTCTGACACAAGGTTAGAATTCTAGCTCTTCCAGAGTAGTATCTCATTGATGCACCCCCCCCCCCCCCCCCAAATTAAGCTGCGCAGGAAAGGCCCAAAGCCAATCCCAAGGAACAATGGAGCTTCATAGGGTCTTTCTGCACCGGTCCCCCACCCCCCCGGAAGGATGCCTTCTTCGCCCTCCACCAAAACTGTGCAGGAAAGGCCCAAAGCCAATCCCAGGGAACAATGGTGCTTCATATGGTCTTTCTACACACACCACCCCCCGTTTCAAAGGGCCGAATTGACAGCCCTAGTCCTAAGTCACAAAGTTTGGGTTCTACCATATTGTCACCATGCTATTGCATTAGGAAAAAAATAATAATAATAAAAACCCACACCCAACCTGATTATCAATATTCTACCAAAACAGAAAATAAAAAACAAATTATCAATAAGGTGCATTAAAGAGGGTCCATACCAGAATATTTTGGATTGGAACAAGGCAATGCTTTGGAGGCCAATTCACATCACAAGCAAACTGTATCGATTCACTAATGATCTGGGTTTTCTAACCCCCAAACCCATCAGCTAGAGTCCATTTCTAGAAGAGGATCATCATTTCAAAGCAAAATCACATTTAAATGTTTGGTGACTTTACTTTGCTAGTGAAGTGAGGTGAATGGTCAACTCAAGAGAGAAAAAACGAGAGGTGGTCAAATAAAAAAGCACCAATTTTTTTAAAAGAAGATTTTACCAGAAAAATCACCTTAGATGTGAACTACTCCAGAAAGGCCCTCTTGGTTTTTTGCATTTTAAAGGAGGCTCGATATCGGCCCTCCCTAGGGTCCTTTAAAATACAAAAAACAATAATTTTCCCCTTATCTTCTTCCTCCTCTCTCCCCCAAACCCAATGGGTTTGTAAGTCAAACTAAGCTATTTTCTATTTATTTTTTTAATATGAAACTGATTGTAGATAATGGTAACAATGTAGTTTATGATAGTGATATTTAAAATTTAGAAGATATATGGTACAACTCAAATGACAAGGTATGAAGCTCTCATTACAGTGGAATGCCACACATGGATTGTTTCTCACATGTAGGAAACACACATCTCGTTAAATTTTCTTCTAGACAATAGAGGCTTATCACAAGTTGTATGGAGATGCAAAGCGTAGCTTTCGAGTAAAAATGTTCATTTTTATAATATCCTCGAAGAGGGGGATGAAGTAATATACTCCATAGTTAGAGATGTAATGATGAGAGGGCACTTAAAGTATACTATTCCTCAGTGATCCTTACCTTTATATTTTTGTTCTTTTATTAAAGTTTCATAATTCACCCAAAGTAAGCATTTCAAATATTTCTGTTCTTTTATTAAATTTTCATAATTCACCCAAAGTAAGCATTTCAAATGGATTCGTTGCGCAGTACTTGTCTGAAAATAAAGCTAGGCGCCAGGGGAGTCTTCAATTCAAAAAACAAGAATATCCAATTGTAAGTATGGCTCAATGGAAGAAAAAAATTGCACAAATATTCAACTCAAAGACAAACTTCTAGGTAGGTGAATAGAGATAAACATTGTTGGCCTAGTGGGTCCAAATCAATTGAGTTCAGGATCATGGGTATTATGGTAATTGTACCGGGACTTTCTAATTGACTGAGATAGGATTTCTTGGGAGATAAAAAAGAAAGCATTATATATGTGATATAATGTGTAACCCATGATGTGACAGAACTGATAATACAGAGAGTGAACTCAAAGGAGAGTCGCGTTTCTTTCCCGTGGACGTAGGTAAGATTGCCGAACCACGTAACTCTCTTGTGTGTGATTGCTTGTTCTCGTGTGGTTGATTGTTTGCTCGATCGCATTGATTCATGTTTCCGTATACACGCGCACAACAAGTGGTATCAGAGCCTAGGTTTGCTAAGATTGGATTGTGCTGCTTTGCGATCGACGGATCAGATCAAGGTTTTCTGATCCAGACTTTTGCACGTGGTTTTCATTGTAGAAACAAAAAGAGAGATCGTTTCTGATCTCTGTTGGGCCACACGATCAGTTGCAGAAAAGATCGAGAACATGGCTCGATTTTCCCTATTGCAGAAACCGTTGTTCAGTTTCGGGATTGCAGACCAGAGAACGGAGAGGAGTTCTTGATTACAGATTGCATACCGGAATTGGAGAAAAAAGTTCTGGGTTTGATTTGCAGAGCCGTATCACCGCCATTAAAGCTAGCTCCCAGCCTGCAGCCGCCGAAATCGAACCGAAGGAACGTCGCCAAATTGCCCCGTAGTCGCCACCGCCGCTACTCATCTTCGCCGGTGAGGACGAAGGAAGAAGACTGAAGGACTGCAGTCAGTCCTGTTGCGCTGTTTCCATCGATTTTGGTTGCAGAAACCAGGAACAGAACGAAGAGGAAGAAGAAGACGATTTGGATTTGGGCTCGGGTCAGGTCGGTTTGGGTCAGTTTCGCTTGATCCGTGAAGCCCAACCCAGACCAGGCCGGTTCGGTTTGGGTCAATTCCGCCTGACCCTTGAAGAGGGAAGCCCATTCCAGCAACCGCGGATGTCAGCTCCACGTCGGTGAACAGTACGGTCAGTAGAACTTTTGACCAAATTAATGGTTGAGAATTGTTCTTCCGATATCTTAATCATCCGAGGTCAGATCGGAGATCCGTTAGCACATACAGACTCGTTACAAGAAGATCTACGTAACTGTGGAAGAAGATTGGCAGTTTGACTAATTGGAGCGTAGAAAATAGTTTTGGCGATATCGGAGTCATCCAAAGTTGGATTTCAGATCCGTTTCTTCTAGCATGCTTGTGGTGACGAGATCTACAAATTGGTGCAGAAATTAAGGTTAGAAAAGTTGTTTGTTTTTCTTGATTATTTAATTGAGATGGAGAACATTGTGAACACTACCATGATCAAACTCAACTATACCAATTGGTTGATTTGGAAACCTAAGATGAAGGATATCCTCTATTGCAAAGACCTCTATGATCCCATTGAGGGGGATAATGTCTGACTAAAAGAGCTGTCTGATCTAGATTGGAAAAAATATGCATAAAAAGACCATTGGTCACATCAATTAGTGGGTGGATAACAGAAATTTTCATCACGTGTCTAATGAAACAAATGCGAGAACCCTTTGGAAGAAGTTGGAAGAAAGATATGAGAAGAAAACTGCAATGAACAAAACTTTTATGATTAGAAAGCTTGTGAACATGAATTCAAGGAGGGCAGTAAAATTGAAGATCACATAAACGATTTCCAATGCGTTGTGAATGAATTAGCCACATTGAAGATGATTCTTAATGATGAGATGCAAGCTTCATTGCTTCTAAGTTCTTTGCCAGATACATGGGATACATTGGTTGTTTCCGTGAGCAACTCTACTCCAGATGGTGTGTTATCAATAAGTCGAGTTATTAGCAGCTTGTTGAATGAAGTAACAAGAAGGAAAACTGCAGCGGCAGATACTGCACAGGCCTTTGTTACTGAGAAAATGGGGAGGAGTAAGAGTAGGGGACCAAAGGGGGGTCGTGGCAAGTCTAGAGGTGGATCACAGACTAAGAAAAAGTCTGGAAAAGGCTTTCAGTATGGCAAGGAGAGCTACATTAAGAAGAATTGCTTTGCCTTAAAGGAAAGAAAGAAGTCAACAATGAGCAGAAGAATTATACTAACACTACAGCTACTTTGGATAATGAAGTAGTGGTACTACCAATGAAGATAAAGAGTGTTTTGAGTGTTGCAGATGATAAGGTTGAGTGGGTTGTTGACACAGCAGCATCCTATCATACTACTCCTTGTAAGGAGATGTTCACGAAATACAAAGCAGGGGACTTTGGTACTGTGAAGATGGGCAAAACAAGTCATTCAGATATTGTTGGAATCAGTGATGTCTGCATTCAAACCGATATCGATTGCACAATGACGTTGAAAGATGTGCGACATATTCCTAATATGCAGTTGAATATGATTTCTGGAACTTCATTGAACCGTGCAGGTTATGAGAGTTACCTCGGAAATGGCAGGTTGAAACTCACTAAACGGTCTCTTATTGTTGCAAGAGGGAAGGGGTGTAATACACTGTACAAGACACATGTGAAGCTATGCAAATGTGTGTTAAATACTGTTGAAGACAGATTCTCTCCAAATTTGTAGCACAAGAGACTAGGACATATGAGTAAGAAAGGAATGCAGTTATTAACAAAGAAAGATCAAATTCATTACTCCAAAGGTACATCCTTAACCCTTGTGATTATTGCTTGTTTGGTAAACAACATAGGGTATCTTTCTCTAAAACATCAATGATAAAATCTAATGTATTGGATTTCGTATATTCAAATGTTTATGGTACAATGAAGGTGGAGTTATTGGGTGGCAATAAGTTTTTTTTCACATTTATTGATGATGCATTCAAGAAAGTCTGGGTTTATGCGTTGAAATCGAAGGATCAGGTGTTCCAGGTATTTCAACAATTTCATGTCATAGTTGAAAGAGAAATAGGAAAACTCTTAAAATGCCTTCACACAGATAATGGTGGTGAGTACACATCCAACCAGTTTAAAGGCTATTGCTCGAAGCATGGTATCCGACATGAAAGAACAATTGCTGGTACTCCACAACACAATGGTGTGGCAGAGAGAAAAACCGCACTATTCTTGAAAGGATGAGATGCATGATTAGAATGGCACAACTACCCAAGCCATTTTGGGGTGAAACTGTCCTGACTGCCGTTTACCTGATTAACAGGTCTCCCTCAGTTCCTTTGGATTTTAATCTTTCAGAGAGGAAATGGACAGATAAAGATGTTTCTTATTCTCATTTGAAGGTGTTCGGGTGCAAGGCTTTTGCACATGTACCAAAGAAGTAGCGTTCAAGCTAGGATGAGAAGGCAGTATGTTGCATATTTCTTGGCTATGGTGGAGTTGAGTTTGGTTACAGGTTATGTGATCCAGAAAAGAGAAAAACTATCAGAAGTAGAGATGTGATGTTTCATAAAAACCAATTCTTTGGAGATATTAAAAAGATTGAAAAGTCTAAAGAAGTGTTGACGGAGTGGTTGATCTCACACCGACTCCTCCAATGCGGACTACAGGTGGAGAAGGTGGACAAAACGATCCGAATCGTGATGAGGCGCAGGGTTGCCAGATGAACAAGGTATTGAGTAGGGGGAGCAGTCTCCTCAGTCAGAAACCATAGAACCTCATGTTAGAAGGTCTACTCGAGAGCGTCAACCATCAACAAGATATTCTGCCATAGATTATATTTTGCTTACTAATGAGGGGGAGCCAAAGAGCTATTCAGAAGGAAAAACCCATGCATTTAAAGAAGAGTGGATGAAGGCTATGCAGGATGAGATAAGTTCTTTGAAAAAGAACAATACTTATGAGCTGGTGGAACTTCCAAAAGGTAGGAAGGTTTTGAAGAACAAATGGGTGTTCAAGCTAAAGAGAGATGACAGTGGAAAACTGTTAAAGCATAAAGCACGGCTAGTGGTTAAAGGCTTTGCGCAGACGAAGGGTATTGACTTCTATGAAATTTTCTCTCCAGTTGTGAAGATAACTTCTATCATAGTTGTCTTGGGTCTAGTCGCCAGCATGTACCTTGAGCTTGAACAGATGGATGTGAAGACTGCATTTATTCACGGTGATCTGAAAGAAAAGATCTACATGACTCAGTCGGAGGGGTTTGAGGTAGAAGGAAAAGAACAATTGATTTGCATGTTGAAAAAGAGTCTATGTGCTGAAGCAAGCACCGAGACAGTGGTATAAGAAGTTTGATTCATTCATGGTGAGTCACGGGTACCGGAGGACAGCTCTTGATTATTGTGTTTATATTCGTAAATTTGGTAATGGCAAATTTATCATCCTTCTTTTATATGTAGATGATATGTTAATAGTTGGATAAGATAGTAAGATGATTAACAGGTTGAAAATGGACATGTCAAATACCTTTGACATGAAAGACTTGGGTCCCGCACGACAGATATTGAGAATAGAAATACTTCGAGACAGGAATGCCAAGAAACTGTGGTTGTCACAGGAGAAATATATTAAACATGTGCTAGCAAAGTTCAACATGAAAGATACTAAGCCAGTTAGCATGCCTTTAGCCAGTCACTTTAAGCTCAACGAGAGATTATGTCCTACTACAGATGAAGAAAAGGAACGAATGACATCTGTTCCATACTCCTCGACAGTTGGGAGTCTTATGTATGCCATGGTGTGTATACGGCCAGACATTGCAGTGAAGTGGATCTTAAAATATTTGAGAGGTACATAAGATTTTTGCTTGTGTTTCGGAAAGCTCAAAACCAGTACTTGAAGGCTTTGCAGTTGCTGATTTTGCAGGCGATTTTGATCGTCAGTAGTCTACTTCTGGGTATTTATTTACTTTTGTAGGGGAAACTATTTCCAGGCAGTCTAGATTGCAGAAGTGCACAGCATTGTCTACAACCGAAGCAGGATACATAGCTGCTAATGAAGCAGGGAAGCAGATGACTTGGTTGGAGAAATTTTTTAGAGAACTGGGTTTGAAGCAAGGAGAGTATGTAGTTTATTGTGATAGTCAAAGTGCCATGGATCTTAACAAGAATGCTGCATACCATGCCCTCACAAAGCATGTTGATGGGCGATACCATTGGATTCGTGAGGTCATCGAAAAGAATCTCATGAACCTGGAGAAGATTCATACTGGCAAGAATCCCTCGGACATGATGACTAAGGTCGTGTCTAAGGGAAAGCTGGAGCTATGTTCAGGGTTGGCAGGACTGGACTCCTAATAAGGGGGCTCAGAGGCGTCTTCCCCATGGCCTGGAGGGGGAGATTATTGGCCTAGTGGGTCCACACCAATTGGGTTCAGAGTCATGGGTATTATGGCAATTGTACCGAGACTTTCTTATTGACTAAAATAGGGTTTCTTGGGGGATAAGAAAGAGAGAATTATATATGTGATGTAATGTGTAAATCATGATGTGACAAAACTGATCATACAGAGAGTGAACCCAAAGGAGAGTCGAGTTTCTTTCCTGTGGACGTAGGCAAGATTGCCGAACCACGTAATTGTACACAATAAATTCATGCATAAATAAAGAAATGCACTAAAATTCATTGAATACAAATTTCCCTCCATTTAATGGGAGGTTTTACATTCAATTTTGTGGGTACATCATACCCCCGATCGTGAGAACTCATCGATCGTTAAATACATCCGCAATGGAAAACCTCTGATTATCAAGACATTGACTCAATAAAATTTACAAAGAAAGCACAGGAAAATAAAAAGAAAAAACTTGACAAATTCCTGCTCTTCGCCTTTCCTGTCAGAAGTAGTTCTTTAGATTCACCTGGATCTTCATGATCATTTCTCGATTAGTTTCATGAATTGATGAATTTGATGATAATTTTTTATTATTGGGTCATCCATTGTATTTTATTGGCCCATTAGAATTATATTCATAATGGACTTGGAATGGTCAGGCCTTACAAGTTGAATTGGGTAGGTTGGCCCACACCTTATGGTTAGATGGGTGAGCTTTGACCTTTTCTCCAAGAGAGATTTTAAATTTGAAAAGGGTGGTTTGAGCTCCCTTGTATCAAAGAGGAACAGTTCTCAACCTTTTCCCTCCTATTCCTTTTAACTACTTATACCCATTCCATATTACGTATAAGTTAATGAGCTCAGAAGATTTGAATTTGTTGAGACATTGAAAAGGTTGGAACTAGCAGCATTGAAGAGATTGGAACTAGCAGCACTACCACTCAATTAGAGATCAAATAGCAAATAATGTATGTATGACCTCTTTTGGATAATCTATCATAAAATATCCATAGTTCGAAAGTATATTCTATTTGCTTCTATATGCCAAATGTTGTCCATAAACATTCGATTGAGTAGCAAAATTCATTTATTGATGGACACATGTAATGATTTATTCCAATCATTTTTCTTTTTGTAGACAGTATTGCATCCAATTTTTTGTCACATTACATGATCTATAAGTATGGCTTGATTTGAATTTTAGACCCGTAATTCTATCATGATTTATGCTTATAATTCTGAGCCTAATTTAAGCATGTAATTCTGGCCTGATTTAGAACTTAAAAAAAATTTGGTCTGATTTGAATCTGTAATTTTGGCTAAGAATTCTGTCCTGGGTCAGACACAGAATTATGGCCCAAAATCTGTATTGGATTAGATTCAATATTCTGGCCTGATTCGAACTCAAAAATTTGGCCTTATTTAGGCCCAAAAATCTGTCTTAAATTGGACCCAAATTTTGGCCTTATTTAGGCCCCAAATCTAGTCTTATTTAGGCCTAAAATATGGTCTTATTTTGGCTCAAAATCTGGCCTTATTTAGGCCCAAAAATCTGTCTTAAATTGGACCCAAAATCTAGCCTTATTTAGGCTAGTGGGTTTAGATTGATTCTGGCCTGAGTTGAATTTATAACTCTGATTAGGCCCATTTGTAATTTTTATTTTCAGTCCCTTTACAAAGTTGTTTCCAGC
Organism: Umbellularia californica; assembly: GCA_028538565.1. Taxonomy (NCBI): domain Eukaryota; kingdom Viridiplantae; phylum Streptophyta; class Magnoliopsida; order Laurales; family Lauraceae; genus Umbellularia; species Umbellularia californica. The sequence goes on from JAPQWN010000005.1 coordinate 12,611,673, forward strand.
CTAATTCCAATTATGTTACAACATATTCCTAACCCGAAAATAGGCTGATTTATGGACCTATTTTCTAATTGTATATGGACATTGTAATGGCTCTTTGAGACCCATTTTATAGTCATTTATACTCTAATAAAGTGGTCTGATTCTGATCATTGTTTGGGCCACAGTTCATCCCAATTTTAGCCAACATTTGGGCTATAACTCAGCCCAATTTTAGTTAACATTTGGGCTGAAATTCACCCCGATTCAATAAGTATCTAGGCTGTCTTCTGACACATTCAGAACCTATTGCCACAACTGTTTTTTTCTAGAAATTTTTGTTTATTTGTTTGGGTGGATGCAGGGTGCTTGTAGGCTGTTTGTTTGAGTGGATTTGGGTTGTTCATTTGCAGGAATTCAACTCATTTGGTTGTGGGAATCCATGTTTTAAAGCAATGCCTAAGACACATTTTAGAGTCATAGTAGACATTATGTTAGGCTCATAACAGCCCCCGTTTGGGACATTTACAGCCCATGCCTCATACCAATTTAAATCAGCTTACCTGTGATTCAGGCCAAATTCATTTTTTTTTTTTTTTAGAATGGGTTGAGACCTGGACTCAGTTTTTTATGAACCGCGTTCTTGAAATGGGTTCATTTCTTAAAGTGGGTTCACCTTTAGATAATTTCATAGAAGGGTTCATCAATGGGTTAATTTTATGAAATGAATTCATACATAGGAAAATCTGATGAAATGGATCCTTTATTTGTACTATTTTAGGCCCATTTACATAAGTCATTTGGGCCATTTAGAATCCAATTCCAGCCACTATTAGGTCGTACCTCAACCCAATTCCAGCCATTATACGGAAGCTTTGATTGAGTTTCAGGTTGATTTTAAACCCACTTTCAGCCAATATTTAGACAATATCTCAGGCCAATTCTGGACAATTTCTGATTCATAATCAGCCTTATTTTTACTATTGTTCGGGCTGATTTTCAACTCATTTAAAAGTAAATATGACTTGATTTTTAACCCATTTGTAGAAAACAGTTTGGGTCAAGGTTTAACCCATTAGAGGAAACAGTTTGGGTCAATGTTCAACCCATTTAGAGAAAACAGTTTGGGTTGATTTTATAGACCCATTGGTAATCAATAGACCAAATGTTCAATGTTCTAGTTGAATCCAGGTCATGGGTTCAGGTCTTTTATTTATTTAAACCCAAACTCTTTAGCCACGTCCATTGTAGCCAAATAATTGATTTTTAGGCCTACTCACAAAACTGATTTTCAGCTTGTTTATAGGAGTGTGGTGAACTAGTTTTCAGTCTCTTTGGGTCCATCTTTTAAATTGTGTTTCAACCCACCTTATCCATTTATTTGGGGTGGCTTTTGACCCAATTAGAGCCATAGTCTTAACCAATTTATCAATCTATTTGCAGACAAAATCTGGCTATAACCTAGCCCAATTGTAGCAAGTATTTGGGCTAAAACCCAGCCCAGTTTGAGGCAAGAATTCAGACCCATCTGCTAATGTTGTTTTCAGACCCTTCATTGTTGCTGCATGGGTTGGTTTTCAACTTAACCATTTCAGGCTAGACGTTCAACCATTTAAAACCATTGTTTGGGTTATCTGCACCCATTTGTAGCCATTTTTCTTATTATGTCGTAGCCCAGTTCAGCCAATATTTAGTCTATCTCCTGACCCATTTAGAGCCCCATCCTGGACTGAATTTTCAACCCATTCGCAACCAATATATGGGCTGTTTGTTTAGGAGAATTTTTGTTGTTTATTTAGGTGGACTCAGCCTATTTGTAGGGTGTTTGGTTGGGTGAATTCAGTGGAATTCAACCAGTTGGTTGTGAGGTTTTGGGAATAGCAACCCAGTTTGCAACCACATCATGGATTGGTGCTGTGAACTATGAGACCCAATCTATAGGCTGACAAATTTTTGTTTTTGCTTATAAATGACCCATATCTTGAGTAGTGGCTAGATAATGTATTATAAAGTTTGGAACAGGCATAGTAGGCAATATTTAAGACTTGTGTTCAACATTTGGTCGCTATGTTGCTGGAGATTGGATGAAGGTACTTCATTAGTTTTATGGATGTAAATATGACCCAAATGTTTGCAGACACCAGACTGATTATGCTGCTATGAGGATCAATGTTTTGAGTTATAAATGTGCCATTGAGTTGTCCTCTTCTATCATGTTTCATAGATCATAGTTCGGCATTTGATTCCTCCAGGTGGTTTGCTGTAGTAGATCTCTTTGGCAGAGATCTTATGGCTTGTTTTCCAAAGTCCCATAGCAACCCCACTAAATTATCACTTTCATGGAATCAGCTACACATCTAGAGATCCAGAAACAATAAAGAAGTTTCCAATATCTAGTGTGCTGTACAACACCAACATTAGCCTGACTAAAAGCATATGTTCATTTAGGAATAAGGAATTCCCAACCCATTAACAAGAGACGTTGTTTACTATTATGGATGGAAATCTGAGTTCATGACTTGAATCCTCTCTTATCGTGATCACATTTGAGCATATTTGTGAGAAGAATTCTTGCAACTAAATGAGGCTTTAATTGATCATGGGGAAGTTTTGAAGAATAAATCATTTTGTAACATAAGTGTGTGGAGTGGTTGTGTAAAACCGATGTAATCTTCTACTTTGACACTGAAATACCAATTAGGGGTTACACCGGCCTCAATTAACCCAGTTCGGCAAAAGTGCCAACTGGCACCGAGTTGGAGTTGGATTCGGTCAACTACCGGCCTCGTTCATTACGGGCTCTGCCCCGAGCGCCTCGATACCAATGCCCGACCTCGAGAATCCCTGATCTCGGTAATTTCCATCTCGGTTTACTTGACCGAGATGGGCATTGTCCTTCTAAATCTCCATTATGAGATAGGACGGCTACATTACAAAGACCCCCTGACAGAGGATGACCGCCAGATGTTGATAAGGGACCTTCCCTATCACGTCCACATTTATGTGAGGGATTTGAGGGGACGTCCGATGGGACAAGTATCCTCACCTACCAAGGGTCATAGGAGTGGGCTGATGGGACAAGTATCCCCACCTACCTCCACTATGGAACCTTCTACTCTCTCCTATATATACCTGCATGGTAATCCCATAAAAGGTATGCAATAAGACAGCCTACATCTTGTTGTTTTTTTTCTCACATCTTTTTCCTCACTTCACCCTAGTTCAGTGACTGCACTAACTCAGGCGTCGGAGTGCCTTTGGCTGACAGCAGCCTCGGGCCCTGACCTCTGTTTTCTCTTCCCTTTCAGATTTCGGATCATCAGAGACGTTCCCGTTCAGCTAAATAGCTTCTCTGTAAACTCTTACCATCTTCTATACCAAGTCCGTAATTTTTAGGCACGCACAGTTTGGTGTCATCTGTGGGAACTTGATCTGAAAATTCCATATTTTCATCCTAACAGCCATGCCTCCTAAGGCTAAGAAGGGAAAGAGCGTTGCTGGACCGTCCAGGTCCAAGCAGCCAGAGATATTCCTGCCTCTCATGCCACCTCCACTGGTGACGAACCAGGCAGGGGCATTGGTAACAAGCCAACAAAGAGAGGCCAGGCAAACACCACCCAACCCTCAGTCGAGAAGAGCGGGTGGAGAGCCTGGTATTCGAAGTGTAGGATCACCCGTTACGGTGACACACTCATCGTCAAGAGATGCAGCAGCGTCTCCTTGGCACGGTCCTATAACAGAACGGGCCCGGCCAACAACCTCTCAGGCAGAGCGTCCGCGTCTGGAGGTTGTTTTCACCGAGTCACCTCGCAAGGACTTTCCTCCTCAGGAACAGTCACAGCGAGGTAGGGCTCCTGTGCGGTCTCATCCTCGTCGGTCTCAAAACGAGGACCACATTGAAGAGGACCACGTCCACCTCGATGATGAGGGTGACGACGACATGGCCCTAGAGGAAGATGTTGAGGCCCAAGCTGAAGCAATCAAGGCTCAAAACCTCGTCATTGAAGAACAAAAGGAGCAGATCCTCCAGCTTCAGCGACAGCTTGAGACGAAGGACGGAACCCTGCCCGAAGCCTTTCACACGCCTCCACCTCAGCAGCAGGCTCGACGAGGTTCTGGGGGTCAGCCAGACCTAAGGCATCAACTAAACGAAAGGCGTGCCCGAGCTCGCGAAGAGGGCTCGAGTAACACCCACGACAGCGCCGACCAGCAGCGGCGCCAGAGACAAAGGCGGGAGACCGGGGCCGACCCCGACATGGCCGACTATATTGATCAGCAAATTAAGCTGGCCGTGCAGCAGAACCTGGAGCACGTCGGCCTCGCTCGAGGTCGGTTGGCTACCAGGCATAGTGACATCCACGGTACATCTCCATTTACTCGGGAAATCAGAGATCATCCTCTCCCTGATAAATTCAACGTCCCGCGCTTCAATCTCTATGACGGGACATCAGACCCCGAGGCTCATCTCCGACACTTCACCTAGAAGATGTCGGTATTCAGCAGCGACGGCAACCTTGATTGCAAGGTTTTTTCCTCCAGCTTGGGTGACCTCCCGCTTCGGTGGTTCTGCGCACTCTCCGAGGGATCGATTTCGAGTTGGCGACAGCTCCGAAACTCCTTCGTCGAGAAGTTTCAAGCACACCGAGTCATCCTGAAGACTGACGCCGACTTGATCTCAATCAAGATGAGGCCAACCGAGAATATCACCCGATTCGCCAAAAGGTTCTGGACCATCTACAGTGTAATCGAAAATTCCAACGACGAGGTAGCCGTCACGGCCTTCCAACAAGCTTTGCTACCAGGCAATGAGCTTCGGAAGAAATTGGTACGTCATCCCGCGGTTTCGGTAAAGGCACTAATGGCCCGGGTAAACCAGTACGTTGAGCAAGAGGAGGATGAAATCCGAGCTCGGGAGAGCCATAATGTTTGTCCGGAGGGCCGTCCTTTGAGAAAAGAAAGGAGGCTTGCTAAGAAAGAGGCGGATCGAAATAAAGAGCCATCCAGCTCGGCAATACGTTTTGCCCCCACCTCGGGAGGCAGCGCGAGGCCGAAATCAATCGGCACTTCTTACAAAGCCGTCAATACCATCTTTAAGGAGCCTATCTACAAGCTCCTCGGCAAGATCCAAGCCCAGCCCTTCTTCAAATGGCCCCAGCCTATGAAAAGTGACGCTGCTTCCCGTGATCAGAGCAAGTTCTGTGCCTACCACAAAGATAGAGGGCACAGAACCGAGGATTGCCATGCCTTCAAGGCGCACCTCGAAAGGCTCGTGAAAGACGGGCATCTCCGAGACCATATGAAAGAGGAAGGCAGAGTGAACCATGCTCAGCAGCGCCACCCCGACAATCGAGATAGCGATGAGCCTATAGGGACCATCGACGTCATCCACCTGGCCCCCGCCCCTAGCGGCAGTGATCGGGCCCGAGCTGAGGCCAGGAGAGCCCAGCATGCTAAACAAATTATGGCTGCCGAGCTCGGTCTCTCGGCAAAAAAGGCCCGCATAGAGAGGCCAAAGATTTGGTTCTCAGACAAAGATTTGGCTGGGGTCCAGTTACCCCATAATAATCCTCTTCTTCTGACTATGAGATTACAAAACTTCAACGTCAAAAGGATCCTAGTGGACCCCGGGAGCTCCTCAGAAATCCTCTATTTTGACTGCTTCAAGAAGATGGGTCTTAAAGAGGAGGACCTGCAGGAAGCTCGCACCCCTTTGGTGGGATTCAGCTCCAAGACAGTGTATCCCAAAGGGAAGATCTCCCTGAAAGTTGAAGTAGGAGGAGCTCCCACGGCGGCAGATTTCCTGGTGGTAGATGCACAATCTCCATACAATGCCATCATGGGCAGAACCTGGCTTCACAATATGGAGGCTTTGCCCTCAACCCATCACCAGAAGCTCAAGTTCCCGTTACAGATCGAGAACGGGGGCTTTGAAGTTATTATAATCCGCGGTGACCGAGAAATGGCCAAGGAATGTCTCATGGCCGTGTTCCCTGGAGACGCAGAGCCGCACCAAGTCCACATGACCGAGCTCGAGGCCAAGCTCGTCGTTGTTGGCCGAGCTCCTGAGCAAAAGAGCGTTGAAGGCCTCACTGAGGTCAGGATCGATCCCAACGATCCGGAAAGGTTCTTTCTGCTCGGTAGCCAGCTTGCAGGCGAGGAAAGGGCCAAGATGCTTGACTTCCTATTACAGAATAGAGAGGTCTTCGCTTGGGCCCCATATGAAATGCCTGGCATCAACCCTGAGGTCATAAGCCACAAGCTCAATGCAGATCCCAAGCATAAACCCGTTGTCCAAAAGACACGCAGGACGGGCACCCAACAAGGAGAGGCTGTTACCAAGGAAGTCAAAAAATTATTAGAAGCTGAAGCTATCAGAGAAATCCACTACCCTGTGTGGTTAGCCAACACGGTTGTGGTGAAAAAGAAGGATGGGAGCTGGAGGGTCTCCGTCGACTTCACCGATCTTAACAAAGCTTGTCCCAAAGACAGTTTTCCCCTCTCAAAGATAGACCAGCTGATCGACGCTACTGCCGGGCATGATAGGATGAGTTTCCTCGATGCCTACCGAGGTTACCATCAAATTCCGATGTATGAGCCTGATCAAGAAAAAACTTTGTTCATAACACCCAGGGGCACCTACTGTTACAAGTTTCCTCGATGCCTACCGAGGTTACCATCAAATTTCGATGTATGAGCCTGATCAAGACAAAACTGCGTTCGTAACAACCAGGGGCACCTACTGTTACAAAGTAATGCCCTTTGGGTTGAAAAACGCCTGCGTAACTTACCAGAGGCTGGTGACCAAGATGTTTCAGGACCAGCTCGGCAGGACGGTCGAGGTTTATATCGATGACATGGTCATTAAGTCCAAAAGGTCGCAGGACCACTTGACTGACTTACATCAAACCTTCTCCGTCCTCAAACAATACAGGCTCAAGCTGAACGCCTCTAAATGTGCATTTGGCGTCGGCTCGGGCAAGTTCCTGGGCAGCCTGGTTACTAGGCGAGGGATAGAGGCCAATCCCGATCAGATTTCGGCAATCAGGGCCCTACAGAGTCCGAACTCGGCAAAACAGGTTCGGAGACTTACCGGGATGGCAGCAACACTGAACCGCTTCATCAGTCGAGCCTAAGATAAATGTTGTCCCTTCTTCCAGCTCTTGAAAAAGAGCTCCGGGTTCCAATGGACCCCGGAGTACGAAGATGCCCTCCAGGAGCTCAAAGTATACCTCTCCTCCCCTCCCCTGCTTTTCACCCCGGCACGGGGTGAGGTCTTATATCTATATCTGGCAGCTTCGGACCACGCAGTAAGCTCTGTTCTTATAAGAGAAGATGACAGGCAACAAAAGCCCATCTACTACACAAGCAAAATCCTGCTGGATGCCGAAACGAGATACCTTCCATTGGAGAAGCTCGCATTTGCACTCGTTAGTGCGTCCCGCAAGCTCTCCACTACTTCCTGACATATTCCATAGTGGTTGTAACAGAACAGCCACTCAAGTCTCTCTTCAGGAGAGCAGACTTTTCAGGAAGAGTGTCTAAATGGGCTGTCGAACTCGGGCAATATGATATCCAATATCAGCCCAGAACGGCCATCAAAGCCCAGGTACTGGCAGACTTTATTGTGGAATTCACATCTCCTAGTTCGGCACCGAACCTCCTCGGAACCGAACTGGGGGGCAAGGAGGCAAAGCCCACCACCGAGGCCGAGACAGAGCAGGAGCAGTCTTGGAAACAGTTCCTCGACTCATCTTGGAAGGTCTTCGTGGATGGATCCTCAACCTCCAGAAGGGCTGGCGCTGGCATCGTCCTCCAGTCTCCGGAGGGCCTCGTCATTGAGCAAGCCCTGACTCTTGACTTCAAAGCATCTAATAATGAAGCTGAGTATGAAGCACTAATTGCAGGGCTGGGCAGCGCAAAGATTCTGGGGGCACAACAACTGGTCATCTTCAGCGATTCACAGTTGGTCACAAGCCAACTCAATGGAGATTACCAGGCCCGTGACGACAGGATGGCGGCCTACCTAGCCCACGCCAAGCAACTTCTATCTCAGTTCCAAAAGGCTGAAGTCAGGCAAATCGGCAGAGATTCCAATTCTCACGCCGACGCACTTGCAAACCTGGCCTCCGCTGTTGAGGCAGGAAGAAAAAGAACTGTCAAAGTGGAAGCACTAGACAGACCGAGTATAGAACTCCAACCACCTCGACAGATCATGTGCACTGATCTCGGCCCGAGCTGGATGGATGAACTTATCTCCTTTCTCAAGAATGACCAGCTTCCCGAGGACAAGAACTAGGCTCACAAAATCAGGCTAAAGGCAGCCCGATTCTGGCTCTCTCCGGATGGTAAACTCTACAAAAAGTCCTACAATGGCCCCTACCTCCAGTGCGTTCACCCAAGCAAAGTCGAGGACTTCCTTTATGAAATCCACGAAGGGATCTGTGGCAGCCACATCGGAGGTCGGTCACTAGCTTACCGAGCTATCAGCCAGGGGTACTAGTGGCCCTATATGCAAAAAGACGCACAGGTCTATGCCAGGAAGTGTGAGAAGTGTCAGAGGTTCTCTCACTCTCTCCATCAGCCCGCACATGACCTAAGTCCTCTTTCCAGCCCCTGGCCCTTCGCCCAGTGGGGACTGGACTTGGTAGGACCTCTCCACCGAGCTCCAGGGAACAAAAGATGGTTAATAGTAGCTACCGACTACTTTACCAAGTGGATAGAAGCTGAAGAGTTGTCCTCCATTACCGAAAAGGACACCAAAAACTTCGTATGGAGGAACGTTGTGACTAGATTCGGAGTGCCTCGAGCCTTGGTCACGGATAACGGGACCCAGTTCGACTCCAATTTCTTCAAAAGCTTCTATCAAGACCTTGGCATCAGGAACTACTATTCTACCCCAACTTACCCCCAGAGCAATGGACAAGCTGAAATTTCCAACAAGGTAGTGCTTCACGGACTCAGAAAGAGACTAGATCGAGCCAAAGGGAGATGGGTAGAGGAACTTCCAAGTGTCCTCTGGGCGTCCAGAACTACCCCAAGACGCTCGGCTTCCGTAACACCTTTCTCCCTAGCCTATGGGATGGAAGCCGTGATTCCACTTTAGGTCGGCTTACCAACCCTCAGGTCAGAACTATTCAATCAAGGCCGAAACGATATAAACCTCGTCACAGAGCTCGACTTAGCTGAAGAGCGGAGGGAGTTGGCAGCCATTCGCCTCGCCTCCTATCAGCAACAATTGGCCAGGGGTTACAATCTGAAGGTCAAAGAAAGGAAGTTCTCCCCTGGAGAACTGGTCTTGAAAAAGACACTCCCAGCAGACAAAAATCCCAGCGAAGGAAAACTTGTACCGAACTGTCATGGACCATTCAAAGTGACTTCGGTAGTTGGGCGGTCTGCATACAGACTAGAGGACATGGAAGGTGGAGAACTGCCACGTCCATGGAATGCTACGTACCTCAAGAAATTTTATTTCTGAGATGTAATCAGGTTTCGGAAGTTAATAAACTGATTCTTTTTTATAGAAAATGTTTTTACTTCCTAAAAACTATCTCCTACTCTCGGAAATGGCCAAGTTATGGAACTCGGCACTTGCTCACAGTTCAGCCACGGGATCGACTCCTCGGGCTACAAACATGATACGTTAAGTCCGGCTGGAGGGCCGAGCTCGTTTACTTGTCTTACCTCTTCTTGTGTCCTGTTGTTTATTTTGATTACGAAGCCAAACGCACAAAAAGAGTAGGAAAAATGGAAAAGACATTCACCACTCTGTATGAAGACTAGCAAAATAAAAGTTCCATTCAGTCAAAATCATGTGCAATGAAGGTTCCATTTTCACCAAAAAGAATTACATATATCTCCCCAAACGGGCACCAAAAAAGAAGAGACAAAAACATCATGGCAGCTGATCTATCTCAATGATAGACACATCTTCACCATCACCAGTCGGAGCGGGAGGGGCCTCCGTGACATCGGGCCCAAGATCGGCAGTGGTGGTCTCGGTAGTTGGAACTTGGAGAGTCTCCGAAGCTTGTGGCTCGTCAGCAGGATGGTCAGGAAGGGCCTCTGAGAACGAAGGAGCTGGCGACTCGGGCTCGGCGTGAGGGAGCTTGGGCAGGTCTTGACGGATGGGGTGATCCTCGGGGACCCCCATTTCTTTCAGCACTGTTAGACATCCCATTTCGAAAAGCTCCTCTCCCAGCGGAACGAGTTGCTCTTCATAATCCTTGGTCGCCTGTGCCATCCCCTTCAAGAAGGACACCTCGATCTCTGCCTGCCGGGAAGCCTCGAGCTCAGCCCTCAGTTTGACTGAGGCTTCCTGCTCAGCTTTAAGCAGAGCTTCGATCTCGGTTTTTCCCTTCCTCAGGGCCTCCATCTCGGTCTCCATCTCCTTGGCTCTCTTCTCCATCTTGTACGCTGCATCCTGGAGCCCATAGTTCTCGGTGCTTTTCTTGGTGATCTCTTCCATGGCAGCCTCGTTTTCTGTGTTCAACTTGGCGCACACTTCCTGAGACCTCCTCAGCTCCTCCGAACTCCCTTCCAGAGCTGCTGCGAGCTTCTGTTTTTCAGCCTGCAGAGATTGGATCGCAGCACGGCTCTGGCGGGTTTTCTCCAAGGCCACTACAGATCTCTGCACGATCTGAACAGCAGAAACGAAGGTTAGCATGATAATATTGCAAAAAATTATATAAACTTTATATTGCTCACCATCAGGGCCGATGAAAGGTTGGCTTGATGAAGTGCGCCCTCCTCCATCCTCCTGAACCAGTCCATATCTGCCGAAAGCGTACATGCCTCGGCCAGCACGACTGCCACTTCCGGGCAACCTACCAAACGGTGTCCCGTAGTCAGCGGGGTCTGCGGCCCAAGAAGAAAGGGTGGCCTCCACGGCTCCACCGAGGGGTCACGAGGCGCCGAAGGCTGGAGAGGTTCTTGCCGAGATGAGCCCTCTCCCCTGGGCATCGCCGGCACCCTCTCCTGCCTCTCTCGGCGGACCAGAGGCTGCTCCTCCTCCCGCGGCTCCTCCTCCACGTCCAGTCGCTGACGCGACTCCCTCCTCTCCTTCGCCGAATTTGACCTAGAAGCCCTCTCTTTCCAATGTCCAGCCTGGCGTGGCACTTCGGCCCTCGCCTTCTTCGTCTGCCTCTCCTCCCCCACCACGGTGGGATCATCTCGGGAGGAGTCGAAAGGGGGTGCCTTATGGGCATCCCTGGAAGAAGAACCAGCGGACCTCAAAGACGAAGTGGCCCGCTTGCCTAGGAGCTTCTCCCGGAGGTTGGTGGTAGGAAAATTTTGGCGACCTCCCTCCATCTCAAAGCCGGGCTGGTGCTCCTCGGTCTCTTCGTCTGGATCGGTAATCGGTGAGATCGGTCGCTCCTGCCCAACCGCCTCTGGCGCGTAACTAGGCCCGACCTCAATATTCTCGACCCCTCGCCTTTTGCTGTAATGTTTGTACCTCGGCAGGTACCCTATGAGACACCAGGCAGCCCTGCCTTTATGCCCCTGGTAGCGTTGGATTTTGTCAAACCAACCTCCGTTCTTCTTCCAGCCATCACGAATCGCTGCCTGTCTCCGCTCACCAAGGCCTGCACAAAACAGATCAACGCATGTCAGTTCGGCAGGAAGATAACAGGATGAAAAGTCAAGCTATTTGAGCTCGGTGTTTTACTTAGGAGGCGCCCAGAGTGACGAGGTACCCGGTACCTCCTCTCTGCCTCGGTTTCTTGCGCACCGAACTCCTAGTTGCCGGTAACAAACAACATGTCGGTCCCGGCGTGGCGCATTGAGTCCTCCAAGGCAGTCACGAAGGAGACCATTTTCGGTTTGCTCCGGAGATAATAACAGTCGTCGACCTCCCCGGTGGACTTGCTAATGTCATACGCTTCCTCGATGTCATGGACACCGAAGTGGATGCCTAGAAGCCTATTCAACGCCACTGTCCCCATTATGATTTTATAGCTATTTTGCATTAATTGATAGGGGGCAAGATGCCACATCGCCAGACATCGCCTGAGCAATGGATGAACGGGGAACCTCACTCCCCCTTCGACTACAGAGACCAATGGGAAGGGCATTGCCCCGTCTCGGTAGACGTAACCGTCAAACGGATCATCTGGATCGTCCAGCCTGATCCTGACGTCGTCCAGGATGCTGTAGGTCTCCCTAAACCTAAATATGGCCTCGGGGGTATCAGCTAGACAACGGTAAACCCCTTTTCCCATGTTTTGAGGACTGTAAGATGGGTGACGAAAGAAAAGCCCTAACTGAAGGAAGAAACTGGAAGAGAGGTGCTCAAAGGGAAAGATAAGGGAAAAGAAGACTTACAGGAAACTAAACGCAGAAGGACAGAAAGGTAGGGAAGATACAGAGATGGTCTGAAAATCGCACGAACAGAGTCTCCCCCAGAATCAGAATGGCAAAGTGATGAAGGAGGAGGAGGAATGCTGCTTTCATAAGGCAGCAAGACGACTCCTCGGAAACCGAAGGCACGCCCTCATCACACCGCCTCGAAAGGCGCGCACATCGCTTCGGTATTCCGTACTGCGAACCAGTTGACGCCACGCGTCAAGATCATGGCGGTTTCCGCAGTAAAAGCCGTCAGAGTAATTAATTGTCTCGGGCAGGCGCAACGATTTTGGCGCTTCCTGGCAGACAGGCTGGCGACGGATGGATAGAACTCTTAAATGAAGTCATGATGAAGACCGCGACACCTACGGCCAATTACAAAAGTGTGCTAGCTCGGTACTCATATGAGCTTCCACGTCTCCAACTCCCGACCTCAATCCAGCCCCGAGCTGATGAGATCGACAGCTAAGGGGCAATTGTGTGGAGTGGTTGTGTAAAACCGAGGTAATCTTCTACTTTGACACTGAAATACCAATTAGGGGTTACACCGGCCTCAATTAACCCAGTTCGGCAAAAGTGTCAACTGGCACCGAGTTGGAGTTGGATTCGGTCAAGTACCGGCCTCGTTCATTACGGGCTCTGCCCCGAGCGCCTCGGTACCAATGCTCGACCTCGAGAATCCCTGATCTCGGTAATTTCCATCTCGGTCTACTTGACCGAGATGGGCATTGTCCTTCTAAATCTCCATTATGAGATAGGACGGCTACATTACAAAGACCCCCTGACAGAGGGTGACCGCCAGATGTTGATAAGGGACCTTCCCTATCACGTCCACATTTATGTGAGGGATTTGAGGGAACGTCCGATGGGACAAGTATCCTCACCTACCAAGGGTCCTAGGAGTCGGCTGATGGGACAAGTATCCCCACCTACCTCCACTATGGAACCTTCTACTCTCTCATATATATACCTGCATGGTAATCCCATAAAAGGTATGCAATAAGACAGCCTACATCTTGTTGTTTTTTCTCACATCTTCTTCCTCACTTCACCCTAGTTCAGTGACTGCACTAACTCAGGCGTCGGAGTACCTTTGGCTGACAGCAGCCTCGGGCCCTGACCTCTGTTTTCTCTTCCCTTTCAAATTTCGGATCATCAGAGACGTTCCCGTTCAGCTAAATAGCTTCTCTGTAAACTCTTACCATCTTCTACACCAAGTCCGTAATTTTTAGGCACGCACAATAAGTATTTGGATCTTCATTTGATGGAAGGCAAAAACCTTTGAACAATGATCTGAATCTCCATTTTAATAAAAATGAAGTGGTGGGAAAGATGAAGATGGAGTGGGTATGGAGATGATGTGGTGGCTGGATGGCAGAATCCCGCTAAAGAGGGTTCCGAATCTCCAATATATGGGAATGGGGAAGATGAAATGGATAACATACATGGAAAAGATGACATGGGAAGATGGAGTGAAGAGACGAAGAAGAAGACGGCAACTTCATTACCTTCTTCTTCTTTTCTTTTCCTCTCTCTTTCTCTTCACTTTCTTGTTCTTTTCTTTTTTTCCTCTCTCTGCAACACCAAACGAAGTCTCCCCTCTCTCTTTACTTCTCCTCCTTTTATTTCTCTGTTTGAGACGTTATGCAACTTCCCACATGATGAGATCATGTAAATGGGTGGGGAGTTTCAAAAACTTCCCACAACAACGATCTCTATTTGAATGGGTCAAATGGTCTCTTTCATTAGATCATTTTGTGGGGTCCACCATTAAATTTTGAGGAATAAAAATAGTTTATGTAGGGAATCAAAACTTAGACTTTGGGGATAATGTGCATTGGCTTCCACTACTTTACCAACAGCTACTCATATAGATTTTTTACTAAAAATATATTTTAAAATTTTAATGACTCATGTTATTTAATCATGCTAATTTAATGGGCTTAGACCAATTTTCATCTGCATCTTTTGTTTGGCAAAATTTTGACATTAACAATAATTCTCTTGTGTGTGGTCTTTTTGCTCTTGTGTGATTGATTGTTTGCTTGATCGCATTGATTCACGTCTCCGCATACATGCGCACAACAGACATTCATATTCACTTTCTTCCAATAAAGAAAAAAAAGAAAAAGAAAAAATAGAAAATAAAGAGTACATATTGTGAAAAGGAAAAAAATTTTAAAAAAGAAAAAGAGATCGAAGATAAAGCCTAATTTCTCATGCCACTAAATGAAAAAAATTCCTCTTCTTTTAAAAGAAGTAAAAAAACTACATTATCATATTACTAATTAGCATTTTTTTATTTGACTCCACTTTTTTTCTATCTTAATATGATCCTTTGACTCACATCAATTTACTAGTGAAGTTAGCAATTGGGTTCATGCATAAAGGGTGTGATTAGAAACCATTCCGGGTTCCATGCACTCAAATTGGTGTGGAGCCCACCTGATGCAATAAGCTATAAAGAACCCATGAATGATTTAGGTGAGGATGGCATCAAATTGACAAATTAATGCTTATTGACAAATTAATGCTTTCCTGAGTAGCTTTCGTGGAAACCCATTTCCTATATTTTAGCTTCTATTTGTCTCAAAGGATGCTTCTAAGCATCTTTCCTCACTCTTGTCATCTAACTTGAAATCATTGAGTGGAGAGTGTTAAAAAAACTAATTTCTCATGTCATTAAATGACAAAAATTCCTCTTCTTTTAAAAGAAGTAAAAAAAACTACATTATCATATTACTAATAAGCATTTTTTTATTTGACTCCACTTTTTTTCTATCTTAATTTGATCCTTTGACTCGCATCAATTTACTAGTGAAGTTAGCAATTGGGTTCGTGCATAAAGGGTGTTATTAGAAACCATTCCGGGTTCCATGCACTCAAATTGGTGTGGAGCCCACCTGATGCAATAAGCTATATAAAGAACCCGTGAATGATTTAGGTGATGATGGCATCTAATTAACAAATTAATGATTTCCCGAGTAGCTTTCGGGGAAACTCATTTCCTATATTTTAGCTTCTATTTGTCTCACAGGAAGCTTCTAAGCATCTTTCTTTACTCTTGTCATCCAACTTGAAATCATTTAGTGGGGAGTAGGACCCACTTACGGAATCCAACACCTCAGGATTCACTTCCCCCATTCAATGAACCAAACGTCACTCTAGAACAAGGAGGTTCAAGCTTCAGATACTCGCAACCTGCCGGCCGGCACTAACACACTCTGAAGACACTTGATTGAGCATATAATTGTCGGTTAGAATTTTAAAAATGTCTTCCAAAAAAGGCAATTTTCAAAATTTCTTAAATAGTCTCTAAGTTATTTAAGAAGTTTTCAATTAAGGTCATCCGCCCATTTAAATATATTTTTTGAGAATTTTTTTTCTCCTTTTTAAAAAAAATGCCTAAATCATCTTTGATTGAAATAAAATTCTTTCTCACTTTCTCTCTATTTTCCTCATCTCTTTTGTAGGGGTTCTCATATTGATCAAGGAAGAAGCTCATCAGAAGGATCCCAAATATTTAAGAAGCTCGTGGGGTAAAGTATTCCATGGTCATGTGAATGCCTCTCCCTCTTTCAAGGTTCCATATTGCGCAATTAGTTACATATTTAAATCAACCTCCGCACCGCCATGGTCCCCACCAACATGCACCATAAATTCCACACGCCCAAAGCCACGAACCCACAAACACCCAAACAACTGTAGGAGAAGACAAGCGTCTGTTATATCCATGGATTCTTTGTCGATCATCCTCATCTCTCTCTCCCTTTGTGTGGGTGTGGCTCTTGTGACCACCCTCTTCACCAAACCCCACAAGAAAAGGAAGCTCCCACCAGGCCCTCCCTTGCTCTACAACCTCGAATGGCTAACCAAGTCCATGTTCGAGCTAAAGCCCATCCTCCGCCGGCTCAGCTCCAAGTACGGGCCCATTTTCACCATCCTCCAGGGACCTCGCACTCACATTTACATCTCCGACCGTTCCCTTGCCCACAAGGCACTCGTCGAGAAGGGATCGACATTCTCCGACCGACCGCCTGTCTCGGAGGCAAGCCGAAAGCTCAGCAGCAACCAGCACAACATCACCCATGCTGGGTAGAGTCTAATGAATTGGTTCTTTCACAAAGTGTCACATCCCGGTCCCGAATCACCCTGGCCTAGGGTAATCCCCGAGGTGAAACACACGTACTCCCGTGTGATTGTACCTGTCGCGAGTCAACAGTTCATATAGCGGAAGCTTAAATCAAATGATCATCATAACCCTGTACAATCCCATATATATATAACATAACATTCAAGTTTAAACAAAAGAAGTTATACATTGATACAAAATGTTTGTCCAAAAGAAAGTTCTATACATCGTTATCAAAATACATAACAAAATGAATTGAATTTGGTGTGACTTCACAAAAACATTAGTCACACATCTACTATGCTCTCAAAATGTCTTGGCGCTCTCCGAACCGAGGAGTCTCTACATGGGCCCTACCCCAGGCCACTCCTCTAGTCCCGAAGGTACCTCCTGGGTACCCTTATCTCCCTCCGCGGTCTCTGTTGGACCGGGAGCTGCGTCTGCGCCTGTGACACCAAGAATAGTACCTTAATACAACAAACTAGCAAGCATAAACAGTAATCAGGAATACAATGAAATCTTTGAAGGACAATAACAATTTGAGAATAATGATAAGACGAGTAAAAGAGAAATCAAATAATCCATTTTCATGAATAAATCCTATATGTAATTCCTTTTAAAAACTATTAAAGAAACTATAATACAAAAATTGGCAACTACATAAAGCTCATCCTCTCATTGAGAGCAAATCGTGTTGGGATGTCACTAGGGGTCCGGCCAAAGATCCTCCTACCTACCCGGGTCCTGGAGTTCCGGTACTCCAGTCTGTCAACTGCGCAGCGACGTTCAATAGTAAACCAAGACTTAACCCCGTCGAGTACCGTCCGGTCGAAGCTAAGTAGTGCCGACTTATTCAAATCAAATTTCGTTTGCAATTCAAATTGAGTAACTATTCAAATATTTGGATACACCCAATGGCGTTATCCATATCAATATCACATAATGTATAACCAATGTAGAGCATTATATATATATGACAAATTATCGGAAATTTGATGTCAATAAAATTCCCGTTTTCAATACTTAAAGCAATTATTGGCGACTATAACAATTGATGTAAGTTATTATTCATATAATCTATTGTCATCCAATACAAGATTAATTTATAAAATCCACATGTTACTGTTTTCTTAGTGTCACTTATGATGATCTCATGTTGGATCTCTAAATTAATCTTCATGGCTTAACAATAGGTTAATGATTTCATTTGTGCTTAATTAGAAGGATCAGGGTCCCAATACTAAGACATAATGAAACCTAAGTTCCTATGGTAAGGGGGTGTACATCCTAATTATCCATTTGGGATTGATTAGGAGGGTTAATTATGGACTAGGAGTAATAATACACCTTCAATGAACCATAAAGAGGTCCAACAGAAAGGTTTAGGCGGTTCTACCGGTAGAAATTCCGGTAGAAGCATCTCTACCGGTAGAACTTCCGGTAGAGGCATCTCTACCGGTAGAAATACCGGTTTAAGCATCTGGATTTCCTTCTCCAGGCTCTCTGCCAGATTTTTGATGGTTTCTACCGGTAGAACTTCCGGTAGAACAGGGGTTCACAGTTTTCTTCAACTCTCTGTGTGATTTCGAGCCGTTTCTACAGGTAGAACTTCCGGTAGAACGTCTCGAGTTCAATTTTTCTTCTTCTTTCTATTTTAATCTCTTCCAAATGAGCCTCCTTGCTCTCCAACACATACATAATACTTCCATACTTCCCAAAACAACTACATAAAGAAATCCAACTCATTTACCTTCTTTAAACATAAAAATCCAATTTTATGGAAAGAGAAAGAGAATACTTAAATCAAATGAAATGTACAAAATGCAAACCCAATTTATGTTTATACTTGCCTCTAAGAAGAGCTTTTAACTTCTCACACACTTGGTTTAGAAGAAAGACCCAAAATCCCCAAATGAGCAACCCTAATCACCATAAACACATAGAATGGATGAGGATGAAATGCATGTATGAAGATGGGTCTATTCATCACTAAGATGCTCAAAATCATGGTCAAAGGGTTTTGCTACTCACCTTTAGTAGGGATTTCGAATTTGAAAGGGAATAGAGAGAGTTGGAAGCTGTCTCTTGTCACAGAATGGAGGAATTGGAGAGATGAGGAAGATGATGATGTACACTCCACTCTTAAAGCACATGCACAGCTCTCTTGATGATTGAATGAGGAGAGTAATGAAGAAGAGAAGGTTGTGGAGAGTTGCAGAGAATGGGGGAATGAAATGAATGCAAGGATAAAGGGTTTATGTCTTATATATGCAATGAGAATGAGCTTTTTGCAAATCAACCCATTGTTTAAGAACATTTCCAAATCAAGTCAATTGAGAGTCCACTTCCTCAATGAGTGGTCAAATGAGGTCAAGTCTATTATGAAAGTTGATAGGGTCGACAAAATACACGTGTTAGTGGCAAAATGACGTGAAAATGATGTATTTTATGAAAATCGAGAATTACGAAAAAGCTCTTAATTCCAATAAACCGAGTCAATCGGTGTCAACTCATCTATTTAGAGTTCAAAACTCACCCAACTCAATCAAATGCATTAATCAATACTAATTCATCATAATTAGGAGTCAAGCATAGTTAATTTGGCTAATACTCAATTAATCAGCAATAATTAAGGTTAATTAAGCTTGGGGTGTAACACAAAGTTCTTAATTTCAAAGACTTCAACTATGTTTTTCTTTCTTGTTTCTCGAAGGCCTTAAATTAGATTTACAATGTTATTAATAAAGTAGAATAGAAAACAAAGAGAGGAGACAAAGTTTGAAAAAGAGGTTTGGGCTTCACTATTCACGTGCCATGTACCTCATGTTTGTATTTATATTGAGCGTCTCTTCATTGTACATCTCTTCCTCTAATAATATTCCTCATGAAACAGGAAAATGTATATATGTATATAAGAATGGATATCCAGTTGTATGTGTTTATTATACCCAACAGATTCCGGCAGAGATGTAAAAATATTGATGATTTTCATTTTTCACTTTTGTTATAGGTATGGTCCACTGTGGCGCCTCCTTCGCCGGAACCTCATGTCAGAGATCCTCCACCCATCCAAGGTCAAGATCTTTGCCCAAGGCCGCGAGTGGGTGCTCAAGATGCTGATTGGAGAGGTTAGGCATCATGCCGATTCAGGTGAGCCCTTCTTTGTTGCCGAGGGCTTCCAGTACGCCATGTTCTGCTTGCTCCTGTTCATGAGTTTTGGACAGAAGCTCGACGAAATTACTGTGAAAAAGATCAAAGACATTCAACAATCACTGCTTGCGAGATCCCCTATCTTCGACGACTTACTCTTCTTTTCCAATATTGGAAAGATACTATTCCGTGGGAGATTGAACAAGCTTGCCGAGATTCGCCGTGAGCAAGAAGAGCTTTTTCTTCCATTGATAAGAGCGCGCAAGCATAAGAACCAAAGCCATCAAGACGATAATACCTTTCTCTTCAGCTATGTCGATTCACTTCTTGATTTAGAGCTTCCAGAGGATGGGGGGAGAAAGCTCACTGAAGGTGAGATAGTCACCCTATGTTCGGAATTTCTGAGTGCAGGCACAGACACCACATCAACAGCCCTACAGTGGATCATGGCTAATTTGGTTAAGAACCCAGAGATACAACAGAAGCTCGTGGATGAAATAGAGAGAGTGGTGGGGAAGGAGGCAGAGATGGTAAGGGAGGAGGACTTGAACGCGATGCCATATTTGAAGGCGGTGATCATGGAAGGGCTGAGAAGGCACCCACCAGTGCACTTTGTCTTGCCACAAGCAGTGTCGGAGGAGGTGACGTTTGAAGGGTATGTTATACCAAAGGATGCTACCATCAATTTCTTGGTAGCAGACATGGGGATGGATGAGAAGGTGTGGGATGAGCCCATGGAGTTTAGGCCAGAGAGGTTCTTAGATGGTGGTGAGAAGGTGGACATAACAGGGAGCAGGGAAATCAAAATGATGCCTTTTGGAGTAGGAAGACGGATATGCCCGGGGCTTAATCTTGCAATGCTTCATCTTGAGTACTTTGTTGCGAATCTGATGAAAGAGTTTGAATGGAAGACTGTGGATGGAAAAGTGGTG
The DNA here is from genome assembly GCA_028538565.1 of Umbellularia californica. Lineage (NCBI taxonomy): Eukaryota > Viridiplantae > Streptophyta > Magnoliopsida > Laurales > Lauraceae > Umbellularia > Umbellularia californica. The sequence goes on from JAPQWN010000005.1 coordinate 12,632,205, forward strand.
GATTTGACCGAAAAGGATGGATTTACTATTGTGATGAAGAAGCCCTTGAAGGCAAAAGTCACTCCAAGGAGAATGTGAGGTAAGAGTGCTGTTTTGCTCATTCCTGTGTGCTTTTTATGTAATTTACTTTTGAGTGCTTACGCGCACTACTAGTACTGACGTCAGTGAGTGATGTGAGTGATGTCTCTGTGAGATAATGATATTTTATTTTGTAATGTATGTTTTCATATGTGAGTGATGTCACTGATGTCTCTGTGGTTTGAATGGAACACACTGAAGTTTTGTAATGTATATTTTATTTTTTTTTTTTGCTAGAGGAGGGTTTCCAATCTTTTGGACTGGACTATTCCTTTCGGGCCCAAAGAAAAGCTGGGTAAATACCCCCGTGGCCCTTAGATGGTTGCACAAGTGGACTCAATATTCGGTTCCTGAAAATGGGAGAAAGGTTGGCCCCTGTAAAATTTTGTTTTCTTCTGTTATATTTGAATAATAGGTTTTCTTGGAGTTTAATGATCAAAATTATATTTTGGTCTTTCAATTAACAAACATTGATGGTTAAAGTTTTGGGCCACGAAATTTTCCTCGGGGGCCCTCCACGTAAAAGTATATTTTTCGTGGGGTGCTTGGGGGACAATATGTAAAAAGGGTAAAAAGAGGATTTCCCCATTTCAATTATGGGGTTTCTCCAAAATTGAAGGAATGCTGTCTGATTGCATAGAATATTGGTTGTGCGGTTTTTCTTACGTGTTCCTTTCCACGTGTAGCATGTTTTTTACTTGGGTTCACACTTTCACTTTCACATTCTTACAACGTACAAAGCTACAATACAGCAGGTCTAGCATATGGCTCACCTTAATAAATCCAATCGTTTATCATTTTTTATACCTGGTAAGTAAAAAGAGAGAGAAAGTACACAAAATTGAATCATGTGTTCAGAATTTACTTAATCCAACCTTACGTATTGTTAATTTGAATAATAACACAGTGGGTGTTAGAACCAATGAAACAGGTTGGATTCCATAAAAGTAGGCCCTACCATTGTGCATATGCCAGGCCAGCATTGTAGATTTGTGGTGGTTAACTCCTGAAATTATTGCTTGATTTGGAATTTTGCGGAAGCTCTCAATTAATAGTGCCCAATTGAGTTAGTTTTAAGGTATCAAAAGGCATTAATCAGTGCCTGAATCACAGTGAATCCACCTATATCAAGTCTACCTGCTTATAAAACTCCCTATATGAGAGAAGGAACTTTTCTCTCTAGCATGTTTTGGGCCCATGATAAGATTTAATTTATGTGTTTTTCCCAGTATGGAGCCCTCGTATTTGAATTCTGAACCACTCATAAAAAATGACAATTTTTTATGTGATATGACAAAATTGCAATCTGATATCTTTTAGGCCCATCATAAAATTTATCAAGCATATCTACAATTGAATAAAATATTACAACAAAATTGTGTTCTGTATATGATCTATTTGGTGATGACCCATTTCATTACCAATAACCTATTTCATTTTTTCTTAGCCCTTATACTCCTCAGGCTTTAGAGTGGGGCTATGTACTTTAGAATTTAAGCTCCTCAAAATAAATGCCTCTCCTATAAGGAACATAGTCCAATTTGATTGTAAACATATTTGGACAAACGGTTAGCTTAATAAATATAATATATTTTGAATAAATATTTCAAAAGTTTCATGCCTTTTCCACGATAGGTCCCACCTATTTAGGGCACGTTTGTATACAAGCAATTTCCATGAAAAGATGAAATTGCCACATTAGCTAATTCCATTGTTTTTAAATACTTAGGAAAAGGTTTTCCTTTAAAATATATTCTTAACTGCTCATAAAGATTTCCTTTCTCCTCTATGGGATATGAAGAGACTCAGCTCGAATGCTTTGGGCCTATAGTAAGATTTATTATATTTATAGATATGAAAAGAAAACATTATGAAAGATTTCATGTGTTTTATTCACAATAGAGCCCTCCTAATTAAAATCTGAAGTCTGAACCACTTATAATGGCATATGATTAAATTTCAATCTTAACATGCTCTGGGCTCATTGTAAACTCTGTAGATGAATAGACAAAAATGCCCAACCTAAAATGAGTGTTAGTCAGGGCTCATCTTCTAATCCAACCCATTGATTGCATCAACTTTTCCATCCAACTAAGGATTTTCAATTTGCTCCACTCAAATCTCAAATATTATTTTTATTGATTACATCCAAATACACCCCATGCATTAAAATAACAATTTCCAATGAGCTCACTTAAAAGACCCAGACTCATTAACATAAGAACCTGCAGGAATTAACCCCACCTCTCTCTATCTCACCTTCTCCTTGGAGTGATCTTAGCCTTCAAGGGCTTTTTCATCACTACAGTAAATTCCTTCTGCTCAGTCAAATCCACCTCTTCTCCATCCACAGTCTTCCACTCAAACTCCCTCATCATATTTGCCACAAAGTACTGCAAATGAAACGTTGCAAGATTAAGGGCTGGGCATATCCTTCTTCCAGCCCCAAAAGGCATCATCTTGATCTCCCTGTTCCCAGTTATGTCTATCTTCTCTCCACCATCTAAGAACCTCTCTGGCCTTCATCCCACACCTTCTCGTCCCACCCCATCTCAGCTATCATGAAATTGATGGTGGCATCCTTTGGTATAACATACCCTTCCAATGTCACCTCCTCCGTCACTGCATGGGGCAGTACCAAGCGGCCCGGTGGATGCCGACGCAGACCCTCCATGATCACTGCCTTTAGATATGGCATTGAAGGCAAGTCCTCCTCCCTGACCATCTCAGCCTCCTTGGCAACCACTCTCTCTATTTCATCAACCAGCTTCTGCTGTATCTCTTGGTGCTTAACCAAATTAGCCATGATCCACTGTACGTAGGGATGTTGATGTGGTGTCTGTTCCTGCATTTAGAAGCTCCGAACATAGTGTAACTACCTCAGCTTCAGTGAGCTTTCTCCCCCCATCCTCTGGAAGCTCTAAATCAAGAAGTGAGTCAACATAGCTGAAGAGAAAGGTATTGTCATCTTGATGGTCTTGTTTTCGATCCTTGCGTGCTCTTACCAATTGGACAAGGAGTTCTTCATGCTCAAGGCGAGTTTGCATAAGCGCTTCCCATCTCCGACGGAATACAATCTTTCCAATCTTGGGGAAGAAGAAGAAGGCGTGGAAGATGGGGGAACTCATAAGCAAACCTCTCTGGATGTCCATGATCTTTTTCACTTTACTTTCATCGAGCTGTCCGAAACACATGAACACAAGCAAGCAGAACATGGCAAAGAGGAAGCTCTCAGCAACGAAGACAGGCTCGCCTGACTTGGCATGACTCCTAAGTTTTTCAATGAGAAGCTTGAGGACCCAATGGCGGCCATGGGAGAAGGTCTTGACCTTTGACGGATGGAGGATCTCGGTCAGCAGATTCCGGCGAAGGAGACGCCAAATTGGGCCATACCTGCAAACAAAGACAATTGAAGATGAAAATCATCTATAAATTATATCAAATATCATTAATCTAATCACATCCTCAATATTAAGAAAACCTTATCACATCATAAATCGAATCTGATCTCAAATCTAATCACATGATAAAAATAACACGATCATCAATACTACTGAAGGTCTTTGAATTTGCAAAGTTTGGAAACTCCAATTCATCAAAACAAATAACAATACCCAGAAGTGACGGTGGTGTGTTTGACAGTGGTGATGATGCGGTTGGCCTTCGGGAGAGGCGGTCGATCAGAGAAGACAGATCCCTTCTCAACAAGCGCCTTGTGAACGAGGGAGTGGTCAGAGATGTAGATGTTGGTGGTGGATCCCTGCCGGATGCTGAAGATGGGTCCATACTTGGGCCGAAGCTGGCGAAGGACTGGATCGAGGTCGAACGAGGACTTGTTTAGCCATTTGAGGCTAAAGAGTATGGGAGGGCCTGGTGGGAGCTTTTTTCTCTTGTTGGGTGTGGTGAGGTGGGTCAAGATGGCCACACCCAGACAGAAAAAGAGAGAGATGAAGATGATCCACAAAGAATCCATGTGAGAGACAAAGGGGGTGTTGCTTTATGTTTTTAGGCTCAAATAGCTCTCATTGTGTGGGGGTGTTGCTTCATGTTTTTAGGCTCAAATAGCTCTCATTGTGTGGGGGTATGCAGGTTTGTTTTGATGACATAAACAATTACGTAACAGTTCCATATCTGAGACCTATCTTGAGGCATTTCTTAACCAAAAGAAAATCTTTTGAGGCATTATTAGCATATGATCCTTTTTTGCTGAATTAATGCACTGTGCATGCATTATGCTATTTTTATCATGGTTCATGTACGTAGAGTCTGGTCACTGGTGAGTCTTTTCTATTCTTGTGTATGCATTGCTCATGGTCCAAGGGACTTACATGTGTATTTTGGGTTGGTGTGATTTATATCTTGGATTAGTTTGTGGAGTTAATTGTATTTTTGGAATATGATCTCAATTTATAACAATAACTCAACTTTAAATTAATCCTTATCTCAAGATTTATACCTAATTAATATTAACTAATCCTTTATCTCTAATACTAGTAGAGATTTAATTTGAAAACCATGATGGCAGTGTGTCTTGGACCTTTCTATCCTTCAAGTTGTTTAAGTTTGTGTAGAATGGTTATAGATTAGCCTGCACTTTTATCCCTGTCATCTTAAACGTAGAGAAATGATGTTCATGTGCATTTTAAGTCCTCATTAGGTGTGTTATCAAAGGGCGCTGCTCCTGTACATCTCTATGGTACATACCAATTTTTGGGGCCTACCTGAGATCCAATAAATTATGGGATAGGGGAGGATCAAAAGATCGATCCAAGTCGGACCACCTTTGATATCATATTTGAAGTCAATTTGATATACTTAGCCCCTTCATCGGTGGCCCACAAGTTTAATGGTTTTATATAAAAAGAATTTTTGACCCTTGATCCAACGATCTAGTCCATTCATATCGATGCAAATCCATGTGACCAGTGATTGTGGGGTGTGGTGCATTAAATGGGTTATAAGGTGGGCCCACTAAGTAATATGTACCATAAAATGGTACATACAGATGTATAGGATCATTTAGCTTTATCAAATAATAAAAGTCCTCATTAAGTATAATTCAAGTGGAATCCAGTTCCAAAACCGGTTCAACTTAAATGACAAGTATGGGTCCGGTTCCAATTTTGGTCCTTCTCTGGGTGGGTTGTTTCACCACCTCTTGCCTTCAAAGTAGGATGCCTAAGGAGTCATCTATACAAACCCTTAAAAATAAAAAATAATAATAAAATAAAAAGGAAAGAGAAGTAACCTGGTAAAAGAGGAAGATTTTTCTTATTCTCATTCTTTCCTTATGCATTGTATGATTTGATTTTGTGTATACTTTCTTCTTATTTACTTATCTAGAAACCTTCATCTTTTTCTTTTGTTGTCTCTTCACTTACTCCATTAGTGATTAGGTAGGAAGGAAGATAAAAGAGTTTTTTTTATATACCCCCTAAGGTCTGTAGGATTTGTAAATAAGCTTCTGAGGTTTTAGTATTTATAAATAGGCCCTTGCCTTTGCTTTTTAATTCCTTTCATATCCCCAAAATTAATATTTCTAACAAGAATGAGCAGCCACCATAAGATTTGTGTTAGATTTTTATATAAATGATAGTTTTGCCCTTACATCCATCAAACAAAAATGAGTATATTATTCTTTACAAATTAAAAATACCATTATTTTATCTTAAGTTCCAATGGATTCTCTCATTCTCTCTCTCATACATATGACTAGGGGTGGACCCAGGTACAACGGCTTGGGGAGTGAGCCCCACACCTATATCCGAGAAAAGTTTGAAATTATGCATATAAAGAGAAAAGAGATGGACAAAAGTGTCATTTTGCTCTAAAAACTTGTGGTGGTTGGTAGACTATTTATTTTGAGGACACGGAAGGTATTAAAATAAAAATGTAGTGGCTTATTTTCAAGTACTAAAACTTCAAGGGCCTATTTACAAACTCTACAAACCTTAGGGGGTATATACAAAAAGCTCAAGATAAAATTCAAGAGGGGAATGACATAAGTGAGGAGAAAAGACTACTCTGGTAGGGAATACCGCTCACTAGATCTAGTTTGGAAATGTGCTTGCTCTCTGTTTTGCAAAACGAGGAAGAAGGGAAAAGGTGGCAAGATTGTTGCATTTCTTGGAGAATAAAAACCCGCTCGTAATATGTGAATGGAGTTTTGACTAGTAAACAGACCGGGTCAACAGGTCCATGGGTCAGAACCAATGTGGTTTCGGAATGGGACCCATTTATGTCCCAAATCCATTTTTTTGGCCCAAGACTATAGCCCGTTTACTTATTGGGACCTGTACGAGGTCACAAACTTGATTTTCACGGGTTGGAACTTCTGGGTAGCTAGAGAATCAGAAACCCATTCATACCCCTAGTTTTGCACATAATCAATGTACGGATAAGTCCAATTCCAACTGAAATGAAGTTTAGCCCAGCACGAGAGCAACAATCAAGTTTAGACGGACTTGTCTTATAACACGTATATATGGGGCAGGCCGGGCCAAGTTTGGTAGTGAAAACCTTTATATATTTCCCGTGTAAGAGATTTATATATTACAACTCAATTACAAATTATAGTCATTGAGATGTTCTCTACCCCTGGTATGAACTTTTTTACAAGTAATTGTTCGAGAAAGAACAGCTCCTTACCGGCGTTAGTTCTTATCTAGCTGTCCGTGTTTTGAACCACTAGTACGCCACTTTTCTTTCTGCATGTATGCGGGGTCTTAAAAAGAAAAACAGTCACTCTCAAAAGGTGGTTAGATCTTCTGATGGGAGATTGCACCACTTAAGAGGGTTTTTTTTTTTTTGGCAGGAGTTTAATGCATTGCCAAACTAGTCATTTAAATACATGGTCATGCAAGACACCAATGTGTACAATGTCAATGGTCAATTGCTCCCCTAAGACATGTTCCAGTCACTAATAAACTCTACCGTGTAGAACTGAACCCCAACGTGTGGAGTCACACAACAACCAATACACATTATATATGAATTTGTACAGGGTCCCATTCCGTTGAGCACCAATCCATATGAGGCTAAACAAGAGACCGAGAGGGAGGGGGATGAAAGATCTCGTTCTCACATAAGACCGAGATATGGTGATGGAGACTTGGATCAACATCCTAATTCCCCCTCTTAATTATAAGACCTATTTATGGAGATGGGGACTTGGATCAACATCCTAACTCCCCCTCATCCTGTGACACCCTCCCTTCCTCCTCCCTCCCTATTTTGATGTATGATACCATTTAAAAGAACTCAAATATTACATTAATTATTGAATGATTCTGATCATTTAACCACCGATGAGATGGTAACATCTAGTTCGATTGCAATTTTGAGGTCATAAATAATCATAGTGGTGAGCCAATCTAGCACAATTTAGATCAATGGGTTGATGCATGGATCGAGATATGACTTTTGATGAGAGAATGTTAGTTGGTGTTGTTAAATATTTTATATCTACTTAAATGCAATACATTTTTTCTTTTATCATTGTTAATGTGAAAAAATTACAACAAAATAATGAGACTTTTTCAATTGACCATTTTCAACCCCCCTCAAATGATAATCTTGGGTCCACCTAAATTTTCACCATCTAAAATAAGTGCTCGGTCAATCCGTCAATCCAACAGTATAATCCAGTCGGATGGATATCACACTTAAGATCGAGGTCCTTATTTTATTGTCCACTCGGATGGGTCATAATTAAGGTGGGCCTACTGGGTATTTGTGCTCCTAGTGCTCATGTGCTCGGTGGAGGGTTCTCCATTTATATAATGTGTACCACCTGGATACATATTGTTTGATTAAAAACATAACCAAAATGAGTTAACGCTAGGTCTCGGGTACCAAAAGAGCGTTCAGAGGCCCCATGGAATCTTCAATTGCTACATGGCGGGACTTCAACATACATTATACATGCCACATCTAAAGAATAGATGGGCATTGATTAAATTCTAATTATTGTCCATGCTAAACTCACAAGGACCTCTTTAGACACTTTGGAAGAGTTGTTTCAACCAGAAGCCTTTGCCCATAAATAAATAAATAAATATTTAGACCCTTTTACAAATAGGATGTTTGCTGCAACAAAATGAAGAAAATTTGTCAGATATTAATAGTGACATGGGGAAACTAGCCATATATTCATATGGTAACAGTCGCATTCTTGGAAGGGATTGTCAACAACTAACAAAATTGGCTAAAGTTTAACCAAAAAAAAAAAAAAGATTATAAAACAGCTTTTTTTTTTTTTTTTTGTTATTCAAGGGTTTCCAACCCTTTGCGCTGGACTAGTCCCTCCGAGTCCAAAGGAAATGCGGATAAACACTCTTGTGGCCCAAAGTGGTAGCACTAGTGGACTCATGCACCACCGTCAACAATATCCTTAGTCCACTTTTGGGAAATGATATTTTGGGCCACTTTTTCCTTAGCCCATTTTCCTTAAGCAATTACATGGCCATAAGAAATGTGGATGTAAAAAGTCTCAAATGACTGAAAATTCTTAAAATTTCAACCTCTTTGAAATTTACTAAAATTTACGGATGCTAGAAGACAAATGAGGATATTAAAAATACAGATGTATAATAAATTCCTTGAATCTCAAAGAAGAAACAGACCCAAAGCATACAAAGAATTTTCCAACGGCAGGAGACATTTGAGGTCAACATTTCAAGACTATGGATAAATGAGGATGTACCTTTAATCCATACAACAAGCTCCCCATTTGTGTGCCTTTGTAGGGGTGGTGCAGGCAAGGCAGATTGACAGGCCTACCAGAGAAAGTGGTCATGTTCTCATTTGTCAAAGGACCCTTTAGTTTCTAAGAACTACACAATCTCTATTGAAAGTTTGAAACAGAACTAACATTCAAGAACAGAAGGAAAAAAAAGGATATGGTAAGAAATCAATCCTTTGATGTCTATATTAACTCTAATACTGGCACTGTTGGGGCCTAAACCAGTAAAATCCAAACCAATCAACAACAGATTGACCACCCTATAAAACATGTGAATCACTCTGTTGGGGATTCATATATAGACTAAAAAACAGGTATCCCTGTTTTGTGTAGCACAAATTTTATTTGTCATTGTTGAACTTTGCATAAGAAAAACTTTAGAACTTTCGATATGAAGATATTTGCGTTGGAAATTCTTGCCATGTCAATAAATTCTACCGCAAGAACTCTTCAAAATGACATTGTTTGCGTTCAAGATAAAATATGGTCTGTGCTCAGAAACTGATTTTTTCTTCTCCTCGATTCCTGAGAATCTCTGAAGTCTGGCATGTGTTTAAAAAAATCATAACTCATCACAGGAGAGAACAAACTGAAAGAAAAGAAACTTACTAGCAATAAAAGAAACAATAAACACATGCAGAGATGATCTGTGAAAGGCTTCATTCTACATGTAACAAAGGAAATCTGTGGAATCAGAAATTGGTAATAGGCCTCAGTCACGGTTTAGTCAGAAACACGGACCAAATTACTTTCATCATCATCTCCCACAGATCACATACAAGCACATTATATCCAAGACACCCAACAGAAAAGAAAAGATAAAGAGAGAAAAATAGTTGTCATCAGAGACATTAATACCAACAATCATGAAAGAGAATGGATCATATTGTTGCAGTATTCTGCTCGTCACATGGCATTCATACAGATATCATCTCTCTCTCTACTTATATCTATCATCCTAGAAGAATAAGGAAATGCAAGACTTGATTCTTTGGGGACCCAACGGAAAAAAGAAAGCAAGAGAAGAACCAAGAACACAGATGAGGAGAGTTTGATTGATAAACCCCTTTTTATACAAAGATGACAGAAACCCTAGAAAGGTTAGAACAAGCAATCCACAGGAAAAAAGATCCTGACCGTTGCTTTTCATTCAAGCAGGCCTGTCAAAGAGCCAAGCCGGGGCTGGGTGAGTCTATGGGTGGACCAACCACAGTCCGCCATGTCACCGTACATATACCCACTCAGAGGATCCTTACTAGGGCCGGGCGGGCCTAGTTGTCCTTACCCTACACTACCCTAACCTCAATATCGTTGGGGGGACAAAGCCATCGAAGGGCCTGCTCTACCAGGGCCATTACCCTGCCATTCAGAGATAGGCCAGGGCCCAAGACCCGAAAACAAAATAGTCTATTTTAAATTTTATTTCACCTACAATGCCATCAGGCATAGTTGTAATTGATACTACCCAAAAGTTAGAAAACAAAGAACACAATACACCAACAAATGAAGACTTTAGAAAAATGAAAATATGTTAATACATATATAAATTTTAAGAATAATCCTATTGATGCATTTAGATATCCAAAGAAAAATTAATAATATCAAAACCTTTTGGATTTTGCAGTTGAATAAATGTGAGAGAATAAAATAAAGATCAACATTTATTGGCACCATAGGTGTTAGATACTTATAAAATAAAAACAATAAAAAGTAGCACCAATCACGATTATTTGTTGTTTCTTATTGTTTTTATTTTGAGTTTTTTCATCACTATCTACTCTCATCTCCAACAAGAAAATCCGTATTAAAAACAGTAAGAAAATGGGATTGAGCTCGGCCCTTAAAATTAGAGAGCCTGCAAAGTTCTGTCCAAGCCCAACCCTGGGGCTTTTGAAGAAAAATAAAAGCCCTCATTTTAAGGGTATTTTTAGGGTCATGCCCCCTTGTCAACGGCTGGATTGACTAGGGGTGCTCATAGTCCAAGCCGGCTTGGGCCCAACCAAGGCTAGACTTGGGCCCAAGATTTTAGTATTAGGGCTGGGCTTGAATGTAATATTAAGATCAGATTATTATATGGGCCGGGCCTTGATTCAACGTAGAGAGCCCGAAACCCCGCATGATCTGATAAGAGGGATAAAAATAAAATAAAAGAAAAGGAGAGAGGACGGGGGGTGGTGGTGCTCTATATATTGAGCCCACCTTGTGACAAAAGTTTAGAAGACTTTTTAGGCATTTTTTGTTTTTTTTTTTTTTTTTGCGATATTGTATAAAGACACCTTAAAATACAAAGAAATTATGTGATATCACATAATGTAATTAATATTTTGCGATATCACAAAAAATACCAGTATGGATAATGCCTGAGTGGTTTTGGCAACTTTCATCACAAGGCAAGGTTATCCATGACCAGTGGCAGACCTGCGTATTATGATGTGGGTGAGACCGCACCCATGAGATTTAAGAAATTCTCTAAATCAAGTCTTAAAAAATTCAATTTTATTATTTGACTTATTAACTTAACCATTGTCCAGACTACCCAAATAAAAATCCTGAGTCTGCTATTGTCCATGACTGCCGTTACGGGAAAGGGCATTTTTTTCAAGTTTAAACCCAACTCTTTCACTCAAGAGTCGGAGACATTTTAGATGAGTTGGGCTCGAGCTTAAACTGTTTTAGGTGGGCCAGGCTTGGATGCCACACTTTTGGCCCAAGTCATACTAGGTCCGGGCTTGGCCCTACTATTTAACACTCGGGTCAGGCCTGGAGATTCTTAAGCCCGGCCCATGAACATCCCTAGAATTGTAGAGGGTCTGTGCAACAATTTAGGTTATGTTCATGAATGATTATGATCCCATGCCCCGCGCATGTGATCACCAGGTGCACTTTGCTGTGGGATGGACTATGCACTTTGCTGGTGTTTTGGAAGATAAAAATTTAGAACCCACGTGATCATTCTTACCATTTTATCAGTCGGCCACAAGTTTCAGTGGTTTACATTAAAAAAGAAAAAAGCATTGCAGATCCAACAATATAGTCCATTCGGCCGGGTGCAAACCTAAAGATCTAGTGACTATCAAGGGGGTCCGGCCCGGATTTGCGGCCCACTCTAGTGGGTGATCAGGTGGGCCCCACTAGGAGCTGTGCACCTAGAACTGATGAACGAATGTGCACGGATTATTCTTGTTTGTGCAACCATATTGCACTTCATATATAGTTTAGAGGGCCTACGGATTGAGATCATCCGTGGGTTAAGGTTTTGGCTATTCTCCCTCACTTGGATCCATTAATAACTAAATCTTAGGATTGTAAACGGTTCCGGTCCAGGTCCATGCTAGACCCGGAACCGTTTAAGAGAATGTGGAACCAGTTTCTTGGCTCCATAATCGGAACCAGAACCATATATGAGACTGGTCTAAATTCGGATCCGGATATAGGTAGAAAATGATATTAAAAAAACATAATTTACTTATCGGGGCGTAAATAAGGACTCAAACCCGGTTTTTAACAGGTCATAGAAGAATCGAGTACCCATTTACATCCCTACTGAATTTATATAGTTTTCAATTAGTGTGGAACACATATCTCATGTCATATGTACAGTTGATGGAAGAGAATCTCTCTCTCTCTCTCTCTCTCTCTCTCTCTCTCTTTAATACACACAGTAGTGCACTATAATTAATATCGGTTGATGGCAAGGTTTCTCATGACCACAAGGGTGGAGCCAGGTTGGATTGAGGGTGGCAAGCTGCAGCAACTTTGAGTCTGTTGACTTTCTTACCCGCCACTACACCAAAAAGGGGAATTAGAGACAGTGGCTTGGAATGGTCATCAGCAGTTTCTAATTTGAAGCGGTTTTCATCCGTTTTAAGTGAGAAGACCGTTTCATATGTTAAAAAACTTCATTCCAATGGTACTAAAACCATCTCATTTTCGTTCCCTCCACTTGTTCCCTCCATTTCTTTTCCTCCCGCCATTTCACTCCAGCCGTTCCATCCACTTCTTCAAGGAGAGCTGCTCACGCCATTCCATCTCCTTTCGTTCCATCTTCTTCAAGCAATCTCTCTCTCTCCCATCTGCTCACGCCATTCCATATCCTTTCGTTCCATCTTCTTCAAGCAATCTCTCTCTCTCCCATCTCCTCCCCCCTTCTCCCCCATCTCCCACAACCCAAATCCGGAGAATCCAGTGAATCCATCTCCTACAACCCATCTCCCATCTCCCGTAACACACCCAAATCTGGCAAATCCCGTGCAGCTTTCTCTGTAATGTATCGCAAAGAATAGAAGATTCTGCTTGGGATTGATATCGAATTAGGGGAGCAGAAGCGGAAACAGAGAGATTTGGTACTGATCTGTATTAGGAAAACAGCTTCGATTTGAAGATTGGACCCGTTTTGGTTTTGTTCCGATTTCCAACGATCATTGAAGCTGACTCAGAGTGGATACGTTCTGGGTATCTTCTCTGCTGTAGTGAAGTTGTCTTCAGGTAGCAGTGCTTCTTCTTCCTTTTTTGTTTGGTAGGCTTCAACAGGTCTTTTCTTCTCTCTGCTGGGTGGGCTTCAGAGGTTCCCAGTGGGTTTCCTGCTGCTTTCCTTGCTTTAGTGCTTTTTTTCAGAGGTTAATCCTTCCCTGTCTTTCTTTTGTTCTGCTGTTTGGTTGGCCTATGCTGGTTTCTCTTTGCCGAGCTGTGAGTGCTGGGTTGCAGGCGAGTGTGGAGCTTTGTTGGTTTGCTGGGGGTGTTTGTGCATTGATGTAGTGCAGGGGTTTTCTTCTGTTGGTTCAGTGGTGTCTGGTTCTGTTGCTCTTTGCAGAAATTTGCCTTCCTTTGTTCGCTGCAGCTTTGCTGAGATTTGTTCCTGCTGCTTACCCCTAGTAGAGTTGCTGCCTTCTTCTTTCCTTTTAGGTAGTGCTTTCTGTTGCTGCCGAGTTGCCTCTGGATCTTTTGCTCCTTGCTCTTTCCTTCTTTTAGCTTGGCTGGAAATTTCCTCTGTTTCCTTTTGGCTTGGCCCTTTGTTTTGTTTGGGCTTTTTTGTTCTTTTTGCTTGTTTTTTTCTTCCTCCTTGTTTTGGGGCCTTTTGGCTTCTTCTTTTCTTTTATTCAATTTACCATTAAGCAAAAAAAAAAAAAAAAAGCCCTATTTGTGTGTGCTATGTTTTTGGAGTTATGTTGAATTGTGGGAATATGATTGGATGGTTTGGTCATTGGTGGGTTTTGTTGAATTTAGATGGATTGTTGAAATTTTGATGCTTTCAGTGAGTCTGAATAGTGCGTGGACTTAGAAATGTTGTTGAAACTTAAAAGCACGAGTTGAATAATGGTTTTGTTCTAAAGCCGCCTCTGTGTCCATGTTGAAAATCAGTCAAGTTGTTCTGGATGAGAATATGCAAAGAGATCAGTTCAGTACTTGTAATGTTCCACACATTTGCCAATGGTTTGTTTGGATGCACCGACAAAAATGGAGCATTTGAATTTTTTTCCCCTTTTTTGGTGAAGTTCATTAGAAGTTGTGATTTGTGATCAAAACAACATTAAGGTGCTTTGGGCCCCACCACATACACATAGGAATCTGAAAGGATATTAAACTAACTGGAGCTTATGAATAAAAGAAAGTAGAATTTACTATGATTTAAAGGAAAGGTCAAATGAGCCAAGTGCATGTTTGCCTAATTCTACTAATACCCATGGATGAAAAGGGCTTGTTTAGAAAGGGTTTAAATGATGGTCGTGTTTAGGGAAATCTATAATTGATCATTGAATTCCTAGGATTCAGTTTCATATGTTGAATGGTTGGTATTCATTTTGTATCCAAGATGGTAAATTTTGATGGTCCCATGCAGATCTCCACCTTTGACCTTTCAACTCATAGTTCATTTTCTATAAAGGTCCCTTTCTTGAGAATTTTTAGGATTTCAGATGTATTATGGTAAAGTTGTCTCAAATGCAATGAAAACCAACATCAGCATGACTGTCTTATGTTATTGCTGCCTTCATAAAAAAGGGAAATAAATAAATAAATAAAATATTCTTCAATCTGTACAAATTGACGAAGAAAATGTAACCCTAAAAGAACTAATATTTTGCTTCATCTTTGCTTGACATGAAATCCTTCAAACACTTCTAGCCCTTAGAGCCAGGGCTTATTGAAGATAGGGATGGCTTCTTCTTCTTCATTATTTTTAGTATTATTAATAACAGTCCAACTTATGTCTGCTAAGATCAAGAACAACGTATATTTTGTTTTGGTACTGAATTGACTTCTTTTCATGGATAGTTATTATTAACAGTTGGACTCATGTTTGCGAAGATTGACACGGTATATTTTGGTCTGGTAGTGAATTTTCATGCTGAGCAAGAAATTTTATTGTTGTCAAGGAGACTTGAGTTAAAGACCTTTCTTCTATTGAAGTTATCCACTTAACTCATTATTGAAAGTGGCTCTTTTACCCCTTCTGCAGTGGTGCTGATTGGAAGTTTGCAGCTGACTAGCTTGTTAGAGCTTTTCCAGATAATGGTTCTCACATATGTTTCTGCTCTCTCTAAAGTTTAATCACCAAAAGCTTCTCCCTAATTGAGGTAGTAGCTCTTTCTCAGATTGTGTCTCCAACATGCAACATGCATAATCATTTAATACTAGCGAAAAGCTTCCGTGCTGAGCACGGGCAACTGTAGTTGTTTAGATCGCATCCCTAGTCCAAACCTAACGAAATTTTTTACTAACTTCACATGTTAGAAAAGAAAAATAAAGTTGCATCAAACTAAAGTAGAAGATAACCAATGTGAGAAAAGAAATTAAAAAATCAAGATGGAAGTAGACAAATAAAAGTAGAATCAATACATGTTAATACAAAATTTTCCTTATGTGAATACAAAAAATTTATGTTTTAGGAAAATAAAATAAAAGATTCCATCTATGCAATATCCATACAGGTCACAGTCATGTCAACTTAATAGAAGTTTCATTAATTCATGAATGGGAGCATAAAATGTAAGGAAATTATCTTTAAGTCCATTACTTGGACTAGAAGTCCTTTCCTTTCCCGAATTGTGGTCATTATAGGAAATCTGTTTTCTTAGGATACATGCTATTCCTTACACAAAAAGGTTTCTTAATGAGATGTATTCCATAACAAACTCTACCTTGATGGATGGTTGAGATTAAGTCTATGGAAACCCTGATTGGAAATTCGGTCCTCTTTTCACCTATAAAACAAAGCCTTTCGTCCATCACAAAGGCATTCACGAAAATCAACACATTAAGGTTTTATAGGCAAGGAAAGAGAAACCGAAACCATTCACATAGTCTCTTTCTCGACGGATCACAGCATCAATCAGCAACAGCACCAGACTGCAGGATCAGAAAGCCCTCTGCATCAAGATGTCTGGAGGTACTCTTTAATTTATTTAAGATTAAATCCTACACGTGATTATCATGCTGTTCACGATCTTAGGGTTCATGTTAATAATAGTATAACATGTGGTATCAGAGAATGGTTTTAGAACACATGATCGTCCATTAATTAGGATAACTATGCATCGCCATAATCGGCAAATATAGATCCGTTCTGACTCTGTTTTGCAGCAATTTATCGATCCAACTATTATGGCCTGCATGAATGGTTTATATTTATGTTATTCTGCAATTTTTTTTTTTTGGGCACGACTGTTTGATCGTGATTTATTTAAGTTTTGAATTTTCAATTATGTATAAACTCCTGCGTGAGTAAAAATTCAATGTAATAATGGAGGAGATCAGTAACTGGTACGTCATGATTGAAGAGGATATTGTTTCGAGACTGAATATGACGTTTTGAAGCAGTCGAAGATAAAGACAGATGATCGAAAAGAAGGACAGAAAATAGGCCATATAGTTGGATCATATTTTCATAAATTCCATATTATGTTGATTATCATTAGCATGTTTCTTCGTAATCGATGATATCATTAGCATAGGGCTTTCAGCCCCAAAGAGCCGGAGGACAGCCCTCGGGGCTTGGCCTTTTTACCAGTACTTTTCATATAATGAATGATCTATCATGAATGCATGCAATATATAATGTTTATATTCATATTAAACCTTTTTTATCACCAAAGTTGTATGCTTAGGGTTAGGTCTCTCCACAGTGACCCTAACAATTAAATACTGGAATTTGGCCCTAAAAGGACCATCATCATGTTTTACATTACATATTGTTCAAGAAGGTAAGAAGCATTTAGTCGCCCACAGGCGGATTATACTCATACGATTGAACAATAATTAAGGAGTGTTTGTTCCTAATTAAGATTAACATCACTCTTTTACATTACCTTGAATATGACGACCTTAGATGGTATAATGCGTAGAAATTATGGTGACTACCCACAGGAGCACCTAAAATTTTGTCGTTTATATTCATATATTATGCGTGTGTTGTCTTATTTTTATTAAAGCCTTATTGTTGTATCTCTATTGCAGTTCTTGCAACCACTAATCTCACTTCGCATGCTACCTCTGTCACTAAGCTCAATGGAACCAACTTCTCAGAATGGAAAGAGCAAGTTGAGTTTACATTGGGGGTACTTGAACTGGATATCGCTCTTCGTAAAGATAAGCCAGCTTCACTCACTGATAAAAGTACCCCTGATGAAACAACCTTCTTTAATGCCTGGGAAAGGTCTGACAGACTAAGCACTATGTTTTTGCGAATGACTATTGCCACCAACATAAAAACATCCCTTCCTACACCTGAGAATGCTAAGGACTATATGAAGGCCATTGAAGCTAGGTTTACGACTGCAGACAAATCCCTTGCTGGGAAACTAATGGCAGATCTTACAACCATGAAGTTTGATGGCACCAGATCAATGCATGAACATGTCATTGAGATGACCAACCTTGCAGCTAAACTAAAGAATTTGGGATTATCAGTGGATGAGGCGTTTCTCGTCCAATTTATCCTAAACAGTTTACCTCCTCAATACGGGCCTTTCCAAATTCATTACAACACTATTACGGACAAGTGGACAATGAATGAATTGGCTAACAAACTGGTTCAAGAGGAGGCCAGGCTGAACCAACAAGGGATTAAAGTAGCTCATCTCGTTCAAGGAGCTGGACACAAAGCTGGGAAAAAGCATAATTCGGGCCAGAAAAGGGCACCACCCAGATCTAATGAGGCTGGTCAGAACCCCAAGAAGAAAAAGAAGGAAAACTTATGCAAATTTTGCAAGAAACCTGGACATTTTCAGGCAGACTGCATAAAACGTAAAGAATGGTTCGAAAAGAAAGGTAACCCTATGGGTTTCGTAAGTTATTTCGAATCAAATCTTACTTATGTTTCTTCTGATGCTTGGTGGATTGACACTGGTGCTAATGTTCATGTTTCCAATTCAATGCAGGGATTCCTTACGATCCAAACCATAAACCCAAGTGAGAACTTCCTTTTCATGGGAAACAAAGACAAAGCTCCAGTTGAAGCTATTGGAACTTTTCGTCTTGTTTTAGATAGCGGTTATCAGTTAGACTTATGTCAAACTCTTTATGTTCCGTCTCTTTCCCGTAATTTGGTTTCTGTAAGCGCACTTGATAAAGTTGGTTACTCTTTTGAAGTAGGAAATGGTAATTTCAGTTTATTTAAAAATTCTAGTCGTATTGGTTCTGGAATTTTGATTGATGGGCTATACAAGTTTCATCTTGATAGTCAACTTGCTGAAACCCAACTTACCCTGCATTCTAAGGAAACAAAACGAAAGTCATCCAAACTCGACTCTTATTTCTTGTGGCATAAAAGACTGGGTCACATATCCAGTGAAAGAATCAAAAGATTAGTAAAAGATGGTGTCCTTCCGGATCTAGATTTTACTAATATTAATGTATGTGTGGATTGTATTAAAGGCAAAACAACAAAACACACAAAGAAAGGAGCCACAAGAAGTACTGAGCTTCTTGAAATAATACATACAGACATTTGCGGACCCTTTGATGTTCCAACCTTTGGAGGAGAAAAGTATTTTATTACCTTTATTGATGATTACTCACGTTACTGTTATTTATACTTATTGCATGACAAATCTCAGTCTGTGAATGCTGTACAAGTGTTCATTACTGAAGTCGAAAGGCAATTAGATAGAAAAGTGAAAATCATAAGGTCAGATAGAGGTGGTGAGTTTTATGGAAGGTATGACGAAACAGGACAACATCCTGGACCTTTTGCAAAACTTCTCCAAAAACTTGGAATTGTTGCTCAATACACAACGCCTGGTTCTCCATGGCAGAATGGTGTAGCTGAAAGGCGAAATCGTACGTACATGGAAATGGTTAGATCAATGATGAGTCATGCTAACTTACCTATCTCCTTGTGGATGGATGCTCTACGCACAGCTGTTTATATCTTGAACAGAGTTCCCAGTAAGGCAGTTCCAAAGACACCTTTTGAACTGTGGAAAGGATGGAAACCCAGTTTACGACATCTCCAAATTTGGGGTTGCCCAGCTGAGGCTAGAGTCTACAATCCACATGAAAAGAAATTGGACCTTAAAACAATCAGTGGTTACTTTATAGGTTACCCAGAAAAGTCCAAAGGATTTAGGTTTTACTGCCCTAACCATAGTACGAGAATTGTTGAAACCGGTAATACTAGATTCTTTGAGAATGGCGAAATCAGTGGGAGTAATAAACCTCAAGATGTGATCATTCAGGAAATCAGGGTACCTATCCCTTTACCCTCTATTCCGAAAGATGTTGGCAATCCTCCTGTTGTTGAACCATTTAACAATGAGGAAAATCCAATAAATGATCAACAACTCCATAATGAGATTGTCGCCAATGAACATATGGATAATGCACCAGAGGAACCAGCATTAAGAAGGTCTCAAAGACAAAGGAGATCAGCTATTTCTGATGATTACATGCTTTACCAAGTAGAATCTGGAGAAGGGACAATTAATGACCCGGTTTCTTATTCACAAGCCATTAAGGATGTTAATTCTAGTAAATGGATTGATGCCATGAAGGATGAATTGAAATCTATGAATGAAAATCAAGTCTGGGAAGTTGTTCAATTGCCTCCAGGACACAAACCAGTTGGCTGTAAATGGGTCTTCAAGACCAAACGCGACTGCAAAGGCAATATTGAACGCCATAAAGCCAGACTTGTTGCCAAAGGTTTCAATCAGAAAGAAGGTATTGACTATACTGAGACTTTTTCCCCTGTGTCAAGGAAGGATTCTCTTAGAATTATCATGGCATTAGTAGCTCACTATGACCTCGAGTTACATCAAATGGATGTGAAAACTGCCTTTCTTAATGGAGACTTGGAAGAAGAAGTCTACATGCGTCAACCTGAAGGCTTCATCATTGAAGGTCAGGAAGACATGGTCTGCAAACTTAAGAAATCAATATATGGACTGAAACAAGCTTCGAGGCAATGGTACCTAAAGTTTCATGAAATCATTACTAACTTCGATTTCATAGAAAACATCGTTGACCCTTGCATATACCTCAAGATCAGTGGGAGTAAGTTCATATTTCTGGTTCTGTACGTTGATGACATATTACTGGCCAGCAGCGACCTTGGTTTATTACATCAAACAAAGGACTATCTCTCTAAGCATTTTGAAATGAAAGATATGGTTGAGGCTTCCTATGTGATAGGAATAGAAATATTCCGTGACAGGTCACTTGGTATTTTGGGATTGTCTCAGAAAGCATATATTGACAAAGTTCTAGAGAGGTTTGGCATGATGACCTGTTCCTTTAGTCCTGTTCCACTGCATAAAGGAGACAAGCTTGATCTTTCGCAGTGTCCACAGAACGAATTGGAACTTAAAGAAATGGCAAAATATCCTTATGCTTCTCTTGTCGGGAGTTTGATGTATGCACAGGTCTGTACAAGACCTGACATTAGTCATGCCGTTGGCATGCTCGGGAGATTTCAGAGTAAACCAGGAATCGCTCATTGGAAAGCTGCAAAGAAAGTACTGAGATACCTTAAGGGAACAAGGAATTACATGCTCACATACAGAAAATCAAGTCACCTACAGGTGACTGGTTATTCAGATTCAGATTTTACTGGATGTCCTGACACCAGACTTTGCACTCTTGGCTATGTGTATCTCTTATGTGGAGGTGCAATATCATGGAAAAGCCAGAAATCTGAGTTGCTTTACTCATCCACCATGATGGCTGAGTATGTCGCATGTTACGAGGCTGCAATTCAGGGAACATGGTTGCATAATTTTATCTCTCAGTTTGGAGCTTTGAATTTCATCTCTAAGCCATTAACCCTTTACTGTGACAATGAAGCTGCAACCTTCTTCTCCAAGCATGACAGGATATCTAAGGGATCCAAACACATGGACCTTAAATATCTCTCACTGAAACAAGATGTTAGATTACAGAAATTTGTCATTGAGTCTATACGTACAGATTTCATGGTCGCAGACATATTCACGAAAGGACTACCTCCAAAGACCTTTCAAGGACATACTGAAAGCATGGGTCTTGAAGATAGTTCTTAATTATCATTTTCTGCCTTTTATTTCTGTACTTATATTTGACATTTATTGAGCTCTTAATGCAACTCTACATCTGCTATTTCTGTTTTTCCATTGTGTACATTTTATGTTTGGATAAATGATAAACAGAAACAGTCTTTCAACATAGACATTATGAGACCATTACGTATATCTCCTATTACGGTCTAGTTATGCCGGTTGTCACTGCTGTAGTACATGGAAGTAAGCATGTTGCAAAATAATGTGTGCACGCCATGACTCCCATTGACCACCGAATTAGCCAAGACACTTATGATAACCGACTCAAGAAATGTTTAGCATATAATGCGCGCCTTATGATTCCTAAAACGAAAAACACTAAAGGATCTTCCTATCGACCAAGTGGGAGACTGTAAGGAAATTATCTTTAAGTCCATTACTTGGACTAGAAGTCCTTTCCTTTCCCGAATTGTGGTCATTATAGGAAATTTGTTTTCTTAGGATACATGCTATTCCTTACACAAAAAGGTTTCTTAATGAGATGTATTCCATAACAAACTCTACCTTGATGGATGGTTGAGATTAAGTCTATGGAAACCCTGATTGGAAATTCGGTCATCTTTTCACCTATAAAACAAAGCCTTTCGTCCATCACAAAGGCATTCACGAAAATCAACACATTAAGGTTTTATAGGCAAGGAAAGAGAAACCGAAACCATTCACATAGTCTCTTTCTCGACGGATCACAGCATCAATCAGCAACAGCATCAGACTGCAGGATCAGAAAGCCCTCTGCATCAAGATGTCTGGAGGTACTCTTTAATTTATTTAAGATTAAATCCTACACGTGATTATCATGCTGTTCACGATCTTAGGGTTCATGTTAATAATAGTATAACATAAAACACTCTATAATCCTCAAAGACTTCAGAACTCATAAGTATCACAACAAACTTTGTTGCACTTATTCACATGTTTTTACATGCGAATTAGATGTCTGTTCGTTGTTCTTTCTCAGGGTATTTTTTCATATTTATTTTATTTATATTTCATTGTATGAAGCATTCATATAGAGCAATGGGAAGAGCATGCAAGGCTTGCCAATCCTCTCATATAATGGTGCATGGATAAGGTTCAATGGGATGAATATGGATAAGCTCTCTATCCAATCCTCTTTTTTTTCTTTTTTCTTTTGCTACTGAATTCAATGCTTTTTTAGCATCCCGAAAAAAGTGATGGAAGACCATGCTATTATGGACCACTTTAAAAGCTATATTTCCATGTCCAAAGAAATAAAAAGAAATCAATAAAACAAATGAATATGGTGATGAGGTCAAACTGCACAAAGAAAAATGATAGCTCACAAAAGCAACCGCTACAAACATATATGCATACAACCGATGTTTATTAAAAATGAAAATTTCTTTACATTTAAGTGATATTTCCAAAAACAGGAACAATGATAGCTCACGAGAGCAACCGCTACAAACATACATGCATACAACCGATAATTATTAAAAGTGAAAATTTCTTTACATTTAAGTGATATTTCCAAAAACATGAACATGATAACCAAATAGAAGAAGTGGTATTATTGTCTTTTATTACTTGTGGTAAAAGATTATGGATTGAGGTTGTAGAATGAAGCACCTAAAATAATAAAATGTCATAGAGCTGAACAAAACAAAAACCAAACTTAAAACCATAGTAGTTACCTTTGAAAGAAACATTTGTGGTCATTTAATATTCAACATCATTTTTTTCTTAATGTTTGAAAATTTATTGTTTTCTTTGAGATATTTTTTGAAAATAATAAATTTAAGATAAACAAATATACTATTTATAAAAAGTCTCAACATAAATATTGGAGTAGATCAATTCTGTACACCCAAAGAAAAACAAAAGGAGAAGTAAAACAGAGGATGAGAATAGATCCAAGACATATGACAAAAAAAAAAGATCATTTGTCAAAGTTTGTACTCAATAAAAAGAATAATAACTGAGATCTAACTTACTACGCAATTCTTTGATGGAGCTCAACTCGTCAATTTCAGATACATTGGAAATACTACAAACAACACCACCTTTTCACCAGCATAAGCCACCCATCAAATCATGTGATAACCTAAGAAAACAGATTTTGCAAGAGAAGCTCAGGGCTATATGTAATAACTCTAAGAAAACAAATTTGTAAAGAAGTGCAAGAGCGGCATGAGTTTTTAAGGGAACTCGATGTTGATGGTAGGAAGGGGCATGATTTTTCAAGGGATCTCAACATTGATAGTGGAAAAGTTTTGAATACTTAAACAACCAAGAATATTTTCTGAAAAGAACTCAATTTAAATATGCAAAAAAAAAAAAAGTTTATATAAAGAATCCCATTATATTTTATACAAAACTGAGTCTAAATCTTAAAGAATTCAGTTTCAGTCTCACTTCCAAAAATATGAAGAAATCTAGAAGAAACATTGAAATGAATCAAAATCAAATTGACATAATATATTTATTTCAGGTATTTAACCAAACACCTTACACCGAAACCAAAAAATGTGATTTACAAAACCATGCATAATGCCCACAATCAACGCTCTTTCCAGAGGGGAATAGTGGGCTCCCATCCAAGGAGCTCCTTTTCCTTGGATGTGTTCTATAATTCTTTTTTTCTACATTAAACATTTTTTTTTTTTTGGGTAGTTTCAACTAAGCATCTGAATCTTTTCAGGTCATTGTGCTTCCAATCAAACATCCTGAATTGTTGGAGTCTTGGAATAGCTCAACCAAAGGTACTAATCTTAGTTACCATCTTTTTGTAATTTTCACTATTAATGTGCATTGGGATTAAAAATAATGTGAAATGGAAATTAATTTCTTTTGCTGAGCTGATCGGGAGTCTTACTTTATGGGCCATCTGGTAACGAAAAAACTCTGTGCAAGAGCTATGGCTCAACATACTGATTGCACCTTTTTCTTTGCTTTTCTTTGCGATATGTGTGGGGTGGAAATATCGGTGAAGGTGTTTGAGATGTTGTTTCCGCTGCTTAGTCTTTTCATTTTTGGTGGATTTCGGGTTTTCTGTTTTTGGCTGTTTGCTTGCAAATCATTATCTATGGAATTTGTGTTGTATTTGTGATGATGTGTTGTTGTTATGAAGTTCAATTGTAGTTCTTACACTATAATTTGGTTTTTTTCAATAGTTGGAAGTCACTCCTTAACTAAATCAGTTGCATATATTTGAATTAATCATGACCATCAATTATTTGGCTGCATTGTGGATGTTGTAGTTGGTGAAAGTTATGATGATAGGACATTGTTGACCAATTTGACTTTGCCCATTGAAACTTTTTTGTTTGATTTGTTTTGTGGTGTCTTTTCCCAACTGCTATCTGATGATCATTAATAACATGGCTCACAATTTGGATAATTTGGAATCGGGGTTGGTGTAAATGGATACTGCAAGAAGTGTGGATGTGTTCTATCCGTTTTATTAACAGTAGCAAACACATGGTGTGTCCTACTTTTTTTTCTCTTTTTTTGTTCTCTTTTTATTATCTCATCAGTTGGTCTAAGCAAGTTGGGATTTAACATTACTATGCCACGGCATGATTATGTTTTGACTTAGATGGTTACCACCAAGACAGGGAGCTGATGGCTTAATTTTGGCCAGGGGGCCAGAGAGTGTCCGTCACATTTTTGGGCGGTGGCTGATATCCAGAATTGCAGTGATTAGTGCATATCTCTTGCCTAGGTTAATCTTCTCACAGCTTCCTATGTTGAGATCTTTGAGTGCACATTGTCTTCTATTTGCAGCTTTGGTGCCTTAAATAGATTTTCAAGTAGAAAGAAGCGAGAGGGGAGAGGGAGATAGAATGTGAGTGGAGAAAGGAGAGACTGGTGAGGCTTGGAGAGGAAAATTAATAAAGAAAGGTGGGGGTGAAGTCTGACATGTGGTGTTATGGGGATGGTATGATATGAGGGTCATAGTAATGAATATACGTTGATCTGAGCCTTGAGTTGTGTGAAATCTCATCAATTAACAATTTAGAACATACACCTTTTATAAGGATAAGGATTTACAAGGATGGATAGATAGATAGATAGATGTGTAGAGAAATAAGCATGACAAGTTCTTCTCTTTTATAAGGATAGATTTCTTTTGCATGTGTTATGGGCAGGCCTATTGTTGCTCTAGTTTATCCCCTGTAAGTGGATTCTTTCTAGTTTATCCCCTGTAAGTGGATTCTTTCTTTCTCATTAATTTGAATTTGGTGATAGTATTTGAGCATGATTCAGTATTTGTGAGCGTTTTCTGTTTTTTGTTTTTTTTTTTTTTAAAGGGAATTCCCATTTTATTTTATATTTTATATTTTTGTTCTCAAACTGAGAGGTGAATGATGGATTTTGGTCTGTTTGGGTTTTTCACAGGTATGCTTCGATCAGGGCAATTGAAACTAAATCTCCTATTGATGATCAGCAATGGCTCACGTATTGGGTTCTGTATTCTCTGATCACACTATTCGAGCTAACATTCACAAAACTAATTGAATGGTAACTTTCGATATGAAAATTGCATCTTATTGTTGATATTAATGGGTTGAGGGATGCCTTGCTTTTCTTAAATCTTGGAAAATGATAAGGAGTTTCCGGTATCTTTGTATTGGCTTCTGCAAGTTTATTTTATTGAATTACTTAATTTGGGAATAGGGAATTGCAAAATACAGTTGAATTATTTTAGAATTGATTTTTGTTCTTGCTTGATAGATAAACTACAGAAATATCATAATTGATACAGTAGGAAAATTCAAAATAAAAATAAAACTAATAATTGATACAGTGGGCTTCCATATTCATGCTGTATCTGTTCATCATAGATTTCCTGATGCAATGTCTTCACATGTGGTCACAGTGGGCTTTTCATCACTTGTCTGCTGCACAGTTATTTTAGTTGTTTTTCTCCCTCCATCTTTCTTCTATGTTTTGGGTTTGAAATTAGATGTTTCCCGAAAGATCTTCTTGATGGAGCAGATGGGGTTGTTCATAAGCTTGTCCTCTGCACTTTTTTTTTTTTTTTTTCCCTTCTTCCTTTTCTTTTCTTTTTCCTTATTTATTTGTTAAGGGTTTGTTTCCTTTATAACTTTTAG
This sequence comes from Umbellularia californica, assembly GCA_028538565.1. Classification (NCBI taxonomy): domain Eukaryota; kingdom Viridiplantae; phylum Streptophyta; class Magnoliopsida; order Laurales; family Lauraceae; genus Umbellularia; species Umbellularia californica. The sequence continues at coordinate 12,658,634 of JAPQWN010000005.1, forward strand.
AAAGCCATTACTTTCACAATTAAAAAGCTAAATCGTCAACCATTGTATGCATCTCTCCTCTATGAGACCAGTATTGCTAATGAACTCATTTGGCACTTCCTCATGGAACTCTTTCTAGGAAATGATTTTATTAGAGGGGTGAAGGGTGGATATCTACCAGCATACCATAGGTTGTAGGTAATGAATTCCCACTTTCCACCTTATCATAATGAATCCACCCATATGAGGGAAATTTAAATGGTCCCTTGATCTCCACCATTGACTTTCACCATTCACCCCTTCAATAAGAACCCCATTTCCTAGGTTTATCATGCGAAGTTCCAAATTTGCCTATGTGAGATTCTGGATATAGTCCTAAATTGCTAGTTAATGCATTTGTTGTAACTCTGAGATTTCAAATCACTTTTAGGTATGCTTGATATATTTTCCCCCTTCCTTCACGCCCCCCCGACACCCCGCCGCCCCCCCCCCCCACCTCTCTCTCTCTCTCTCTCTCTCTCTCTCTCTCTCTCTCTCACGCGCGCGCGGCTACATCACCATTGTTCTGTGTGATTCCCCATTATCTGTGCCTCCCTGAGTACACATAATTGTCCATCATGCAAAAAGTATACAAACCATTTATGATTTGGGGTACAACCAGAGTTTCAACATTACCTTACAGTAATATTCAGTTTACTGTAACCAATTTAACTTGTTACTAACAGAACATTTAGGGGTGAAAAATTATCATGTTTTTCGGGTGGTTGATGGGCTGTTACTTGGGTGGTAGAATCATATCTAGCTGGTTCTATAGATCTGTGTTGAGATCTTATTTATGTATGGTCAATGAATTTTCGTTTTCCTCTTTTACTTTCAAGTTCCAACATACAAATGTTTTGAAGGAAAAAACTTGGTAATACTTTCATTGAACTTAGAAATATTCCAGTGGAGTAATATACTGTTTAAAATGAGAAAGAAAAAGAAAAGTTGAGTTACTTCGATGGAACTTAACTGCATCAGAACAGCCGTGTCATCTAAGGGTTCATTTTGATGTCTCGCAAACTACATGCAGCAGTGTTTTGGTCGAGTGCGTTCCCCTTCCATTTTGCCATGTTTAGGACCAGCGCAGATGATGGATGCCAGCTTCTGTTTTTCACTCTGTTTTTTAACAGATTGAATATTACAATTTTTTCTGTTTTTTTTTTATTTATTTCTTCTTTTCTCATTGTTTTTCCATCTAATCTTTTGGCCCCGGACTGATGATTTTTTCTTCTGCAGGTTTATATATGGCATAGGAGTACAGGAGAGCTTATAGAGGCATTGCCTGGGCATTCTGGCACTGTCAACTGTGTGAGCTGGAATCCAACAAATCCACACATGTTGGCATCTGCCAGTGATGATCGCACAATTTGTAAATACAAGCTTTTATTTAAATATAAACTTTTATGTAAGTTTGAAAATGTTGAGAGAGTTTGCAAAAAGAAAGGATGAAGACAGGAGCAAGAGAATGGAAGCATTGAAAAATAATGATGTTGACAGATATAGGGAAATGCTACTGGAGCAGCAGACCAACATTCCTGGTGATGCTTCTCTGAGATATGCTGTTCTCTCATCATTTTTATCCCAGACATAAGATTATCTTAATAAGCTTGGAGGAAAAATAACATCCTCTAAGAATCACCAAGAGGTGGAAGAGGCAACAAATACTGCTGCAGCTGCTGCCCAGTCACAGGCATGCTTTGTTCGAATTTCCTCTATTTTTGGTATTTTAAATTGTCTTTTTTCTGTATTTTTATTTTTATCTGTTAAGGTGATGTCAGTTGTGCCCCCTTTAACAGGGTCTTTCGAAAGAAGAAGTTAGGGCAGTGGCAGCTTGTGCAAGAGAGGAAGTAATAATACAAGGTTCTCTGAAATGAATGCTCCAAGGGAAAATTCCTCTGTTAACAAGAAGGAATCAGAAGAAGTGCAACAGACATCTATTGGTTTTATGAGTGACTATTGAAGACAGCCAACAGCCCCGGCCAATCCCTCTTCTGAGAAAACTCTTTGATTTTATTTCTTTTAGAAATGAACTGGATGAACCTTTTCAAGAAGTTGTGGGTTGATTTTGTATTAATTATAAATTGTACATTTAAATTCAAGCTAATATATTTATTTTTAAAATAAACTAACTGATGGTGTGTGATATTAATGTGTAGGTGTGAATGCTACTATTTATGGGTTTTTTTTTTTGTGATTTTAAAAAAATGAATTTAGGCAAATAAAAAAATTACTGCAAAATTATTTAAAAAAGATAATAATAATTAAATTAGAGATGGTTCCAAACCGTCATTTAACATAGTAAAAACCCATTTCAATATCAAAAATTAGAAATTGGAATGATTTTAGAAAATTTGAAAGTGTTTAAAACGGTTCCAAAATAGACTAACTAACTGGGACACTTATGTTAACACCAGCTGGCCCACAAAGCCCACTAGGCCCATTTCTTGTACAGACTGACCCATCACGTGGGATAATTTGAGTTGACTGTAACATATCCTCTTTCCATGATTATAAACTTGTAACATATTCACTTTTCATATACATAGATTGTATTAGGTTGTAATTGCCTTGATTAAGGCTGAAAGAGATTATATAATGGAGGAAAGATCAACCAAGAGATCCATCCAAGTTTTCCACAAATCTTTATTTGTCTCTTCATGGTCGTATCATGGTATCAGAGCTTCAATGGTTTCATTGTGCATCTCCTTTAATAGTGAGCACTAAATCTCACTCATAGCTTGATCAATACAGATCCAGATTTGTATTCCTGGAGTTTTTTTAGTCATCGGCAAGGTACAACCTTCATATTAGCCCAGTTACAACGGTGGCCCACCTGCGATGATCAAGATACCCTCAACAATCCTATCTATGACAGTCGACTGGTTATCCTGGGAATTTTGGTGATTTTTAAAGAATTTTTTGCTACCTCGAGGTAGGATTTCTGAACACCTTTGTGAAATTCCTATTTTTCACAATAGTTTTCATCTCAGCTGTCCAATTTCTTGGATTCTCATCCAAATTGAGTGAGACTTGGTTCATTAGAAGTAGAAAATCATTCTCTTCCATCTAGGGAGATCTGATTGGTTAACTGGAATCACTGTGGTCCCCACAATCAGATCTAGTGGCTAAAAATAGGGTCGGCAGGCACCCTGTTTCATAGAATGCTCATCGCTGGCCCACAAACGATCATTAAAGGCACTCAGTACTTTGGTCCCAGCATGGTCGCCTGATATTCCTAAGAATAATAGGAATTTTCTCATATTTTTTTGAACATTAGAGGACTGTCTTTTAGCCCAGCTCGTGCATCACCAGTTTTTTGAAACTGTTTTGATCAGCACCGTCCAAATTTGTTGTTGTACGTTGGATTTCCTTGTAATTTCGTCTAGGGATAAGCATCTAATCTATCTGGCCTGGACACATCTTTGATTTAAGATCATGTCCATCAGTGGACCCCACCTTGGGTATCAACCATCAAAAACAAGGTCGCCTGGCTGTTTTTTTTTTTTTTTGCAATTTTTTGCAATTTGTGTGATGTCTTTCTGCTGATTGTGTTTGGACTTACTGCTGGGGTATTGTTACATGAAGACTTCTCTTCTTACTTGATTGCATATAGTATCTGGGATTCATCTCTGATCAAGGATCAGATCTTCCAGTGGACCCCACAACAGGTGTCGACAGTCTGAAAACTTAGACAACTGAACTGTTTCTTGTACAAACTGTTGCACATCTAGCTGCTGTTACCTACTAGAGGTAGCATTACACTCAAGGATTCTCTCTATTTTTTATCTGCTTGATTGTTATGGAAAAAGGTGAGAGCTCTCTCATTAAATTTACTAGAGCCAATTACACATCATGGGCCTTTCAGTTTCAGATATACCTTAAGGGAAAAGAATTATGGGGTCATGTAGATGGGACTGATCCAAACCCTTTAGACGATGTGACAGCAGTCTCCAAATGGGAGACCAAAGATGCTCAAATAATGACTTGGCTTCTGGGGTCAGTGGACCTACAATACATCCTGAATCTCAGACCCTGTAAAACAGCAAAAGGAATGTGGGATTATCTAAAACAGATTTACCAACAAGATAATTCAGCACGATGGTTCCACTTGGAACATGAGCTTTCTCAGCTTATGGACTGACTATACTGAGATTATATACTCCGGTCTACCTGATGCCTCGATTGCAGTAGTTCAAACCATTCATTCCACTAGCCAGAGGGATCAATTCTTGATGAAGCTTAGATCTGAATTTGAACAAGTACGTTCAAATCTGATGAGCAGGGTGCCCCCCCCCCCCCCCCCCCCCCCCAATCTATTGATACTTCTTCGTGAGGAACAACGTCTTGCAACCCAAGCTGCTCTTCAACAAGCTATTTCCACAAGTCCAATGACTGCTGCCTATGTTGCACGACCCAAACAGCAGAACCGAGATATGGCCAAAGTACAGTGTTATTGTTGTCAGAAATTTGGACATGTAGCCACTCAATGTACTCAAAAGTTCTGCACTTACTGCAAACGCAAAGGTCATGTTCTTCCAGAATGTCGGCGACGACCCCAAGGTCCATCTCAAAAAGCTCACATGGCAACATTAGATGATTCCTCCTGTGCTAACATAGTGATGCCCGCAATGCCTAATGCCAATGCACTGATGCCTGCCATACCTGTTTCCTCCTCTTCATCTCTTACACCAGAAATGGTCCAGCAAATGATAGTAAATGCTTTCTCTGCACTTGGTCTCTCAGGTAACACTAAAAAATCAGACACCACATGGTATTTGGATTCGGGGGCTTCTAATCATATGACAAACTCTTCCAAACAATTGTCTAAACTCCAACCCTATAAAGGAAATCTCCGAATCAGCACTGCCGATGGTGGCAGTATACCCATTACTGCCATTGGCGAAATCCCACACCCATTACCTTTGAATCATGTGTTTCTTTCTCCCAAATTATCTACAAATTTATTATCTGTTGGCCAACTAGTTGACCATAATTGCTCTGTCTCCTCTCCTCGTTTTGGTTGTGTGGTGCAGGATCAAGCGTCGGGGAAGGTGATAGCGAAGGGACCTAAGCATGGACGTCTTTTTCCGTTGCAGCTGTCTACACAAGATAGGCATTTAGTTGCTTCTGCTTTGTTTTCAGATTCTAGTTTTAATAAATGTCAGATGTGGCATCATAGATTAGGCCATCCTAATTCACGGACTTTGCTTTCTTTATTTAAATCTGGTTTGTTACTTGATAATAAAATTGCTCTTCAAGATGTTTCATTTAATTGTTCTAGTTGTAAAATGGGCAAAAGCAAGACTCTTCCTTTTCCTCTTCATACTTCCTTAGCATTAAAGTGTTTTGATCTTGTACACAGTGATGTATGGGGAATAGCACCCGTGACATCACATTCTCATTTTAAGTATTTTGTCACATTTATAGATGATTACAGTCGATTTACATGGATTTATTTTTTACATTCCAAATCTGAAGTGTTTACTACTTTTAAAGTTTTTCTATCATAGACTAACTAACTGGGACACTTATGTTAACACCAGTTGGCCCACAAAGCCCACTAGGCCCATTTCTTGTACAGACTGACCCATCACGTGGGATAATTTGAGTTGACTGTAACATATCCTCTTTCCATGATTATAAACTTGTAACATATTCACTTGCCATATACATAGATTGTATTAGGTTGTAATTGCCTTGATTAAGGCTGAAAGAGATTATATAATGGAGGAAGGATCAACCAAGGGATCCATCCAAGTTTTCCACAAATCTTTATTTGTCTCTTCATGGTCGTATCAACTTAAAACTGGAACGGTTCTACAAAATCTGGAAGTGCTTATAACTGTATCAAAATTTAAAATTTGGAACGGTTTTAGAAACTATAAAATTGTTTAGGACCGTTCCAAAAAGGACTACAAACCATTCCAAATATTTGAATTTGGAACGGTAAAGGGAAATCTAGCAGTGTCAAGAACCGTTCCAAATTTTAAACTTTGGAACGGTTTTATGAATATTGGAACGGTTTTGAACAGTTCCAAAAAATTCATTTGGAACTGTTTTGATCCGTTCCAATGTGTTAGGAGCAGGGGTATTTGTAACGGTTTAGAACCGTTCCTTTTTTGGTTAGGAACGGTTATGGGCAGTTCCTATTTGCTGTTTTTGGTGTAGTGCGCACTTTAATAATGAGGGGAGTGAAATTGGTTTCTCCCTCAAATTGATGAGCGACATGGGTGTAGAGTAAGAATATCTTATTCGAGTTCAAACCGTTTAAATTGAACACCGTCTCCTTTAGTTTGTTGTCCACAGATTTTATTCCAATAGGAGTTCGATATACTGAAAGATGCGTATTCAATCTTACAATGAGACCAATTCCTATAAAAGTGAAATTTGAGAACAAATCATTGAAAGAGAAGGCGCTCATTTTGAACGGTTTGGAGTTTCAATAGATAGACAAATATTCTATGAATCACACTTTTAATTATATAGTCGATCCTATTGCGGGACCAACTCCTATTGCAATAATATTTTGGGATGTCCAATTCAAGAAAGATGGCATTCATTTTGAGTGGTTCACATCTCCAATATATTTTTCTCAGTGTGGAGCTCCGCACCCCTCGCTTATGGGAAGGACGAATGAGACACTCAAAGGATGCAGACTCTTTTCACAATCACCTTAGCATGACTTGGTGAATGGTTTTCAATATTTGTCCTCTCAACCCTCCATATGCATACCGTAATCATCGTGTCCCACCAAACAATCACTAACCAATCAACGGGTTTTCATTAATTTAAGGTGATCAATTCATGATCGATCAATCTGAGTTCTATTTTGATTGAAGTAAAGTAAACTACCCCCACTCCCCCCCAAGTCTTATGGGCAGGCCACAGGTCAGCCACTGGCTGGCCCCCAGCCCATGGAGACCCTAATTAATGGTAGTCCATTCCTCTTTTACAATGTTCATATAATCGATGCATGTAGCTTGAAATTAAGTAATATACTAATATATCATCATCATGCCCTGAAAATCTGTGGTGCCATGCTAAATTTCACTGCCATATAGTTCATCACCATCCAATCTTCAATTAAAGCCACTCAACTACATCATGTGCTGTTAGTCACTGCGTCTTACAGTGAGTTCAATCATGCCACATGATTCAACGATAAATCTCAGCTGTCATCATGATGCCACATGCTATCAGATAAACATCCACATATCATCATCTTTATTATCGAAGCCTTGTCTATTTCAAGTCAGCCGTCATCATCATCAAAGTCTTATCCCATCCAACCTGACTGCTTTTTCTTATCGTGTACATTTGAAATTATGAATGTGGCCCTTTCACTGCCACCCTGTTATGATGGTTCACATACCTAACAACCATCCTGATCAAATTATCTCCAAGGCCAAATATATATCTTCCACCCAACTTGACACCTTTTATTGTTTCAGCATGTAGGCTTGGCCTAACTCCATCTTCTCAATGTTTGCATGCCCATGGATTACAAAATCAATGACTGAATATTACTCTCCATCAGCACTTTTTGTTAAATGTCATCTCCATTATGCACTTCAAACTCTCTAGAGCAAGGCATGGAAACACTGGTCAGGCAGTGCACTGCACTGGGTTTGTTTCTGTCCAGCCCTTGTTTGTTTCGAGCCACTATTTGCCATGCCTGGTTGGACTTTAGGATTTGTTCTTTTGGAAGTTTGCCAACCCATACATGAGAACATATCTATGAAATAGAAATTGAGGGAAATGTAGATGTAACTACCATTCTCTTTTAATATTTACGAACAGACACCTCTATTTTTATTTTTTCATAAACCACTCTGACTTGTGCCAGACTGACTTATTTTCGTCATATTTATCGGATCAGGTGCTGTTTTTCTAAATAAAATAAAATAAAACAAATGCCCTTTTCATTGCACTGGTTTATGGTCAACTTTTTTTTTTTTTTGTTTCCTGTAGGAGGTTTATGGTAAACTTAGTGCATGCTTATTTACATGGAGTTTAACTCATGGGAATTCATGTTAAAATGGATTTCAATGAAGGATTATTAAAGAGGAGAGAGGTGACAGAAGATAATGTGAAGATCTAGATGGGACCTTAACTTTTCTAGGACTTTGATTTAATAGGGTGATATTGCTGGATGGCCATGATAGAGACACGATCCGTTATTGTGAATAAGGGTTATTCAAGGATGATGAACTTATAAAATGGCTGTGATATTTATAAATACGATTACACAAACAGCTAGCCCTCACTTTGAGATTGTTGGAATCAAATTGAGCCATGTTTATTTCATAGGTCATTTTTGGATCTTCAGTACCTTTATTTCTTCAATTTTAATTATTTTAAGAAACACATTTCATAGAACTCCTATATTTTCAGTTGTATCTTGTATGTAAGAAACAATGTTTGAAACTTGGTTGGAATGACTCAAATCCTCTTTATCTGTTATGTTAACAAATTAGAGTTGCTATGGTATTTGTACTGCAGTTTATATTGAACATCAAAGTTTAACAAAATCAATTGGGGAGGCTGATTGTAGTTAATGAAAGCATATATTTATCATTTTTGAGTGGGTTTTAGTGAAAACCCAATGAAATAGTGAAAAAGCCTTTTTGCCTTGACCATGGGTCAGTTGGCTGATTAATACTATGAGGAGAGTGTAGGTGGTTCTATCAAAACCCAAAACAGAAGGAAAAAAAAAAAAAAAAAAGATGTGATTGTTTGCAAAGATTAAAAATGTCAAGTGCTTATATGTAAATTTCCAATTCAATAATGTAAATCATCCCAGCCCACATGCTCTACATATATGGCTTTTGATCTGTCCTTTTAGTGCGCCTCTGATCTGCACCAGTCACAATCTCTCTAATGGCCGGCATCCTACTCTTGGTGCATGACCAAACCCTGAACTTTATTAGATTAGCTGCATCCTACTTGCTGATGGGGTGGGAGTTGAAGACAGAAACCGAACTCCCTTTCGCCAAACAGGCATTTAACCACCCCCATCCCTTCATTTCTATAATATTTTTGACAAGGCATGTACACTAGGCCCATGAACATTACTATCCATCCAAAGAATCGGGATCCTCTAAGGTATTTTACCCCCACAGCGACCGACAGTGGACCAATCACGGTCTGCTAGGTCACCGTGGGTAGCTCTTGACTTGGACATGGGAGGTTGTCCGCACTGACGTAGCAGACTGTAACAGGTCCACTCATGGTCACCGTGTGGTAAAGCCTCACCAAATCCGAACTCCTGTACAAAACCATAGATAAACTCCTTCCTTGGGGGATCCATGTATGTGGCTCTATAAAATGGATACCTAACTTGAAACTTTTCCATACTTTCATCAACTGTCCAGTTGTCTTGCTGATGGCTTTCTATCATTCAGTTCCATCGGGATTTTGCTCAAGACGGCGCGGAGAAAACACGTTTTCAAGTTACATGAGGTACCCTTTTCATGGAAATTGGAATGCTGCCGCGTCGCCTTGAGTGAATTCTCGAGGGTGCTCGGGTATCAATACACCCATCAACTTCGATTTTATGGATTTAGTTTGTTTAGTAAGAAGTGATTTCATCAGTTGATAAAGATTTCATTTTGTATTTTGAATCTTGCTAATACTTCTTGTTGTATGAAATGTTTCACATCTGTCAGTTTTTAGACAAGGTGAGAATGGAATATGGACTAGGACTTGGAAAAGCATGGCATGGTCATTTCACACGGTATGCTTTGCTTTCTAATTCTTCTTGATTTTTTTAAAATTTATCAAGCTGCAACTGAAAGTTCTTTACTTTTATATACATATATTTTGTTGGCATGAGACGCCGAAATGGGAAGATAAGCCTGCTCGTGCACGAGGAGAAGCACCCGGCCATGGGGAACCAATAAATTAAACTTGGGTAGTTAGGTGAGAAGTGGGGTGCAGAACCAACTGAGCAACCCCTCATTCTCTTCTATACAACTAAGAATGTTGGTGGCTTTCTGGGCCTTGTATTTAATAAAACCAAGCAAAAGGGATTATATTTTTCAGCTTTATACATTCTAATGCACACAGAAAAATGTTAGCAAGAGCCGAGTAGGTTGTTTGGTGCAAGTGCAACACTTTTGGCCCGTTTATCAGCTGAGTATTGAATTATTGGGATGGTAAGCCACTAACTTCGGTTAAAATTGAAAAAGTAAAGATAGAGAAAGATGGACAAATGGCAATCAAAAACATGATCTGCCCTTTGCTATAAAATGATTACCTAGCCAATGGCCTTAGTAAATCAAATCCCAGCAAAATAGGTCCAATCTACATTGATATTCTTTCATTCCAACTGACTTTATAATATGAGTTTTTAGGAATTCAATACAAGAGATTAGACAAAGAGTCCCCTTATAAAGAGTATAGACCCTCTACTTATCAATTTTTGTCACGAAGTCATGCGGACCACATAGTGTGCCCAGGGGATCTTGTACGCAGGTAAGGGTAAAAACCCATGTGACCAATACCCATACCCATAATCGCCATCCATCACTAGGGCTAATCAAAAGTAATTCTTTTTTTTTTTTTTTTTTTTGGCTTTTTTTTTTCTTTTTTTTTTTTTTTTTTTTGTGGGTGGGGGGGTGTTTGGGGTCTTACTCCTAATGATGTTTGGAGCCCATAAAGCACTTTGTTGGGCTTCATATATTTTAAAGAATTGGCCCATTAGTTTTTCTTTTTGGTAAAAGAATTGGCCCATTAACTATACCAATGAATTGGGTTACTGGGCAAGAAGTTATCTATGTGAGTGAGTCAAAAAGACACTTTTTACTTGGGTTCTCGGAGAAAACTGGTAATAGAGAAGAAAAATGGATTTTGATGCATCTCTCTCAAGGTAGGGTTTAAAGAAGAGAATCAAATAAAGGTTGGAGGTGAGTGAAGATCTAATCCACTTCACACCAAAGAGAAAAAAGTTTGCCAATTCCTATGTTTGTTTTAGGGAAGTTTTGCATTTCCATATATATGAGTTTTTTTTTTTTTTTTTTTTTGCCTCTTTTCTTGTTGTAATCTACCAATATTGGAGATTGGCGATGGTTATAATATTGTTATGGGATCCTATAGTTGTATTTACAAAAGATATTTGTAATCTCATTCTTAATAGTGGAAGTTGTGGACTTAGTCCCGTGGTTTTTTCCCTTGGCATTAAAGGGTTTTCCACGTAAAAAATTGGCATTTGCTCTTGCTCTTTTATTTACAGTTATTGCTTTCGGATTGTTGTTGTTTTGCTCTTTATTCCCAATGATTTGCATATGGAAAGGAAAAGATGTGGTGCTTTACTAACTAGATACTAACAAAAGTTTCATCCCATCCGATCAATATCCACATTGGATTTTCATGTAAACTCTTAAAAACGCCTATCCTTATTTTCATACAATCCTTGTCCACCAAACCTCTGCCTCTCCTTACCCTTGTGGTGCCTTCAAGTGACCTAATTTGGGTAAAGATTATTTACTTTCTTCCTCATGCTATAAAGGATCGATCTAGATTCCAGACTCTTTAATTTAATATTGATTTCCCTACTCATCCAATGAAAGGGGCTAATATCTTTTAAATCCCACGTGCACCACTTTCCTGCGTATCATCAATGACATAATTAAATTAACAATATTTTAGAAGTCAATTACAATTTTTTTGTATTCCAGCTTAAGGGAATGGACCCTTAAGAGACTCACATGCACGAGGAGAGAACCCACATACGGAGGGAGTGAAGCTTATACATGCGAGGAGAGATTGTTAGACATTGTGCCCTAAAAGTCATCTATGATTAATAAAGAATTAAATTTATTTTATTTAAATATTCATCCAGTTTATTGTGTTCATACAATAAGGGGTATATTGACCAATGCCGTTGAGCATTTGATGATCAATAAGGTATGAGATGTCATTTAGGTTCATAGGAGCACTATACGTTGATTAGGAGTTAATTAGTTACTCAATCCAGCTAACTCAGAAGAATTAATCCATTAGTTACTTGTTCTTCAAAACATCATAGCTATGGATGAAAGCTTTTGACACTTCATTTATATGGCTGCCTAAGCTACTGGCATATTCTCAAATATGAGACATGATAAATTCGTAGTAGAGATTATACACTTATGGATTGCATGTGATTGACTTCCAGTTGAAGTTTACCATCAAAGGAGATCGAATGTCTTTCATATGAAGACATTATATAGTTTATCCTCTAACCTGAGGTGCTTGCCTATTACTAAATAGCGGTCCGATTATCTTAATTACACTTTGATGGGCCCAAAATTAAGAGGGCCACAAAATAGCAATAGTTGGATGGTTAGTGATCTACTTGAGTAATGATACGTATCTAACAAGAAATTCATGCTTCTGTAAGTAGGAGAATATCCAAGATTGGGATAAGAATAGTTTATTGCTCGTAGGCAAAGCCTGCATGTTGTTTAATTGAATGTTTTCTTTGTAAATGTATAAATTTATAATAAGTGTGTATTTAGGTGTTTTGATTTGATCAAATGAATTATGAGAAATAGTTTCTCAAAAAGCAATGATTGACTCTTTCTAAAGATCCCAATGAATTTTATGTGGCTACTGATTAGACAATATCACGGCTCCCAAAGGCCCATTAGAGATGTTGTAGTTGGAAACATAAACCTAATTGAATTGAGATGATATGTAGAATGTACCCAGTAGTGGCAAGTATTCCGGGCATGTTGTTATATGACATCTCACGTAACTTATAATTTCAGGTTCATGTCTTGGGCTTCGGGTAGGCCCAAAAAGGAATACCCCTAAGCAATATAAGAATATGCTTCTAATTTAGGAATGATGGATATTTATTCTCTTCTATCAAAGCATGAAATGCTTTTGAGCATTAGTTGTATGAGATGCACCATGTAAATTAGTCAAATAAAGTTAATCCACAATGAGACTCATTTCATACTAGTAAAACATGCCCCGTGTAGCACGGGCAATATAATTCATTATATAAGAAATATACATAAATATTAGATGATTTATAATAAATTTAAAATATGATATTTCTTTCTACATATAGAGATTTTTTTTAAAAATACAATAAAAATCAAAATCAAAATAATGAAGCAATCTTTAATCCATCAAAATATAGATATAAAAACCCTAAACCCAACTTTCATCTAATAAAATTAAAAAATACTCCAATAATATTTAAATAAGAGCATAACCCAACCGCATTTACAAATTTTACTAACCCGAAGGTAGATCTCACAAGTGCTATTTTCTTTCTAGTCACACCACTTTATATACATGGTTAGTTTATTAATAGGCATGAGAAATAGAACAAAATCATTTATACTTGGTAGGGAAGAAAAAGATGAATGGCCATAAGAGTTGTAATATAGGGAAGAAGAAAATAGTGGGGCAGTGGAAGATATGGAGATAAAATCTAGAGATTTAAAATCATTTAGTAATTGCCCAATCAATAGAGATTTTCTTTTTTTGATAAACCAATCAATAGAAATTTAAAATCATTTAGTGACTAAATGTGTAGAGATTTAAAACTATTTAGTAACTACCCATTCAGTTAAATGGTAATCAAATGTCTGATTTGAATTGAAATCAGTTTTCAAATTTAAAAGTTGAGTGGTCAAAATCAATTGAGTGGACAAAATCAATTGGCAATTAAACTCAGTCTCTTTCATATATATAAATGTGTCATGACTCATGAGATGTTACATGAAAATTAAGTATTTATTTATCCCATGGACCCCATCCCCTTAGAATTAATCCCAAAGGCAATATCCTATTTTTGGGCATCCTAAGTTGTTGTCCTATTTATAAAAATTATTATATTTTTAAGACATAATACCCAGGTTACTAATTATGGATTACTTAATAACTAAGACTTTTCTAATATTATTTTCCTAATTGACCAACTAAAAAGGAGAATAGATAAAAAAGAAAGGAAGATTGAGAAAATTTATTGAGTTTCCTAAAAGGATCCACGCTCAGACCATAAAAGGTGCTCCCTCTTGTTCTTTTGTTGACAAGTATCTCGTAAGGTGAGAATTACACCAAGAGACTAGAGAAGGATTTTTTTCTAGTTGGGAGAGATCTAGCAATCATGGAGATGGTGAGCCTACGAAGATTTCAAGAAATCCAGCAATCATGGAGATGGTGGGTTGATCTACAACAAGGTTAGATTTATTTATAATTCTTATTTTTCAGATTATTTAAATTAGTATACAATGATCCACGGGATGATTTTTCAGATTTTTAGAGTTTTTAAAATCTTTAAAATATTTTTCTCATCTTTTGAAAATCAAATTTTAGAGAGCTCGCAAATACAGGGAGTGAAACTCACGCATGCAAGAAGAGAGAACTCGCACACATGAGGAGTGGGGGAGACCAAGGTCGAACCATGGTCTTCTAGGTGATAGGCGAGGTTGCCATCCAGCTAAGCAACTCCTATTTTATTCTATGTTTGCACATAATCAATATAAAGTGACATGATGGTTCATGAGATAAACCAGAGCTCACAAGTGTATTAGATGCAATCCATGTATGTGAATGAGATCCACGTACAAGATCACAAATCTTATACTTAAATTGACTCACAACCAGTGATGAGATTGGGCATCTCATATGACAAGGTTGCAGCACTGTGATCACTATGAGATAGTGTAATACGTCTTGATCATCAGAGTGTAAGACTCTGGATCATTGTACTAGTGCATTGGATGTAATGAAGGATCATGAGTGGCACCTTATGCAAATTTGTCTTTGATTTAAGAACTACTCTCATAATTCCCAAGCAATAGGTTTTTAATCACGAGAGATTAATGGACTCAAGTTTCTACTATACATTTACTTTGAGTCATCAATGAGTGAGGCCAATTGTAGGTCAATACATCGATGTCTTGAGTACGTGGTAGTAAGGATGTGGGAACATATAATTCTCAAGATGAAATATATCCCCTAAATATTCCCTTGTGCTAATTAATGGATTTTTATCATTGGTAGTACGCACCCATCTCAATTAATAGTTAACTGGATGATACCGATGATTAATGTGACTGATTGGGTCACAAGGATAATAAGAGATAATCCAATTTGGTTGGACAGATTTATTCCAATAGATCATTGGATATAATTGATGGAGGGACCTACTTGTAGTTATTAGGAAGTTTAGGGTCTTCTTGTAATTATTCCTAAGAGTAGTGTGCAGTTGTATTTATATAGTAGATTTATCTACAATTAACTATAGGTCCGGAGTTCACATGAAATGTAGGGTCCAGATTCCCAATTGGAGCTAGATTCTAAGGAATCCTTAGTGGTCCCCATGCTAGCCCTAATAAGAGAAGGTTACTAATCCTATTGAAACTCTTAAGGAAAGGAGGAATAGGACACATACTAAGAATTAAAGTGAGCTTTCTAATCTTGGGTAAGGAGGAGGTGTTCCATAAACTATAAATAAGAGGTGAGGGTTAAAAACCTCTACACACAATAATCTCTCAAGTTCCTCTCTCTCCTCTGGTTTCCTACTAGAGTGCTAGGGTTTTCTTCTACTCGGAGATCCCACCATTCTCCTTGAGAAGTTCTCTAAAAGCATTATAGCGTGGAAGAACACAAAGGCAAGGGAGATAAAATTCTGCGAAAAGAGTTTTCGTAGAGATTAAGTTTCCAAGTTCTCAATTAGAGTACAACCAAGCTCCTCAAGTGTAGATATACTTCCAGTTGGTTTTAGTAGATGTTCTATGTTTGTCTTCTCTGTTTCTTGATTTGTCTTCTTGATGGATCATTTGATCTTAATGTATGAGATTAGGGTTTTAGATCTTTGGATTGAGTTTTTGGCTTTATGTTTATTTGATCCCTTCTCGAAGTGAGTCAAAAGTTTTGAATACCTATCCATGATATCCACATGCTTCCAACATCAACAATTAGGCCCTAAAAGTTATTTGGATATGGGAAAAGAGAGAATTTGAAATTGCTTTGTCTACATAAATTGAACAAATCCCGTTTCGATTGTCATTTTTTAGAGAAAGAGAATATCTTCTAATGAAAGCTTTGAAAAGTAAAAATATCAAAATTATCTACCAAAGAGTAGTCATATAAACATTGAAAAGGTTTATATGCATTTTGTATTGTGTTGGTCCATTATAAGTTAGATTCTCTACAACACATTGCACATTAATTTTTGGGTCCCCCAAACACCACTAAATGAAGAAGAGAGTTTCTTAATCAAATATGTATAATCCATTGAATACTTCTAAATGCCAAATTGTGACGTCATGGAATCCCACATCGACTATAGAGAGGAAAGTGAATGGGATTGTATGTAGAGCTTTCACCCTTATCTTGCATGAAGCCTTTTGGTAGGTTGAGGCCTACCAGAAACAAAACAAAACAGTGAGGCCTGTAGGCCAAAGCAAACAATATCATGCATGCGAGTGGGGGGTGGGGTGTTGCAAATCAAATACCTTTTAGTTTTGGTGCTTATTACTGCCACACCGAATGGTGGTCCTATAAACATGCCATGTGGCCTTTTTCTAATAAGGATTGGGATGCTATCTTGGATATCATTACCAATTAAAAATCTCAAGAGAAGTATGCTACAAAAAAATTTACCTAGATTAGACTCGAAATTCATAATTTGAGACTTGGGTGGGCTTAGTTGATTTCTCCAATAATGAGATTACTTATATTTTTAGATCACTTCCACAAATGTAAATTCTCTTTAATTTACAGTGGTTTCAAACCATTAATTTGATGAGCCGATGTGCCGTTTCTAATCAATTTGAAATTTAAATTGAAAAAATTTGAGTTATAATTTGAGAGGATCAAGTTTTCAACACCTTGTTGAATTGAGTTATGAACCAAAAGAATTTAGACTATTGACATGTAGAAAACCTGCACAACACAATACTTACTTTGTTATGACCTTGATAGTGGATCATAGGGTGGTGAAGTGATTAAATTAACCCCCAATTACAAACATAGTTGAAGAAAATTGTTATGGTCATTGCTCTTGCATGTGGTTTAGTGGGCTGACCTTTTGCATGTGAGGAGTCAATAGCAAGTTTGTGTAGTTAGTTTTAATTTTGTCAAGTGTTAATGGCTAGTTAGTACGAGGGTTGTTGTTACTTTGTAGGAAGTAGTGGTGTTGTGCGATCCTTTCTATTCTATTTTTTTCTCCTGATTGTTTGAGCATTATTAGAGAATATAATGAATGAAGTAATCAAGAAAAAATATATTCAAACTTTAGTTATAAGGATGACAGTTTCCCTCGAAGAAAACCAGCTCTTTTCTTTAAACTCTAAGACTCTTTCCATCTTCAATTTCCTTTTCTTTCATATTATCTCCGTGGAAAATAGGCCCCCAAGGTAGGAAAGGTCGAGGCAAGGGATGTGAAAACAACCCGGTCCAAGAGGGCCATAACATTTCGGTATCAGAGCCAGAGACGGCTGATTAACATATTATTCAATTGGAAGCTAAAGTTAGGTCCTTATCATCAGGGCAAGAGTGCATTTACAAGGAAATGGAAGATATGTTTATGGCCACGAATACTCGATTTGATCAGCTTGTAGCCAGCCGCAGTCACGAGTGTGATGACGATTTTGTCAATTGTAATAGTTTGAATGATGACAGAAGCTCGAGCAAACCATCCCACACGTTTGCCCCCAAGCTTGCCAAAATAGATTCTCCTCGTTTCAATGGAAATGCAAACCCAATCTGTTGGGTCTGTATAGATGAATATTTTTTTCAATTTCAAGACATGCCAGATGCAGAGAAGGTGCCACTAGAAGCATAACACTTGGAGGGTGAGGCACAATTGTGGTATCAATTGATAAAGGAGGGGGAAGAACGCGTCTCTTGGGAAACCCTCAAGGAGGGATCACATGCCAAGTATGGTCCTACCCACTTCATGGATTTCTTTGGAGATCTCACCAAGCTCACACAAACTGGGACAATCTGAGAGCATCAAATTAAGTTTTTTTTCTTTTAAACTACTTAATCGTGCAGGAAAGATGTCATAAGCACAAGAAGTGGGTTGTTTTGTTAGTGGGCTCAATGAAAATATTCATGCTGATATCCAAGCCTTACTACCCTCATCACTTTCAGCCGCAGCTGGATTGGCCCATCTTTATGAAGCTAAGTACCAGTCTCATTGCAACACTATCCAACCACATGCAATGAAAGGCCTTTTGGCTCAATCACATAGTCTTTTGGGCCCAAATCCGCCCCCATTAAGAAGCTTTCACCAGGCGAGCTCCAAGATTGACAAAAGAAGGGCTATGTTTCAACTGTGATAAAAAAATTCAGGGCGAACCATAGATGCAAAAAAGCTTCTCCTCATTGAAGGGTGTTGGCCTAATAAAGAGGATGAAGGAATGCCATCAAAAGATGAAGCGGCAGTTGAACCTGAATTGCTGCAACCTTGAGGACAAGGTGGGCTCTATAAGGGGAAAGGAATTGCTATGGTCATTACTCTTACACGTGGTTTAGTGGGCTGACCTTTTGCATGTGAGGAGTCAGTAGCAAGTCTGTGTAGTTTAGTTTTGATTTTGTCAAGTGTTAGTGGCTGGTTAGTAGGAGGGTTGTTACTACTTTGTAGGAAGTAGTGGTGTTGCACGATCCTTTTTGCTCTGTTTTTTATCTTGACTATTTGAGCAGTACTTAGATAATGTAATGAATGAACTAGTCAAGCATAAATTTATTCAAACTTTGGTTATTGGGAGGACGACTTCCCTCAAAGAAAACCAGCTCTTTCTCTTTTCTCTTTTCTTTAAACTCTGAGACTCTTTCCATCTGGAATCTCCTCTTCTTTCCTATTATCTCTAGTGGCAAAATAGGCCCTCAAGGTAGGAAAGGTCGAGGCAGGGGACGTGGAAATAATGCAATCCCAGAGGACCATAACAAAAACTCAGAAAATGAGACATACTTCATATCTTAGTGGAAGACGTGGCTCATCCCCACATAGGTACCCAGGATCCCTAGGCTTGCTGGTTACCACTTCAGTTCTGTAGCACCCCTCCAACCTAAAAAAAAAACTTGGAAACATTGCTCCGATGGGCTTCGGAAAGCAAACGGTTTGGGTCCAAGGCAAAACATTAATGGTGGATCTAGATTAGGGATTCATCTTTAAAGATCAAACTTAGATCCGACTTTGGGTCTAACAATGGACTTATCTTATTGTATTTGGATTGGGCATCAACTTGAAAAACATATCCAGATCCATAATTTGATGAGGAGTGCATTGGTATAATTGGATAAAAGAACATCAAAATGAATTTTTAAATAAAAATGCTCTTGGACAAGCTTCCCTTACGGTCTTATGGTACAAGCCACCTAGTGGGGCCCACTACTGGTCCATCCAAACGCACTACTATTTATACAGGTCGCACGGGATTTTGATAGATCCTAATAGAGTGAGCCGTTGGATGGAGGGACAGTTTTATTATTTTATATAATGCAGTTAAACTTGTGGACCACGGATAAATGGGTTAGTTACCTTGATGTGACGTCTATCTCTACTTTACTTTACTAACCATGTAAAAAAACTGTACTTTCCATATGTGACTATTCTACTTTTACCATGTCTGAATGAAAAAGTAATATTATAAAAATAAAGGTCAACCACAACTTCTTTACCACAAGATACTTTTTCTTTACCATATAAACCTATGGTAAAATAAAGTCTTTGTTTCAAACATTGCAAACCTTATTCCCATCAACTTGGATAGTACCGACTTCTTACTATGAAAATCCTTGTTCTAATCCATCTTGTGTAGCCATCATCTGGAATAATTCATAGATGGCTCTAAACCTGTCCCACCTCAGGAAATCATTACTGTAGATGGCAAATCCTTTCCCAATCACGCATTCTCTGCCTAGTTTGAATGTGATCAAACTCCTCTCCTAGATGACTGCTACACCCTCCGATTCTGCACTTCTTTACATCATCGGCAAAGAGACTACAAGAGATGCATGGGATTCCTTGGAGCATCATTATGGCTCCCTCTCTCGCTCTCATGTTATTGAGCTTAATAAGGGTCTTCATCATGTGAAGAGGGGCTCTTCTATAATGTAGGAATATCTACATCTACTCAAGGTCATCGTCGATTAACTTGCAACATGAGGTGCTTCCGTCAGTGAGGAAGACCTCATTTTCTATACCCTGTCAGGTCTTCCATCTGTATATCGTTCATTTCAGATATCTATTAGCACTAGGTCACAACATGACCCAGTTTCATAAGAGAAGCTTTATACTCTCCTTGTTTGTGATGACCTTAATTAACCTTGCAAATGATGTTTCTATTGAGCACTCTATGCCTTCACTCCATTACTTCTCTAAATCAACGTCAACGTAGACCTCCTGGCTCTGCCTTTTGTTCATATCGGAGCTCCAAAAATCACCAAACTATTTCCTCCGATACTCTAGGCCAACAAAAACTGCCACAAGGTAGAAGTCCTGGTGCCTCTCGACCCCATCCAAACTGTCAGTATGTGGGAAAATGGGGCTTCTTGCTATTCATTCCTTCCATCATATGGATTTTGCGTACCAAGGACGTCATCCCCCTTAACGCCTAGCTGCCATGGTTGCCTCTCATCAACCCAACTTGTCTCAATTTTGGTATTCCTATACTAGTGCCACACACCAAGTTACTTTCGATTTGGATAATTCCTTTGTCTACCATTCCAGCTATTTAGTGTGACAATGGTAGTGTTATTTCTCTTGCTTTCAACCTCATATTCCATGCTCGGAATAAATACATCGAGATCGACTACCACTTAGTCTGGGAGAAGGTGGTCCACAAGCAACTTGAGGTTGGGGGGGATAGAGAGCGTTTTGAGCCCGTCAATCTTTAGAACCATGTATTGTAAGTTGACTAAGTATTTCATTTGTAACAAATCTTTACCCACTTTACCAAGTCTACAGGACTGGTTGTAATAGTTTCTCACTTGTTACAATTGTATGATAATATATATTCAATATACTTATCCAAACCTAGCAAGCTGGATTTGATTTCAATCAAAGCCTCTACTATTTAAGAATACTATGAATTCAATTTTATGTATTTTAACACAAACAAACTGACAACAAAAGTTGTTGTATGGATGATAATCATCATACTGTCATTCACTGTGCAGTATATAAAAGGAACTACTAAATAGAAAATTAGACAACAATCGTATTAATCTCTCTAGAAGTAACCAAAAATTATTCATAATCATGAAATATGCGATCAGTTGAAAAGGTGCGATTCTTATAGATTTTAGCATAAATTTACGAACCTTGGCATGCAAAATTCTCTTTTTTCATATTTCAAAACACAACATGCAAACCTCTTGATTTGTCTATGAAAGAGCCAAATAGCCGTTGGAAAATCAAGACCTCATGAATTAGAAGTACTGTACGGAGTGGGACACGTTGAGTCTTGCTGAATCCCAGATCTCAGGTGTATTTTTCTAAAATGAATTTCCGCCCTAATTTTGGGCCTTATCACAAAAAAAAAGGTCCTTTTATGGGCTCCGATGGACCGACATAATCATAATAAATTGGAAAATTGGATTTGAATGGAAACAAAATTTTAACCCTTTATTATAGGGACAACAAAGGGTTGCTCCATTAGTTGGCAATCCCACATGTCACTCGGTTGTTAAAGGATTAATTCCTGAGTATGCCAAGTGTACATACTTCCTGTTTTTACTTGTGTGTGCTGTCCTTCATATTTGTCAATACTACTTCTGTTCGACCTCCAACATGAAATATTTTGGCATTTTGAAATTCGATAAAACTTTTTGAAAAAAAATATAAAAGAAAAAAAGAAAAATAGAAATAAATTATTATTTTGAGAAAAGCTCAAACATCCACTTCTTTCCTAAAATTATACTTTTCCAAGAATTATTTACCCCAAAATTTTTAATAGGCCAAACTTTCCTTCTAGGCCCAACTACTTCACAAGCTTAACTTGGACGAGCTTGGGGCCGCAAATGCTTTGTGGAATTTTAGCATAGATGGGCTACTGTCCTTTCATTTATCCCTCTGCAGTTTTTTTTTTTCTTTTGTTAAAATTATGCCTTTGCAATTTGCACTGAACTTTTGGAGAGAGAGAGAGAGAGAGATTTGACATCAGCATGTGGGTCCATGTGATGGCCATGTGACCATGCGATCATCATGCCTTTGCTCTTTCGGCGGGAGAGAGAAGTTCCCTTTTTACTGTAACTAAAATTCATAGGCTATTTTCCGGAAAAGAACAAAAGAGAGAGGGAGTGACAAGATGGGAAGAGGAAATATTGGAGAGTGGTGATGGCAAGCAGTGAACGGTGAGTGGCGACGGCGACGGCCAATGGGGAGTGGCCTTATGACTGACCCTTTCCCTTCTTCCTTCTTCAATTTCTTTCCTTTGCCCTTGCGACTGACCCTTTATAAGAAAAAAAGTCTCTTCAATTTCGTTTGTTCATACGGGATGAAATTAGCATTTTTTTTTATAAAATACTAAATTTTGGCCAATATAGAATGTATTTTGGAGGAGAAAAGATGAAATTGGCAAGTAATACTTCTGTCCTTCTTTCCTCTTCTCTCTTTTTTGGACTCTTCCCTACCCACTTAGCTTGCATATCAAAAACTAGCATAACAATCCGTGTTGAACACGGATATGATTGTTATTGCAATTTAAATATTTATGCATTAAAAATATTCATAAAATTTATAAAAAATAAAAGAAGAAGAAGGTCATCAGAGTATCTATTTATATAATTCATGAGCTAATGATGAAAAGAAGAGAATTTAAATAGAAAGGAAGTGAGAGTTTGATTAAAACGGAGGTTTTACGGTAAAAGAGAAGTGGGGATGGTTACGAGTAGTTTTGATATTGAGATAAAATGCGTAGTTGTTTGAGTGGGGAGCTTAAAGTCAAAATTAAAGCCAAAACATTTTTCTTTAATATAGTATAATAGGAAAAAGGAAAAACAAACAAAAATCCTCTATCACCGGACTTTTAGACGGCTTGGGTGATTTCAGGTCCGACTTGGCTCCATTGTCACAGACTTTAATAACTACGAGAGTGAAAACTCCCATGTCATAGGACACATATGGTACCTACTTAGCAGTTGCGTTGTCACTAAACAAAGCATAATTTATTTTTTTTTCTGAAACTCATTGGTGCGGCCCACATAGATATCATCCAGATCATTCACAATGAATCTCTTCCCCTCAAATCTCGTATTCTCAAATTTTAGCTTAAAAGAAATTGGTCCCACTACCCCATTGAACAACCTGACAAGAATATGATTTGGCGCTAATGTAGCAACGCTTCTTAGATGGTGTTAATTCATGGTGTTCAATCAAATGGCCGAACCCATTATTTTAAAATAATATATAGAGTTTTTTTACAAAAATGCCCCTATATTCTCAGAATACCTCAAAGAGTGCATATGTTCAAAAAGAGTGCCTCCCCAAAATTGCTGACACATTTTTATCCCGCAATCACAACACTCTATGTTATCACATTTCTATCAGGCATTTCCTTAAACAAATAATGAGAGCTCTCCATATCACCACTCTTTGCAAACCCATCTATCATTGTTGTCCACAAAACCACATCCCTCTTTCAATAGCCATCAGTACACTTTGGACAAAAGCATCATAAAAAAAACAAAATTTGACAACATGGGCATGGACGAAATGGGCGAGCTGCAGTGAACAACGGAGGAGGAGAGTACAGGCTTTGATCAAAGGGGGAAAGGTGTAGTTATTGATAAGAAGTATGCATTTCAACATATCAACCTAATGGATGATCGCGGGATTTGGGTTCTACGTTTGGACATAGCCTCTCATCATGGTGTTATACATGAAAGTGTTGCAATTGGGAAGATGGAGCAGGCGAAGAAGGTAGCATCACCCAAGACTGTAGTAGCCGAGAGGAGATTGTAGGACGTTGCAGATGGGAAGTGGGTTTCTCGCATATCCGAGTGTGTTGCAGAGCCTCTCCTCCATGCTATATATTGTTCTGTGTTGCGGACCTGTACGTGTTGACTAATCTGTTTTTGTCAACAAATCAATGTTGCCTTTGCCAAGTGCTGTGTTGTTTGGTGACTAGTGGTACTGGTTGATTCACTAGTATTCCTCGCTGGCGGTGAAAGGGAACGATGATGAAGATGCTGGAGCGTCGTGGGGAGTCTACAGAGTCCTCCATGAGGTCAATTTCTGTGAGGTCAGGAAGTGGGAGATGAGGCATCGTTGAATGAGCCACGATTAAGCAACATTTTTCTTTTCAAATGACAGGGGCTTATATAGAAACATTTGCGTTGTTCTCTTTTAGTTTCTTTTCAATGTGGGACTTGGTTCCCATATTGATGTGCAATTTTGACCCCGAAACGTCCGAATTAGGAAAAATGTTGTGAAATATGATTTGTAGATTTTAGAAAAGGCTTTATAATGCTTCTGAGATCACTTCAATCGGACACCCCGAGTAAAATGATATGGTCAAAATACCAACCCATGTCTTTTAATTTTTTCTTATTATTGGCCTAACTGTATCATGTCTTCACCCAATTGCATTTCAAACTTATTCTTACTCTCTTTAACGCTTGAATCTCAACTTTAATCTTCAAATTAATCTTCAATTAACACCTACAAAGAGAAATTAATATAATTGATAGTATTTTCGAACATATTTTGTATGGAATCTATTGGAACTCATATAAATGAATACAAATGGGCCATATATAATGGAAAAATATGAGGCAAGAATGATGGGGAAAAAATTATGATTTTTATGCTAAAAACAATGTTTTGAGTTCTTTTACTTTTGAAAACTCATAAAATAAGGCTGTTGATGGAAAGTTATTTTTCCCCATTAAAAGGGCAACTTCATCATTTAATGGAAAAAACAAACAGTAGCGGTGAAATTAGGGAGGTATTAGTAAAAATACATAATGCAGGGGTCTTTTTGAGGTTTTTTGAAAATATAGGGGCTTTTTGTAAAAAAACTCTAATATATATATATATGATTTGAGTGGATGAGATTTTTATTGAACGGTCCTGATGATCTCTGTAAAAAACGAGAAGAAGGTATAGATGGTGACACACGGGATCCGGACTCCAACTGTACGGATGAAGTAGGCTCCCCTCTGCCGACTCTTCTCACCACCACCTCTTATTTTTTCTGTGATGAGCAGCAGCAGCAGTCGTGTTTGCTGACAACGAAAGCCTCTTTATCCAGCCACTCCATTTCATTTCCAGCACCAGCAGAAACAGAAGCATAAAAAACAAAAACGCCAGTAAAATCAAGAGAAGCAGCAAAATCACATGGTTGCTGCAAATCCTTCCGCACCAGCACACGCCGCAGAAGCGTCAGGCTTCTTCTTGGATCCGTCGGGTATGGCTCTCCCAGGACTAACCGCTTTAACCAACTCCAACGGCAACGCCTCTGCTTTGTCGGAGGACCCGAACAAGAAGATCCGAAAGCCCTACACCATCACCAAATCCAGAGAGAGCTGGACCGAGCAGGAGCACGACAAGTTCCTCGAAGCTCTCCAGCTGTATGTTTCTCACTTCTTCTTCTTCTTCTTCTTCTTTTCTTGAATTGCAATTGTTCTTGCTGTTTGTTGCTCATCTTATGTTTTCTCATGGAATTCTTCAATAGAATGAGGGGAAAGCTCGAATTGACTGTTGTTTTTCTCCAGTTTAGGCGTAGAATTGGGCCTTTCCTGACCGTTTTCAGTTGAAAAATACCCCCAAATAGATGCGAGGGAGGCGATAGAAATTCTCCGAAAACAAAGATGGTGTCTTTGGAACTACACTCAATTTAGGGTTTTCCTTGTAAAAGATCCTATTTTTAGGTAGGGCGGCGAGAACTCTTTAAGGAGTTTGTGAACTCGATTTTTGTATTGTGAATTTGATTCAAATTTCTGTTGATATATAATTTGTAATTCAATATTTGTGAGTGTTTTAATGATAGAATTTGTGAGAAATTTTTCTAGATGAGGCTATGGGTAAGCGTGGAAGAATCTATAGAAGTTTCTAGACTCTCCCATCCATTAGGTTCTTACCAATCTTAGATGGTTATACTGGTTGGATACTGGATAGCTAGTATGGTATTGGCTCTGAAAGAGTAACAGGGTAAAAGAGGATTTTTTTTGTGAGCAATTGAAAAGTTATTTGAAGTATTATAAAATTATGTCACATGTGATGTTCTGCATTGTGTGCCCCTTGTTAGCTTTCTTCTTAAAACTGCCTTTGCGAGGAAATTCTTCGATTGCTTATCTATGAGCAAATACTTCAACTTGATATCATTGTTTTCAAAGATTTCTCTCATAAAATGGACATCAAGTCCAATATGTTTTTTTACGTTCAGGAAAGACTGGATTTATTGTAATCTGCCACGTTGATGCGCTGTCAGAATTTAATATTATTGGGCTTTTTTTTGTTTTAATATAGAAATCCCAACTCATATCGTAAGATTTGCAGCCATAATAATTCACATGCTCTAGGGGAGACATAGCTTGGTGCAGATCTTTAATAGAACTGGATTTTGCTACTGCTAGTTGTTTCTTACTTTTTCGAGCGCCCAATGTGATACAATTAACCTGTTGTTGAACTTCTATTTAACTTTGATCCAGCCCAGCATACATCAAAGTATGCTTTTACAATTAAATGATCATTTCTTGAATACAGAATTACTTGTCCTAAACACTTCTTGAGATACTTCCAAAATCCTAATATACAACATTTAAACGTCTTGTCTTCAAGTCTTAGAAAACACAATATGTTAGATAAAATATGATATTACAGTTATGAGTTTGAGTGAGAGAAATGACTGAAACTAGATTATGTGCCGATTGTGGGACATAATACATAAGGCAATGATAAATTACGAGAAACGTTAACCTTTGCTAATAACCTGCGCATAGTTTCAATCTGCAAGATGAATTTTTAACTAAAACTTCGCCAATAACCTGAGTATAGTTTCAATTTGCACGATGAACTTTGCTATATATTGAGAGCCTGTAGGATCTAACACTTTGAACGTATATTTGTCGTGTGATTTGTGGCTCCTGAGTCCTGAATCATTTACCCAACAAGTGCCGGAGGGGGAGAGATGCCATGCGTGAACCACAGTTCCCATGAGCTGATAATGACGAAACACCCCACTCAAGTACTTCATTTTTTTTTATTTTTTTATTTTTTTAAAAAAAGGTAATGTTCCAAGTAGCACACGAACTGATTTGAACAATTATCCAAACAACCAGATTCAATGATTTGGATGCCAACGCAAACCCAAATAAAGAATACGACTGATTTTCTCCACATACCACAACCCAAAGTTGAATAAAATTACCTAAAAAATTGATAAAGCAAAGTCTGCATAACTTGAAAGTCCAAGCTAGTGTTCGCAGTTGTGGGGGGATGTTGAATAGGATTATAGGACTAATTAAAAATTCTTACTAAATCAACCTAATTAATCCAATTAAACACAATCACTATTACACTTGAAGTAAACAACAATGTATGACTGTATAAGAGCAATAATCAAGTGAAATGATCCAAATAGTTTGCTAGACAATCTATGATGTTCCAATAAGATCAATTTGAATTAGCACAAGTGTGTGTGTCCTAGCATATATGTCTCAAAACATAATTAAATGATAATGATGCATAGAGAGATAAAGAGAAAATGACACAGGTGATTTATAGTGGGTCAGTCAGTCCTGGACCTACATCCACTTCTCAAGAGTTTCCACTCTTGGTTCCACTATATTGAGGCAAACCACATAGGTAAATCTCTAATCACATACACACCTAATTTTTTGATACGGTGGTTCAATCATATAGATCTAATCCACCAACCCTATTTAGTTCGATCGCAAAGATCTAATCCACTTTACAGCACAACTTACAAATTAAAACAAAGAACACTTGCCTCTTGGACTATGTCTTAAGGATGCTCTTTGATGCTTGATTCCGAAGCTCCAAGCTTTGACCTCTTGCTCAGCTCCTTGGTGATGAAGATGCTTCAATGGACCCTCCCAGGACCTTGATTTTGCAGGACCCTCCTAGGACCTTTATTTGGTCGGACCCGCAATGGATAATGACCTTTTTATGATAGATGAAACTGAGTGGGGATTGCACATTGCCACTATAATGGCATTATATGAGAGGGTACAGGTCATGGGCCGATTTTGGGGCTTGTGGAGGTACTGTATAAGGTTGATTAGGTGGCTCATGTGGCATGATAAAGCTGCTGGTAAGTGAAGTGATTGTAATAGCAAGTTAAAGCTGCTATCTAAAAGGTTTGTTGCTAGTTTTGACTCATTTTAGGGGCTGGTTTGAGGTGTTACAGCAAAGGACTGCTGCGAGAGGTGTATGGGTATATTCGGGCAGGACACCACAACTGTTGGTTGCTATATTGGAAGGGTTTAGACTCCTGTAGGGACTGTTCTAGTACTCTTTTGGTCAACGAACTGGAATTGGATTGTTATCATTCGGGTAGGGTAATAAGGTAGGGATGGGGGAGGATATATATATATATATATATATATATATATATATATATATATATGGATGGGAAGTGCTCCTATGAGAGACACTCTCACCCACTTGGTGAGAGATGGGTGTGGGCCCTCATTTCCATATCCACCATCTCTCACCAAGTTGGTGAGAGTGTCTCTCATAGGAGCACTTCCCTAAGGTAGGGATGGGGGAGGATATATTTATATATATATATATATATATATATGGATGGGAAGTGCTCCTATGAGAGACACTCTCACCAACTTGGTGAGAGATGGGTGTGGGCCCTCATTTCCATATCCACCATCTCTCACCAAGTTGGTGACAGTGTCTCTCATAGGAGCACTTCCCTATATATATATATATATATACACACTATATCTATATATATATATATATATATATATATAGGGCAACATTCATGTGCATCTATCCCTCACCAATTGTACTTCCCTCTTGTACTTGAAACACCCCCAAAAGGGGTGTCCCTCACCAAAAATGGTGAGGGATGGATGCACATGAATATTCCCCTATATATATATATATATATATATATATATGGGAGATGCTCCTATGAGAGCATCTCTCACCTTACTATAAGAGATAGGGTGGGGGCCTTCACATTTAAGTTGTTGGCATTGGATATGGTTGTGAGGCCTCCACCCCTATCTCTCATATAAGGTGAGAGACATCTCTCATAGGAGCATCTTCCTATATATATATTATAGCAATAATAATAATTAGGAAAATTATGCAGACAGTGATAGTGGATTCAATGATATAGAAAGAAAAATAAAGAATTTAAAGGAAAAAGACTAATTAGATTGCAAAAATAAAAATCCAACCACTTTTTTTTTTCTTTTTTCATTTTTGGACTTTTTCCCCTTATAAAGGTAAAGAAATCTAAGAAAAGTCCTAGTATGAGATAGGGGGATCAAAACAAGAAAGAATTGGAGGATCTTCCTTGCTTTATTACGAAATGTGATGGGACTCAATGATCGATGGAATCTTCACACATTCACCATGGATGCTCAATCTTTATATTCATCACCATTGGTAATAGACGCATGGGAGTCTTCACACAAGGGAAATCGATCCTCAATGGAAACCACAATAATGAGAGGGAAAGCAAGAACTTTTATTGTCTTAGAAATGAGAGATTATAAGGTATTTATTGAGGCCAAGGAGGGGAAAACAATTTTGCTTATTAGGGACCTAGAAGGATTTTCTTTCTCTTCCATGAAATTTTATTACATTCCAATCTCTTTATACTTTTATGGATTTTTCTTTTCTTTCTTATGCCAATTTATTACCTTTAATTGATTACATGTCAATTGTCTTGCTAGATTTAAGATATCTGAATCAAAATAAGACAAAATTAGAGGATCTTACATGCACTGATATATGATTGATGGAATGTCATGACCATTGGCAACAAAAACATGGAGTCTTCAAACAAGGAGGATCCATTGCTCAATGGAAAACCACAATAATGAGAGGGAGTGTGAGAATTTTTTATTGTCTTACAAATGAGGGATTGCAAAGTATTTATAGAGGAGGGATGACAATTCTGCAATCATGAACTTAAAAGGATTTTCTTCCTCTTAAATGAAATTTGATTGTATTCTAATTTCTTTATATTTTTATGGAATTTTCTTCCTCTCTTCATTATCATCAAAAGCTCGTCCCATGTTATAAAAAAAAATCAAAAGCTTGTCCCAACTATGTTGGGTTGGCTACATGAATTTAGCTTCTCCGTTTTGGTCTATCCTGGGTAGGGCTGTCAAAGGCCCAGGCCCAGGCCGGGCTATGGTAAGCCCTTATCCTACCCTCATATGTGGGCCGGGACTAGGTCGAGCCAGAGCCCTTGGTGCCCTTGACAGGCCTACAACACCTAGGCCCTTATCCTACCCTCAAGGGCTATGGCCGAGCCAGGGCCAAAATAAAATAAAATTCTTTATAGATACCACCAACAACTTTCAACCTAATGTTAACCCTCTTCCTTTGTTTATCTAGGGATTGACAATGCAATGCAAAAGAATGTCAGAATTAAAAACAAGCAAAGCTTTTTTTATTGGTGGGCCAGTGGCATGGTAAAATATCTTTTATAAAGTAAAATATAAAATAAATAACAAGAATTCTTTTAAACTTGGCTCAGACCATTATGCATCTTCTAATACCCACAGATTCCAACCATGACCATTGCATTCTTTGTAATGATTTCATTCCCAAATGTGAAATTTATTGAAATTAATTTCACAACCTTTATAATATATTTTTTACTTCATATAAATCTAAAGGTCTATTCAAATATAGAGAAAAGCAAGAAAAAATGACAATATAAAACGAATTATTTAATTTTATATTGCAAACACTTTTCTCCACTTATTTTTCTATTTCATTTCACCTCACCTAAAAAAGTCCTAACATAATAGAAAATCAACTCCACCCAAAACATACTTCTGGTAGTACTTTTACCATAATTTATCTTTGTAAGTTGTAACTATAGTTGCTTGCAAGGGTAAAACTTTAACCTCAGTTACTAATAACATTAGATAGTAGTTTAAAGGGGAATAAAATGGAAGTAACAAGTTGGTTCTAGAAATAAGTTTTGAAGGGCTACTAGTTTTGTTCAATAATTTTCTCAAAATGATAAAAGAGATTATCTTTATCAAGTGGGAATGGAATATTTAAAAGAGAAATACAGCTATGTAACCCACATTTAAAATCTAAAGAAACCATTGCTATTTGTATATTGTCCATAACATGTATGTGTATAATATAATATAATATCATTAATGTATGTATGTATCTATTAATGGAAAGCGGGCTGGGCCAGGCTTGGCTTGGTCAAGCCCTATCCTAGCCCTTAAGGTTGCGGGCTTTTCTAAATCGGGTCTTACTTTACCCTTGGGCTTTAGGGAAAAAATAAAAGCACTTGTTTTGCAGGCTTTTACAAGCTTGGCAAGGCTGAGCCCCCTTGTCAAAGGGCCGAATTGACAACCCTAATCATGGGCCATACCCTTGAATAGGTTGCACTTCTTCAGGTCTAACATTAGTACTTCCATCCATGAGCTCTTTGGCCCACCTTTTTCACGGGCAGGCCGTCAAGACTTTTCCTCATCGACACTATTGCTGCCCTATGTTTGGATGTCCAAATGATCTTGAGCGATTCTCTCTTACTTAATCACCTATTGACACCACACCTAAATGCTCCCGAATGCGCTCATCTCTAATTCAATCTTTCCTAGTTTCACCACACATCCATCTTAAAACTCTCATCTTTGCTATACCCTTCTTGTGCTTGTGTTGCTTTTTTACTAGCCAACATTCTACTCCATAGGTCATAGCTGGTCTAAGTTCTATCTTGTAAAGTTTTTCCTTCGATCTTGTTGGTACACGCCGATCACATAGCACTCTAGAAGTAAGTCTCTACTTTACCCATACCGTTGTTCTCCTATGTTTGACATCTTCCTCAATCTCTCCATCCTTACTAATTATCTAGCCAATGTATTGGAATGAATCTCTTAAACTTCAATTCTCACATGCATTTCATCTTTATACACATCCTTACTGAAGTTGCATTCGTATATTTTGTGTTTGTACGACTTGTTTTAAACCCCTTTGACTCTCAAACCTCCTGCCATCTCTCAAGTTTTTACATTCATGCAATCTTTTGATTTGTCCACCAAGACTATATCATTTGCAAACAACATAGACCGAGGTACCTCCTTTTGAATGTGAGTAATTAATGCATAAATAATTAATGCGAAGAGATAAGGACTTAAAGCTAACCCTTGATACAAACTATGGTCTCTAGAAACTAACCTCTCTGCACAGGTAATTCTCACACTTGTTACCACTCCCTCATATAATCTTTTTGTCCTCTTCATTTATAAAAAAACCTGCTAAGTTTGAGTACTAGTAGACCCGACTTAGTAAAGATCGAGTGACTCGACTGGGTAAGGGCTGTGTTCGAGTTAGCTTGGGGACTCAGCCCTTACTGAGGTGGGTCTACTTGTACCCCAAACCCGGCTCGAAGGGACTCAGTCGAGTCACATGAGACTCGTCCGAGTCCACAATGTACTTAGCCGACCATCTAATCTCTGCTGTTGAATCATGCAAAGTTTTATTTTTCTTGTGTTGCTACGTCCATTGTACCATAGGAAGTTGTTGGTTGATAAATTTATGCTCGCTTCTCCAACATTAGATCTTATGGTCCATTGAAGCACAAACATAGATTTTCTTTCATGTAATTAATGACCCCAAATAGAAATTGCCCATTAATAAGGGGCAGTTGAGAGGGAAATTTTTTCTTTCATGTAATGTAATGACCCTATATATAAATTGGTCCTTAATAAGAGGTGTCTGAATCTCCTCTATTACAAAGATATACTCCTCAAGCATACCTAGGATTTTATTTCTCCTTGCTTCAAGACAAGAGGCTTCGTTTCTCCATTTTGAAAAGACAACACACTTGCATTTGTCACTTGGCCTAATTTTTTTGTTTGGTAGGGTAGAAATTTGAATTACAATACTATCAAATTGTAAAAAAATTATCAAAACATAAAGATTTAACAAATTTACCCCATGATGGGGGCTCTCACTTGTTTTTTTTTTTTTCCTTTTTTTTTTATTATTTTTTTAAAATTTTGTGAACTGTTAAATGGGACTTGACCTGACTCGGTTGAATCCCATGCTACTTGGTCGGGCGAGTCGACTCATACTCAGCCCCGGCCGAATTGTGTCCCGAGCCCAAGTTTTAAATCATTGGTCCTCTTATGTAGTCAATTATTGTTAATTGATTACATGTCAATCATCTTGCTAGATTTAAGACATCTAAATGTAGGAAACTTTATTGGAAAGTAATATATTAGGAAAGTAAGCTGATTGGAAAGTTGATTATCTTTATTGGGATGGCCGACCTTGGGTTAGGCATAATGGAGATGTCATCAATGGGCTAGCTGACAAAGGGCCTAGTCTTTGGTCTCATCTTTTTAGCCCCACGGCCTACAATGCTCTTGGGGTATGCCTGAAAACATGACTCTTGATTTACCTTGTAACTCTTAGAAGAAAGTGTAATTCGTTTGCCAAATGAGGTAACTCTAATGGTACATGTATTAAGAATATTAATCAATCGATTTTTTTTTTCTGTGATTCTAAGAGATTAGTTCTCTTGCTTCCATCATCTTCATCGTTGTTGAAGCTTTATCTCATTTAGTTGGGGTTGGCTTTGTAAATTATACTTTTTTACAACTATGGTTTCAGTAATTCCGAAATTCATCATTTTTTTTTAATCGTTACTAGCATCTAATTCTCTTAGACCATGTTAGCCAAAAGTTGTCACTTGATTTACCTTCTGACTCTTAGAGGAACATGTTAACTTGTTTTAGATAACTGTAAAGTTACATGTTATGAATGTTAATCAATTGAGAAGAGTTGTTTATGTGCCAAAAGGTCCCATTTGGCACTACTTTGTCGATTTGTTGTTTTATCTGATATAGTTCGGACGTCACAACATCATTAATATTTTTTAGGAAATGATGACCTCTCCTTACTTTTCCTTTTGAAAATTTACAGCTTTGATCGTGATTGGAAGAAAATTGAGGCATTTGTGGGCTCGAAGACAGTAATTCAGGTACCATCAAATGCATCATTGGTCCCTTGCTAAATTAAATTAAGTTGCAATTGAATCGTCACTTACAAGTATGTAAAGAGATTGAGTTAGTTTAGCAGGAAATATATGCTTCTAGTTTTCGTGTCTTTGGGTGTATTTGGTTCGACTTGTTAAAAATCAAAAGTACTTTCTTTAACGTAGCCTTTAAAAATCTACTTCTTCACAGCAATTTTTTAGTGGAAAATATTGTTTGGTTAACTTAAAATTTGTACCAAATTTTTAATAGGAAAAGCATTCGAAGTTGTTTGGTTCGAACATAAGAAAAACTTTTCAAATATAATATAATCTAATAAAAAATAATTTCACATTTGTACAAAAATAAAACAGATATTTATGAAACAATTAAGTTTAAATTTTTAATCAACTATTGGCCTTGGATACACCTTCACCATCGGTACTCCCATACTTGCAAGTAGGCCAATTTCAAAAGTACATATCAGCTTACCAGACTTCATAACAATGTCCACTGCCTTTAGATGGTCTGGATTCTATCAATGGATGGGCCCATATCTAAATTTTCATTCTTCTTATCATCATCTGTAGATTTTAGAGAGGGCTATGGACATCCCTTTCAAGATATGGTTATTTCCATGAATAAAGGATTCTCGGGTTACATTGCATTTCCAGAGAACTATGGCTTCTTGCCACGTCCCGCCAACTTCCTGTAAACACGAAAAGTAACTTGAGTAAAGCAAAGTAGGCAGTAACTTACTTACTGGGAAAGCCCATTTTCACTTTTGCTTTTTAGGAAGTTCTTTTAACAATGCATCAACCAAACAGCCATTTAAAGGCTTTTGGGCTTTTAACAAGTCGAAAGCCCAAAAGCCCTTGTATTAAGTCCAACCCAACACGCCCTTAGTTATCTATTTAAGTGAAACTTACTATTATAGCTCTCAATTTCATTTTTTAGACCCTGATTCAATTTGAATCCTTATTGAAACATTTTGACCACTTAGGTGTTTTGGTGTTTCATTTTAGAGTTGCATTTCAGAAGATAATAAAAAAAATTAAAATAGAAAATTTAGAAAAAAAAATGAAAAAACTGAACTGAAAACAGCATATTTAATTTATTCTACTAAAGCAATAATTAATATGGATATGATATCTATATGCCAAATAAATAACCATCCGAATGAAGAAGTAAAACGGAGAAGCAACGGAATGAAGAGAACCACTTCTCGTGTAAGGTCCTGAAAGAGCTAAAGGCCCATATTTTTAAATGAAAAGACCAAAAGTGAAAAGACCATGCAGACTCAGCTTCAATAGAGGGCACATTGGTCAAATGCCAACACAGGAAAAAAATATAAAAAAAAGAAATAGTTAAAAAAATACTTGCCTTTGTTAAATTTAATTTGAATTATGAATTTCGACTAGTTCGTGGGGTGGGGGTGGGAGTTAATTTTGGGTGAGAGACCCCAAAATTGACAACTACGATCAATGTACAACTATTAGGTAAGATTCCAACACTTGGCAGTTTAAAAGATTTGATTTTGCTACTACTTGTCCTTAGACTGTGGTTGTTGGAGTATGTGGCACCAACTTTGGTTTCTGATTTAGTAACCAATAGGTATTTTATCCCAGGAAATGTTCTACTAGCAAACTGCATACTACTCTTGTGATGTCCATCTCATAGGCCCCACTTAGATGCCAGCCTGCTTATTAGTGGGAGTGGGGTAGACGGAAAGGTCTCCTTATATATGTGGGTTGGGAAAAAAAAATCAGCCGTGTCAAATCATCCTAGCCCTTGATTTAACAGCTAGTTACAGCCTTAAAGTTAAGTGGTCCTTTTTCCATAGATTTCTTTGAGATGCTATCCAAAAGTGGGTAAAAGTTAAAGGTGGGCCCAAGTGGGCCCCACGAAGCTGGACTGCACATGCCATTGCTTGTAGGAGAACATTTCTCATTTTACTCCCTTGTTAAGTAAGATCATATCCTCTGGAGGATGTACCCTTTTTTGTAATTTTTTTAGTATTGATGGAAAAGGTCCATCCCTTCATGTTGTACCTACTTTATTAAATGGATTGCAGAAAGTACAGTTAGTTTCCATCTGGTTATTGCAAGCTTTGGTATGAGCATCAGTAGGTACACAAACATTTCCAAGGAGAAGACATCCGTCAATAGTTCAATGTCTTGCATTTGTTTGACTGTTATGCTTCTATGTTTTCCTCCCTTTCAAAGTCTATTTTCTGCATCTAAATGTTTAAAGTTCTTGCAGATACGTAGCCACGCACAGAAGTACTTCCTGAAGGTTCAGAAGAATGGGACAAGTGAACATGTACCACCTCCTCGACCCAAGCGGAAAGCAGCTCATCCATATCCACAAAAGGCCTCTAAAAATGGTTGATATTTCATATTTGACTTACAACTCTATTATGATTAGTTTTTGTGATGTTATGAATGATCTAGCCCTCATACTATGAGATTTTTTCAGCTCCGCTTCCATCACAAGCTATGGCACCATTTCAATCTTCATCATTTCTGCTCGAACCAGGCTATACTCTCCGGACAGATTCATCCTCATTGCTTAGGAACTCTCCTGCAAATGCAACTGTGTCTTCCTGGACCCACAATTCAGTTGTGCCACTGCCACTCAGTGCATCGCATGTTACAAAAGGTTTTATTTCTTGATGAACTTAATTCTCTTTCTGGTTCCAAAGCAATGGTGTGTCCTTTCAGTAAACAAAATATTTTAATGGGTTAATTATTGTAGATGACATAGGTCCTGCTGGGTGTACCATGGCAAATAATTGCTGTTGCAGCAGTACTGAAAGCGCTCCTGGGACCTGGCCAACGTGTGAAACAGCCGACCAAGTGAATCACGGTCCTCCTGTACAAGGTGAGTAAATCTTTTTTCACACAATAATAATGTATCAAAGCAAGTTGTTCTCCCAGAAGTTCAGGGTCAGGAAGCGGATCAAATGCATTAATCAGTGACTTTGTAAGGGAACATATAAAATGTATCTAGCCATCGCTTAGTCTAATTTTTTTTTTTTTTTCAAATTTAATGTGAAGTACAAAGTACATGGAGAATTTCCTCCTACGAGTGGACTACATGTGCAGTCCAGCTCTGTGGGGCCCACTTCAGCCCACCTTTGATAAGTGTAGCTCTTTTCACTCTTATCCACCCATGATCTGGCACCATGCCTAGTTTTATGCTCATCAAGCCTTTAATTACCGTTGGATTGAATCACAATAAAATCTATGGTTAGCAGACCATTGAAACTTAAAACCGTTGAATCAAGGGCTTGGATGGTGGGGTTTATTTTTAACATGAATCTTATCCATAGACAGATCTTTTTGTTGGCATTTATGATGGGGCCCACTCGTGTTTACATGTGGGTGGACCCCACTTACAAAGAGACAACCCTTACAAGGAATCTCATGGTGATATGGATAAGAATAGTTTGAGTTTTATCCAACTCTCTATTCTTATTATATCTCCATCAAATTCAAATTGAGAGAGTTTGATCCAACCTATTATCTTTTTCATCTCTCAATTCGAATTTGAATAGAGATCTTATCACTCATGCCCCAAAGGGCTATATATAGACATGAGAGATATCAGTTGGAACAACTTTCATAAAATCTTCCTTCCTTTAGATTTACAATTGTCTGTCATCATCTTCTACATCTAGGGTGTCCATCCTTGCCCTTGGATCTTGAAGAGTGAATCACATGTGACTGATCTCTCGTAGACAGTCACAGATCTCCAAAACTAGTGCGTGATTCAAGCCAACACAGTTCTTATCGCGTTTGTAGCAGCCAGCTCATTTAGATCCGTGCTTCCGCAGCATCTACAACTTACACTCTCCATCCATCATATACCCAATGATAGATAAGGATCCAAGTGGGCCCCTTCAGCTAGACTGCATATTGTGCATATGTAGTCTGTTTGTAGGTGAAAATCTTTCCTAACTACAAATAGTAAGATGGATCTTTTTTAGTTTGTCTTGAGGAAGATCATTGGTATGTGATAGATTTCTCCGGCACCATTCCTTTCTTCGTTGTATGTGGATGCACGCTTGCTTGTGTGTGTCCATGCATCTGAAGGACTTAGCTTGCATATGTTTGTGTTTATCTGTTTGTATAGTTACTAGTGGTGAGGCATATATGACAAATCTATGGGTACAATCTAATCCATTGTCCAGAGGAGTCTATTTCAATTGCATGATTGCATCTGAGAAATATTTTTGTTTTGACGATGTTCAATTTTTCTTTATATCACGCACCATTATTTTTTTGTGTCACATTATTATTCTTGTATCTCCATTGGCACATTATTTGACCTTTTTTTTTATTTATCAATAATGATACTTCCATTACTTTTTTCATGTAGCTATGCCTGACTTTGCGCAAGTTTACAGCTTCATTGGTAGTGTCTTCGATCCAAACACAACTGGTCATTTGCAGAAATTGAAGGAGATGGATCCTATTGATGTTGAAACAGTAAGTCCTTTATCTAATATGTATGACATTTTTTATATTATAATTACTGAGGCCTGATCCCCATTTATCTGTGTTCAACAAATTTTCCTTTTTATCTAATGAAAAATCTTTATGATTTGTCCAATTATAATTATGATCTATATAATAACATGCATGCTTCATGTATCTCATACTGATAGTTGCTTTTTTGCTATTTTATTAATGATATGGCTTCAGTCGCTCATATTGGCCGAAAGAACTACTGTGTATCTGCTGATATGGCTCCAAAATCCATTTTTATAATGAAAAAACTTTGGCTGGTTTTGTTTAATAGGCATTGAATTTCTTTGGATTTAGAAATGGATCCCATGAGAAACCCTCTCCCTAGTCGGTTTCAAAGGGTGAGAAAGGATTCTTTCTCTGTGTTTTTATTCCTATCTTCCTGAGCAGATCTTTAAGGCTGAGCTAGAGGCAATGTTTTGGATGGCTGGAAGAATAGTGGATATCTTCATTCCTGTGGAGAAAGAAAACAAGAGAAATAGGGGTTTCGCCTTCGTGAGATTTGCAATGAATAGAGAAGCTGAAAGCTGTTAACTCCAGGCTGCTTGGATTAGAGGACAACTATAGAACTGCAGGGAGGCAAGACACAGTGGTTAAGGTCTGGGGTACTAGAGATTCCAGGTTTGATGAAACAGAATCTATGAAAAATAGAGATGCAGGATGGACCGTGGATGATGGGAGGGAGAAAGGGGTGAGAGTAGCCCCTTGGGTGGTCAAGGAGCAAAAGAAATATCTGTTAACAGTTTAGCTGGTTTCTTGAAGGACAAAGAGAATGGGCTGTTGCAGGCAGAGATGTGGCTAGAAGGATGCTTGGGTAAGATGCCGGATAAGGTCCAGATGCTGAATTAGGAAGTTGTGTGGATGCAGTTCCTCTCGGAGCAAGAAGTTGATGAGGTTCTTTATTGCGCAATCTCGAAAGGCATCCCATCCCCCTTTTCTGTGTTGGAGAGATCGGTGGAAGTGCTGGGGCCTCCCCCAGATCCTGTTTGGGCAACAGTTAATGGTGTCCCGCTGCATGTATGACATGAGGATGTTTTTAAGATGATAGGGAATTGCATTGGTCGCACTGTCGAGGTAGATCAGAAAACCAGATCAAAAGAAGCTTTGGAATAGGGAAAATCAAGGTGGTATTGGAAAATGCAGAATCTCTGCCAGTCTCAATTCCTCTGTGGGTGGAGGAGCTCAAATATGTTGTGCTTGTGGAGCGAAAGGAAAGGGCGGACTGTCTTAGAGACTCTGAGGAGAGAAGGGAGGGATTAAAAGAGGAAAGAGGCTACATCTGTACTGGATGCAGTGGCAAAAGGGAGAGTTGGGAGCATGGTTTAAAAACCCAGACTCGGGACCCGACTTGCCCAGGGCCGAGTCCTAGTCGACTCAGCTGACTCAGGCGAGTCGGACCGGCCCTCATTTCAGTGCTCAAAACAGAAAAAATGAAAAAAGAGAAGAAGAAGAAGAAAAAAGGAGGAGGCCTATCAGCTAGTAGTAGTACCTACCGCCAACAGCCAGCAGCAGCACAGCAGCTGGCAGCACTGCACACAGCAGCAGCCAGCAACTTTTTTCTGCACAGTGCACAATGCCCAAAACCCTTTCCTCTTTTTTTTTATACTACTTTCTCTCTCCCCCTCCCTCTATTTGAAGTACTTTAAAAAAACAACTATTTTTCTCTCTCCTCCCTCTCTTCATTTTCTCTCTTTTTTATCTAAGGTTTCAAGTTGAGTTGGCTTGGGACTCGCCCGAGTCCCACTTCCCCGATACCGAGTCAGGCTGACCCCACTTGGTAGGTGCCGGGCGAGTCCCACTTCCCCGATACCGAGTCAGGCCGACCCAACTCGGTAGGTGCCGAGTCCAACTCGGTGGGTGGCTAGCTATTCAAAAGAAAATCATGACCATTGATAATCTAAGAAGCAGAGGGAAGATTTTGGTGAATGCGTGCCCTATGTGCCTGGAGGAGGAGGAGATGGTAGATCATCATACTCTAAATTGAAAGGTTGCTAAAATGGTTTGGAG
Source organism: Umbellularia californica (assembly GCA_028538565.1). NCBI lineage: Eukaryota > Viridiplantae > Streptophyta > Magnoliopsida > Laurales > Lauraceae > Umbellularia > Umbellularia californica. Next base: position 12,699,325 of record JAPQWN010000005.1, read on the forward strand.
CTCTGTTTTACATTGGTTTTCATTTAGCTGGGTTTTTCCAAGCTCTATCCAAGAGCTCTTTTTCATCCTGGAAATCCCTCATTGGCCATCCCAGAGGCAAGGAAATGTGGAATCTAGCTTTCCGTACAGTTATATGGACTATATGGAAGGAGTGGAATGCTAGATGCTTTGGAGAACTGCGAATTTTCGTGTGAAAGGATTAAATTATCTATTGCTAGTTGGGTTTTGATCAATCACAGGTTCCAAGGTCTCTCGGTTGATCGGATCATGCTAAACTGCAAAGAAGTTACTGGGTTTCATGTGGAATTATAGTGTCTATATTTTCTTGTCTTTTGCCTTTGTTGTGTTTGTTTTAGTGGTGTTCTTATTGTGCTTGTTTTCTGGTTGTTCTTTGGGTGGTAAGCTTGTCAATATAGTTCTCTTGTACTGCTCGCTTTTCTTTTTAATAAAAGTAGCCATTAAAAAAAAAAAGAGAACTTCTTTGGATTTCTAAAAGAAAATGTCATTCTACCGAAGGGGCTAAAGGTTCATGAGGGGCCATCAAGTGATTTCCCATTTGACAGGAAATGACTACCTTGCCATCACCCTATGGATAGTGATGGCCCCATCTAGATCTACTCCGAGTCTTTGACCCTTCAGTCTTCACTACCCGCCTTAATGCTATTCTGAGAACCATTTTACTATAGATTACTAGGAATTCAATACCTAGGCAATGAAACAACACCAATTATAGTGGGATTCTCTTTTTGGTGGGGTCTAGGGGTTGAGACTATTGCAATTATAGTATAGAGTGGAATGGGAAGGATTGATCACAGAAGAAAGGATAAACTCATGGACACAACCCCCATCAATGATCAGAACAACTCCATAAAAAGCTATTACATATGTGGCTACATTTAGATTAAAAAAAAGCAATCTTCTCACCAACCCAGCCCCTCTTCAATCACCAATTCGCCTTAGGAAACCCAATTGCAACCCCAATCCAACCACCATAGAATCCAAACCCATCTTGACAGAACAGTCTTCTCAAAACCTCAAGTCTCCAGCTCCACCCTGTTTGTTCTGAAACCCCATCTCTCAAGCATCTCTCATATCCCATAACCATAAACAAACCATACCCCTTCAAACCTAGACCTAACCTCAACCTTGGACTTCAAATCCCCAAAATCCGAAGAATCCCAATCCCAATCTGAACAGGGAAGAAAGGCAAATCCCATCTTCTGTTTGAGAATGATCAGAAGAGAAGAAGAAAGTGTACCCGGTTCTCTTCCCCTCTTGAGGCACCTCGATCGCTCCCTCTACTGCATCACCCCTAGTTATCCTCTCTCTCTCTCTCTCTCTCTCTCTCTCTCTCTCTCTCCAAAAAGTTGAAGTCGGGTCAAAGCCACCCCCCGCTTTCTCTCGCTTTGGCAAATAGAAAGCACAAGAGAAAACCAAAAGAAAATAGAGCAGCAGCTTTGAGAAAAGGGTTTCAGCCTCTTTTATCTCCTCGAGGCACGTGCCTTGTACCCTCAATGGAATTGCAATAGGTTCGCTTGCGTACTCTTGAGAAAGATGTACACAGCAGATCAGTAATCAGTATTATGAGAATGAGTTCTACTTTAATCTGCTCTTTAATTTGAAGCAAGAAAGGTTGATAGTTGATGACTATACCCGCCGATGTCAAGATTATTTAAGGGAGAAAGATGTGGATGATGTAGCTTGTTATATCAGAGGTTTAAGATCAGACATATGGAACTATATGAAATGTTGCCAAACCATTCAAGAAGCGTAGAAAAAATCTATTCTTGTTGAGCACAGACTTGGACAATTTCTTTTACTCTTTTTTTTTTTTAATAATAGACTTGGACAATTTCACGAGTTAATTTAAGTCTCAAGACAGAAAGTTCCAACAAAGAAAAGAAGAATCCATATTGTCGACTCACATGCATCGTCTTCTACAGCACCACTCACGGAAGAGGAAAGTCCACTCATCATATGCCGACTCTTCACCATGAATGAAAAGAAGAAGATTGGAGATGGATTGCAATATTTTGAACAAAGGTACAGTGCAAAAGCAAGTTTTGTAATCTGATTATTGACGGTGGCTATGTGATGAATGCCGTAGCACAAGAGGTTATCAACAAGCTTTAATTGTCAATTGAATTACACCTTAAGCCCTACAAAGTCGCATGGGTTAATGATTTTTTCATTCTTGTAACTCGCTGATGTTTTGAATTTTTTAAGAGTGGCATTATGAGGAGGATATTTGGTGTGATGTGATCCCTATGAATGTACTTGTATCCTTCTTGGATAACTATGGTTTTTCGATCAGAAGGTATCAAGGTGCACACCGATAATAAGACACACATTCCTTTATGTGGAAAGAACAATGGGTCAAGACAAGATCCCTCCATTGCAGCCAACAACGCCTTCTCTGTTTTCATCATCAACTTTAACCAAAAAACCAAAGTGCACAAAGGAAGAAAATAAATCATGATTGCTCTAAAAAAATCTGAAAAATATGACAAGATACACCAAGGTGACATTGAAAAACAAGATCAGGGATCAAGGAAGATTTTACGACATAATTAAATGGAATAGTATGTAGAGTACCTAAAATGGATCATAATTCGGATAAACTGGAAGACAAAGGGACAATATTTCTTTTTCTGGACAATGTTAAGCAATAGACTGAGGCTTTTTTCGCGTCTTCCCAGCTATATTGCCTGTGTAAGCTGTTCCAAGAGATGTCTCTCGTTTTTTGGCTGTTTTTGCTCTTTTTGGGCACGTTTTTAGCTGACCCAACTTTTGGGTTTTTCAGATTGGCCTGCCATGTGGGCTTTTCTTTCTCTTCCTCTGTTAGCTTCTTCTTGGCTGTGCCTCCTTAGAGTGAAAATGAGGGGGATCTTTCATCTCTTGTACTTTGTACATCGTTTTGTGATGCAGGCCCTAGGGTTAGGGTGGGTGAAAGTGCCAACCCATGTGTCCACAGACACTATAACAAGTCTCTGCAAAGACTTCAACACGACACATCTCCGAGGATCAAACCACTCGATTTCTATTAATTATCAATATAGATTGAATTGGAAGGAGGAAAATTGGACATTGAAGACGTGTGGATTTAATAAGCAACAAGCCTAATGATCAAGGATGAAAATATCGGTAGCGGTGGGCGTAGCGGCCTGTCGCCAAAACGCTACGTAGCGGGCGCTACGTAGCGTAGCGGCGCTACGTAGCGGTGTAGCGGTGCGATTTGAAAAAATAGTCAAAAAAATTTGAAAAAATTCTAGAAAATCTAGAATATTGGAAAATGAGAGAAAATGTATTTTTTTTGCAAAAGTAACTAAGGTAAGGGGGCGTAGCGGTCCCCTCACTATATGAGGTCCTGTATCGCTGTATAAATAGAAAATAATAGTAATGATTTTTTTTTTACATGTGTTCATGTTGCTTAGTTATGCTAACTTAGAAACTAATGAAAGGCTTATAAAAAAAAAACTATGTCATGAAGTCAAGACTTAAGAGTACCTAGAGAAAAAAATGCATATACCAAAGGGAGTGTCTAATAGGATGTACTTAGAGAAGAATCATTGAGAAGAACTCTTTGTATCGACTATAATTCGGCGAAATCATGTGCTTTTTGGTGTTCTTTTAAACATAAAAGGGTAAAAGAGTTGTGTAGAAATGTTATTTGGAGAGAAGAAGAAAAAAAAAAGTTTTATTATGCATTTTAAAAAAATTTGGAACATAGAAAATTTTCTCACCCCGTAGCGGCCCCGTAGCGGCCCGTAGCGGCATTGTAGCCGCCGTAGCGGCCGCTACATTCGCGTAGCGGCCGCTACATTCACGTAGCGGTCAGAAGACCGCTTTTTTCAATATAGCGTGGCGGCCTGGGCCGCCAAGGCCGATATATCGGCCGCTACGCTTCGTAGCGGCCGCTATTTTCATCTATGCTAATGATCACACAGGTCTGATCGTAAAGACAATTCAAGAAGAGCTGTATGGATCATCAGCGAACAAATCAAATGTTCTAGTGATTTCACAAGAAGATCCATCTGCTGAAAGTTAACCCCCAAGCCCCCCGCCCTGGTTGATTCTATTTTCAAGGATCAACGAAGGGCATTTGAAGATTTTGATCAATTGAAGCTCTTGATTACAAGTTAACATTTCAAAAAAAAAAAAAATTATGATCAATTGGTACGAAGTCAACAATTGAAGCATGTAATCGTCAAATCACACATCCAAGCTAGATTCATTCAGAAGAATCAACGCGTCCGATGTACTAGGTGGGGGAAAGATTGAATGATGCTTCCAAGCCATCCAAAGAGAATGAAGATCGACAAGAAAATCAAACGTTTGTACGATGCATCTTTGACTCAGGAGGACATCTATGGAACTCGAGGTCGAGTTCTCTACAAGCTCACAGTTCCAATGGGACTAGCCAATTACCATGGGAGTTTTGTAATAACTGCGAATCTTTAAATTTAGTTTGATTTTAATTGTTTCAGCAAATCTTTAGAGATATAGTTTCCTTATTTGGTATTCTTTTGGTTAGAGAAGATTTAGAAGTTAGAAACCTACTATATCTTTAACAGATTTTGACTGAAAAGATGTCATCAGACTTTTTTGGTAAGTCAGAAAGGTATACAACCCTCAATTTTCATCACCATGTCCAAGGATCTTCCCTGAACTCAGGTCCTGAAAAAATATAATACGTAGAGCAAAAATGTTACCGAACAATTTAGACGCTAGTTAAATGACCAATCGATAGAACGTTAACGGACATTCTAGATTCATTCAAAGTAGTGTGTCAAGAAATACTAGTAGTGAGAATAAGACCGTCAACTTAACAGGAAGATAGGATCCATCTGCTATTCTTAATGAATTGATAGATTTAGGCTTACCGTATGAAGAAAATAATTGTTCTATAGTAGTAGTCATGTGTTCAGTGGCACCTGAGTCAACTACCCAAGGTAATGATGTAGAAGAGGTATTGGCTAATGCATGTCTATCTAACTGAACCAAATGGAGTTTGGCAGAAAATGATGAATCTTCATTTAAGGAATGATTATGAAGAGCTTCAGGCTCCTTCTTAAGGGCACTCACCACTTCCCTCAGAATATCAATAGAATGATCACTTTTACTTTCCACATTGGTAGCAACTGTATTGTAGGATTTTCCACACTACTGTTGTTTTTGCCAATTCGGAAATCTCTGTTGACAGTCAATTAAAATCCAAAATGTCTCCTTGGTGGCAAGTACAAACTAGGTTATATTTCTCTTTTGGTGTAAGCTATCGCTTATTTTCCTTATTTCCTTTAAGTTTGCTAGTAACAATGCAAACCTTTCTAGCTGGGGCCCAAATGCTTTCATAATCCTTTGATAGCTTCATTCCCATTGAAGTAGGGACAATATTGTTCTTGAGCACATTTGTTTGCATGAGGGCTGGAATGGAATAAAATTAAGGGTTGTATCAAGAGAAAAAGAAAGAGGAGGGAGTGATGCAAGCCTCAGGGTTATGGCTTAAGGGAAAGTGCCGAAGCACAATACGGTGTCGAAGCATGTGTCTATAGACATTTCAACACATCTCCGCAGAGACAAATGAGGACGCACCTCAGGGATAAAACCCAAATTTTATTAATCAACTCTCTCTAAAACTTCATTCTCTACAATGGGATATAAATAAGAAGAGAACACTTGGGTGGCTAAGAAACCTAATAATCTAACGTAAGAAATAAAATAAGAATCCTAATAAAATTGAAAGCCTAATAATCCTAATTACAATTTTGTAATAAAATTAGAAAGCTAATAAAAAATTATTAGGGGAATAAAAATATCTTCTAAACTATCTTGACCCTATGTGTGGCCTGCAGGTCCATCATGCATCATTCTCCCTGGCTTGGAGAGAACTCGACCTCGAATTCAATTAATGTCCACTTGGGTCGAAGATAAATCAGAAGAACTTCTGATTCGTTGGTTGGACTTTAGCTTTTGTGCGCAACACAAAGATTGTATTTGGCGGTTTCCTCCAATTTGAATTAGGGCTGACACTTTGCTTCTCCTAATAACTGGATTTTGTGTGGATGTGCAATTGGACTGTTTGATGCTTCATGTGTAGAATTTGCACCATCAAATCGCAATCTCCAAGTTTCCATGGTTGATCCCTAAGGATAAAATCAATGTGGGGGACTTCAATCACTTGTTCGTCTTTCCGTGTTGCCTAAATATTTTGATCGCCATTACCCAGAAGAGGAAATTTGGGGCCACATGTAGTCATGGAATCTTCTGTGTCTTGTTCTAGCTTCTCAGTCTGCATATCATCTGCCATGGGTTCCACAACATAGTCTGTTGTTATTCGCGATGTCTTTCCTTCTTAAGGCGTAACTCTTCCCAGATGAGACCATTTAGGCATGTGCTTCACACGAACTACTTCCAGTGTGTCTCGTGAATGGTCTTGCAATCATTCATTCTCTCCACTATATTTGATTTCAAACCTTTGAGAAAACTAGTTAAATCATGTTCACCATCATCCTCTAACCTTGTATCTTGGAGCCTTGAAAATTGGTGAGAGTACTCTACAACGGACAACTCTCCTTGTTTCAAATCAAGAAATTGCCGAAAATAGTCTTCCTTCTCAAAATACCATTTTCCATATCTAAGTGCATATTTGGCTCTTTGAAGTTCATTGTAGAATCTACTGATATGGAATTTCATATTGACTCTGATGTAAAAATGGACTGACCTTTTCTATAAATCTGCTCTCCATGAACACGTTGGCGAAAATGGATCTGAAATCCGATTCTAGATGGATCAGATATTGCGAAAACAAATCCTAGGCTCTTGACTGGTCAACTCTACACTTTGAACAGATGATGTCAGCTGGTCCCACGCTAACAGATGCTGATGTATCTTCAAAATGGGCCAAGTTGTCAAGAACTGAATTTAATTATGGCTAAATTTCTGAAGACCATCAAAATTTTTTGGTGATGCAAGACACTGAAAATGTGAAGTGACTTGCACAAGGAGTACAGCCAAAAAGTTGCTGGAAAAGAGAAGTTGCTGCTCCTCTCTTACTTTTCTCTCTTTCCGTACTTAAAAAAAAAAAAAAAAAAAACCATTTCAACCACAGGACCAGCCCCCTCTCTCCTGCTGCTTCTCTTCTTGTTTCAGCACGCGGTGATGGAGGCTGTGGCAACAATATTCCGGCGAAGTGCGAACAGCTATGGTCGGCTTGCTCGATCGGACAATGGTTGACTGCAACAAGGAGGTTGAGTCAGAGACATCTCCCTCCCTCCCTTTTACTTTTCTACAAGCAAAACAGATCTGCTGTCCTAGCGAAGGACTCGCCTATCTTCTTCCGCTCTGTTTTTCATAGTAATAGAGTTTGGATCCCTTCGTTTTCTGACCAGAATTGAGCAGCCCCATTTTCCATCTACTGAAACAAAGTCCAGATCCTCTATCTCTCTCTCTGTTGTTCTGCTAGGCAGATCTGAATTCTCTCTCTCTCTCTCTCTCTCTCTCTCTCTCTCTCTACCTGAATGGGGGTTTGAAGGTGAGTTTGGTTGGACACAGGGTTTTGGGATTTGGAGTTGGGATTTGGTTAGAGCAGCGATGGTGGATGGCCTGGGTTTGAGATGTCTATGTTAAGAAAAACAGAATGGGAGCTAAGAGTTACTTGATCACACTGATTGGCAGTGGTTACCTGATCGTTTGTGTGGAGAGGAACACCGGAAGTTGATTGGGATTAGGGATCGATAGGGGAAGGTTGGTTCGATGGAGATGGGATGGATAGATTCCGATCGGTGATTGGAGCGATGTGGATCTTTGCTCTGTTACCAAACTGTTGCAGGCCCTACGGTAAGGGGTTGCATGAAAGTGCCGAAGCGCAATATGGTGCCGAAGCACATGTCCGCAGACACTTCAACATGTCTCCGCAGTGACAATAACGAGGACGCACCTCAAGGATAAACCCAAATTTTATTAATCAACAACTCTCTAAAATTTCATTCTCTACAATGATAGAAATAAGAAGAGAAAACTTGGTGGCTAAGAAACCTAATATTCTAACTTAAGAAATAAAATAAGTATCCTAATAAGATTGGAAGCCTAATCCTAACTATAATTCTTTAATAAAATTAGAAAGCTAATAAAAAATTAGGGAAATAAAAATAATTTCTAAACTATCTTGACCCTATGTGTGGCTTGCAACTGCAGGTCCATCCTGCATTAAGGAGTTGAAAGTAAAGGGCACAAAATGACAGAAAGGCTATGCTTAAAAAGCACTATATGACAAAAAAGGTACTCTTAAAAGGCACTAAATGACAAAAAGTTACTCATTCCCTTTTACTCTCAAACCCCTCCTCTTTCTTTTTCTCTTGATTTGACCCTTAATTTAATTCCACTCCACCCCTCATGCAAACAAATGTGCCCTGAAGGAGACAGTGCTTCTGAAGCAACATGTTTGCCCTCTCAAACTGGTATTTTTTATTTAGCATTCTATGAAGGTCATAGATACGTTGGTGTCAATATATTCTCTCCACTCTTTCGACGTTGGAGGAGGCTGATAGTAGCTCAATTCTTCCCACACACCCCTTTAGGGCCGAAAATGATTTCCAGCAGTCCAATTACCTTGTTTGAATTTAGCAATCTCCAGCTGTAATTCATAAATTCTTGCATATTTTTTCTTTATGAGTAAGAGGTTGCTACACCATCCCAAATATCCTTTGATGATTTTGAAAAAATGAACGTCCTAGAGATATTGTTCCATGAATTAAAGAAGTCATGACAGCCACACTATCTTCGGCTTCCCAATCACTGTAAATTGATCATCTTCAGGTGGTAGTTTAATTTTCTTGTTGATATACCCAATTTTCTTTCTTAGCAAGGTTAATTTAAGTAGACTGGGACCAATCAAGGTAGTTGGTCCCATTGGAAATTGGAATCTGCTGTTGTTAATTTAATCTAGTACCTCTTGTATTTCCATCCTTCCCATTGACATGGGAATTGTGGACACCACCGCTACCATTCTTAATACCACTACTGGTTCCACTTTCTTAGGTCATTGGATGCAAGTAATTTGAAACTACTCTTAATAAATAAAGAACTCACTGGTTGGATGCCCTGATGGAGTCCCAGTGACTTAAGTCAAATAATATGGATTACAGTAATACTGTAGTACTGATTTCCAGATGAGCCGAACAGTCTACTGCCAGGGGATCCGAACAATCCACTGGTAGATGAGGACAACAAATCGAACACAGCAATGGTAACTGCTTGATCAAACAGAAAACTAATCGAACTCCTTTTTTGAAGAACAAATCCAGTTGAAGCCACAAGCCAGCACTGCTTCTTGTTCAATTTAATAAAACCTACAATCGAAATCCTCAATCAAATGATTCAAAGTCCCAGTCGATTCAAGAACTCCAGACAAACCAATTGAATAAGATCTCTTGATTACAGGCGAAAAAAACCTGAGTCAATTCAAAGTTCCTGATGATTTGAAGAATCCAATCGAACCAGTTGAATAATATTTCTTGAATAAAGCTACCATACAAACAAGAAATCCAAATCAATTCGAAGTTCCAGTTGATTCGAAAACCTTCAGTCGAACCATTCTATTAAGATTCCTTGAACGAAATCCTCAGTTGAATAGTTCAGCTGAACCTAGTCGAATAAGATTCCTTGAATGAAATCCTTAGTTGAATAGGATTCACTCAGCCAAACAGATTTCTCCACAACTTGAGGCATAATGGCATGTTCGGAATAAACTTCCACAAAGAACCCAGTAACAGTAATACTACTGTTTGGTTTCAGTCTAACACTTTAAAAAAAAAAAAAAAGAAGAAAAAGAAAAAGAAAAAACCATCTTGCTATGGAATTTGGTTTACTTTATAAATCCCTAAGAAATTCCCTTTTCCTAGGGAACTTTGCTCTGTTACCAATGTGAAAGTAAGAGGAAGAAGAAAAAGAAAAGAGAATTAGAAGTTAGGTTTTTAGTAGAAGAGAAGAAGATGGGCGAGAAGTAGACGAAGAAATCTTTATGGGAAGAAAGAGAGGATTCGTGCATTGTTTATTGCGCAAAAATCCCTCATTATTTATGTAAAGAGCTTAAATAGTTAAAACCTCAGTGAGGTCAAAAGACAAACAGAACCCTATGTTCCCTTTCAAAATGACTTAAAAACCAAATTAGGATCATTACATTAGTTTTCCTATTAGTTCAGATGCCTCTCATATCATTATTCACCAGCATGGCCATGTTGTACTGGTAGAAGCTTTAGTATATATCAATTCAAGCATGCTTTTGATTAATATTACATCTAACAGTGGTTTAAAGTGCTTTTCATTCTATTTGTTGAGTAATTTAGTAGTGAGAAGTAATGATAATGATTGCCATTTATATCAGGTTGGATGGCTTTCATGGAATCTACATGCGAATTTTACTAATTTCCATTTTTAAGTTCATTTAGGTCATATAAGCAACTACACTTTTAGTTGTATTATTGTGGTGTGATGTGTGCGTGGGGATTAACTCGTTTAGCATTATAACATTATTTTCTTTTGTTTGAGAGGTGAAATGAAAGACCACTTTAACCATGTACTTAAGAAGATGAAGATGTGTGCATTGTTCCCATGTACCTAGTATAAATCTGCATCAACCATTCAGCCAAAGCAAGACTGTATTATACTGAAAAAATTATGATTTGTTGTGTGAAATCACAGAAATATTGTGCTTTGTGTTTTTCTTCTGTGTAAATCTAAATGCAAGTTATTTTTCTTCAAATTTTATGTACATTTTATTTCATAGTTTATCATAAACTGCTGCTTCTGCTGCACCAATAATGACAATATGCTGATATCATTTCTGATTATTTATTTATTTACAATGTTAACATGATTTGAACCTGCAACCTTATGGTTGAGACAATGACCACCTTCCAACTGTGTTACAAGCCCTTTTCAAATAGGATGCAACAAGAAGTTTGGTTTGGAGTACAATTTACTGTCATTTTTATTAGTTCATGCTTTTTCACATAGTAGTTTGTGGTACTTTTATTTTTCATCTGTGTATGCGTGCATTTGATATAAATGATTCAATTATGCTGTTCCTATTAATTTATTGACTTCGGTGGCTGCCCAGATCTTGTTGTTGATGAGAAACCTCTCTGTCAATCTGTCTAGCTCTGAGTTTGAGAGTCACGTGAGTGTCTTCTTATAACTCTTTTCTCTTTTAATCATTTGGCACATCATGTACTTTGGATGATAGTGTATGTGAAAGTTCACTATGGATTATGAAGTTTGAACTCCATCCCTATGTACTTCAAAAATAGAGATTCACCCTTTGATTTCAGTTTGAAGCCCCTTCTGTTCTGTTTTATTCGTTTCACATAAAATTAGTTCTATTTTACATCTTTAAGAGTCATTCCACAATAGCATGATAGATGCATGATATTCATGATCTGAAAAATAAAAATGTTCTCTGGATAAAGTTATCTATTATCAATGGCTTCTGACAAAGGATATTTAGCTTGCTTTTTTCTCTGGTTACACAGAACCCTGATCGTAGGACAGCTTTGTGGTGGTTGATTTTTGTTATAAATTGGTATGGTCTATTCGTTAAATTTTTAAAAATGTTCACACTTGGTGCCAATTAATAGGATTCTGCACAGAACAAGAACTTACCATTGTCCAAGATCTTAACATTGAATTAAAAATTGTAGGTTGCATGGGCTCATGAATGTAAACTGTGTTTATTTGTGTTGCAACTGTGCCAATGAATAGGATTCTGCACAGAACAAGAACTTACCATTGTCCAAGATCTTAACATTGAATTAAAAATTGTACGTTGCATGGGCTCATGAATGTAAACAGTTTTTATTTGTGTTGCAACTGCCAGGCAGCTGTTGGGGAGATGCAGAACTCTTCCCCTCCATGAATCACTTGGAAAATTCAACAAACACAAAGGGTGCACAATACAATCCAAGCAACCACAATAAGTTCCGTGGAAGAAAAATAGAGTAAGAACAAAGAAAGCGCACACCAAATTTCCATGGAAATGATCAAATTAGCGGTCTACTCAAGAGCTGCTTACTTGAGGATAGCCTTCTCATTTACAATATCCCCCCCCACCCCCCTCCTCTTGTTTCATTCTCTTGCTAGAAGAGAGAAGAAAACTAAAATCTCACCTTCTCACTAACAAACAAGAGAGATGCACCTTGGTGTTCTAGGGCTTCTCTTCAATTCTCTTTACTCAACTCTGTTGTTGCTTCTCTTGAATTAGGAAATAAGAGGAGAATGGGGCTTTTAACTTTGTCTACACTTACACATGTAGGTCACACATGTGATTTTAAGTTCAACCCAACATGGACCTTGACATTGTTGACACCCACTTTCCACTTACTCTAAAAGCTTAAGCTGATATAGAACGGTGTAACAATGTATATCAAGGTTACAACAGACAAGACGATGGGCCCAAAAGATCCAGCAGCAGCAGGCCGTCACGTCACTTTGGGATGGACTAAGGCTGACTCTGTTGGCCTACAGGTTGGGCCCAGACCTCAGTATCTAGACTGGCCCAGGCTGACTCAGTTGAGCATCATCTACCAGCAACCTGCCATTTGCATCAAAATCAATAGAAGCATACAAAGACTGCTAATGAATTGAAGCCTCAGACGCTTCTCTGTTGAAACATCATCTATTACCAAGCCAAGAAATGACAAAGAAGCAACGTTACAAAATCAATGAAAAGATAAAAGGATTGCAAATGAGTTGAAGCCTTGCTTAATAATGCTAGGGAACCATTAGATAAACAACTAACTAGCATTTGTAAGTGAGTTTGGATGAGAATGAAAATGAATTTTAGCATTTGCATTATTCAAGGAGGGGTGAGATTTATAAAAAGTGTGCATTCATGCACGGAGAAGGTGGGTGTCATCATTTTGGGGCATACTTGGATGCATGCTATGGGAGAAGGGGAGGGATTTGACTATTAATTAGATCATTGCTAACGGGGGTGTTACCTGTATTTTGGCAAATAAGGGGTGTTACTTATTAGAGTGCAACTCAACCACACGGAGTCTCACAACTCGAAATTCGCCCCCACCACACACACACACCCCCCCCCCCCCTCGGAATTCCGTGCCATGTTTTTTTTTTTTTTTTTTTTTTTCTCTTTCCAAAATGTGAGCATAGGTCAAATCCATATGTAATGCGGAACATCAAAGCATGTTCTAACTTTCCAATTTTATTACGTAACTGAAACAACTCTTACAAAACTAGAACAAATCAAAATATTAATTACATTATTGAAATCGAAATCTAACACAACTCTTACAAAACTAGACAAATCGAAATATTAATTACGTTATTGAAATCAAAATCTAACTAGAGTAACTAAACCATAGATCCAATCCAAAAGCCTCTAGCAACTTATCTAATCCTGCTAGTGTCACTCATTGTTTCCATCACAATCCCAAAATTTCAAGGCTCAACTAATCTGCACAAACAAGAGGGTAGAGGGCGGCGAGCTTGCACTCAGCAAGTAAATCAATCTACACAACTAAAGCATAGAAAGTCAATGAAATGAGTACTTAGAAAAGCACACATAATTCTTCTTCTTCTTCTTCTTCTCTTTCTTTATTCTTTGTCTCTATCTTTTTGTTTTTTTTGTTTTTTTTTTTTTGGTTGTACTATTGGTCTGTAATGGTACTTTCCCAGGGATGCATGAAGGTGGTTTATAAACATAAATCAAGACTTAAGCAGAATAAGGACATCGAATCATGCAGCAACTAACAATCAAAGAAATACGGCAAATCAATGGATTAAACAAACTAGACTAAAAAATTACTGTCATTGGCTAATGGCTAATCAAGAACAAGAATTCTGAGAATCAATACTACACTGGGAATTAGGCACATCTCAGTCACACATGGGTACAAATTTACACCCCCTGTACAATGCATAAACATCTCCATAAGTACAAAATTTGCACCCCATGTACAGTGTGACTCACTATGGGCCACCTGTTAACCCAGCCAAGTAACAATCACAGACCTATCAAGGTCACATGACCAAGCAAAGCTCATTCATCAAGCAAACCTTTTGAAATCCAATACTGTTAGTGCCTCAAAACAGGAGTCGAGGAACATTTCAGAAAAACAAAACAACATTGATATCATAATGATTTATGATTAAGGGATCACATAACCAAACAAAGCATATTCTACTGGAGGGAGTATTCCAATTTCATACATAATTTATATTTCTATCTAGAGACCTTATACGCAAGCCATACTTGGTCAGTAATTCATACATATAATAGTGGACAAACCTCCAAATGTGGGACGAAAATGATCTCAGACTATTGAGATACAAATTTTGCAAATTTCCAACAATTTCTGAAAAATACAGCAAATTCCAGTACATTAGAATTTCAAGACATGCTTGCTGTTCGAATTTTCATAATTTTTCTACAACTCAGATTGACACCAAATTTGAACATTTGAACTGGAATTAAAAAGACACATGTGCCAATCCATAGAAATATCAGCAAGTCGATTTGATGGCGTTCAGATACTGAAACAATTCGTCCAACACAAAACAGAGGATCTGGAAATCCAGGATAATTACAGAAAGTTTCTTTCGTAGAATGATCATAACTTGCTTGATACAGATTTAATTCAGGTGATTCCAGTGGGGTTTTAAAGATAAAAACATCAGCTATTTTTGAGAAATTTTCTAGATTTTTCCCAGTTCCAGAGACTGGTTCGATTTGCACTCAAGTTCAGGTAATTCTTGGGTTTTTCCTGCAACAGGACAGTTTAGACCAGTATTTCGATCAAACTCCTTCATCCGAACTTGAAATTATGCTTTCTTAATATCAATTTTGTAGCTGTCAAAAAGACGACAAAATCTAGCCCATGATCACTAAATTAGTAAATTCTGAGATTGTTTGCCCACTAGAATCGAAGCTCCAAGTTGACTGTCCTGCTCAGAATTTTCTTAAATTCACTGAACTTAAAACCCATAGTATGCAAAATCTTTCAAAAGCTCATGGAACCAACCTAAACCGAAAATCTGAATCAAATACAACTTGTAGTACATGTTTAAAGCAAAATCACAACAAGAATTCAACGGTACGATGAAATGGAATTGGTACAAACCCGAAATCGGTTGACATGAAGAAGATGAAAAACGTGAAATTATCCACTTGATTTATTCGTAATTCATTCAGCACCTCATCAGATGTTTTCATTAATTCTGATGACCTCTATCTTATAATTTGTATGTAAGCATGTAAATGTGTTTGCATGAAACAATGTCTGTTACATCAACATATGAGCTATTTATGAGCTACTCCTTTCAAGCATCAGGAAAGCATCATAAATTCAAGTGAACCTTAGAAATTCATATATGGCTCATGTACATGCATGCAAGCAGCCATTGCGTGACAGAAGACTCATTTCAATCTTTGATGCAGAGAAGGTTACTTTCATCATATGATGTTGAATCTGAGGAAAGTAAACCTGGTGGCACAGACAAATCAATTCATGACGAGTCTGAGAAGGCTCCATCCAGGTATGCAAATCTAAACCAATCATTGCATCTGTTATTCGTCCTCTCATATCTACACAAGCTGATGACTGCAAGTAAACATTCCAGGGCAAAAGGGAATTGATTATTAGGTGAACATCCAAGCTCTCAAGTACCAAAGATACATATATGCTTATCGTATAAAGGACATATTAGCTGTAAAGTTTGTTCGTGGAGCTTTCTACTGTCGCTGCCCAAGCAGAAACTTCAGAAATCCAAGAACAAGACATTGACAATCAACATGCAATTATGAGGTATCCTGTACAGTGCTGCATATTTTCTGTTTCGAAGCTTTGAGTATCGATAGTGTATTTGCTGTATGATTATTGTAAATGCTTGTTACATTCCTGAGAGATCTGGGCTGTATGTAATAGCTGTTTGCCTGGAATCCTTTTTGCACTTACAAAATACAACCTACTGTAGTATCAATAAAAAAAGGCCATTGTAATCACTCTTCAGTTTTTGTAGGAATAAAATAACATCGTCTTGTCAGAACCTATTTGTTTCCCTTGCACAGTTGGAATTTTTTTTTTTTTTTTTTTTGCATGTCATAATTCAATATTAACATGTTTAACTGGCTTATTGAAAGTTATCCAGCAACCCTAAGATAATGCAATGCGCCTTTTCATGCAACACTGAAGTTGTGATTCAGTAGGTGAAATCTGCATTGTGGGTTGACAAGTTGAAGTGATATTAACTGGACTGAATACCGAGTGAAATTTTGTTGAAAAAAATTTAAGAACGGTAAAGGAACATGGTACATACTACAAGTGTTTCATGTGTCTGGTGAAAACTATAGATATGGATCAAAATTGCAACAGGGATTGTGCAACTACAGTTTGTCTTTATGTGCCAGTCTCAAGGGATATGTGGTTGGAGAAATAACTGAGCTGGTGACATATCAGATTCTTTTGGGGAAGAAATTGATGTCGTCTTAAATATGTGTTTGGCAGTGAGATTGAATTTTTAAGCTTTCAGCAATTAGAAAGGCACCCCTGGACACATCCTTTTAATTTTCTTCTCAGCTCTCAACCGGATTGCCCAATTTAGCTGCTACTCCTTTTCAGTTATAAAATTCCTCTCCTCAATGTACCTTTAGCAAGAGTCTACCTTCGTATTCGCCTGAGGTATATCGTATATAAGATAAAATAAAAGGGTTTTCTACTTTCTCACAAGGAAAAAAAATTCTGAGAGGTCCTGAAAGGTAGCAATGGTTTGTTGTGGATCTGAACCCATGTCAGACTGAAGGTTGGGAGGGAGGGACTCTTGGAAGGTGTCTTTTATAACCTCTATTGTTCTCATTTTTTTTTTTTTTTTTTTTCTAGTGTTCTTGAAGAAACCCACCTATGAGTGTTCCCAGGTGATCAGAGTGGATAAACAGAAGTTCTCCATTCCCTCCCCCAGTTTTTACAGTGAAGCTACCCTATGATCAATCGTCTCTTTTTTCCGAGTTTGCTTTACAGATTTTAGAGCAAAAGATCACAAGGGCTGTTTTACTTGATAGGAGCAAAACGCCCTCTAGGATAGGGAGGGAGTCTGTCCTAAGCCAAAAATAAAAAACCCATCTTGAGCTTACAGATACTATATATATGAATGAAATATTCAGGGGAGTCATTCCTAAGTTAGGAACGGGTGTGGCTTGTGGGGGCACAGGCCCTTTTGATAAACCTATGCCCTTTACCTTATTACTAATACCTGGCTCCTCCCATGATTAGCAATTGCCCAAATTCAACACATATCCGATTTCTAGAGCTATTCAAATGATCATGCAGTTTTTGAGACCCATCCCACTTTACCATCATTTATGTATGAGGCTGCTATACCGGCAGGCAGGTGGGAAACACTTAACCCTGGAGTGTCTATGAGAGCCAATTTCCTATCGCTATGCTACGCTGTGAGGCTTCTCTCTCCCTTCACCCCCGGTGCCAAATATTTGATCAAACTTAATGATAAAAGGGAATGAAGAACTGATTTATAAAATCAAATTAACAAGAATAATGAGATGAGATGAGTGATTTCACGTACTTTGCAATATTTTTATTTCGGCCCATGGCCATCCTTAATCAAATACCGGTCCATCGGCCACCTTTAATCAATCCCTTACCTCTGAATATTACTAGTTGGATTATTCACTTAGAGGCAACAAAACATGTGATGTGGCTAAAGCATGGACGTGCGCATGTGTAAGTTGTATGTGCAATAGTTTTTGGGAAGACATTCTAGGTGTGGGAGAATACCAGCTTTACGGGAGGATACCAGCTTTACTTGTTCGAGGGAAAGAAACTGGTGCTCTATACAACTTTGGATTCGTTCGCCATGAGACAGAATCCTTTTTCTATTAGCTGCACA
Source organism: Umbellularia californica (assembly GCA_028538565.1). Taxonomy (NCBI): domain Eukaryota; kingdom Viridiplantae; phylum Streptophyta; class Magnoliopsida; order Laurales; family Lauraceae; genus Umbellularia; species Umbellularia californica. The sequence continues at coordinate 12,717,241 of JAPQWN010000005.1, forward strand.
GTTGAAGACGGTTTGTCACAGTAAAGATAGAAAAAAAATGGTGTCTGTTTTTAAATGTATAATTTATGGCTTGTGAAAATATGTTGGGATCATTGAAATGACATCCTAGAGGAGGTCATATTGGTGAAGATTAGGACGGTTAGATTAACTCGAGAGGACAATATTTGGGACCATTGAAACAAATATCGTTATCACATTATTGTGTGGGGTGTTTTCACCGAAACCAAGGTCGCCCCGACTTCGGTAACTGCACCAAGCCAGGAACGCCTCGTTACATCTATCCAGCACGGCAGCTTGCCATCTTGTACCGAGGAGTGTTCGGTCTCGGTAGAGGTACCGACTACCTCTTCCCGAACTCAGCCTCATACGTCGACATCCTTGTCCGACCTCAGGCTTAGCCGACCCCAGTGCCTTCTCCAATTCGGTCTGTTGACCGAGGTGAACACTGGGTGTCTAATCCCCATTATGGGATGGGACAGCCACCTTGCAGGGTGCCCTGACATATAGAGTGGCCGTCAAATACTGATAAGGGGGCGCCCCTATCATGTCTACATTTATGTGAGGGATTTGAGGGGAGATCCGATGGGACAACACCCTCACCTACCCCCACAAAGGGTCCTAGGTATGGGCTGATGGGACAAGTATCCTCACCTACCTCCACTATGGAACCTTCCATTCTCCTCTATATATGTTTGCATGGGAAACCATGAATAGGTACGCAAGAGACTGCATACATCCTGCTATTTTGCTCAAACCTTCTCACCCACTTCACCCTAGTTCAATGACTGCACTAACTCAGGCATCGGAGTGCCTTTGGCTGATAGCAGCCCGGGGCCCTGACCTCTGCTTTCTTCTCCCTTTCAGGTTCCAAGCCATCGGCAACGTTCCCGATCAGTTAAACAACATCTCCATAATCTTCATCATCTCCTAAACCAAGTCCATAATTTTTAGGCACGCACAATTATAATCATATGTTATAGGAGAAGTTGTTAGAAATCCATTTCCAAAAGCTGAATGGTACACAACTGCCATTGAGACAGTCTACTCTGACATCTTCGGGCCCTTAAATATCAAAAGCAGAAAAGGGACTTGATATTTTGTGACATTTATTGATGACTACTTTTTTTATGGCTACGTTCACATGATTTCACACGAATATGAAGCCATAGATGTTCTTGCAAAAGAAGTCTAGACCCAATCTAACAAGAAAATCAAGATCCTTAGAACCAATCAAGGAAGTGAATACACCTTTGCTATTTTCAAGATCTTTAGACCTAACATCAATTGGTTATGGACTTCTCTCCATTGCTAGATGCGGCAGTGAGAAGACGAAATAGGATCCTATTATCCACGACGGCTGATGACAATCTTTCATCTCCTTCTAAAGAGATAATACACTTCTTACCGCAATATACATCTTAAACAAGGTCCCATGTAAGGCTATTTTGGAGATGAGCCAGACAACCCATCAGGTCAACTGACCAACAAGCAAGGTCCAGCTGGTCAGCTGGCCCAACAAACCAAGTCAACGCGGCTCCAGCTCTTCAAACAGACTGATATGACCTTGGGAGTAAAAGAACGAGTCCCACTTAATCGTTGAGCAAGAACTGGATGCAGTGACAGAGGCAGGAGTTTCTCTTAAGGGGAGGGGAGAAAAAGTTCATCTTAACAAGGAATTTGAAAGAGAATTAAAAAAAGGTAATCTAACAAAAAGTTAAAAACTACTAATTACACTATACCCAAAAAATGTTTAAAAAGATTAATTTAGATTGCGTTTTATATCCAACAATGTTTTTAAAAAAATGGGTACAAAAGACTAGAGTGGAATTGTAAATTGCATAATTTTTAGCATTTTTCTTCTATTTCGGACAACTTGTTAAAAGTGGTATTTTCAACGTGAAGACTTAGAGATCGATCCCTGTGTATGTGTGTGCAACCAATGCCAACACGAATGGGCCATGAGTGTGTTGGCTATAATTTTAGTATTTTTTACTCATAAGTACATGATTATAATTAAAAAATTAAATTAAATGATTTTTTAGATCATAATATGGGGTTGCCATTTATAAAAGGTCTTGATCTTTGGCCCATTGTTTAGAGCTCAAACCTTCTAAAACTTTCATAAAATCACAAACCTTGATAGAACCTTTGTCATGTAATTAGTATAAAAAAAATTTAGAGCCTCTATTTTTAGTAAGCCACATTAAACTCCTTACTTAAAAATTAAATTAGATCTAATTTAATCTAGATCTTGAATTAAAATGTTATAAATTCAAAATTTGATCATAAATTAAACAAACTTTGCTTAATAAGAATTTCAATCTTTGAGAGGATTAGGATTCTAGGCTCAATAATGGTCAATATTATAAAGGTAAAAAACCACGGTATAATGCATATCTTATTGGTGATTTGATGAGTTATCTTCTTTATGAAAGTAAAAGAACAAAATCCCCTTAAATGTTTTAAAAGTTTTATTCTTTACTAAGAGGAGAAAAAGAGATAGTTGAAAATGGATAGTCTTGATAGTTGAAAATGGATAGTCTTGGAGGGGATAGGATCAAAATTTATCAATGTATATTTTTCTCCTATTTTACCGGGAAGGACCAAGCTGGCCCCTCTAAACCCTATGTAGCTCGGTCCCTACTTATCCTTCCACAGTAATAAACCCATGTACATTGTACCTCTCATTGAATGGGGTGAAAAAGGTAACAGGAAGAAGAGTCTATAAAAGAAGAGAAGAGGACAAGTAGTACAGTTTTATTATTGTGAGCAACTGTTTGTGTTTCCATTTACATAGTAGTGAACTATGAATGCTATTTTACTAGTTCTTTACATCCAGTCAATCAATCCAACTGGTATCAAAGCACTTGTTGATACAGCAACTTTCCTTAAGCCACAAACTCATCCCTGTTCATTGCTTACCTTTTATTCAATCTCAGCTCAGCCGTCAATGGTGAGCTCACAGGTGTCATCACACCCCGTTTTCAATGACAAAGGTGAGGCGATGCAAAATCTTGCATTCTCCAAGTAGAAAGACATTGACCCCCTTCTTTGGAGCTGGATTTTAGGTACATTATCCGAAGCAGCTCTTTACTATGTTGTTGGGTGCTACATTGCTCATCAAGAAATATGGGCTGTCTCAGAGGAAAACCTCTTTCAGGCAACCAAAGACCGTGAGGTCCAGCTGAAACAGCTAAATGCAGGATTTTAAACTTGGTACCCAACCACTATGAAAAAATTTTGATGGACTGGCCACAATTCAACAGCCAGTACCTAATGATGACAAAGTCATCTACATGTCCGGTGGACTTGGGAAAGAGTGCAATGTGTTGGGTCAGTTTTATGTTATAGCTAAGCCCCCATTCACACTATACTCATAAGGGGCTCCAATCAAAACATTGCATCAAATAAATTAGAGGTGGCGGGGGCATCTCCTGCAAGCTCTATATTGGGTCATCTCAACACGGATAACCATTCCTACTGACTTGGCAGCAAGGAAAGAAAAAGGGATGAAAACCCCTCCAACTCAAACCTGGCTTGGCCTTATATATCAAATAGGCTCAGGGCTCATTTGAGTATTTGTTCACATCCAAAATCAACTACAACCAGCAAGAAATTGGCAGAGGTTCCACGAGAGACCAATTCCTACTGCAATACAGTTTTCTAAGCTTTCGCTCCAAAATATATCAGTATTCATTACAATTATGCACATGATCTTCTTTCATGATCTAGTTGTAGCACAATTCGAAGTAATGCACATCTACATGGCCCACCAGTCTAAATCACAGGGTGAACGTACTTGATGACAGGAGATGCAAAGTCATATGATTCACCGAAGTCTAGTTGCTTTGCCTTCTATCATACCTACTTTCCACCGTCACTCTGACTCGACTCATGATTTCTTTCTCAACATCATCCATCGGTCACGGTCACAAATATTTGCCATATTTACCCCAAAAAATATGCTGCAATATTTTCTTATAAATGGGGCCTGCCAGAAAATATCTCTAGGAAAAATGTCATTTTATTAGTGGGACCCACACGGATGCATGATGATCATAAAAAGTTATATAAAAAGAAAAGGTTTCGAGGAATACGATCAAAATATGTCATATGAGTTGTGGAAATTCAATAGGCACTAATTTTGTAATAAATTCACAGTTAAGATTCATGAGAGGAAATCCTCTTAATTTGTACACTTTTAATGACAAAATATTCCAAATTTAAATTTAAATTAGGGTTTGCATGTGTCTCTAGGGATTAGTTCTCGGCAGTCTAGAATCGAGTCTCTCGAACTCAGGCTAAATTATATTGGGCTGGCTAGGCAAAAGATACCCATTGTGTTTAAAAAGAAGAAAAAAAAAAAAAGAAAAGAAGAAAAACTAAATCTTATTCTCATCATAAGAATTCTCTATCAATTCTGTAACTAGTCTCTACAATATTCTCTAACATAAGTCTGACCACGTGATCTTGACTCTAGAGTTTACATGTTTGCATTAGGATAGGGATGTCAAATGGGCGGGGCCAGCCCGGTCTGCCAATCAACGGGCCGTGGCCCAGTCAACGGCACGGCCCGCAAGGCACCACCCGTAACACGGGCCGTGCTGGGCCGAGGAGGCTGGGCCCATTGGCCCGTTTGGCCCTGGCCCGCTAGGATAGGCCCACCAGCCCGCTTAGCCCGCCCAAGTCCCCTTTTTTTTTTTGAAAAAAAGTCAATTTTACCCCTCCCAACAGCTATAAAACGGTAAATGTGATAGTCAATTCTCAATAAATGTCACATGCTCTGTTGATAAGTCCCCATCATGTGAAATGAAATACTACCGTTAGATTATAGTGTTCATGAACAAAGCTCAATGACGACTTGATTAGTAAGGTCATGTTTGTTTGATCCATGATGTGAGGTCTAAAAAAAAGTTAAAAAATGTATAAAGAAAAGATATAAATATGCGAACCTCACTTTCACATCATTTGAGTTTCGAGGATGATAACTAGGTAATCTATTTCCATTCAAGGGTAGATATTTGATGGTTATTCCTAAATCTTCACTTAGTGAACGTTTGTTTGCAAAGAATAATACAAAAGAATTGAGAAAAGACAAGGTGAATATGCAAAACTACCATCAAATAACCTCTTCTTTAATTGAAATTGAATACCTAGTCATCACATTAATAATTCAAATCTTAGAAAAGTCAGATCTGTCATCTACATCTCCACCATAAATCCTTAACCCCTCAACTCGTATTTTCACACAATCAATCACCTATGTAATAATCATTCCATGGAGCTCATTTGACCATGAATTTTTTGTTAAATATAAATTTAGGTGAGAGAATAAGGTTTTTTAAAAAGATTTTTTGTTGAATTAATATTAATTATCTGAACATAAGTAGGTCGAGTTAGTTGCACATGATAATACTTGGAAATTTATGGTCAAATGAGCTCCATGAAGTATTATTAAAGAAGTGAATGGTGATGGATATTAGGTGCAAGGTCAAGGATAGAAGAGGAAGTGTAGATAAGACATTGGCTTTTATGAAACTTAAATTATGGTTATTCATTCCCCATCTTTTCTTACTATATTTTCATTGAAGAAAAGGTTGTTTGATGGTCATTTTTGGATATTCACATTTGATTTGTCGCATTTAAGAAATACAATGTCTTAGGATTTTCCTAGGAATTCAATTGCATCAAACAAATCAGCCCAAAGCATATTTATCAAGCATACAAGTAGAGCTCTTGTAATGGGAGTATGATCTCAGCTTTGCTTTCTTAGTAAATGGCTGTAGACGTTTTCTAATATGGATCATTAGTCTAAGACACGCCAAATAGCGCCCTCATTTGTAATATTTTGTCAATGCTACTATCAGGGTTGTTTGTAACAAATGAAACAAACATGTAGGCTTATCTGATTAACTGAGATCAGCTTTAAGAGTTCTATTATTAGACGGTCCCAACATTGATTGCTCAGAACATAAATAAATGATCACGGGCCATAAAGAAATGTGGACCCAATTTATCTTTTCCTGTGAAGATGATGACATAAAAGACCACATATAATATGATACCTATTATGGATAGTAGAAGCTTTAATCGATGCAACCTGTTTTACTCTTTTTCTATTTTAACCTATAGCAAACAAAAAGGCTATCGATTTACTATAATGATTTTTTTTTTTACCCTAGCTCCTTTTGATTTTACTTAAAAAAGTTAGATAAGCCACTGCTTTGTGAATAACTTGTCACTGTTGGAACTAGTTGTGAATATTTATTTTTAAAGTATTATAGTGAAACAAATAGGCCCTTGATAAGGGCTACATTTAGACCATAAGATTTAAAAAAAAAAAAGGAAAAAATTTTGAAAGAGGCCTGCCTGGCCCGCTGGCCCGGCCTGCTCCAGCCCGGCCCATGACGGGCTGTGCCAGCGGGCCGTGCCGTGCCAAGGTTTTTCCCTGGTGGCCCGGCCCGCTCACAGCCCGTCACGGCCCGTTTGACATCCTTACATTAGGATGTAGAAATTGAATACATAAAGAATCTATAATATTCAAAGGAGCTCCATCTAAAGATTATTAAAAATGTGAAGTGTGAACGATGTGAGATGAAGGATACCCAGTAATGTAGATGGGGTCTTCACTTTTCCAAGATTAGAATTACTAGGGTGATGGCTGAGTTTTCATTCATCATCTTTCTTTATTTATGTACCATTAAAGGGGAGGCTTTTTGATAGTCATTATTATATATTCAGCTTAGATCTTCATTTTTAGCCACTTATGAGATGAATTTCTAGGTATTCTATGCAAACAAAGAGTACCTTAGTTTTAATTCCTTAAAGTTTAATGGTTGTACGTCTTGAAGGGTTTTTTTTAATCTAATAATAAATAATGTCCCAAGCAATGTAAAACTTAGCTATATATATTGTGATAATATCCAAGAAAAAAGTCCCTTTAATTTGAAAATATCTCGAGATTTTTCAGAAATGATAATTTCGAGAACGATATTTTGGACCATTGATCAAAAGATTAAACATGTGGAAGGGACACAGCCCAAAAGTTGCGGATCTGAGTCTAGTGGTGTCATTTTAGGTGTAAGTCACTTTAGTAAGTGGCCTATAGCTTTGGACCATGCTAGTACAAGTCATATCTTAGTCCTTTCTTTCTAATGGAGAAGACAGGGTAAACACTCAAGATGAAGTGAAATGCCATGCAAGCACGTTGTTGCCACAAGCTATCTGAGTCGATACACATCCATTCCTTCCATACAACTGGTCCCACTGTGTAAAGTGGCAGGTTTTGAATTCAAAAAATCAGCTGATGTAAGGAGAAAGAACACAATCTTACATGTTTCAGTAAAAAAAAAAAAGACTTACGGAAATATAAGCACCAACACTGTGTCTGTACCTCGGTCCAGGTTAGATTTAATAATGAGCGCCGGGCCCGATCGAGCTACACTTTCTAATTGGTATGTTTTGAATATTTCTCATAGTTTCTACATCTTTAACACATCTTGCCTATTTTAGCTATATTGTACGTGGTTGAGTTCTAAACTTTTATTAATTCTAAAAGTCTAAGGGCTCGTTTGGATGCTAACATAATACAATAGTTACAAATTTAAATATTGCAAGAATAAAATAGTATAGAAAAGAACAGTGTATATTAAGATATTGTAATATTTTTGCTGTTTTGTAATTTTTGAAGAATATTATAGATTTTAAATTGAGTTGTGTGGAAGGTAATATGATTTTAACATATATTAAAAAAGTAACAACATGTTCATATTATTGATTGTAGTGATCATTATTAGAATATTTTTTATTAATTACTTAATTTATATGTAATTTATCGTATTGGGATGAAAAAGTCGTGTGGTCAAGTAAATTTGGTGAAGTTCTTTAGTTTACACTACCACTTTATAAACCTCATTTTGAAAGATTTTTATGTTGTAGAAAATTTTCTTCAAAGGAGAGTTGTAGGAAGAAATATTGAGCTTTTTGAAAGAAAATGGTCTTTTCTTTATATTTTTATTGGGTTAACAAACGTATAAGATTTCTTCCTTTAGAAAATGAAAGATTATATTCTATAAAACATTACTTTCTTGTATCTTGTAAATCCAAATAGGCCCTAACACAGTTCTTAGTAGATAACATTGTGTTTCTTCTTTTTTACTACCATATAAGAAGAATTTTTTATCAATGACATTGTTATTTTGAAAAGTTATTCAGCAAAAGCTCTTTTACGGTGATGTTAAGATGGGCATGCCTATTCAGTATGTTTTATATATTTCTCATAGTTTTTAAATTTGATCATATCTTGTTTTCATATTTGTTCTAAACTATTGCTCTAATGCAGGTTTTTAATGGACAACATTGTGTTTCTTCTTTTGATTGACATATAAAGAATATTTTTAAAGATGATGTCGTCATTTTGGAAAGTTGTTTAGCAGATGCTTTTTATGGATGATGTATGGAATGTGCATAATAGTCACTTTTTCTTATAGCATATGACTAATATTAGTAGATGATCTTTTCCAACTATGAGGGGGATTTTTTTTATTATGAATATGGTGAAGGACTTCATGTGTCTCGTGTTGAGGATGACAGCTAGACTAAAGTTGAATCATCTATTGACAAAGGAGGTGATGGTTCAGATAATGAGAGAGGTTTTCATGAAGTTAAAATAGAAGTTGGCAATCAACCATCATCTGACTATGAGCCACAGTCTAATTATTAAAGAGAGAAACTTTAAACATTGAAAGACGACCCTGCGTTAGAAGAAATGAACCCCAAATTATGTATCGACATGAAGTTTGCAAGCGTACATCAATTTCGAAAGTGTTTTAAGGCATCCTGTCGTGACTAAGTCCTTTTGATTTAAAGTATATATATTTGCAATGAGTGTAAGTGGGTGACTGCAAAATGTGTTAATTCAAAATGTAAATGGTGCATTCATGCTTCTAGATTGCAAGATGGCGCTACCTTTATAATTAAGTTGTATTCCTCCAAACACTCTTGCCTTAGTGCAAAATGGGCAGCTGATATGTGAGTCAATAGTGCAGAATAAACAAAATATCAGGTGATGGCAGTCATGACAAACTTATATGAGGAGTACGAAGTCAACTTACCATCTATGCTTGTATGGGAGGAAAAGTGATTGCTTTGAATAGAGTGGAGATTGTGTTTGTTTTTTTTTTTTTTTTTTTTTTTTTTTGCTAATTGGTAAATTGTATTGAGAAAAGGAGAAGAAAGAGAAGGGCAAAATTTACCCACAAAGCCCAAATGACTACAACAACAAAAACAGAAAAATAAGAAAATCAGAAACAAATAGAGATAAGCAAAATCAGGAAGTTAGGCCATACCCAAGAGACCAGGATAGGATGAGGATAGATGGCAACCTTTGCTGCAGATTGGGAAATGATCATACCTTTAATGTGCTCCTCAAGGATTACCTTTAAACGCCTTAAGGTCATATGAAGATTCATACAATTTGATCCCAGCAATATGTAATGAGATTAAAAATAGTAACCTGATAGTATTGCAAAGTTTAGATGCAAAGAATATCACTCTTTTATTCATCTATTTGTTTCTATTACTGTCAGTAAGACAGGCTTCATGAATCATTGTCGGTCCTTTGTTGGTTTGGATTGTTGTCATCTGAAAAGCAAATTTAATGGGGTATGGTCATTTGCAGTTGCCTAACGGTATTTTTTCTGTTCATTAAGTTGAAATAAAAGAAGGCTGAACATGCATGGTTTTATAATGGTTTGGGATGTGTGATGTGTGTTGGGAAAATTAGCAGTCACTTTCATGTTAGATGGGCAAAAGGGTTTGGTTGAGGCAATTGAGACAGTATTTGAATGTTCTCCTCATTACTTTTGTGTACGACATATGAGTAAAACTTCCAAAAAAAACCTTCTTGCCTGAATCTTGAAAAACCAGTTTTGGGAAGCGGCTAGAGCATATACAAAGCATGACCTCGGTAAGGCAATGAAAGAAATCGAAACTCTATTTCAAACATCTCACCAAGAAGGGGTTGATGCAGTAATTCCATAATATTGGTCATACGTACATATTTTTACGACAACATCAATTCTGAAATGATAACTACTACTTTACGGTGTCATGGAATGATTTTGTCAAGGATGTATGATATCTACCAATTTGTGACATGGTTGATGTCATTCGGATTAAGCTGATGGTTAAGTTCCAAAGAAATAGAGATGCAGTTGCTAAATGGACGTTTGGATTGGTGTAAAGGTAACCCTTTGAAATCTGTGACGTGGGGAGGAGGGGGTTTGGAAGGTCCATTCTGATTAATGAAAGACATATGCATAAAGCCCTCATTTTATTTTATTTTATTTGTTTTGTTTTGTTTCTAATTTTAGCTCATTGGTTAGAGATCAGGACTACCAACGTAGGGATCAGATTTTCCAGTTTGTCTTCGACTTGTTGGACAAGTGGCTATCCCTTTTACAGACCAATGATTTAAAAAACTGGACCAACCATTGAAGAAAAGGAGAAGGCTATATTTCTGTTCAAACCTAGTTCAGTCAATGATTCATTCCAATGAGATTATGACCTTTTTTTTTTTTTTTTTTTTTTTGCTGAAAGGATAATTGTATTAAAATGCAAAGAACAGAACAAAGACTTTTAGAGAAAAGTCCCCAAAGAGATCCCAAGAGGCAGAAGAACAAAAGGGAAAAGAGAAAGGAGACAAAAATAAAATAAAATAAAATAAAAATACAATGAGCTAGATAGAGGAGTATATATGAACTCCCAAAAAAAAAAAAAAAAAAAGAATCAAGTTTTTAAGTTGAAACCCATTAAAAGGCTTGGCAATGTGACCCAAGGAGACAAACAGGATATCTCGGAGCCATTTCCTGATTCTTGACTTAGAAGGAAGAATTCCTTTAAACATTTCATCATTCCTTGCTTTCTATAAGAAGAAAGCAGATAGGAAAACCGACGCAAGAGCTTTTCTGGCCAGAGCATCACGGTTTGTTGAAAGCGAGTTCCAAATGGTACTCCTCACCCAAAAGGAAGGGCAGAGAAGAAAAACAAGTTAAGATCTTTCATTCGATGGAGAAAAATGCCTCCCGCCCCCCCACAAAAAAAAATAAAAATTCAAACCCTCCCTCAATCCCTCCAGTCAGCCGTCTAGATTTCAGAGCTCCCCTCATCTCCAAGAAGGTGAGTCCATTTTAACCACTCCATCCCCTTCTCTTCTGATAACCAGTCCCCATCCCCAAACGAACATCAGGATTTCAGATGGTCCTTTTTCTCCAAGCAGCTCCGCCCTAGAGTGGCCACCTCTCTCCCCACCAAATCCAACTTCCCTCCCATGCCCTCTACCCTCCATAAATCCCCCTCCCCAACCCTCATTAGCAACTTGCCCAAACCCCCCTGAGATTGTTCCAATTTCAAATCCCCCTCCTTACCCCTGGTTCCAACCACCCCATGTCCAGTCTTCTCCTTTTCCCCAACCAACTGTTAACCCCCTTACCCCTCCCACTCCGCTTCCAGCCAGCCCCCACTCTACGTGTTCAACCCCACCCACCCCCTGGAACCTAGATCAGCTCCTTCTTCTTCAAAACCACCTACAGCTCCTTCTGCTTAACCACCAAGGTAAACCCATTAAGGCTCCCCCTCCCCCCATCAAAACCTTTGCTAGCTGCCTCTACCCCCCTATCTTCTCCACCCCTCCCCCTATCTGCACCCCCCCCCCCTCTCCCGATTCTTCAAGATGGTAAACTCTCAATCAAGATCCCCCTTCAGATGGTGAACTCCAGTAAATAATCCTTCTCCCACTCTGCTATTGGGAAATTCATCGGTAGAAGATCTTCGCTGGAAGACTTGGAAAAATGGGTAGCTTCCTCTTGGCAATTGTCTAGACCTTGTCTGATTTCCCTTACAAAAAAAGGGAACTTCATCTTCAGATTCCACTCCAAGGAAGATCGAGATGCTATAGTTGGTTCCAGCCCGCTGCTTATGGAAAAAAAGAAGTTCCTGCTTCAACCTTGGTCGCCTAGGCAAGACGAATCAATTTGGCCAACGGAGCTTCCAGTATGGATCAAACTCAAAGGAATCCCATTTCACTGCTGGAGTAGCGACATCCTTCTATCGATAGCGCCTCTATTGGAAAGCCTATTCATCTGGATGATATTACAGCTAGGCAGAGGATGTTCTCCTTTGCAAGAGTTTAGATCCTACTGAATGCTGCCAATCCTTTACTGAGATCCCTCTCAGTTGATCTGGAAGGAGAAGATCAGGTGGAAGTGGCAATCCACTATGAAACTACCCCCTGCTCAGAGTGTCTCTCCACTGGTCATCCTTCACCAACTTGTCCCTTCCAAAGGAAACTTGGCATGCTGAAGACCCCAGTTCAACTGCCTATCCTTATAGCTCCTGCCATTCTAGAAGAAACAGTTTCTGCAGCAGCGGTGTTCTCAGAGGAAGCAGTTCCATCAGCCGAGGTTGAGGATAGAGCTAGCCACCTCATCTCCACTGCAACAATAGGTTCAAGTTCAGAGCAAACGAAAGTCTCCCAGCCCGTCCAGGTTCCTTCTTCAGTCACTCCCCATTCTGGTTTATTTTCCTTATTTAGGTCCTCTAACCAGCAGGAAATCCCAGCCTCTCTTCATTCCTCTCTGAATAAAGAAGCCATTCCCACATATAACCCACTTTCAGCTCTTCCTTCAGACTTAGCTTTTGAAATCCTAGAGAGAATCTCGGCCCCAACTGTGGATTGTTCTAACCCATTCTCAATTTTGGAAAATAGGTCTTATGATGACCCTACCCTCTCCACTACAAACCTAAAAAGAATGCAAGCAACTCCTCCCAAATTAAAAAGGATCATTCCTGAGCAGGTTTCTACCCTGGCCAACCACTCAATAACATCTTCATCCAATCCCATCCCAGCAACCAATTCGGATTGTTCCCTTATAGTAGATCTCTCCCCTTTCAAGATGAAAACAAAAAAGAAATCTAAAGGCAAAGCTCTATCTTCTTCAGACCCCAAATCCCCTGGCTCCCCCACCAAATTAGTTTCTTAATGGTCAAAATTCTTTTCTAGAATTGTAGGGGTATTTGCAATTCCCCTACCAAAACAATGGTTACCCACCTCTTATCTAAGCACTCCTCAGATATCCTCTTCCTCTCAGAGCCTAAGACTACCTTGGAATCCTTTCCCAATGGGATTTCCCCCTTTTGTTCTCTCCAGCCTTCTCCAATTCTGAAAACACCCTGTAGTGCCTCTGTAACCAATCCTCAAATTTAAATTTCTCCTTATTAGACCTATCTTCCCAACACATTTCTATCTCTATCTCGGCTTCTCCCTCCTCCTTCCAAAGTGTCATCACTGAAGTATATGGCTCCACAGATTACAGGCAAAGAAGAGTCCTCTGGGATTTTCTGATCAGCAGCTCCACTTCTTCTAAGCCTTGGTGTGTGATAGGAGATTTCGACGCCATTCTTTTAGCCAATGAAAAGCTTAGTATCCGTCCTCCCTCCGCAGCCTTGGTTAAAGATTTCAATAATATAGCTCTGGCTTCTGGTTTGAAAGATTTGGACTATAGAGGGAACAAATTCACTTGGGCAAATAACATGCAGGGTCAGGCTTTTGTAGCTGCAAGGCTAGATAGAGCCTTTGCAAACTCTTCCTGGCTAGAAGCTTATGAGGATCCTATGATAAACCATCTCCCCAGAGTTTCTTCAGATCATAGCCCTATTTTTCTCTCCCACCGGACAAACCTCTCTTCAAAGAAAAGGCCTTTCAGATTTGAAGAAAAGTGGCTCTCCCATGAATCCTTCTTCTAGGTAGTTGAGGACAGCTGGGCAACTCCATGTAGTGGCTGCCCCCAGTTCATCTTGGCTACCAAATTGAAATTTCTTAAGCTCAACCTCAAGATTTGGAGCAAAGAAGTTTTTGGCCATTTTAAAAATCATATAGCTGAAGCAGAGGCCCAAGTTCTAGCAAAAGAAGTTGATTTTGAAGCCCATCCTGGTGATTCCATCCTCAAGGACCTGAATATAGCCAAAGCCTCCCTCCACAATTGGTTAAACGCATAATCTACTCACTGGAAGCAGCGGGCTAAGGTGAAATGGCTCCTTGAAGGGGATAAAAATACCAAATTCTTCCACCTATCAGCCAAGGCCAAAGGTATTCACAAACGAATAGATAAAATTTCTATTGATGGAACTATCTTTTAGGAAGCTTCCCAAATCAAAGAGAAGGCTGCTTTTTTCTTTGCCAAGCTATTCCAAGCGGACTCTATTATCCCTAAAGAAGATCTCTTCCTTCTGTCCGGACCTTCAGTCTCAGAGGCCCAAAATCAGGTTCTAGTTTCTATCCCATCCCAAGACGAAATTCGGAACGCTGTTTTCAGTCTTAAAAAGAGTAGTTCTCCTGACCTGGATGGATTTTCAGGAATCTTTTTCACTAGCTGCTGGCATATAGTGTGGAAGGAAATCTATGAAGCAGTCACCCACTTTTTTACTTTAGGACGTTTGCTTAGGGAAACAAATGCCTTCTTGATTTCCCTAATCCCCAAGGTCTCCTCGCCAGATACTTTTGCTGATTTCAGCCCTATTAGTCTCCTTAATTTTATATATAAAATCTCCTCCAAGATCTTGGCTACAAGGCTCTATACCATTCTCCCTCTTCTAATTTCCCACAGTCAATCTGCCTTTGTTAAAGGAAGGACAATCCACCATAATGTGGCATTAGTTCATGACCTGATCCCAAAACTAAATTCTAAGGTTAGTGGAGGCTCCATTTGCTTGAAGTTAGATATCACCAAGGCTTTCGATAAACTCCAATGGAACTTCCTATTCAGAGCCTCAAATTCTTCAATCTCTCCTCGACTTGGATAAATATGATCAGAGAGTTGATCTGTACTAGTAGAGGATCTGTCTTAATCAATAACAGCCCCAGTGGTTTCTTTTCCTCCTCTTGTGGCCTGCGCCAAGGGGACCCTCTGTCTCCTTATCTGTTTATTCTTGTTGTTTCAGCCTCCACCTAGAGCAACTAAGATCTTCAGCGAAAATCCAACCAATTTCTCCAGTTCCAAATACCCCTTGCCAACTGCTCTATGCAAATGACATCCTCATTTTCCTCAAAGCTCTTAAGCCTAGTCTGAGACAAATCAAAGACCTTCTTTCTTCCTACCAGGAATCTTCAGGTCAGTGTTTCAACCTCTCCAAAAGCAGCCTTTATTTGGGTAAATGCTCCGTTAGAAGAGCTCAGATGATTTCAGATATGCTTCCGATCTCCAGAGCATCGCTTCCTGTAGTTTATCTAGGTGTCCCTCTCTTTTTTGGTGCTTCCAGACACTATCATTTTAATCAATTACTAGACAATATCCGAGCTAGGCTCGTTGGATGGAAGGCCAAATGTCTTTCTTTTGCAGGAAGGCTGATTATGGTTAAGCATGTTCTCTCCTCTATCCCCCTCCATGTCTCCATGGTTATTCCTCTTCCTAGTAGAACCTGCCAGCAGATTGAAAGGCTTTTGAGGAACTTTCTATGGTCTTCAGACTTGGAAAAGAAAAGGAGTCACATGGTTAACTGGGCTAAGGTCTGCCTTCCAAAAGCAGAGGGTGGGCTGGGTATCCGTCGAGTGAAGGAATTTAATGATGCCTGCTTGATGAAGCTTGGTTGGACAGCAACTTATTCAAACTCTCTATGGACTACTTGGTTCCGTGGAAGATACTTCAAGCTCTCTCCCCTTTGGTTTACAGGCAACCCTAAGGCTGGATCTTGTATTTGGAAAAGGATCAGCTATTTAGCCTCCTCAATTCAGCTTGGCAGCCACTAGATTTTTGGTAATGGTAAATCTATCCAACTGTGGCTTGAAAACTGGATAGAAAATGATCCAATAGCTCCTAGATTCCCCCTTTTTTTTCTTCTCCGAAAAAGACAGGGTGGCGGACATCATCCAAGGGAATTCCTGGTCCCGGCTTCTTTGCCTGCAGAAGTCCAGAGCTTCCTCCTCCAGCACACCATCCTCTTTCAGCTGCCAAATTCCCTCAGTTCAAGACAGGCTTACCTGGAAAGGCAATGCTTCAGGGGAGCTCTCCCTAAAATTAGCCTGAAACTTCCTGAGATTCAGAGGTGATTCAGTTGCCTGGTTCAGTTTGGTGTCGAACAAAATTATCAACCCAAGATTATCCTGCTTTAGCTGGCGTCTTCTCCTAAGGAAAGCTCCTACAGATTCTTGGGTTCAACATATTGGATGTTCCTTGGCTTCCAGATGCTATACCTGTCACAGTGAAGGAGAGTCAGGCCCACATCTTTTCTTCTCTTGCCCCCTAGCCATTTATCTCTATAATTGGCTTCTTAGCCTCACAGAGTGCTGATGGCCTAGGTAGGATTTCTGCAGCTGCAATCTTCTTCCAAGCTATTCATACCTTATGGCTCCTCTAGAATGAAGCTAAACACAGCAGCAAGGCCCCTTCCTTACAGTCAGCTAAGAAGATCTTCACCGATTGTAGTAAAGGTATGTTAAATCCTTCTCTTGGGAATCAGGTTATCTCCTCCATCTCCTCCCACCCTATCCTGGTAGCTCTTAGAGGAGGAGTTAATCCCGAGCAACCAGCTCCTTTCTTTCATTGAGCTCCTTGGTAGCATGGTGTCAGGATGGTTTTACTGTGCCTCTAGAACGATTGGAGTCTTCCTTCTTTTCCCAGCCTTCTGAATCTCAGTTTCAGGAGTGTTATTGGCCGGAGATTTTCTGCAGTTCCTTCTCCTTAGGCAGCTCTTTGTCTCCTTCTGCTGGTTGAAGCATTTCTAAGCTTGTTTTGAAGGGGAGCTTCCTCTTTTTAGCTAGGAGTTTCTAGTTGTTTTTGGGTGCGTTGAGGTGGGCCTTGTATTTGAATGAGCTGCTTTTGTTTGGAGTTGGGAGCCCTCCTTTGTCTCCCTCAGCTGGCTGGAGCTTCTTCTTGTTGCTGGCCCCTTTAGTCTATTCCAGGCTTCTCAAGATTTTAGTGGCTAGAGTAAGGTGGTGCCGCTTGAGTTCCCTCATTATGTTGCTTGTTCTGAGTCCCGTTTTCCTGCTCTGGTTCTGCGAGGAGCTGTGCTGTTTTTCTTCTCCTCCTTTCACCTGAAGTTCTTCCTTAGTGAGCTCCCTACTGGAATTCAGAGGTAGCTAAGACCTCTAGGAATCACCTTTATGTTTGCGTGTGATCTTGAGATATAGACTTTTTTGTGGCTGTTGTTGCCTTTCATTAGTAGTGATCAACTGTGATCCAAGAGGCCTGTAGAGTTTTTCTCCTAGTAAGTAAAGCAGAGTGGTTTTCAGCAGTCTACCTCTAGTAGAGGAGCTAAAAGGGTGCATGCATTCCTCCTAACCCCTCTTCTCTCGGTTGCTATCTGCTTTCCAATGCTCATTGGAGGAAGGAAGCCACGAATCCATCCATGGATAGTAGGATGTCAAGCAGATTGAAGGAAGCATTCTTCTCTTGTCTCTTTGTTATTTTGTCATCTCTAGTTTAGGAGCTGTGCTTGCTGAGGTGAAGTTTAAAGGAGTAGCTTTGGTTCAGTCAGATGGTACTCAGTTTAGTAGGGCTTCCCTTAAGTCATGGTCTTGGTTTTTTGGAAGCTAGGAAGGGCTGGTTTCTGTTTTTTGGAAGTTAGGATTGGGCTGCTTGGCTGGGCTCTCTCTGTTAGATTTGCTATTAAGCCAGTGAGGTGCTTTTAGTTTATTGCCGCAGCCAGTCAAGTGAATTCAGTTTCTATTTCTTTTGTTTCTTATTGATTTTAGCCCCTCTTGTTTTAGGGCTGGCCTTTCAATTTGCTTTCCATTGGCTGTATTTTTTCTTCTCTTTCTCCTGAGGCTTTGCCCTTTTTCTCTCTTTCAATACAAACTTACCGATTAGCAAAAAAAAAAAAAAAGAAAGCAAGTACCAAATAGCTGTTGTAGTGAAGGACGGAGGGACTCGAACTCTTGCAATGCTAAGAATCCAAATCTAAAGATTTACCACAGAAGGATATAGGAATGAAAGATGGAGAGCAAACTCGGAAGCTTTCTTGGAGAGAGAGACATCATCCAGAGGGTATGGAGAGCCCCACTGATTAAGCCCAATCTTGAGTAGGGTTTTTTTATGCAACAAGTGCCAACTAAAGTATGAAATTCGAGGATGACAGAACTTGTTCCAGATGAAAGGAGCCCAATTGACAGTTGACGATCTTGAATGAAGAAGATGCCAAGTAGGTTTGAGGGTTAAGATACTATCTCTTTGAGATTTCCAAGAGAGAGTGTCAACTGCAGTCTGGTTTAGCACAAGGGACTGGGATGCCTGTGTTAGAAGGGATATAACTCCAATTGGAAGATGGGATAAGATGCACTAGGTGTTGTTGGGAAAGATGAAGGATAGACGATTGCGGGAAGAGAAAATGAGATTAAGGAATCGATCAGCTATAGAAGATTCGCCCCACCAAACATCATACCACAAGTTGATGAGATGCCCATTCCCCGGCTACCACTTGCTGCCTAGCTTAATGAAGGGGGATAGCTTTCTAATTTTCTTTCCAAATACAGGAACCTGCAAGGTGGGTTGAAATCACACCAAACAAGTTTTGATTTAAAATACCTCCTTCTAAACCAGTTGACCCAAGTAGTTGAGGAAGGACGTAGTAGCTTGCTAACCAAGCTTTAGAAAGCAAGCTTCATTCATTTCTTTGATTCTCCTTAAAACCAAGCCTCCCTCATTCTTTGGCAGACCGAGGCCCATTTAACGAAATTGTTTCTTTTAGGAATGGAGTGGTTTGACCATAGGAAGTTATGCATAATCCTTTCCACATTAGTAGGATGATCAGGAAGCACCATAGCTGAGTGGATATAGAGGCTGGCCATTACATGTTTGACGAGAATGAGATGACCAGCGAAAGACAAAGTTTTTGCCTTCCATCCAGCGAGTCTAGAATGGAAAAGATCAAGCAGGGGAGCTAAATGGCGTTTTTTGGGCTGCCCAAAAACAAGAGGGACTCCAAGATATTTACATTGGTTACCAATGAAATTATGACATAGCATTACAAAATGAATATAAAATAAATAGATTGAAAGCAATATAGTTGCTAGAATATATATTTAAAAAGTAAAAGACATCATAAAAAATGAAAGAAAACTTTGTGAATAATTCTCTAAATTTAAAAAAAAAATGAAGAAATTTCATTTTTAAAGTTCTTAAATAGAACTAATAATAATTTAAAATCTCACCTATAGGGTTTTTCTTCTAGTGAGACGAATTACCTCTCAACTTGTTTGAAAAATAATAATCTAATCCCCTTGTGGGACCCACTTGGATGTTTGCCGATCATGGGATCCTCCACATGCAATGGATCACTCCCAACCTCCTACGACACTCCAGTAAAGTTATCAGCTATGCAGAAGCATTGTAGATATGAATTTTGGTATTAAAAATTTTTTTAAAAAGAAAAACTACCTCAATAAGATCTCGCTACCATTAATTTAGATGCCTTCAATAGTTCTTAGATTACATTGTTTTTATGAAATCATCAAATAAAAAAAAAAGATGTGTATGATCTAGATTAATGTTAAATTAGGACAGTGAGTTCAAATTCATGAGTGTTTGGACCATGAGAAAAATAGTTAGTGAGTGTGCGGACCTTGGATTGATGATATATAGGTGTCTCCCACATGTGTACCAAAATTGTTACATCCTCAAACACAAGTTGGGAGAAGTGCCTCTCAACTGAAGGAAACAATTAATTATAGTTCATAGATATTTTTCTTCAATTTCTCACACGGTTCAACCAATAGTAAAATCTTCTCAATTGAACCGAACCCAACATGTAGAAATATTGGTTCAACCAGGTTTGACCCGATGGCCCAGCCCAATTTCTTGGGCACTGTTGTAGACTGTTCTAGCACTGTTGTAGACTGTTCTAATCAAATTATTACGAGTTGAGCCCCCAACACTGAGGTTTGTTGGTTAAGCACCCTTCCTCTGATCCTCCAATATAGGGCTTTTGGCAAAAAGCATCTCTGATTGTATGCAAGCTTAAAATAGATTGTATTGTATAAACCCATGGAACAGAAGAAATGGTCTGACACCATCTTCCAACACCTAGGATTAATCCTCATCCAAATATAGAGCAAAAGGAATGGCCAGATGTTTCTTCAAACACTTTCATCATCATCCTCCATTATGGTGCACATCATCTCAACCTAGCTAATGGATAATGAATTATGTGTGCGGAAGGACTCGAGTCATGTCAAGCTTAGGCCTAAACATGTTGGGAAGTTCAAGTTCCTGTGGGTCCTCATGTTAGCCACATCTTCTCCTAAGAGGAATCCTACAATCCAAAGCAACATTTAAGGAAAGTACAACATAGTCAGGAGTCCATCTTAGGAAAGTGCAACACAGAATTTCGATATGGCAAGGAGTACCCCTGTATGACAGAGTTCCTTAATTAATTAACTCAAATGCATGTATAATTGGGGCATTGAAGAAGAGTATCACCCCACGTCCTCTTTAACGACAATAATTCGCTTGGAAGGTAATCTTTAGATTTATTATCATGTGAACTGTGAAGAGAACTATGCTATAGAGTAAATGTAATGTCCATTACATGACAGGTGAATGTGATAGGCCCTCTTCTATCACATTTGTCAGATCATCTGGATCCTCTTTTAAGATACTTTACAGAACAACTTAGAAACTTTTTGTTGAAGGGGTTGGCTGATGCAACTGATGGGATAAGGGGGAATAATGTGGCTGAACAGGTGGCATGCAATAGGGATGGTGGCCTCCTGTGACTAATTTGCAAGGCCTAAATTCCGGTGCTTTTGAAATAATGTAGCTCAACAGATAGCATGCAATAGGCATTTGCTGTCATTTCGTTGGAACGTAGCGAGTCATTCTCCCAATGGCCCATTTGGTGTTGAACCTTTCCTTCAATGAGATGGTAAGAGGGGAGCCCAAAAGCTAGTCAGTGGGTCTAAATAGCTTCATTCTCAATCTAACGGCAAATATATTTAGAGAATATTGAGAGAGAGAGAGAGAGAGAGAGAGAGAGAGAGAGCACCCATAAGACAGTTTGAACCTGTCTCAACCATTATTGGCCGTGGTTCAAGTCACATTACCGAGGGAATGTTTGTTTACATGAGGGCTAAAATAGAATAAAAATAAATGTGAATCAAGAAAAAAAATTAAAGAGAGATAAAAGCACAGAAAGAAAAGAGTTATTCCTCCCTTTTTTTTTATTTTAGTGTCATTTTAGAATACCTTTCTTTTGATTTTGTGCCTTACAATTAGAGTAGCCTTTTTGTTTCTATACCAAAAAAAAAAAAAAAAAGAGTACCTTTTTTTTATCATTTTGTGCTTTCACTCTCAACTCCCCCTACTTTCTTTTTCTCTAAATTTGACTCTTAATTTTATTTCATCCCAACCCTCATACAAACAAACAAGCCCTAAAAGAATATTTTATATAGGGGCTTGTTCCACAAAGGTCTCAACATTCTAGGAGAAAAACCTGAAAATGGTGGCCATACGAACACTCTAGCCCAAAATGTTTTGGGCCCTTACAGTTGTAATATCTTTTTGGCATTCTTATGAAATAATACCTCTAGAAGTTGATTTCCACATGCTTATGACAAAAAAAGTAATAAAAACAAAAAATAAAAATGTTACTAGAGTTCCTTCATCGCAATTGTCGGCAATAATCTTATACTTAAATTAAGATATCATGGAATTGAGAAGTTTTATCTCCCGTTGTAACGCCCCACCCTTCACACATGCATGATATTGTCCGCTTTAGCTCATGGGCTACTCGACCAGAGAACCTGGCCCAAGCTCATCCAATCTTGCCTCACGGTTTTGCTTTTGATGGGCCTCAACCCATCAAAAGGCCTCATGCAAGGTAAGGGTGTAAGCTCTACATATAACCCCATTCACTTTCCTCTCTATAGTCGATGTGGGACTCCGGGGCATCACAATCCACCCCCGTTAAGGCTGCACGTCCCTGTGCAGTAGCCTGCCAGTCCATGTAGCCTGCCAGCCCTCTTGGCCCGCCACATGAAGACCCGCCCACTTGCACCAGGCCACGGCAGGGAACCCACACTCGAACTAGTCGAGAGTCGGCTCTAATACCATCTGTAACGCCCCACCCTTCACACATACATGATATTGTCCGCTTTAGCTCATGGGCTACTCGACCAGAGGACCTGGCCTAAGTGCATCCAATCTTCCCTCACGGTTTTGCTTTTGATGGGCCTCAACCCATCAAAAGGCCTCATGCAAGGTAAGGGTGTAAGCTCTACATATAACCCTATTCACTTTCCTCTCTATAGTCGATGTGGGACTCTGGGGCATCACACCCGTCCTTTGTGTTCTCTCTCTTTTTCTTTCCACCTTGTATAAAATTAAGGGGCATTTGGACGGAAGTCCCTCATCATTTGCTTTTATAGCCTAAGGTCCACGATATGTTATCGTACGGACGGAAGTCCTCTTATAAAAATGAGGCAGTGAAAAAGACAAAAAAGCCCATGTACATGTCAGCAAAAGCATACCTCAGACAAATTTATCTGAGTTTTGGCAAAACTCAGATAAATTTGCCAAATGAGTTTTACCAGAAGTTAACATAAGTTTTCAGAAAACTTAGATAAATTTCCTACACAGGAGCAAGAACTAGTTCTCCAAGTATCCGCACTGACCTCCACTTTTCGAGCACCTGCTGCAACTGGGTGAAGTCCAGTTGAGAAGAAAACCCCTATGTATCATCTCCAAGTAATTGTCCTGGGGCTTGGATTCCATCATAACAAGTACAGAGGCATAAGATTGGCATTTCTTTGGGAAATTCGAGGAATTCATCAAGCTTCCAGTAAAACTCAACCTTGTAAAATCATGATGTGTTTGGTTGGAGATGCAAGGAATTGGCTGATATTGGGGTAATTGTTCTTGGGTGCAATTGTAAAAAACTAAGAGGTTGAGGTTGGATTCGTCAGTTGGATTTTTTTTATGCATCAAATGCCACCCAAAGCAGCTGATTTTGTGCAGGGAGATACCATTCTAGATCATACTAGCCCAGTCCAGTTTGCAAACTCTAGACTTGATGATATTTCAAGCTGCTTTCAAAGAGACCCGCCCATTTGGAGACACTCTCTAGCTTACAGTATCTCTTTCTGATGGGTTTGGAGAGAGGTTAAAGGTAGCTGATGACCAAAAGTTGCTCGAAACTCAGATAAATTTGTCTGAATTTTGCCAGAAACTCAGATAAATTTATCTGAGTTTTGGCAAATTTATCTGAGTTTCTGTCTAGTTTATCAAAGATTCTGAGAAATTTATCTGAGCTCAGCGACACCAAAAGTCACAATACGAAAAATCAGATTCTAATAAAAATCAAAATCCACAACAAGAACACTTGATGATCACGATCCAATCGAGAAAGGAGAGAGTGAAAACAAGAAAAAGAGCAAACTGCTCTCTTTCAAATCAACTTGAGAGAGAGATTTGGAAGAGACTTCAGATGAAAGAGTAAAATAAAGTAAAACCGTTTCTATCTTTAAAGAAATGAAAGAGAGAAAATCGGAAGTCATGGTGGCGACGGAAGGTGCTCTGCAACGTTACTCCACAACCATGGAAAGGAACGGAAAATAGAAAATGAGAGAGAAGAAGGAATGAGTCCTCTGGCACAACAGAGAATAAGAGCTAACTTGGCATATGAATGAGGGTTGAAAAGGGCAAATTAGTCATGAAAATATATGATAGGGACCTCTCACCAAAATATCTCCAGCTGTCTGGACTATAGACATTAGAGAAAAAGTAGTTGTCCTTGATGCCTTAGAAGACCGTGCTGAAAGACTTTTGGCTAATTTACCCTAAAATTAATATGATGAAATGGGCTCCTCTCTCTTTTGTCCCTCATCATTTTCTTCTTCATTTCTCTCTTTCCACTTTAAATGCTCGTTTTCATCATCTAAAAAATACATACCATAAGTAAATTTCAGGATTCCAAGAATATAAATGGAAGTGCAGATGATTACATATGTTGATGGAACGCGCTCCGAGGCGCCCGCTGGGGCGGCTACCGGGGTCGGCGGAACGTGGGAGCCCGTCGGGTCCGGCCCTTTCGCGCCCTGGCGGGCCCTGAAGCGTGCATCAACATTTCTTTTTTTTTTGTGTGGGTGTGCCAGATTTTCTATTTTACTTGGAATTGCAAGTGGTCATCCGGAGATCAACCTTCGCAAGTAAAAAGGAAATCAACTTCTTTCAAGTTTTCCATTGCACAAATATTTAAGAAAAGAGACATTTTCTTGGTTTGCCGTGAAAGGCGATTTTGTTTGGCATTTATAGCCGATTTTGGCGTTTATAGCCGATTTACAATTCTCATCAATAATGAAAGACAAGAGTTGTGATTTTTGTCTCTTTAGAAAAATACAAACTACAATGAAAAGCAAGAAAAGGAAGATCTAACTTTTCAGGAGATTGTGGGGGACTCGTTCAGATTGACGGTCGCAAGCCATGTGTGGGCTTCGCCATCATCCATGCAGATGAGAACAGAAGATGCTCTTGATTCGCTTGGCTTGGCTATAACCTCAGGTTTTTAGAGGACAAAGACCAAGAGAAGGTCCTATGTCCAATAAAAAGCTAAGTAGACGGGCTGAAAAGCCACGTCTAAACCATTGGAGGCAGCGGGAGAAGGCAAGGACCTTGGGGGGCGGTGCCCCCCAAGGGACTTTTGTCACCTTGTAGTGGTGGCTGGTGCAGAACTTCAGCAGAGTTTTTCTCTCTTTTTCTTTCTCTCAGATTTCTGGATCTGTGGCGCTTTGGAAGTGATCCCTGGAATGCTTGGGGTGCTCTCCTATTTATAGGCTTTTGGTAGCCATTTAGGAGAGTTTATGAGCTTTAATTGCTTTAATGAGAGGAGTTACAAGATTTATTTCTTGATTTTGTAACTCCTTTTTCCTTGAATCTGATTGGCCGATGGAGATTAAGGGCTTTTAATCACCTTAATTACCATAATGGGAGGAGTTTCATGGGTTAAATGCCATGACTTAATTGATTTGTAACTCCCAAATGCTTGCTTCTGATTGGGCCGTCCAAAGAAATGAATTAATGACTGCAATAAAGCTAGTCAATTAACCACATTAATTGGTCGCCGAGCAGTTGAAGAGTCGCGGGCCATGCCGTGTCTTCTGGAATTCTTCTGGCGACGATCATCGATGGATCTACATGCTGATCGACATCGGATGAACATGTAGCTTCAGACATTGGTAGCTAAGAGCGGGCCGGTGACATCTGTCTTGTCGATTTCACGATCGGTCGGACAGAAAGTGCACTTTCTTGGTCAGCCGGTTGGCGATCTTGGAGCGATCACTGATGATTTTATGCTTTTGGAGGTTGACCCGTGATTTTGACGGATGTCGTCGGATATGAGTCAATTTCAAGCACTAAAAATCACATTTTCAGGAAACCACAGGGGCCAAAGTGCGCGAAACGCGAAAAAAGACGGAAAAACGGGTCACCGGCGGAAAATCCGGTGACCCGGACCTCCATGGTCGCCGGCGACCATGGGCCATGGTCGCCGGCGACCATGGACCGGCGACCATGGCCCATGGTCGCAGGGGCCTGCGACCATGGGCCATGGTCGCAGGGGTCTGCGACCCTGGGGGATTTTTCCCCTTCGGAGCCCGTTTTGCGGTCGTTTTGAGGTCTTTTTCGTCGCCGTTTTCTTCTGTATTTTTCTTGACATTTCTTCTCATTTATTGGCTTGATTTCCCTGTAGAAAACTTGATGAGAATCCTTGCATTTTTAGAGTGCAAAGTTTCTAATTTTCCGGGAAAGCCGAAGACTTTGTCGCGTAGAGCTGCTGATTTTCCGCCAGAAGTCGAAACTTGGTCAAACGATGTCGGAATGACCTGAAATTTGAGGTGAAGCCTCCTGAGCAATAAATAAGACCAACCATAGGCTTTTGTTTGAGTTTTGAAGCCGTTTGGGGTCCCGTCGATGCTTCACTTGACTTTGCTGCGGGGAAAATGCCGAGCTTTGATATGTGGCCAAACGATGTCCGATTGACCTGAAATTTGACGGGGAGCCTATTGGAGTCATTTTGAGACGTTCCATGGGCTCCGTTTTGGATGTCATGGTCCCGGGTTGCTCCGCTGCCGGTAGGCTTGATTTTCTCTCGGAGCATCGAAACCTGGTCAAACGTTGTCGGAATGACCTGAAATTTGACGTGCAGCCTTTTGGAAGCATGTTGAAGCCACTCATGCACTTGGTTTGATGAGTGAAGGCTTCGGTGGTTCCCGCCGCCGGGAGGCTAGATTTTGCTGCTCGAGCATTGATGGAGGGTCAAACGTTGTCGGTTTGACTTGAAATTTGGCATAGAGCCCTTTTGAGACATGATGGAGTCATCCGTAGGCTCTGATCGAAGTTTTGACGTCTTCGATGATGTCGCCGCCGGGAGCGCCAATTTAGCTGCCGGAGAAGCGAAGTTAGGCCAAATGATTCTGAAATGGCCCGAAACTCCTTGTGTACTCCTCCCTTGGCTGTCTTGAAGGATCTTGCAGTTTTTGTTTGATTCTGACAAGATTTTTTTTGGAGAAGTTGCATTGCCTATTTATGGCAGGTTGCGACTTCATGCAGCTTTCTTGATTTGGAGAGGCAAAGTGACATTTTTGGTGTCAACATATGTTGCTAACTGTAATTGGATTGTAGGAAATGGAAAGAAGATTGACATTTGATAGGATCAATGGTTGAAAAGAGCCCAAATCGTCCCCTTGTTCCCTAACTACTCCTTCCCATATGATGATCACCTATCGATGCTTGCTTCTAATGGTAGCTGGCATGTCTCTCCTAGCCTTCTAGATGATATTGCTGACTCCCTCTTCGATAATTTATCTCAGGTTGATCCTCCAGATTGACAATCAGTTCATCTGGATTGGGCACCCGTCTAGTATTCTATCTTTAAAACAAAGCTGGGATCTGGTTAAATCAAGAGCCTCTCCAAAGACTTGGTTGACGCTAATCTAGAATTCTACCATGAACCCAAGAATATCATGTTTTGTGTGGCGTCTGCTTCACAGGAAAACTCCAACTGAATATTGAGCTCAAAAAATTGCGTCAATCTTGCCTCACGTTGCTCCCTATGCCTCAATAGTTCTGAAGATGATATCCACCTACTCTTCCTCTACAGATCTTTGGTGTTGGATGCTTAATGTGCTAAATTACCCTCTTCAACCTATCCCCTCAACTCCTTCAAGCTTATGGTCTGGTTTAGCTTCAGGCATAGCATCTTTAGATAAGCCAATCTACACTGCCATTTTTCTCATTGTAACCTATGCAATTTGGCTCCAAAGAAATAATGCATTCTTTAATGGAGCTGTTCCTTCTACTGCTAAAGCAAAGAGCTTGATTAAAGATTGGATACTCTTGTCCATAACTAACTTACCAGGTTCAAATAGTTATCCTCTTCTCTCAAACATTTGTCCTTTTTTTTATTTTGGAGTGATTATTCCTTTGTAATTTCTTGTTGGACTTTCTTCTTTTCTCTTCTATTGGCCTTTTTGGTCTTCCTCTGTTTTTGGGGCTGGCTTTGCTAGGTTTTTCCCTTCTCTTTCTAATTCAATTTGCCTTTAAGAAAAAAAATATTACATCTGTTGCTAAAGTGGATTGAAGAATAAATAAGCAAAAAAGATTACCCATGATATCATGAGTTCTTTATCCATGATATTGTGATCAATCGCAATATCGAGGGTCAAGGGTAACACGGTCAAAAAAGAAGAAACAGTGCTATCAAGGAACTATGTTGGTAATTTTAAGTTTTTCTATCATTAGCTTGTGGAAACGAAGTTTAAGAGGCATGAATCCTTAAAATTCCCTATTTTTTAAGTATTGGGCTCTGAGTTTTTAACGTATTTTTGCATGATTGACTTAAGGGAGGATTAAATTTGGAAGAAGTTGGTCTCCTATGAGTAGATTGTGATGATGTCAAACTCTCGTTCGGACACCACCGGTCAAGTAATAATGGTAATCAATGCAAATTAAGATGAGAGAGGGATTTATAGTGGTTCGGTCAGTGTGACCTACGTCCACTTTCGGAAAGGCTGAGGTATATTAATATTCAAGGGTTACAACTTAGGAGAGAGAGAGCTTTGCTAGTCAATAATAGTTGCCTGCCCCTCAAGTACCGAGGGGCTCTAGTATTTATAAGCTTCCCCTAACAGATGGGGAGACTTCTCAGCACGGTTCACGAGGAGCGTTCGAGGTGTCCTCGACTGGCGAGGCAGTTGCGATATTCTCCGCTGGACCTGGTAAGAGCGGGACGTGGCCTGACTGCTTCCGAAGCGCTCCGGACTGCTATGACGTGGCCGGGCATCGTGGATACAGGCCCGGACTGCAAACGGATCTCAATTAACTTTGGGCTTTGGCTCACGACAGATCGGGCCAAGTTGGGCCGGACTCGTCATTTGCCCCTCAATGCCCCGCGCCCAAAGAAGTTTTGAAAGGGGGGCATTTTGCATATCTGGCTTCTCTTCCATTCAAATAACTGTTGCCGCGTTCCTCTCCCTGCAAGCTTCTTGTGCTCTTCGCCAGCCCTAAGGAGAAGGATTTTTTAGGAGTGTCCTGCCAGCGTGAGACTCCTCTGATGTCTGGTTTCTTTTTTTTTTTTATCCTAAGGCCTTGTAGGGTTTGTGAAACCCTAGGCTATAAAAGCTCTGTGAAAACCCACTTCACTCTCTTAATTTGTTCCTCTCCCCAGAGAAAGAAAAAGAGATTTTTTCTTCCCCTCTCTTTCCTCCATCCATCTTAGCTTTTCTTCATCCTTCCTCCATTCATCTTCCACTGCAACAAGAGGTGCCATGAAGAAGGAGCAGGTGGAGGTCAACGTAGACCCCGGACTGGCGGGCACGACGACTGCAGGACGGACCGCCGTTCAGACCACCGCGGCGGGCCCAGGCGGCGTGGGCGAGGCGTGCGCGGGCGGCGCCGGCGTGGGCGCTGCGGGCGCAGGCGGGGGCGCTGCTGGCGCGGGCGGCGCCAGGGAGGATGCTGCTGGCGTCGGCAGGGGCGCTGCTGGCGCGGGCGGCGCCGGCAGGGGCGCTGCTGGCGCGGGCGGCGACGGCGGGAGCGCTGCTGGCCCTGGCGGCGCCGGTGCGGGCGCTGCAGGCGCTGGCGGCGCCGGTGCGTGCGCTGCAGGCGTCGGCAGGGGCGCTGCTGGCGCAGGCGGCGACGGCGGGGGCGCTGCTGGCCCTGGCGGCGCCGGTGCGGGCGCTGCAGGCGCTGGCGGCGCCGGTGCGTGCGCTGCAGGCGTCGGCAGGGGCGCTGCTGGCGCGGGCGGCGAAGGCGGGGGCGCTGCTGGCCCTGGCGGCGCCGGTGCAGGCGCTGGCGGCGCCTGTGGGGATGCTGCAGGCACTGGCGGCGCTGGCGGGGGCGCTGCGGCCGGTGGGGGTGCTGCGGTCGCCGGCGTGGGCGCTGCTGGCTCGGGCGGCACAGCGGGCCCCATCGGCGGACGCGGTGTGGGCGTCTCTACACGGGCGACGACTGCTGGCGCGTTGACACGCACGAGCGCCGGCTTGGGGGCCGCGTCGGGGGTGGCACTCTCAGCGGGCGTCACCGTACGTGCGGGCGTGGCACCGTCCCTGGACAAGGGCGGCCTTGCCCAGGCGGGTACGCCTGCAGGACAGCAGGTGATGGCTGCAGGTGCGGTCTCAATTAACTTTGGGCTTTGGCTCACGACAGATCGGGCCAAGTTGGGCCGGACTCGTCAGATTGCATATGCAGTCTAGTTGTGTATGGCCCATTTGGGCCCACCTTTGGATAGTGCAGCCCCTTTGATACTCTTGTCATCCCATAATGTTGCATTAGCCCCATTTTACATTCATTAAACATTCACTCACTGTTGGTTTGAATATATATATATATATATATATATATATATGGGGGATCTTCATATATATATATGGGGTTAAGATGCAATTAAACTTTAAGGCCGTTATAATGGCTATGATTTTGGGGCCTTATTTTCTCTGTATCCCATTTCTCCATAACAAGACCTTACCATCCCCTCTCCCCCCATTGAAAGAAATGCATCTAAATGCGCCCTATATTTGGACTGGATAGCAATATACAGTATGCTTGTAGGTGAACATTCTCCAAATTTAGACAAGTGTCAATTGGGTCTGACAAGGGGCAGTAAATGTGAAGGAATTAGATTAATCATAGAGGGGTCTACGTACGACCTACAGGTTTGATCTTTTTTCCCCGTGTGATAGCATGTATGTAAAAATTACCTTAAAAGAATCAAAAGAAAGCAAACTTTACAGAGGTCTTCGCAATTATATGGATGAGAAAAATTAAAGATGAAATGAGAGTGTACCTAGGTTTCGAAAAGCGCGAAAAGAGTGAAACCTAGTCGGGTAAGAAGAAATGGAGCATAGGAATGACCCATGAACAGGAGGGAGTTTTAAAGGAATAAAGCAAAGACAGGAGGACAGTGCTCAAATATTTTATAAAGATATAAAGCGCTTTTATATTATTATATACATATATAACTGAAACTGGCTTAAACTAAGATGAACCTCCCAACCTCTTTATCACAACCTAGGTTAAAAGATATGGATTAATCATTTCAACAAGCTTCTGTTTATACCCATCCATCTAAGATTTTCAGACAACATAAAGATAAATCAAGCTTAGATGATTTGATTGCAACTGGTCCTTCTTTTTTCAATCCGAAATACAATTTGCATTATATAATGGGAGAATGCAGGCTCAGTCACTATCTTCTACTATTATTGCAGTAGTAGTAGCAGTTGTTGTTGTTGTTGTTGTGAAGCGATGCTGATAGAAATAGATATTGTGTGGACCATAATATAGATGGCCCATTGCCCCAAAAAGGGCTTAGATAGATCATATTCACCGCAGAATAACAGGCTACTTGTGCTTCAAGAACAGCAGCAAGTTGCCAAGGTATCATTTATACTGTAACAGCAGCAGCAAGATCAACATCATCATCATCAAGGTGCCATAGTATTATATATCTTGCAGTTGCACTGTTCAAATCTTTAATCATTCTTCTGGTGATAATAGATAAAGACTGTTCCCATCAGTGTATTTCATGGCCCATCCTCCATCATGTTAGGGCCCACAATTCGCTCATTGGGAATTTGGTTCAAACATCACACTGTGCTTTATTGTCAGTATTCCTCTTTCTATGATGAGATGGTTGAATGTTTGACATGGGAGAATCACACCCAACTCTTTAGATTTGGGAATGGCCAAGCTACCTAATAAGATCCACTAAAGGGAGAATGTGTGGCCAATTTGCAATAAGCACTAGTTGCAACCCTAAATTGTATCTGGGTCTTATCTAAACAAAAGCTAGATATTGTAGACCACACCATTTAGGATTCCAATGGCCTACAAGCTTCCTTCCAACCAGACTATTCCCTCTTTGGGTATGCCCCAGTGTGGCTTCTCTTATTACTTTTGCTGTTAGATTGAATTGGTTGTATGAGTCAATCAAGCCCCCCATGTTCCCCCCATGTTCCCCACATTAAGTGATAACCCTTATTAAGATTCTCTTTCTCATTAAAGTTTACCAATATAATCTTGATTTCACATGATGCAATCATCTCAGCCCACAGACTAGTGTGGTTAGTGGTAACCAACATAAGCTCCTCCCATTGATGACAATTTTACATGACATTAACTTATTTAGCAAGTGAATTAAATCGTCTTCGAATATGCATATAATCATTGTTGTGATCTAGGGCCTGCCAGAAGAGATCAATCACGCACAAGAGGAATCCGGATTTACGTGGTTCGGCTTTTGGCCTACGTCCACGGGAGAAGACGGGAGAAATCACTATGCAATCAGAGAGGTGTACATCCTAGAGACTCTGGGTCTCTATTTATAATATCAGCCCCAAACCCAACTTCTAATCACAGTAGAATTACTATAACAGACTTACTTCTAATCAGAGTACATCTTGGGCAATCCAGGGACCCGCTTAACCAAAACTTGCCAATTTCAATTGAGCCATACAAACTAACAATCATCATCGGACACTTACCACTTTTTTTCTTCTGTAGATCATGTCGGACACTGCCGCTTGTTAATTATATTCTAGCAGGACACCCCAACGTACAACTGGAGGGATTGTTCCACTCCTTTGGATGCTCAGTTTGGTTAATTAGGAAAAATAACTTTGGTCTAATTAAATAATAACAGAAACAGTTACTGGTTGGCGGAAACAGTTACATATCAACCTCATATTCGACTCCATTGGATCACCTGCAATATGATATTTGATGTCATTATTTTATCCTAGATAGAATTCATTAAATATCATCCTAATGGCCTAATGAGCCCACCAGACAATGACATTTGACCAACTTCATGAGTTAGCACTTCCGTAATCATTATTCACTTTACGATAATAAAACTAATGGTAGTCGAAGACCATAGCAGACAAGCTAGAAAAATAGAAGTAAAAAACGAAGCATACTTTGCACATGCAAGAATTGAAAAATATGGATATGCCCTTTCTGAAGAACATAAACAAAAGAAGTAGAGAACAAGAATACGAGGGAACTGTCAAAAAATTAAACAATCTTGATTACAGAAATATGATTATTTTAATGTCCCATGCAGAAAATCTATTTGTGCTAACCAACTTCAATTTCTAGAAGAAATTTTTTACTAACAAGAAACTGGAGTTTGTGATAGACTTGTGGCTTCTTAATGCCATAATCCCATGGTTGTTACTAAACTCCAATTGTTTAGTATAGTATCACACAGTCGTCATATGATTGTGATTATCCTAGTCCATGCCATGTTAGGATTCTTAATTTCATTCAGATGAGGAGAATCCCATGGTAGAGATCTAGAAAAGGAAGATTTCCCAAAGGTTGGATGATTCAAATAAGGAGTCCTATCTGGTGCTAGTCCCAGATGGGGTTGATGCCGGCTCTACTTGCAACGTCTTTGTGTGGTAGAAGACTACTCCACCATAAACTCGACATCTCCTTACTAAGATTGGAAGATAATCTTGACAAGTTAGATTCCGATCTGAAAGACATCAAGAGTTTTATCCCAATCCTAACTCTCCTACAGTCACGGATTAAGGATTTAGGCATGAGATTAACTTTGGTTTTTACCAACTGCTTAATCCAATCTGAGCCACATGGAAGCAGGCACACCATTTCTAACACCTGGGATCTCGCCATCCAAACCGCAAATCGCCACTGATCTACATCCACTGGCCTCCCATCCGGATGAAGTCTTACAGTTGGTATATGACAGGAAACCCTGAAAATTCTTAAAGTTGACAAAACTTAAAGTTGACAAAACTTTGGACATGTATATATCATTACATTTCTTGTATCTGCACTTGCCCAAGAAGTGTTGTTCCAAACAGGTGACTTAAGGCAGTTAAACTAGTAGATAAAATAAGTGTATAGTAACTTGTTAATGCATGCTCCTGAGCTGATTTACTATAACAATCTGTACTACATACAATCACACATTCATACATACATACATACATAAATGCACATTCTGCCGTCGTTGTGGGTCATGTAGTTTGCTTTTTATTTTTTCACATTTACTTCTTATAAGTTCACTGTTGCTATTTTGCTTTTTGTTACTTTTAGACATTTTCCATCCTCACGCTACTATATATGTGTCTCTTTCCCCATGTTGTTGGGTACAATTTCAGAGAGCAGCCATGAGTAGAGGGGGGAGCTATGGCGGTGGGCAAAGTTCTTTGGGCTACCTCTTTGGATCCGATGAGTCATCAAGCCCATCTTCAACCTCTGGCGAGACTAAAAAGACTTCATCTGATGACAAAAAGGCTGCAGAGACCACCCCAGCCGCACCTTCACCAAAACAAACAGTCTCCGCCAACAACTACCACAGAGCACAAGGCCAGAACTCAGGCAACTTCATAACTGTGAGTAGCCCACATAGGCTCATATTGCAACTTCCTCATTTACTATTGTGAATTCTTCCTTATCCTGCTTTCATTTTTTGGGTAGGACCGGCCTACAACGAAAGTGCACTCGGTGCCTGGGGGAGACTCATCTCTTGGGTACTTGTTTGGAGACAAATGACACAGATTGGTCTCTTGTTCGAGGACATGAAGGTTTGATTTAGTGTTTGATTGTGTGATGTGGGTTTGTATTAGGGTTCTGTAAAATAAGGGTTTCAATTCCCATGATAGTGTGTGTTGCCTTAGTATTTTATTCGTGCTGTTTTAGTGCTTGGTTTCATGTGGATTTATTATGGGATGAACCTTTAATCCTATCTACTTTGGTAAATGGTGATAGCACTTTCTCGCCCGCTTAAAATAGAAATAATCAAGATCTATGCTTTGTTCTTTTCTCTTTCTTTGCAAATGTTTGTAATTGAGTAGCAAATACCTAAATTACGCATGCTTCCTTTTAGTAAACATAGAACTTTTGTCTTCTAATATTACATGTTTGTAAGGTTTTATAACTGTTGGCTAATTCATTGATTAATGGACAAAACAGGGTTTCAAATAATGTAATTTTTATTATAATGGACTGCCTAAAAATTCAAGCAAAGAAGATCAACTGTTTTGAAACTGACTGTGTTCACTCGAGCGAAGTTCCATCCGCTCGAGCAAACCCCTCACAGAACCTCTTTCGGTCAAGCTATCCGTTGCATCGCTTCAGCCATCTCACTTCTGTGGAAAACAGAACCCACTTCGCTCGAGCAAACTCACTAACCACTTGAGAGAACCCCTCACAGAAGCTTCTTCGCTCGAGCCCTCTTACTCTTCACTCAAGCCAACTACGTTCTGCAATGAAGTTCTGAGACAGATTGTACTTCGCTCGAGCGAACTCCTCTGACCGCTCAAGCGAACCTAGGGCGAATTCTAAACCTCTCTAGAAACTACTTCCTATTTTATCTCAAGATGCATTGTTGAACCCTAATCTCACCACAACTCTTGAGGCATAAACCTAGGCTTGTATATAGCCATTCTCTCTCAATTCTAAATCATTTCTCTTCAATACAAAATCCTAGAGAAGATTTGTGAGAGATTCACCATCACCCAAGGCTTCTATTTATTGTGCTGAAGATCAAGTTTTGGTTTCTCATTCCATCTACTCTTCTAAAGTAGATACATCTTGAAGGCAACTTCAATGTGTTTGTTTCAAGCACGGTAAAGGTGTACGGCAAGCAGTCGGCAAGATAGCGCAGTCCTTAGGTTGAGTTGCAACTGGGAAAGAGTAGTGAATTCTTTCTTGTAACTTTCAATTTATTTAGTGCTTGATTGTCTGTTGGCCTAGACGATAAGGCCCGTAATTTTTTTTCCCAAGTAGGGTTTTCCACGTATACATCGTGCGTCATTGTCTCTTCATGGTTGATTGCTTCGTGGTAGATTAATCACGTGGTTTAGAAATCTATTAGGAATATTGTTATTAGGACCTAAGCCTTTGTTAAGGCCGATTTTTCAACGTTGATGCAGATGCTTACACTCATAGAATGTGTTAGCCAAAATATCTCTCTCTCTCTCTCTCTCTCTCTCTCTCTCTAAATATATCTATATTACGAAAATTCACTAGGGTTACTCGCACCCAGATCTCATTCTTTGCTGCAAAAATAGTTTTTTTTAATTTCATGAACTAGTTGCAAACGTCAAGGAGTCCAATTAACTTCAAAATATATAGATGCAAGAAGATTAAGGTAGAAGTCCCAATCAACACAAACAATCTCTAATACTGTGGTATCTACTTGAATACCTTTTTGGCTTGAAGAGAACCTGTGAACTTTTACAGAGATAAAACTTAATGGGCATAGATGAGAGATTCATTTAATTGTATAAAAATTATTAGATGTACGAGAACTATGGAGAGTATTTTTATAATGTTAATCGTGACCAACAACACTATCATTTTCAGATATTTGTGAATGTTCTTATTTTGATGCATATAAACAGTTTGTCACTTCCCAAACACATTTAGGGTCTTCAAACCATGAACCTTAAATTATGGTGAGCTCTCAATTAGTAGTTCCCCATAGGATTATTTTGTTTTCTAATGGGAATACTGTTTCCTAAACTATGATTTGCCCCATATATGCTCCTATGATTAATGTCCTTTTAACAGCAGGAGGATTGACTTTGGTTCTCGAAGTTTAAAGAAGAAGAAAAAAAGAACAGAAACTAGTACATTCACTGCTATCTAGCTATTCCATGTAATCATTTAAAGTAGCAATGTTGCAAGGCATTCCATATTGACTAGTTCAGGTTAAGCTTTTAGCTCTTAATTACCTAAAAACCTCTTGGACCGAAGATTAAATTGAGTTTTAGTTTATATAAATACTGATTTTTGCCCCCAATCTGCTCACTTCTTTTTGGGTCCTCCATTATATTCTTATTTTCTAAAAAAAAATTAACAATTATGAGAAAGTTCCTAGAAGTATTTATGTTACATATATAACAGTATCAAACCAAACTAACCATGTAATCTTTTATGGACATGCAATTTCATATCTAATTTGGTAGCGTTTGAGAGAACAATTACTTACAACGAGCTTTTCTATATTAATAAGTATATTATTCAAGGTACATAAAAGAAGGGAAAGAGATATATTTATAGAAATGGAAGACCCACTTTAGCATTGGATGTCCTAGGGTTTTTAGACTGTTTGTTCACTGTATCTTTTTAGCACTCGTTTTTTAAACTCCTTGGAATGCTAAGATTTGGATTTCAAACCTCTTGGAGAGTTCTAATAATATTCATATTCCTTGTTTCACAATTCCTTTGAATAAGTTGGGCCTCTTGGATGTTCTAGATCTCGGATGGCCATCCATGGCCCAATATGGGTTTGGCCAACTTGAGTTATTAGCATTAACTGTATAATAAATCACTTTCAAATTGCAATTAAACTTGCACACATTTAATTGTAGTTGTTATTCACTTACAGAAAATATGACCAAATGATCACAATGACGAGTTATGAATTAGCTAGCCATTTCTACACAGTGTTGACTGACACTGTGAGAATTAGGGACTATATCTTGTCAAATTCTATGTTGTATTTTCATTGAGAATTATTGGGTATTTATAGTGTACAATGAATATAACCTAATCAAATTAAATTCTAATTTAATATAATCTTAATCTAATACAAACTCCAAATCCTATTCTAACACAGACTCATTCTTCATGATGAAATATCCAACCTTCTTAATATTTTCTATTACACAAGGTCAATTGAATTAATTAATTTTAAAACATGTTGCATAGCCATGAAGTTATTGCGTATTGAGTTTGATTGATATATCAGTCTAGTTTCATCCTACGTTTGCAAAAGTTAAAAAAGAGTAATTTTTGGAAAATAAAATGAAAATCTTCATTCTTGGCTGTTGCTATGTTTTAATTTAAAGGGTAGAATATAATATAATGGTAGAGAAAAGAAGGCTTTTGTAAAGCTTTTCGTCTTAAATAAGAAATCGATAATGAACCAGTGCTTGTCAGCATAATATCTCATAATAATGAACCGGTGTGTGTAAAGTTTTAAGGATTTTGTGACATATTGATGAGGGACGTTTTTTTATCATAAATTATATCTCATAATATCTTTATTTTGGAATTTCAAAGAACATATTTCCTATCCATAGGGTTATATGATCCCAATTTTTCACCGTTATTTGAGGGTTTTATCCTCAAAGTGGTGGGTTTCATCTCCTCGACAATGTTTATGTAAGGGTTCCTACATATGGAGACTTCTTTTTTTTTTTTTTAGGTAAAGGATAATTGTATTAGAGAAAGGGGAGGAACAGAGGCTTAGAGCCCCCAAAAGAGGAAGCCAAACTAGGCCACTGTACAAAAGAAGAAAGGAGAAAAAAGCCAAAGGGGCACTATAAACTATCAAACCTCTAGCTGGAGAGGAGCAAACAAATAATTACAAACACCCTTAAGAGGCCTGCTAGAAAAAGGTTTGTCCATACGTCTGGGAGTGCGTGGGAGAGAAGAGCTCTGTCAGGTAGAACTTGGCCTTCGCCTGAGAGGCTCTAGAATTCCTATAAATGTGGTCATTCCTACTATTCCAAATAACAAAAATGGTGATGAAAAATATAGAAGAGGCACCTTTACGAGGAAGCTTGTCACTATTGAGGGAAAGGTCATACCAGATCTTGGAGGGGGATAAAGTTGCAGCTAAACTAACACCGATAGCATGAAGAATCCGGTTCCAGAGAGATGACGCAGGGCAATGGAAGAAGAGGTGGAGAACTGTTTCCAAGTTGTTTGCACAAAGGCAGCACCTTGAAGCAAGACCGAACCCAACTGATTGGGCCCAAGCTTGAGTTGGGGTCTTACAGTGCATCATCCTCCAAGCAAAAAAGGATATTCTGGGCAGCATAATGGACTTCCAAACCAGGGGAGCCCACTCAGCTGGGTCTCTTCTAGATCTGATCAAGTCTTAGCCAAGATGAGCTGTCCAGACAATGAAGTCTTCAGAGTCCAAGTCTAAGAAGACAATGTGAAAAGCTTGTCTCAATAACCCTGCTGCTCTTAAAGGAATGTTAGGAGGGATAATTTATTGAGTTCCATCCCAGAGAGAGTGAAGTTTCTGGTTGAAAGGGAAGGAGAAGGAGTGGAAAAGATAGGCCAAGCTAGCTTCATCAGCCCAGCTATCATACCAAATGTCAACCATCTTTTCATTACCAATTTCCCAAGTGCAGCCGGAGTGTTGATGATGACTTTTGTAACCCATCTCCCTCGGTTATGCTCAGATCACAGTCCCATCCTTCTCTCTCACAGAATCCGGTTGCCTGCTAAAAACATCTCCCTCCAATTTGAAGCAATGTGGCTGTCTCATGAATCATTCCTAAAGGTAGTGGAGACTAGCTGGGCCAACTGTAGTTGCTGCAGAGGTAATGCTCAGTTTGTCTTCGCTCAGAAACTGAAATTCCTGAAGAACAACCTCAAGGTTTGAAATAGAGAAGTGTTTGGGCAGGTCAAAGTTAGAATTGTAGACGTAGAGAAGGCTGTTCTGGACTGCCAACAAGCCCTTGACGCTGCTCCTTCAGAGTCCTCTCTTTTGGAGTTGCTAAGTCCTCCCTCTGTAATTGGCTAAAAGCTGAATCTAATCTTCGGAAGCAGAGGTCCAAAATTAGGTGGCTCCAACATGGTGACAGGAATACCAAATTCTTCCACCAATTAGCCAAGTCTAAGGGCATTTTCAATCGCATTAACAATATCTCAGTCAATGACTCAACTTTCTCTGAGGAAGGCCAAATTAGAAACAAAGTAGTGCTCTTCTTCTCCAACCTGCTTCAGTCCCCTTGCACTACTCCTTCAGAATCCCTCTTCCAGATTGCAAGGCCCATCAGTATCTGCATAGCAAAATGACAGCCTCACAGCAGTTCCTTCTCCAACGGAGATTCGCGAGGAAGTTTTCAAGCTCAAGAGGAGTAGCTCTTCTGGGCCAAATTGCTTCTATGGAGTCTTCTTCACTAGTTGCTAGAGCATTGTAGGCCAAGATGTGATCTCAGCCGTCTCTCATTTCTTCAATTCAGGGAAGCTTCTGCGAGCCACCAATGCCTATTATCTCACTCTCATCCCTAAAAGTCCCTCCCAGCAGTCCTTTGGAGATTTTCACCCAATTAGTTTCTTAAACTTTTCTTATAAAGTTATCTCCAAAATTCTGGCTCATAGACTTTCGCTCATTCTTCCTCCTCCGATTTCAAACCACGAAGCAGCTTTTGTCAAGGGTAGATCTATCCATCACCATGTTGTGCTGGCTCATGACCTATTCCAAAAGTTGAATTCCAAAGTAAGTGAAGGATCGGTGTGCTTGAAACTGGATATCACCAAAGCTTTTGACAATCTACAATGGAACTTCCTCTTTAGGACCTTCCACTTTTTTAAATTATCATCCGACTTGGTTAAGGAATTGGTATGTATAGGAAAAGGCTCAGTTTTGATTAACAAAAGTCCATATGGCTTCTTCAGCTCCTCTTGTGGCTTACGGCAAGGAGACCCTCTCTCCCCTTATCTATTTATCTTAGTAGAAGAGTTCCTTAGTCTCAATGTAGATTTTCTCAGACAAGTTGGGGGGGTGGGGGGGTGGATTGTTCTGATTTCTCCAATTCAATCTACACCATGCCATTTTCTATATGCAGACGACATCATGTTATTTTTAAAGGCCAACATGAGCTCTCTGAGGCTTCTCAAAGAACTCCTCAAGTTCTACCAAGACTCATTTTGGCAGTCTATCAACCTTCTCAAGAGTCAATTGTTTGTGGGAAAGGTGACTGTTAGGCATGCTAACATGATTTCTACCCTTTTGTCGATCTCTCGAGTTGCTCTCCCCTCCACATACCTTGGAGTCCCTCTTTTCTTTGGTCGCCCTAGATGTAGGATTTTCCTCAAGATACTGGACTCTATTAGAGCTAGGCTAGAAGCTTAGATGTCTATCTTTTGCAGGAAGACTTACCTTGACAAAACATGTCCTCTCCTCCATAGCCCTCCACATCTCTATGGCAATTCTCATTCCCAGTAAAAATTGTCTCCATATTGAAAGACTCATGAGGAACTTCTTGTGGTCTGCATCTCTGGATGGCTCCAAGAGTAACCTAGTCAATTGGGAAACTGTCTATCTTCCAGAAAATGAGGGGGGCTTGGCCTTTGGAGGACTAAGGAGCTAAATGAAGCTTCAATGCTCAGGTTGGGTTGGTCGGCTACTACTGCAGACTACATCTGGGTTGTTTGGTTCCGAGCCATGTGTTTTGAAGGCTCTTCCATTTGGTCCAATGGTAACCCAGTTGGAGGTTTCTGCATATGGAGAAAATTGTGCTCTCTATCTTCATTCCTACATCTTGGAAGTAGTTGGAAGGTGGGCAATGGGACCTCCATTAGCTTATGGTTTTGACCATCGGTGTGATCAGGATTCCATCTCCTCCAGATTCCCAACTATTCAGTTCTCCCCTATGGACAGTGTTAGTGAAATAATCCAAGATTATTCTTGGTCTTTCCCCCTCTCCTTCCCCGAATATCAGGGACTTTCTACTTCAAGCTACCAAAGACATATTGTCAGTAGAAGGCAACAGTGTAGATACTATTTCTTAGAAGGACTCAACAACTGGAAACCTCTCCCTCAAAGCTTCCTGTGATCTTCTTCGGAACCGAGCCATCTCTCCTCCCTAGACAGGCATAATCTGGAACAAGTTGATTAATCCTCGTCTAGCTTGCTTCGCTTCGCGCCTTCTACTTAGGAAAACCCCATCAAATTTGTTGGCCAAAAATAGAGGTTTCAACATGACTTCTAGATGCTACATCTGTCACCTTTGGAAGAGACAGACTCCCACCTCTTCTTCTCCTGTAGCATGGCCAATGCTTTCTGGTCCTGGCTTCTAAACCTCCGTAACT
Source organism: Umbellularia californica (assembly GCA_028538565.1). NCBI lineage: Eukaryota > Viridiplantae > Streptophyta > Magnoliopsida > Laurales > Lauraceae > Umbellularia > Umbellularia californica. The sequence goes on from JAPQWN010000005.1 coordinate 12,758,598, forward strand.
TCCCTACTCCAGCTCCCTCCTCTGCAGCTGCAATCTGGAAGGTTATCTCTGAGGTTGGAGATGCCTCTGGAAGAAAATGGGCAGCTGCCATCTTTTTCCATTGCATCTCCACCCTCTGGCTTCTCCAGAATGATTCCAAGTACAGCAACCAAAAGGCCACTCTCCAACGAGCGCATGTCATTTTTGAAAATAGAGTCAAATGTGTGATTATTTCCAAACACCTAGGACAATCTATCCTCATCCAATTCTGCATGCATTGGGGCTGGTCTAACCTTCAGCATTGTTCATGTCTCCTATCAGGTTTTCTGTTTCTTCCTCTGTTCAGGTTCTGCTCTGTATAATTTTGTTTTTTTGAGTTGTTGTTTCTTTGGCTATAGCCTTCTGGCCTGGGGGCCTTGTGCCCATGTTTCTTCCCTCTCTTTTTTAATACAATCTATACCATTAAGCAAAAAAGAATTTACTTATATTTTTGGGTTCACAAGCATTTTCAATAATCTCACATCAAACTAGTAACCCCTCTATCTAATGTACGTCTAGTAGGATCTAATAATTATATCATCAAACTAAGCATTCCTTTTTTTCTATCTATGAATTATGAGCTTTAGCATCAACATAGACTTATCCCTGTTACTTAGGGTTGTTTTTATGAATTCTGCTCCTCCACTGAACCTAATTTAGATTCATGCTCTCCATATCTTCATAGTCTAATATATCTTTCCTCAATGATAATTTATGGTTATTTATTAGTCTCTCCCTGCTCTTAGTTCCTTAAATTGTAATGCACCTTGTACTGGTTGTTTTTAGCTTCTTGTGTATTTATGCCAAAGCCATTTCTTCTGGTTTTTGTTAGGATCGAAATCAATTATGAGGAACTAATCCATACACATTGATTTGAGCTATTTAATTGATGAAGATTATCCTTGTGAGTTTATTATTGTTACTTGATGAGAATCCATACAAATTTAAATCAACTCACTATCCTTGGTTATCATTGGATGTGTTCTTAGTTGGACCATTCTACTTTTTTTCTTAGCCCTATTTTTAGGTTTATGTGTGGTTTCTCATTTATTTTTTAGCTCCTATGTAGGCCTATTGTTAGGCTGCTCTTTCCTTCTTTTTCTTTTTTTTTTTTGCTTTTCCGCACTACTACTACCGGTTGCAGGTCACCATATGCCTGGCATAGCTAATCACCTTACCCGGGTGTGGTAGAGAGTCGGAAGCATCATTCATTTGTATAGGGAGATTTCCCTTTCTTTTGGGAGCTATGAATATATTCTTACTTATATTCCAAAAAAATTCTTAAAAATTTTTGTTTTCTTATTAATTATCTTTACAAAATTTCAATTTTGTTCCGTCTATAGACAAAATGATTGGATGATTTCTTCTTTGGTGAGATCATTACCATTCTTTACTGTAAAACATTATAAGATCATACATAGAACAATCTGAATGAACATTGTTATGAGACTAAGAGATCACGCATTACCATGACATACACATTTAGGCCTGTGGGAAAGTAATCACATAGTATTTTTTTTTCTTTTTTGACTTTATCCATATTTGGTTGGTCACAACAAGTGGGAAAGTAAATTCCCAACCTCCAAAAAATCTTACTTATAATTCTCCAGCCATAAAAAAGTTTACCTTAGAAAGCACAAGTAAATCAATTACTTTTGTAGTTACTAACTTCTCATTTCACTTTAGTGAGAATCCTCTCTTAGCTCCCTCCAAAGCTAAATCTAACCTTCACAACCACGATCTTCAACCTTCACCACGCTGACATCATCTTTTTTGCAGAGCCCATGACTAAATTTCAATCCTTCCACTCTACTTCTCTTAATCTCTTGGGATTTGACTCCTTCCTCTCAAACTCACATTTATCTTATCCTAGCTCTCTTTGGTGCCTCTTTAGGAGTAGGTATAAGTACAAAATATCTAAAATTGACTTCTCTTCTCAACAGATCTCAGTTAATTGTCTTGACACCCCCACAAACTCTCTAAGTACCATGACAGGAATCTACGAGTCTACTAACTACAAAATCCAAAGACAATAATGGGAGCTCCTAGTCCTATTGGAGACTTCAACGCAATCCTCTTAACTAATGAAAAATGCAATCTCAGACGTCCTTCCCCAACATCAGTGAGAGAATTTAGTGAAATGGTGCTGACTGCAAGCCTCAAAGGCTTAGGCTTCTTAGGAAAAAATTTTACATGGGCAAACAATAGAGATGGGAATGCTTATGTGGCTGCTAGGCTGGGCAAAGCTCTTGCTAACTCTTTGTGGCTTGATTAATTTAAACACCCAACAGTCACTCGCTTGCCAAGGTTATGTTCATACCACAGTTCTTTGTTGCTTTCTCATAAAACTGTTATTTCACACTTTACCATTCATTTCAAATTTGATGAAATATGGATTGCCCATGATTCTTTTATGGGGGTGGTGGCAAGGAGTTGGGCTTCTCCAGTAGAGGGTACTCCTCAATATGTTTTAGCCCAAAAGCTCAAAATTTGTAAGGCCAAAGTAAAGATTTGTAACAAAGAAGTTTTTGGTCTCTTAAAGTCCAACATTCTGATGTAGAGAATCAGGTTCTTCAATGTCAATCTAAGCTAGATTCCTCCTCATCTAAGCTATCTCAGTCAGCTCTTAACTTAGCAAAAGCCAAACACCATAACTGGCTTAATGCAAAAGCCACTCATGGGAAGCAAAAAAAAAAAAAAAAACCAAAGTCAACTCACTGCAAAGTGGAGACAGGAATACTAGGTTCTTTCATCTGTCGGCCAAGAGAAGGGGATGCTTTAACCGCATTGACTCTATCACGACAAAGGGTTCTCTACTTGAAGACTCGGAGCAAATTAGAGACCATGTTGTAGAGTTCTACTCTAACCTATGAAAATCCCTTCCTGAAAGTCAAGATGATGAGTTCTTCAATTTAAAGGGGCCTTCTGTTTCAGAGCGACAAAATGTCTTTCTTGCAGTAGTCTCGTCTCCCTCTGAGATTAAAGAAGCAGTTCACCAGGGCCAAATGGGTTTTCAGGCATCGCTGAGAAGGATGTTCTGGCAGCAACCGCCCCCTTTTTTCATTAATGGTCATCTCCTTAGAGCTTTAAACTCTTACTTCCTTGCTCTCATCCCCAAGTCCAGCTCCCCAAAGACGTTCTCTGACTACCGGCCAATTAGTTTACTGAACTTCACCTATAAAATAACTTCAAAAATTATGGCCAAAAGACTAGCTTCAATCCTGCCCAACCTCATTTCAAACCATCAAGCTGCTTTTGCGAGGGGTAAATCTATTCATGAACACTCTACATTAGCCAATGATCTCTTCCAAAATCTAAACTCCAAAGTAAGCGGGGCATCTTTTCGCATAAAGTTGGACATTTCAAAGGCCTTTAATAAACTCCAGTGGAGCTTCCTCTTCAAGGATCTTCATTTTTTCAAATTCTCCCCCACCCCCCTTTTTCGGGTAAATATGATTAGAGAACCCATCTCCATTGCTAAAGGATCTGTGCTTATCAACAAAAGTCCATGTGGGCTCTTCAAATCTTCTTGCGGCTTGCGTTAAGGGAACCCTCTATCTTCGTATCTTTTTATCGATCTTACTGAAAGAAACTCTTAGTTTGAGATTGGAGGCTTTGAAAAAGGAGAGCCTCATCCACCCGATCTCCCCAGTTCGTTCGACTCCTTGCTACTTGCTTTATGCGAATGACATTCTATTACTTATCAAGGCCTTCAAAAAGAGCCTTGGCTCCATCAATAGCATTCTTGCTACATATCAAGATCTTTCAGGCCAATGTTTCAACCTCCAAAAAAGTAATATGATCGTGGGTAAGTGTAGTGTGCAAAGACACCGTATGATAAGCTCCCTTCTTGGAATCCCTGAAGCTTTCTTTAACTTGATCTACCATGGAATTCCTTTATTCTTTGGTAGCCCAGAAAATGGGCATTTCTCTAAGCTAATGGACCATTTGCGTGCCAAACTAATAGGCTGGAAAATGAAGACCCTTTCTTGTGCCGGAAGATTGATTCTGGTCAAGCATGTTTTGTCTACTATTCCTATCCATATCTCTCTCTCCATTCCTACTCCAAAGAAAACTTGCCTTCTTGTAGAAAAACTAATGCAAAACTTTCTTTGGTCAGCAGAAGAAACCAAGTCTGGAAGTAATTTTGTTCATTGGGATAAGGTTTGCCTCCCCAAAATAGAAGGCAGGTTGGGCATTAGAAGAGTGAAAGATGTTAATGTTGCATGCATGCTTAAATTAGGTTGGGCTGCTGTCTGTTTGTCACTACTTCATCCCTATAGGCTTCTTGGTTTAGTTATCCTTATTTCAAAAACTCGACTCCTTGGAACTTGGGCACCCCAAAGACAGGTTCTTGCATTTGGAAGCGAATTAGGGCATTCTCTCCAATCCTTCAAGATGGTAGCAAATGGAAGGCAGGTAATGGTCAGTTTCTCGCATGATAGATGGGTTGATCATGGTCCTATCGCAAATCTTTTCTCGAACTTTGATTTCTTGCATTTTCCTAAGGTCTCTGCCATCATAGAGGAAGTCAGATGGAGAATCCCGGATTCTATTCCGTAAGTCCTCTAAGTTTATATGAAATGTGTCAACTCAATTCTGATAGTTTCCAATTCAGTTGATCTTCTGACCTGGCTGGATGGTGAGTTCTCTCTCTCAAAAGCTTGGAGTCTCGTCCACCGTAGGCTCCAAGGACCGTATGGTCAGACTTGGTTTGGAACTCTTGGATTCATCCCAGAATAGCATGCATGATCTGGCACCTTATGCATAGAAAGACCTCGACTGACGCTTGGGTCAAATCAAAAGGCCTGCTCCTAGCTTCAACATGCTCACTCTGTACATCTCAAGAGAAAACTAATACTCATCTATTTTTTTAATGCTCTTTTGCCAATCTCTTGTGGTCTTGGCTTCTCTATGCAGTTGCGTCTCCGCAGGCGATCTCTTCGTCTCCGGGGGTAATTTGGAAGGTTCTTTTTTTCGGCAGAAATGAGAATGGAAGAAACCAAGCAGTTGTTATCTTCTTCCACATCATCTTTATCATCTGGGAAATGAGAAACAACTTCAAATCCAATAACTCTAAGCTTTCGTTTCCTAGAGCAAAAGGCCTCTTCGCAGATCGTCTACTGAAAACTTTCAACACTCTCCTGAATCAAGCTCGCAAGCTCATAAGTCAACTTTCTAAAAAGAGCATATCCCATTGTTTAGAAGTAGTTGCTAGCCTATTCTCGGCTTTTCTTGTATTCTTATCTCTTCGCGTGGGGGCTTTGCCCTTGTTTCGGTGGCTTTAGCCCATATTCCTTTTTTCTTTTAATACAATTTACCTTAAGAAAAAAAAAGTTCGGGAAATTCATTAGTGGAAGAAGTCTAGGACCAAATGGCTGAAGAAGGGAAATCCTAATACAAGAATCTTCCATTTGTTCGTGAATGATAAAGATGCAGTAAAGGCCATTAACAAATTAAACCAATTATAAAGGTGAGGTTTTTTACAATCCTATTGAAATTAAGGAATGTATTGTGAACCATTTTTCTGAAGCTTTTGAATTACACCCTTCCTCCCATTCTCCTTTCCTCTTCACATTATTTCCAAAGACGATTTTGATAGGTCAAAATACATCACTTTCAACTATTCTTAATTACAAAGAGGTTAACAAGGCAGATTTCTTCTCAAAGATGGATAGTTCTTTGGGTCCAAATGGTTGCTCTAGATCTATTTTTTTTTTAATTGCCTATTAGGATATTGTAAGGCATTCCATCATTGCTGCCATCACAAACTTCTTTTTATTTCAAACACTCCTGAAGGTCTCTAATGTCTTCTTTCTAGCTTTCATTCCCAAGAAAGCAAGGTTGGACTCATTTTTAGACTTTAGACCTATTAGCTTGCTAAAGCTCTCCTTCAAAAATATCACCGAAATTCTAGCTACCTTCTTAGCCTCTATCCTCCCAATTATCATTTCCCCATTCTAAGCTGCCTTCATAAAGAATGGATCCATCATTGAGCGCATTGCCCTTGCAAATGAGCTTGCAAAAGACTGAAGTCGATGATGGTTGGGGGTTCAATTTGTTTAAAGTTGGAAAAATCTGAAACTATTGATAAACTGAATGGGTAGTTCCTCTTCCAAGCTTTAAAGAACTAAGGTTTCTAAAATATTTGGTTACACCTTACCAAAAAAAAAAATGCTTATGCTCTTCAAGGGGATCAATTATAGTTAAAAGAGAATCATATAACTTCTTTGCCCCCAAAGTGTGAGTTGAGACAAGGGATCCTTTCTCTCTTCTCTTTTCATCGTGGCCGAAGACATTTTAAGTCTAAATTTCATGCATCTTATAAATATTCAAAAAGAGATCTCAATTCATAAATATAATTATACCATTCCTATATGTTACATGTTTTTTGCACACGATGCTCTTCTCCCATTTGTTTAGGTTAGAGGCGGAGTTAGGAGGAGCAGTGGTCAAATCAAGAATAAAATGAAAAGGATAAGGATAGAGGGGAAAAACATAAAAAGACAAGATTCTATTCCTCACCACGTAATCTAAGTTAGGGAGAGTAGAAAAAATTGGCATAAAGTGGGGTAAACCCCCTATTTTATGTCACATCAAGAGTTTACTCTCCCTTCCCCCTTTTACCATCCAAACACCTATTAAGTAAAACTTTTTGTCACATCAATTTTATTCTTCTTTCACTTTTCCCAACCGAATAATCTTAATTAAAACTTCATATCACATCAATCAATTCTTTATTTTCTTCTTCTATTCTACTCTTACTAAACAAACAAGCTCGCATAATCCAAAAGGTTAAAGGCACTAAAGGCCGTTCTACTTTCTTATTAAAAAGCTTCAGGCAAGTATGATAATATGTCCTAAATTAAGATCTTTCTTAGATGCAGAGCGAAAGCCAAGAAATTCTAAACATCTAGTATTGTATCTTCCCCTCTAAATATCTTATGCCCGTGCTTTGAAGGAGCCCCCTACTTGATTCTTGTCAAAGGAGCTCTCGGGGTGGACTAGCAAAATCCTTTCTTTTGCTGTAAGATTCATCCTTGTTAATCATATATGATGTAGCATCAAATCCACTTTCTCATGATTCTTCTGCTCCTCAAAAGCTTCAAGGGAGCAATGGAAAAGATCTTTCGTAATTCCCTTTAGTCAGCAAGTAAGCACAAGCTAAACGCAATCCAATTGGAAGGAATTTTGTCTGTCTGTCCAAATCCGAAGGAGGCCTTGGTCTTAGAAAGACCTCGGGCTTATTGATGCATATCTTCTCAATCTTGACAACTACTTACTCTAAAAGCTTAAACTTATAGAAAACGATGTAACAATATATATCACAACACCCCTTGTACATGCAGGCTCCATACCTAAATACACACACAACACCCACTGTGGGAGAATACAAGGCAACAAGGCACGATACAACCCCCAAGACTCGAACACTTGACCTCCCACTCTAATACCATATTGACAACCATTTACTCTAAAAGTTTAAGCTGATAGAAAACGGTATAACAATGTACATCACAACACTCCAGTTGGGTTGGAAAGCGATGCATTCTTCAAATCTATGCACAATTTGGTTCAAATCATGGTACCTTTGCAATTTGTTTATCTTCAACTCCATCTAATGGCTCCCACATATGGAAGAAATCAAAGCTCCATATATAACTTCAGTTGAGATGGACAACTGGTTGTTTGTTTGCTCAATTGCTAAAATCTTTCCCTTTATATATACCTCAATCTAGTTGCCTTAGTTAGCTCATATATTATGGATAGGGCCTGGGTTTTCTCAGACAATTATGGAAATCTCAACATTTCTACAAGGGTCAATATCCAACCTTTCCATCTTTCTTCATATCCAAACCAGCTTATATGGTGTGAATTTAACTACATCGAGTTGTCACTGAAAGATGCTTGAAATGCAGCCATGAAAAGAGATCGTCACCAACATTAATTGGTCCTCCATGATTTGAAGCAACATTCTCCTTCCGAAAGTTGCTTGTTTTAACTAGAAGTTGTTTTATGGTAAGCTTCCTAGTTCTAGTTGAGCTCAAACGCGAAGTGTTCAGTTAGCCTCAGCTTGCCTCTTGTGCTTCAAAGGACTTAGATCATGGCCCTCGTCTTCTTATCCAATGCACATCTGCTATAACAATTTGGAACCGCATTCTTCATATCGGCTACGTAATTGCTCTAACCTGCAAGTTCCAGTATTTTGAGAAGCCTTTAGCTGAGGCGGATGGTACTGTTAAAGATATCTAAACTACCTTGATGTATCTATTTTTTTATAGTTCTATGGTGTTTTTCTTAGGGCATGTTTTGGTATGTAGTCTTTTGGGGTGTTTTTTTCTCACTAAACCCTTGTATGCTCCCTCTTTAATGACATTCTTTTGACACTTAGCAAAAAAACCTCATTTAAAATCACTTTACCAAATGAAAATATAGATAATAAAAAAAAGTTTACTTCTCCTTTACACAGCAATTACTTTTCTCACTGATTTGACATTTATTTTATATAACATTCTTAGCAAATTATTCATACATTGTCGACTGCTGATGTGGAACTTTACACAACCATTATCTTTCCCACTAATTTGATATTTGTTGTGCATTACATTCTGATACACGGTTGATTGCTGATGTGGAAATCTCGAACCGTTTATTTAGACTTGGTACTGAATTGTATTCAGTTTAGACAGTACTACAATTCTAAAATAAAGGTCTATCAGTAGAAGTAAGTAAGCCTTAGACACTACGGACTAGACTCATGTCAATGCAACCACGATACTTAGTGGGCTAGTTATAATCTGAAATCAACTTGGCATATTCATGAATCACATGATAAACTTTGAAATTAGCTTTTGGCATCAAGTAACACATCTTTCTGGGCATAGCAGCCCATGGAACTAAATCTATTATTCTCTTGGGATTTTCAATTCAAATTGTTTATTACTTTATGATTGTTTATACAACATTCGCAATTGAATCTGTTGTTTTTAGACCAACCCCCCGCCCCCCCCCCCAACACACCCCACCCCCCCCTAAATCCAACTATGTCATGTCAAATATTTTTTATGATCTGCTCAAACATTATGATTCTCAGTGGTTTTGTTAATAAGTGGCCAGTTGACAGTAGTTAGGTCGGAACTGAAATCTCCTTTACTCGGGCTTGAACTTTATTTCTTTTTTTTCTTTTTTTTTTGGTACTCTAGCCAAGGAGGCTGGGACCAAAGAGAGAACACGCATACACGTGGCAAGACACAGCCCACTCAAGTGGGAAAGGAGCCTGCACACACGGGAAAAGGTGAGGTACCGAGGGTTCGAACCCTGTGACCCAGGTGAGAACTATCGCTCCTTACCACTCGGGTAATTAAGGAGTTGTTCTCAGGTGAGAACTGGGCTTGAATTAAATGATACTTAATGCCAGTGTCCTGTTTTTCAACATTGAGAGATCAAATCTTCGCACGTGAGAAGTCTCATATGTTGTCAATGTGGAACTGTCACTTCTTTGTATGGTTATGACCAAATTGTTTGGCATGCACAAGCTGCCAATACAGTGTATTCATATGATAAAGACTTACATCATATTTAATAGCCTGAAGTGATCCTTAGACTAACAGCATTTCACTGAGGGGGGTCTTTTTTTTTTTTTTTTTTTTGGTAAAGAGCATTTCACTGAGTTAATATTAATATTCAAGGTAAATTACAGACTATTCTTAGACATGATGTCTAAAAGAAAATATTACGAATGTTGGATGTTTCATAATGAAAATGAATTTGTGATGGATCAGGATTAAATTAGATTGGAATTATAATATGATTATGATATCTTAATTGATAAGAATTAGGTTAGCTCAGAATTGTGGTGTGATTAGGTGATCTTTATTGTACACATAAATATCAAGTGATTCTCAATAAAAAATAACACACAGAATTTGATAAAGATGTAGTACGTACCCAATTTTCTGCGGTGTCTACTTTTGTGATTTCTTCATTCTCCTCGTTATTTCAATAGAATGGAGATGGTGACGCCTTCAAAAGAATTGTTTCAAGATTGAAGATACTTTTCTGGTGTTGATTTTAGCTTGAAGGTAAAGAATTGTTTACCGAGAGACCAACCAGTCGGATGGTTGTTATTTGAACTTGAAGTCAATTATTTTCAAAGTTACTGAGAAAACAACCAATAGGATGGTTGTTATTTGCATATGAAAAGAGACTCCAATAGCTTCTATTTGAACTACGATCTATGAATAGATGGTCGATGCTTTTTCTACCCTCATCGCATAATCTTCAAGCTCTTGAATGAGAGATCCCTTGGAACCTTGTCAACTAATTATATTCTGCTCGTTGTAGAGATTTATGCCAAATATAATATATTAAAGATAAGGATTTTGGATTCAGTTTTGACCGCATTCCTTTTAATTTTTACTTTTTATTTAGCATTTGTAAAAAGCTAGCTAAAAACGTACTGTCACAATAATACTTTTTATTTAGCATTTGTAAAAAGCTAGCTAAAAACGTACTGTCACAATAATATTATGTGGCTAGGGTGTTTTTTTAATTAAAAATTATAAATAGGTATCGTGTGGTGTAGTGGTTAGGTTGGTTTAATTTAAAACCTAGAAATAATGAGTTGAAATCAATAGGTGGTGAGATTTGAACTCATGACCTCTTGCTCTTTTAAATAACTAACCTAACCACTACAACACTCAATACTTATTTGTATTTATTTATAAAAAGAATGTGAAAACCAATTAGATGGAGTATGGACCCGTATTTATTTATAAAAAGAATGTGAAAACCAATTAGATGGAGTATGGACCCTAGCCACTTGGTCATCCTCGTGAAGGGTTATTGTACATGGGAGGATGGATTATACATAGGGGTGAAAGTGGGCCGGGCCATCCACGGGCCGTTATAGGCTCAGCCCGAGCTCGGCTCAAAAGACAAAAGAGCCGAGCTGGGGCCTAGTAGGAGGCACGTTTGCTTAAACGGGCCGAGCTCGGGCTTGATGAAGCCCGACTCGTAAGCCCTAGGGCCTATATATGTTAATACATATTTTATAAATATGTGTGTGTGTGTGTCTGTGTGTACACTATACAGTATATAATACATATATGATATAACATAATCCATAAATCCTAAACCTTAGTTTTAATCAAATATAAATAATCCCTAAACCCTAAACACTAAACTCTAAGCACTAAATAATCCATAAACCCTAAACCTAAGCACTAAACCTTAAACCCTTTTAATCCAATATAAATAATCCCTAAACCCTAAGCACTAAATAATCTATGAACTCTAAACCCTAAATCTAAGCACTAAATAATCCATAAACCCTAAACCCTAAACCTTTATTTTATGATGCTAGCCGAATACTTTATTTTATTCTATGATGCTATTGGAGTTTAATTTGATTTGTATTATTGTTGGAGTTTGATAATGCTCATCTGCATTAACATTGAACTATTATGGAGTGTTGGAACTGGGCTCCCTTTGTTTTTATGGAGTCTTTCTTATTTTAGTTAATTTTATTGCTACAATCCAAATTATGGGAATGGGAATATTAGATGAATGCATGCATTTGACCATTTTTTGTTCTGATTTGCATATGCAGATTTCTTTGAATTCCTATAGGATTTTTTTTTTCCTGAAAATACTTTCTTTCAGCTAGTGTTATATCTTTATAAAACGGGCCGGGCTCACAAGCCGAGCTTAGGACCTCAATCGAGCTGAGCTCAAAGGGCCTCATAACTTAAAAAGAGCCAAGCCCGAGCCAGGGTTTTTGAGGCCCTCTCGAACTTGGGCCGTTCTAGGGCCTACTGAAAAATAGTAGGGCCGAGCCTAGGGCCTCTTAAAGCCCGGCTCGGCCCGGCCCACTTTCATCCCTAATTATACATCAGTTTGGAACCAATCCCAGAATTTTCAGATGGGGTTTGGTTAAGTTGGCCGTGACCAAACAATCGTACCTAAATCTCAAGAAATTGAAATGCTTTAGTAATATGTCATAACGCTCAAGATGCTTGAAATGACTAATTAATGCATTCTAATTTCTAAAGCTTAACATTTAGCAAAGCATGACATGACTTATTTACATTCCAGAAATAAGAATGTGTAATTATTGAAATGGCTCACAATGACAAAAACGACTTTCACACAACCTAAAAATGGCCCATATACTTTCTGTTTTTACTAAATCCCACATTGACTATAAAGAGAAAATGGACAGAAAGGTATTTGTTATTTGCCCATTATAACCAACCATTATAAGTTTCACTGTCCAAATGGGGACGTTTAAGTAAAAATCAGAATATAGGGGCCCTCTTTTAGGTTGTCTAAAGATTCAGGGGCCTTTGTGCCAAAATCTATAATATATGGAATAAGTGTGGATGTATGAGAAGTACTTTAAGTTCCATACCTTGCATCAATGTAGAGCATGATCGATTAAAATTCCTTTTTTTTTTACTATATGTGGCAGAACAATAGTTTACATCAATAATTGTGGTTTTCAACTATGCTTGAAATGCTTTTTGTAATATTCATTACGTTTTTAATTTTTAATAATGTTTTTGGGACATTTTCCTGATGATACTCCAAGAAAAGGTAAATATTAAAAAATCCCGAAAATCTCTTATGAACAGGTTTTTTTTTTTTAAATAAACAAGATTTTACTGGAAAAATATCAAAATTTGGTCATTCCTCGCGAAAGGTCCTTGCAGATTGTACAGCACAGACTCGGTCTTCCCGCCACTATTTTATTTATTTTTGTATTTTATTCCTGAGCGACGATAGCGTCGAAAAAGGATTGCGTCGCCCCACGTCTTCTTCTTTCTCGTCTCCTTCCTATTTCTCGATAGCCCTCATTCCATTTCTCACCCAACCCTACAGGTTTTTCACTGTTCATATAGGTGGAAAAGCTGCAAATATTAGTGGTGGAAAAGCTGCGAATATAGGTTTACCACTATTTATATCGGTGGAAAAGCTGCAAATATAGGTTTACCCTCCCAAACAGACTTTCTCTCTCGTTTTCTCATGGATGTATTCATGGGTTGAGGGTAAGCGCGCTCTACATGATGATGTATGAGCATAAGATTGTCATTGGAACCATTTTTGTTTTTTGTCTCTTTCACTTTTCAAGATAAATCTTGATAATATAAAAAGAAGAAAAAAAGAAACTATGTGTCTATCAGTAGTAATTTTTTTATAAAGCATATGATACTACTTTTCCAAGATGATTGAGAGAAAACGGGGTGGCCGGGGAGATAGAGAAATAGGTCGGAGAATAGGAAAAAATAAGAGGAAGAATAAACAAAAGGAGTCTTTTTTTTAAAAAAAATTGCGTAAAGCGACGCTAGCATTGCTCCTATCAAACACGAGACGCTAGCGTTGCACCCTTCATCATTAAAATAAAAAATAAATAAATAAATGAATAAAAAAAAAAACGTATGAGGTACTGACCGACCTCGTTTGTGCTGTACAATATGTGTGGACACCTCACAAGAAATGGCCAAATTTCGGGATTTTTCCAGTTAATCCTCTTAAATGGAACTAATGACATTGGTATTAAAGTGAGTGCAGATGACTATTGGATGATCAATTAAAAGTGAACAGAGTTACATGTAATTGGAGAGGGGCAATTCAGTTCTGAGGATATAAGCCATTAACTTGTCTGTTTGTTAAGGATCTAGGACTTTGTTTACACAAGTGGAAGGGCAATTCACCAAAAAGTGCCTAAGTGATAAAACCCAGACCACTCAATCAGAGGTCGGCAAATAAATGGTTACTAGAGAGAGAGAGAGAGAGAGAGAGAGAGAGAGAGTTAGATTTTTTTTTAATGTTTTAATTGGATGGGCCAAAAATGGTGGGGGCACAACTTGGCTCCAGGCTCACATTATTCCTCTTGTTGATGGAGATTTTTTTTTTTTTTTTTTTTTTTGGTATAACTTGTTGAGGAGATTGATGAGTCCTAGAGTCTCAATTGAAAGGAACAACGAGGATTCGAGAGACTGACACAGGACATGTTCTACTGTAGGTGAAAGGAGCTTCAGATAGCAATAGGATTTCGAATCTACAATGCCCCCATCAAAGATATGTCTTCGGAATCGCAAAAAAAAAAATTCATTCCTTGATGTTTTGACTTGCTGAGAAGCACTGCCATCAAATGAATGAAAAAACGATTCTTCAGAATATTTAAAAAAAAAAAAAAAAAAAAAAAAAAAAACCGATTCTTCAGAATATTTAAAAAAACACTCCGCAATTTCCGAAGAAAGGTGGTTACACAAATATGTCTTTAGGTAAAAATGATCACCCAGCCATCATCTTCGTAAATTATAAAAGCCTACATCAAATTACATTTCCACCTTAAATCCTCCACCTCTCATCTGGTTATAGTCTTGTTGGCGAGAGCTAACTTTTGCTTTAAGGGGACAACTTTACCGGAATTTATGACTAGAATTTGAGAGGTTGGAGTTTTTTAAACATGATGTGACATCTTGTCCCTGGCATTTGAAATGTTGTATTTTTTTCATTAGAGTTTTATATTCCAACCACCCAAAAAGCCTTTTTGAATTCTTGGAATTCCACTCTCTATGCTATTTGTTGGGATTTCAAATCCTCCACCAAAAAGAGGGATTTGGAATTCCACCTAAGGGGAGAACTTTTAGAGAATTTGAAATTCTCCCAGACATGAATTTTTGGAATTCTGATAAAGAAATGAGCTTTAAGTTTCTAGGACTTTAATACAAAGTAGGCAAACGGGCCTTGGAAAAATTACAGCAGGAAGAAGACGAATTTTGGGCTCAATTTGGGCTGTATTTTTAGGTTGTGGGCTAGACATGGACCTAATGCTAAGGCCCTGTAGTTAAATGGACAGGGAGTGACCCAAGTATACCACTTAATGGCTGGAACTGATATATTTAACACAAAGGGGTTTCTGTTATATTATCTTTATGATGCAAATGGGTCTGGTTTGGCCTGGATATGAGGCTTGATAACTAAATGGGTTGAGGTTGGACGAGCTTTGGCCTGGTGTGACCCATGATCCATGAGCCCTCCTACTTCACCTTTTGTTTTTATGACTGACACTTAGTCCAGCTGGCCCACCTAGCATGGTGGGAAGCTCCTCCATGTGAAGGTTGATATGTTTACAGACAGGCTAAAAGTAAAGGATTAAATGTGAGATTCCACTGGAATTCTAAGACCCCATAAATCACTCTACTTAAAAAAGAAATAATAATCCGCCAATAATAAATAAAGTATTTATTGTCACATCCAAACCTCCATCTTTGAACCGTTCACTCCTGGCCCCTTTAATTTTTCATTTTTATTTTCCTTTTTTTTTGGTAAAAGCTCTTTATTTTGATTACTAGAAATTTAATACCTTCAATAAGATAGTCCTCTAAATCCTACTTGTTTGATTGGTAATTGAATTCCTACGAATTGTAGTGCTTATTTGTGCAATGAGGATTTATATATATGTGTGTGTATGTGTGTGTGTGTGTGTGTGTGTGTGATCGGTAGATTTTTGTTTTAGAGAGAGAGAGAGAGAGTGGAACATTGCATTCATATCTCTCACATAGGAAATTATAATCCTCTTTATGTATGAAAATTAGCTCACTTTTTCTTTTTTCTGAAAAAAAAAAGTGTAATATATTTCCTCCTATATGTGATAGAGAATTCATGTGTTGTGTGCTAGCTGTTTGATTCCTTCCCTCCTCCAAGGTTTTCTGGTCTTCTACAGCATCAGCTGCCTCTGAGTTAGTATGTTGTGATTGTTTTTGTTGATGTGGCTGCTGTGCTTGTCCAGGGTTTGTGGGTTTTTTCTTTTCTTTTCTTTTCTTTTCTTTTATTTTCTTTTCTTTTCAAGTAACCTTATGCCTCAGCATAGTAGGTCACATTATTTGGCTGTGATTAAAATTATTCATTCTATATATATAGAGGATTTCTTCTTTTAGGGGTTGTACTTAAAATGCCAGTGATAGGTGAGGATAATTGAGAAGGCAACAACCTCTCCCCACTTTAAGTGGAGGTTTCCTAAATTTTACTCTATCAGCGGAGCTGTTCCGATTATAAAAGTATCATATGCTCAATATAGTGGGACCAACTCCTATCGCGATAAAATTTGGATTCAACCCATCAAAGGAAAAGACTTTCATTTTTAATGGTTCGGATTCTCATTAGATTGCCTCAAGGTAGAGTTCGACTTCCCTCATTACTTTGAATGAAGTCATGAACCATCAAAGATCAGTAACACCCCACCCCACCCCACCTATCTTCAATACGACGTTGCTAAATATCAATGTCCAAGCCAAGACCATTCAATTATCAACCCTAAACATTCTATCGCAGTCAGTCCACGGTCCTGAAAGTAGTAAAGTCTACACGCTCAGCCAATTTGTAGGTACATGAACCCGTGTTAAATAACAAGCCATCCCCTGTTCGACTATCAAGCCAAAAAGTTGGACCTGTTCTAGCCCACAAGCCTAAAAATAATGAAGGCCAGGCTTAGGTTACCATCGGTTAGAGATGTTGCATGGCACAGCCACCTTGCGGCCCGACTAGGGATGTCAAATAGGCCAGGCCTGGCCGAACCAGTCAACGGCACGGCCCGTGTCGCCGAGGATGCTGGGCCCGTTGGCCCGTTTGGCCCGCATCCGTCAAGCCCGCCTGGCACGTGGGCTGGAGGCACCAGCCCGCCAGGCCCACTGGGATAGGCCCGCCAGCCCGCCGGCAGACCGCCCCACCTGCCAACCCACTAGGCCCGCCCAAGTCCCCTTCTTTTGGAAAACCAAGTCCATTTTACCCCTCCCAACGGCTATAAAACGGTAAATGTGATTGTCAATTCTCAATAAATGCCACATGCTCTGTTGATAAGTCCTCATCATGTGAAATGAAATACTAACGTTAGATTATAGTGTTCATGAACAAAGCTTAATGACGGCTTGATTAGTAAGGTCCTGTTTGTTTGATCCATGATGTGAGGTCTAAAGAAAAGTTAAAAAAGGTATAAAGAAAAGATATAAATATGCGAACCTCACTTTCATATAATTTGAGTTTCCAGGATGATAGCTAGGTAATCTATTTGATGGTTATTCCTAAATCTTCACTTAGGGAATGTTTGTTTGCAAAGAATAATACAAAAGAATTGAGAAAAGACAAGGTGAATACGCAAAAATACCATCAAATAACCTCTTCTTTAATTAAAATTGAATACCCAGTCATCACATTAATAATTCAAATCTTAGAAAACTCAGATGTGTCATCTACATCTCCACCATAAATCCTTAACCCCTCAACTCATATCATTCACGCAATCACCTATGTAATAATCATTCTATGGAGCTCATTTGAACATGAATTTTTTTTCTAATATAAATTTAGGTGAGAGAATAAGGTTTTTTAAAAGGATTTTTTGTTGAACTAATATTAATTATCTGAACATGAGTAGGTAGAGTTAGTTGCACATGATAATACATGGAAATTCATGGTCAAATGAGCTCCATGAAGTATTGTTAAAGAGCTGAAGGGTAATGGATATCAGGTGCAGGGTCGAGGATAGAAGATGAAGTGTAGATAAGACCTTGGCTTTTATGAGACTTGAATTATGGTTATTCATTCCCCATCTTTCCTTACTATATTTTCATTGAAGAAAAAGTTGTTTGATGTTCATTTTTGGATATTCACATTTGATTTGTCGCATTTAAGAAATACAATGTCTTAGGATTTTCCTAGGAATTCAATTGCATCAAACAAATCAGCTCAAAGCATATCTATCAAGCATACAAGTATAGCTCTCGTAATGGGAGTATGATCTCAACTTTGCATTCTTAGTAGATGGCTATAGACGTTTTCTAATCTAGATCATTAGTCTAAGACACGCCAAATAGCCTCCTCATTTGTAATTTTTTGCCAATGATGCTATTAGGGTTGTTTGTAGCAAATGAAACAAATATGTAGGCTTATCTGATTAACTGAGATCAACTTTAAGAGTTATATCATTAAACGGTCCCAGCATTGATTGCTCAGAGCATAAAATAAATGATCACGAGCCATAGAGAAATGTGGACCCAATTTATCTTTTCCTGTGCAGAAGATGACATAGAAGACCACATATAATATGATACCTGTTATGGATAGTAGAAACTTCAATCGATGCAACCTGTTTTACTCTTTTTCTATTTTAACCTATAGCAAACAAAAAGGCTATCGATTTACTATATTGATTTTGTTTTTTTACCCCAGTTTACGGGCTGCAATCCCACCAGTCCTTTTGATCTTACTTAAAAAAGCTAGATAAGCCGTTGCTTAGTGAATAACTTGTCACTGTTAGAACTAGTTCTGAATATTTATTTTTAAAGTATTATAATAAAACAAATAGGCCCTTGATAAGGGCTACATTTAGACCATAAGATTAAAAAAAAAAAAAAAAAACAAACAAACAAAAGGAAAAAAAAATTGAAAGAGGCCCGTCTGGCCCACTGGCCCGGCTCGCTCCAGCCCCGCCCATGACGGCCCGTGCCAGGGTTTTTCCCTGGTGGCCCGGCCCAGCCCGTTTGACATCCCTAGGCCCTACCGTGCCCTGGGATGTCAGCCGAGCACATAACGGCACGGGCCGTGCTTGACTAGTCCTAGGCCGTATCGTGCCTCCGTGTCTATTGTGCTTTGTCGTATTGGTCTCGTTTGGATATTTCAGCTTAGAAATTTATGGTCTTATATTAAAAAAACTAAAACACTCATTGAGAAGAGTACGGTACACGGATTTAAGTGGTTCGGCCAAATTCGACCTACGCCATTGAGAAAAAAAACTATTTGGGTCTATTCTACTTGAAGGTTTTAATAAGATTACCTTTAAAACCTTTACAATCTTTTTGGAGAATAAAAATATAAAAAAATAAATGGCTTCTATATTTACAAATTAAAATGAAAAAAAAAAAAAGAAAAAGCAATTAGATTTGTAATCCGCTAATGTATTCAGCTGGATCATAATCTTCAATTTCTGTCAACTCTTGCTCTCTCTTGTCAGCCAAATACTAGTCCCATAGACAGACACAGCACTCCACTGTTTCTTCAGCTAAATTTATCGTCTTATCATCCACCACACATCCACATGCATTAAAAGCCTGTTATGATGCTACAGAAGACATTGTAATAGTTAGTAGATCACGAGCCATGGCGGATAATACTGAAAATCTGCTTTCGTATGCTTTCCACCAGGCTAAAATCTCAAAACTAAATGCATCATGCATCTCTAATACACGAGAGTCAAAATACGAGGATAACTCCGTCACAACTAGACTTGAGCTGGAGGCTCTGCCTAATTTGCTATTAAAAAAATCACAAAAAAAAAACTCTACCTAATTGCTGGACTTGTTAAGGACCACACTAGCCCTGTTGTACCAATTTGGTCACAATAAATTAAGAAAGTGTTTGTAATTTTGCCCTTAAGTTTGAAAAAGTAATTAAGTCTAGAGGATTTTATAGGAAATGAACCGTATTTGGCCGTTGCACGAAATAATGAAAAGTATTTCCCACTGCTCGAGGTTGTTCATCCCGCCACATTTTCCTTTTTTTTCATTTTTTTTACAAGGGACGATAGCGTCACCCAAAATAATTATAAGCAACCCTAGAGTCTCTCTTTGCTATGTATACCCTGCCTCGAATCCAACTTTTCCTCATCCGTTTTCCGTCAAACCTTCTCTACTTCCAGCTACTCCACCACCACATAGCTTTTCCGCTTATATGAAAAGTGGAAAACTTGTAGAAATTGGCAGCTTTTCCGCCTATAATAACAGGGGAAAACTTGTATTGGGACCTTATTTTCCGCCTATAATAACAGTGGAAAACTTGTATTGGCAGCTTTTCTAGAAGAAACTTGTCACTAGAGAGATAGAAACCGGTCCCAACTCGAAATACATTTGGAACCCATTAATTAGAAACAGAAATGGAATGTCAGCAAAGTCCATTCGAATAAGGATTTGAAGCCATTAAAGATCATAAACAAAAATCCCAAACAGTTGTTAGATTGTATAAACTCAATCCATCAGTTGATGTGATATATTGATTAATTTCTTTTTTTATCAATAAAATTATGCTTTACTTTCATGAGATGAATGTTATTTTATTATTTCATACACATGACCAATACATAATGACATAATGGTTCATGAGTTGAACCAGGTCCCATTAGTATATTAGATGTAATATATGTACATGGATGAGATCCACACATGGGAGACATACGTCACAAATCTTATACTTAAATATCTTCACAACCAGTAATGAGACTGGGCATCTCATCTGATAAGGTTGCAGCACTTTGATCACTATGAAATAGTGTGATTTGTCTCGATCATCAGAATGTAAGATTCTGAATCATGGTGCTGGTACATTGGATGTATTGAAGGACCATGAGAAGTACCTTATGAAATTCCATCTCAATGATAAGGTTCGCTCTCATAATTTCCTAGTAATAGGCTCTCAATCCTGAGACATTAATGAACCCAAGTTTTTATCTATTCATTTACTTTGAGTCACCAATGAGTGAGGCTAACTGTAGGTCAACACCTCGATGTCTTGCGTATGTGGTGGTAGGACTGTGGGAACATTGAATGATCAAGATGGAATCTATCTCTATTATCCCCTTATGCTAATTAATGGATTTGTCATTAGTAAGTGCGCACCCATCTCGATTAAGAGTTAATTGGATGGTACTAATGATCATAGTGATTAATTAGGGCTCAAGGATAATAAGATGTGGAACTAAGATTGGAAGAGACAGATTTATTCCAATTGATCCATGGATATTGATAGAGGGGCCTACTTGTGGTAATTGGGAAGTTTAGGGTCTTCATTGTAATTTATTCCTAAGACTGGAGTGCAATTGCATTTATATAGTGGTGTTATTCGCAATTAACTGTGGGCCCGGATTGCACATGAGATGTGGGGTCGCGTGTCCCAGTTGGAGCCAGCTTCCTATGGAATCCCTAATGGTCCCCACGCTGGCCCAAGTTATTAGAAAGATACTAATCCTACTTGAACTCTAAAAGGAATGAATTAGAAAGTTACTATTTCTATTTGGAGTAGGACTTCTAATAGCGGTAATAGTATACTTACTAATTGTTGTGGAAGTGTGACTTCTATTTCAATTAGGAAAAGAGGAGCTTTGAGAGGTTATAAAAGGGGATTAATCCCACTTGGACGTCCATCAGTTTTGGAGTCAAAATGTGCAGCCCTTTTGTGCAATTGTTGCACTTCTCTCTTCCTCTTCTAGTTCCTTTGTGTTTCGAGTTGGGTTTTCTCTTGGAGATTCCACCAATCTTCTTGAGAAGAAATATCTGATTCGGGTCATAGCGTGGAAGGCTAAGAGGTGTTAGAGATTCTGATATAATCTTGTAGAATAGTTATACATTAAAGAAAGTCGTCAACTTCTCCATTAGAGTACAACCGAGCTCCAAAGGTATAATCTGCTTCGTTGCATGTTGTAGATTTTATGGATGCTTATTGGCTGCTTATTTCTATCTTTTAGATAGTTTTATTTACTGTGCATGATCATGAGATTGAGGGTTATACATCCTGCATTAGGTTTTTTGGCCTGATGGATACTTGATCCCTGAGTCAAGTGGGTCAAAAGTTTTGAAAATCTATCCACGATGCCCACCTACTTCCAACAACAACTTCATCATAGTGGATTTGAAATCCCAAACCATTCAAACCACAAACTTTGCTACTCAACTCGAAATGGATTATTGGCAAGGAATACTAAATGCCAACAACCATTTGCTTTGAGAAACTGATTTGAAGCCATTAATAACAAACTACACAACTAGTGTGGGAGAAAAAAGAAGGATAAAACTGAAAAAAAAAATGGGAGCAAATGAGAGTAACTAGGGTTTACGAAGATGCTTTATTTTAACTTGAGCAACGCTAGCGTCGCTAGTCCCAAAGTAATTTTTAAAAAAATGAACCAAGCCTAACGAACTACGTTGGAGCATTCGAAAATACTTTTAATTATTTCGTGCGATGGCCAAATATGGTTCATTTTCCTGTAAAATCTTCTTAAATCCATTTTTTCCATATTATTATTTATTCCTTCAAGAAGAAATTGTACACCATTTAATTTTTACCTAGAATCTAATCCAGCAGCCAAACAAAAATGTCTTTGGAGTATCTAGCCAATATTTACTATATTTTTTCCCATTTTTTTACAAATGTCACTAAGTAAAGCATGATCTCTATATTTTTTTTTTATATTGTAAACTAATTCTAAAAAGAAAGTTTAGAGCTCCATTAGAAGTGGGATAATACACCCCAGACAAAAATAGTGTTGCACTATGATGTGATTTTTAAATCCAATCTTTTAATACTGCAAGTGCACAGTTGTCTTTTTGAGACAATGGCAAGTACAGGTCGAATCCCACAAAGAGCACTACTAAGTTAAAATTTAAAATCTGATTTTTTTTTATCAATGATAATGACAATAGAGTTAAAGAAAAGAAAAACAATAATAAGATTGAGAAAATACTAGATCTAGAGTGCAACAATAAAATATTAGAAAATGCAGATCAGAATACCATAAATCCATTAAGTAGTCCCATCATCATTCTATGCAATAGATAAAATAAATTTGTCCCACAAATTCGTCAAATCAGAAACAAATCAATGTTTCTGATTTGGATAGTTTGTCTATCAAATAGCACAATTTTACACAATTTATTTAAGGCAAAAATCTCCTTCACCTAATAAAATTATGAACTTAACTAAATATCACATATTAATCAAATATAGATTATCAAAGAATTTCAATCTAAGAATAATCTATTAAGAAAACATACATGATTAAAGCATTGTTCAAATAAAAAATTGAATAACATAGGTTGTCAATGACAGAAAGCAGATTTATTATTATAATCAATACACAAGAGACAAAAATATCACATAAATTAACGATGAGAAATACTTAACTTCATCTGACACTCTGATCCAGGGATCTACTCCTCCATTGCAAAAGATGTGATTTTCATTAAGAACTTCATAACAATTACAAATTTCTCTCACACTCTTCTAACCTAGTTCTGGAACAGGGCTCCAGAATACCCACAGATTATTCTTTTCTTTTCTTTTTTTTTTTTTCTAGAGAGAAAAGGTAGAGAGAGAAGAGAAGTAGGGAAGAAAAGATAGAGTATTAGGGACGTCAAAGGGAGGAGTTGATTCCCCCCGTATGCTATATCTTGGTTCCTTTTATTTCTCCGGTTATCTATCAGATGCATTGAATCTGGACACCTTCGCCGCAGATTTGATTTTTCTTCATTGATAAGGTATATCTCTTATCCTCTTTGAATTTGAATGAGGTGGAAGCTTCTGAAAACCTCTAGGTGGCTTGGCTAACTCTTCAAATGGGGTCCCACAAGGGATGTGTAGCAATTGATTATCAACAGTGTGAATTTAATTGCAATCCCGTCTAAAAATGAACATGAAAATCTCCGAGCCCATGACTTTGTCAATATAGCTCTGATTTGTACGTTCTTGGGCTCCACTAATATCTACCTTGAATAAGATTTCCAACAGTATGTAAATTTCATCGATCCGACGGTCGAATTGAAAGTTATGGCCATTTTTTAAGATGAGTTATCTTGAGAAAAACGGGATTAACTTGTAAATTTTGATTTGCAATGGATTCTATCTTTGCACAACTTTCATCTTTGAAATGACATCAGATGTGGATGACTCAAACTCTTCTTCTTTTGTTCCAATCAGAATTGTACTCTTTGAAGTATCCATTGATAATTTCAAATTTGCAACTACTGTGGACCCTGCCATGTAGGACATTTCATCTGCTTGAACAGTGGGCCCTATGAGAAGTCTTCTACTGTATTTAAGACTCTTCACTGACATGATGAGTGGACCTCTCATTTGATTAATTTGCATATGGCTTGTGTGTGTGGTCCACATGGTGAATTCTTCAATTTACTTCAATACAGCAATGCCAGGCCCAGGATAACAATGTGTGCTTGAAAGTGGATTCCGTGACAGAGGCCTGTAATTCTCATTTTCTGCACATTCTAATTCAACACATCAAATACTGAAGAGCCCATATTGAGGTGGGACCCATCCGGACAGAGTTCTACTCCAACTGGGACTCTTCGAAAAAATTTGCAAAACATTCTAAGTTAATGCAGAAAATGTATGAAAAATATGAAAATTCACGTTTCTAGGTGAAAATGCATGAAATGATCAAAATTATATGAATAATGATGCAATTCACTTAATTAGTTCCCTGATTCATCCTAAAATGATACGTAAATGTGCCAAATTTATGAATTCAACACACTCTCAACCAGCATTTTGCTAGTCTCTTATACCTAGGGTTGCAAACGAGACGGTACCGGATCGGAACTATAGTGGACCCAAACCCATTTTTCTAAATAACGATTTTAACTCAAAACCTGTTTTGTTTGTTCGAGACCTAGATCCAGTTCTGGAACAAGGTCCACCTAAAGGATTGAATTTTAGTTCCAAAATCGATTATAATTTCTCTTTATTCTTTATTTTTCTTAAAATTAGCATATCATTCAATTTATAACGGTGCATCAAGTCTACTAGCTCCAATATTATACATAAAAATGTCAAAAAAAAAAAAGCCAATTTTAATGTATAATTTGTGTTATCAAAGGCTCATATTTTGGGTCCTGAGTCTACGAGTCGAAACCTATATAGATCCAGAACCAAACCCATTTACCAATCAGAACGTAAATTATATTCCAGATTCAAACTCGTTTATGAATTGGAATCAAAAATGGATTTCAGAACCGATTTTTTTTTTTTATTCCCGACTTTCGCGTAATCGGAGCCTGTGCCTAACCGGCCGTGTCGTGTCGTGTCGTGTCGTGTCATCGAGGCCCATTTGACATCTCTACGGCATCGGTACGGCATCGTTCCCCATGAGACACATCCCAGTGCCCTTCACCGCAGCCTGGCTGGGGCCCATACTTGAGATTTTGTCGTGACAACCTTTTACACAAGACGCCTTCATTCCACCGTCAGATAGAAAGCAACGTGGCACTCCTCTATTCGTCCCGAGTGACGAAACGAGTCAAAATGGCAGACTCCTGCCATGTGGAGAACCGGGACTCACCACACGACAAGTGTCTCTGCCAAAACCAAAAACAAAATGTGGCCTACGTTTTCCCATGGCCCACACCCCATTCCCACCTCCACACGATCTTCTCCCCTTCACGTGGACCTCGTGGCACATCAGTAATTCCCACCAATTCCAATACAATCTTCCAATAAAAACGCTCTCACTATTCTCTCTCATTCTCTCTCTTGCAATTTGAACTGAAACTCTCTCTCTCTCTCCATTGCTCTTCTTCTGACGTCGGAAAGGAGCCATGGCGGCCGGAATCTCCGCCGCAGCAACCGCTAAAATCACCCGCACCGGCCGGAACCCCTTCCTCGGCCCAAAACCAAAGACCCCCGCCGGCAGCTGCTTCCTCCTCTTCTCATCCCCAAACCAGCGCCGTCCGGCCAGGATCCTCCAGCTGAGAACCCGAACCCTAACCATCTGCTTCCTAACTTCAGACAAATCACAAGACCATCCAGCAGTCGAGAAACCCGAAGAAGAGGAAATCGAACAGCAGCAGCGGCAGATCTCAGCCGTCCGCGTAAACGAGAGGATTGCGAGGAAGAAATCCGAGCGGTTCACGTATCTAGTAGCCGCAGTGATGTCGAGCTTCGGTATCACATCCATGGCCTGCGCTGCCGTTTATTACAGATTTTACTGGCAGATGGAGGTCTTTTCATCTCATCTTCGATCCTTTTGTGTTTGAATGCTGATGGATGTTGAGGACTACAATTTTCTATAGGACTTCGGACTACTGAGATGGCTGGTTTTGTTTGTTTTTACAGGGTGGAGCGGTGCCCGTCTCAGAAATGTTCGGTACCTTTGCATTATCAGTGGGAGCTGCCGTAAGTATGAGCAGGGACTTTTTTGGAAATTGGTGAAAGAACTATATTGCGCCGGGAATCACTAACTTGCGCACTGGGTGGGCTTTGTTTGGTCAGGTTGGGATGGAGTTCTGGGCAAGGTGGGCCCACAAAGCGCTTTGGCACGCGTCACTGTGGCACATGCATGAGGTATTTGATTTTGGTGTTTTTTTTTTTTTTTTTTTTGGTTTGGTTGGTTGGTTTGTTTTTTTAGAAAATTACCCCAAAAAAAAAATTATTGGTCGTCGTTGCACCAAAAAGTCTCATAAATTTTTTTTATATAACTATTAAGACCCTCCGGCCAATTTTCACTCTAGTTGCAATCGCCCTTTTGAGGAAGAAAAATTACCGGAAAAAATCACGGTCTAACAAAAAGGCTCTTATAGTTTATTTGTAATTATGAAAGAATTTTTCATTAATTTTCACTTTTATTTGAGCAATATGGTTTTGTAGCCGGTTTTAATTTAGGTGCACCAAAAATGCCCTTATAGTTCCTATATAAGAATAAAGATTTTGCCGTCAATTTTTAATTTTATTCCTTGCCAACGGAAGTGAAAATTGGCGGGGGGAGAGAAACTATGAGGGCCCTACAACAGGACATATAAGGTGATCGTAATGTGCTAACGTGCGCACTTGATGTACAGTCACACCATCGGCCGAGGGAAGGACCGTTCGAGCTGAACGATGTTTTTGCGATCATCAACGCCGTTCCTGCGATTGGGCTGCTCTCCTATGGATTCTTCAATAAAGGACTGATTCCAGGGCTCTGCTTTGGTGCTGTGAGTCAAATGTTTTTTTGTTTCCATTTCTGCCCCTCTAGAGCCGACTCAATTGACCACAATGCCCTTGATTGGTGGGGGACGCTGGTACTGCTACTAGTGGCTGAGTTGTAGAGATGATGAGGGTATTTTGGTCAATTGATTGGAGATTTTTTCTTGGGGGTTGTTTGGGTGTTGAAAGGGTGTGTTTAATTTTGAATGTATTGTGTGTGGAATGGATTGCAGGGTCTGGGCATCACTGTGTTTGGAATGGCTTACATGTTCGTCCATGATGGGCTCGTCCACCGTCGATTTCCTGTGGGCCCCATTGCCAATGTCCCATATTTTAGGAGAGTGGCAGCTGCACACCAAGTAAGTGGACTGTCTCTTTCAAGTGTTTTATACATGATTGTTGATCTTTTGATGAGCCTAGCACCTAGGGGTGTATATAGATCCGATTAGTACGGATTGGGCCAAATCCGTCACCAATCTGTTACCTACAGATTGAAGGATTTGGAATCCGTCACCAATATGTGGCTGTGAAAAACCGATCCGATCTTTAGAGGACTAGATCGGATCGGATCGGATCGGATTAATCCGTGCAATCCATTCAATCTAATTTTAAAATAAAGATACCAAACATGTTGTAAAAAATCTCATATTTGACCCCTTAAATTTTTTTTTTCTTATTTTATATTTAGACATCTTAACTTATATTTAGACCCCTTAAAAAATTTTTACTTATATTTAATGTCAACAGATCGGATCGGATTGAATCCGCGGATTAAGGGTGAAATCCGTCACCGATCCGTTTGCTGACGGATTATAAGATTTTCAATCCTTCACCGATCCGTTGACCTTCGTATCGGTTAAAAATCCGCGGATCGGATCGAATCGGTTATACGGATTGGCGGATATTTTGTGCACCCCTACACAGCACCTAGTGGAGGGGAGGATTTACACTCTTGAGCGGTTTAGAATTTTAATAGTTAGGATTCACGATTTCTGTATCATCTTATAGAATTTGACCGTTGGGCTTCTGCATTAGGTTAGAATTTGTATTTGCAATGTCAATTCAAATCAAACCTGATTGGGCCTAACTTGTTGCAACGTAATTCGTCAATTCCACCATATCAATCAATCCACCCCAAACTTCACCTGGTAATTCTGGGTTTGATTGGATTCTACACTACAGATGCAGGTTAATGAATAGGTATTACAATGTAGAATCTATACTATTCTTTCTTAAACATGCATAGACTCTGCCCACTACCAGACAAAGTGCTAGTTCCATTACAGGGGTGAATTCTTGTCCCCACTAGCACAGAAAGTGCTAGTTCCATTGCATGGAAGTATTCATGTCCTGGGCACACCCACACCACACACCTGCACCACGCGCTCGCGCACACCCCACACGGGCGCCCCACCCCTCACACGCAACCACCACAACCACACCCACACAATGCACACCACATCCACAAATTTGGATCCTCCAAAAGGTGCACCTAGAGTATTCGTTTACAACTCATTTGACCTTATCAATGAAGTCAACTTTATAGGATAAGTATACATTCAAAAACATTCAAGTGAGAGGTAACTCTGGAACCTATCAGAAGGAGAAAGCATCACAGTTCCTATGAGTGGTAACAATTTGAGTGGCTTATGGGACCCACTTAGCCCAAACCCAGCACGCTCACTAGCCTGTTCATGAGTTTTCACTCACATGATTTTATATATATCTGAATTATACTCACCATATATAATGTAGTTGCAAATTACAATGTGGTAAAAGTAACAATAATTTTATGGGTGGACAAAATGTCAATTTTAGGATAACTTGTCTCATTTATTCAGTCATGTGGTGGAACTGTTTTGAAAGAAGTTGAAATAATATCATGGGCAGGTATTTGGTTTTTTAACACTGTTCTTAATTTGTCATCTATAGATCCATCATTCAGAAAAATTCAATGGAGTGCCATACGGGCTGTTCCTAGGACCAAAGGTGAGTTTTCCCTTTTAAAAGTCTTGTTTTAGCTTCAAAGACATCATCAGGTCCTTGGGTTGTGCTTTGGATTACTGACTTTTAGGTCTGTGTTGTAGGAGCTGGAGGAGGTAGGAGGCATTGGGGAGTTGGAGAAGGAGATAAACAAGAGAATTAAGATGTATAACAGCTCATAAATAATAAGCAGCTTACCCCAAATAGAAAAAGAACACAGCTTATGTTCATATTAGCACTTTTTAACTACAAAAGCTTGATTGTAATGAGTTGTGGATTATAGGAAAGAGAAATGGACAGTAATTTACCATGGTAATTTTCAAATGAGCAAGAAGAGAATGAGTGATTTTTACTGCGATCAATGAATTATGGTGTCCAGATTTCTCATCCATTCTCCTCGCAATTTTGCGTTTCAGAACTGTGGGGTCCACTTTCATGCATGTACGGGTGTGATAAAAATTGGGTCATTTGACCATTTTATCATTTGCTTTTAGTAGATTCACAACTAGACAATTTTTAAGCCTTTTAGAGGGAATGCCTGTTTTTCATTTTCTCTCAGGGATTTCTACATGTAAATTATAGGATTGACTCTTTAATTGATGGCAGAACATGGAAATATTACATGTCGCCCTTAGAGTGCCTCGTACATTCTGCTGGTTTTTTTTTTTTTTTTTTTTGAACAAAGATACCTATATGTCATGATATCACATGAGTCTCATGATATCAAAATATGCTGCTCTCTTTTTTATTTAGAAAGGCACCCACCCTGTAACCCCCATCTTCTGAAAAAATGCAAGCAATTGCAGGTTTGGATGAGGTTAAATAAAGAATTCCCTCTCCCTCATACCTGAAATAAGATAGAAGGAGAAGAAAAGGGGAGTTGAGAGTTGCTGAGTGGGTGTGAGAGGATAAGAATGATCTTTGGTGGGCTTAGGTGGGCCCCATAAGCACTCCATCTAAAGGCTACAATCTTCCAATCTCATGATGGCCATGTGGAATCCAGCAGTCCCATGACTCCCATCTGGTGGGCCTGGACATATCCTAGAAAAATCAAGCTGATTTAGTGATCCTTGTCATCATCATATTGAGGTGCTGCTTCCCACCAAAATAATAATAATAATAATAATGGGCTGCTTCCCTATTCAATGAGGACCATTTACCAGTTTTCAGTTTTTTAACCCATGTGACCAAAATCTGGAATGGAGCTTTAGTATTGTATTTGTGTGGGCTGCTTCTACCGAAACCGATGTTGTAATCCTTTGGTAAACAGCGCCAATCAGGGTCTTAACCCCCTTCTCTCCGACATAAGCAGCGTCTCAGCCTTTGTCGAGGTGGGACTGGTCCCGGTAGAAGTACCGACCATGTCCTACCGAACTCGACCTCACGCTGACGTCCCAGTCCGATCTCGGGTATAGCTGACCCCGGCGCCTTCTCCAGTTCGGCCCCTCTGCCGAGGTGAACACCGGGCTTCCAGTTCCCATTATGAGATGGGACGGGTACTTTGTAGGGAGTCCCTGTCAGGTAGGGCGGCCACCGGCCAAGGATAAGGGCTCGTTCCTATCAACAGATCACATCCACATTTATGTGAGGGATTTGAGGGGAGGTTTGATGGGACAAGCATCCTCACCTACCCCCACTAAAGATCCCAGGTGTGGGCTGATGGGACAAGTATCCTCACCTACCTCCACTATGGAACCTTCCACTCTCCTCTATATATGCCTGCATGAAGAGTCATGAACAGGTACATGCAAGATACAGCCCGCACTGTTACTCTGCTAAAACATCTCTTCTTCTCCACTTCACCCTAGTTCAGTGACTGCACTAACTCAGGCGTCGGAGTGCCTTTGGCTGATAGCAGCCTCGGGCCCTGACTGCTGTTTTCTCTTCCCTTTCAGGTTTCAGATCAGCAGAGATACTTGTTCGAGCTAAACAACCTCTCTGTAAACCCTCATCATCAGTTAAACCTAAGTCCGTAATAATTAGGCACGCACAATTTGGCGCCGTCTGTGGGGACGATCTGAGAATTCCACATTTTCATCCTAACAGCTATGCCTCCTAAGGCTCAGAAGGGAAAGAGCGTTGCTAGACCGTCTGGGTCTAAGCAACCAGAGACATTCCTGCCTCTCATGCCACCTCCACTGGTGATAGATCAGGCAGGAGCGTTGGTGACAAGTTCGCGAAGAGATACCAGGCAAGCACCACCCAACCCTCCTCCGAGGGGAGTGGGAGGAGAACCTGGTATGCGGAGTGTAGGTTCACCCGTTACGGTGACACACTCATCGTCAAGAGGAGCAGCAGCGTCTTCTCGGCGCGATCCTGTATTAGAGCGGGCTCGGACGAATACCTCTCGGGCGGAACGTCCGCGCCTGGAAGTTGTTCTCAACGCGCCGCCTCGAAAGGACGTTCCTCCTCGGGAACGGCCCTTACGAAGTGGGGCTCCTGTGCAGTCTCCTCCTCCTCGGTCTTCTCACGGGGACCACATGGAAGAGGATCACGTCCACCTCGGCGATGAAGGTGACGACGACATGGTCCTGGAGGACGATGTTGAGGCCCAAGCCGAGGCCATCAAGGCCCAAAACCTCATCATCGAAGAGCAAAAAGGGCAGATCCTCCAGCTTCAGCGGCAGCTTGAGACGAAGAGCCAAGTCCAGCCCGAAGCCTCTCACACCCCTCCACCTAAGCAACGAGCTCGTCTAGGTCTCCGGGGTCGACCAGACCTAAGGGATAAGTTAAATGAAAGGCGTGCCCGAGCTCGCGAAGAGGGCTCGAGTAACACTCATGCTAGTGCTGACCAGCAGCAGCGCCATAAACAAAGGCGGGAGACCAGGGCCGACCCCGAGATGGCTGACTACATCGATCAGCAGATTAAGCTGGCCGTACAGCAGAGCCTGGAGCAGGCCGGCCTCGCTCGAGGTCGTTTAACTACCAAACACGGTGACATCCATGGTACGTCTCCATTTTCTCGGGAAATCAGAGATCATCCTCTTCCTGATAAGTTCAGCGTCCCACGCTTCAATCTCTATGACGGGACGTCGGACCCCGAGGCTCATCTTCGGCACTTCACCCAGAAGATGACGGTATTCAGCGGCGACGGCGACCTTGATTGTAAGGTTTTCTCCTCCAGTTTGGGCGACCTCCCGCTTCGGTGGTTCTGTGCGCTTCCCGAGGGATCGATTTCGAGCTGGCCACAGCTCCGAAACTCCTTCGTCGAAAAGTTTCAAGCCCACCGGGTCATCCCAAAAACTGACGCCGATCTGATCTCGATCAAGATGAGGCCGACCGAGACTCTTACTCAGTTCGCCAAACGATTCTGGACCATCTACAGCGTGATTGAAAATTCCAACGACGACGTAGCCGTTACTGCCTTCCAACAAGCTTTGCTGCCGGGCAATGAGCTTCGGAAGAAATTGGTACGTCGTCCTGCGCCTTCGGTAAAGGCTCTGATGGTCCGGGTGAACCAGTATGTCGAGCAAGAAGAGGACGACGTCCGAGCTCGAGAAAGCCATAATTTCTGGCCAGAGGGCCGACAGGAGGGCCGTCCCACGAGAAGAGAGAGGAGGCTTGCTAAGAAAGAGGCGGATCGGAGTAGAGAGCCATCCAGCTCGGCAGTACGCCCTGCCCCCACCTCGGGAGGCAGCACGAAGCCGAAACCAAGTGGCGCCTCTTATAGAGCCGTCAATACCATTTTCAAAGAGCCTATCTACAAGCTCCTCGGCAAAATCCAGGCCCAGCCCTTCTTCAAATGGCCCCAGCCAATGAAGAGTGACCCCTCCTCCCGAGATCAGAGCAAGTTCTGTGCCTACCACAAAGATAGAGGACACAGAACCGAGGACTGCTATGCCTTCAAGGCGCACCTTGAAAAGCTCGTAAAAGATGGGCATCTAAGAGACCATGTCAGGGAAGAAGGCAGAGTGAACAACGCTCAGCAACGCCTCCTCGACGACCAAGGCAGCGGTGAGCCTGCAGGGACCATCGACGTCATTCACCTGGCTCCTGCCCCCCGAGGCAGTGACCGAGCCCGCGCTGAGGCTAGGAAAGCCCAGCACGGCAGGCATGTGATGACGGCCGAGCTCGGTCCCTCGGCAAAGAGAGCACGTTTGGAGAGGCCAAAAATCTGGTTCTCTGATAAAGACTTGGCCGGGGTCCAGCTACCCCACAATGATCCTCTTCTTCTGACTATGAGGTTACACAACTTCGATGTCAAAAGGATCCTAGTGGACCCCGGGAGCTCCTCAGAAATCCTCTACTTGGATTGCTTCAGGAAGATGGGCCTGAAAGAGGAGGATCTGCAAGAAGCCCGCACCCCGCTGGTGGGTTTCAGCTCCAAAACGGTATACCCCAAAGGGAAAATTTCCCTTAAGGTCGAGGTCGGAGGGGCCTCCACAACGGCAGACTTCCTGGTGGTGGATGCACAATCTCCATACAATGCCATCATGGGGAGAACCTGGCTCCATAGCTTGGAAGCCGTTCCCTCGACCCATCACCAGAAGCTCAAGTTTCCGTTACAGAACAAGGATGGGAGCTTCGAAGTTATCATAGTCCGCGGCGACCAAGACATGGCCAAAGAATGCCTCTTGGCCGTGGTCCCCGGAGATACGCAACCACAGCAAGTCCACATGACCGAGCTGGAAGCTGAGCTCGACGCTGTGGGCCGAACTCCCGAACAGAAGAGCATTGAGGACCTCACCCAGGTCAAGATCGATCCCAGCGATCCAGAGAGGTTCTTCCTGCTCGGTAGCCAACTCGCTGACAAGGAGAGGGCCAGCATGCTCGACTTCCTGTTACAGAATAGGGAGGTCTTCGCCTGGACCCCATATGAAATGTCCGGCATCAGCCCCGAGGTCATAAGCCACAAGCTGAATGTGGATCCCCAGCACAAACCTGTTGTCCAAAAGATTCGCAGATCGGGCACCCAACAGGCAGAGGCTGTGACCAAGGAAATCGACAAATTACTGGACGCTGAGGCTATCCGCGAAGTTCAGTACCCTGTGTGGTTGGCCAACACGGTGGTGGTAAAAAAGAAGGATGGAAGCTGGAGGGTCTGTGTAGACTTCACCGACCTCAATAAAGCTTGTCCCAAAGACAGCTTTCCTCTACCGAAGATAGACCAGTTAATCGACGCCACTGCCGGCCATGAGAGGATGAGTTTCCTCGATGCTTACCGAGGTTACCATCAAATTCCAATGCATGAGCCTGATCAAGAAAAAACCGCGTTCATAACACCCAGGGGCACTTACTGTTACAAAGTAATGCCCTTCGGGTTAAAAAACGCAGGTGCCACTTACCAGAGGCTGGTGACCAAGATGTTTCAAGACCAGCTCGGCAGGACGATCGAGATCTATATTGATGATATGGTCGTTAAGTCTAAGCGGTCACAGGACCACTTGACTGACTTACGTCAAACCTTCTCCATCCTCAAGAAATACCAGCTCAAGTTGAACGCCTCCAAATGTGCATTTGGCGTCGGCTCGGGCAAGTTCCTTGGCAGCCTGGTTACGAGGCGAGGAATCGAGGCTAATCCCGATCAGATCTCGGCACTCAGAGCCCTGCAGAGTCCGAACTCGATAAAACAGGTTCAGAGACTCACCGGGATGGCGGCAGCACTGAACCGCTTCATCAGCCGAGCTTCGGATAAATGCCATCCTTTCTTCCAGCTCTTGAAAAAAAGCTCCGGGTTCAAATGGACCCCGGAATGCGAGAGCGCTCTCCAGGAGCTCAAAGTGTACCTTTCCTCCCCTCCTCTGCTTTCCACCCCGGTACGGGGTGAGACCTTGTTCCTATATCTGGCAGTTTCGGACCATGCAGTAAGCTCTGTACTCGTAAGAGAAGATGACAGGATGCAGAGACCCATCTATTACACGAGCAAAATTCTGCTGGATGCCGAGACAAGATATCTGCCACTGGAAAAGCTCGCATTAGCACTCATTAGTGCTTCGCGTAAGCTCTCCCACTACTTCCTGACATATTCTATAGTGGTTGTGACCGAACACCCACTCAAGTCCCTCTTCAGGAGAGCAGACTTCTCAGGAAGAGTGTCTAAATGGGCTGTCGAACTCGGGCAATACGATATCCAGTATCAGCCCAGAACGGCCATCAAAGCCCAAGTCCTGGCTGACTTCATTGTGGAATTCACCTCTCCTAGTTCGGCACCGAGCCATCTCGACACCGAACTGGGGGGCAAGGAGGCAAGGACTTCGGTAGAAACCGAGCAGGATCGGTCCTGGAAACAGTTCCTCGACTCATCCTGGAAAGTCTTCGTCGATGGCTCCTCCACCTCAAAAAGGGCTGGCGCTGGCGTAGTCCTTCAATCTCCGGAGGGTCTCGTTATTGAGCAAGCCGTGACTCTTGACTTCAAAGCTTCTAACAATGAAGCTGAGTATGAAGCATTAATTGCAGGGCTGGGCAGCGCAAAAACCCTGGGGGCACAACAACTGGTGATCTTCAGCGACTCACAGCTGGTCACCAGCCAACTCAATGGAGATTACCAAGCCCGAGATGACAGGATGGCAGCCTACCTGGCCCACACCAAGCAACTCCTATCTCAGTTCCAAAAAGCTGAAGTCAGGCAGATAGGCAGAGACTCCAACTCTCACGCCGACGCTCTTGCAAATTTAGCCTCTGCCGTCGAGGCAGGAAGAAAAAGAACTGTCGAAGTGGAAGCACTGGACAGACCGAGCATACAACTTCAACCGCCTCGACAGATTTTGTGCACTGACCTCGGTCCTAGCTGGATGGATGAACTTATCTCCTACCTCAAGAACGACCAGCTACCCGAGGACAAGAGCCAAGCCCACAAAATCAGGCTGAAGGCAGCCCGATTTTGGCTCTCTCCAGATGATAAACTCTACAAGAAGTCCTACAATGGCCCTTACCTCCAGTGCGTTCATCCAAGTAAAGTCGAAGATTTCCTTTATGAAATCCATGAAGGGATCTGCGGCAGCCACATCGGAGGTCGGTCACTCGCCTACCGAGCTATCAGCCAGGGGTACTGGTGGCCCTATATGCAGAACGATGCACAGGTCTATGCCAGGAAATGTGAGAAGTGCCAGAAGTTCTCCCACTCTCTCCATCAGCCAGCATACGACCTAAGCCCTCTCTCCAGCCCTTGGCCCTTCGTCCAATGGGGACTGGACCTCGTGGGACCACTCCACCGAGCTCCAGGGAACAAAAGATGGTTGATCGTAGCAACTGACTACTTCACCAAGTGGATAGAAGCCGAAGCACTCTCCTCCATCACTGAGAAGGATACCAAAAACTTCGTGTGGAGAAGCATTGTAACTAGATTCGGAGTACCTCGGACCCTGGTCACGGACAACGGGACCCAGTTCGACTCCAATTTCTTCAGAAGCTTCTGTCAAGACCTTGGCATCAGGAACTACTATTCTACCCCGGCCTACCCCCAGAGCAATGGGCAGGCTGAAATTTCAAACAAAGTGGTGCTCGACGGACTCAAAAAGAGACTAGATCGAGCCAAAGGGAGATGGGTAGAGGAACTTCCAAGTGTCCTATGGGCATATAGGACTACCCCGAGGCGCTCGACCTCGGAAACTCCTTTCTCCCTAGCCTACGGAATGGAAGCTGTAATTCCACTTGAGGTCGGCCTCCCCACCCTCAGGTCGGAACTGTTCGACCGAGGCCAAATTGATGCAAACCTCGCCACAGAACTCGACTTGGCGGAGGAGCGAAGGGATGCCGCAGCCATCCGTCTCGCTTCCTACCAGCGACAGTTGGCTAGAGGGTATAATCAAAGGGTCAGAGAGCGAAAGTTCTCCCCTGGAGAATTGGTCTTGAAAAAGACTCTTCCAGCAGACAGGAATCCCAGCGAAGGAAAGTTTGCACCGAACTGGCATGGACCGTTTAAGGTGACTTCGGTTGCTGGGCAGTCTGCATATAGGCTTGAGGACATGGAGGGCAGAGAGCTGCCACGCCCATGGAATGCCACCCACCTCAAGAAATTCTATTTTTGAGATGTAATCAGATTTGGGAAGTTAATAAACTATTTCTTTTTATAGAATACGTTTACAAGCTGTCCCCTATTCTCGAAAAAATGTCTAAGTTATGGAACTCGGCATATATCTACAGCTCGGTTACGGAACCGACTTGAATTCTTTGTTCGGTTATCTTAGTTAACTACTTTGGCCTGGTCAATGGACCAGTCGAGTTCTGATTATAAACCGGACTTAGCTTTGGTCATAGGACCAAGCGCCCTCAGCTTTACCGAGATTGATGCTCGTTATGGTTGCAAAATCAATACAGCACCTCGGGTTACAACTACTACGAATTCGGTTTCTACCGAACTCGTTTACTTTGTCTTTATGTCCTATTATTTATTCTGGTCGTTAAGCCAAATGCATAAAGAAAGGAAAAAAGAGAAGAAAAATTCGCCACAAATGTTCAAAGTTGGAAGCAAAGCCAATTTCATTTCATGAATAAGAAAGGTTACAAATTTCTCAACAAAAATAAAAGCAAAATTACATCATTTTTCAGACCACAGCCCCCTCGGCGCCATCAGCAGCAGCATCTTCCACGACTTCGACGGCCACTTGCCCGGCGTCGACATCCGCGTCGTGTCCGGGGGCAGGGTCTTCGGTTTCCCTGGCTGGGGCCTCACGAGCTTGGTTCGCTACGGGCTGAGGAGGAGGAAACTGAGGGATCTCTGTATATACAGGGCTGTCCTTGGGGACCCCTGCTGCCCTCAACGAGCTTGTCCATCCCAGTCTCCAGGCCTTCAGGCTGACGCTCTTGACTTGCGCGATGTACTGTTCGGTGGCTTCCGCCACCCCTTCGTCAAAAGCTTTGTCAACCTCGGCCCGTAGCTTGTCGACATCAGCTCGGAGTTCAGCCTCTGCCTCCCCCCACCTCTTTTCAAGTTCGGCCGTTGCCTGAACTTGGTTTTCCAGCTCCGCTCTGACCTTATCAAGCTCGTCTCTGAGGCCCAAGACGCTCGTTTCCTGCTCGGCTGCCTTCTGCTTTATTAGGCTGAGCTCGGCCTCGAGCTCCAGTTCCCTTTTCTCAGCCCTCTCCGCCCGAGCGGTGCTCTGCTGGGCTTTGTCCGCCGACACCAGCGCCCTTTGCAGGATCTGAAGAAACAAGTGTTAAGCCGACATCAATATCAGAAGTACAAAAATCAAAGCAATGCAAAGTTCAAAGGAGAGAATTACCCTGAGGGCGTCGGCCATCTGAGCCACATCCAGCTCCACCTCGCTCCTCTTCATATGTTCTGCCATGTCTCCAGGCAGAGCACAGGCGTGCGCAAGGGCACTGACAACAGATGTGCCATCACTCAGCCGGCCGTCCGACGACAGCGACTGGCCATCCTCCAGCAGGAAGCTGGGGTTCCAGATCGGAGGGCCGAGCAGCGGCGAGTGCTGAGAGGCAGGGTTGGGCTCGTCCCCCACTGGGTCCGCAACCCTGGGCCTTTTCCCTAGCCGAACCGAATCCCGACGAGATTTGGTGGAGCGCTCGGTCGCTGCTGAAGGCTGAGGAGATTGAACTGGGGGAGAGACGACCGTATCCTCCAGGTTCGGAGGGAGAACGGCCCCCGAGGTGGGCGAGTCTCCGAAGATGACTTCGTCAAGACTAACAAGGGCCGCGCGACGTCTTCCCATCTCGGCCTCTTCGTCCGATTCAGAAGATGGGAGAATCACAAGCTCCTCTTGCCGAACCCCCTCGGACTCACCCTCCGGCTCACTTTCCTCCTCGGAGTCGGTCTCTGTTGCGGTCTGGACCTGCGACGGACCGGCTTCGGCTGAAGCTCTAGAAGGTATGGCCTCGGGAGGTACTTGCGCAGGCCCTGCTGCTGGAGCTGTTTGCTCCTCGGCTTCGGCAAGAGTTAGGACTTGCTCCCCCCTGAGGTTCTCGTGCCGTCTTCTTATGAAAGATCGGTACACGGGTTCGTACCCAAGAAGGGCTGAGGCAGATCGGGTCCGGTGACCCTTGTAGCTATAAATCCTTTTCAACCAGCCGACGTTTCGTCGCCACCCGGAGTTCCTCCTCTGCCGTTTCCTCTCCGCGTGACCTGCACGACAAGCAATTAGACATCAGTTCGGCATAATGAAACTACATCAGAAGTTCAGAAATTGAGATATTTACTCGGTGGTTCTCCGAGACGACCGGGTACGTGGTTCACCCTGGGCTCTCCGGGGGCATACTCCCAGTTCCCGGTGACGTAAAGGCAGTCCTCCCCGGCGTATTTTGTGTTGTCTTCGAGCTCGTTGATTATGGGAATCTCCTTCGGTCGAACTCGCAAGTAGTATGCGTCGTCCTTTGGAGATCGACATAGGTTATACACATCCTCAATGTCCTCGACGCCAAGGTCGGTTCCCAATATCCTATTCAGTTCGGCTATACCCATGATTATCTTATAACCATTGGGCATTAGTTGGCACGGGGTAAGGTTCCACCTCCTGAGACAAGCTCTCAGGAGGGGATGGACTGGGAATCTCACTCCGCCCTCGATTATGGCTACTAAAGGGAATGGCATCCATCCCTCTACAAGCACCCGTGGTCGGCTTCGGTCACCATCCCCATCCGCCCTAATCTGGACGTTCTCTGGTATCTGGTATTGTTTCCTAAGCTCGGCTAGGGCAAGCTCTGTGTCTATCCAATGTCTAAAAACCCCCATCTTCCCTAGCCTAGACCGGAATACTGGTGACGGTGACGGAGAAGAAAGACAGAAGAAAGACAGAGTAGACACCCCCAAAAACAGAAAAAGAACCCAGAAAAGGAAAAATGTCAGAGGCAGAAGGGAACTCACTAAGACACAGGGCCGGAAAGAATGTAGAGAACGGAAAACTCTAAACTTCAGGAGACGAACGGAAGGGCTTCTCGGACGATGAGGCTCCAGGCAACTCAGGCGAAAGCTCCAAGCACAGTGACAGCGAAAGTGGTCCTCCTTCGAGGACTGGGGTTTTTATACAGGGATGGAGATCTCTTCGTATCCCGAAAAGCATGTGCAGACACCGCCTCGAGCACGCCACCCGTCTCCTCGATAAGACGCAATGGCCATCAGGGACCTGACACATGGCGGCGTCACAGCGCCCTCATGATGATATGGTTGGGGCTATTAAAACCGC
The DNA here is from genome assembly GCA_028538565.1 of Umbellularia californica. NCBI lineage: Eukaryota > Viridiplantae > Streptophyta > Magnoliopsida > Laurales > Lauraceae > Umbellularia > Umbellularia californica. The sequence goes on from JAPQWN010000005.1 coordinate 12,798,419, forward strand.
CTCCAGACAGCCTGGCGCTATTAAAAGCGCCTCGGAAAGCGAAGCGGCACCCCACGCCTTCGTGTAAACTACAGGATCGGTTTCGGGAAGTCCATCCTATCACTCCTAACCCCGTGGTCTCCTTGACCCCCCGAAGTCAGGAGCAGGGGGCAATTGTGTGGGCTGCTTCTACCGAAACCGATGTTGTAATCCTTTGGTAAACAGCGCCAATCAGGGTCTTAACCCCCTTCTCTCCGACATAAGCAGCGTCTCAGCCTTTGTCGAGGTGGGACTGGTCCCGGTAGAAGTACCGACCATGTCCTACCGAACTCGACCTCACGCTGACGTCCCAGTCCGATCTCGGGTATAGCTGACCCCGGCGCCTTCTCCAGTTCGGCCCCTCTGCCGAGGTGAACACCGGGCTTCCAGTTCCCATTATGAGATGGGACGGGTACTTTGTAGGGAGTCCCTGTCAGGTAGGGCGGCCACCGGCCAAGGATAAGGGCTCGTTCCTATCAACAGATCACATCCACATTTATGTGAGGGATTTGAGGGGAGGTTTGATGGGACAAGCATCCTCACCTACCCCCACTAAAGATCCCAGGTGTGGGCTGATGGGACAAGTATCCTCACCTACCTCCACTATGGAACCTTCCACTCTCCTCTATATATGCCTGCATGAAGAGTCATGAACAGGTACATGCAAGATACAGCCCGCACTGTTACTCTGCTAAAACATCTCTTCTTCTCCACTTCACCCTAGTTCAGTGACTGCACTAACTCAGGCGTCGGAGTGCCTTTGGCTGATAGCAGCCTCGGGCCCTGACTGCTGTTTTCTCTTCCCTTTCAGGTTTCAGATCAGCAGAGATACTTGTTCGAGCTAAACAACCTCTCTGTAAACCCTCATCATCAGTTAAACCTAAGTCCGTAATAATTAGGCACGCACAGTATTATACAGTGGTCCATCCCATGATAGTAATGAAAGGTGATGCGATACAAAAACATATTAATCAGGTTCTGAAATCTTCTAAAAATTCGATGCTAGCCAGCAGAGTTGTTAGTCTCATACCAGTAAAGACGCAGGTGCATGCACATGTGAGCTAGGCACTCAGCAAGATAAACTACCAATCAGAGTCCAAAGAAACCATACAACTTTGTAAAGTTAATTAGCTGAAATAGCAAGGCCTATTATAAGATCTCATGAACAGACTCAAGGCCAAGGAATCATGGGTTTCATCAATTACCTGCACCAACCACAATGGTCAATAGTATGCATGTTTTGATTCCCTTGCAATAGAAGATTTGCATGGGTTTTATTAATGGAACAAATTTATCAAGAAAAATATCTTCAAGAGGTAATTTACTAAAACCTATTTACCAACTTTAATCACAATGGGCTACCAGCAAGACCTAGTAGTCCAAAACTATGTTGTTTAACTTTCGCTTTTGAATATTAACGTTCAATGAAAACTATGTTTTTAAGAACGGCCTATTACCCCAATGATAAGAGGTGTCAGCTCTTACCTTGCTACTCCCTCGCCAGGGGCGCCCCACCTCACCTGAGGTCTACTCCTCTCACCAAAAGGCTAGGGGTCCCAGCCAAAAAAAATGAAAACTATGTTGTTAACAGGAATCCAATGATAAAACCCTTGTGTTATGTTTGGGAAATGGAAAGAAGAAAAAGGAGAAATCACACATTGAGATATTACTAGATAAATAGAAAGATCAGAAGGAATTAAGAAAAATAATTAAAAGCAAGATTCTAATGGTTATATGTCATAATGGATATTTATAGGTTGTGTGTTTTTGGTGGAGAAACACAGGCAAGTTTGCTGGTGTGTAAAACGCTAATGCATGGTAAAAAAAAATTACTTAAAGATTCAAAATGGGGTTTTCTTCCATATCCAAAGTGGGGCCTCTAGCCTTTCACTGAAACACAAGCAACCATTCTACAAGAGAAAAAACAAAGGTAGCCAAACTTTCTCATGATCTTGAAGCATGCTCATACTCAACAATCCTTCATCAATTTCAAAATGCTGGTGATGAGCATCTCACTGGCAAGATGTGAGAACTTGAACATGAACCCTATAGGAGTCAAGTACCTAGGCTTTTTTTATCTTTACTTCTTTGTATTAGTCCAAAAGTATATGACATTTTACTACTAAATTTTTTAAGTATCAGTTCAAAAATATATTACATATTATGGCCATATGACAAAATACCTGATTTTATGAGTGCTCTAAAGAACCAGCCCAGATTTTTAAAAGCAGCAGCCTCATTTCTAAACTTAAATAAGCAAGTCTATCAAGAGTGTAGTTACACACGTGCAGCCCACCAGATTGGATATACAACTCATTGAGGATAAAATCAAGCATCCCTCTCCACATGATACATATTAACCATTTCATCACACATACAATATCCAAGAGTAATAAGTATATAGAAACAATATGTATTCTCTTTATGATAATTAGCACAGAACATCATGCCTATATCTTGTTCTTTCCATTGAACCTAGATCTCGAGATCTCCATTGGTTGCATCCCTAATATTGATTATCAATGAGTCATTTAGACCATTCTTTTTAACCGTTTCTTCACTTTCTACTTTGCAAGGCCTTTTGTACTCACATGATCCACAATTACTTCTTTAATGAATCGCCTATCGTAGCCAAAAGTGAAACTTGATTAGAGATTGTTCAATTCCAGATAGGAGCTTAGCTTGGATTTTCAAAACCTTGTAGATCGAATTTAGCGCAGGTTCAAGTTTGGGCTGCAAGTACTAGAAATGCCCATGGGAACACCATGCATAGCATCCAAGCATACCAGCTATCGAGGCCCACCTGTGGCCCCACAAACCATGGGATGGAAGGCGATGGAAAGAATCGGGTGGGACCACACTAGATATCAAACTTCAAGTCAAGCCAATAATCCTAATCCCTTCATATATGGCCCACAAGTGTCACAATTTTTAATAAATAAATTGACAATCGATCCAATGATCCATTCCCAACGAATCAATACAAGCTACATTGGATATGAGGGGTGGTTTAAACCCTTTATCCACATTGGTCAGTCGGTGCCCCACATGATACCATAAGACACATACTATACATATATATATATATATATTTATATATAATTATATATACACACACACTCCTATGAAAGCATCTCTCACTTTTCTATGAGAGATAGAGTGGGGGCCCTCGCATTCATATCCAATGCCAACAACTTAAATGCAGATATCAAACTCTTCTCATATTGTAATCGGCTGGGAATTGATAATTTGAGTTGGGCTTGGGTCAGGTATGTTGGGGTATAATTTGTGTCACTCTGTTTTGAATTTACCTACACTAACCTCCCTAATTTAAACCCTAATTATACAAATAGGTATAAGACCAATAAATTCAGATGAAAGTAGATAATGTTAGGCATGACAATCAAAAGCTACGGATCACTCACTCTTACTTGTCACCTCCTCATTGGCAGCTCTCATACAGAAAGAAGTCGAGTATCCAATCATCCTGCACAATGGAAGACACAAGCCGACAAGAGGAGAAAAAGAGATGAGAGAGTCATAGTTTCAATAATGCAACAATAGCTTTATGGAAGAGGGACCACCATTACCTTAAAAGGGGTCCAAAGTGATTGGAAAAATGAACTCTGGACAGGATAGAACTGGCAGGTAGGATCCTACATGTATATTAAATTACAAAGTGATGATTCTATTCACTCAACCTTAGCGTCCTTTTCATAAGGTTTGAGCCAATCCACAACATGGGGCGACCAATAAAGTAAAAAATTTCAGCCATTTACAGAATTGGGTGGCCAATCTGGTAAACAAATTTTTGTTTCCCAATATTACCTTCTTTGATAGGTAATAAGCCTAAAAGTTGACTGTACTAGAATAATATTGATCATTGATTGAATCATGACTTGGGGTAGGAGCAGCCCCATTAAATTTGTTGGATCGATTATACACTCATTTTAAAAGAAGGAAATTTTTCGGCCGTTGATCAAGGGGATAGAATAATGATCCAAGCCCACATCACCATTGGGGAGGAGAGGGGGGAGATCTTTCGATCTACCACCATCCCATCCCAAGGAGGGGTCCCAAGTGGTCATTGCACATGCACGCCGTAGGTGGCCTCTATAAGGAATATCCAGGAGCCACCCAATGTGGACGGTCAATAAATCCACACTGGTTGAGTTTTATCGATGTTCAATTTTACTTGCTTGGGTCCATTGTTATTTATGCATGGGTTATGAAAATGGGATTTACATATATAAGATCTGTATGTATGGATTTTAAATATGCAAAATTTACACATGTCAAACAAAGTACCATGTTTGTTTTCAAGTTGTCTCAGGCAGTTTCGCACCCTTCCAGGTAAGAAGATTTTCATATAGAAAGAACCTTATTTGTACATTATATTCACACCTCATTTTATATATGTGATTTATAAATAGTATGCGTAAACATTACACGTAACATTTAGACATGCAAACGACCACAAACAAACGACCACTTATAACTATCTAATAGCAGGCAGGATCAAAAGACCTATGGCCTTTCATCATCTCTGGGAGACATTTTGGGCGAAGCCTGAAGCCATTGCATCTAACAGTTTGGATCATAGGACTTCTTGTATCTAACAGTTTGGATCATAGGACTTTGTAGATGCCCCTCTTCGGAAATCATAAATCCAATTAAACTCACAATTGATCATTGCCTTCCATGTTTCAATTTCAACAAACAGATCAATTAACAAGAAGTATGTGGTCCTGTGCCATCTACCTACTCTCACCCCTGTATGAAAGGTGGGCCCAACCATCAAATGAAAATGCCTTCTAATCTGGTCTTCCTCATTACTAATATCAACATTGTAGAAAAATGATCTCAAAGGAATACCAAAGAGGGTAGCACTCTAAACCCTTCAAACCCTTTCTCACATGGGCCATGTTCTTCAGTGAGACCTCACAAACCCATCTTCCTCACATGTTTCATGACTCGCAGTAAAACTGTAAGGGTTCAAAATCCAAATGATCGTCTATGAGTGTCCCATATATGTGGTCTTACAATCTTTAGAACTCGGCAGAGCCCACTAGTTAGGTTTGGAACATGATGGAGAGGGGTGACTTGCGGATGTGAGGCCCATTTGGGTTCATTGCTGGTGAGGCAGTAGTGAATCCTTAGAATTGGATCGCTGTATGCAAATTGATTGGCTGCTCATATCAGTCCATCCAACTGATGGCTATCACTTTGTGGTTTTCACCTAGGCATGTCAAATGGGCCGGGCTGTGGCGAACCAGTCAACGGGCCGTGGCCCAACATGGCCCAGTCAACGCACGGCCCGTCTGGGCCAAGTGTCCTGGGCCTGTTGGCCCATTTGGCCCCGCACACCTGGCACTTGGGCTGGCCCCTGCGGCCCGCACAGCGGCCAAAAAAGTCCGTTATTTAAAAATAAAGTCCATTTTACACCACCCATCCCACCACACCCCCCCCCCCCCCCCCCAACCCCAAACGGCTATAAAACGGTCATATAAGGGGTATTTTATGTCATTTTTCATTTTACAAAGCCTATAAATACCCTAACCCTCTCATTCTCATTCCTCACCAATTTATACAACTCTCTCACTCTTTATACATTCTCTGGCTCTCTCTCAAAGCATTCAACTCTTTCACTCTCTCTAAGAAGTTTTTGGAGGGTCAAAGATCAAGTCATCAAGAGATAAGATTAAAGAGGCCTTCAAAGATTTAGAGGTATTTATATTATTTAAATTTGAGACCCCATATATATAAGTTTATAATATATTATATAACTCTCATTTTCTCCCCTTTCTTATATTAATTATCACAAAAGAAGGCTATTAGCCTATTACTAATACTATTATTATTTTTAAATTTTATTTTTTGAAATATGGCTAGAAGATTTCCCACAGAATCTTCTTCCTTTAATTTATGGGTAGAAGAAGATTTTATTGAATTAGAAGATGAAGTAGGTGATTTACCTCCCCCTTTCCTCAGAGTTCCCGTAAAGCAACCAAGAGGAATCAAACTTCAATAGTTTGGGATATATATACAAGGTTTGATGTTATTGAAAATGGAAAGAAAGTTGAAAAGGCCAAAAGCAAATTTTGTAGTAAGATTTATTGTGCCAATTCAAAATCGGGTACTGGCCATTTGTCAAGACATAGGTAAAAATGTTTAACCTTATATAAGCCGGCGGATGCAGGGGCAAGGAAGCCTGATTCACAAACCTTTCTACTGCTAGTGGTGGTAGTAGTAGAAGCAATTTGGGTCTTTTTTCTTTTAATGCACAAAGTGCTAGATAAAATCTTGTTAAAATGATTGTGTTATCGAAATTACCATTTTCTTTTGTTGAAAATAAGTTTTTTGAAAAATAGGTCCAGAAATACTGTGAACCACAATTTCACGGTATTTCAAGAAATACAACCAGAAATGATGCTAATAGACTCTGGCAGGAAGAGAAAATAAATATCAAAAATTACCTTGTAGAAATTCCTGGTAGAATAGCCATAACTAGAGATATGCGGACTTCTAAAGAGGGTGATAGTTTTCTTTGTATTACTGTACATAACATAGATGCAAAATGGATTATTAATAAACGTATAATTAGTTTTGAGAGGGGCTCTCCTAAGCTCAAGCTTAGGAGAAAATTTCATAAGCTTATGCTTGTGGGGCCTACCTTTTGTCCATCCAAATGAACCAAACACATGAATCCCCTAAATTGCATATGTCCACCAACTTTCTGTCAAATCCGAATTTATTGGACCGTTGGATTGTCTATGTATCGATCTGAATGGACTATTGACTATTAAACTTTTAAACCCATATGGAGATGATAGAAATCACAATTGGGGCTGATTTTTTGTAGAGAAGAGGATCCCAGGAAATCCTTAAAATCCCCCCATTCCCATCCTTATGCGGGTCCCTAAGTGGGCCCCATCACACACTTGAGCTTACCTTATCCTAAGCTTGAGCTTAGGAGAGCTGGCCTCATTAGTTTTAGCTGTCTTGAATGGCCACACAATGTCACTAGAATAAGTACATTTATTTTGGAAAAACTAGATGAATACAATATTAAGGAAAAAGTTATATCTTTAACTTTAGATAATGCCAAATGAGAATACAGATGCCATTTGCAACTTTGATAGATAGCTCTATCTTCCAAAATAGATGTGTATGTCACATCTTAAATCTCATTGCAAAGGTTGGTTTAAAGCATATTGTAAGTTACACAGATGGTATTAAAGACATTGCTAAATTTATTTTCTGCTAAGCACAGAGAAGACAATTGTATGCCCAAATATGTATGAGGCAAGGCGTGTCAGCTATTAAAATACCTAAAGAGGCAGAACATAGATAGAATTCTACGTGTGATTTGTTAAACAATGCACTTGACCAGAAAGCTGCTTTAATTGAATTTTGTGCTTTTCATGCACAATATTTGATGATTCGTGATGAACATTAGGAGTTATGCGCCAATATAAAAGATTTATTAGAAGCTTTTTATACTTCAACATTATTTTTTTCGGGATATATTATCTCACATCTAATGAAGCTTTTTTAAATTACTTTACAACTCAATAGATTTAGAGATCACTTTTTACTTAATAGCACTATTAGAATCATGGAAGAAAATTTTAATAAATATTGAAAAGATGCTCCAACGACATTTTCTTTAGATACTATATTTGATCTTAGGTTAAAATTAAGTGGTGTATAGTTTTTTATTGATGGAATAAATAAAAATACGAATTATATAGATTTAAATATTTTTTCAAATATAAGGTAAAATTTACAAGCACTTTTTCAATTTTATTGTGAGCAAATGGGTACAACTGGGCTTAGTATGGGCCATTCAGAAGTCCAGCAAAAAAGTGTTGGTGAGTAAGATGTGTGGTATTCTTCCCTGTCCACGGTCATGGCACCCAGCTCAGGCTTAAGTAACACAATGATGGAGTTATCATCGTATATTGATATCGGTGTAATACGGGTGCAGGATGCATCTAGTTTTGACCTTTTAGCCTGGTGGAAGCAACAAGAAAGCATTTATCCAGTGTTGGCCGCCATGGCTCGTGATCTATTGACTATTCCAATATCTTCTGTAGCATCAGAAAAGGCTTTTAGTGCAGGTGGACCTGTGGTAGATGACAGAAGAACAAATCTAACTGAAGAAACAGTTGAGTGTTCTGTTTGCCTACGAGACTGGTATTTGGCAGATAAGAGGAAGCAAGAGTTGACATCAATGGAAGATTATAATCCAGCAGAATACATTAGTAGACTACGCATCTGATTTTTTACTTTTTCCTTCATTGTAATTTGTAAATATTTAAGTTTTTCATTTTTTTTTTTTAAAAGATTGTAAGGTTTTGAAGGTAATCCTATTTAAAAATCTTCAAGAAGTTAAGATCTAAATGATTCTCTCTTCTCAGTGGAGTAGGTCGAATTTGACCAAACCACTTAAATATCTTTGTCATTCTCCATGCTTGTATTATAATTTTTATTTTTAATACTGAAAAGAAAAAAAATCGAAAAAAAAAATGAAGGAGGCACGCCTGGCATGGAGGCCCGGCACGGCCTGTCCCATGGCGGGCTGTGCCGTGCCAGGGCTTTTCACGGCACCGCCCACCCCGTGGCACAAGGTTGGGGGCGGCATGGCCCGTTTGACATGCCTACTATCACCTATTGAAGCTTTCGAGGATCTTAAAAGAGCAATTCAATCGAGCACCAAGTATTCACCGCTGTAAGTACCTTTCTCCATGTCTTACTATGCTTAAATTCAGTCATCTAGTTATCCTTAACAGCCTCAGTAGTCCTTTGTGGAGATCAGATGCATCCATGGAACTGCAAGGCTCCAATGTCAATTCGTTCAATGTGCTTGGGAAATGGGCATTTTCAGCCAATAAAAATGGCTCATTAATCAACAGGCAAACGGTCGAATTCGAGTGCCAGTCAAGGGAAGTTCTACTAGAAAGTAAAACACAGGGGTCTAATTTCTGAGGGTGTCTTAAAACATAGAGGTCCCCTATAGAATACCCTAACAAAAGATGTAATATTTTGGGTTGCATTTGAGTTTTACTTAAAATTTGATCTCTGTTAAACTAGAATTTGTAGTCTCATATCATTTAGTGGTAAGCTTCCTTGGGACACTTGACATACGATCAGCTTTTTCTTGTGGGCGGACTCATGAGTCATGATCTTCATTCTCTCTTCTCAACCCAAAACTTGTAAGGGTTGGTTTGCTTGGATGACGAGAAAGGCAGAAAACATGGGGGGTGGAGAAAACCAACCACAGCTCAAATTTGTACTGTGAAAAGTTCACTCCACTTGCTCGATTAGCTTTTAAAAGAGTTTCCATAACAATGATAATGATGTCCACCAAAAAAAAGCCGTTTGGTATCGCATACAACAGAAGAATGTTTTGGAGACGAAAGAAAATTTTGAAATATTACTGAAATCAATAATACAACAGAAGTCTAAAAGTTCCGGTGATCACAACCAAAATGATTCACTCCAGCCTAAAAACCTCTTAACGGGCATCAGCACTAGATTACAGCCATTTCTGAAACAGTTTCTGTAGCTCAATGATATTTAACAAATTGTCAAGTTGGCGGCATTCAAGTGCTACATAAATCTACAGTCCCCCAACTATTCTTACCGTCTTCCTCCTCTTCCTTTCGAATCAAAGTGATGCCTCTTCAGCTTCTTCTTGCGCATAACCACCTTTGGGCCCCCTCCCTCCCTGAAGGGCATCCCAAAAAGAGCAAGTAACTTCTGAGCTTCATTATCTGTCTTTGCCGTGGTTGTTATGCATACATCCATTCCCCTAGGCTTACTAAGGGCCTCATACCTGATCTCTGGAAACACGCTCTGGTCACGTATTCCGATGCTGAAATTCCCGTGTCCATCAAAACTGTTGGGATTTACACCTTGAAAGTCCCTCGTCCTAGGAAGCCCCAAATTTATGAGCCGATCCAGAAAATTATACATCATCTGGCATGGAATCAAAGAAACATATGTGCGAAAATTATACATCATCTGGCATGGAATCAAAGAAACATATGTGCTCGCTGAATTAGTTGGGAAGGTCAGAATAAAGAATTTGATAAATTTTGTGGAGAAAAGCAAAAGAAAAAGCTCAAAGTATGAAACTGAACTTTTATTGGAAATAAAGAAATGCCCAAATGGTTATTGAAATATTTGAAAACTTCTAAGCACCATGATGGCTTCCGAAATTCCCATAGTGTCCCTTAGACCTTAATTGGATAATGGGGACTAAATAGCTAAAGATGAAATATTAACTGAAACCCATCACATCAAAAATTAAACTTGAGTGAATGTGGTGCCCCGTAATTCAACAAAATAAAATGGTGAAAGTTGAAACAAGCCCTTGAGAACTGAAATTGGACCAAATATCACATGGATTGAGCAAACCTAACCCTTGAATTGTACAAATTTCAGTGACTAATAGATCAAATATTATGTCACAAAGACGATAGACATCAGGTCAGATGTCAATGTCACTCCAATCCCAGTAACACTTGGGCTAATGGCGATTGTAAGAGTAGGTTGGTTTGATCTTATTGTCTCCTCTCATCACTTGTGTCCTCCATGATGCAATTTCTCCCTGCTCATCAAAAGTATATTTGATCATTCCTCGTAATTAAAACACAGAATTTCAAAACTTCCACAAGAGATGGAAGATTTGATGCATAGGTAGACAAGCAACAAGTAATCAAAACCTTTTTGTCACATTATATAAAGTATCCAACAATCAATAAATTACCCATAAAAAAACACACACATGACATACAAATTGAACTTTTTCAAAGTTCCAAATATTGAATAATAAGCAATGCTCTACAACAAGCAGACTGTATATGTAGTCCAGCTTATGGGGCCCACTTCAATGCAAGTTGATCAATTGGAGGAGGGCAGATGGAAAGGTCTCCTCATTGACAAGGGGGATCCAAAAAGATCAGCCCCCACCAGATTATCCTATCCCTTGATTTAACAGCCTTAAAATTAATGGCATCTAAACCGTAAAGTTTCTTGAGATTTAATCCAACTGGTGAGTAAAGGTTCGGTGAGTGTAAATTTGGGCCTGATGCCCGATGATAGGATGAAAAGAGTATCAAAGGGGCTGCATTGACGAGGTGGGCCCAAGTGGGCTCCATGGTGCTGGACTCCACTTGCAGGTGCTGATAGGATATCATTTTCCTCAATTAATAACACAACTTCATTATTAGAACTGCAAACTGCAGCATCCTGATTCTGTAGAACAAGCAGCAGCATGAAAAGCTTGCAGAATAGATAGCAAATGATAACACAGAAGGAACAAGTGAGATGGACCAATCAGTACAAGTAGCATTGTGCTAGAAGGAACGACTCAAATGGACCAATCGGCAAAAGAAGCATTGTGCCCCACATCCAAATCGCTCTCCTATATTCAAGTTAAGGAGATGATGCATTCAAAAATAAATGGTTAGGAGTTTTTACTTCTGGAGGATGAAACAAACATGCAAAATGGAAGGGAGTAAAGGACTTAGATGAGAAAATAGAAGCAAAATCGTAAATATCATCATCTTAAAAGATTTTTGGTTATCAACTCATTAGGGATCGTTTGTTTACCCCAATTTACGCATGGAACCCCAATTTACGCATGTAATTGATGAAAATACATAATATTTATGCATCAATCATGTTTGTCTGCACTCATTACGCATGTTATGCGCCAAGGATGAAAATAGCAGTAGCTGTAGGCATAACAGCCCACCGTCAAAACGTTACGTAGCGGCATAGCGGTACGAATCAAAAAATTTGTCAAAAAAATACGAAAAATCCCAAAAAATCCATAATATTGGAAAATGCTTGAATATATGGTCTTTTTACAAAAGTAGCTAGTAAAGGGGTGTAGCAGTCCCATCATTGCATGAAATCCTATATCGTTGAATGACTATAAAATGATAATATTGATATATTTTTTCATATATATTCATGTTGGTTAGCTCTGCTGATTAAAAATTAAAAAACTATTTATAATCAAACAATGTCATCAAAATATCATCACCATTATGCTTAGAATATAACATTTTAGAGTTGCATTTTGTTATATATATATACATATATAAAGAGAGAGAGAGAGAGAGAGAGAGAGAGAGAGAGAGAGAGAAATTTTCAGTTAAAGTGAAATTTGATTAGGGCCTTATTTCCTATTAGAGTTAAATTTTCCTAGGTCCTATTAGAGTGAAACTTGGTTGGGCTATATTTCTTATTAAAGTGACGTTTGCCTGGGCTCTATTTCTTGTTAATATGAGATTTTGTTGGAGCTCTATTTTCAACTGGTGTGAAATTTGGTCGGGGCCTGTTTCCAATTAGAGTGAAATTTTGATTGGGGGCTATTTCCAATAAGAGTAAAATTTTGATTAGGTGCTATTTTTAATAAGAATGAAGTTTGGCTAAGCCCTTAATTTCAATTAAGTAAGATTTGGTTAGGGAGTAAAAATTTTATTTTAATACTTTGGGACCCATTGTGGAGCCCACCAATTAAGGTTGTGCCTTTTTTTTTGTTGGGACCCACTTATTTTTTTATTTGAATCTACAATAAGGGGGCCGTGGGCCAAATTGGGGTCCATATGTTACCCGTTAAAAATGGAGGGCATAATCAACTAGGGCATTCGTTTACAAAAAAAAAAAAAACCAGGGCATTCGCTGCCCATTTGTTTTCACCGAAACAGAAGCATCGAGAGACAAAGAAAACGAAAAGAAAAAAGGGAAAGGGAGGGAGGGAAAGGAAAATAGGGAAGATCTGTTGATGTTGTTGCTACTGCAATTCGATGTTGTTGCCTGCTGCAACTGTGGTGGCTGGTGCTGGTGCTCCTGCTCTCCAGCAAAGAAGCACGGACACAAGACACGGACACAACATGACACGGACACGCCAACATAGCATTTCTCAAAAAAGTAGGACACGAACACGGACACGGAGATGACACATTAATAATAATATATCTAATCATATACTAAAAGATAATATCATTTTAACTTGGTAATCAATTTAGCAATCAAATAAATAAAAATTCAAGTACCGGTGTACTACTGTACCAACTAACAAACATATCAAATTATCAAATAGCAATACAAAACTGAAACATGATTCATAATCACTAAACATGAAATATCCATAGTACCATAAAATGCACACCTCTTTCCCTTTTTCTTTTTCTAATTTAAAGCCCTAGCCTTTGCCTTATCTACTTTTATTTCTTCCAACTAAAAGAGATTTTTTTTTACAAACAGCCCCCTTCTCTTTTCTTTATTATAATTTTAAAACTTTTCTCCAACTCAAACACCGAGCGTGTCCCCAAAGTGTCCGAGAAATAAAATATAAAAAAAATAAGCAAGACACCATTTTTGGCATGTCGGACACATGTCTGGGGTGTGTCCGTGTCCGACACGTGTCAAACACTGACATGCCGGTCCCGGAGAGATGTTTGTGCTTCCTAGCTCTCCAGGTATGTCTCCTCCTTGCAAGTTGCAATTGCTATTCTTTCTTTCTTGCACTAGGTTGGACAAATACAGGGGTAGAGGGGCTTTTTCTTTTCTTTTTCCATTTTTTCTAATTTCTGCAGTCATGCCCGTTACGTAGTGGCAATACGCTAATGTAGCGGCCGCTACACTTATGGGCGCCGATAAATATCACACCACTATGTCGGATTTTGCGGCCGATATTACATCCTTGTTATGTGTAAATGAGATGTGAAAATGAGTTCATTTTCAAACCTAAACCTACTCAACTCACATGATGGTAAACCATTACACGTATTTTATGTGTGATATGTATTCATACGAAAAGGCAGGCGGTCTATCCGTTGAAGTTCTGTCGCAAAAGGGACTTGGGTTCGAAACCCACATCAAACTTTTATGTGTGTGTTTTCTTTCTCTACAGCAATCCCTGCTAAAAGACGCACCAACCCTACCTCTCTGCTGCTCTCTCCGAGTACCTATTCCTACCTCTCTGCATCCCTGTCATCTAGATATCTCCAAGTACACTAGCAAATCAACAAGATAAGTTTCTTTAGATCTAATTTCAGGAGGCTCAAATAAAAGCACTAATTCAAACTTCTCCTTACCCATCAAAGGGACAACAATTTTAAAATCACCAACAATTCACCAAGAACCGAACATCTATTTGATATTTGATATCCTCTCTAATGCATTCCAGAGTTTCCAACTCAATTGAGAATTATTTCTTCCATATACAAAAGAGAGGAACCATTATCGCCCGCTAATATTTTCTTCCAGCACCTTGAAATTGAAACTCAGCCACCCATGCGTCAACCTTGGACCATTTTGTATTATCACGATATCACATAATAAGAAAGTTTTGTGGTTCTACTACATTTTGGTTATGTTTTTTCCATTCAATTTGATGCAGAGAAATTTTATACTAGATTATGTTCGGTGATTGTTCGATATAAAATAGAACACTAGGTTCAGAACTTCTATACTATCCTCTTTTACCCTTTGTTTACCATAAATTTGGATTCTTAGGATAACATTTTAAACTTTACATAGGTTAGAACTAGATGTTTAGTTGGGATTTCTAAATTTGATGCATCAAGTTTCATCTTTCTGTTCACAGCATGTGGTTTGAAGAAAGCTTCTGGGTCTAATTCAAATCCTTCATTGCAAACAAAGCTATGTTGTGTGTGGTCTCAGTTCCATCTAAGCAAGAAGTGCATGGTGGAGAGTTTGTAAGACAAAAGAGAAATAGGTTTAGCGTTGGTCTACTTTTGGCAAGTATGGATGATGGTTGGATATCCAGGATTTAATGATGCTTGTTGATGACTTGAATCCCAATTTGATTGGATGATGATAGCCGTGGAACTAGACCAAGTTGTTCATGTTAAGATAGTATGCCCTCAATCCAGAGGATGATGAAATTAAATTGATTTATTCCTTAATTGATTTATAAATTCATGCTTTATTCATGTGATGGATATGGTACTTTATTCATGTGATGAATGGTGTTTTATTTTATTGATTGCACATAACCAATACAAAATGACATAATAGTACATGAGATGAACTGGAGCCCACAAGTATATTAGATGTGGCCCATGCATAGATGAAAATAGCGGCCGCTACGAAGCGTAGCGGCCGATATATCGGCCGTGGCGGCCCAGGCCGCCACGCTAAATTGAAAAAAGCGGTCTTCTGACCGCTACGTGAATGTAGCGGCCGCTACGCGAATGTAGCGGCCATAGCGGCCGCTACGGGGTGAGAAAATTTTCTATTTTCCAAATTTTTTTAAAATGCATAATAAAACTTATTTTTTTTCTTTTTCTCTCCAAATAACATTTCTACACAACTCTTTTACCCTTTTATGTTTAAAAGAACACCAAAAAGCACATGATCTCGCCGAATTATAGTCGATACAAAGAGTTCTTCTCAATGATTCTTCTCTAAGTACATCCTATTAGACACTCCCTTTGGTATATGCATTTTTTTCTCTAGGTATTCTTAAGTCTTGACTTCATGACAGTTTTTTTTTTTTATAAGCCTTTCATTAGTTTCTAAGTTAGCATAACTAAGCAACATGAATACATGTAAAAAAAAAATTATTACTATTATTTTCTATTTATACAGCGATACAGGACCTCATATAGTGAGGGGACCGCTACGCCCCCTTACCTTAGTTACTTTTGCAAAAAAAAATACATTTTCTCTCATTTTCCAATATTCTAGATTTTCTAGAATTTTTTCAAAATTTTTTGACTGTTTTTTCAAATCGCACCGCTACACCGCTACGTAGCACCCGCTACGTAGCGTTTTGGCGGCAGGCCGCTACGCCCACCGCTACCAATATTTTCATCCTTGGGCCCATGTATGCGGATGAGATCCACATACAGGAGACATAGGTCACAAATCTTATACTTGAATTGATTCACAACCAGTGATGAGATTACGGATCTCATCTAACAAGGTTGCAGCACTATGATAACTATGAGATAGTGTGGTTTGTCTCAATCATCAGAGTGTAAGACTCTGGATCATTGTGCTGGTACATTAGATGTACTAAAGGACCATGAGTTGCACCTTGTGCAAATCCGTCTTTGATTAAGGACTGCTCACATAATTCCCAAGCAATAGGCTCTAAATCCTAAGAGATTAATGGACACAAGTCTCTACTAAACATTTACTTTGAGTCACCAATCAGTGAGGTCAATTGTAGGTCAACACCTCGGTGTCTTGGGTACATGCTAGTGGGACTGTGGGAACATAATTTTCAAGATGGAATCTATCCTCCAAAAGAAATATCCCCTTGTGTCAATTAATGGATTTATCATTGGTTAGTGCGCACCCATCTCAATTAAGAGTTAATTGGGTGGTACTGATGCAGGCTAGACCCATGGTCTACCAACTAATTGGGCCCAGCCCACAAGCCCAAAATGACATCCATTTAGTTAGTGTTTTAATTAGTTAAGAGTCTTATTTAGAGAGTTGTTATTTATTTAGAAGTTATTAAAATTAGGAGTTTTATTTTATTTGGATTGTAACCAAGTTTAGTTTCCTTTATTGTTTAGGAAAGCAGAGTCCTTATTAGGAAAGGGGATGTCCAACCCTTCCTATAAATATGTAATCCCTCTATTAGGAGAGTAGTTCAAGATTATTCAATAATAAAGATTGGTTTTGTTTGGTTTGTTCTTTCTCTTCAATGGAAGAATGTTATTGAGTTCCGAGAGGAATTCGGCCAATTCCCTTCTGCAGAATTGGTCCTCACTGGAATCCGTATAGGATTTAGCAAACTCTGCGGATTCCGTTTCATCACTGCTTGCGGATCCAAGCCGCTTCAATTGATATCAAAGCATATCTGATCTTGGATCTGTATTCCGATCATCAAGTCGAAGTAGCATATCGTCCATTCATCCATCTTCCCACCGAAACCCCCTCTCCAAGCATTCCCCACCAATACCGCCTCACTGCCCCACTACCTCCAATCTGCTTCTAACTGGAGGATGAAATCAATTCGAGTTCCCAAGCTATGAGAAGAACATGAAGATCAAAAACTTCGGAAGTTTGTATGCTTGATTTTTGACCCAGGTGAACATTTACAGAACTCGAGGTCGAGTTCTCTCCAAAGCGGGGAGAAACTGATGCAGGCTAGACCCATGGTCTGCCAACTAATTGGGCCCAGCCCATATGCCCAATATGACATCCATTTAGTTAGTGTTTTAATTAGTTAAGAGTCTTATTTAGAGAGTTGTTATTTCTTAAGAAGTCATTAAAATTAGGAGTTTTATTTTATTTGGATTGTAACTAAGTTTAGTTTCCTTTATTGTTTAGGAAAGCAGAGTCCTATTAGGAAAGGGGATGTCCAACCCTTCCTATAAATATGTAATCCCTCTATTAGGAGAGTAGTTCAAGATTATTCAATAATAAAGATTGGTTTTGTTTGGTTTGTTCTTTCTCTTCAATGGAAGAATGTTATTGAGTTCCGAGATGAATTCTGCTAATTCCCTTCTGCGGAATTGGTCCTCACTGGGATCAGTCCAGGATTCGGCAAACTCTCTCGCAGGGCTTGTCTACACCCGTTTCATCACTGCTTGCGGATCCAAGCTGCTTCAGGTACTGATGATCACTGTGATTAATTGGGTCACACGGATAATAAGATATGGATCCAATTTGGTTTAACAGATTTAATCCAGTAGATCCATGGATATAATTGATGGGGGGCCTACTTGTAGTAATTGGGAAGTTTAGGGTCTTCTTATAAATAGTTCTAAGACTGGAGTTCAATTGCACTTACATAGTGGAGTTATTTGCAATTAACAATGAGTCCGGAGTTCACATGAGATGTAGGGTCCAGATATCTCAATTGGAGCCAGTTTCTAAGGAAACCCTAATGGTCCCCACGCTAGCCCTAAGAAGAGATAGTTACTAATCCAATTGAAACTCTTAAAGGAAAGAGGAGTAGGACACATTCTCATAATATAAGTGAGACTTCTAATTATGGATAAAGAGGAGGTTACCCAAACTTATAAATAATAGGGAGGGGGGATGTCCAAGAGCATCCCACACCTAAGGTTAGACGTCCACCTCATCTCTCCCTCTTTCTTCCTCTTCTTTCTCCTCTGGTTTCCTTCTAGAGAGCCTCCTTAGAGATCCCACCATTCTCTTTGAGAAGATCTCATCAAGAGGGTCGTAGTGTAGAAGAGCACAAGGTGTAGGAGATCTTGATTGCTCTTGTGAAAGTGTTTCACAACAACCAAAGTAATCAACTCCTCGATTTGAGCACAACCGGGCTCCTAAGGTATAAATCTATATCACCTATTGTAGATTATTATGGATGCTTGTTGTTGCTAGTTTTCTATCTTCTAGATAGTTTATCTTTGATCTTAATACATGAGAAGAGGGTTTTAGATCTTGGGATTGGGTTTTTGGCCTTATAGGTTCTTGATCCCTGCTTTAAGTGGGTCAAAAGTTTTGGTAACCTATCCTAAAGGCCCACCTTCTTCCAATAGTTCAATCCACATTCCACACTAAGATGATCATGGTGATCAAACCAAGATGATTTGGGCAAGCATCGATCATGCCTAAGGTGGGCGCAACTTATTATTATTTTGTCAGTCGGCAATGCTCCTCTAAGGTAGACTCTTCCATTCTCCACGCTCCTCTAACCTCCACAGAGCAACAACTGGAAGTCGACACTCGCAATGGCTCCTCCAAGCACAAGTAGCAACAGGAGGAGGTAGGTCTTTTGTTTTTTGTTTTTCTTTCAACCGAATGGATTGAATCAGTTCTGGGGTCCTTTTCTTCCTCCTCGACTCTTTCTCTTCGGCATTTTTATTTTCTTTAAAAAAAAAAAAAAAAGCCCAAATAGGACCTGTTCAGCCAAATTCAGTGATTATGGACCAAAATCAATGATTTTGGTTCACCAACCAAACCAAAAAAAAATTCAGAGATTTTGGACGAAACGAAACGAATTTCGTAACACTAAGGGTAAAGACAACTTTAGTAGGAAAGGCCCTTGGGGAGAAATGATAGGGAAAACAATGTTTTAAATGATAACTACTTGGCTTGGCTGAGTTTTAAAACCACAAAAGTTGTACCACGCATATTTTGTTCCGTGGTATGAATAGGATTATATCAAGATGAGTGATTGGTAATATACCTCAATATTATATTGATCCATTGTTTACTTAATAACTATCTACAATGTTTTGTCTCATTTTTCAAATTCATGCACACCTGTATATGAACATTTTCAAAGAAAAAGCATTTTCAAATACGAATAGCTTGTTATCACATATGGAGATTCAACGGCAGATGGAAGATATGTGATGTTGACAAATCAACGTCCACATCCGATGGAAGCCCACCAAGGACCCAACAATGATGTGATAGTAGAGTCGTCTATCTCAAATAAGAGGGATGATGTTGTCTCCAAAGCCCCTAAAACAAAACTAAGTTGGCCCTGCAAAGGAAAATGCCAGCTCCTTCCAATGCATCATTATCTTCTCTGTTAAGTAGCCTTTAAAAGACGAAGTAATGGACACCCAAAGCGCGACCAAGAACTTGGCTTTCTCCCACCAAGAAGCTATCATTGTTCCCAACCCCTTCAAAGCATCTGGAATTCCTTTCCTTCCAGATTGTCCAGAGGACTGCGAGAAAGGTCAATCTCCACAATTCCTTCCCACTTGGAGCCCCAATTGGAGCCTTCCAAGCCTGGAAGAGCTCTCTGAGAGGGACTTTGGAAAGACCCAGCAACAATCAAACCACTCCACCACCGAACACCGAATATACTGAGCGGATTTGCAATTCACCATAAGATAGCCCACCGACGACTCCTCTCTAAAGCACATGAGGCAACCATTAACCACTATCCTCCCCCTCCTCCTAAGGATATCCAAAGTAAGAATTCTTTCTAGATAGGCATCCATCCAAAGATAACCAACCACCCTTGGAGGGGCCTTAATCTTCCAAATGTTGCTCATCGCATAACTTTCCGCCGGACTGTCATACTAAAATGTCAAGTCGTTATGATATCCTCTCAACTCGTCATACTAAACTCCAATCACGTCAACTCATTATCCTTCATCATTAACCATCTCTACTCGTTATGAGCAAGTAAATTGATGGATACAAAATGTCAATGTAAGAAAAATGCAGAATCCTTTGTCATACTAAACTCCAATCAGCTACACCGTTCATTAAACCAAGTAGGAATAAATTGTCGTAATATTTTTTCAAATTTCTTTTGCGAAAAAATATGGTTACGAGATCTAGATATGTTCTTTGGATCGGGTCATGGTTATTAGGATGATAATTCGAAATTTGAATGTGTGACCCATGATCTGCAAGAAGATGTACCAAGTTAAACTCTATATGACTTCTCTTTAAGCTAGGTTTCATTTAATCACATTAATTATTTTCTAGGGTAGGAGGCAAAAGGTCAAGGTTTAACTTTCTTATGACGAATTTATCCATGATTAGTTTAAGATTGCGACAATCGAAAATGGATAATATGAGCCTATTAGGATTGCAATCAAGTAATCAACGCAATATATCCAATTATTGTAGAGCCCAAAAGGCGTTAACAGACGCATGTTATCTATATACACATAATATAGACAAAATAATTTGAAAAATAAAACTTTTGATTAAAAAAAAATAATCTAACAAGAGACTTTTATTAGTTCTCATTTAAGTATTTACAGAAGTAACTAAATAATAGAAATCTTTTATGACCAATAAAAATATTTGTCTCTTGACTCGTCCTATAAAAGCTGAAACTCATCTAAGCTCTTCCTCAACCAATTTTTTAGATGAACAACTCATATAAGCAACTTGTACAACTCATTTGATTGGATGCCCTTTGGAATCAAATCAACTTAGCCAAGAAGAGATGAGTCATTTCAAGTTTTTATAGTTTTCAGAAGATGAGAGGATATCATTAATCATCTCAAATCACCAGTAAGTCATTTTTTGCATTTCTATTGATCTTCATTTGTACCCAGGATAGATGTTAGGACTTAAGATTACAAGTCAACTTCTCCATTTGTAAAAGATTTTTTCAACATCAATCTGTAAAATCTACTTCTAGCTCTCCATCTCGTAAGAAGCAAATATTCATTCAAAAAGAAAAAAAAAAGGTAGAAGGACTCATTAAACTCATATCAACTATTAACAAGCACCACGGAATCATATCAAATGGTGTTTTTATCTTAAGAAGCACCAACTAAACTCAGGCAAAAGAAAAATAAAAAAATAATTCATTAAAACCAATCCATACAAAAACCAAAACCAACAGAGAAATGAAAACTTCAATGCCTAGGAATGTAAACTAGGCCAGACCGCCCACGCCCAGCACATTGACTAGCCTAGAACAGCATGGACCAGCTGCTAGGCCGGGGCACAGCCCAGGGCTCATCCCAATACGGATAAAAAGGCTCGTTTGTTTTGGAGGGTGGGTGGACTTATGAATGTTGGTAAAATAGTCAATGCATTTAAAAGGCCTATTTATGACTTGAGGGTTTGAAAATTGACTAAGTTTCACTGAGTGCTATTTATGGCCTCATACAACTATAAGTTTCAATGAGTGGTATTTTGGCCTCATAAGGTACAAGTTTCAATTGATGATATTTATGGCATCATAAAAGTTTAAATGACAATATTAAAAAAAATTAAAAAAGGCCCTTAGGCCGGCATGGCCCATGGTCAAGCCACAAGACCATGTCAGGCCCAAGCAACCTGGGCACGGCACAACCCAAGCATGGTTGGGCCGCCACTTAAGCACGCCTTGTTTGCAGCCCTATGAGTAAGGATGTAAACTGGGCTGGCATGGCCCACTTCTGTCATAGCCTATCTGTGCCACGGCAAGTTGTTAAGTCTTCAGCCCAGCAGGCCCTACAGCACGACCATGAGCCTAGTTAGGCTGGCCCACAGACCTTCTTCTTTTTACTTTTTTTCTATTGCCATTGAAACTTATAGGAGGTCATAAATATCATTCATTGAAACTTGTAGTTGTATCAGGCCATAAATATCACTCTTTGAAACTTGTAGTTGTATCAGGCCATAAATATCACTTTTTGAAACTTGTATTGGTTAATTTTCAAATCCTCAAGCCATAAATAGGCTTTTTAGATGCATCCACTATCCCATCAACATCCATAAGTCCACCCATCTTCTAAAACAAACAGGCCCACTTGTCCATGTCAGGGCGGGCGCCATGAATGACCGTAACAACCAGGCCATGTCATGCCACAAGCCAAGGCACCTTGGCCCAGCACGACCCAGTTCTGAGATGGGTTGGGCCAGGGCCACAGCACGTTGACAAGCGTGTTGGGCCTGGGTGGCCCAACCTAGTTTACATCCCAACCTATGAGTACCAGTATTTAAGTTATACAGTAATGTTGAGGAAGATAGCAGGGCTGAAGAAAAAGGCAAAAGAAGTCGCCTCATAGTAGTAAGAAGTTACGAGGGAAATGAGTTAAAGAAACAATAGGGAAAGTTGCCGCGCAAATTGCGATATGATCATATGATACACCACCATTAGATTGCTTTCTTTTGAAGAAAGCAAAAGACACTATGGCCCTCAGTTTCTTTCATATTCAGTTATTTTGTTGCTACAAAAGTTGAGAAGGGGCAAATATAGATAATGGACAAGAATAGCCACAAGAAATTTGCCTTCGTTATTCTTTGTTTTCAAATAGTAGTATAAAAGTTCTTGGCCAGTTTATGCATACTAACATGAAGATCGTCACAAAGTAGTAAGATACCTTAAATCAACACCAAGAAGGGGAAATTTGTGAGTCAAATGGCAATCAATCTATTCAATCCATTTTTTTTTTCCAGATTGGGCTAGATCTCCATTAGATCGCCGATCCACCTAGATGCTACACACTTATTGGGGAAAGACTAATAACTTGGAAACATAAGAACCATTTTGTTATCACATGATCATATGCTATAGCAAAGAATTGATCCATGGCTCTAACATGGGAGCTCATGAACAAAATCTATGTGGATATTTGACCGATCTAGCCGTTAATTATCTTGATTGGCTTGATCAAAAGAAAGGGTCAAAATTTCAAGCAAATCAAAGAAAGATCAAACAAATGGGGTTAAATCATCAATTGGATGGTCGAGATGAATCCAAATACATTGTGCAATATTCAATGGGGATCAAAACAACATCCTAATGATTTTTATGGACAATCTAACCAGATTCAATCAAGCTCAAACATTATGAAAAGTCCAGCAAAAGTGGGTTATACATAGTGTGTGGTGCACAGGTTTTGTAGATCAGAAGAGATGATCAGTCGACACTTTCATCAATGCTTAAAGGCTATTGATGATTTATCCCTGAATTCATCAAACAAGCAGGCCCTGATAAACCTAGGGGTCCATTTGGCTTTGCCGTATATAATTTGAGGAAAATATTCTCATGTGAACTATTCGCATGAGAACCACAAATCGCTAATATAGCAGATGAATTTCAAAGGTGGGTCCCAACTTAACCATCAACCGGATTTTCCGTTCTCATGTGAACAGTTTGCAGGAGAACGTTTTCCAATAATTTAACATAAAATTCTTAGAAACTACATTGATCAGTTCATTTTATTATTATTACTTTCATCAAGTATACTTTCATCAATGCGAAGTACTTGGGACTATGATCATTGGAGGAACAATATCTAAACCTAAGGATAGTCGGGAATCTTTTTTATTGCTCGTTCAAGAACTATGATCTTTGGCTCTGGAATTGAACCATTTCCTCATATCTAAGAAGAACATCCAGATTAATAAGAAGGAAGCTTGATCGAAATGAATCAGAATGTTTCTTCTGTGGTCGACCGGAATAAACATCAATTTTAAATTGGGTCAATTTCTCCTCAACAAATAAGTGCTTGGGCCAAGAAAATTCTACATAATCAAGAGAAAGTTGGAAAGGTGACATTGACAAAAACCTATACTTTTCATTACAAAAGCAATAAACCAGAAAAGGATAGATAATCATTTAAGTGTCCTTAATTAGGAGTGTCAAAGTCATTGACGGAACCTACATACAAGCATACGTACCCATCAATATGCAAGGCCGACCCCCCTCTCCCTCTTCAACTTTTTCAAAAATTGAAAGGATTGGGACCATTTTTAGATTTTTTTTCGTGGGTGTTTTTTCCCATTACCTATATTTGCACATCCTTAACTTTTAAGGCAACAAAAGAAAAGAATATGAAAGAAACTAGGGGCAATAGTGTCTTTTGCTTTCTTCAAAAGAAAGCAATATAAAGGTGATGTTCCATATCCCATTTTGCAAGGCAACTTCTCCTACTACTTTCTTTAACTCATTTCTCTCTTGCAACTTCCAACCACTACAATAGCTTCTTTTGCCTTCTTCTTTAACCCCGCATGGCTACTTTTTAGTTGGCTACTTTTTAGTTTCTAACATTGTCCTCAACATTAAAAACGGACATGGTTTAAAATCGCGGCATCGGCCAACCCAAAACACCGATACGATATTGGTATTGGTCGCGGTCGTCACTGCGTGAAATTTTTTTTTCTTAACCCCAAAAAATTTTGAAAAAAAAAAACATCCAAAAAAATCTAGAATAATGCTAGAAAACAATTTTTTTCCCATTAGTAACAAATATAAAGAAAAATATCGGTCCCCCTAAGTCAGAGCATCCTATATCACTGTTTAATATTTGACTGTTAAATGTGCTAACCTTTTAGTGTTCAATTTTTTTGCCAGCTTTATAATATAAATCCATCATCGTTGCCTTTATATAAACCCAAACCACTTAGAACAATCAGCAAAATAAATGCCTCCTCTAATATGATCTTCGTAAATTTTCATTTTATAGAACTTAAGCAATTGTTGAATTGACTATTTTAAAACACTTGAGTGTTTTTCTTAAAATTTTATTAGCATGTAAAAGATTAATTTAATAGTAGGTCTAAGTCCTATTGCAAGGAGATTTATTAAAAGCTCATTCAAATATGGTGCCATTTATTTTAGTGGTCAGAGATTTTACAGGTAAAATGCATTAGATGTTTAAAATTAAAAAGGAAAAAATAAAAATATAAAGTCCACAAAAAGAGGCCCACCAATTAAAAACCTGAAGCACTCAAAGTAAGTAGTCTCATATGGATCTTAGCCTCATTTCATTCTAATTGGAGAATGGTTCATTGTTTAATTGATTAAATTTGATTGGAATTAAAAATCTGACTAATCAATAAGTGGGTCAATCCCCAATTAGAATGACGTTTATATGGGAGCCAAAGAAGATACTAATAGGTTTTTTGTGTGTGACCTATTATGGCTTGTTGTTTGATTGAGTAAATTTGACCGAAATTAAAAATCTGACGAATCAAAAAGTGGCTTAATCACCAATTAGAATGAAGTTTATTTAGGACCCAAAGAAGATACCACATATTTACACCATGTACATTAAAAAAGGCCAAAATAAACTACATAAAAAAAAGGACTCGACTTTTGGCCCTTCCAGATTCTAGAAAGACCGAAACCCTCAAAAGAGTTTTGTTTGCTTTCGCACGGACAGAAAAAGAGGGGGAAGGGGAAAAAAAGGAGGGAAAGAGAGGAGGAGGAGAAGAAGAAGAAGAGGGAAAACAAGGGGAAGAGAAGAAGATGATGAAGGTGGCAGTGGCTGGTGCAGCAAGTCACGGCGGAGGCTGCAGCAGGAGGTAGTGGCGGACGCAGCGGCAGCGGCAGCAGGTGGTCCAACCATCCAGGTACCGGACCTCCTCTTCTCTTTCTTTCTTGCTTTTTTTTTTCCTTCTTTCCCCTTCTGTTGTTCTGGGACCTTTTTTTTTTTCCTTTTTTTTTCTAGGAGGAAGAAGAGGTTGTGTATCGTATCGGCTGATAATTCGGTTGTGACCGATATTTTCAATATATCAGCCGAGATCGACCGATTTAATGGCAACCTTTCACAGATCCGGGACCTTTTTTCTTTTTTCTTTTTTTTTTTTTTGAAATGGCAGATCCGGGACCATTACCGACACATATCAATATATCGTCCCGGTCTATTTTAAACCATGAATACGGATACTCAACTTCCCATCTCTCTCTCGGCTTTGGTTTTTATAAAGATAGGTTATTTGTTGTGAACCGGCTTTAATGAATGTTTTTTCATTTTTTTCCTTTTGCTTGAGTTTAATAAAGTGCTTTGTGGTGCTTGTTAACAATTACTATGAGCTTAATGAGTCCTTTAACACCTTTTTTCCCTTCTTGATGTGGTTGATATGAGTCTTTGATTCTTGCTAGAATGGTGCTCTTTACCGCTCTTTAGACAGTACGATAATTAGATATATGACTTCATTTCAAACCTAATGAACTCATATTATCAATTCTTGATAGGCTCCTTCTTGAACTAATCATAAATAAGTTCCTCAAAAGAAAGCCAAAGAGCCTGACCTTCCACCTCCTACCCTCAAGAAAAAAAAAAAAAAAAAGATAAACGTGATCTAGTGAAACATGTCTTAAAAAAAATCATATAGTATTTAACTCTGCGGATCTTCCGGTAGAACCTAGGTTACCAACCATCACCTGATCCTAAGAGCATATCTACAAAAGGGTCCCTGTCAACCTCATAGCCATAGTTTTCCGCAAAAGAAATTTGAAAAAATATTACGGAAATTTAATCCAACTTGGTTTAATGAACATGGTAGCTGATTTGAGTATAGCATGGCAAAAGATGATACATTTCACTCACATTGTTATCCTTTTAAACAAGAAAATGGACAGCATTGCAAAGGACATTTTATATCCATCAGTCATTCATAACATTGACACTCAAGAGGGTGTTTCTGCTACGCATATCATAAAGAATCATCTTTGTAATTGAATGGGAGATGAATGGATGAATGATTGTTTGATTACATATATCGAGAGACATTTTTATAACATTGATGATGATATAATCATACAACGCTTCCAGAACATAAAAACCTATAGAGGACAATTGTAAAAACTCCTCTTTTACGTAATTTAGTGGCTAATTGATGGACACATGTTTATGTTTATACAACTTATTATAAAAAATAATAAATAAACGTTCTTTTCTGTCCCATGAAAAGTTTCTAGCTCCGCCATTGTCCGCAACTAATGATCATTTACTACAAAATGCACTTGGAATAGAAGATCCATGGCAAGTTCATAGTGCATTTTGTAGTAGAAATTGGGAACACATTAGGTGATGTTTTTTTTATTCCCCCAAATAGTTGTCAACCACAATCACTAACATTGGTTCCCGAGAAAAAGCATTGCAAATGGATGCATATCCAAATGTGAACCCCCAATTGCAATAATATTAAATAAATCCAAGGAACACATGAAGGACTCCAAACAAAATATGAATAATACCAAAATCAAACCAACAAGGAGAACCTCACCTTTCCTCTAAGTGTAACCATGAGGCCGACAGTTTGGCCCTCCCTAAGCTTGAAACTGGCAATGGCTTGTCTTGCCTTCGTCTTCACAGGCCTCTGGCCACTAATAAGTGACATATTCTTGATTGCTGCTTCTAAACCCTTGGAATTCTGTGAAGCATCTCCCATCCCACAATTCAACACAATCTTCTCAACCTTCGGAACCTATCCAAAAACACAAAAGCAACCCAATAAACATCTCAATTCAAAAGCAGAAAATGAAGATTGAACAACCATAACTACGCATTCGGATTTCAATGAAATGGGGGAAGAAATGGCACAATAACAGAATTTTCATTATGCAGTTTTTGCTTCTCATGTGGGTGGTGGGCATATTCACCAAACCATATATAATTCATGATCCATTATATTATAACTTTCAAATAGTAAGGTTATAAGTGAGCTGATCTAAGTCAAGTTTAACACAGCTTACCCTTGGCTTAAAATCAAACATTCCAATGGAACTTAAGCAGAGCTGAGCTTAGCTGAACTTGAACTTGATCTTGGCTTGAATATGGACAAGTAAACTTCAGCTTTACAGCACTCAAATCAAATGCATACCAATCTTGAGCTCAAGCCAAACCTTACTCAAGCTTTTATATCATATTTAAATACATGATATTCAACAGATGAGTGAGATATGAAAAGTTTGGGATTTAGAAGGGTGACCCACAAATGTCAATCAAGCAGTTAGCAATGTCAGTACAGGACTAAGATTTGAAGTGATACAGAAGACTACCATACCATTCAATCACCAGTACCCATTTCATCCCAAAGGAGGAAAAACAAAAACCCTAATTCTAGAATGGGAATAAGAAGAATACCTGAAGAATGTTGGTGTAGGAGAACTCTTCCATGAGAAGAGGAATGATCTTCTCCACATACATCGATTTCATACGATTCACCTTCTCTGATTCCGATTTCTCCACCAAAACCGGTCCCGTTGATGCCTTCACTTGCAATCCGGTGACGTTTTTTGGGGTCCTGTGGTCTGCGATTCGTATCGGTATCGGCGCCGATAAGCGGCTCCGAAACGAGAGGGAGGAGAACGAAGAAGAAGTAGAAGGAAGGAAAGGAACGGACGCCATTCTCAAAGAGAAAGAAGATAAGAGAGATGGAGAGACGAAGTGCTCTTTCTGTCTATTTCCATCTCAAATGTCGTTCGTAGAGTGGGGAGAGAAGGTGTAAATGACAATATACGCCTTGCTTCGTTCGGATAACTACCAAAGTACCCCTGTCAAAATTTCCTCCGAACTACGAGTTACGAGTGATGTCATTTGGATGGGTACTAGGGGTGCAAATAGAATGGTTTTAGATCGAAATAATAGTGAACCTAAACTCTGACCCGTTTTTAAATAATGGTTTTGATTTCGAATCCGATTTTGAATTAAAACCTATTTTGTTGGCTTCAAACCCGATTTCGATGAGAAAACCCTGAACCGGGTTACTTAAAGGACTCGAATCTAGTTTCAAAATCAATTATATTTTTTCTTTATTCTTCATTTTTTTTTCTTAAAATAAGCATATTATTCAACTTATAATAATGCATCAAGTCAACGACATCCAGCATTACACATAAGAATGCCCAAAAAGAGTTAGTTTAAAATACAATTTCAAATCAAAGACTCATGCTGGGTCCACGGGTCAGAGCCTATATGGACTCAGAAGCTGACCTGCTTATCAATGGGAACCTAAATTAGGTTCCGGACCCGAACACATTTATGAATCAGAAACTAAAATAGGTTCTAAAACTGATTTTTTGTGGGACAAAAGGGAACGGATTAAAATAAATAGGACAGGTTCAGTGAAGTCATCTCATTTTAATAAGTTATTTGTACTTCAATCTGTTTAATCAGTAAATTTAATTTTAAAATAATTAAAATTTATTTATAAGTAATTATGAATGAAGTGAGGAATTGGTATTTTAACAATAATAACTTAAATGTAATTTGAGACTTATATTTGATCTTTTGCATTCGATATTTTGACTAATAAATTATATAATATGTAATATTTTTATTTTCCTTATTATAATGCTTTTCTTGCATATGTGAATTTATTAATTTAAATTCATTATTATGAATGGTGTAAATAAATATATTTTTTAGTTTTTTTAATTAATGGATTTATTTTTAAATATTTTTGAAAAATAGGATTCTCCACATTGATTCTATCCGATTCGTTTTTTTGCATTGGATGAGTCAAGCCAGAGTTGTGTATTTTCCCATCTTGATTTTAAGATAACAGTAGTGTGGGTATTTATGATGGCTTATAGGTAAATTAAGGATAGTTGAAAGTTGAAATTTCATTGGAAAAGATGAGTGGCGTGTGGTGGTAAATGATTGGTGAAAGGAGGGTGTTTCAGGGAGAGAATTGCAACGGATAGGGAATTTTTAGGCCTCCAGTTCAGGGCTTTTATTGTTTTGATTTTGATCTTGGACGTGTGAGATCGAGTCGTTCATTTGGGCCATAGCCCAAAATGAGTCCAGAAAATATGAGGGCAGGACTCACAGGATTCTTGGGGTCCAACCAATGGTATATAAATCCATTAGTGGCCTCACCTTAACAAAGGAGCCGAATCATATTTTTTTAATTGTTATCAATCTCTCATGGTGATCACAAATTTATTGAAGTAAGATTTTCATTATGGATCATTTGTTTTCCTCAATTTGAGTTTCTGGGAATTCTAAGAAGTGTAATTCATAAAATGGCTAAATTCGACAAATTAATGTCAAATAATCTCTTATTTAAATCAAAGGTGGATTGAAAATGAAAACCGATGTCATCACCCCATTAAATCAAGATCCACAAAAGTGAGTGTTCCGGCTACATCTTCACCTGATATCATTCATGCCACTTCTTTAATAAGTCTTTGTTTGGGGCACCCATTTCATGATGAGTTCGTAACAATTTAATTCCATGCAAACAAAGGGGTTCTGAAATGACCGAAAGAGGTGGAGGGTGATTTTGAGCGGTTTGCAGTTTTAACGAGTCCCATTGTTGGATTGGAAGCATTGGGCCCTAGGAATTTCTTAGTCCAGCCCATAGTTTTTTTTTTCTTTTTTTTTTTTTTTTTTTTTTTTTTTTTTTTTTTTTGCGCTATCGGAGGGTTCTCAACCCTTTGGGTTGAACTAATTCCACCACGCCTAGAGGGAAGCCGAGTAAATACCCTGTGGCCCCAAGGTGGTAGCACTAGTGGATTCAACATTCAATTCCTGAAGAAAAGAGAACCGGGAGTCGATACCAAGACCTCTAGCTCCAGAAGAGAGAGGAACCGCGGTCCTGACCACTCGGCCAACCCCTTGAGGTTATCCAGCTGTTAGTAGGATCTGGACTCTAGCGCAAACACATGCTCTACGGATTCCCGACCCAAATCCACCAACCAAGGTAGAGGAACGTGGATTGGCATTTCCAACCCGATTATTAAATGGGCATTGCCTATGTTTGTGGCTTTACAAGCTACCCAAGCTGACTTATTGTACTTCAACCCAACAAGTAGACCCTCACCCAGCCCAAGACCATTTCTAGCCCCATTGATAGAAGCAGTGGTGGACCTGGATTTTCGTTTCAAGGGACAGATGATGGCCGGCCAGCCATAATATTACTTTCTTCATTATTTTATCGTTAGGGTGAGGGTTTATTTTTTAACGGGACATGGGCCTTTTGACCCCATTATTGGTTGAATTTAAAGGGTTAACTCAAGTATACACCATGTTAGGATGCATTGTGAATTGAAATAAAGTGAGCTGAAGCATTAAATCAAGAGAGAATAAAATATAGGGAGTTATGATGGTCTTTTGTGTTTAGTTGCTTGATATAAAATATTTTTTACTTTTTGCGTAAAAAATGGATTTTTTTTGTCATTTAGGAGAGAAACTAGGTTTTTTTTCTTACTTTTCTTTTGAAAAAAAGGAGGGAAGGCTTTACCTTATCTCACTTCAATTCACCTCACATCCAAACATGTACTCAATCTGAGATTTTTTTTAGAAACATAAGGTTGATATTAGGGTTGGCTCAATCCGACCCATTGACACCCATTAATGAAAAATTTTGTAGGTTGGGTTGGATCGATAATTGGTGCCTGAAATCGGAGGTGCACCTGGATGGTTCATTATGCGGGCGATGTCTTTGGGTAGAAAATTCACCACAGTTTAATTGGAGCATCTTCACAGCAGAATCTTCTCACTAGTTTAATATGAATCTATGATAATAAGATGGAGGAAATTTTCCTTGAAGGTCCACTATGTAAACAAACCAATCCCTTTGTGGCCCATGTGGTTAAAAGTATCCTAGGCTTCTAAAAAATATTTGAGGCCTGGCCACCCCCTGCCCCAATTGCGATTTGGTATGTGAAACTCAGATCTTGACCTGATATGCCACCAATTGGAGTCCAACAGTGCAACTTGGATCAGGCCAAACCCGGGCCCAAATGTCCCGACTTGCATGAAAACTCAATTTAGGACCAGCACGAACTTCACTAGTAGAGTGGAGTGAAGTGCCTCCAATTCTTAGACAAATGGTTACATCAAAAGTATATATTTTCAAAATCCCCTCCTTTGGAAAAAAAAAAAAGTTCAAAAAGCAACTCTGTTTCTCCAATAAAAGACAAAAAAATACTCACTTTTTAAACAAAAAGTAAAAAAAATTCCTTACCAAACAACTAAAGACAAAATATCATCATAACTTACTTATATTTTATTCTTTCACCATTTGAGGTTTTACTTCACTTCATACTACATGTAAAGTTTCCAAACCGACCGGCTGTTTGGCAATATACTAGGTTAGTAAAAATAATGCAAAGCCTCCATTTTTCAGATAAGGGATTACATCAAAAGTACTCATCTTCAAAATTTTATCCTTCATTTTTTAAAACAAGAAAGTAATAAAACAACTTCCTTTCTCCACTAAGTGACCAACAATGACTCACTTTTTATACAAAAAGTCAAAAATATTCCATAGCAATCCACTAAAGACAAAATATCACTAAAACCCTATTATATTTTATTATATCTTGATTTGATGCTTTACATTACTTTTACTTTAATAGTAAATTGTCAAACTGACCGTAAGTTTAAACTTGCACCTCTTGAGCTAGACTACTAAAGCTGTCTTGGGTTCACATTACTCGAACCGAACTTGAATAAAGAACTTGGGCCTTGGACCCTATGCCAAACTTCTTATATAGTAATAAAATATGCTTAAAAGAGACCTTTAGAGATACAATTGTTAACGAAGGGTCTAGAGCAAGTGGGTTTAAGGTCATGAGTATTTTAGTAATTGTAACCGAGTTTTCTTTTGGACTAGGAAGATTTTCTTGGATGCCAAGAAATATTTTGGAGTATATATTGATGTATTCTGTAATCTCGATCCTTGTATATCAGAAGTGAAACCTATAGTCTTAATTTGTATAGCTCAATTGAAATTAGGAAGTCTTGGTTAACCGAGCCCCTAGATTGTCTAAGTTGTACTTTGATTAGAAGTAGGTCTATTATAGTAGTCTACTGTAATTAGAAGTTGGATTTAGGTGTAACAGTGTTTGGGGCTGATATTATAAATAGAGACCAGAGTCTCTAGATTGTATATACCTCTGATTGCATAGTGATTCTCCTGTCTTCCCCGTGGACGTAGGCTAAAAACCAAACCATGTAAATCTGTGTTCTTCTTATGCGTGATTGATCTTTTTTGGTAGCCTCTAGATGACAACAAACTGGTATCAAAGCGATTTGGCGTGATTGGAGGAGATCTATCGAATCAGATCTCAGAGGGCGTGACAGATCGTAGATCTGGAAAGGAAGAAGATCAGGCGATCAACTTGTGGGCCAAACGAGTTGTTGCTGCATATCGTCGGAGTTGATCGAAGGTTCTGATCTCACCTGAGGACTGCCTCGCTGGAGAAGAAGATCCCAGGAAAAAGAGAAGACAGCAAGACTGTTGATCGGTTTGACTGGAGAAGGGTCTGAAGAGAAGAAATTGCAGAGAAGCAGCGATTTGGGTGATTTGTTTTTTTCTGTTTTTTCTGGCTAGGTCCCACACAGCTATCGTCGTTGTCTGTGCGCGTCCTCGAAGCCCGTGCTGCTGTCGTGCCGTGGCCAAAGCGAAAAGAGAAAAAGATCAGAAGCCGCCGCCGCGTCTTGGTTCTGGTTCGGAGCCAGAACAAAACTTGGGGAAGAAGAAGACCAATTTGGGTTGGGTTTTGTTTCCGGGTTGGACCTGGGTCAGACCGACCCGTTTGCAGAAGCAGCCCAGTAGCAAGGAAGTCCAGGTTGGGTCGGTCCAGGCCTGACCTAACCCGTTTACAGCAAAGCTCACCAGCATTGAAGTGCTGATGTTAGCAATTCCGTACGGTCAAGATAGATTTGACCGATCGACGGTTGAAAACTGTTTTCGCGATATCTTGATGATCCGGAGTTCGATTTGAGATCGGTTTGAACCTGAGGATTCGGCTCGAGGAGATCTACCAATTGTAGTGAAAGATTTGCGGAATAGATGCTAAATTTGAGATTGAAAAATTCGACGGAAATAATGACTTCAGTCTATGGCTTTTGAAGATGCACGCTTTGCTGGTACAAAATGCACTCTAGAAAGCTTTGAAAGGAAAGGATGCTTTGTCTGATAAACTGTCAGATGATGAGAAGGAAGAGTTGCATGAGAAGGCGTATGGTCAAATTCTGTTATTTCTGAGTGATGGTGTACTGCGAAAAGTTGCTCAAGAGAGAACTGCTGCTGGCATATGGCAGAAGTTAGAGAACTTATACATTACGAAGTCTCTCACGAATCACTTGTATCTAAAAAAACAATTGTTCACCCTACAAATGCAGGAAGGTACATATGTTTCAACCCATCTTGATTTTTTTACAAAAGCTATTTTGGATCTTGAAAACATAGATGTTCACATTAATGATGAGGACAAAGCCATCATGTTGCTATGCTCTTTATCACCCTCGTATGAGAACTTTGTTGATATCATGATGTATGGTAGAGAAACTTTTTCTAAAGAAGATGTTAAGTCAGCCTTGAACTCTAAGGAGTTGAAGAAAAAGGTTGCAATTGAAAACACTGACAGTTCTGGTGAGGGTTTGTAACGCGTGGCAGAACAGAGAAAAAAGAGCAAAATAAAAGAGGCCAATCTAGGTCAAAATAAAAAACTAGAAAATTAAAGTGCTTTAAATGTCACAGGGAATGGCACTTTAGAAAAGATTGTCCAGAGCGTAAAGGGAAGCATAAATCTGATTCTGGAGAAATTGCCGGAGTTGCAACCGAAGTTGCAAAGAGTAATTCTGATGGTGCAGAAGTTCTTTCAGTTACTGTTGGTAGCTTAGCTACTAAGTGGATTCTCGATTCAGGGTATTCCTATCATATGTGTCCTTACAGAAATTGGTTTACCAATTATCAATCTATTGATGGTGGTAAAGTGTTTATGGGAAATAATGCAACATGTAATGTTGTTGGGATAGGTGCAATTAAAATCAAGATGTATGACGGTATTGTGAGAACTTTGTCAGATGTTAGGCATGTTCTGGAGTTGAAGAAAAATCTGATTTCCTTGGGTACGCTTGACTCCAATGGTTGTACCTATAAAGCTGGAGGTGGAGTTATAAAAATTTCAAAGGGTGCACTTGTAGTGATGAAGGGATTGAAGCAGAATGGCCTTTACTTTCTTCAAGATAGTACAATTATAGGTGTTGCAGCTGTGTCGTCCTCAGATTCATATTTAAAAGCTACCAAGTTATGGCATATGCGGCTTGGGCATATGAGTGGGAGGGGTATGGATGAGTTGACTAAACAGGGTTTGCTGTGTGGTCAGAAAGCAGGAAACCTGGACTTTTGTGAGCATCGTGTCTTCGGAAAACAGTGTAGGGTCAAGTTTAGGACAACTGTTCATCGGACCAAAGGTACTTTGGATTACATCCACTCTGATCTTTGGGGTCCCTCCCGTGTTCCTTTTCTTGGTGGTGGTTTATACATGTTGACTTTCATTGATGACTATTCTCGGAAGGTCTGGGTGTATATCTTAAAACACAAACATGAAGCTTTTGCGTAGTTCAAGCAATGGAAGGCTATGATTGAAAAGCAGACATGTAAACAAATCAAGTGCTTGAGAACTGACAATGGCTTGGAATTCTGTAACAGTGTTTTTAATGAATTCTGCAAGAATAAAGGGATTGTGAGACATTGCACAGTCAGAAACACAACACAACAGAACGAAGTTGCAGAACAGATGAACAAGACTATTCTAGAGAAGACCCGGTGCATTCTCTCTAATGCAGGATTACCTAGGAAGTTCTGGGCGAAAGCTGTTAACACGGCTTGTTATCTGATTAACCGGTTTCTATCAACAACTATAAAATGTAAAACTCCTGTAGAGGTATGGTCTTGATCTCCTGTTGATTATACCAACTTGCGGATATTTGGTTGTCCTGCCCATGTTCATGTGAATGATAAAAAGCTTGAACTAAGGGCAAGAAAGTGCATATTTGTAGGATATACAATTGGTGTGAAAGGATATAGGCTGTGGTGCCTCGATGGAAAATCTCCCAAATGTATTATAAGCAGAGATGTGACCTTTGATGAGGCTTTTATGTTCAAACCGAAAGAGTACCATGATGTTGGAAGGGAAAATGATGTCAGTAAAAAGGTGGAGGATAAAAACGATATCAGTAAATAGGTGGAGCTTGAGAAGGAAGCTTCAAAAAACTTGTAAGATAAGATGCAAGCAGATGTCCCAGTTCGACAAGATGTAGAGGAGATGCAAAGCTTAAACGAGGAAACTGCGGTTTTTAATGATTACATGCTTACCAGGGACAGAGAGAGGAGACAGATTAAGCAACCTTGGAGATACGGGTATGAAGATATTATTGCCTGCGCTCTTAATACAGCTGAGAGTATTGAGTCAGAGCCGGTTACATATTGGGATGCCGTCACTAGCAAAAAATCAGCGAGATGTGCTGTAGCCATTGGTAAGGAGATTGAATCTCTTCACAAGAATCAAACTTGGGAGCTGGTGAAACCTCCGAAAGGTCAAAAGATTGTTGGTTGAAATGGGTCTTTAAGAAAAATGAAGGAACTCCGGGGGTGGAAGATACTAGGTTCAAAGCACGACATGTTGTAAAAGGCTATACTCAGAAGGAAGGTGTTGACTTCAATGAAGTGTTCTCTCATTTGGTGAAGCATAGTTCTATCCGGGTGCTACTTGCTATGTTTGTTAAATTGAATTTAGAACTGGAGCAGCTTGATGTCAACATAGCGTTTTTACATGGCGAGTTAGATGAACAGATTTATATGCATCAACCAGAGGGGTTTGAAATTCATAGAAATAAAGACCACGTATGTTTGCTGAAGAAATCATTGTATGGTTTGAAGCAGTCTCCTAGGCAGTGGTACAAGCGTTTCGATACCTTTTATGGTTGGAAACGGTTATTGCAGGAGTGCATATGACAGTCGTGTCTATCACAAGAAGCTCTCAAATGGCTCGTATGTCTATTTGCTGTTATATGTTGATGACATGTTGATTGCTGCAACGGACATGTCTGAGATCAACAGGTTAAAAGCTCAGTTAAATGGTGAATTTGAGATGAAGGACTTAGGTGCTGTAAAAAAAATTCTTCGAATGGAGATTCGAAGGGATCGGAAAGCGGGCAAATTGTCTTTGTCACAATAGGGGTATCTTGAAAATGTTCTGGAGCGCTTTGGAATGCAAAGTTTGAAACCTGTGAACACTCCATTGGCAGCCTATTTCAAACTTTCCGCTGCTTTGTCATCACAAACTGAAGAAAAGGTGGAGCACATATCTCTTGTTCTGTATGCTAGTGCTATTGGGAGTATCATGTATGCCATGGTTTGCATGAAGCCAGATATTACTCATGCGGTTAGTGTAGTTAGCAGATACATGGATAATCCCGGGAAGGCCCATTAGCAGGAATGAAATGGATACTCAGTTACTTGAAAGGTACTACTGATGTTGGGATAGTGTATGAAAGAAGCAACAACACTTCTAGAAGTGTTATTGGATATGTTGATTTAGATTTTGCTGGAGATTTAGACAGAAGAAGGTCCTTGACATGTTATGTCTTCACTTTTGCTAGCAGTGCCATTAGTTGGAAGGCAGCATTGCAATCCAAAGCTGTCTTGTCTTCCACCGAAGCAGAACATATGCAGCTACGGAGGCAGTGAAGGAAGCCATTTTGGCTGACAGGCTTGGTTAGAGTTCTGGGATTGGAACAGAAGCTGACAACTGCTTTCTGTGACAGTCAGAGTGCGATCGATATGATACACAATCCTAAGTATTATGAAAAGACCAAAGACATTGGTGTTAGGGCACACTTCATTCGAGATGTCATCACCGAGGGTGCTATTGCAATTATTAAGATTGCTACGGCGGAAAATCCAGCAGACATGATGACTGAGACTATTCCAACAGACAATTTCAAGAATTGCTTGGACTTGATCAACGTAATCAGTACCTGAGTGCCCTCAGGGGCAGGTGGAGACGATGAGACGTGTTTTGTGCATGAGGATCAGCTTCAATGTTTGCCAATGTAGAGATTTGTTAATTTGTATGGCTCAATTGAAATTAGGAAGCCTTGGTTAACTGGGCCCCTAGATTGCCCAAGTTATACTCTGATTAAAAGTAGGTCTGTTATAGTGGTTTACTGTAATTAGAAGTTGGGTTTGGGTGAAACAGGGTTTGAGGCTGATATTATAAATAGAGACCAGAGTCTCTAGGTTATATATACCTCTGATTGCATAGTGATTCTCCTGTCTTCCCCGTGGATATAGGCCAAAAGCCGAACCACGTAAATCTATGTTTTTTTTGTGCGTGATTGATCTCCTCTGGTAAGCTCTAGATCACAACACATAGGAAAGATTAGTTTGTTTTTTCTGGATTCAGATAATTTTGCCGAACCACATAAATATTTGTGGTTTTCTCTCTCCTTATATTAGGTTTATTGATTGTGGATCGCATTTTTCCACGCTTCCACACCCACGCACACAACAACGATATGACTGTGCCATTGGGTATTTGAATAATTAAGTATGAAATCCATATCGCAGTACATGGATCCAAATGTATATAGGCCTATGCAGTAAACCTGATGATGATGGACCTAAATTTAAGCGGATTGATCATAGATGGAGGCCAATTATCAAACCATAAATGCAGTGTGGCAAAGGTAAAGTTGATGCTAGTTCTAACAAGACCAATTGGATTACAACACCTTCAAAATGCATTGTACACGTACTCATTTATGGACTTCGTCACACGTGAACATGCCACCAACCCATCCTAAAAGCACATAAAAAGTAAAAACAGTCATCATGTGCTTGTGATTGTGATCTCTAAACCCTCATCCTTTCTATACACTACTTTAATGAAAATATTGGGGTGAAAATTACAGGTCTGACATATCCACCAATCTTATTTTAACGGTCCATGATAATCATTTGACTCCATGTTTTTGTGTATTTTGGACCAACAGCATGTGGACGCCACTGCATATGCATATCAAAAAGTCTACTTGTCCCGGGACTCATGTCCCGGGACTGGCCCGACTCCATAGGAGGAGGGCATTATGGTCATTTTGAAAATGACCATAATGCCCTCCTCCTATGGAGTCGGGCCAGTCCCGGGACATGAGTCCCGGGACAAGTAGCATTACTCTATGCATATCACTGTGCACCCAAATCTAGGGATGGCAATAAAATTTTTTTTTTTTTTTCTAAGGGAGGTTCCCATGTAAGATTTGATATGATTTGCAATACAAATCAAACCTATAGATCTAGATTTATGCATTAAATCATGAATAATCTAAAATATTAAAAGCGTACCTTGTGCCATAATCTTAATGATGAGTGGAACTCTTTTTTCAAATAGGGTTTTTCCTATCCCCCTTATCACCCACTCCAATATTCGTGAAGTTGATGGTTACTTTTCAGATCTTGTAAGTTAAGAGAAATGACCGGAAAACCAGAAATTTCTTATAATCAAAGAAATCTAATAAAAGTAAGTTTTCTTAATTCCCTCAAATTAGCCAACAAGAGTCCTATTTGATTTGGGCTTTCTAAAATTGAATCCAAGATAAAATTAGTAAAACAAAAAACCCAAAAGGGAAAGTAACTTAAATTAGTGGGCTCAAACCGTGGGTCCCAACAATGTTGCACATGTGGTCATGAGGATCACTTATGTCCAACATCCCAATTCTTTAGGCTGGACTAATTTCTTTGGGCCCAGAGAGAAGTCGGGTAAAACCCCTGTGGCTCCAAGGTGATACCGTGATAGCACTATTGGACTCAACATTTGATTCCTGAAGAGGGGGGGAATCGAAAATCGATACCAGGACCTCTAGTTTCGAAAGAAAGAGGAACTGTGGTCTTGACCACTCGGCCAACTCCTTGGAGTTAGTGATGGCAATAATACCAGTTAAGTGAGTGGTTTCTTCGATCTGCTCCTATTAAGAGTGGATTTTTTTCATTCTAAATTGAAATTTGTATATACATTCATGCACGAGGTAAAGTTATCCACAAATAATGGTCGCCATACTTAAAAAATCCCAAATTTCTTTATCCCGATTGAGTTTGGGGCAGATTTGGGTCTCTGCTATTTGCCATACTTCACTTTATTTATTACTACTTCACATGCTCTGTAATGGGCTACAATACAAATAATGTGCAGTGCAGTGAGCAGAGGATATCTCAAAGAGTGGGAAGGGCTAAAATCCAGTGTGGTAATTTTTCTTAAAGAAAAGTGGGTTGCTGATAAGGCGCCCCATGTCATGAAAGTCATGACATTATTAGGAAATGTTAATTTTTTCCCTAATACCATAATGTTTTTAAAATATGAACAATACATGAGAAGATCATGACATCATTGGAATGGAATCATAAGGAACTAACAGTAATTTATGTCATTTGCAAAGTTTTAGTATTGTAGTTTGTTTTAAAAGGAAAATCTCAAAAAAAAAAAAAAAAACCTTGTAGCTCATCTTAATAAAAAAAGTTCATGAGAATTTGAATATTTAAAAAGAGTATAAAAGTTTTCTATATTTATTTTGATCAAGTCCTTCATAAAATAATTTAAAAAATATATTCTCGTGTCATTTTCAAATTTTTTTTAATAAATCATTTACGAGAAATTATTTAGTCCAACTCAAATAACCTACTTGAGCTCAGTACAGCTACCTTTATATATAAATGGTTAAATATAAGGGTTTATATGGATTCTAAATGACGAAAAACATACCCGTACACCTTGAAACTATGCTAAATACTTTTTCCTGCCGTGTCTTTATGAAATAGTACACGTAACTCGTCATTTGACTTAGGTGTATTGATTGAAAAAAGAACATGAATTAACATGAATTATGTGGTGAATGCCCAAGGGTTCTATAGGAAGGAGCAGGTAGAAAAAAGAATGCGGTCTTAGGTCTTTAGATACGAAAGAAGGTTAAGACAAAAACTTGTCACAAAGATATCTTTGTC
This sequence comes from Umbellularia californica, assembly GCA_028538565.1. Lineage (NCBI taxonomy): Eukaryota > Viridiplantae > Streptophyta > Magnoliopsida > Laurales > Lauraceae > Umbellularia > Umbellularia californica. Next base: position 12,839,357 of record JAPQWN010000005.1, read on the forward strand.
ATGTCTTAAAGAAAATTAATGTAAAGTATACTTGATTGATAGAAATATGGAAAAGATTTTATACTCTTTTGAAATATTTCAATCTTAATGTGTTTATTGAAAATGGGACAAAATCTTTTACTTTTTTTTTTAATTTGAAATTCTTCCATTAAAAAATAATATCTCAAGCTTTTCTAAAAATATGCCCATGGTTTTCATACTCTTCTCTCTCTCCGGACATGACATTAGATTGGAAAAAAGACCTGATCCGTCAGAACATACCTTACAAAAACCAAAATCCAGTCTAGCCACTTTTTCTTTTTCTTTTTCTTGTCAACCAATCCTAATTGCTTAAGAAACAAGCATAAAAACCATTGTCAGAACATACATCTTATTGCTAATTAATGTAAACGATTGACTACAAGGTTGCAACTTGCAATAATGCATCGAAGTTAGAAAGGTTGGTTATTTGGAGTGAGAGAGACCCTTATCCAATCTTCAATCTTCAATCACTCGAAAGAAATTAATAGACTTGGGAAGATGGACCACTTGAGGTTGCAACTTGCAATGGTGCATTGAGGTTGGAATTCTTTATCATTTTTTTATTTAAGAAAGGGACTTTTTTTTATTTTGCATTCTAGATTTATTGATAACCAAACAAGAATAGTTTTGACCCACCTATCTCAATTTGAGGACTTTGGGTTTTCCAAATGGGCATTGGAAGAAATTCCCACTTGGACAAGGTTCCTCCTTGCTTTATTGACTCAACATCGAGCAATATGTGCACAAAATTTTTTTTTTTTTTTTTCGATCGGAACGTTCCCAATCCTTTGGGCTGGACTAATCCCTTTGCGTCTAGAGGAAAGCCGGGTAAACTCTCTTATAGCCCCAGTGTGGTAATGCAGTTTCGAACCTACAACATCCGAATGCAAACTGTGGTCTTAAGCCAACTGAGCTAATACAACATATAATATTGAAATTCTTCACATTAACTTACTTCCCCAGACCTCCTGTTTATGTTTTCATACTCATGGCCACCTTCAATAATCTAATATGGTGACATACACAAGCGCAACTGGTTCGAACCCAAACTTTTACAATATTTCTGGCATTAGTCACGTTGTAATATATCATAAAAAATTTGCACGGTGTATAGCCATTGAACTTGGAGAACTTAAAAGTTAAAAATAAAATGATTTGATCAACCTAATATCTCATATTCTTACTATGCAGGTCCAAACCTTTCCATTGTGCACCTCTATTCGCAATCATGAATCCAAAAGGCTCGAATGAGAATGGTGTTTCTTCAAGGGAAAAAATTAAAATAAAAACACCAAGCACTCTATAGAGTGTAGCACAACCTATACATATATATATATATATATATATACTTCACTTGACTTTATTAGTAAAGTCGCCAAACTGGCCCACTGTCGTAGCATGGTTAAAATGGCGGGGGAATTCTCCGACATTATTAGTCATGCAATCAATCAAAACAAACACAAACAAGGATCCATGATTGTCCAAAAAAATGTCTCTTATCTAAGGATAAATGAATGAAGGGATCCAAACAGAACCAAATTTTCTTTTCTTGCCAGACTACACTTTGATCTAATCCCAAGGACTAGCCAACCAAACCCAAGAAATTTTGATACTCAAAAAGGGTGAAAATGAGAGGGAAGAAAAGGCAAGACTGAGTCCATTTCATCTCACGGACTTTAAATGCATCCATCTTCCCCCAGCTTTTCAACTTCAACTACTCTACTAATCTTCCAAGCCTTTGAAAAATAAAAAATAAAAAACAAGTAAAAGAGAAGAAGACCAAAAGTGCAGAAATCCTTCAATTCCTGATCCTGATTGCTTCCACTTTCTCCACTGAAATCTCAAAATCGGGTTCCAAAACCATGTCTTCTGAGCCGGGTTCTGCTTCAGCAGAAGGCCATATCAAGGGTGTGATCACCCACGGAGGCCGCTATGTTCGCTACAATGTCTACGGCAATCTCTTCGAAGTCTCTACCAAATACGTCCCTCCTTTACGGCCCATCGGTAGAGGGGCTTATGGCATTGTGTGGTACGATTCGGACTCTTGGATTACTGGGTTCTTGTTGTTTTCGATTGGCGCTTTTTTTTTTTTTTTTTTTGTGTGTGTGTGTGTGTGTGTTTTGACAGTTTCTTGTTAGATATGTATATGGGTATTGATTTTCTTCATTTTTGCGTGCTTGTTTTGATGCGTTTTGATGAGATCTCAAATGGGTTTTTCTGGGGTTGATGAGATATGCAAGCTTCTGGGGGTGTGTAGTGACGCGAGTTGTTTAAACCCCAACTGGGTTTTTAGGGGTTTTGGAGATTGAATTGGGAAATTTCGGAATTCAGACACAGTGTTTCTGGGGTTTCTAATGGAATGCTTATGTAATAAAGTTATGGACTTTATAATTAGTTTTGGGAGTTATGAGAACTTTGTGTTTTGTTTGGTTAGATTTAGATTCCTAGATTACGAGGATCTTGTTGTTTTCTACTGGTTTAGAGTTCTCAACGTTTTTGTGCTTCTTATTTTTCCTTTTGAGAACTTGATAGAGATCTGATTCTTTTCGGGTCCTGGAGCCTGGTTGTGATTTATTTTGTTGAGATTTTAAATTGGTTCTTTCGGATTAGTGAGATATGCAAGAGTTTGGGTGTAAGTAGTGGCATAAATTGTTCATACCCCAAATTGGCTTTTGGGGGGTTTCGGATGTTGTATTGGGAAAAGATTTGCAATTCTGGTGATAATTTGTGTGTGTGTGTGTGTGTGTGGGTAGGTGGGTGGGGGAGGTGTGGGGGGTAGTGATTTTGGCACCTTGTGACCCATCTATGATCAATTCAACCCCCTTACACACAAATCCCTATAAATCGGCATCCACCCAATTTGACACTAATCTAAATTACACTCGCAGTTGGATTGGATTTCGTAGAAGATGTAACTTTAGAAACCACTAAACTGTAAGGCCCCTAAATCAATGGTTGTGATGATCCACTTGAGATGATTTTTTGCTAGAATCCAATTCACAATAAGATCTTTATGTCACACTATCCCCACGACTGGCATGCATCCAAATGGGTCCCACAAGGGCTTAGGCTTTTTTTACCTTTCATAATGACTGTGAGAGGTACCTCTCAGGTGAAAATTAGGTTCCAGATGTTTATGATTATTGTACTTCTGGGGTTTGTTAAATAATATGTGTGTGTGTCTCTATATATATAGATGAGATTTATCCAAATGAAAGGTACATCTCATGGTTCCTATGAGAGGTAGTGATTTTAGCACCTTGTGAACTATCTATGATCATTTCAACCCCTTCACACTCACTATCCCATGAATTAGCACTCACCCTGAATTGACACTAATATAAGTTATATTCATCATTGGAGAATTTCATAAAAAATGTAACCTAAGTGACTGCTGAATTCTAATGCTTCTAAATCAATGGCTGTGATGACCCAATTCAGATGAGTTTTGCTCAGAATCTAATCCACAACGATACCTTTCCCTTTCACTATCCCCCATGACACGCATCCAAATGGGTCCCACAAGGACTTAAACTTTTGCCTCTCATAGGAACGTGATAGGTACCTCAGGTGAAAATTATTGGATTGGACAGATTCATCCTTTTGGGCTTCATATTGGATAAATTGTTTAGATCCATGTAAGTTTTAGGGGTTTTAAGCTATGATGCCCAGATACGGCAAACACGCCATAGACATGGCAGGGATATGGATTTTACTTAGCAAAAGTAAAGTATCGGATATGATATGATACGATACGCTTCCCAATTTGAAGTATCCATGCATCATAGGTTTTAGGAGATCATTCTGGCGAATGGTTGTATTTAAAGATGGTCATTCTTCTTCTTTTTTCTTTCCAAAAACAAATAAAAATAGACAGGTATTTGGCTAGGTTTACTTGGGTTTTTGAGTATTTAGAGATAATGTTGACAAACTGCTGATTTGAATGTGGAGCGTGTGTGGAGTTGGCTGTGGAGAAATTGTTATAATTTGAAGCTGTAGTATACATTGAACTGCTTATTACAGTGTTTCTTTAGGCTTTTTTTATTTATTTATAATTATGGAGCCCTCTTGGCTGCAAATTAGTTTCTGATTTGTTTGCTTGTCGGTGGTTTTTTTTTTTTCCCTTATGAGTTCAAATACCTCGATATTAATCGGGCATAGTATGGGCCCAACAAACATATTGATCCAGTGTCACTGAAGGAATCAGTGTGCTCAACTTCCATTGAGCTCTCATCTTGAAGGATTCCTACTATGTATCTTTCAGTCACTTAATTTGTAAGTTGAGGTTGACTATTCGAAGAGATGTGTGTGAATGTGCTTTTTTTAATATCTTATACTGGTTAATTGCTGCCCATTTTTTATTTTGATGTTTTTGAAATACATGACTTAGTTTTTCAGAAAAAGAAAGAAATAAAGAAAGAAAGAAAAAAGAATGTTATTCAAATATGCAGACAAAAGGAAAGAAGGGAAAAGTAAAAAGAAGGACGCAAAGGAACTAGCTCCGAAACCTTAGATCTATCAGCCCTCCAATTTTACGTCCTAGCTCCAAAACCTTAGATCTATCAGCCCTCCAATGCATTCCTCCAAATTACTCAGATCATGCATCTGTCATTTACGTCCGAAGTTCTAACTTACAAGCGGCATAAGAATATCAACAAAGATTAGTCTTTTGAGGTTTGCCACACCATTAACAAAAGCCCACCTCAGACCCCCACAATCATTAAAAGTTTTGATCTTTGATTTTCACACTGGCATGCACGTAGAAGTTCTTTTGGTATCATGAGACACAAAAACAGTGGTTCCGTTATGAGTTTGAAAAGGTTGGGAACTCTTTGTGGGTTTTGTGAAATTATTCCATAATGAAGTCCTTATTCGACATTATTTTATAAGGTTACTCATTTAAAAAAAAAAAAAAACCTACGCTAACCGCTTCTCAATTCTCCATTCATCTCATGGTTTCTTCATAAATACTACTGCAAGATTGGAGAGGGGCATTTCATGAATTCGATTTTCGCTTCGTTTCCCACTTCTGCTTCTCATTTGAGTAGCTATTGTTTGGAAAGTGGGGCTATTATACAATCAATTGATTTACTTCTGCTTATCATGACCTTCTGTCATTTCTTCTCTGTCACAGTCCATTTAATAAAATTAGATGATGAGAACTGTCTTATGGAAATACAAAGTGGTAGTAGTCATTCATGGCTAATGATTCGTGGACGGATGTACTTCTGCAACCTTTGTAGGTTTTTCCTAAGGCCCTTAACACTCAAGACCTAAGAGACACCAATTGCACATTGACTAGATTCTTCTGGCTTCGCTTATTTGACTTTGTTACAACTAGCCATATTCAAGGCATTGATATTTATTTGTCTCATGGGTTGACTTGTACAACTCTGAATGATCATTTGCTGAAAATATGATGGTTGCATTGTATGGCTTCAAACTAGCCTTAATGACCGTGAGGGAGGACCATTTTAACTGTGTAAAGGTCCTACTGGGGGATGGGAGTGCAATTGATTTGCTGATTGTCCCAAGTAATGAGTCACATGATTATTAGAGACACTGACTTATCCATTCAAATATATATATATATATATATATATATAGAGAGAGAGAGAGAGAGAGAGAGAGAGAGAGAGAGACCAGGCTTACGGTGCGGCCACCTAGTGGGGCCCACCTTGGGACCCCACTGGTCATGGGACAAAAGGGCACCGAAAGATCCCAGTGGGGCCAACCTACATATCAAATTTGAAGTCAATCTAATACCTCTAACCCCTTCATCCATGGTCCACAAGTTTAACAGCTTTATTTCAAACAACAAAAATTGACCCCCAATCCAATGGTCCAGTTCATTCGAATCCATGCAAATTCATGGGATTGCGTGCCTATAAGAGGGTTGTGTATGTGTGGTCCATTTGGATGGGTCATAAGGTGAGCCCTAGTAGGCGTTCTACACGGTGTGGACCGTAAGGATCGTCCTTACACGACCGGTATATATATAAGGAGATTGATGTGAAGATCTACACCTCCGACGGTGAGATTGAGTCCTACAACTCAAACCCTAAGATCACTTGGGAACAGCAGACCAAGATAACTCACGACGAATCTGAATTGCATTAAAATATGGCATGAAAATAACAATAAAGAGCTTCCCTATATATAGAGTAGCACTGATCCTAAATAAGCAATAAAGGAAATAGCTAATCCTAATTAGCATATAAATTAGAAAGGAAATCTTCCTAAACAATTTAGCAACCTATTAACCTAGAAAATATCTAAACTAATGATAGGGATCTCAATTTAAAGATCAGGTGGATCCCATCAAGCGGGCCTTGGCCTTTGATCGGCCTGCATCAGAAATGCTCCTATGAGAGATATCTCTCACCTTATATGAGAGATAGGGGTGAGGGCCCTCACATTTAAGTTGTTGGCATTGGATATGGATGTGAGGGGCCCCACCAACTCTCTCATTTAAGGTGAGAGATATCTCTCATAGGAGCATCTCTCTCTCTCTCTCTCTTATATATATATATAGAGAGAGAGAGAGAGAGAGAGAGAGAGAGAGAGACGGACATTCATTCTTCTGTAGTGTTATTGTTTCACATTTACTTTGCTAGATGTCACTCCAATGTTATTATTGCATCAATTTTGTCCTCAATTTCATTCTTCTAAGTTCTAACCCTTTACCCATGCAATGGTAGAGATTACCGACCTCATGTATTCTCCATAAACAAGTTACAATGCACACAATGGTGCTAGAAGTTATTTGGCAGTCAATTCAATGAAGTTTAGCTAATCATTACTGCTTTTAATAAATTTTATGACATGGACTTGTACTCTCTTTTTTTTATTAAATGAAAAATACTATAAAACAAAATACACCTTAACTAACTTAACTGCCAAGAACTATGTGGTGTTGACTAGGAAGCATTCCAGCACCATTTTTAGGAGCATACACTGTAGTTAACTTTAAGGTGTAGTCAGTTATGTCCTTAAACTGGCTCCAGCTGATAATGGGCATTATCTCATTGACTAGATCTTAGGTGAGTCGGTGGCTCAATTATAGATCTGGTAGCTGGTTGTGTAATCCAAGGCTATGATGTTGGGCTCTAACATGCAATATATTGAGGATTTAAGTTGCCTAACCAATGAGTTATTGGAGCACATGCCTGAAACCAGTTGTGAATGATGAAGGGGCTACGGCACCTTTCATAAGGTTAGAATAAACGAAGTTGATAAATTACATTTGACACTATCATGCCTTGATATTCCCCAAGTCAAATTCATCTGCAACCTTTACTAATTTTGTAGCAACTTTATAATGGTACTTTTATTAAAAATATTTATTTACTTCTGCATTGATTATGCAGAAATTTTATAATTGTGTTGATCAAATGCCACTTTTATGAGAATGGAACTTATCAGCATTTTTCCTAGAAGTGTATGAGGAGTCCCTGCAAATCCTTGCTTCTACATTACTTGTAGATGAACATGGATCTACATGTCAGGTTTGGCATCCAAATCTGAAGGTACAGGGACATGACTATGTAGTTACATATATGTCTCCTCCAGAGGAAATATACAAGGGAGATCTTACAGTTTTGTAAGAAGAGAGAGAGAGAGAGAGAGAGAGAGAGAGAGAGAGAGAGAGAGAGAGAGAGAGAGTTTATGGAGAGAAATTGTATGTGTTGTCGATTAGACAAACACTTATTAATATAATTTTATGGGTACACTGGCCTTTATGTCTACACTAGTAGAGATAAAAAAAAAAAGAAAGAAATGAATAACTTTTTCTTATTTCTGGATCCTCCTTCTCAAGCTGGATCTTGAAAACCACCATGCCTAGCTTGCAACATGCTTTATGAAGAAAATCTTGGCCAGTCCCCTTTGTTTGAAAAACCTTCAATGCGATCTTTGGATTGTTAATCAATTATGCTAGCCTCCTGTGATGCTTTTTTTTCCCTGAAAAAATGACAATATGCCTCAATGTGTTCAGTGCGCTAGGATGGATTCAGAGGGGTGTTTTTCATTTCCATGTCGGCAAATTGATGTTTCATTGGAAGATTGAGCACCACACCTTTGTCAAAAAATCTTCAGCCATAATTGATGTCGATCAGATGAAGACCAAGATGATAACATCACTGCCCAAGCTTTGACTTTTCTGGAGATGTTTGATGGCACGCATGGACCCATACCCATGTTTAGAGGGTTTGAACCCTTGTGGGACCCAAAACAGTCACTAAAACCTGCTGTTTGTAGACTTGTTTTTGCAGAACAGCTTTTATTAATGTCAGTAGAACCCATAAGCTATGAGCCCATTGAAGGCCCGTGTTTGGGCCTGTCTGACCAAAACCAAGTGCACCAGGTCCATATAGAGTAGACTTGTGGCCTAGTAAAAGACAGGCTATGGTCTGACGATGTACCATAGCTTTCACTTATCATCATTGTTTTCACAAAAATATTATTGTGGTCTGGTTAAGTCTTATTAAAAATGGTTCCCATACTGATACTTGGTTTCGTGTCTTGTAGTTGTATGGCACAGATGCCCTGGGGTAATTTGAAAGATCAAAAGTATGGTATTTATTTTGTTCTTTTTTCGGTAACTGCTTTGGAGAGGCTGAAAAACTAAATACTAGGAAAGAGAACTGTAGTCTGGTATCCATTCACATCAAAAGTTTTATACATAGATACACGCTTTATCCAGAAAGATGTTCACAATTTCTCAGGAAGCATGAATGAAAATTTACTGTGTCTGCAATATGGAGATTTTCAAATTTCAACTACTACTTTCAGATAACTACGTACAAATTAAATAGCTGTCTGCCACAGCATATTGCATTCATTCTGTTGAAAAACTTTTCTCAATTCTTCTACCCAGGAGGTTCTAATCATATTTTATTTCTTTTACATGGGCTTACAGATAAACATGGATTCTTTTTTCTTTACAGTGCTGCAGTGAATTCAGAGACACGCGAGGAAGTTGCAATCAAGAAGATCAGTAATGCATTTGATAACAGAATTGATGCGAAAAGGACTCTAAGAGAGATTAAGCTTCTCCGTCACATGGATCATGAAAATGTAAGTTCTGTTACATAATTTCTATTGTAACATATAAGTAAATAAATAAACAAATAAGCTATTCATATAATTTCAAGTTTCAGCCTCCTTTATATCAATTGGTTCTCTTGGATCTATGTTTTCAGTTTGATTGATAGTTTGTTTGCTAAAGGTTAGAAGTGCTATCAGATTAAGATTCAAGGTTGCATTAGGATGTACTCTAAATCACCTTTTTGGAGTGGAGCTACTCCAATGATTTGGCAATGAGTTATGGGGAATTAGGTGGAATCTTTTTTTTCCCCTTTTCTGTCTGAAGCTGATAATGCAGAAATAGGGAGATATTTATGTCAACATTTCGTAAGTGCTCTGACAGCTCAAATGTGTTTACCTCCGCAGGTTATTGCCATCAAAGACATCATACGTCCTCCGCAAAGGGAAAACTTCAATGATGTATACATCGTTTATGAATTAATGGACACCGACCTTCATCAGATAATACGTTCCAACCAGCCATTGACAGATGACCATTGCCAGGTTTGGCATCTACAATATTTTTTTTATAATATTTATATACTTAACGTTTTTTATAAATATAATTTAAATAGCTCCATCCAGCATTACAGAAAAAAATCTCATGAAATTTAACATGATTATTTCCTTGGTGCTTTTGAACGAACGTACAGAATTGGGAGCAGACATTCAAACCTTTTGCACTTTCATAATGGTCTTGTCAATGTCATTGTTTATTCACCTAGCCAAGTATAGAGGACAAGGCTGAGTCAACCCCGCATTATTTTTATGCTACAAACTGCAGCTTTAGGAGCGGCTATCAGGATTCAGGATCCATCTATTTTAATTATTTGACTGATGACCCAGCTCAGTTTTATTTTAACCTGTGTCAACAAACCTAATGAATTTAGTGCTTGGTGTATTACTCTTTTCTATAAAGGAAGTGCATCCATGTTGTGCATTTCAAGATTAGGCTATATCCATTCGGCTGCACTTGTTTTAATAGGAAAGTTATAAATAGAGAAAAATAGTGCATGATCTCGATAAATTATTTCTGAACAAACTAAAATATCATTTGTAAGAACCATAACATAGTTGAATTTAGGTTTGATAAGGTGGAGAGATATGAGAAAGAATAAGAACAGAGAGAAGGAAAGAGGAGAGAGAAGGGAGGAGAGAAGAAAGGGCGAAATTGCTTGTCACATATTTACACAATCCCTGTTTGTTTTGCTAACTCGCTAATGCTCAAAAGAGATTACACCAGCACCCTCACCCTCACTATTATTTACAAGGAACCCCCAATTATCCAACTATGATTAATTACAAAGAACTATGATAACATTTGTACACTCTCCCTCAAGCTGTATCATGTACGTCAATCACATTTTGCTTGAAACAATTTACGCTGAAGTTGCCGATGACTTATCCTGTTAGTAAAAGCATCTGCAAATTGGTCTTCTGATTTTTCATAACAACTTTTGACCTCACTTGAAGAAACATTTTCTCACCATGTCCCAATCTGCCTCAATGTGCTTTGTTTGCTTGTGATAAACTGCAGTGGAAGAATGTGATAATATATCCTGATTTATTCCTAACTCAAATTTGATTCTCTGTCATCAACCAATAATGTAAAGGTAAACCTTTTGAACTCCAGACAAAACATGATACTCTTTCTACCACTTCATTTGTATGGAGATGCTTTCAAAAGATGGATACTTTAACAACAAACTGCCCTAGGCTAATTATTGTGGATGTCTTAGTAATTGCGAGGGAATCAAATGGATAAAGATTATGGATTATATATCCCTCCCATTTTCATCCATTCAGCAATAATTAGTTTCTCAGAAAGTCTATTTTAAATTGTTTAAGTGGCAAATATTTATATAACAAGATCTAAATATGTATTGTTAAAACGAAATAATAAAATGAATAATAATTAATAATTTAGGTAAAACCCTTTAGGCACCCAGCAAATTCATTATAGAGATTGTGGGATTGTCTTCCTCATCATGTTCTACCTATTTAACTTGTCAAATTATGGCTGTGGAACTAAACTAGGTTATTTGTTTCGTGCTTCTTTGAGACTGATTGTTTTCCTTCTGTTTGAGTGAAACAGGTTTTTCTATTAATTATGGTCATTTATTTGAATTGTAATGTAAAGATGAGAGAATGGTTTGCCAACCCAAAAGGTTGGCTTCATGTCTCACCAAGTTAACTCAACCCGAGAAGTGTAAGTGATGAGTTGAGATCTCGAGTCACATAGATGACAAGCTTATACCTAGACTTGGCCTAAGTTGCATTAATAGGTGAGTAGAATCATGTGACTTGGCCCTTGATTTGCATCACTCAGGCACTAATCAATACTTTTACACGTAAAATTGGAGGCCTATGGGTTTTACCCAGTGGCTGCTTGACCCCATGGGTCTGTCCTCCTGCATCACCTCTTCACTGAAAGGTACTCTTTACACTAGTAAGCTATGGGAATGGAACAGAGCATGGTCTATATTTGATGTAAATAAGGTTAAATGCTAGATGGCTTGGATTGTTCACAATTGCAATTTTTGTGCCATTATCGTTAAGTATGGCCTGACCCATAAATTGTAGGCCTGAGATTGATGATCAAAATTGATGCAGCAAATCAAGGAGCATTCATGTGGGCTCAAGGGTTCCACCTTACACACCAGAGTCTTACAGGGGGCGTGTGAGATTGATCAAAATTGTGTAATTTTCTAGTTTCCCTTATTTTGTTCCGTCTCTATTATGAGATTGCAAACTTGTTTAGACTAGAGGGGATTCTATTTATTTAAATTATTAAAATTTAGCCTTGATAATGGATCAAGAGTCATGACATAATAGAATTTCATAAATGGTAAAGATACATATTTAAGGGTTATAGGGCTTTCATCTAAGTCATTGGATTATGTTATTGGTTGAATTGTTTGGGAAAAGTTCTGGTTTTTTCTGTCTGAAATGTATGGGGATGGGACTTTTTTTTCTCCTTGGTGTGATATCAAGGATAGTGCTCAGATATTGGGAACATAGTTTTCAAAATCAGAATCGTATTGCAAATCGTTCATACCCATGAATCGAATCGAATCGCGAATCGTATTGTGAATCGTAGGATTTTTTATTTTTCTAATAAAAATAAAAAATAATTAAAAGAAAAAGAAAAAGAAAAAAAGAATTATTCATTACATCCATTTTTCCATTTATAGTAGTATAAATATAATAACAAGTAAGTCTTTCATACAATCATATCAAGAACATCATGACATATATTATTATTATTATATATATGAAATAAATGATGTGTAAATAGTTAAATAAGTTTAAAGTATCAATATATATTTTTTTTTATTATCTTTAAATCAAAATTTAAAAATAAAATAAAATCCAAACCATCAATCTTACACGGTCGGATATCTCTTAAATTTAAGGAAGTGTTCATGAAGGAAAAAACTCAAAATAGATTAAAAAAGGAAGAAGATATAAACAAGCACCATACGTACACTCGAATGCTTTAGTTAAATGCATGTTCTTTGTTAATTTTTAAAACTTTATCAAAGCCTTAAAAAATTCTTACAAGGTTTCGTTAACTACTAAATAACCTTTTAAAAATGCAAGCGATAAAAGAAACAGAGAATAAAGAAAAAAAAAGGTAAAAGATTATTAATATTAGCTTATTTGCTATAGCCATTCTCGCTTAGTCGAATCGCTTGAATCATAAGATTCAATGAAACGAGTATCGAATCGTAGGATTCACACCTGAATCCTAAGATTCATTTGTAAATGGGATTCATTGTATAGATACGAATTGTTTTCCTTAAGATTCAGGATACGAATCGGGATTCGGGATATGAATCGTAGGATTCTGATAACTATGATTGGGAACATGCATGTTTCTCTTATTTGCTATGATGCCCAGACACGGCATGGATACGGCAGGGATACGCCGTGGACATGGCAAGGACACGGATTTTACACATAAAAAAGGGAAGTATCGGATACGATACCACACGATACGTTGCCCACTTTGAAGTATCCATGCATCATAGCTTAATCGATGATGGATCGCAACAGGCTTTGATACTTGTTTGAGATAATGCTGCCTGTCTTGGATAGGTCTGGAACTAAACCAAGTTGGTGAAAATAGTTCTTCCTGTTGGCCGATTGGGCTTTTATCTCCAGTCTTTTTGCATCCAGTAGATAGCCCAAACGAAGCCACCTGTGGACTTTCAGACTGTTATCATCCATAACCTATCCTTGTGCTCTAAGGCGTGTTTCTCTAGAATCCACGAAGGGCACTAATATATGCTGATCTATTTCTGGTCGCATGATTCATGTGCAGTAGAGACCCTTCGTTTCATTAAATATTTTCAGAATAATTCATCATATTTACAAGCTTGTACCCTTCAGCGACTACTTGCCAGAAAAACCCAGCAAGCAGTTAAAGGGAAGGCAGATACAGTTACAACCTTGACTGTGGATATCTGATTCCCAGATACTTCACAAGCCCAAGAATCAAGAAAATCTGCAGCAACTGTGCTTGGCTGTAACAGCCTTGAATATATTACTATATGTGAGTCAAATAAAAGTGAGTAGAAACTTGTACACCAATGACCTGAAGGTGAGAAGTGGCTAAGATAAAACTACATGTTGAATGAAGTTTGAATTAGTTATGTAAGAATAGGGTGAAAAGAAACAAATATTCAACGATAAAACTACGTGATGAATGAAGTTTGAATTAGTTATGTAAGAATAGGGTGAAAAGAAAGAAAGATTCATTGGTATTAATTTACCGTGTTGAATATACTGGCTGGGCATGGGATAGCATAGGTCCTGTTTGTGGATCCTGCTTATACTAACAGATCTTTGAATTCAAGCATGATTATCATGTTTTTAGATATGTGAGTTTGATGTTTTATGTATGTCCTTGCAGTATTTCCTGTATCAGTTGTTACGAGGACTGAAATATGTGCACTCTGCAAATGTCTTGCACCGTGATCTTAAGCCTAGCAATTTGCTCCTAAACGCAAACTGTGACCTAAAGATTGGAGACTTCGGACTGGCAAGGACAACATCTGAAACAGATTTCATGACAGAATATGTTGTTACCCGCTGGTACAGAGCACCAGAGCTCCTGCTTAACTGTTCAGAGTACACTGCTGCAATTGATATATGGTCTGTTGGCTGCATACTCGGTGAGATAATGACGAGGGAACCTTTATTTCCAGGGAAAGACTATGTTCATCAGTTGAGGCTTATCACAGAGGTAATATTTTTTTTTTCACTACATTGGGTATTTATTTATTTGTTTATTCTTTTATTTATGGATTAGTGGAAGTTGGCATTTCATGTGTTTCAATCTTATGTAGTGTATATTCCTTGCATTTTTTTCATGGAGAAAAGATGACATTTCGGTTTGTATTAAAAACTTGAGGATAATATGATGATCATATCCATTTATTGAGTGCACGGTAAATAAATAGTTATGATTATCAGATCATACAAATGTTTGGCCGGCCTATAGTCTGTTAAAACATTAACAACAAAATTTGCAGCCACTTTGTAGCCAAAATCTCCTCTCTTTGTTTCTCTCTCATGTGTGTGTAGGGTCCCCCTCTGAGCACCAGTGGTCACCTTATGCTGAGCTCTGGTCCCTGTGGAGGCTGTGACAGAGGCTTGGATCATCATCCTAAACAATTTATCAATGCCCACAAGTTTTCACCATCCGAACATGTGCACAATTGATCCAGCAGTCTAGACCATTCGGATGGGTGCCAAACTTAGGATCAATGAATATCAAGGGAGGTCCCTGTTTTATTGTCCACTTGGATGGAATATAAGGTGGGCCCACTAAGTGTGGTGCCCATGATAATGTGAACACCGGTGCTTGACGGAGGTTTTCCCATATATATATATAAGTAATATGTATGTATGTATATTATTCTTGAGGGAACAGGTTCTCCCCATGGAATCATGAAATAACGAGGGGGCTTGAAGTTTTTAACCCATAAGTGAAGTTTTTTTTTTTTTTGTTGGGGTGGGGGTTGGACCGCGTGTGTGCCCGGGGTGTATATTATTCTCGAGGGAACAAGTCATTTTTGGAATGACTGCTCTTGATTCTGCTAGAGTGAAAAACAAGATACCTGTTTATATGAATCCTCCAAACAACCAAAGCATGTTATTATAAAAGGGCTAACAATAAAACATGAGAACGACGGGGGGTGGGGGGTTTGGACAAAAAAATAAGAATAAACAAAAGATACAGTAATATTATATTTAAAGTGGGAAAAGAACATTGCTTTTGTGCTAGCCAAAGGATGAGAACACTTGAGAAATTGATTTTTTGAATGGTGTTTTTACTTTTCTTTTTGTTGTTACTTGAAAAGCTTGTAGGTTCACCTGATGACTCAAGCCTTGGGTTCCTCCGGAGCAACAATGCCCGAAGATATGTAAGACAGCTTCCACAGTTCCCAAAGCAGCAATTTTCTATGAAGTTTCCTAATAAGTCTCCCTTAGCTGTTGATTTGCTAGAGAAAATGCTAGTGTTTGATCCCAACAAGCGCATTACTGGTACACAAGTCTCCAACCTAATGTTTATCGATTAGCTTCATTAACCTAAGGTGTCTTTCTTTTGAGCTCATCATGGAAATTTATTTTTATCTGCAGTTGACGAGGCACTGTGCCACCCATATTTGTCATCTCTTCATGATATCAATGATGAACCCGTTTGCCCAAGGCCTTTCAGTTTTGATTTTGAGCATCCATCATTTTCTGAAGAAGATATCAAGGAGCTCATTTGGAGGGAAACTGTGAAGTTTAATCCCGATCCAGCACACTA
This sequence comes from Umbellularia californica, assembly GCA_028538565.1. NCBI lineage: Eukaryota > Viridiplantae > Streptophyta > Magnoliopsida > Laurales > Lauraceae > Umbellularia > Umbellularia californica. Next base: position 12,855,288 of record JAPQWN010000005.1, read on the forward strand.
GGAAAATTGTACTGGTATGTGTTGTTAAATATTGCAGAAATTATTAAATAATCCTTCACTTCTCTAATTTCACTGTACGTCTTTTTTATGAGATACGAGTACCATTTTAATCACTTCATGGACTCATATAGGCAGAAATGATGGTACCAACCTATGATCAGTGTGGCACCCATGCAATACATGAGTATGTCTAACTATTTCTGTTGTCCTGCCAAGAATTTCCATCCTTCAGTGTATACCATAATTTTCAAATATGCTTTATACTGCCCCATTGATGTGAGCTATGTATTGCATGCCACTATAGCTGCAACATGTATCTCTACCCACTATTTTGAAGCAAAATTAGTATGGTAAGATGAGCTTCTTTTAAGGGTCAAAAAAGGGAAACTGAGTTTAATAGAATACCAATAACATCTGAAATTAATATCATGTGCTGGCTCCTCAGACAATATTCTACATGCTGATGTGTTTTGGCTTGGATTTTTCCTGACATTATGTGATATATGGTCATAAAAAAGAAAAGAGAAAAAAAAAAGAAAACTAGAATTTTATTCATCTTGCCTTATGTCTACCACTTGGATATGTCTCAATGTTGTGACTATTTGCTTCTTGGGGTCGTCCTTATGTTCACTTTTATTTTTTCAAGGGCATTGCATGTCTTATTTGGTTTCGGGAACATTGTGGAAGGTGATGCATCTCCTTATTTATCTGTCAACCTACTTGCATGCCGTACATCATTGGCAAACGTTGCAGTTTATACATGTATCATAGCCTGCTTGAAGAATTTTAGAGACGTGACAGGAACATGGAAGAGAAGTGCTGCTTCTCCAGCCATGAAGTGGGTGCACTGGTAGCAGCTGTAAATTTAAACTGTATCCTTGGGATCTGGTTATGTAAAATAGTATAACTCTTATTTTGCAAACTGCAAGTGTGTCGATGTGAAAATAGTAAAATACAATGCAACAGAGCTTACATTTCTCTTCTTCAAGGCTTGAACATGTATGCTGTAGTGCTTTAACTGAGGTTGCTTACTACACTTAATAAAAAAAACTGTTAGAATTTCATCTGTAATAGATATTATTAATTGTCTCATGAACTTCTGCAGGCCTATTATAAATTCCATCCTGATGTACTCTTTCCAGGTCCAATTACAGTTGCATCATGCAAAATATCCCTGAACACAATGTTAATGTCTTCTCAGTCATCAGTCAACTTTTTTTTTTTTTTGTAAGAGCACACATTGTGAGCAGAATATTCAAAACCACAGGCAAGATGAGAGCTAGAGTGTCTCCAAACCTAGGGCTCTGTTATCTTATATAGAGCTGTTCAATGATGGAAGTTTAAATAACTGGTGTACGGAGATGAGAAGGGTATGGTGTGGATTAGTTTTTGGCTAAACTCACTCTAAAAAAAGTCATAATCCTTGATTTTTTAGGGCTCAAAGTTTAAACGTTAAAGACTACAAGAACGAGGAGTAGTTCTGTTTGGAAAACTTCAATCTCTCTCTCATACGAGAACAAGGAGTTGCTCTGTTTGGTTGACTCCTCCCACTGTGTCTTTCCTGCTGTCTGCAGGCTTCTTTCTGCCCTTCCTGGTTGTTCACTTGTACTTTTGTAGGATTTGATTTATTAGACTGACTTCTGCACATTATTATCTAGTTGGGGATAACAAGGGTATGGTGTGGATTAGTTTTTGGCCAAACTAACTCTAAAGAAAGTCATAATCCTTGATTTTTAGGGCTCGAAGTTTAAGGGTTAAAGAGCACAAATTCTCTATAACTGGTATACGGTGCATTGTGTACAAGAACGAGGAGTAGCATTTTTTTGTAGCTGTCGGATGGAGTTTCTCGAACCTTAGGGCACCCTTATCTTATATAGACAAGTCCAAAGTCACACTGACTATAGAGACTTCTTCGCTGAGTAATTTACATCCACTGATCTTATTGGGAGTCTTATTTGTGCGGATAGATCTAAAGTCTTACTTTAAGTGAGATTGTATTCTCTGTTGGTTGTTCTTTACTAGAATTCAAGGAATTCTTTTCTGGGAAATTTCTAAATTCCCAAACAAGGTAGAATTCCTGGATACTCTCTTGGGCTTGAGCATCTAGAAACTCCACCAAAATGCAAATGAGCTGGAATTTCTGAGTTCCCAAGGTTATTTGAGACCTTTCAATTGACTGGAATTTTAAAATGCCGGGAAAGAAACAAGGCATTTGCAAATACCAAGAAACAAGATGTCACATCATGTCCCAAAACCCCCAACATCCTAAAGTCCTGTAAGGAATTTTAGGCCCTAAGTTTTTACTCTTAAGTGGGATTGTATTCTTTGTTGGCTCTACCCTACTTGATCAGACATGGGACTCGTAGCATGCAGGCCACACGATTTCCTACATGTTCACCACTAGTTGGATGTATTTTCTACTTTGGCAACAGTGTAGACATAAGGTTACAACAATATAGACAGCCAATAGTAACCTCACGATCCGGAAAGGTTCTTTGGATCCTATAAAATAAAAGAACGCATTGTACCAGTTGCTTATAGCTTGGAATTACCAGCTTCATCATGGCTAGATCCAGTCTTTCATATATTGGTGCTGAGAAATGGGTCAGTCCAGAGGTCACAATGCCACCCACCTTGTTATTGATCATTGTTGGAATAAAAAAAGAGGGCACAAGTGGGTGCATAAGTGTGGATTGAATGGGTAGCCTTCCAGTAGAAGATGCTACTTGGGAAAGATCTGGCAATGGTGCTTCAACAGTTTCCAAATTACAAACTTGTGAGAACTAGTTAATTCAAGTGAGTGGGAATGATAGGATCCAACGGCCAAGCAAAAGCCATACAAGTTGGGGACCTAGAGGGGACTCACAATTTCATTAGATTGCTTTAAATAAAAATAACATTAAGTTGCAACCCTTTGATTATGTCGATCTCCCCATATCATGAAGATCATAAAATAGTGATTGATTACCCTAATTTAGGTAATAAGATAAATGGTCGATTACCTTAATTCGTGATTAATATCGTGGTTTAGGTGATTAATTAGTGATTGATTGCCTTGATTTAGATAAATGACTAGTAATTGATTTTCTTGACTTCAGGTAATTGATTAGCTAATGATAGAATAGTTGCTATGTTTTAGACAAGGATTGTTATAATTAAAACCATACTACTATTCCTTGCAGTGCATGTGGAGGTCCATCCCATCCTTGACTTTGGACCAGCTACTTTATTATTGAAAACAGGTTCATGCCACATTTCAGCATGGAGACAGGACATCACATATTCTTATAATGTGGGTTACTGATTTTACTTCATTCCTTCCAATTTGGATGTATGGTTCTGATGGTTTCCACTTCAAGCCACCCCTACATGAAATGCATAGAATATCAATGTTCTTTCTTCCAATCTCAACACCAAACCTATGCATCCACCTCATAGTTTGCATATGCTTAGCTTAGATCTAGTTTCAACTGGAACACGTATGTTGATTCTACCCAGCTAACTAGCTTTGTAATTTAAAAGGATATTGCCTGTACAGCTGCCTTTAAATTTGACATTCGCCCCTGAGCGGTTGAAGTTTAAGTATTTTCCACATAGAGTTGTTGTACAGTTGCCCTTAAACCTAACATTCGTCTTGAGCGGTCGAAGTTGAAGTATGTCCCATAGAGCTTTTTGTGCGATATCCTAAGGCCATGATATATCATACTGTTATTGTATGAAAAATCGTGTGAAAAATATTTAAACTTCGACTGTTCTAGGGCAAATGTCAGGTCTAAGGGATCCCTAATTTATAAGGTCTCTATACCAAGAATTATCATAAAAATTTGGGATGTTGGGGGTTTTTGGAAATGATGTGATGGTTTGTCTTTTGACATTTGAAATGTCATGTTTCTTTCACTACAATCTCAAATTTTAGCCACCTAAAAGGTCTCAAATTAATGACCTTTTGGGATTCTTAAAGTTCCACTCTCTATGCATTTTGTTGGGATTTCAAATGCTCCATCAAGAGGAAGGATTTGGAATTCCACCTCAAGGGGACAGCATTTTTTTTTTTGAGAAATTGAAATCCCCCTAAGCATGAATTCTTGAAATTTTGGTTAAGAAACAGGCCCAAGTACATGATTGCTCATTTCTGACCGGTTTGCACGAAAGGAAGGGGTGAGACATTTATAAAGAGTGCCAAGCCACTGGAAGCAAAAAAATTATCTTCAGAGTCCATTTCAGGTGTTGTGCACTCTTAAATTTCTTTAGCTGACATTCTTACCGAAACCCCGAGGCGTTAGTAGAGGTAGCATAAATAATTTTCAATACTCCCCCTCGAATGGAGACTATTCCGTTGGCTCAGATATCATCTTAAATTTCTTTACCTAGCCATTTTTACCAAAACATGAAGGCATTAGCAGAGGTATCATAAATGCTTTTCAATATTTTCATGTTTATCTTAAGCAATTTGCAAACAGTCTTGTGGGGCCTTCTTGGAGCCACATTAATTCATAAAAAGGTGGGGACTGAAGAATCTGAATGTGACCAACCTGTGTACGCTTCTCATGTCCATCTGATCATCCTAACCCCTGAATCTATGGCCCTCAAGTTTAACTGTTTGATAATGCGCTTTTCTTTTTCTCAAGATTTCAATCTTACAGTCAATTTAAATTTGATCGGTGTAAAAAACATGAGATCGGTGACATTTTAAAGGGATGGAAGTGTGTGTCCCATTCAGATTGATCATAGGAGGTATATTCAGGTGGACTGTGCATCTAAGATATAGAATATCTATAACTCCACCCTTGACCTTCACCAACCTTCCTCCTTTATTTAAGCCTTCGCCTCTCCTCTTTTTTTAGCAACTTTGTTGAAAAGACAATCATGCTCCTAAATGTGGGAGCCATAAATGATTAAATGGTTGTTATTCCTTGAATATGATAAAAGAACTTGCTGGTCCCAGATGGGTGTCGGAACCGAACTCGCCGAGGAACTTATGCGTTCCGATGTGAGGTAGATACGCGAACTCACTGTGAATACTCTCAGATCTTTTGGATAATCAAGCAAGGGTTCCCATCTCCCTTAAATAGAGCAATCCCTAAGAGTCACGACTACTACGGACTCTACCCCTCCTGGAATCCTACATATCCTGACTAGCGTGGGAATTCTGCCGACCGAGAGTCTGAACCTGATCCAAACTCTACCACCAAGAGTTTGATCCTTATCTGATTCAACCAGATTAAAACTTGTTGGGAGTTCACCACGGCACACCACCGGGTTCGATCTGGCGTGGGCCCAATGGCAGTCGGGCCACACAATTTTCCTAACACATGAAGCATCTGATAGCCACATGCTCAGATGCTAAGATGTCCATAAAAATGTAAATTTTCAAACTGAAGTCTGAATGAACTTGGTAATTAAACATCCTTTCCTTTCCACAAGAATCACCATTCTTGATACAGATAAAAACTCCCAACTCATTCCCCATACAGCAAGAACAAACTTACAATACTACAAATCAGAGTGAAATGAATAGATAGTCATAAATGGGCGCTATTGTGATGGCACCCCTTCAGTTCCACATCTTCTATGGGTAATCTTTTGTCCGGATATGGGCAGTGCAAGTCTGTTTCTGAACCCTGATCACTCAGCAAAGCACATGGCTGAGGGCTCACAGATCTTGAAATCCCCTGAACATCAGTGCAGTTCCATTGCAGTTTCTTCGAATTCACAATCCCAATGGTCACATTAGAGATGCATATACCAGTGAAAGGCGCTCCTGGTATCCCCTCTAATTTTGCTGCCATGGTTACATTCTCTGCAACCATGTCACTGTAACTGATCCCTTGAATAACAGGGAGTGCATTTGGATCATAGTTATTGTCTGGGTGATCCCCATAAAAGGCTGTCATCCAGTAGACCCACTTCATGGTACTCATGGTCATACCTTTCACAAATATGTCCTTCACAAATCCTCCGCGTCCAGGTGATGTTTTGATTCTCACACCAGATTCTGAGTTGATGGCTACAATTTCTTCTGCCCTTACATCCTGGATCCCACCCGACATCTCGCTTCCTAGAGCGATTACTGCACTGGTGGGTGAAATGCAAGTGAGCCTTCTGATGATCACATGCTTGGTTGGCATCGCAAAGGCGATGCCATATTCATCCCAACCGCTTTTTATGGCGATGCAGTCGTCACCGGAAACTATGTAACAGTCCTCGATTCGAACATTGGTGCATGAGTCTGAAGAGAATCAGATGAAAAATCATTCATAGTTACTCATGTTGAAACCTCAGAACTGATGAACTGAAAGAGTTGTGAGATTATAGTGTGCTTAGTGTAACTCAAACTGCAACTAGTTTGAGTTGGCATGGAAATTAGAAAGGACATTATATGAGATATGTTTTTGTATCAGCAGTTTGCGTTATCGATTTGGGGTGGAAGGGTGCAGAAGTAGAAAAATGGCATTGCATTTAAAGACCATTCCTAATTTCTACACCAGTCCTGGATGCGAAGTGGAACTTGAGTTGTGGTTATCCACTCTTCCAAAATATTCTAGCTGATTGCAATTTCAGGGGTGCATCCAAACACACCCATTTGTGAGTATCTCTTGATTGCAAAATAGAAATCTGATTGAGCAAACAAACCTGGGTCAATTCCATCGGTATTTGGAGATGGGATACGGGCAAGAATTGTGACGGCTTTAACAATGACATTGCTGCATGCATCAAATTTTGGTCAGTAATAAAGAAACAGAGAGCATGCAAAGGACCATTTATGGATTAGAGATGCACCAAAAATTACCCTCAGATGATTGTAGGTATGAATTTTCAGGCCCTATCAATTTTAATGGTGAGAATAGTTTCACGAAAATTGCCGATCAAGTGGTGAATATGGGTCCAATGAGAGTGTCAAAATGGGGTGGGTGCCAATTCACGAGGGTAGCAACTTTAAATAGGTTTGATCGATCATCATTGGGCCCCAGAAGGAGATGGACATGGAGTTGATGAGAAATGCTACTCGGTACAAAATTTCACCAGCAGCAACAGTCCTCAAGTTGCCATCTTTACTTGAGAGATCAAACTGGATTGATGGATCTCTAGGCCTCTTAATCTATATATGTGGGTCGCCTTGTTGGGTGATCCAAATCATTAATATAATGGGCCACTGCATCAATGCCACTAATCAAATGCCAGCCATACCAGAATATCTCACCATACAACACCACGGACCTCACCTTTGAGTTTGTCTAGCAGCTGCAATTCTTTTTTTATTATGTGCAGGCTCATCAAGGAGATTTTGGAGGCATGGATAGGACCCATTACATCAACAGACCCAGATTGCATTCCTCTTTTTCTTGATCATACAAAACACTGTTGAATAAAACCCTGATTTGCATTTAATATAACTTGGTATGTACCAAGGTTTCACTTCCTCGTTTCTAATCTGGAATGTGTGCATATTATATTAGGAAGTGGAGGGTAGGTTTAATCATAGGTGTAAGTGGCTTTATATATAGCTAATTGTATTTGTAACAAGACTGATGTTGATTAGAGCATCATAATCCTAGAAAAAATAGTGACATATGAGGAAAGAAAAGATGAGACCTGCAGTAGACTGGATGAATGGTCCATGATGTAGAGTTGATCAATGTAAGATTGGAGATGAGAATCTGATCAGAGAACATGATTTCGATGAGGTACCCGCGTGTGTATTGCAGCTCTTTGTTCTTAAATTTGTCCCACCAAAGAGTTCCTTGGCCGTCGATCGTGCCATTGTCCCCTGAAAACCAAATCAGATGCATCAAAAGATTAAGCCCAGTGTTCAAGAACTCATAAACTTGACTCGGTTCAGAAGGTCATCCCTTGGTCAGACTTGTTTGATTTGACTCGTCCGACTCGGTGACTTATGTAGTCAAGTTGACTCGCCCTGACTCGGGTCATCGAATTAAGTTTTAAAAGAATGGTTAAACCTACAAATTCAAGGAGTGTTTTTACCTGTGATCACAACATCAGTGAGGTTAGATCCCATGATCAGGCTGCTATATCTCCCACCAGGTGCATCTCTTCCCCTCCCATATGAAGGCAAAGGATTAATAAGCGGATATTCACTCATGTCCTGCATCAATTTATTGTAATCAAACAAGATAATTATCGGATACGGTTAGTCAATCACCTTCCCCTTGTAATGGCCCCAGCCTCACTGCAACTGGAGTGAAATTTGGGACAGTGGCAATCCAAGTGATATATAGCAGGTGGGTCCCACATTGTCAAAATGATCACATGCTGCATGCAACTTATGGCCATTTTTTACTCATCATGTAGGCCCATCTTTACTTGATCCAACCCACTTATATCCTCTTAAGGCATGATTAAGGGATTTTGCCTTACCGCAAGATCTAATATTTGCTCTATGCAGTCAAAGTTTAACTCTTTCCTGCATAGTTGTTTGTGCGATATCGCACATATCGCAGCAGGCGATATCCTATGGCTGTAAAGTATCGCATGTTTGTAGTACGAACAATTTTATGAAAAATATTTACACTTCGACCATTGAGGCGGGGGCAGGGGCAGGGGAGGGGGGGCGTAAATGTTAGGTCTAAGGGCAGACCTACGGTCAAAATCCCTTGATTTAATGATGAGTACCACCCTAATTAATGAGATTTTTGGGCATAATACCAATCAATGGAGGGTTCCAATCAAGTAGAGGATCATATCTTATGGTATTCTACCATCAAAGATTAATACCATAAGATATAAATATAGTTGGCCGCATATATTTCTCTGATAACCAACGACAACGACAACAATAGATACAATAAGAGGGAGTCAAGCAATCCAGACCTGCACCATTTTAAGAGGTCCCAGAACACAAAATCCAAATCCCAACTGTGGGTTTTGCAGCCCTGTCCAAACCCAGTCCATAGGAATGAAAATCGAAATCAGGTCCCCTACAAAAACAAAAAGAGGTATGGATCTAATACTTGAATCAATTTTTAATTTGTGTCTAGGTTGGGGTCTGCAGTATAGATTCAAACCCAGAGTTGGTTCATGATTTCCATGCCTCCACCAGTCAATGGTGATTGGACCCTCAAAATTTTGTTAGCCCAGCCCATTTATTCAACTAGCTAAACTATTAGAAATCAAAAACTCAGTTTCTTCTAGTGGTGCATGAAGAGCACAAACCCATGACATGATGCCTACTTAGAACATTATATCCATGTCCATAACCAAACAGTAGAACTAGAAACCCTTTCCAGGGAGTTGGAACAGGTCAGTCAAGTCAAATAGCTTTTATTTGCGCGGATGCGCCTAACTCTACTTTCAGTTCTGGGAAGTTGGAACAAGTCCTTTTTGTTATTTTTTGCTCTTGGAGAACACTCCAAGTTGAATAGTCTTTGGAGGTTTCAATGGAATATACTTTTTTTAACAAACGAAAATGATATATATATATATATATATATATATATAGGACTACCTTGGTTTTACCAAGTTTCTCTTTATTAAGAAAGCTCTATAATGGCCCTACATGTTTAATGGGACAAGGATATGAAACAACAATATTGGTAACAAATAAATATTTCATGGAAAGACCGGCATAGGGATGGCAATGGGGCGGGTTTGAGTTTAAATCAACCCGTACCAAATCGGCCCCGCCTCAAATTTATCTTATCCAAATCCGACTTGGTCTGTGATGGATCAATAGTATGTAATATGACATTGCGGCTAGAGATGAACAAAAAATTTCGGCCATTTCGGTCAAAACGAAACAAAACTAATAACTATCTTAACATAGCTGAGAGCGCCGAAACGAAATTAATAACCATGTAACGTACCTGAGAGCCGAGAATGAGAGCATCTCTGTGCAGATAGAGAGTGAAATGGCTGGTGAGATTGAAGCTCCCAGTCACCCAACTCCCCCTCGGCACGTGCAGCAATCCTCCACCGTCCGATTCGTACTGACCCAGATGAGCGATCGCCCTCTGGAACGCCTTCGTGTTCGACGTTACGCCGTCCCCAACCCCTCCAAAATCCTCCAACGACGCGCTGTGAGCTCTGCAACTTATTGATTGATAGTCGAACGATTCCACCAACAATTGGTTTCGGCATTCGCACGAACTCAGGACAAGAAAACCCGTTACGAGCAGTAAAGAGATGTGAATGGCCTGTGGATTGGATAAGATAGAGAATGAGAAGCAAGACCCAAGAACAGGGGAGTAAAAAAAAAAAAAAAAAAGAAAGGATTTGATGGGTTTGAAGAGATTTAAAGCAAAGATTCATGTTTTGGAGAAAACCCAGAAGAAAATTTGATTTGGGAATTGATCATCAGCAAAGATTCCTAGAGTGTTTTATAGAGAAACCCAAGAAGAGAGGAGGAGAAAATAACAGCTTTTGGAGAAGATGTGAAAACAAAGGAAAGCTATAGAAAGATTGCAGGAGAATTCATGTTTGCTACAACAGAGAATTGGAGAAGGAAAAAACAGTACCCCAGTTTAATCCAACAATCATAACATAAGATTAGAAGGATTTTATAAGAAAAAACGCATTCTTTTTTGTTTGCCTTTTCCATTAGAGAAGTCAGCCAAACAGAGAAGAGGAATCCCCAGAAAACATGAAGTTCTATACCACAGAAAAAATGAAAGAATCTGAGAAATCTCTACAAAACTAGAAATCCACATATCAAGTGCCCCCAAAAAACACTGCTTTTGCAGAGATGAAGTAGGAGAAAAACAGCAAGAAACAGAAACTCTATATGCAAAGATTTCATTACTTGGGTTCGCTGCAACTCCATTTTCAGGCCCATGTATGCTCTCTGTGTATCAGAACTTCGTCCAGCAGAAGAGATGGATTATCATTTATATAGAAAAGAGTGATAATGAATCCTCCTGAGGTGATTCTGATGTTTGTTTGACGGGTTTGCCCTCTACTTATTTTACCAAGGAAAACAGGAGAAAGTAACATGATGCGACTGCTAATGGCCAAAAAGATTTCCTCCCTCTGCTTTCTCCCGAAATATTCCTTTGTATACCGGATACTGCCAGGAATTGCACCATTGCTTGTATGCCAATCTAGAATTCCAGACCATGGTGTGGTCTACTGCTGATTAGGTATGACTTATGAGTGACATGAATGCACCCTATGTGAAGTCAGTGTGTTGACTTTGTTCCCACCAATAGCATCCCCATCTCCATCACCACTATCACTATCACCATCATAGACAGCCGCTGATGTTGCCGCAATCAGGGTTATATGGATTGCAATTTACCATTCATGGTTTAAGCTAATCAAGATTTTCAACTTACCAATGAATTGAGTATTTAACTAGAACCATGTAGGTCATTTGATGTTGTGAACTCAGTAGAACTAATCAGTTACGTAGATTGCTATGATCCAGATCACAGTATGCAGGTTGATATAGAGATCTAGGTAACTTTGGTCTTCATTGCTGTTATGATCACGATCAGGCAGAAGAAAAAAATTAGTATAGAAACAAATTCATAGTTCTAGATTGGCTGGTTTATAGGTCTTAGTTTTAGGGTGATAAGGGATCTTCACCTATGCTCTTGCATGGTTGTCGTGGAGGGATTTCGGTGGGAGCTTTAATGCATGGGAATTTTCGCTTTTGTGAATGTTGTGCAGGGGCGGCTCGACCCTAAAGCAAGAAAAGCCCTAGCTTTAGGCCCTCAAAAAATAAGGTCTCATAGTATCACATCTTATTAAAGTCATCTTTTCACATTCTAAAAAAGAATTAAAGTAATTGCCATAATTTTTTTTTCACCTCAAAAAATAAGGCCTCATAATAGAAATTAGTATCACATCTAACTAGACCCATCTTTTCACATTCCGAAAAACAATTTTTTTTTCTTTTTCTCTACACATCGTCTTTTTAAATTTTAACAAATCTCAACCTCCCTTGCCACCTCACCAGTAGGTTTTTCAAATGAATGTTTCTCTTATAGATTAATTTTTCTCTTGCCATATTAAAATGTTTCCACCAAAAGTTCAATTTCCACCAACGCTTTTCCATGTCAGACACTCTTAACTCTCTCACCTTCTTTGTCTCTCTCATAGATTGCCTTTCCCCGTTACTATTTTTTTTTTTTATTCCTAAAGCAATCTTCTTTAAGGATATAATGATTTGGTTTTGTCTTTCTTTTTTAATAATATATGTGGGTATGTTTTGATAATATACGTGGGTATTTTTTATAATATATTTTTGATAATATATGTTAAACATGACTCACTAACTAACCCCAAAGGGTTGGTCGAGTGGTCAAAACCATAGTTCCTCCCTCTTTCGGAGCTAAAGGTCTTAATATCAACCCCTGATTCCCCCCTCTTTAGGAACTGAAGGTTGAGTCCACCTGTGCTACCACTTGAGGGCCATAGGGGTTTTATCCGGCTTATCTCTGGGCTCGGAAGGATTAGTCCAGCCCAAAGGGTTGAGATTTGGGAATCCTCCGTTAGTAAAAAAAAAAAAAAACCTCACTAACTCAAATATAATATGTTCTTGTTTCATATTGAAAAAGCTATATCAAATTCGAAACTCATCTACATCTACCATCTTATGGTCAATAATGATAAATCACTAAATCAGGTCTTATTGTTCTATGCTTTTAACATTTTTTTAATTCCAAGCTCGTATTGTATGTTTATTATAGTTGGTGTTCATTTTATTTGTAAATATTATTAGTTATAATTTATATATGATAAATATGTCTATTAGAAAATATGAATTAGAGCATTTAAAACTTAGATAAAAAAAAAAAGAGAGAAGAATATATAATTTGATGCCTTGCTTAGGATTGTCGCTTTAAGCCTCAAATTGTCTTGAGCCAGCATTGGTGTCGTGAATTGAAAATCTCGGTGTCTATGAGCAGGGTCTCAAAAGTGAAAATTTCGCTATGGGTCATTATTTGCTCAGTTCTTAGGACTTTGGTTCACTTGAAATGGAGCATACAATTGACTGAAAGTTGATTTTAAGTCTCATTGTCAATCTTTAGATTGAGAGTTTGAGACTCAAAAGCATATTACATATTCATTTTCTTTCTTTTTTCTTGTTAACCTTCTATTTTCAAATAACCAACTATAGTTCTTCTCATTTGGGATCTTTTTTTGGGGCATATCCTAGCTAGGACTCTAGGTCACAACGGCTATAGTTTGAGTTACATAACAAGCAACATTTAGTGTGAAAGGAAAGGTCAGGTAAAGGCTTCTACGTTACTCATTGCTTGTAAAAGGTTGACAAATGATCCAGTCTGAAGTAAATTCTGACCCATTTGAACTCAAGTCATACAGCAAAGGTCTTTTGGGTTGTGAATAACGTTTTAAACCCAGATAAAAGGACCATGGTTCAGATACTAAACCCAAAACCGCATTGCCCGATCTAGCTGAAAGTAATTTTTGGTTAGGGTAAATTCAAAACTGCATTGCCTGATCTGCCCGAAAGTCAATTTTGGTTAGGCTTGTCTGGGAGCTCTGGCTTGAATTTCAAAACCCACATGGAATTCTGGTTGGATTAGGTTTGGACTTCTGACACCGAATTTTGACCAATTGTATAAAGTGTATGCTCTCTAATACATACAATGTACATGCATTTTCCAAAGTTTACATGCTTAGATGAGTGAACCCAGTAAACTCAGATTGTCCTCTGGGAGAGAACTTACAATGTTTTTTAGTTTCATTCAGGTCATGCTTGAATTTGTGTTTACCTGCACATGATCTAGGCTGGGCTTGGGTTGAGCCAATATCCAACCCGACCCATCCGAGTTGCACCTCTGCTTGCCAACTTCCTACCTCAGAGGTCCACAATGTTACAAACAGACCCATAACGACGGCAGCTAGCACCTGATTTAACAAATTTGGTTCCCATTTTTTCTTGACCAAACCGTTTTATTTGAAATCATACCATTGGATTTACATGTGTGAATTATATGTAAACCAGTGCAAGTCAAGGGGGTCCTGTGAAGATTTTGCAGGACCCACTAGAATGGATGCTAGTCTAATTAATCAAATCAATGCAGTGGATGTAACCAATCACATAATATAAAACTAGAAAATAAGTCAACGAAGCAATCACCACAAGAAGGCAGACACAAATTTAATGTGAAAACCCTTTTCAGGGAGAAAAACCACGATCTAGAAATCAAGATTTCACGAACAGTTACATGATATACTCACAGCTCATTGACCTCAGTTTGTACTTCGACCTAAGGACTGTAGTTGTTCTTACACAGCTTCCACTGATACGACTTTCACTGTGCACCGTTCTCCCTACTTGATCTCCTCGCACATTGTCAGACAAGATGATCCATCTTCTACAAGAGAGTAGAAGCAACAAAACCTTGTAGAGCAGCCCTTCAGAACAATCTCTTAATGGCTCTAGAGAAACAAGGAAATCTCTCTTAGGGTATTCTAATATCATATCAATAGATCAAGAGAGAGAATTAATTTCTTGTATTTTGTCTTTGGGTTAAGAGAATCACCCAATTTATAACCCAAATCCATCCATAAGACTCCTAGATATAATCCACTGAGAATATCAAACCTTTTCAAACTCTATAAAAGGGTTTGGATTGAATCGGACCGGGCTTGATCTGCCTAGCGAGCAGATTCCTTGCTATGGCGAGGCCCTCCTCTGGATTGTGGCTTGACAAGCATTAAATGCTGTCACTTGCTTTTTGACCTGACATCATGAATGTGTTTCTGGTTCGGATTGGTGATAGGTGTCTAAAACTATTTGTTCTCGAGTTGTAGCTCAGCTAGCTAAGGCTTGACCCTGGTTTTTACTTTAAAATTCTTAACAAGACTACCACTGGAGTAAAATTTCAACTTGGCTACTGTAAAGATGGGGGCAAGTTATAGGAGATGAATGATTTGAGATCAAGGAAGGGTGGGCCCATACGTGATAAATCAAGTGGTTAGAATGTTCAGTTAAGTCAAAATCATATCATAGTTCTCAATTTCAGTTGGTTGGACATTTTGATGCTTCATTTTGGAGTTTTGGTTCAAGGAAACATTATCAAATTAAAACACACACGGATTTAAAGTTTCTAAAAGGTCAAAGAAACTATATATTTCAAGAAAAAAAAAAGGCCAACACCCTAATAAATTTATCTGAATGATATAAACTATATAAGTTTGCGGTTTATTTATTTATTGTAAGGGGGAGGCTAAAATCGCTTCCCCATTCAAAAGAGACCAAAAAAAAAAAAACCTTGACCTCTTGCCTTATTGGAGGGCAACTTTGAAAGAAAAAAAAATAGAAAAAAAAAAAAAATTCGCACATGATTTGGCCAAAATTGAGAGTTTTGGCTGGTTCTATTCAAGAGATTTGAAGCTGAAATGCTGAGTTTGACTTAGCAATATAAAAAATTGGACCTAATATTTTATGAGGGATTGGGAATTCAATAGTTGTGGGCAGCTACTTAGCCTAAACCAACTAAAATTGGCTGCTACCTACAAATCTTTCCCTCTATTAGAGTACTCCCCTTGAGTCCGGATCCCCTATTTCATAGAAACTGGAGATACTGTTTCATCCAATATGCATTTGCCAACCGTGCAAAATCCCTTCCTTGATTGTTTCATTCTTGAAAGACTGCATTAGTTGGCATAAGATTTTGCACGGTTGGCAAAAAACAGTATCTCCCTGTTTCTACAAAATAGGGGGTCTGGACTCATTACCCTTGCATTTCATTGTCGGCCCCACCTTAATTCCTACCGCTAGGAATTTGTGGAAATGGGCTTTCCTTTTTCATGGATGGAAGTTTAGTGGAAATGGCCCTTCCTTCTTTTCCCTGGAAATGGAAGTAAGTGGAGCTCTTGTGATCCAAGCGTCGTCGTATATGAAGATCGCTCACGGGCACCTAGTTTGTGGCTCTCCCACTCCACTCACCCACATGATAACAAGAAACAATACCAAAACATCATCACAATGTGACTTGGCTTTTGTGGATGTGTCAAAAATAATATGCCAAAGCAAATGCTTTCTTTTATTAGTTCAATAGTAATAACAAACATAGATAACATATATATGTTCCCCCAATCTCTTAAGCACCCGTGTGTATAATGATGGAGGCTTAGATCATCATTTTAACCACTTAATTAATGGCCCATAAGTTTTTACTATCGAAACGAGTGCATAGTTGATCCAACGATCCAGTCCATTCAGATGAATGCCAAACTTGGGGTCGGTGACTATCAAGTATCAAGCCCCTGCTTTATGGCCCACTCAGAGGGATCATAAGGTGGGCCCACTAGGCGTTGTGATGTGCGGTGCTCGGCCAAGTTTTTTCCCATACAATAATATACTTTATACTAATTGTTTTTATTTTATTTAAGTCCAGTAACATCGACCATAACCACTCATATATAACGAGTCCATTCAGGTAAGGCGCAAAACTAGGAAGTGGGAATCTAACTCATAACTCCACCCAAGTATTTAATTAAATATCTATATAATAAGGGAGAGCAGTATTTGAATCCCTGGACATTTTGGACCCTTGAATTTATGTACATATTTTTGTACGTAAATCCTAGGACTGAGAAGGGATTCAAGAGCTTGGTAATTTTGTAATTATTTGAAAACAAAGGGGCAGTAATTTTTTACTAAGGACAAGAGGATACGGGAGTGCCATTGATTTTCTGTGAAATTATAAAACCTGCCATTATCTTTTCCCAGAGGATATGAGAGTGTCCTTAGTTTTCTGTGAAATTACGAAACGTGCCATTATCTTTTCAAAACTTCCTTGCAAGTAAAGATATGATTAAATACACGGCTATAATTGCAATTGAGTAATTGAACGGTGTGGAATTTGGGCCCACAATTTACCAGTTTGCCCATTCACATATATATGCTGTTTTTCACGGATTGTGAAATTTGGGCTAACTTGAATTGTTTTGGTAGCAGATGCAAACGTGGCTTGCATGCAATTAAACTAGACTGCTTATAGTAGTGGGCCACTTCTGGTATTCAATGGTGGTTAAACAAGGGTCCAATTGGCTGGGCTGTTTTACCTAAAAGAATAAAATCCGGCCAGGCTTGATTTGAAGCTGATTGATCCAATGGGTCACATAGAAAATTTGAGTTAAATTTGTTAAATTATGGGCGGTGTTAGTTGTTAGGTGGTCAAAAGAAGAGTAATTAGATTTAGTTGTGCTCAGAGCATGGTGCGCTGTGCCTTCAGGCACGGGCAATGACTAGTCAACATATAAGTTAGGTCACATAGGAATCCAATACATAAGATTTTAAGTGGTTATGGCACATAAGAATCCAATACATAAAATTTTGTTAAGTGGTTTTTTTCCTCATTGGAGGGTTTCCAACTCTTTGGGTTGGACTAATCCCTCCAGGCCCGTAGGAAAGCTGGGTAAACTCCCCTGTAGCCTCAGTGTGGTAGTGCAGTTTTGAACCTACAATCTCCGGGTGCAAACCGTAGTCCTAGGCTAACTGAGCTAGCCCTTGGGGTTAAAAATGAAGATCAAAGGTGGATTTCCAAAAGTGATCTTCCTTTTTTATAAAAATAGAATCAAAGGAAGATGGAAAGTGAATGCCTAGCCTTTAGTCTTCATTTTTAACGACTTGAAAAAGTTCTTCTGTATTAAATTCATATGCAGTTTAATGCAAACAAACAGACCCTTATTAAAGTTTTTCTTAGGATTAGATTCATTGCAGGGAGATCTATGGGTACCTAATTTACAAGAACCTGAGTCAGATCCTACTCATAAAAATAGGGTATGGGTACTTACTTTAGATAGAATAAAAGTCAAGGGTCTAATTTATTGGATCTAAAAGTATTCATGTAGGATTGGACCAATGGACTGGATCTTGCACTCAAATTGTGATGAGTTGCATATTCTATATTATTATATATGCACAGATATTTATATGAGAAATTATGTAATACATAAGGTTGACCACACCATGAAAAAGCAGACAGAATTATTAGGCTTAGGTGTGGCCCAATGACTACACATTCATATGGGTCCCCCACTTTAGATGACCCACTCACTTAAAGACTCTTAAATTGGTAAGTCTTCTCAATGGAAGACGTCTTTGGTGTTTAGAAAAAGTTGCTAACCTTATAGAGTTTTCTATGCTAATTGAAATCTAGATACTAATCGAATCTGGACTTTGGACTCCACCGGGGGAAGGGAGTTGTCCGGGAAAACTTATATATAGGGTTTATGGGTTACAGTTCCTCTTTACACTAATATATTTGTGTAGATCCGATTAAAACACGTTAGTCACTCATAGACTGACAAAAGCAGTTGTAAAATGCTCACTGTGACAGAAATAAACAATAAGAAATTTTGGCCGTATTATCTGATCAAGTAAAATCAAATCAAATCTGTATGTGTGGAGTATACATAGTGAAGATGAAACAGAGGGTAGGCGTAAGGGCATGGTCCCCCAAAATTGTTTTGAAGATCTTGTATATTTTACATGTCAGCCCACAAAAAAAAAGAGGAAGTGATCACTAGAGAAATTTCCAGGGTCCGCCACTTAAATCACCCCTAATTACCCCTGATTTGAACATTTCTTTGTAGCAGTAGTTTTTTTTTTTTTTTCCTAAACAAGTTTCCTAACATTTTCCTGATTCCTCCGCCCAATACATGCTAAACCCAATATATGTTTTGTTTTCAACTTTAGTGAAATCACAATGATATGGCTTATATGCCAATGTGATTGGGTCATATTTTGGTTTTTTGGCCCAATGGATAACCTCCAACCATGACTGGTTACTCTTTACAACAGGTAAATCTACATAGGTTAACAGCACTACAGACTCTTAAGCAGATCTAGCCCCCACTTTTTTAATCAATCCACGTATGAGCATAGCCAAGATCCAACAATCTTTGGTGGATGAGTAATATATTAATCTCAACAACCATGTCTGGGTGACATTCATATGTGGAATTGGCAAATGAATCTCCAACCAAAAAAAAAAAAAAAAAACCGAACTTGCTAGTGCCCCCCACTCACTGATGCAAAGATTGTCATAGTGACAATATTGCAGCATCAAGTTGTAGACCCTCTTCTACCCCTTTTCTTTTCTCCTCTTTGGAACACCAACTCCATCCTCTGGTGTTTTCCACTGGGAGATTGCTGAGGCTCAAGAAGCTACGGCAGGTTTGGAAAAACACAAGAGTAGCCATGACTGACCAGAAACAGGGAGTTTTGAAGAACGAACGAATTGTCGCGTTGGTTTGATCTCATTTGTATTTTAAAGAGGATGAGAACAAAAGGAGAGCAGAGGAAAATGCAAGGGATAGTGGAGGGGATTTGTGTTGTCTTACCTGTTTCTGTTGCTGCATTAGAAGCTAAAAGAAACTCATAAGAAAAGTGGGCAACTGCTTGTCTCAGCTCCTTTTCCTCATTTTGTGTTTAGAGAATGAGAAACTGGGGTGGGGACAACCTCCCCAAAACTGGTAAATAAGATCAATTGGATTAGTATAAACAGTAGGACACCCTCACAGTGACAGAATAATAACAGTGTCACACTCCACAGTCAAAACCAACAGGCTTCACATCAACAGCTCTGCACGTCCCAAATGGAAAAGAAAAGGAAAGGAAAAATAAAGGGTAAACTACATAGGGCCTTTTAAGTGAGGTCATGTGCATTTAGGTGAACTCTGAGCTTCCTCCCATCCAACTGAGAATTCTCAGATAGGAAGTAAGTTCCAGCAAGACAAGATTTCTTGCCACAATTCTAATTTTACAGGCAGTAAGAAAGTTGATTCATTCCCTTTACACAGATCACATTTTTATGTGAGAGTGAACCCCAAAAATAAATAAATAAAAACTTCAATTCCATATTACAGGAATATTCGCATGTTAGATGGGTCAGACTACAGCTGCATTGCTAACCTGCAATAAGAGAAGGCAGAATGGCAAGGACAGAAACCAAGAAAGCGACTGGGATTTAGATGGAAGCAGCAGCATCGAAGATTTGTACAGCATCCAACCATACTGCCATGTATAATTATAATCAACAATCTATCATAGGAAACTGTTTGATATAAAATGCTGAAGGTAGGGGAGAAGGTTTTCACTGTTGCAACTATGAGATGGTGGTTCAAGTCCGATTGCCTATCACATTTCTTACTGACCCATTTGAACAGCCCTAGCAAATCCTAAACATTTGGAAGATGGGTAGAAATTAAGTACAAAAAAATAAAAAATAGTTTCCTTTAGCATGAAAAGAGAAGTTGCATACATCAATTTCGTAGTTATCCAGTGCCCAACCAAAAGAGAAATAACCCAACTATCAACGACAAACTTTGATACAGAAGCTGAGCAACTTTCACACTTCATGTGCAGGAACTACCAAAAGTCGCCTCTATCTACCTAGAGTGTGAAGCAAAAAGAATACCACATGGCTATCTGCTTAAAGTCTTGCCATCAAGCAGATTTT
Source organism: Umbellularia californica (assembly GCA_028538565.1). Taxonomy (NCBI): domain Eukaryota; kingdom Viridiplantae; phylum Streptophyta; class Magnoliopsida; order Laurales; family Lauraceae; genus Umbellularia; species Umbellularia californica. The sequence continues at coordinate 12,875,690 of JAPQWN010000005.1, forward strand.
GTAGGGTCACTGGGAGGATTCATCTTCTTCCATCAAGGGGGAGGGAGAGAGGGAGAGAGCTATTTGAATTTTCCATGCAGGATGTTCCATCCTTTGGTGCGATATATTTTCCTTGCAGAAAAGGAAAAATAATAATTTTATTTTTCTCAATAAAAAGGATTTCAATTTCTTATGGGAGGGGTAGGAATGCATGATTCCTCTCTCCCATGAAGCATGAAAATCCTTTCATTACACAAACAAAAACTAAAGTGGAGATTACTTGATCATTTTTGAATCTCACCTTTGTTTATTCAATTTTAACCACATGTAGAAATACACTCCTTAGAATTCCTAGATATTCAATTACATGAAACAAACAGGCCCTGAGCATCACTAGCTAGCCACATGATGCAAATCATACTATCATGAGAATGATGTGAGTGTTAAAGCAATCAAGCATCATCCATTGAGTGGCTTACAAACATAATATAATGCACATGACAAGAGTGTGGGAAAGGACAGTTAATGGACTACGTAGTCATCCTGTCCTAGGTAGTCATCTTACAATGGGACTCACCAACTTCCATAACAATTAATTTCTTATCAGATAATTCTTTAGAGATTTGCTTAGACGAAGGTATGGTGACTTGCATTAAGAAAAAAAAATCTACATGTGCTAGCATGCAGGGGTATTCACCAAGCTCTATCAACAACTAGCGTTGAACCAGTTCACACATCGAGCTGAGTGTTAGAGACCGGATGAAAACCACCTGTGTTGAAAGGCATTTCCCTCTTCTTGTTGGAGTCGATCTATGCCCACCAGATGAATGTAAAACAAACAAAACATGGTGTGGTTCACATCCAAGGACAAGATTGCAAGGAGTATAAGGTCCAAGATCAACGACTTTACAAGGTATGATGCTATGCAATGACAAAACTCAAAGGCGAGGTTTCACGACGAAGGACCATCAGAAAGAGAAACCTTACTCCCTTTCAAAACGTCCACTACATATTCTTAAATGTCCAAAGAAAGAGACAAAGAAAGAAAACCATAATATCAAACAATTGATAAATCAAAGATTAAATCTTAACCATTGCACTGTACACAGAAATAAATAGTAATTAATCTAGGAATCCTAATGTAAAGTAAAATTTAAGTAGTAATCAAAAGTTCTCACTGATAAAGAAACTTGGGTTCCATGCAGAACTGTCACTTGGAAGGGCTTTGCCCACCCATCCTTGACTTCTTTGTGGAGAATGGGTCCTATATAAGACCACACTTAACCTGGGACGATTCTAGAATTGTGTTGGGCATGGCCGAATCCAGAGCTGCTTCTAGGTTGGCTTGGCAGGTGGATTCGGATTTGATCAGGCTTGAGTTTGGAACTTAATATGGGCTTGGGTGACTGGGCCTCAGCCAAGACTGGGTCTAGTTCTCATGACATGACAATGCTTCTTATAATGGTGCTTATACATAACAAATGAGCTTAAGATACAGTTGGACTGGACATAATCATATGCATAATATGCATATAATACATGTGAACGGTAATGTTTGATAAGGAAAATAAGGTACATCCATACAGTTTAGGAGGTGGAAACTTTATGAAATGCACAAAGAAAACAGAAAAACCAGAACACCCACTCACCCTCAAGTGTACAAGAAGCACAATAAGAAATCAAAACAAGCCAAAAATCAACCAATCCAACCGTTGAGCAAAACTGATGGAAACTCAGCACATTATTAGCCCATGCCTTAAGAATACCTAAAACAGAACTGAAGTTTTCTGAACCTCTTCTGTCACATTCACAAATCTCAAATCTAAGGGGCTGAGCTATTCCCATTAGCGCAATGGGAGGAACACCATGAATGGCCTTCAATGGCAAACTGTGGGATAGTAGATGAACCGCCTCATTAACAGACCAAAAACCAACTGGCTCTGTAACACTGAAAAATAGCCCCAAAGAGGGCCACCTGACTGCTTGTTTATTCCAACTTGAAACTTTCCATGCAGTCCTTCGAAATCTACATACTTGCGCACACTATTCATGACCCTGACCATCCAATCAAACTGTTGCCTGAGATTAGGCACACATCTAATATCCAGGCTTACAGAAATTTAAAGTTGAAAAACAGGATCCAATGGTTTGTCACCAATAAACGTGCCCATAGTGTAGATTTCAAAGGACTATGAGAGAACTTTTTGGGTCCATTTGATCGAGCAGTATTGAATTCCTAGAATATCTTAGCAATGTCTTTTTATCAAAGGCTGAAAGTGAAGGTTTAAATGTGACGATTCACATGGGAGGCATCACATCACATGATTCTCCCCTAGATAGGAAATGATTACCCACCTCATCTCTTTAATATTAAGAGAAAATATTTACCGATTTCCCACCTTGACGGTAAATTAAAATCTAGGAAAGTGATGGCCACATTAAATCTCCACCTTGGAACACCCATTCCTCACCTCTTTAATACTACACCATCTTTACTATGAATTCCTAGGAACTCAGTACCAAAGTAGACATTAAGTGATGATCCCATCTGCATCTACACCTTGGAACCCCCTTGATAGGAAATGATTAGTTTCCCCTTGACGGTAAATTAAAACCTAGAAAAGTGATGGCCACATTAAGTCTCCACCCTAGAACACCCCTTCCCCACCTCTTTAATACTATACCACCTTTACTATGAATTCCTAGGAATTCAGTACTACAGTAGACATTAAGTGATGATCCCATCTGCATCTGCATCTACACCCTGGAACCCCCACTCCTCACCTTGGTAACACTGCACCACTTTTACATGAATTACTATGAACTTCCAGGAATTCAATATTAAGTAGGCTTGAAGGGCTCTCCAAAGAGGAAGACCTTTCACATAGCCAGCTACACTCTCTTAGAGTGGCCATGTACAAGAATTACATCATAAAACTAAATTATAAACCATACAGTTCTAGAAGGGAGGTAGCAAAGTATCCTTTTGAGAAGAATTTTCTCCTAAAGCAACAGGATGCGGGTGATCCCATCCCGAACCTCCACAAGGCAGTGCTCGTAAGGGAACATCTTCCTCCTTTTGAATTGTTCTAGGAATTTACATAATTATATGATTGATGCACATGGTTGCATGGTACAATTATTCTGAATCTGATCATTTTTCTCAAAAATAAGTCATATGGTAGAGCTCAATCAGACTAACAAAGGAAATTCTAGCATCAAAAGAAAGAGTCAACTTTTATGACTTACCAGGATAAAAGCATCCACAGTTACAATATTGTTCTTTCCATACCATAATGGTAACAGATCTACAGATCGATAGCAACCTTCTTGTAGCAAATAGTAAGAAATAGAATGCTCAAGAACATGACCGAGCAACACAACTCATGAGGAAAGTGATACTAAAACAGACATTTGTGATATATACACATTTATTAGTAAGTATAATCAAACCTTGTAGAGATTGATGTTGCTCCCCAAACAGCCACCTTCAAGCATCCCATTAATAATAACGGTTGCTGTCTCCTCACCAGTATAAGTACCACAATGTGCATCTTCTGCAATTTGAAGTGATGAAACAGCCTGTGCTGCTATAAGGCCTGGTGATAATTCAGCCCCTTGACCTTTCTCTTCAAAATACAGTTCTGGGATATCTTGGTCAATCATCCCAGGTGCAAAAGACCATCCAATTCCCCAATCATTCCACTTGCACCCAGATCCATAAGCATCAGAAGCACATCCAAACCCATCAAGATAATACTTCCCAAAGGTCAAACAAGGTGCAGTAGTCTTCCATCCTCCCAAGAAGGCGCCAATATTAGTTGCACAGTCCCGCAATGAGTCAAGGCCAAAGCCATCATTCTTGTTCAACATAATCTGGCACGAATCATCCAAATCATCACATAGAACATGGAGAGCCACTGCCTCAGCAATTGCGGCGCCCTCTTCATCAAGCCGCTGCTCTTCTTCTTTCTTCTTCTGTTTCTTCTTTTCCAGCTCAGATCGAATGGCAGCAGAAGTCGCAAGTGCTTTCTCAAGGCGCCTCCTTTTCTTCTCAGCCTGTTTGCGGCGATCCATCTCGTCTTTCACCTGCTTCTTCTTCTTCTCTTTCCTCGGAACCACTGGCGGTACTTGAACACTGCTCATCTTATTCATGAAGACCAAATCACTTAAAGCCGACTCTCCACTCAATTTTTCACTAAATTATTCAAATGATCGAATTTTCAAACTCATTTCCATCCAAACCAAAAAAAAAAAAAAGGAAAAAGAAAAATGGAAACCTAAATCCTTGTTCTTTTTATAATTATAATCTCAATATACAAACAACACTTGGAAACAGCAACTAAATCTATGTAGCTAAACCTACACCCACTCAGGTCTGAACGAATATCGCATCTTGCGGACAATGCAATCCCAAACAGAAACCACCGGAGACAACAAGAGAACAAAGCGATAAGCACTGACTGACGCATCCACAGACACCATTGCCCCTGATCTTCCATTCCCTCTGCACATCCCCATCTTTGCACGTCGAAAAAAAGCCCAATCCGTTGTTCAATGAAATTCAGCTAACAGCCTCAATCAAACATACTGTACAGAGATTAAAAAGAAAAAAAGAGGAGAAGCATAAGAATAAGACAGTCCAAAACTATCCAAAAGTGGAAGTTATGGTTACGAATGGGTACGGTTTTGTTAAGCCCATGCACTTAAGACGGCATTACAATAAGTTGCTTGAGGGCATTGCAGCCAAGCCCTAAATTACACATCATATTAGGATGGTAATAAAATTGAATACCATATCATCATAGATTTGCTAGGCTGCATATTAGTAGTTATCTATAGTCTATATCGGGTTTCATTGATTGATTGATTGATTCCACTATTCAAAATCATGGGTTTAATTGGTGACTTAATTCTACACGAGAGGAGGCCTGTAAGGGTCATCAGTGAATAAATAACAATCATACCATTTTCCAATTTCTTAGTGAGAATGAACATTTTGTACTGCAGTATGTTTGGGCAGCCTCTAATCTAATCAAATGGACGTAACAGATTTTTGCAGGCCCATCCCAGATAGATTTCACAACCGTCCATTTAAGGGTTACATATCTTCTGGGTCAGTTGTCTTTTACACATGGAATATGACAATAAGATCTACATATGTAAGATTTGCAAAAATGAATGAATTTCATATATAGTTGAAATTTACATATGTGAACCACAATACCATGATTGTTTGCAAGCACCATTTACACACATGAGTAAACGTTGAAAGGTTCGTTCCAATTACATGCAAAAAATCTTCATTTATCTCAAAAAAAAAAAAAAAAAAAAAAAAAAACCTAACGCTAATAATCCAAAACCGTGCTATGACCATGATTCGGGCCAAAACCCTAGAGTCCAAAAAAAAAAAGAAGCTTTTTGTTGAGATAGAAAGGAGATTTGTGTTATAGATGATGTTGAATTCTAGTGACTGCAAAAAGGGGGGCAGATATAGAGGGATTTCAAGGGAAGAGAGGAAGGAATTCACGTGCTTCTTCTTGAGAGAGAGAGAGAGAGATCAAGCGGAAAGAAAGACAAGGAAGAAGATGAGCAGATCACAATCACATACATACCATACCTGGAGAGAACAAAAAAGAGGAATTAGGGTTTCGAATCAGGCAGGCTCCTTGGATCTGCTGCTGCTGCTGCTGCTACGAGAGACAGTGAGAGAGATAACTAAACAAGAAGCGAGCATGTGCAGCCTAAAGTATGCGACCTGAGGGTAGTTTTGTCACCTCAGAGGGTGCACGCGTGGCAGAGGATGTGTCGATCAACACCTTCGATCGTACATCCAAATCTTTTTATTTCACTCTATATTTATTTTATTCTACAGTAAATGAGTCGGCCTAATCTAAAATTTTAAATAGAGTGGGTATGTAATCTTTTTTTGGCCTTGGGACATTTGGATCCATATCTGGAACCATGATTGTAACCATGTAAGATTGGAAATATTTGAATCCAAAATGGGGTCTTTGTTAGTTCCATTACGAGGATTTGGATCCAGAATGATTAGATTCACGTAGTAAATATATTTTTTAATGGCCTAAATAAATTGATTCATATTTATATTTGAGCTTTTACTTAGATCTAATCATACATTGTTTAAACCCCAAGGGGTAGTTCAGTTGGCCTAGGACTACGGTTTGCACCCGGAGGTTGTAGGTTCGAAACTGCACTACCACACTGGGGCTACAAGGGAGTTTACCCGGCTTCCCTCTGGGCCCGGAGGGATTAGTCCAGCCCAAAGGATTGAAAACCCTCCGATAGCATAAAAAAAAAAATCATACATTGTTTAGTAGTCCAACTTGTATATTTACAATAAATAAATAAATAAATAAAGCCTTTTTATCCAATTATAATATGCTATTTGCATCTAATTTTGGATGAGGACATGATTATTTAACTTGATGTCGGATCTGGATACAATTACTTGGCATTATTCCTGTGTCATTCTCGATTGTATGCGAAGATTTGGTTGTGTTGAGATTGTTAGAGAATATTTGAGGGGGGATACTAGAGAATATCTTATTATGATTAGGACTCTCTTTGTCTTGGAGAGAATGATTAGTTTGAATAAATTTTAGTTGATAAGTGTTTGGATTTTTTTTTGAATTTAGGGATAGCTTTGTATTACATTTCTATGAATTGGGATTTTCTCCCATTATATATATATATATATATATATATGGGGAACCCCGAGGGGTAGCTCAGTTGACCTAGGACTACTGTTTGCACCCGGAGGTTGTGGGTTCGAAACTGCACTATCACACTGGGGCTACAGGGGAATTTTACCCGGCTTTCTTTCTTGGGCCCGTAGGGATTATTTTGGTCCAAAAGGCTGGGAACCCTGCGTTATCAAAAAATATATATATGGGAAATGCTCCTATGAGAGACACTCTCACCAACTTTATGAGAGATTGGTGGGGCCCTCACTTCCATATCCACTCTCATCAAGTTAAATGCAAGGACCCCCAACTTAAATGTGAGGGCCCCACCCATCTCTCACCAAGTTGGTGAGAGTAACTCTCATAGGAGCACTTCCCTATATATATATATTAAAGCAATAAGATTTGTGTTGTCATGTAGGCATAATGCATATACACAGTGTTATGTCCCAGATCTGGATTAACCTACATGTACCAAATCTAGAAACGTGATTTGTCCACATGATAAAAAATAAAAAAAAAAGTTCCTAGTTGTAGAGCAGAACAGTCTCAATATTGAAGTTAATAATAGAAAACATGAGTATTTTTAATGTACAACCCAACATAAAGACCAACATAGGTCAGTACAACTGATTAGAATGAAAACCCATCCCACGGTAATGTAGCTCACGGAACCCGATGTCTATATGACATCCGTAGAACTTAACTGAAATCCTAGGTCTCCTGATCATATAACCTGAAACGCCAAATGTTAATCAAATAAACCGGCAAGAGACTGATATGTGAAACAATAACATGATAATCATGATATCTGAAGAAAACATAATAAATCTGAAATAATGTCTAATAATAATAGAAATGACATGATATCTGATAAATAAGATAAAATCTGATAAATTTGAACATTTCTAAGATAACATAGTATCAAATTATTGATGTTACGGGAGTAGTAGGAGGGAAAAACCACATTAGCTAAATAATGTTGATCTCAATTAAGAGATGATTTAATAAACATAATACAATGGGTACCGTGTATAATAGGAGGTGGCCACAGATTTTAGAAAACAGAATACAGAGGTACCAAGAGTATAAATACTCCAATTCAAGGACCAAGCTAAGTGGTGCCAATATAAAAGTGTACTCGTATACATATATCAATGTTTAACGAAATACAAATGTTTCTCGTAAAATGAAAACATGTATTTCCATGATACTTAAATATACTTATATTCATAGCAACATCTAATACATCTTGACAAGATGTTAATCAGAACATCAGTCCACATTCCCAGTCGGTGCCCCATGTAGCCACTTAATTTAAGGAGTCCCAGTCAATGATCCTAGACGAATAAAACTGAATACAAGAGTTAACTATCTAAAATCAACTACAAATCTCTCATCAGATCTAGATTGCTTAATAACAACATTAGACACTAATGTGTTCCATACATTGACGTTTCGAAAGTTAATTTAATAAGCATAATCTCTTTGGCAACACATTGATGTTTAATGGTGGTAATTCTGGATAAATGACAATTTGATCTATTTGTAGATCAATGCCAGTCTTAGACATCACAAACTATGGTCTCCTAAAGAATCAGGGTCACTGGACTACCATAGGGTACATCTCCAAGCTAGGAAACTAGGTTCATAAACTTATCGAGAAAATCCAGTATAGTTGGTTGACTATGGGGTCGACCTGGTGTCAACCTCCTTTATTGTCAGTCCACTACCAGTGAACTCGGTCGACCTACATTGAAGAAGATCGAGAACTGAGTGCTTTCAGTTGTAGAAAAGCAACTGACTGACCAAGGGTCGATCGACCGTGAACAAAGGAAAGCGGAAAGCGGAAAGCGGAACTTGAGTTTCGAATTTCCACTGTTTCATGTTTGTTTCATTTTTTTCTTCTTCTTTGAATCACTAAAATACATGTTCTAACATTCAAAACTAATTCTAAGTCATATTTTATTGCAAGAAACTCTTATAAATCCTAACTAAATCTACAAAATCATCATTTAAACTAAAAGTTGAAATTTCTCTGAAATAAACTAGATTTCATGTAATTTTTTGAAATCAAATGCATAAACATGTATAGCATATCAGTTACTTGCCTTGGTTTGGTTTCACTGAGCTCTAGCTAATCTCTCTCTCAAAATCACCTCAAAACAACATATCACAATCTCACTGACTCTAACAGAGAATAATGAAGAAGAAGATGGAGTTGGATGATGGTGACGGAGATGATGATGAAGATAGAGGAGAGAAGAAGAGCCGGAGAGGGATGGAGTTGGAATCGCTAGAACTAGAGAATAAGAGGGAGAGAAAGAAATGGAGAAAATTGGAGAAGGTGTTAAATCTCTTAAACGGTGGGGTTTTCCAAAAATTGTAAATAAACCCCTATGGCTTACCCAAATTACAAGCAAATCCCTCCAAGATAGATAATTATAAATAAGCCCTCTAACTCAAACTAATGACTAAATAAGATTAATTGGCTCTAAGCACACATCTAAAAATCAGGATCGAGTGATTCTAAACACACCACCAGTTTCCTGAGCACACCCACCTTTTTCAAAAAACTTGCATATGAAGAAAATACCCATAAATTCCGTGCATATCTCATGTGCACGGGTCTAAAACGCCGTGCACATGATATATGCACTGTTTTCTCCAGCCGTGCACCTCTTTCTGTGCACGGCTCTGAAACTCCGTGCAGCCCTTTGTGCACGGCGTTGAAACTAGAACTACGCATCTCTCTCTCTCTCTCTCTCTCTCTCTCTCTCTCTCTCTCTCTCTCTCTCTCTCTCTCCCTGCTCCGGCAACCTGCCCGACTGACCCATCTCTCCTTCCTTCTCTCTCAGTAGCGCTATTGAGGGCGATTCTCAAGCCAAGTGACACCAACAATGGCGAAGGGTTCTTGGTGCCTCGCTTCCGTGCAGACTCGATTTTCCCTCGAACTTTAATGTGAATCCGCCGATGCATGACAAAATGAGAGTTTCGGCACATCTATTGCAGCTTGCAGCGCTGGCACCTGCTGAGGGATTTTGGGCAGGGGCCGGCGCCAGGCGAGAGTGAGAGGCGGAGAGAGGAAAAGAGAGGAAAAGAGAAAGGGGAGAGCGGGGAGAGGGACGGGGGCTACCGTGGTGGGCAAGAGAGATAGAGAGAGGGAGAGGGATCGGCGGCGACGGGATTGGGCGGAGGTGGCCGGAGCAAGGAACAAGAAAGGAAAGGGGAGAGGGAGAGGAGAGGAGAGAAGATGAGGGTATTTTCGGTGTTTTAAAAAATGTGGGTGGGCTCAGCAAAAGAGGTGGGTGCAAATAGAATTTCCCATCAGGATCTCACACATAATGCCATGTGAGCTCACAGTTTGTTAAAAAATAACCATTTGTAATGCCAAATCCTTTCTAAATAGGGCCCATAGGTTGGATTGTTTTTTTTTTTTTTTTACGGATCTTATCACTCTATCTATACTTTCCTAACTTTTATCTTTATTCCATCTCTTGATCATCTCTATTACTAAAATCTCTATGATTTGGTAATCTCCAATTAACCAACGAATCTTTCTCTATCTCGGATTGAGAATCTTTAATTATCCCATTTGAGTCGGTCGAAATGTACTTTCATAAGAGAAGATTAGCGAGTAACGTTATGGATCACAATCGACGCCTCTGATATGGCGGCCCACCTTGCAGCCACAATCGTATGTTCTATGTTCTTTCCCCTTTGTAATTAGATTTTCTTAGATTAATGCTTTGAGATCTTACTCTGTGATTTGATGTATTCGAGATGCATATATTGATGTTTGTTTCTTTCTATTTTAATATATTCAGATGCATGCATTGCAGAAAGAATTGCGTATTATTTCTTCTTTTTAGTTAGATCTGCATGGATTGATGTGTTGAGAACTTCCTTTGCAATGCTTTCTATATTTCATATGATGCATGCAATGCTGAAAGAAGGGGTGGACCTAGGGGGACTGGCAAGGGCCATGGCCTCCCCATACATCATAACTCCCCTCAAAACAGTGGTTTCACCTCCACCATGTGGCCATCCATTAATGGATAGCCCCTGCATTATTTAGGTCTTTTTTAAAGATGGTTTTGACTCTTAGAAAAAAGAAAACAAACTTGCTGATTTTAGGAAAACTTATAAGGAAGAAGGAAAGGAAAGGAAAAGAAAGGAAGGAGATAAGAACAAATAAAGAAAGCTTAATGGAGATTGGAGAAGAGATTTTATTTAATATTCATTTCCATTTTAAACTTAACTCAATTTTTTATGATCCAAGAGATGAAGAAGAGAAAGCATGTCTTCTTATTGGAGATATTGAAAGAAGTTGTAGATTCCATACTTGACTTTAAGGTATGAATAAAGAATAAGAATAAGAATGACAAATCCATTTTCTCTTTTATAATTCTTTTTACATGGTATAGATGTACTAATTTCACTATAAGTCATTATATGTATTTTCAATCTTTGTTGCTTATATTGAAGTCTAGTCTGCATAAAATCACTGTCTATTTGCGTTTTATTATTGCATTAAGTTTTAGTTCAGTTGGAGTTTTATCTATTGTGGATAAAGAAGTATAGTTAAATTCTTTTATTCTGATTATTATTATCCATGTCAGGAGAATTTAATTAAAGAAATTTATATTAAGTAGGTAAAAACTAGTGAACCATACTTTTAAATGGTTTAGATTTTAGATTTTAGACATGGGATGCTATCATTACTTTTCATTGAATTTTTTAATAATAAAGTTTTAAATCGTAACCTACAAGATGATTGAATCACTAAGAGTATGATTTGTCTAAATAATAGTCTTATATGATATATAAATCACAAGATTGGGTATTTGTGCATTGTGTTTTGTTTATTTTATAGTAATGATTTGAATTCGACTTATTTTTTTTCATTTCTTGTAGTTAACAATAATTTTATAAATTTTTATATGATTTTAATTCCTTATTTTTTATAGGGGTGCTGACCATGGTTAAATCATCAACTATTGATTCATTTTTTAAGAGAACCAATAAGGAAAGGACGTCAAGCACAGCTTCAATAATTTAATTATTTCATATTTTAAAACTAAAATTTGTAATTATATTTAAAGTCTTTTTTTTCTTTGGCCCCCCTAAACAAAATTCCTAGTTCCGCCCCTGGCTAAAAGAATGGTCTTTATTGTGAATAATTAGGGCACTTTTGTATCTGTTTTTCCATTGCAATATCTGTCACCTGTTCAAATTTGAAATGACTATGGAATGTTATATGAGCGATCCTCTGAATACAAAGGTAGCAATCTTTTTCTTTGGTTTTTTTTAATATCTATCAAGAAAAGATTTTGCTGAATATTTGTTGTTGGGAGTAAAAGATTGGTTTTTTTTTTTTTTTTTGTGATATTGGTTTGTTTTAAGTGGTGTCCAAAAACCATGATTTGGTTCTAAATATCAGGTATTCTTCTTCTTCTTCATGATGACGATCATGAAGAAACTATGGATTTGCGACTAGATGTTGTTTATATTGATGGTTTTGATTTGTGGTTTTCTTTTACTTGCTTATTTTTTCTTCAGATCCTCCATATTGATGGGATAAATCTAAAATCATGGTGGTGATGAATCAATGGATTCGCTACAAAAGATTGAAAACTGATCTCGTGGTTTTTTTTAATAATAAATACTCATTTATTCTCAATTTATTTTTATAATAATATTATAAAAGAAAATATTAATATTAGATATATTTTGGTTTCTTGGCCCATGCTTCGCACGGGCCTTTGTTGCTAGTAGTAAACTTATGGTGAATTTATGAAAATATGTTGAATTCTGAAACTCTTTATGGTATCAGAGCTGAGGTCTGATGATGATCTTGCGATCAAGCCGGGCAATATCCTGTCCTTTGTGCTTGTACGATAATTATCGTCAATTTCCTTGTATCTCAATTAGATAAAATATCTTTTCTCATCCATCCAAATGCACAAGCCTTACGATCTCACCATATTCATCAAATAGTACGATCGAAGCTTCTGGGAAATTGCAATAGATTTGATTCAGTGAGCTATCGACACCAGCAGACTAAAAAAGGAGCAAGTTGCGACAGTGATGGATCCACAAACAAACGGTGACAAAGAAGATATATATGTAAATCATTTTTATTAAACAAAATTACCATTTATTGTTTTAGAGACCGAGCGGCATATGATATATTCTGATCTAAACAATCGAAGGCCTTTTACTTGAAAAGACCATGTGATTGGGGGGGGGGGGGGGGGGGGGTGGTTTGTGTTAAAGAATATCTGAGGGGGGATGTTAGAGAATATTTGAATATCTGATTATTGTTAGGACTTGATGAGGATTAGTTTGAATAGATAAGGATTTGGATTTATTTTAATTGGTTTGAATTTAGGAACCTTCCAATAAATTGATATTTTCTCCCATAATAAACTTACGGTGAATTCACGGAAATTTATTGATTTTTGAAATTCTTTAGAGGTGGGATTGTGCTGATATCAAGCTATATAGCAACCTTAATTATAGTCAGGATTTCCCGTAGAGATGCCAATTAGAACTTGTTTCACAGCGGATATCAATTTTCATTAACAATTATCCTAGTCTTACAATAACAAGAAGAACCGAAATGCAAGATTTATCCTAAGAACTTCTAATGGGCACCTTGAGTCTTTGACTTACAAAGATTTGTAATAAGTTAGAGGGGCCCTCCACCTCTTGGAAAGTTGGATTTTGGTACTTTCATATCTTGATCTCAATGAACAAATCCACAAAGCGGAAGTTGGTGGAGTGGTATAATGTATGGGCTTGCTCCCCACGTCTTGTATTCAAAACCGTCCTAAGATTCCCCGGTGTTCATATGTGTGAGTTTAGCGGGCGCCACCCATAGGGATTAGTCCTCTTAAGTCAAAGACCTCAAAGATACCCACGTCATTAAAATAAATAAATAAATAAAAAGGAACAAATCCAGCAAACAGGCATATTTTAAGAAAATTAAGAAATAAAAAAATTGAATTTTCTCTTAACTTAAGATCAAAGATACTATCATGATGGAGGGAGCTAATTGAAATCTAAGTGTCATATGTTGGAGAGAGAGAGAGAGAGAGAGAGAGAGAGGGAGAGAGAGACTTCTGAATTGGAGTCTTTCCACATGGTTCCACCAAGATGTTTATTACACAAGTCATGTCGGTTAAGCGGATTAACCCTACCTGATCTTGACCTATATTTCATATGGGTCAGGTTTGGCAGGTCAAATATGGGTCAGGTTAGCGGGTTCGGTCAACTTTTGCCCCCATTAGATTATAAGCCAATCATTATTAAGATTAAGTTAGTGTCTCACAGGGCAAAAACATAGGTGTACTTTCTTATCTATGAGGATCATAGTCTTCTTAAAATCTTTTCAAAAGTTCAATTACAATGATTATAGTTTGATAATATCATGTGAAGATGTCTTTTAAAGCTTCTATCTTCTTTTTCCCCTTGCTCGACCCTCTAATGGACCATGGGATGCTAAGCCTTGCCCGTTAATAGGAAGGATGGACAGGTGAAAAGTACACTTCTGATATTTCTCACTTTCGTCTCTTTTATTTTCTTATATTGAGCAATAACTTTGTAGCGTATAATAGTGACAATTAATATATTCACATTTAAAAAGCATGGAAATAAGCAAAATCTTTCTCAGCAATCACGTAATCACATAGAATCATCGGTGCTAGGACTTGATCAACAAATTACGTTAAGGTTAGAAAACTCGTGACTTGGACTTGACTCATTTAACTTTAAAAGGTTGAGAGGACGAAGTGCAATATGACGACTTAGCTTTAAAAGGTTGAGTTGACGAAATACAATATGACGACTTAGGAGAGTTATGATTTTTCAAAAAAGAATATATATAATTAAAAAAAAGGTCAAATATCAAAAAATTAAATGTTCATTTGTTTATACATATTAATAATAATAAATTCATAATTTATATGTAAGAAAAAAAAATATTATAATAAGGAAAAAAGAAATCATGCATATTACATAATTATAAGTCCAAACATCAAATGTAAAAACATCAAATATAACCCATAAGAAAATCAAATATAAGTTTTGAATTACGTCTCAATCACTATTTCTATATTGCAGACACAAACCTCAAGCGTTAATTACTAAAAGATAAATATAAATTGTTGAAAATTAAATTTATCTATGAAGTTGTTCATAATTATGAATAGAACTTATCAAAACGAGTTGACTCGGCTTAGTTTTTCCTATATTTGACTTGATCCTTTGTCCAAAAGGAGGTAATTTGGACAAGTCAAAAGGTCTATGTGCTGGATTTTTCCTACTTTGAATTTTATATTTTCACAGGTCAAATACAAAAAAAAATCAACAATACTTATACGAGTGACATGTTTCTTATATAACCATTAAGGAATTTATGTTTTCTATCTAGAACAAAATAATCAATGGATTATGTCTATATTCTTAGACCAACTAGAGTTTTTGTTGTTATTGGAAATTAAGGATGCAATGGAGTTATCATTCTAAATCTTTAAGGGTGTTGGAAATGAAGCCTATGACAAACTTTTGCATCCATCATTAACGTGGATAGTAGCCTAAGTAGCCAGTGAGTTTATGTTAATTTTTTTTTTTTTTTTGAAAATTTTAGTAATTGCTTTACATGTGTTAGCCAATATATCTACAACCAAAGCCGAAATGTGAAACTTTTTGAAACCTTTTCACTTATTGATAAACCATCAATAACAAGGGCTAAAGGTGAAGATATGGATATGGTTTTACTTTATATATATATATATATATATATATATATATAGGGGCCAACTCTCCTAAGCTGAAGCTTAGTTTTTTCTAAGCTAAAACTGTGCTAGTCCCACAAATCAAAGTTGATTATCATTGTTTTTCGTATGATGATCATCTCCAAAATTAAGATAAATCCCAAACCACACCAAACTATCTTTCATGTTGGCCCAACTTGAGCCCAAATACGTCAAGCCCCATTTATCAACCCATTGCTACTTTGACCCACACTAATTGAGCCCAAATAATCAAGTCTATTTGGATACTTTATTTATTCTAGGCCCAACAACTAAGACCCTATCCCAAATCATTTAAAATCATTGGACACCAGGATCCACTGCACACCGCGAGGCGGGCCAATTCGATCACCTTATCACTCATCAGTGAATTGAGAGGTCTCATCGTAAAATAAGGCAAGGAAACTAGCTATAATTCAATAGTGCGTGGTCGATGGGATCGGCCCAGCACCTTTGTGCATTTAGGGCCCTAGAGGGCCTGCAAAGTGCTCAATGTCCGATAAATTTTTCACTGTTCAAAATGAGTGTAATATCGATCCCGCGGTCCCGAATCCATTTAGATGGGCTCCAAACCTTAGGACCCATGACTATCAAGGGGGTCCCTGTTTTATAGTCACTCGGATGGATCATAATGTGGGCCCCACCAAGATGTGAGGAAAACTCATTTCTCCAAAGAAAAAAAAATTGCAATTAAATCAATGTAAAGAAAATTCTAAGAGAGGAATGCTTTTCCACCTCTGCTATCACTCATCCAAGTAGGCGTTAAGAGCTCATTTGGATTTTACTAAGCTCAGTGCCATAACTTGTTTAATTACACATAAATGAGAGAATGAGAGTTCCGATAACCTTAGTTACCTGAAGATTTAAGTCGTTTTGGTCTTTGACATGAACTATTATTGAGAAGGGTAAGAGAAAAAATGTGAACTAATTTTCCACGAATCTGTCGGTTTGTGTTGGGATGCGTTGAAAAGGAAAAGAGCCAGGATCACTTTTTTGTTGCACCAGGAGTCATTTCTAAGGTTCTCTGCAGTTACAGTGAAAATAACATGCTTGTACCTAGTTGCACAAGAATATCATTCCCTCCCTGTACATTTTTTAGTAGCAGTGTTACATTATTAAATTCAAATCACTCAAGCTAATGCTTGTATTGTACTATAGTATTAGCACTAGCCACAAAGACCCGTGCTAAGCCCGGGCACGAAAATGAAAACATAAATGCAATTTTATGATATACATTCAGCAATTGTATAGGTAAAATATAAAAAATACAAAATTGTAAAGCATACCTGATTTGTGAAGCATGGTATTTTGTTGATACTTCAATGATTAAGAGAATTTTAAAGCATTCATGATTTGAGAAAAACATTTTGTAAATTTAAAGGCATGAAATGAAATCGTACTTATCAAGCCATGGAAACAGTACAGATGTGGCCCATTTACTCAACAAGCCAATAATTGAAGACCTAAGAGTACCATGGTCCATAAACAGGTTATAACACATGATTTTAATCTATATATATATATGCTATTGGAGGGTTCCCAACCCTTTGGACTGGACTAATAGTCTAATACCTCCGGGCCCAAAGGGAAGCCGAGTAAACTCCCATGTAGCCCCAGTGTGGTAGTGCAATTTTAAACCTACAACCCCTAGGTGCAAACCGTGGTCCTAAGCCATCTGAACTACCCCTTGAGATTAATCTATCTACTATTCATTAGGTTGGATATACCTAGCTCAACCAATTTACTGGATGGTTCTATCATTTATTCCAAAACTGATGGCGGGCATATAATTGTAGACCAAGTCCAACTTAAAAGTTGGTCTGATAAGCTAGCATACAGAACAGCACAACCGATCAAAATGAACAGGTTTTCTTTCTCTTTTGTCTTTTTTTATAGAATATGACCCAAGGACCAGTTAACAGAAGATATAAAAATGTTTGTTTGGGAATTTATCAATTTACATTTTTTTTATGGATACAGGTCTTGCAACTTGCACCTGAGTTGGGCATGGCTCCAGGAAATAGAATTGACCTGAACTGAACCCATTTTTATAGGGTAGTACACAGGTTGGATTTGGGCCGGACCAATGTGGTTTTAAGTCGTATCACGGATCGTGAGCTACAAGTGTAGAGCCGCGATGTAGTAATAACTGGTAACACCAGGTCGATCCACAGGGAGCTTTAGAAATAAGGCTTTCCAACTTTGTTACCTGCCCTAAATAAAATCTAATTTTAGCCTAAAATCTAGAAAAAATACATTTATCATTCCTACTTTCCAAAAATTAAATAAATTACAAACCAATGAAAAGAAAACTTCCTAAATCTAAAAATCCTAAACTAAAAACTAAAATTGCTACAAAAGAACACACAAGTTAGAACATCAAGAATAAAAATTACCAAAAATAAAACTAAGAAACGAAACTAGAAACAAAAGAAACCTAAGTTAGAAAGTTAGTAATGCAATGTATGCCATGAGATGCTGAAAAATTCTAAGTCTGAAAAACTAGTATGCAGGGCTATTTTTATGCATAATTTCTCCTAATCTAATGCAACCTAAAACTGAGTTTAATGGTTGGGTTTTGAACTATAATGATGCATGAATCAAATAAAAAAAACGGAAGTGAAAAACGATTTAAAACGAAAGAGATATGAGTGTATGAACATGACAAAAAAAAAAAACTAAAACTGTGCAGAAATTCTGCATGCAGGTGGGTCCGACCAGCCATGTTTGAGCCACTTGTTCACCATCTTTCCAAAATTATTTTTGCTTGAAATTCTGGGGTTTGAAAATAAAATGATCAAACTTTAATTTCCCCAAGTTTCATCAAAAAATAATGTGTTTTGATCAGGTTTCTAATCGCAAACTTTTCACACAAAATCTGTCCTGAAATTCCTGCATCAATGTGCTGAATTGTACACCTTATATTGGGATCCGGATTTTCAAAAATTATTTGGCCGAGATTATTGACTCAAATCTCTGATTTTTCTTGCTTATTCAATTTAAAAATCCGATTCCAGCAACTTAAACATGTCTAAACTCCACCAATATGAGTATGAATGCAATGCTAATTAGTTCCAACCATAAACTATGCAAAAATAGACATAAATTGAATTGAATTGATCATAAAAATAAAGACAATAAACAAAAGTTCAAGAATTTAAATGTGTGGTGAAAACAAGAAAAGCAAATGTGTGGTTTTAACAAAAATTTAAATGTATGGAAGAACATAAACTTAAATGTGTGAAAGTGTATTCTCCTCTTTCAAAATTCTTTTCTAAGTGGGGTCATAATTTGAATCATGCTCTTAGGGCCTTTGGGTCGTCAGTCCAAACACCAACAAGAAAAGAAACATAACACAAGCACCAATCACCCAAGGACAAGAAAGAAAAATTGAAAGAGCAAGAAACAATTTTACTAATATGCAAAGTCTTACATAAGATATAAAAAATAAACAATGACAATTACATACTAGGATGAGAAGCCTCTTCTAGATGAAAAACCTGAGGGTGTAGTGTGATTTCCGGCCAAATCTCCTTGAGGACTCAAATGGAGAGAAAGAGAGAGGAAGAAGATGGAGTGTAGTAGTAATTCTAGAGAGAGTTGGTCTATCTTCTCATGAGAGGAGAGGGATGCTTATGCCTTCAATTTATAGATTTTTACTCTCTTTCTTTCCTTCTTTGCTCCAAGTTTGTAGCATGCCATCTTCTTTGTATGACAAGTCCCTTCCTTGGCCAACAAGTCTTCAAAGAATTAGGAAGAAGAGTGAGAGATTTTTGGTGCTTTCCATGTGCAAAATTGCAATCCCGAGTAGAAATTTTAGCACCAACTTTCAGAAGCCATATTTTCCTCGTTTTAGCTCTGATTGACACAATCTTGGGTTCTAAAGATATTTACTCGAAAAGAGCTTTCCAACGGTGTGTGGATTACATCAATCTGACGGCTGGATGAAGAGTTATGACCATTTTAATCTTACTGCTTCTGAAAAATTCGAAAATAATTATGCACATATGGAATGTTAATTGTGCAATGGGGTGTGTGGGACCCATGTGGACATCCAAAAGGATCTTGGGATCTTTATTTCCTTATTTCTTGACTCCCCTTCCATCTTTGGTTTGCTTCCAAACTTCATTAATTGACTAGTCAACTCTCCAAAAATACCAAAATATGTGGGTCCACCTTGAAAGATGTCCTACCTTTGATCTCTCTCAAATTTCACCAATGTGGGTCCTATTCTTGATTTCTCCTACACAAATTAAAATAAATGGATTCAAGAATAATTTTATGTAAGGAATTTGAATGGACAATGCATGGGACCCTACTTGATGTACCCAAAATAGCCGAGTTTCCAAAAATAAATATTTAAAAATGGCAGGTTTCATGAATTTATGCAAAAAGTGTGATTTTTGAGCAACTTATGCATGAATGCACTACAATGGATCAAAAATGCATAAAATCATGGTATGACACTAAATGAGGCTTTCTTGGCTTGATAAGTCCTTAAAATGATCCAAAATGTGTATGAAAATGTGCACTTTTCAGGACTCATCAATCACCAAAGCCTTACCTAACTATGTTGGTGTTGGCTATTTGGCTACGTAAATTCTGTTTCATCCATTCAAATGCATCCACTTTGTAGGTAGAATAGAATCCAAAGGTTGTAGAGCTTGAGGCTTTAGTCCAACCCAATGAGGTATCTGGTCCTTGAACGTGGGTCCCGTTTGACCTGTCCAGCGTTTGGTTCACATCTCAAGAATGTGGGCTCCAGCATCACACAATGACAGGGGCTATTGGACCTATCCAAAATTAACTCTACAAGATATATGGACTACAAGAAGATATGTAACTGTTGATTCTTTCAATTTATGGTAAACCAAATGGGAAAGTCTGCTTCGGATGTGTTTGGGGCTCATGCATGATTACCCCTGCTTGTATAGGCGGTAATGTCCCATTTGCAACTTTTCCTCCAGTTTGAGTGGAGGAAACCTTGCATTTGCAGATACATACCGTGGGAACGTTGTAAACCGATTTTCCCCCACTATTTTTATACCTATTTGTTCGGGTCACGGGTCGGGGCTTAGTTCCATATATACAACGATCGATGGACATGTATGAATAATGTTTAAATGTACAAATATCAATCACAATAAATACACAATAAATCACTGATTTAGTAAATTTACTTTACCGGTTAAGTGAAGTGAATGGTTAATATAAGAGAAAACAAAACTAAAGGTTTGGTCAAATTAAAAGGTGAGAGAGTAGCTTTTTGAAATTTTCTTTTCAAATGAAGAGTGTTTTTGGTAAGGATGCCCTTGGGTTCAGCATGAGGTTTAGGTTATAATAAATGGATCATGCTAAAGTTTTTTTATTTGGACTCAGTGGTTGAGAGCCAGAATCCTCGCCTGGCCTCTCTCATAGTAAGGTGAGAGGTATCTCTCATAACCATAGGAGCATCTCCCAATATATACATAAGGTATCTCTCATGATCGCAATCCACCGGCTCTCCTCAACTGCAGCTGAGGAGAGCCTCAGCCGGACACGAGTGGGTCGCTCGTGTGGGCTTAAAACAAAGGGAAAATCAGGTTTCAGTCTTCCGCCAAAAAATTCATTTCCCCCCTTTCAGACCCCCAAACGCTCCTCTTCCTGTGATCTCTCTCTCTCTCTCTCTCTCTCCCAATCGCTCCTCTTCCCTGCTCTCTCTCTCTCTCTCTCTCTCTCTCGTCTGGACTGCGATCTTTCTTTCTCTCCCATCTCAACTCGTCTTCTCTATCTCTCGTTGCTGCGCTTCTCATCCCTGCGACCCATCTCGCCCCGTCTTCTCCATCTCTTGCTGTTGCGCTTCTCTTCCTTGCGATCTCTCTCTCCCCCTCTAGCTGCTCCGCTACTACACTGTGATCCCATCTCTCTCTGGTGCGTGACCCCTCTCTCTCGTTCTCTCCCCCTCTCTGCTGCGATCGCCCCCTCATCTTGCTACTCCTCTCCCCCTCTCTGCTGCGATTATCCTCATAGAAGACTCTCTCGTCGCTGCAGGTATTTTTGCTTCCTCATCAGGGTGTGGATGACAATTCTTGTTCCATCTTTGTAGTTCTGCATTCTAAATTAATAGACACTTACTGTTGCATATAACACATTAAAAAAATTTTTTTTTTCAGTACATACAAAAACTCAATCACTTATAAAAAAAATGACTTGAATAGCAATAATAACTAGAGAAGGTTGTCACTCTCCCTACTTGATGAGGGGCCTGATCTATCAGAGTTCTGGTTTATGTACATACAGAGGGATTTTCAGGTGATCTCATGCATACATAGCTTAGATGCGCATGGCCCACCTGCAAAGACCTATGATCAATCTAAATAGGACATGCACTATCTATGAATGTCATTGATCACGTGTTTTTTACATTGATCCAAATGGAATTGGATGATCTGTTGGACATGAAATTTTTCACATAGGTGAGTCACATTCAAAATCTAAAAGAAAATAGAATCAGGACTTCTCCAGATAGCAATTGCAGAAATTCCCACAATTCATTGTCAAACTCTAAGTTGTGTGAGGCCTTCATCTCTTTTTAAATTTTTCTACTCTCTTACTAGAGTCTCAAATGATATTGCTAGGGCATGCAGAGTTGTTCTGCCTTATCTCCTTTGGCATATAACAAGGCAACGGATTTAATGTGCATAGCTATTCATTCCCACATGCAAATTAACACCTTGTATGTCGTCTCTCTTTGAGCAGAAGGATCTAACACTCACTGATCAGATGGACTCTTTACATCCAACAGAATATTACAAAGCATATATTATTTGGTCAAGTAGCGCAAATTGGCTATTGCTTTTCATGAGAAGATAACTCAGCAGTGGACATAAGCTGCTGCTTACAGTTGCTGAGTTTGAATTGCTAATGGACCATTTTGTGACCAAACAACTCATGCTATTAGTTGTTTGACCACCATCATCCTGTTTACTAGTGAGTTTGTGTTAATTACTGAATTTTGCAGTCAATCTACTTTGTTCATAGGTTTTTTTTTTAATCATATTTCGTTATGAATCTAGTTGTACCAGCTTGACTTCGGTCCATAAGTAGAATCTTTTACAACAATTTGGGTCTCAATCCATTTCAAGTTGATGATTTGTATTGAATTTTCAAGTTCATTCCAACTATATGAATTTTATTGAATTTTGTGTGCATTTCATGTTCATATAGAGTACTCTTGTTTTATCATTTGTTGCTAAATCCAAGTTTCTATTTTGCATGTCACGGAGTAGTCATGGTTTTAAAACTCTTTCTTTGGGTTTGTTATTCATGAATATGTTTTAATTATTTGCGATCCAGGTTGCATATGGATATGGCCTCCTCCTCATCACCAGCTGTCCATTATCCGGTTGTGGACGAAGACATGACACCAAGATTGGGCATGCATTTTGATAATTTAGATGAGGCATATAACTTTTACAATGCTTATGGAAAACTCGCTAAATTCAGTATATGAAAAGAATCTAGTAATAGAGGTAAAGATGGGGAGGTTATATAGAAGCAATTTGTCTGTTCAAAGGAGTGTAAAACAGATGAGAAACACTGGATCGGTAAGGAACTTGTTCAAAGACATCGAATGGAAACAAGATTCGATTGTAAGGCTAAGTTGCAAGTGAAAATAAATAAGTCAGGTGGTTATATGGTATCCAAGTTTGTTCTTAAACACTCTCATGCACCCGCTACTCTGAGTAAGAGATTTATGCTGAGGTCGCATCGTGAACTGCCAGAATCAAAGCGACAACTTATAAACACATATGATTCAGCAAACGTGCAAAGCAAACAACAAATGCAAGTGTTTGCATTCTGGGGGACTAGACAAAATTGGATTTACATATACGGATGCCAAGAATCACCACAGGGATGAAAAGGAAAAGAAAAGGGGGCTAAATGTACAGTTGCTATTTCAACTTTTTGAAAACAGCAAAGAAATGGGAAATGGTTTCACATATACGATTGAGTGAGATGCATATAAAAAGATAACACATGTGTTTTGGGCAAATGCAACATTTCGTTTGGCTTACAAAGTTTTTGGCGATGTTGTGACATTTGATACAAGCTACAAGACAAATTGCTACGAACTTATTTTTGCCGCTTTCGTAGGTTGCGATCACCATGGGTAAACTACTTTATTTGGATGTGGGTTTCTACCAAATGAAAAAACGGAGTCTTTTGAATGGTTGTTTAACACATGACTTGAAGCCATGTCGTTTGGTCCACCAAAGGGTATTATAACGGATCAAGATCTGGCAATGACAAAAGCCATAAAGAATGTCATGCCAAACACTGTTCACCGGTATTGCTTATGGCACATTTTGGATAAGTTGCCTACGAATTTAAGAGGGGTTCATATTCACAATGAGGGTTTAATAGATCAGATTAAAAAATGTGTTCATAACTCTGACACTACTGATCAATTTGAGAGTTTTTGGAATCAGATCATAACAGACAATAAGCTTATGGAGAATGATTGGTTGGCGGATATATTTAAGATTCATCATATGTGGGTTCCTGCATATTTAAAGGAAACTTTTTTTTGGTGGCATGTCAACCACTCAAAGAAGTGAAAGCATGAATGCATTTGTGAAGCAGTACGTACAGTACAAGAATACCCTCCTTGATTTCATATTGCGTTTTGACGTCGCGGTTGAACGTATAAAGTATCTTGAAAAGAAAGAGGATTTTGAGAATAGCAATAGGAGGCCTAAAATGAAAACATGTCCACCAATGGAAAAGCAAATGGCTGAAGTATACACAAGAAACTTTTTTATAAGTTTCAAGATGAGTTATTCACCACCATGTCAGTTGCAAAAGATATTGTTTATGAGGATGATGTCACCTGTAAGTTTGTCGTGAAAAATTATTCCGATGAGAAGCAAATTGATAGAGAGGTTTTCTGGAAAAAAGACGAGAAGCATGCATATTGTTCCTGCAAGAAGTTTGAATTTGAAGGCATCCCTTGTTATATGCCAAATGAGATAAGGCAGAACAACTCTTCATGCCCTAGCAATATCATTTGAGACTCTAGCAAGAGAGTAGAAAGATTTAAAAAGAGATTAAGGCCTCACACAACTTAGAGTTTGACAGTGAATTGTGGGAATTTCTGCAATTGCTCTCTAAAGAAGTCCAGATTCTATTTTCTTTTAGATTTTAAATGTGACTCACCTATGTGAAAAATTTCATGTCCAACAGATCATCCAATTCCATTTGGATCAGTGTAAAAAACACGGGATCAATAACATTCATAGATAATGCATGTCCTATTTAGATTGATCATAGGTCTTTGCAGGTGGGCCGTGCGCATCTAAGCTATATATGCATGAGATCACCTGAAAATCCCTCTATATGTATATAAACCAGAACTCTGATAGATCAGGCCCCTCATCAAGTAGGGTGAGTGACAACCTTCTCTAGTTACTATTGCTATTCAAGTCATTTTTTTTATAACTGATTGAGTTTTTCTATGTACTGAAAAAAAAAAACTTTTTTTAATGTGTTATATGCAACAGTAAGTGTCTATTAATTTAGAATGTAGAACTACAAAGATGGAACAAGAATTGTCATCCACACCCTGATGAGGAAGCAAAAATACCTGCAGCGACGAGAGAGTCTTCTATGAGGATAATCGCAGCAGAGAGGGGGAGAGGAGCAGCGAGATGAGGGGACGATCGCAACAGAGAGGGGGAGAGAACGAGAGAGAGGGGTCGCGCACCAGAGAGAGAGGGGATCGCAGCGCAGCAGCGGAGCTGGAGAGGCGAAGCAGCAGAGCAGCGAAAGAGAGATCGCAGGCGAGAGGGGGAGAGAGAGATCGCGAGATGGGAGAGAGAGAGATCGCAGGGAAGAGAAACGCAGCAACGAGAGATGGAGAAGACGGGGCGAGATGGGTCGCAGGGATGAGAAGCGCAACAGCAAGAGATAGAGAAGACGGGGGGAGAGAGAGAGAGAGAGAGAGAGAGAGTCTGAAAGGGGGGAAATGAATTTTTTGGTGGAAGACCGAAACCTGATGTTCCCTTTGTTTTAAGCCCACGCGAGCGACCCACTCGTGTCCAGCTGAGGCTCTCCTCAACTATCCCATATATATATATATATATATATACACACACACACACATATATCTATAGGGATAGGGGTGGGGGCCCTCACATTTAAATTGTTGGCATTGGATATGAATGTAAGGGCCCCCACCTTATCTCTCATAGTAAGGAGAGAGATGCTCTCATAGGAGCATCTCATATATATATATATATATATATATAGAAACTCTTTTTTTTTTTTTTATAAGTCTAACATGGGTCTGGCTCGACCTTCATCATTTCCATGTGGGCTAGGCTCACGCCAAAATCTTCAGGGCTAACTCAAGCTTGGGTCAGGCTTAGGCTCATAGTTTAGAAGTCAGGCCATCTTAGACATTCCTCAACCTAGCCCAGCCTAGTCCATGAACATCCCCTTCTTTTTGTTCATTCAATGGCATCAGAAAGTATATTTTTAGCATTTTTGTGTTAAAACTATTAGGTGAATTTTGGAAGTTAGTATTTTTTTTTATTTGGCCCCTCTCATTTTTTGTCTCTTGAATTAACCCTTCATATTAGTTCACTGGAAAAGTAAGTTTACCAAATACAAAGTAGCTAGTGAGTGAGAAGTGAACAAATAGGGTGGTGTCCACTTGTGATTAAATCCTATGGTCAAAAATCCATATCATCAGGGTTTTTAGGATTGGATCCTTAATGATGAAAAGTGAGTTTCATTATTTAATCGGTAGGAGCGAAACGGGCTCTCTCAAACCAAGTTCAAGATGGACTCAATGCAAAAAAAAAAAAAAAAAAAACTAATCTAGTACAGGGATGCTCACTTCAATATAGGCCGAGTATGGGTTAACCTCATTGATCTAGTCCTAAGTGGATCACTTCACATCTCTAGGATAGGCACATCTCAATTAAAAAAAGGCTTCTCAGGGTTTGATCCAGTCGAGCCTAACATGTGTTGGGCCTTTTTGGTCTTCAAAAAGTTTGGGAATTTTCCCGTTAAAGTACTTTAGGAAAAAAAGAAGAAGAATTCTTAGACAACTTTTGACTGCTGTTTATCTATTATCTTTGCAGTTATTATATATTTAACTACACATTTAGTTATGATTGTTTAACCTATTCTTTCTTATTGCATTTTTTTATTTTAGCCCATGCACTACATAGAGATTTTGATGGTCTAAAAGTAAGAATGAAATCCATTATAATTATGTGTTTAAGAGTCTAACGGAAATACAGATCCTATATTTTCCAAGAAATTTCCAAAATAAACATATCTTGTGTCACTGAAAGGACTTTTCTGTGCATGTACACATCTATGTGTTCTTTTGTTATGGTCCTTAATAGTTATAGGGTTTGATTTGATGTGTTTCATCAGTCCTAGGGCTTATTGGTTAGGTCTATAACATTTGGTATCAATGCCGACACTATTGTCTCGAGCTTTAGAGTCATGGAAAGGGCTTTTCCTATGCATGTCCACTAAGAAATGCATCCAATCAAAAAATTGGAAATTAGGAAAAAGAAGAAAAGGAAATGCTTCACACCTTGAATCTTTCCTTTCATGTAACAGGAAATGATGGCAACGGGTGCTTGCAGCCAACAACAAAAATTTGTTACTGCAAATTTTATAGTTTGTTTGATCATTAAGTTGGTGCTAGGAGTGTTTTAGGGTAGGAAGAAAATGATAACACATTACTTTCTGTCCCAACTGCTAGACTTATACGGACATGAATTTCGGTGCTTATGCAGCTGTAAACTTATATCTTCAAATTTACCATTGTTTCATATGGTGGTGAAATCGTACTTGCAGGTTTATTGTTGATGAATAATGTGAAAAAGTTGCAAAGTGGTTTTTTTTTTTTTTTTTTTTTTTTTGGGTTGGGTCATGGGCCAGGGGTCGGGTCCATACAATGATGGATGAGCATGTATAATTAACATGAATGTTAACTATTATAAGATTCTTATTTATAATAAAGAAAGATGGGGTGTGTGGTTCGCTGGTTTGAGAGTTTTGTGTGCGCACCATGCAAAGTAAAATAGTGAGGCATTTGGAAGAGTTTAAAGAAAAACTTCGATAAACATTTAGGAGCGGTGACGAGATGAGTGGATAGAGACATTATCAGATGAGACCAAAGGAGCAAAATTCTCACTAACCAGAAGGTGTGGATGGGCCCTGTAAAAGACTCGACCATAGGATCCGAGCCAAATAGAAGGAAAATTGGAGTGACAGAGGTTTTCCACCGATATAAGCAGCGAAAAACTTGAAATTGCATGTTTTCCGTCGAAATTGTAGCTTTTCCTCCCGCTCAAGCAGTACCTTTCCAAATTGGGATTTAACACTCCAGGTCTTTAAAAACCCCTTTACACCACAGGATACATGATTAATTCTTTGGGAAATTCTATATGCACCCCTTATGTTGCTGCGCACACCCACCTTTAAAAAATAAAAAAATCACTGTTATTGAAGGAATGTGGGTGTGCTCAGCAAAATGGGTGGGTGCATATAAAATTTCCCTAATTCTTTTTCCAGCCCTATTAAGAGCTAGAGACACTGGCGGAACCAGGGAGGCGGGCAGGGACCATGGCCCCACCAAGATTTCAGAAAACCCCTTAGGTTTTAGGAAATTTCATTGATTTTTTTACATACGACACCCCTAAAGTTTTTTTTTTTTTTTAAAAAAACCTATATATTTTCAAAATTATGCGCACTTTTTATATGTGGCCTTCCCAAAATTTTTGTTTCTACATAGTGGTCCGCAAGGAAAAATTATTGGGTCCGTCCCTGGCTAGAGAAAGAAGATTGAAACCTTGAATGATGTGGTGTAAATGATGCAAAAATTGCTGAAGGTGTTGATGAGAATTCAAGATAATGGAAAAGGGCTGTGAAAGAATATGGTCCAAGACGAGCAGGAAATGGCACCATATACTTCACTGATGCATTTAATCCATGGACCAGTCACACTCAAGTCCTCCCAAATGACCTATTCCTAGCTAATGGTATTGTTGTGCTTTGGCCGCACCATGGTCTCATGATCTACTGTCAGATTGTACATAAACTCCGAAGATCCTGCTAATTCCTAATCCAAGCTTGTCCGCAATCATTGCTCTCGGCAGGGGCGTACTCAGGATGTTCGTTTTTGAGGTACGGACCCTAATGGGCAGGTTTTTTTTTTTTTTTCGGGGCCGGCGGGGGGGGGGGGGGGGGGGGACACGATGGTTTTAATGTAAATTTTGAGGGCGGATCCGTGATTTTTATTAGATTTTTTTAAATTGACCCAAAATCTTTATATAGGTTTTAGAAGCGCACTGCGATTTGAAGGGTCTGACCGTACCCACGTTCTTGTACCTGGGTCCACCCCTGGTTCTCAAAAGTGGAAACCCCAAAGACTTTCATTTTCTACAATCTCGGTTTCTATAGTCTGCAGGGCAAAACACTTTCCCTGGCGAAATATTTTTCCTAACTCATGTAAGACTACAGAAAATTCATCTCTTGGGTTTAATTCAGCTTACACAAAAGTTTTGCAAAGTGCATTTACCTCCAAAAGCAAAAGCAAAAGACCACAAAAATATTAACACGAAACCATAACAATGTAGTAGTTCTCTCTGGAAATCTATTTCCATTTTCTACAGAACAATAAGCTCCACTCAAACATATACAAACCTGATTTCATGGGTTTTCTGCGTATACGTTAATACTTAATCCTCAATCGCAATTGTAGGAGGAGATGTAGAAAATGGTGGGAGAAATTGATTGGATGAAAAAAAAATCCTCCCTTGTTAATGCTTCTTACCCCTACTATATTTTTATTTTTTTTGGAATCTTGAACCAGAGTCCCCATAATGTTGGTCTGCCCCTGTTACTAGGTTGACGGCCAGCATAAAATTTTGTACGGCTTCTTTTTTTTAACCACAGCGGATTATGTGCTATAGTACTAATAAGTAGTAATTACTATTGTCAAACAACCCAAGACAGCGATTTGGCAGCAGGAATTGCTTATAGAGAGCATTACTTGGGGCAGGTTCAATGAATATCTAATTTAATTTTCACACTGAAATGGTGGAAGTTTACTATGTGACAAAGGAGAGAATTGAGTCTCCAGTTTAAAGAATATAGGGACGTAGTAGTAACGTAGATTTTCACACTGAAATGGTGGGAGGGATATCAACACTCAAAATGGGAATTCAAGGAACACAGCATTTGCAGAATCTCCAAACTCTTCCAATGGGAAGTTTCCAAATTTTCCCGATCAAAACAAACAGGTTTGATGAGAGTCTGAAATGCTACCAGGCCGTTTATCTAATTTGCTATGGAATTCCTGGGAAATGAGTGTAAATAGGGACTATAGCAGGTGAATATTATGAAGGTGAGTGAAGGGTCCAAAAGTTGAGTTGTGGACTGGACCATCACTTACTTCTCTAGGATAATTTGGCAGGGAGATGGGTAGGCTTTTGTTTCCTATTGAAAAGGAAAATTAGTCTTCTTTTAGTTGGTAACATGACTCAGAATCCACAACCCTGTGTTTGTGACACTGATCACCTTCCCACTGTGCTATAGGCTCTCTCATCATCAAAAGGGAAATTAGTCAATGGTCGCTTGTGATCTCCACCTTTAAGCGATCATTTTTTACCCTTTTGTTTTTGGTCATCTTGTTATGAAGGAAACAGATAATAGTCAATCTTCCTGGATTGAGGTGGTGAATTTCTATAGTAGTATAGATTGGTGAATGTATAGATGGCATGAAGGAGGAGAAACATGTAAAATTAAATACCAAAGAAGCATAGGAGCACATCACATAGTTGCAGCTTGGCAGCCATTTTCCTGCTTAGTCCTAATTGAATTTAGCATAAAACAAAGTATTCTAAGGATATTGTAACAAATATATAAACCCTCTTAACTGTTTGCTCTCATTGTAATTGCAAAAGAAAATCTTAATTGAAAAATGTACATTCCATATATGTGGTCTTGATGGTCCACAAAGAAGATCCATTGGCTGCTCCCTATCTTACAGAAACTGCATTGGAGACCTCCTCATTGCAATGTGCTCTTGCTCTAATAATCTTTGAAGTTTCTGTATAAGGGAATACACTCAATCCACGCACATGTACAAGCAACATTGTCATTGAGTTGAGTTCAGATCAAGATGAATGAAAGAATTCGATGAATATTTATGTTAGGAAGAACAACCAAAAGAAACCTGAATGTTTAGTCCAAAAGGACAAGCTAAATTACTTCTCACAAGGTCAAAGGCTAGTAAGCTCAACATATATTCAAGATTTTATTAGTTGTGAGGACATCTACATTTTAACTTTCTGTGAAAGAAAACATAGCATCAAACTAGAATTCATCAAGTCCAAATCAAAGTTCACCAGGTAAACAGTTGGTAAACTAGAATTGACCAGACACTGCAACCATTATCTACATGAGTTTCAAGTTTCAACAAGTTGGTGCCAAGAGATATAATTAAGATAGATGTGTGTTCAATAATATGTGCATTAGTTGATAAGATACTGTGGGGTTTCTAGAAAGTGACATAAACAGATGGAAGGTAGAGAGCCACATAAGTTTGTTTTATTGATATAGATGGCACCTCAAGCTTTTAAAAGAAACTAAAAAAAAACAGAAACGGGCTTTATGTAGCCTGCAAACTCTAATAAGATGGTCTTAAGCATGTAATCAGTCAATGTGAAATGGACAAGTCAAAAAATGCTAAGCAAAAGTTTACACCAAGTTCTTAGATTAGAAGAGTCAATGGGCTGGAGTGGAGACCAGGATGAACAATCTGGTTGTGTGGATGAACTGAGTCACATGGTTTAAATCAATATAAGCACAAAATCCATGCCCTGTAGCGTGTCCAACTGCAATGTTCAGCGAAAGAAAAAACACAATTGAACAGATTATATTCATAATACAAAGTACACAATTATTTACCAAAATATCCTCTTCATTGCCTCAAACAACCAATGCATCAAATAGGCTTTTAGTGATACTAATCGGCACATAGAAGCATTTAGACACCATAAGCATCAAGGATCTCACACCTTCCCTCTTAATTGTAGATAGGCATTTTGATTCTAACCATCAGCAGGAACTAGGTCAAAATACAACCATTGTTAAACAGAAGTGCAGTACCTAGAAAATAACTGATGGAAGTAAAATAAAGCATCTTTCAAATTCACATGAGTGTACAATTGGTACATACTTTCAATGTATGATTCAAAATAAAACATATATCGACATCAGTTAGACATTTGTTGTCATTAGATATGCCCAGTTAGAATATTCTGGCCAGTTTGGCCAGCAACAAAATTGCAATTCAGACTAAATATGTTCAAAAAGGCTAGTCACATCACTGCATTCACCTTCAGCTATTAGTGAGGCTATCTCCTGTGTTGCACTAGTGGAAGAAACCAACATCCCCTGTTCTAGTTGTCCCTTGAACAAAGTAAAGACCAGCTATTTTAATAAACATGTATAATTTATGCTGTTAAAACTAACTATTTGATAAACATGACTAATATTATGAGAACAGGAAACAGGTTGAATAAAGTAACAACCATTTGAATGCTTCAAACCATAGGACTTGCTCTGCTTATAATGCCATGGCCATGATTACTTGCGCTATCATCAGAAGTATGCTGAGCAAGCCAGGCAACATTGTCATTCATGTTTAACAACTTGTTCAAATGCCCTCTGCAAGGCACACACTGCTGCATTGTAGCTAACTGTCTACAGATCTTTAACCTTCATCTGCAAACTTGATGAACTGATGACGTAGATCATTGTAGCGCATGAAAGATCATGGATTTCCGAGTATAGCATTGCACTTGGACAGCACGCACGTTCATCCGGTAAAACCCTACTGTTAGCATTTCTTGTCCACCATTTCAAAATGTAATGAGTTGGTGAGGTGAAAATGCTGGTTACTTTGAAGACATTCGGTATACGTCTACAAAGAATGTACGCTCGAACATCTGGCATGTACAGCTTCCTCTGGTTTCAGAGACATTGAAAGTAGCTCAGTGTGAGCCTTGTTTTCTTCCCCAAATTTTGCCACCATATATGTAAAAACTTCCCCTTGTTCATCAATTTTCTTTGCAATATAGCCAAAACATTCAAATAACTCAACTTGAAATATTTTGAATATTTCTTTACCTGTTTTTCCATGGGGGATGATGTCTCCAAACTTGGTGTTGTGTATGTTGTATCAAAATCTGCATGAGATTCCTGGTCCCGGTAGTATTGGCTATCGAGAGCATTATTGTATAGCTAAGACAAACTCTTCAGGGCCAGTTTGTGCATTCCGGACCCGTTGAAGAAAGTCATTGTTGGGCTGTAAACATTTCTGCAAAAAAGGCTCACTGGGACCCAAGTCAATACCAGCGATCTTCATATAATAATTACAGCCAATCATTGTTCCTAGGATCAAATGTATCAAGCAGCAACCCCCAGGAGGATTCAAATTCAAACTCATCTACTGTCTTACTTTGATGGGTGCATTTCTGAAATTCCTATACGTGTGATGTATCTGACAGACCTAACTTGTCTGGAAATTTTCCTTGTATATAAGCCATGCAAAAGTGATGATGTGTTCTTGGGAACACCTCTGCAACTGCATACCCGCATAAGGCTCCTGAATTGCATTGAGTTCTTATCACCCATAGAATGCCCTTCCATTGGGTTGTCATCAAGTTCAACATCTTGGGCAATGTCATCATCTTCGATCCATACCTCTAATAAGTGAGTCATTACCTGCATCTGTGCTACTTGGAACTTTCCAAGTGGCTATAGTGCTTAATTGAAAACTGCATGTCACAGTTCAGTTACAAGCAAGAATCAGTAAGCCAATTTTCGTCGGTTGATGAAATTCTATACACTTTACAGTTAAAAGGATGGGAAATCCGCCGCATTTGGAATAAATTGAGGGCATTAATCTTGATTAAGGTAATCCAGACTTAAATTCTTTTTTACTTGTCGCGTTGAATTAATCAAAATGAGGTTAGATCTAAGGAGATCTACATGATTTTCAATAAATTAAAAAACCATGAATTTTTCCAATCTATTGAATATTCATCATTGATTGTTGGTCAAGGTGGGTTAGTAAAACCAAATGCCACTTCAGATACTGGGTGGTTAAAGC
The DNA here is from genome assembly GCA_028538565.1 of Umbellularia californica. Classification (NCBI taxonomy): domain Eukaryota; kingdom Viridiplantae; phylum Streptophyta; class Magnoliopsida; order Laurales; family Lauraceae; genus Umbellularia; species Umbellularia californica. The sequence continues at coordinate 12,909,385 of JAPQWN010000005.1, forward strand.
TATTCAGCTCCTACATCGTTTCAAGTTCAAAATTAGAGCCATTCAGCTCCAACATCGTTTCAAGTTCAAAATTGCAAAAGTCTACTTCCGTCCCGCCCGCAAACAAGGAACCAACATAGCAGAACACCATTAATTGTAATGAGTCAAAATGTGTTGTTAACTTTGCAAAAAGGAAGCATTTAAAGCAAGACTCTGAAATATGCCTAAACATAAATTCTTCTCTGCTAAACCAAGTCTTAAATTAGAAACCACCAACAAGAGGACAAAAGCTATTTTAACGAGTCTTGCATTTCATCAAACCAACAATCATCTGAATCAAAGTTAAAAGGATATTTTAGCCACAAAGCTCTTGGGCGATGAAATTCCATTTGCCCTGGATCTTGGGCTCTGGCTCAGCGCACTGTTTATGCAATCCTCTTGTGTCCCCATGCTAACACATACCCATTCAACTATTCCAACAAATTCTTCTTGTTTTCGGAGAAGAACTGCCACATGAATGATATGTTCATTTGAAACTCCAAAATTACAAGGAAGCAAAAGCAAATCACTTCACTGCCTTCTAAGTGCCAAAATTTAATATGCTTAGTAAAAATGTACAGTGAATTTACAGTTCTAGGAGTTGCAGAGATGATGCAGCTTGGTGTTAAACTTACCACCGGCAATCTCACCAGATAAAAACTCAATTCAACATAAAGGCAACCTAATCAAGAGGTGTATTTCTTCTTCTATCCCCACCTCCTTCCGAGTCTCAAAAGTACTGCAACATCAAGAGGCACATAAGTATTAGTTTTTTCTTTCTAATGGTAACTTTCATTAAAAGAGAGAAAACAGTACAAAATAATTATACTGACCACCACACCACCAGGAACCGACCAAAAAAAAAAAAACAAAAATCAACTACAAAGACCACAGGGAGGACAGCAGTCACTATCAAAGCCAGGCCACTTCTCCAATTTCTAACAATATTAGTTAACAATCAAGCACGGCGCTTGCTTAGACGCCATGAGTTGGGTTCGTGGTATCTATCATAGAGAGGCTCTATCCGTTCTTGCCGCTTGCGCTTGCTCATCTTAGTGGGATCTGCTACCTTGAAGAACCTTGGTGCCAGTTCTACCAACCATTTTGGGTCAACGACTGTGACCTCACGCATGTACTCTTTCGTAGTCATTACAAGCTCATTGTAAATCACCCAATCTGGTTGTCTCTGGAAGAGAGCACTGCTAGGATGAATGTAAACTGGCTGGTTCTCAACCAAGGTTCTGTAACCTTCTTGGGGATCCTTTCTTGCAGCATGAAAAAAGAATCCTGCGCAAATTGCCTTCCGTATCTTCGTGAAGTTTTTGCCAGCGCAAACAACATCCAATTTGTACCTGAAAATGTGGTGGAAAGCAATCACTGAGTGAGTTCGATAATACAATTCACTATCCCAGACCACACCTAGTTATAAATATCCACATAAAATTGAGATAACCAATTATGATTAATCATGCCTTATTTCAAATTAGTCAAAACAAAGGAAAACTCTAATTAATTTACTACATATCTGGCCATTTAGAAAATGAAAATGAGGCACAACACCAATTGCAGCCAGGCAGCCTGCACTATAATTTTCTCTCTCAACCCACCTTCTACTCAATAAATAGGCCAAGTTATTGTGTCCCTGTAAAGATACAGGTCAGCTTGGCCTAACGGGTCAGCCCACGACCCATGATTTGGGCCAGCCCACAAATCAAGATATTGTATGAGTTGTCAAATAGATATCAGTTACCTTAATTTGGTCTGTAATCATGTAATTAGATCCTTCAGTTTAGGCAATTAGATCTGTGATTAGCCTCTAATTTAGGTAACACTGTATTATATAAGAATATACATCGTCAATACAAATAAAGGAATTTGCAAGAGGAATTCTCTTGCAACTGTCTCTGCTTTCTATATGGTTTTGTGATCTCTGGTATGATCTTACATGGTATCAGAGCCTAATCATCTGTCCATTCAAGCTTAAGAGAAGTCCTGCAACAATCCCGGTTCGTCTGTATGCTGTGAAAAGCACTATATCTGCTGTGATCAAAGGTGGCCCACCTATTGATCAACCTCTGCCCAAAAGAAAATCATCCCATCCTGGTCGCCCGTCACTCCTGGGATTTTTACACATTTTTTCCACAATTTCTGATCATCAGAGGTAGGCCATTATCTCTGTTTTGTACTTCTCTCAGTTAAGCAAATAGTTTTCATCACAGCCGTTCTATATTCTGGTTTCTCTTGCTTTCATCAAACTTCCACTTGGAAAAGTTTCGGATTTTTGAGGAAGAGCTCTCTGTGTGATCTGATCTTCCCCCTGATCATCAAGTGGGGCCCACAGAACAAAACTGTGCCCAGATTCAAGGTCGTCTGGCACAATTTCTGGGATTTTTTCAATCAGCTTGCTCGCTGTGGCTGAAATCTGTCATCTGATCCTTCAGTAGGGCCCACAGTACTCTTCTGTGCCAAGATTCAAGGACTTTGTCATCTGATCATTCCGTAGGGACCACCTTTATTGGAATTTTTCAGATCTGGTTAGTAACTGTGACTGGATTATTGGAATTTTTCAGATCTGGTTAGTAATTGTGACTGGATTTCTCATCTATTCAATCTGTCTCCACATTGTTTATTTCAATGTCTTCTGATCGCTCTGTATCGGGCATTACTGTCATACTTGATGGAACAAACTATTCCTATTGGTCTCATCTAATGCAAAATTTTCTCAAAGGACAAAAACTTTGGAAGTATATTGCTACACTGATCCCTACACCAGACAGTAAGGATGCTAAGTTTGAGGAATGGGAAGCTTCCGTCGGGAAGATCAATTCTTGGATTGCCAAGTCGGTCACACCATCTATTGGGAACCAATTGGCTAAATTCAATTATCCTAAGGATGCTTGGGATTATTTAGCCAGATTGTATACTCAATCTAATGCTGCTCGCCGGTATCAATTAGAATGGGAAATCAAAAATGCAGACCAAGGAAACGACTCCATTCATGATTTCTTTATCAAAATGACTGCTCTATGGGATCAACTGGCACTAATGGAACCCACTTTTGCCACAACTGAAGATGCCCATACATTTGAGGTATATAGGTAGCAGACTCGCCTGGTTCAGTTTCTTATGGCTCTACGCCCTGACTTTGAACATGTTCGTGGCTTATTATTACATCGGTCCCCACTACCTTTTGTTGATACGGCACTCTCAGAACTATTGGCAGAAGAACAAACTCAGTTTTCTCTTACAAAGAAGAAACATGTGGAACCTACACATGTCCTGTCAGCAAATGTGAGTACCCCTCAGCATGATCGCTCTTATCCACCTGGTACCAATGACTTTTGCAATTATTGTAAGAAGAAAGGACACTGGAAACGGGACTGCCCAACCAGACCTCAAAGGCCAAACAACAAGAACAAACAATCTGGTCATCAGCCCAACCGCGGTCCCATGCAATCTTATCCTCAGCGATCCTATGCTGCCAATGTCACTGAAGATGATAATTCTGTGTCTCCGCAAATGGATCTTACCTCACAGATCTAGGCTATGGTTGATGAGCATATGCAACAGTTGTTTCTGGCTTCCTCCACTGGTTCTGCTTCTCAGATGGTCACCACCCCCTCAGCCTCTGGTTCTGCTATGACCATTTCTGGTCCTTCAGGTACACATGATGCTACATGGATTTTTGATTCTGGTGCTTCCTATCATATGACCAATGATGTTTCCAAACTTCATAATTGTCATACTCCTGCTAGCTCTCTCACCATCCATACAGCAGATGCCACTCCTCTACCAGTCTCACTTATTGGCTCCGTTTCACATAAGTTGCTCTCTCACTAATGTTTTGTGTGTTCCCCACCTTTCCATCAATTTAATCTCTGTTAGTCAACTGACATCTTCTGGATTTCTTGTCTCATTTTCTTCCACTGGTTGTTCTGTGCAGGATCCGCGCACTGGGAGACAGATTGGGACCGGCCTTAGGTCAGGAGGACTTTACTATCTTCAATCGCTGCAGCTTCCATCTTCAAGCTTCTCCCCTGTCGCCCATGTTTCCTCTACATCTCCTTTTGCTCTTTGGCACTCCCGTTTAGGACATTTATCTTTAAATAAAATGAAACTTTTATCTAATAGTGGTGTTCTTGGAAACATTTCTGTATCAGACATTTCTTCTTGTTTTGGTTGCCACTTTGGTAAACAACATGCATTTTCTTATAATAAAAGCACTTCTTTTACTACTGCTCCCTTTGCTTTGGTACATTCTGATGTTTGGGGACCCGCCTCTCAGCCAACGAAAGGCGGTTCCATTTATTATGTGTTGTTTATTGATGATTTCACAAGATATACATGGTTGTATTTGTTGAAAAATCGTTCTGAGTTATATGCCATCTACACTGCTTTCTCTAACATGGTTTCCACTCAATTTGACACAAGAATTAAAATATTCAAGTCTGATTCTGGGGGAGAATACATGTCCCACAAATTTCGTTCTTACCTGACTAGTCAAGGAACTCTAGCTCAATTATCCTGTCCTGCCACACCACAACAGAATGGAGTGGCAGAACGGAAACACAGACATATCCTCGAGACTGCTCGATCCTTGATTCATTCCTCCCATGTCCCTCTGCACTTCTGGGGGGAAGCAATTCTCACTGCCACTTATCTGATTAACAGAACACCATCCACTGTCTTATCTGGCATTTCTCCATATGAAAAATTGTTCTCATGTAAACCTGATTTGTCCCATCTCAAAGTATTTGGCTGCACCTGTTTTGTTCTGTTGCATGATAATGAGAGAACCAAACTTGCACCCAAATCCACTGTCTGTGTTTTTTTAGGGTATGGCATTGAACAAAAAGGATATCGGTGCTATGATCCTAAAACCAATAAGTTACGAGTCTATCGTAATGTCACCTTCTTGGAACATATACCTTTCTATACATTACCCATTGCATCCTCTTCTCCTGAGCAACCTCCAATCTATCCCCTTGACCCCTTTCCAGATCTATTTCCCTCCGACACTCCTTCTCCTCCACCCCTGCAGGTATATCATCGTCGGCACAAACCTCCGGCTGCTCACTCAGAATCTGCAGCTCCTCCTCCTACTTCTGACCATGGGCCTATCTCCTCTGCTCCAGATGTGCAGGATCCTCCTCCACCTCGATGGTATCCCTTGCGCACCAGAATTCCTCCCTCCCGATTTGGCTTTGTTTGTACTGATCAATTTTCTCCCTCATATAAGTCCTTCCTTGCAGCAATTCATACTTTAGCAGAACCACAATCCTATAAGGAGGCCATTACTCTCCCGCACTGGAGATCTGCCATCGCAGAAGAGCTTGCGGCTTTGCAGAACACTCAAACATGGGATCTTGTTCCTCTTCCCTCTGGGAAACGGGCTATTGGCTGCAAATGGATATTCAAGATCAAGACCAAATCTGATGGAACTGTTGATCGTTATAAGGCCCGCTTGGTTGCCAAAGGCTACACACAAGAATATGGGGTAGATTATGAGGAGACCTTTGCTCCAGTTGCTAAGATGACAACTGTCCGGACCTTTATCTCCGTTGCCGCTGTTAGACGTTGGCCACTCTACCAGCTTGATGTCAAGAATGCATTTTTGAATGGATTTCTTCAGGAAGAAATCTATATGCATCCTCCCCCAAGTGTCACGAGACCTCCTCATTATGTATGTCGTCTCAAACGTGCCTTGTATGGACTCAAACAAGCCCCTCGTGCTTGGTTTGAACGGTTTAGCACCAGCATTATCAGCATTGGTTTTTCTCAGAGTACTCATGACTCCGCTCTCTTCACTTGCTATTCACGATCTGCATGTGTTTTCTTGTTACTATATGTCGATGATATGATTATCACTGGCAGTGATGCTACTGGTATTCTATCCTTGAAGCGTTTTCTTCATCGACAGTTTGAGATGAAAGATTTGGGCCATCTTCGGTATTTTCTAGGCATTGAGGTTGCCTACTCTCCTAACGGATATCTTTTATCGCAAACCAAATACTGCAATGAAGTTCTCCAACGAGCTGGACTCACAGATCATAAACCTGTCTCTACTCCAATTGAACATAATCTAAAGCTTCGGACTACTGATGGAGAACTGCTTTCTGATCCAACTCGTTATCGTGAGGTGGTCGGCAGCTTGGTATATCTTACTATTACCCGACCAGATATTGCCTATGCAGTACATGTGGTAAGTCAATTTGTTGCCCAACCCACTCATCTTCACTGGGGTGCTGTTCTACGCATATTGAGATACTTACAAGGGAGTTCAAACCTCGCCCTCCTTCTTTCCTCCAGTCAGAATCTTACTCTCCATGGTTACTCTGATTCCGACTGGGCAGGAGATGTCAATGATCGGAGATCTACAACCGGCTTTTCCATTTTTCTTGGCTCTTCTCTCATCTCTTGGAAGAGCAAGAAACAAGAAGTTGTATCCCGATCATCCACTGAAGCTGAATATCGTGCTGTGTCTCACACTACTACTGAAATTATTTGGCTTCGCTGGTTACTTCAGGATTTAGGAGTTCTAGTTCCTAAATCTACTTCTCTTTACAGACAGTGAAAGTGCACGGAAACTAGCCACAAATGATGTCTTTTATGAACAATCCAAGCATCTTGAAGTTGACTATCATTTTATTCGTCAACATGTTCGGAGTGGTACTATTAAGCTCATCCAGATTTCATCAGCAGCTCAAATTGCAGATTTTCACCAAAAGCCACTCCACTTCTCGGTTTTCGGAGCTAGTTTCCAAGCTTTCGATGGTCACTTTCTCCCATCCAAAACTTGAGAGGGGGTGTAAAGATATAGGTCAGCTTGGCCTAACGGGTCAGCCCACGACCCATGATTTGGGCCAGCCCACAAATCAAGATATTGTATGAGTTGTCAAATAGATATCAGTTACCTTAATTTGGTCTGTAATCATGTAATTAGATCCTTCAGTTTAGGCAATTAGATCTGTGATTAGCCTCTAATTTAGGTAACACTGTATTATATAAGAATATACATCGTCAATACAAATAAAGGAATTCTCTTGCAACTGTCTCTGCTTTCTATATGGTTTTGTGATCTCTGGTATGATCTTACAGTCCCATCCAAAGACAACTACTATTTCCTTTACTCGTCGTGAACCCAGTACTTCTCTTCCATTGTACCAAATTCCTTCTGAATATATTATCCATTACCATACCTGCACTTGAAAGGCTCCTTATCTCAATAAACACACTTCACAATACCCCTCCTTTCCAAATCTATCAGATTCTCACAAATTGACACCAACTTTCCCGATGGTTGACGCTATTATCATCGAGAAGTCCATCTCTAGCAATTAGGTAGAAATCTTCTATACACAAAATGCTCCAATCACGTTAATTAGTTGCTTTCCATTGGGTAATCAATGGGTATCAGACTATCAGTTTACCTAGTCCAGAACCAAGCCCCAGGGGAGAAAAAAAATCAGGCATAATTGTCTATATTGGAACAATTAAATTTGGATATGGCTTCAGGTCTAAAGCATTTAAGATGAAATGTTTCAGGTTGGGTCCGAGTTCATGCAGTTTCAAAATTGTAAATCCAAACCTAATAGGCAATTTAGCATACAATAAACACAAATAAATACGTACATAAATAAATAAATAATATGATTAGGATAACTATGTGGCTCATGATCTTAATGTGAGAAACAACCTATGTGGGGCTCACCCATGATCTCATCTCCCTCCTAAAACCCACTACCCTTCTTCGATTGGCACCAAACCCAATTATCCACGCATCCATACTTAACACATTTTTGGATTGAAAATAGAGGGATGTCTCAATGGATAGGACTCCCGCTCTCACCATACCTTCCAGGGATAGATCCATTTGGCAGGTAGGTTTAGGTAGTTCCAGATAAAAATAAAAAAAGTTTTGGATTGGATTTTATGTCTTTTTTCTTATTACTTTTCCACTCTTGATCCTGGGGGCTCAATATATATGCCATAAGATGGCCAGTCCGGTTGACAGTTTGAGTATAAAGCTTCATTTCAGTTACTCTCACTCTTACAAACCCTCCCCCTCAAAACAAAAAACAACCAAAATCACAGTAATTGGCATGAACCCAAGTGAGCCCCATAAAGGTGCCGCAAACATACACAGAAGATTCCCCACAACACTCTGTTTCCAATGGCTATAGGCAGGTCACGTGCTGTCGACAAATCAGATGGTTAGGATTGTGAATGGCTAATAGCTGGTGTTGGGATGTCCAGTGGTTCCGTCTTGTTGCAGGAATGGCTGGGATTTTAGGACAATAGTTTTAGATTATACTCAGAAGACATGGTGCTGCTAGGCTCTAGCATGAGTAACGTTTGGATTGTTGCAGTATAGGCTGGTGATGATATTTTAATGTTTTTATTGGTAATATGACTTGAACCCACAACCTCATGGTTGCAATGATGAGGTCTCAATGGTATTCATGGTAGGCTGGAAGTGGTAGTAGAATAGTAAAGGGCTTTTTTATTTTTTCCTGTTCCCTTGCGTTCTTTTGAAGAATGTGTTCATCAATTATCACTATTTATCTCAAGTTATGCAACTTTTTTAGTCTCTAGAATTTGAAACTTTTTGATTTAGAAGTAATTATACATTTTTTAGAGTATTTCTATGTTTGTATTGAGGTTTTTTTTTTTTCACATTCTTTTTTTTGTAAGGTAACCAGCTTTAAGTCCTGGTCTCAAGGTTTTTCTCTGGTGATATGGCACAGGGTACAGATCCAGGGGCCAGTTGCATGCTAGATAAATGATGAGACATGTGGACAATACGGGAAGTAAATAATACAAAAACAGTTTGGAAGATATGCCGAGATTGAGGAATATTTTGGGCTTGATAGAAAGCAGTTTCAATAACATCAGTTCGGTTTGAGTCAAGCTGTACAGAGCTGATTTAAGGACATGGTAAATGCCTGCAAAATGTGAGAAGATGGTCCTTCGCAAGATTGTTTTGTTTGTGAGAATAGAGCTTCAACAAAAAGCCCTGGGAGAAGGGACTGACTTCCCTTGATCCATGTTAGGTTACACCAAATGATTAGATAAATAGCCATTTACCTTCTAGAAATGTATATAAAATGGCCCATAAGCACAGTTCATTTTCAGATCATTTTCTTAATAGTGTCTCATATTTCCCTACATCTCATCATTCATTTTAGCGCGCACAGGCCCCCGAACCTTGCCATTTTACCAGAATCTACCATAAAATCAAAACATCAGCTCTAAAATCATTCATTGCCGGTCCATTCCATCGCTCCAAGTCCAACCTCTTTGGTCTCAAAGTGAGCCAAGAAACAATCCATACCAGCCTTGTTTCTGTCGCAGATAGTCCAAAATTCCAGAACTTATCTCAGCCAAAAAAAAAATCTTTTTATGCTCCCTAATCCCTATTTTTCCTAAATCTGAGTAAGAAGTATCAGTTCCAAGTTCAAATTACATAAAATTTGAAAAAATAAAAAACAAAGAACAGAAAATCACACTTCAAAACAGTCTAAATACCAGCATCCACTACATCACATGTAAAATTGTAAGTTATTTGTTCAGTTGTGATGGACTTCGATCTTGCTTGATTTGCATGGTTTGGGCTGAGTTCCCATAGAAATCTAGGCAGCCCATGTTGGAGTTAAGATTGACGAGAGAGAAAACAAAAGGACAGTAGAATCAATCAACCATGGAGACTAAAAACAGATGGGAAAACGAGGATAATTGTGTTTTCTGACACTAACTTCACCTTGCCCCGCACTCAGAAGGTAGGTGCCCGTATGAGATAAAAACTTAAAACTGTAATCTGACCACATTTACAATTACAACTGATGCTATAATAACGAAGCTGGATGTCGTACTACAAATAAAAACAAAATAATTCTGTGCAAGGCTAACAAACCATAGAACAATACCTGTCCATGATGGTAAGAAGCTGCTTTCTGACATCCTGTGCCCTCCTCAAAGATCGAGCCTGTACGAAGTTTTCAAAGCACCATGGACCAGAAAAGTTCTTCGCCTTCCAAGCCTCATAAACAGCAAGCAAAGTCAGATGGTCCCCTTCTGGCTGAAAAAATTTGGCTCTCTTCTGATCTGCTTGGGCTTGTTTCTCCCTTGGCCTGTAGAAGATGTTTTGCGTCTGAATCATTGCTATAATTGTTAAAATCTCATCGCTGCATCCAAGGTCTACACTGGCAAGAAGCATCTTTGATAATGGTGGCTCTAATGGAAATTCCGCCATTTTCCTACCCAATTTGGTCAAAAGCCCCTCATCATCCAAAGCCCCAAGACTGTATAGCTGCTCCATGGCTGAGACAAGGGCCTGAGGAGAAGGGGGATCCATAAAATCAAATGATAGAAGATCATTTATTCCCATAGCCTTCATTGTAAGTGTTATTATTCCTAAATTGATTCTTTGAATTTCAGGGACAGAGGTAGGGGACATTTCATTCCGATAAGCACTTTCAGTATAAAGGCGATAACATTTCCCGGGTCCGGTACGACCAGCACGGCCGGCACGTTGCTTGGCTGATGCTTGTGAAATAGGAGTTATAATCAATGAATCAAGTCCTTGCTTTGGGTTGTACACATTCTGCTTCGCGAAGCCTGGATCAATGACATAGAATATCCCATCAATAGTCAACGAAGCCTCTGCAATGTTGGTAGCGACAACCACCTTCCTCTTACCAGGGGGAGCAGGTTCAAAAATCCTCGACTGCATTTCACTGGGAAGAGCACTGTAGACAGGTAATATTATCAATTCTGGCACGTTCTTCCCGAGTCCCTTCATTCTTTCATATAAGGACTGGCATGCATGATCAATCTCTTCTTGACCAGTTAAGAAAACAAGTATATCACCTTCTGGTTCCGTCAAATGAATCTGCAAGACAGTGATCAGGGCTGCATCTAGGTAATCACTTTCCGGCTGTTTTGTGTAAAGGATCTCAACCGGGAATGTTCTTCCCGGGATGGTGAAGATATTACAATTGAAAAAATACCCTGAAAACTTCTCTGCATCAAGTGTGGCAGATGTGACTATCAAACGGAGATCAGGCCTGCGTTTAACCAGCTGTTTCAATAAACCAAAGAGCACATCTGTATGAATAGTCCTTTCATGAGCTTCATCAAGCATAACTACAGAGTATTGAGAAAGACTCTCATCAACCAATATCTCCCTAAGAAGCATACCATCAGTCATATACTTGATCACGGTCTCGGGCCCAGTGCAATCCTCAAACCGAATAGCATAGCCAACCTCCTCGCCCAAGCGACAACCAAACTCTTCTGCCACCCTCTTTGCAACTGACATTGCGGCCACCCTACGAGGTTGAGTACAACCAATCTTGCCCCTTGTTGTGTAACCAGCTTCAGCAAGATATTGTGTCACCTGGGTAGTCTTGCCAGAACCTGTCTCTCCAATGACAACAAGCACCTGATTGTCATGCACTGCCTGAACTAGCTCTTTCTTTAATTTATAAATGGGAAGGCTCTGCCTTTGTTCCTGGATGGAAAGCTTTGATCTCTGCCCAAACGTCAGGGCCTTCCCATAAGCATCCTTCTTCCACTCAGGCATGTCATATGCCGACAAACCTACACCCCTCAGCTCCTGCGCAAGGTGCCTCTCACCTGTCTCCGGCATTGGGTCCTCCCACGGACGATTGAGATCCTTTGGGATGGAATCAAGCATAGTCCGCTGCTGCTGCTCTCTAACCTCTCTCCTCTCCTTTATGAGAGCCGACTGAAGCGCTGCAGCACGACTCAGTGATCCCTCTGGGTTCTTGAAGATCTTCACCGGTGACATGTCAATAGAATACCGGCTCTGCCCTTGCAAGAATGCAGGCTCATCTTCGTTCAATTCAATCTCAAGCTCTTCCTCTGCACCCTCTTCCTGATAAAGCATCCCATCCCCATCTTCATCATACATTGGAAACTCCCTAACATCCAATACACCTGATGCAATCAGCTGTTTAGCTTCCCATCTCTCCGGCGAGCTCATCCGCTTCAATGGCCGCCGCGACGGAACATTTTCATCCTCTTCCACAATTGTAATCCCCGACAGGCCTTTCCTGGTCGACGGACCTGGGTTTGCGCTTGATGGGTTCGCCCTGAAAGCTTCATCCTCCGAGCTCCTCTTCATTGGAAGTAGATCCTTCCCCGTATTCTGATCAACATCCCTCATCGACAAGCTCATCTTCTGCCCTGATACAGAGATCACCTTCACAAACACTTGCTGGTCACGCTTCACCACGTCCTTTGCATTCGCTACCCTCTTATTCGCAATCTGCGAGATGTGCACCAGACCTTCTTTCCCTCGAAAATCATTCAGCTGAACAAAGCAACCTGTGTCCATCACTCTAGAAACCCTACCAGCATAGACCCTAAACAATTCAGGCTCATTCGAGCGGCCATGGCCGTCTTGTCGTCTCCCATAGTTCTCTCCTCTATTCTCTCCATCATCTCCCCCTTCATCCATAACATCATCAGTTCCATCATACTCATCCCTCTGATCCCTACTGCCCCGGTCGCGGTTTTTCGACCTATACCTCGAATAATCACTTGTTTCACCATCATCTCTATCTCTACGCCTATCTTCCCTACTATACCCTTCACCATCCCTTTCTTCCCTATAACTGTATCTTCTCTTGTCTCTCTCCCTATCCCTATCTCTATCCCTGTCCCTGTCCTTATCTCGATCTTGTTCTTCATCTCTGTATCTACCCTTCCTATCTCTTTCTCGATCCCGATACCGGTCCCGGTTCCGGCCGCCGGCATCTCGATCCTGCTCCCCCCGATCCCGATTTTGATCTCGCTCTTTCTTCTTAGCCTCTTGTTCAATCTCTCGCTCCATATTCTTAATGTGCTCCCGATCATCAGCGATCGAGAGCGCCATAAATGGCTTTTTCTCCCCTTCATCAGAGGGTTTGTTGTCGGTTTCGGGTTCTGGAGGGAGAATTGCGTGGATTATCTTAAGCAGAGTGCGGACGAAGTAATCGGGCAATTCGGCACCGTTTTCTTTCAACTTCTTGTCGAATTCGTCGACTGTTTCGGATTTTCTACCGAGTTCTGTGATGAACTCGGCCAAAACCTTGTCGTTGCAGCCTACATGGGATTCGAGCTCGGTGCAGACCTTATGGATGAGGGAGAGATACTCGAGCTTCTGCAAATCTAGGGTTTCGGACGGCATCGTACGAAAGAGATGAAAAGGAGAAAAAAAAAATTTAGGGTTTGAGATTTGCGATTGCAGTTTGGGTTTCTTACCTCCTGATTTGAGAAACCCGAAGCAAGTTGTAGGGATGGAGTGGGCGACTGGGTTGTGTGTAAAACGAATTTTCTTCTTCTTCAATGAAATGAATGAAATCTGAGAAGTTGTATGTTTACCGAATGATTGAATGGATGTTAAACATATAAGGAGACGGTGGATAAGCACGTGCACTATTCAGTGGGAGGATGGCCCATCTATTATATTAAATTGCAATGGCACCAATGCTGTGTTTGGGAAGGGAAGAGGGGTGGGGAGGGAAAATTAATTCAAACCGGAGGGAAAATTAACTTTCCATCCTCTTGTTTGTTTAGTTTGATGGGGGAGGGGAGGGGAGGGGAGGGGAGGGAAAATCCCCTCTTTGTCTCCATCTTTCCCCCTCTTTCCACATTTCTGAAGGAAAAATTTGGGGGTAAAATTTCCCTCCCCCCTTCCCAAATACCCTTTATTTTCACTTTCCCTCCACTTTTCCCTCTTTTTTTTCTTCCCCCTCATTTTACCCCCTTCTCAAATATAGTGTAAGGGCAAGTTTGCCAACCATCCTTGTCGTAGATTCCTCGCGCTTTTCTGCATGTTCGTGGATTTTCCACCTCCCAAAATAGATTTTGAGATTTTTAAGAGGAGCCGGGAGTTGAATGCGTACTGATTGAATCTTGAAGAGCTTCTGATTGATGTAGTTATACCTAAAGTGGATGTTTTTGAACCCAAAGTTTTTTTGGCCTTTTTGTACTAATTTGAAACTTTGTTAATGTATTGTTATGTTAGCCACCATTTAGACATTATTGTTTAGTTGTAAATAACCTAGAAGGTTGCAACTAATAATTCTCTCAGTTTTGAGCTTTTCAAATGTAAAAGGATAATGTTGACAACTTGTTAGGGATTAATTAGTGTAGGGTGGTGGTAGGGAAGTTGTTTGAATATGAAGTTTTTGATCTCGTATTCTATGTTTTGTAGTTGTGCTTGTAATGAAGCATATAGAGGATGTATGTTGGTTTCTTTGTATCATGTAGTGAGTGTGCACATCATATTGATCTAATGAATTGTTTTCCAAACTAAGATTAGCATCGACGTCGACGCCCAACGGAATATGCTGCCAAACTTTACGAGTTATATCAGCATCGCCCCAACGGAACGGTTTATGAAGTCTTGTTGATGGTTAAAATGAGTAACAACGTCGTCGCTCCGTAGATCTTGAAATGCTTGGTCCCATTAAAATGAGTCTTGAAACGCTTGGTCCCATTGAAATTAGCGACGACGTCAATGCTCGTTGAAAAAGGGCATTAAAAGAGAAAATTTCGATAGGAAGACAGGTGTTTTTTTTTTTTTTTTTTCATAAAACCTACTTGGGCCTTTTTTTTATTAGTGGCCATCTTAAGTAACTTTTCGAATAAATTCCTCTAAAATATATAATGACTCAACTTCCGTAACCTTGAACATCAACACACAAGTTCTTTGTACAAGGCTCACGGTTGTTCCAAGTCTTTTTACAAATGCCTAAACCATCTACATTGACACTCCTCTTGTTGTATTTGTAAGGTCTCATGCCTTTATTAGAGGGGTTAGTCACTAATCACTAGGGTTTAGGGTGCTTAATTGGGTTTAGTGGTCTAAGCATTATGATTAGTTGTGTGTGATGCATTAGGTAGTGTGTAATGCATATCATCCTTACTTGGACCCATCTTCGCCCGATGGTTCAAGGCACTCTTATTATGAGCCCATACCCATTTGCCAAGGACCTTATAAACTCCCCAACAACTTGACCTTATGTGCAAAATTCCTAAAATAAAATCCCATTTTAAACCCTAAAGCCCCATTTCCCCATTTCATTTCATTCATTCTCTTCTCTACAACCTCTCTACTCCTCCTCCCCCACCAACCAAGCTAGGGTTTCTAGGGCTTCCCCTAAGGCTCAAGTGTCTCCCCATCATCTCCTTCATCTTCCTCATTTATTATTCTCATCAATAGGTAAGCATACCCTCTCTCTAAACTCATGTAGTTTGCTTCTTTCAACACTAGGAACATGCATTGGTGATTTAGTGGGTTTCCCTTTCGTTTTGGCATACTACCCTTGGTGTGGGTGCAGTTGTGACTATTCAATTTATATGAGTTTGTTTTGAGTGTAGACCAATGACCATGTCCAATCTAGAAAACCTCATTACATAGATCCCATCATCAGATTTTCACAATCAACGATACTAGTGACCTTAAGCAACCATAAGTCTAACTTTGAATATCTAGCATCACTGTAAACAACTTTTGGGCAGCCACTGACAATTGAATGAATAAAACTCAGCCATAATTACTTCTCCTTATATATATACTAGTGGAGCCCTGCACGTGCACCGAACACACAGTTTTATTACAAAAATTTTTTAAAAATAAAGTTCTTAAAAAATTCAATAGAAGCTTCAATACATTTAAAAATAAGTTTTCAACAAAAAATGAGTGATTGTAAATTGCAAGGCCCGTGCAATGTCCAAATACAACTAACACTACTTTTTTTCTATACATTTGAAAATAATAAAATAATGATATAGTAAGAAAAATGAGATCTCAAAAGACAATCGATATGGAGTTTATATAACTTTTTAAGGATATAAATCACATATTTCTATATATTTTATTATGGATGTGTACAAAGAAATTTCAATTTACTTTATTTGACCTGTCAGGTCGACTTATCAGTTTCCTCGTAGACTTGACCTACTAAAGTTGGAGTCCAGTTGGAAGCATAGTCAAATTGATAGCCTGCAGTTTTATAAAAAAAATAAAATAAAAACTAAGAACCAAATGAGTTTACTGTTCTAACCAATTACCATGAACATTACTACAAAATCAGATTCTATTGAGGAAAAAAATTAATTGTATCTTACCTAAGGACATCAAAATAACAAAACTAAGATGGTGGTTTTAGTCTTAACTTATAAAGAAGAATAACATCTCACACCAACTGTCAAGATTAATGAAGTAATCTGGCTTGTCCTTAAGCGACATGGATCAACAATGGTGGAACTATGATTTGAACTCTGACGGGTAAGATTTGTAGAGCCTGTTGATTAATATTAGTATTTAACATGTGCTTTGTTTTATTTTATAAGACGGACCACTATCAGGTAAATAGAGGCAATACCTCTCCAAGAGTCAACATCTTCTTTTACTTGATACAAAGTGCTATATTTTGTACCCTGTAAGAAAAAGATGATACATAGTAATCATAGAAGTTCAGTTAAATAGAAGCTCACAAATTGAGATATCCATAGGGAAAAAATACCAAAAAATGAAAAACTACAAATACAAATCTGCCAAAAGAATTGGACCTTCCTCTTAAGAAATGCATAAGAATGTAACACAGGTATTCTAAATTAACTCTTCTGCTCTGTTCTATAAAAAGAATGGGAGTGCTAATCAAAGTAAGAAAAATTCGAAACGAACAAAGACAAACTGAATTTGTTATAGCTCAGCATCAAATACTTATTTTAGTTGTTTATACTTAAAATGACTACTTCATTCATTGACTCTGGAGTTTGGAATAACGCTAGCATAACAAGGAGTTTCTATGAGATTCTCGTTCTCCTTTAAGGAAAGGCATGACGTTTAATTGAAATATATGAAAAGAAGAAGAACAAGAAGAAGTTTGCAATGATGAAAGAAATAAATGTATTAGAAAATTATCAACGTTTTTCAATTGAAGCTTCATGAGTAAGAGCAATAATAAATAAATATATTCATGCCCTTGAAATGCCCTTTTATAATAATAAAAATTCACAAAAGTTGTATATTAAGAAACTAAAAATTGTACTGATTGAACAACAAAAATTTTACGATAGCAATCTATAAAACCTACCACTAAATTGCATTTATGGAATTATCTTTAGCAATCACAAATATCATAAGAGAACCAATATTTAATAGTAGTTATCACATTATTCAACTTGTGATTACTCTTCCAACAGGAGTATAAATCAAGATCAATACAACTATTTGTCAGATTGAAAATTCAATTATTCTAAGTAAATAAAATACAAACACATGAAGCAAAATTGAAAATAATATTTAAAATTTTTTTAATGGTAACTTTCATTAAAAGAGAGAAAAAACAAGGCGGACATAAAATGAGTTTAAATTTGTACATTTCACTTTCTTATTAATGATATTTTGATAGTTGCTACTTTTTTTCTAAAAGAGAAAAAGGAAAAACTAAACATAAAGCAATAATGCAAACAAAGTACTAGTATATATGGGATCTACTTATAAGTTTTGGAGGTCCTTATACCTTTTTCAAAAGCCATAATAAGTAATATACAACTGAAGGAACATCAAATTACAAATATTTAAGGTTAGTGTACAAAAGATTAAAGGGTTAATATTTAAAAAATAATAAGAAATAGCTACATTCGTACAAAAAAAAAATCTCATATCTTCTAGAAACCTTTCGGAGCTCTCTAGTGTTCTTAACCCTCAAATTTCAAATACAAATACCATTCAAGTATCTTTTAGTTCCATCAAAAAATAAAAATAAATAAATAGAAACTATTTGCACAATTAGCATTGTTTTAGGTAAAAAAAAAAAAAAACAAGGAGAATTTTAATTCTCTCGTGTGTAGTCAATTTCGTATTTGAATTATAACACAACCACCAATTGGCCACCAGCAACAATAACAAAAGTAGCAAGCTAGCTAATACATTTTGTTGCGACTTTTAAATTAATGGCAAAGTATTTAAAGTGCCCACAAAATTTTAAATATTGAACACCAAAAGGTAGTAAGTAAAATACACTTGATTGCTTTTCTTTTGATCCATTATAAAATACACTATTTATTTTTTCTTTTATTTTCATCCCATCTTAGTTCAAGGTTTATCATTGAAAAAGTACGTGGCAAAGTTTTCAGAGTTAAAAGACAGTATGTACACCATGAACCACATAATGGAGTAATTAGTGCATAGTTAAAATCTTTTGTTTTTTCCACCTTACCTTAGTTTATTAACCGAGGTGGACAAAATAGTGCCAATAAAGACTAAAAAATCTTTATGAATGATAAAATCTGAAATATTTTTCATTCGAAATGATTCTTTAATTGCACCATATCTCACAATTAATTTTACAAAAGACAAAAAAAAAATGAATAAAATTTTGGAAATTAGTGAACAAAATGGTTCAATGAGAACCACGAATGAATGCTTATTGGTCTTATCCCACTCTTAATGGGTTTGGAGGATAACGATTGAAGAGGCATTGGTTTAGAACGTAAGAATTTAACTAACATAAACTAAAACAGGAAAAATAAACAACATAAAATGTCAAATTCTTATACAAATATAGATTAAGTTTTTGGCCTTTTGAATATTAGCACCTGTACTACTTAAAAAAAAAAAAAGCCCTTTCCCTTCGACTCTATGGAAAATGAAAACAAATTCTGATGATAATAGAAAGCTTTTCCATGCCTCATACCATCGTCCTTTTAGTTACTGTCTACTTTGTTTTTCTCAATCAAGACACTTTCTGTTTGAGTTTTCCATTTTCCTATCTCACATAACAAAACAGTATAAAGTCTACATTTTAAATGCTATGCACAAATTCATATTCCAAACATAGAGTGAGAATTAAATACAAAGTTCTACCATAAGGAAACACGAAACACGCACAATTTGGAAGCTTGCAGTTGGGATTCAAGAAATAAAATAGACATATAATTAAAACTATCAGAGCACGAAGGCTATCAATGGGCCTAAACAGGAATGAGAAAGAAAAAACCAACTCTTCATCATCATTTTCTTAACTATGGTTGCACCCATTTGTCTTAGAATGAAGATTTTAATACAACAATAGATTAGAAAAATTAAAGAAGAAGACACAATCAAATAATAATAATTTCAGTAGACAATGCTCACTGACATGTATGAAAACTCCCTCCATTCCAAAAGAAGCTAAGAGTCAATGAAGAATCTGTTAAAATATCATGTTCCTCCTTACACAATTATTCACAGAGGAAAAACCTCATACCCATAAAATTCCCTACATTGAAAATCTTGTAATATCTGAAGAAATAGAATGTTAAAGGAAAATTGAAAAAAGAGGAGGGAAAAAACAACATTTGAGATATTGATTTGAGATAGATTCCAATCTTATCCACATTTTCCTTTTCTTTTCTCCATCACCTTAAAAAAAAAAACAAAGAAATTGAAAAAAAAATTACTTGATTTATTGGAATGTATTAAAACGAAATTTTATTACGTTTAAAATATCAGCATCTACTCAATATAAGAGATTAAAAAATTATTTGGATTGTGTGTGCCAAGTTTAGTCTGTATCCGAATTTATTTGGGAATATTAAGGAGGTAGTTAGCAATTTTCTAGAGAATTTAGGGGTCTTTTTTGTAATTTTAGATTTTTGAGATTATGGTACCGTTGGGTAGATATTTTTAATTCATAAACTTTAGTCTTCTAGATCATCTTGATCTGGATCCTTAAAACCCCTCTAAATCCAAGCATGGTCCAAAGTCTATTTTAGGCAAATTAGAAAATCCCATTATGTCCCCATCTTTATCCATACATAAAATACATGTACATAATAAATATGTATAAGGGTGGGCCCCACAACTTGTATTTTATTGGGCATGTGTATCTTGAAAAAGTACATCATCTTTCTCTTTTTTTTAGACATTTTATAAGTAAAAGTTGGGAAATTCCCATTATATCCCCATCTTTATCCATATCTTTATCCATAATAAATATATATATAAGGGTGGGCCCCACAACTTTCATTTGATTGGCTTTGTGTGTAGTGAAAAAATGACTCATCTTAAATATATATAAGGGTGGGCCCCACAACTTTCATTTGATTGGCTATGTGTGTAGTGAAAAAAGGACTCATCTTTGTCTCTTTTATAATATAAAATAAGAGTGGGCCCCACAACTTTCATTTGATTGGCTATGTGTGTAGTGAAAAAATGACTCATCTTTCTCTCTTTTATAAGAGTAGATATAGATATATATAGAGGACTTTACCGATAAAATCCCGAAATACACCCATATATCCCAATGGGTCCTCTCCACATTTGCAGCACCAATGTGGTCTTCCAGCCAGTTTTTTATTTTTTTTTCATTTTTTAATTCGAGTGACGATAGCGTCACTCACCATGCGCAACGTTTATAACCACCCATCGTGCCCTGGTTTCCATTCCTTTTCTATCCAATCTTTCCCAAAAGTTGTACTCTGTCTCCATCCAAAGTAGGTACTTTCTCTGGCCATTTATACCCACTTTATTACTCCTTTTCATTTCATTTTATTGGTTGTTGATCTCCATTCAAGAGTTTGTGCATTTATGCCGACTTTTGCAGACCTAGATGAAATAAAATCTGCATTTCGTCTCGTTTTTTTATGCTTTTCCTTTTACTTTGGTATAAAATGAGTTAGAGAAGAAGTTAGACAAGCACACAGACATTTGTTTTGTTCATTGGTATACAAAGTTTGTTAAAATGGGTGTTGTATGTCGTTTGAGACTGTTGTTTGTTGAAATTCCTACAGTTAAAAATAAAAATCCCATCCCTGTACCATATAAGACCCACCTAAACTTGAGCAACTATTATCCCTCTTTATCCCCTTGCTACCTCACACTTCTTTGGTTAATGTTGTGTTCTTGGCATTTTTTAGTATAGTTTGTACAGTATTAATGCGAAAATAACAATTTTCTGTTTTTTAATTAGGATGTCGGGTGGTGAATTGATTGTGATATTCCACAACGACGGGGAATTTAAATTTGTCATGATTCACCCGGTATACGAAGGCAGAAAACAGAAGATGAGGTCCATTTAAAGTGACATAACATTTACCGAATTAGTGAAAATAGCTCTTGAAAGTTCACAATGGGAGGAAACTTGCGAGAACCTAAGTATACATTATCTCCATCACAATGGTCACGTGTTTTCATTGGCTGCCATAGAGGATGATAGTGACATCAAGTGCATGTTAACACTGGCAAACCACAAGACAAATGAGATTTATTTATACATCAATAGAAGAGCGGTTAGTTCCGCCAAATATATCGGAGAACACACAAGGTACATAAGTTACTACTTGTAAGGTATATTAAATAATGCATAATACTATTTCTTGCTAGTTAACATCTAATGTAGTTGTTTCCATTTGTCTTTCTTGAAGGTCATTTGGGATGGACTTCCGCTCTTCACGCGGAAAACAAATTGATTTTTCGGGGAACAATCATAATGTGAAGTGCAAAGTGCCTCCCGTTCAATTTCATGAAATTCCTACAGTCAATCTAAGTGAAGACAACGACATTCATTTCTCAGAAGGGCAGAACATTGGTAGCGATGAATTGGCAAAAGAAAGTTATTGCGCTCCCATTGATCGTGTCAATATAGCTAACATGCCTGATGATGGCGAGTTTGTTGCAATTCAAATTGATTCTGGAAAAACGGGAAATGATCTTGCAGGGAGTTCAAGTATAAGAGGCAAAACAGTTCCAATATTGAATGTCGGAGAACACAGCTCGCATAAGCGGAAAGTTATATTCGAAGATGACATGGTCCCGGATGAATTTGATATAGAGTTGGAGCATAATTCATCTTGAGAGATGTGGCTAGGGCGCGAATTCCCAAATCGTGATGAATTTAGGAGGACTTTAGCAAAATTTACAATATACAACAACTTCACTCTTCAGCACCTAAAGACACAACAGTTCAAAGTCACTGCACGATGCAAGGAAGTAGACTGTCCATGGCGCATTCATGCTTCCATAATTGAGAGTGGACCACAGTTCAAGGTTCGAACCTACAATCCAACCCATAAATGTTCGAAGCCAATGATGGGCACTGCACATCGCCAGGCATCATCGGAACTTATTGCAGAGTATATTTTGGATAAAGTACGGTTAAATCACAACATTAGGCCAAAATAAATAATGAATGACTATCAAATGGAGTTTGGTGTGACAATTTCTTACAGGAAAGCACATATGGCAAGGGACATTGCTTTACGCATAGTTAAAGGCTCATATGAAGATTCTTTTAAGATCCTCCCTCTGTATTGTGAAGAGCTGAAAATGATGAACCCGGGTACTGTCACCAATATTCAAACCTCAGACGACGACAAGTTCAAGTGATTTTTTTGGTCTTTTGGTGCTTGCATTTGATCATTCACATCATCGCTTAGGCAAATGATTGTTCATCTCGATCGTCGGACTTGCACGTGCCACAAATGGGAAGTATTTGGAATACCATGTTCACATGTAATCGCTTCAATGAGAGTGAGGAAATATAATCCATATGATTTTTGTGACAATTGGTATCTAACAAGTATGCTATAAACCACGTACAGTGAGGTAATTCACGCCACTCATGATTGCAAACGGTGGGGGCATAGTTCAAATGAAAGAGTACTACCTCCTCTCTCATCTAGACAGCCCGGGAGACCAAAGAAGAATAGAACAAGAACTGAGGATCAATACAGGTCGCGTAGGGTGTTCACTTACTCAAATTGCAATGAGAGAGGACACAATTGCCAGACTTGTCGGAATCCCCCAGCTCAAAGCTGAACACTTAGTTGGGAATATTTTGTAAAAATGTTGTCAAATGGGAATACATTTTTGTAATGTTTTTTTTGGTAAATATTTTGTAAAGCCACTTTTTGGAAACTTCTCTAAATATATCAAACTAAGCTGTTAATTTTCTCCTTCATTGCTATTTCAGTCTTCTTTTGCTTTTGTTGGGCAATTGTTGCTATAAAGATGTCTAAAGTAGTTTGCTTGCACAAAGGGGGAATGTGGGCAAATGTGAATTGAGGGATGGAGAGTGTGGAACTAGTGGTTGGGAATCTTGCTATTAGTGTCTAGCTCACTTGTTATTATTGATAAAATCTATGGAGGTTTAACATGCATGATGAGATGCTACTTTACCATCTCCTTCCCTCAAATATGTTAACAAGATAATGATTATTAGCTGTGGTGGAAAAATATGGGGAAGGAGAAACTGGGGGTTGGGGGAGGGTAGAGTTATGTGGTTATGGGAAGGGAGGATTGATCATGGGTCAGTCTTAGGCAACAAATAACTGCATGAAATCTTCATTAAGGACCTGTAAGAACCCCCAAGAGTAAACTGAAAAAAAAATCTTCAAATCAAAGTGTGTGTATATATATATTCAGATGTCCTCTAAAGGAAGAGTTTACATCTGTATATAAGGCCTTTTGGTCAATCAAAAATAGGCTCAAGGGCCATGATTTTCTCAGTTGATTCAACTATCAGGATGAAGGTAATATAATTGAACGCAGGCAATATATAGGAAGAGAAGAAAGAAGTCAGAATCCAACCTTATTTCTAGAAATGTATTTGTTGGAATAAAAGTGCTTACATCCTTCTTGAAAGCCCCTTGCCTCCTCCCATTTCTACTTACTTTCTTGTCACAAGTCCTTTTGATGTTGCATCAGTTCACTGGAATCACATCAGTCCATGAATATCACTAACTAGAGTGACGCTAGCGTCACAGATATCAGTGTTCTGAAGCCAAACAGAAGCTAAATTCAGTGACGCTAGCATCACAGATATCAGGTTTCTGAAGCCAAACAGAAGCTAAATTTAGTGACGCTAGCATCACAGATATCAGTCTGAAATCTCCAAACAGAGGCTAATTTCAGTGACGCTAGCGTCACTGGTGTCAGACTTTAAGTGACGCTAGCGTCACTGTTAACAATTTTCACAACATGCAATATTCCAAATTCTACACGACAAATATCTAATACATTTTAAATGTCCTGCAATACAACCATATATAATACATCTCATTCACACATAACATTACAAGAACACAAAGAGATTCCTACAAAACCTCAACATCTCCTTCCAATTACTCCAAAGTATGCTGTACAAAATATAGACATCACCTTACAATTTTCCAAATTGAATAACATCACATTCCATTTGCTCCAATTGAATAAAATCACATTCCTTTTTCTCCAAAGGAATAACATTCCAATTCCAATTTCACAAGTTAGAACTCTACATAATTTCTAAATTGCATGTGTTAACAGCTCAGCTGTACAGATATCTCCAAACTCAAGAACAAAAAATTGTAAAATGGATCATTGAGTCAGTGGATCAATTGGGAGACGATTGCTGTTCAATTCACAACTTCTACCATAGATATCTACAACGATCTTGCTTCAAAAATACGGTATGTCAGCAGTTGTGAAGTCAATTGGAAGACGGGCTGCAAGATGTTGCGCATATGCAAGCGCGAAGACCCCGCAATCATTTCCATTATCTTGGTACGGTATCTTCGTCTTCACAAGTAGCGACTACACACCAGTGTCTTACCATCCATAGTTGGAATATTGATTGCCTATGAAGTCAATCTGTTCACAAGCGATGGATTAGTAAAAGCCTGGCAAATTAATATTTCCAATTACAAATGAAAGACATTGCTTACAAATTCTTTAGCCACATTAACAATGGTCCTATCAGACTTCAAACTATTGTAAAATTCCCATCTTCTTTCTTCATTATATCCAACAAGCAAACTGAAGTGATGTTCGTGCCAAAGTATGAAAACCAACAGTCGCTTTTCCTTTGCTTCTCAAACCTTCGCCCCATCCCAGCCCCAACAGTTATCTTGTAACGCCTTTGTGTTGCGAGACTGCCACCAACTCTGTTACAATCAGAACATTTTAATTATTGCAAACTTTTTGGATAAATTCAATAGTATATATTCAAAGAACCATAATATGTTAATAGAAGATGTAAGAAACTCTTGATGGAGTCCTACAATAGGAACTTACACAAATACTAGGATCATAGAAATGCACATCCGGGTACCGGTCTTTTAAAACTTCAAACCACCAGTACATGATATTTGTGTCGAACCAAGTACCAGCATCGAGGGCCCTTTTCAGTGCACCAGCTGAAACCATCGTGCAATATATGTCCAGCTCATCACGCCTGCAAATATCATAAAAACACGAATAAAAAACTTGTTTGTTATTTATATGTCAACTGGCTAGTATGAATTTGTGGAAGACAATGAGGTTAGATGGGGATACTTTTCTTTATAGAATTCAAGGAAGCCTTCTAGTAGTGTCAACTCTTCCTCCGTCAGAGCGTAAGCAGACTGCACCAGCTGGTGGTCATAATCATCGAAATAATGAGGGATTTTCCTCTCACGATGCAATCTTTTGATCCGCCAAATCAATGTGTTGATGTCAGACTTCGGTGTCTGTAGCACTATTTGAAGTGGGGGGAGGTGCATTAATCAGAGTGCTGAACACATCGTCCATTTGTGGCACGATTGGCGATGCGAATGTAGCCTCTGGCGGAGGTGACACTGTGGGCGAGTCCATGAATATTGGCTCATTCACTGCAATCTACCCCTCTGAATAATGAAGTTTCCTTGCCGTCGGTGATGGTTTCATCCGGTCCCTCGCCTTTGGGAATGCCCTTTTCTTTGATAATGAAGACGAACCCTACATGCATTATTGAAGTTTTGTAAGAAACTCAAATAAAAATTGAATATCATCACAAGCATTGGAGAAGATGTGTCCATAAATAATTACCTCCTTTTTTTCCTCATCTGATTGTGAGGTAGAACAAGAATCTGCATTAAAGCCTTCGAAAGCAATTGTGAAGGCGTCTCTGAAGCTTTTTATCTTCTTCCGCAATCTTTTTGTAAAATCTCCCAACTTGATATTCTTGCGATCTACACGAAAGTAAGACCACCCCACGTGGTCCAAAAAATCAACAACCTGACAAAAAATAGTGAGGGAACATGTAAATAAACATTGTATATCATCAATTGAAATATGGTACCAGTTAACGGATACTCACATGCTTGGAAGTAAGAGTATCATCTGAATGGTCTGAACTCTTGATGCCTTTGTCTTTCTTTTTAGCCACCCTCTCCTTTGTAACTTCTGGTCCAGATTTAACCTCCGTTGCTCTTTCATCTCTAACAGGCGAACGCCTTTCTTCAACACCCGCACCACAAACTATCTCCATAATGGTGTTCAAGCCATACCACATTAAATACGAGTCACTATATTTCTTGAAAGTGTCTTTCTTCCCAGAGAACACAGAAGTCCTCCTTGACTCTCATAATTTGAAAACATCTGGATGGTTTTGACTGTAGTCAATAACACATCGTTCTATGCGCTCGTTCCGCTTGAATGGCAGGGAGAAGGGAGGGGGGACTGACTGTTGAATGCCGAATTGCTTACATACGCGGTTTGCATTGTGCCTCTCAAAGATCCAATAAT
Organism: Umbellularia californica; assembly: GCA_028538565.1. Taxonomy (NCBI): domain Eukaryota; kingdom Viridiplantae; phylum Streptophyta; class Magnoliopsida; order Laurales; family Lauraceae; genus Umbellularia; species Umbellularia californica. The sequence continues at coordinate 12,935,930 of JAPQWN010000005.1, forward strand.
GGATAAGGGCAGTGCATGACCTGAACAAAGCTTTGTCACCTTTTGGCACTAATTTTGTAAGTTTCTTCGGCATCTTCTTGTATGGTTGCCATAAGAACTACACAGAAAATAAAGCCATTGTAAGCATCCATAATTAAACTGAATGCATAATTAAAAATGGTCAAATTTCCGTTGAAATAAAAAAGTACCCCATCTTATTTTAGTCCGTTTATGTGAGTGCGGATCTCTCTCATGTTTGCTTGCTTCATCGAGCCTTCCAGTCTTTTCTTCCATGTCTTAAATAATGGGAATCGAAGATCATTCTTCCAACTAGGATCGGGCTTAGGGCACCTCCTAATAGCCATCCCAGAATAGGCCCAAATCTACAAACATGAAACAACAGAGTTTGTTAATGCGACATGTAAAGTTGCTTCAGCTAATAAGCAAATAAGTATATTGAGTGGTTTAAAATATAATCACCTGTATCAACTGAAGAGGGCCTGTCAGAGTCTTCAACACTGTAATTTTTCCAGTCTCTTTTTTCTCCTCAACCTCCTCCCCTTCCTCTTCACCCTCCTCTCCGCTTCTTAAAAGTTTTGTAGCTCTTGACAACATCATGTATAAGCTTACCATGCAAGCTGGGCCTCATGCATAAGGCTTGAACTCCCGAAAGAGTTCTAGCTGCCAAGCTGGCCCCCTTGCACCAGAAGAGTTTGCAAAGATCTGGCCAGATACCAAGAAAAATAGGTATGCTCCGGTCTTGTATATTTCACTCCTCTTCTTGGATGGCTTGAAATTATCCTCCAACCATTTGAACTTTATGGTAAGTCCAATGGTGTCTTTTCCAGGACGTGGGCCAATGCCTGGCAATTCTTGACAAACTTCCGGGACGAGGGCACAAGGGAAGGTTCTTCCCGTTACTGGTTCACCCTCAATAGGAAGTTCATAAATGTAAGCAACGTCCTCCAACGTGATCGTTGCTTCCCCCGTTGGAAGGTGAAAAGTATTGGTTTCGGGCCTCCACCTTTCCACCAGCCCAGATATTAGTGCATGGTCTATTCTCATATAATCTATCTCTGACAAGTGTAATAGACCAACATCCCTGACATACTCTTTCTGTTTTTCGGTCAATATCCATATCTTCTTGTCAGGGTTCGTATTTATGCATCGGTAACTTCCAGGTTCTGTTCCTTTTAGTATGGTAGATGAAACATGTGAATCTTGGTTGTATAGTAACTCTCCCTCATCATCAGAACAAGTGTCTTTCGCCATCTGTCAAATAAAAAACCATGTAATAGTCAGCATACACAAATATGAGTTCACCAACGAGAGCATGGATATCACAATGATGAATTAAATAATTAAATAATGCATGGATATCTAAAACTTTTATGCCTTTAGGGTTTTCAAGATTTAAATAAAACCTTTGCCATAAAATATGTATGAGTTATCTATAATGTATGTTATAAGATCTTATAACATTGGTCCTCCTAATGTTAATTAGTTTTTTACTACTTGGTTATTATTATAGTTATTTTGACAGACATTGGTTAAAGGTTATGTGTGGAGTTTTGAAAGTTGAAGTTATAATGTTGGGCAAAAAAGGGTCTGCACATTCATTTTCTGTGAAATTCATATCAATAAATTTCTGCAAAGTTCAATTGGTACAAGGCAGTTCCTTTAATTCTTTTGGGCTTAAAATCTATTGTCTTCCATGCTTTAGCCTAAGTGATCTTAAAATCTAGTTCTATAAAATAAATCCCAATAATGTATGTTGAATGGAGAAAATATTTTCTTGGTGTGGCTTACGCACATTTAGCCATCAAACCTAAAAGTAAGAAATCTCAATATTTGAGGGTAATCTGCCTTGGTGTGGCTTACGCACATTTAATTTTAATTTCTAAACATTGAAGAAGATTGTAACTGTAGCCATCTCTGAACTAGAAATTCTCATCAGTGAATGATACATAATTTATGTTGTTGAGTCTCAATAATGAGTCTCTCTCACTTGGGGGGGCCATGGCCCCTGCCAGCCCCCCTCTGGTTCCGCCTATGATCAAGATCCAAAGTCTTAAATGTTTCACAAATGCAAATATAACCATTAAATTTCTACGCTTCGGTTATGGTCATCAGATTACACGGATATTTGGCCAACCTTTCGTTTGTGTTAAGAGCTTCCAATCCCACCTTCCCCGTTAATGACAGCCTACAGTACACAACGTTATGGGTTTGAAACATGTTTCCAATAGAAAGGGAAAAAAAAAACATTTTAAAGAATTTGAAAGGCAAGATGTGAAATATCAAGAAGATTTGAAGCACATGAAGCAAAAAATAAAAAAAACTAAGGGACAAGCTCGAAAAGGTACAAAGAATTACATGCAACATATTATTGAAGGTGATGCCTTCATTATCATCGAAGAACTTAAGAGGAAAAGAAAACCTGTCCCATGGGACTTGATGTATATAAGAAAATTCAGAAATTATTACAATCAGGTTTTAGCTGGAAAATGTAGTCTATAAGAATGGATGGAAACAAAATTACAGATGAGTTTCTAAACTAAAGGCGCCTTCCTCATTAATATTTAAACAATCTCTGCCATATAATGTTCGTTCTCTGTATGCACAGAAATCCAAAGTTAACAGTCATAATGTGTCCATTATAACAATGTAATATCTTGAGGCAAGAACAACTTATTTTAATATAAAAGAAGAACCAAGGCATAGGTGCACATATATAGTTTTATTCACATGAGAAGTAGTTCCCATATTGCTATATGAGATGCACCTTGTTTATCTCTAGGTTGTATTCATATGAGAACACAACAGCCTTTTGGAGCATCACAAGCAAAGAATAAGAAGAAAAAAAATAGAAAACATCTCTAAATTATCTTCCAACTGCATCAATCAATGTATTCCTTCACTAATGAAAAGGAGGACATCCAATGTGACATTTCATCAAACAACTGGCGTGCATGAGTGCAAACATTGTGGAAACGATTAAGGGCTCGAATACAATGGACACAATTCAATACAAAATCAAATAAATTGAAGAACGCCTGTCTGCAAACATACATAATACTGCGAAATGAAGTACTACACATTTCACACCCAACACAAGATCAAGAACTCCAAACAAACGTAATGCTCCGAAAAAAATGTGAAAAAGCGTTGCTAATGTGACGTACCTCAGTGTTGACGTGCGATATCGGAAGAAGGTTGATGGATTGTAAAGAAGGAAGAAGGTTGTTGAAGCGGCGGCGTCGCTCAGCAGAAGAAGGAGAAGTTACAAACAGTAAAATGGTCAAAATGACGAGGCCTGGGCGAATATATGTGTTTGCGAACAGTGACGCTAGCGTCATTGGAAGCAGGCTCAGTGACGCTAGCGTCACTGGAGGCAGTTACTCAAAAAAAAAAAAAAAAAACAAATTAGTACTACAGGACCACATTGGTGCTGCAAATGTGGCGAGGACCCATTGGGATATATGGGTGTATTTCAGGATTTTACCGGTAAAATCCTCATATATATATATATATATGTATTAGTTGTAAAAAAAATGTAACATTCTTTGTCTTATTAGATTTGTCACATACATTAACACTCTCATACTCCACATGGTGGACCACCTAGCCACAATAATAGAATCATGTCAACACTGCCCATTTTATTCTGAATTCATGGTACGGGCCATTTCTTACATGGATTTTGTAGAAATGATTAATTGACTGTAGCATCAAAAGTATGGGCAATATAGTCATCCATTAAGCTTTTGAGGGCATTTGGCTGATAATCATTATATTCTTTCACTAGTCAAGGGAGTTTAGTATATTTACAATAGAAGTTTCATAAAAAAGGCCATACTAATCTAACTTGGCAACGTGTGATTCTCGACTAGAGGGTGCGTAGGCTTAGCACCTCATTGTGGATTGTGTTATGTGGGTGGCATATTGGGCCCCGGGTGTCAACAACTTCAGAAGCACCAAATGACTACCAAAGGCATTTCAGACCCGCGTAACCATCGTGATAGACAACATGGGCCCTACATGTGATGTTTGACCTTAGCTTTAGGTCTACTCCCCTTGGCCCTTTATGATATGGTCTGGGTTCATTAAGGTTAGCTAAGGACTCCCCATTTAAATTACATGATTAGAGTATACACCCACTTTTTTCATTAGTTCATTAACCTTAAGTTTACGCTCACTGGGTGGCCTCCCCTTTTAGTTTTGTTGACGATGTGATGAGGACAACCAATGAGAGACTAATCGGGCACCCTGTTTTCAGTATGTGTGTATGCATGGGTTTGAATGGGTGTGCGTATGTGTGTATGTACGTCGGGAGTGTGTGAGTGTGTGCACATGTGTGAGTTGGGTGTGTGTGCATATGTGTAGGCTTGTGTGTATATGATTTGTACTTATCGTCTGCAGATCGGGGGTGGACGTACGCCACCATACCAGATTCGCTTGGGTTGCATTTGTTTGACTAGCTCGTCTGGGTATTGGGTTCGCCTTGCTGCATTCATTCTAATGACATATGATGGTTTGATTATTTGTGGGTTAGTTATGTTTTGTTTATTTAGTGTTTATGGGTCCTTATAACATATTGGTCTGATTGGCACATGTTACACTGTTACTCATATCTATTTACTTGGCATTAATTTATTGATGGTGCTACATTTGGTGCTTAGGTATCATTGCTGCCATCGAGTCAAAGGGTGAGGTGGGATAGGAGGTTCTGCCGGATGACAGACTTACTGAGTGGAGCGCCGACGACGTAGTTTGACTTGTCGAGCCTAGTACTATACAGCCATACATATCGGTAGAATTTTGAGACTGTTACATTTGGGCCTATAGCCCTTTTATTTTGATGTCATGGTTGTGTTGGGCCTTAACTTAATTTAAGACATTATAAACTTATTTGAACTTGTACACTTTTGTAGTATTTCCACTTTGTTATTTTTATGGTTATGTTTTTACCATTTGTGCAAGATGTTTGTTTCTTGATGCTTTTGCGATTAGATTATGGTGACTGATTATCATACATAACCTCACCGCGGACTTCGATCCACCCAAAATTGGGGTCTCAAGTATGAATGGTGAGAAAATTTTTAATTGGCTCCAATTATCACATACTTGAGATCGGGTTGGGCCTGACCTAATCTTAGGGGCATGATAGTTGATCGACACTTAGATGTGCAACGTATAACTGTAAGGACTACGGTGTCGTCAAGTAATAAATGACTAAAGAGTCCGGATTATCGATCCCACAAAGAGAGGATAAAATAAGCAATTAATCCAATTATAAGTAGAATTGAACTAAGATATAGCTAATTTAAACAATTAAAGTGAATAATCAAAACTAATAAACTATATAATATAAACAACTAATTAACAATCTAAAATATGAATTTAATAAGATCTAAGTTAATCTAACAAGCTTCACTAAACTATTGGATGAATGGTGGTAGAAGTGGAAGATTTAATGTGAAGATGTGTAGGATTTTAAAACAAGTTATGTGAGATGTGTATCTAACAATCTAGAAGTGAAAATAACAAATAAAATTAACAACAATAAAAAAATGATATTAGGCAATCCAAAATCCACTAAGTATGTAATTAATCCAACTAATGCATATTCTAATTCAACTCCCAAATCTACAATCCAATTAGCAATCTCTTGCCTGATTGGATTGGATGATATAACAATGAAGATTAAAGTAAATAAAATCAAAAGCTAAGATCCTAGATCATAACTGATGGACCCGGCTTTTTGTGTTTTCCACCCTTGCCTCCGTCCCGGGGCTACCGAGACGCCGGCGGGGTGGAAAGGAAAAGCGCGAGCATCAATATTTTTGTACGGGTATGTCGGATTTTCTATTCTACTTGGAATTTAGAAATGGTGATCCGAAGATCCACATTCACAAGTAGGAAGGAAATTAATCTTTTCTCTAACTTTCCATTGCACATATATTTAAGAAAAGAGACAAGAGTTTTTGAATGTCGTAGGAGGCGATTTTTCTTTATTTTGCCATGAAAGGCGATTTTTTTGCCGTAAAAGGCGGTTTCACCGTGAAAGGTGATTTTTGACGTAAAAGGCGATCTACAAATCTCATCAATAATGAAAGACAAGAGTTGTGATTTTTTTGTCTCTTTGGAAAAATACAAAATACAATAGAAAAAGTAAGAAAATGAATCTAACTTCTCAGGAGATTGTGGGGACTTGTTCAGATCGACGGTCGCAAGTCATGTATGGACTTCGCCATCGTCCTTCAGATGAAAACGTATGATGCTTTAATTTCTTTTGGCTTGGCTTAGACCTCAGTTTTTGAGGGGATAAAGAACAATGGGAGGTCCTATATCCAATAAAAAAACCGAGTAGATGGGCTGAAAATCCACGTCTACGCCATGTTGAATGGAAGGAGAGAGAGCTTTGCCTAGCGGGGTGGCCCCCCAAGGGACTTTGATCACCATGTGGTGTTTGCTGCAGCAGAGCTTCTTCAGAATTTCTCTTTCTATGTTTGTGGCTCTTGGATTCTGCCTCTTGTTCCTCTTGGAATGACCCATTTTTATAGGCTTTTGGTAGCTATGGGGTGGTTAACGAGCATTGATGGCATTGATGGAGAGGAGTTACAAGTAGTAATTTATTTGTTTTGTAATTCCTTTTTCTTAGCTTTTGATTGGTCGATGGAGAATTATGGGCATTTAATCTCCTTTAATCTCTATAATGAGAGGAGTTTCATGGTTTTAATGCCATGATTGATTTGATTTGTAACTCCTCTTTCCTTGCTTTTGATTGGGCCGTCCAAAATAATAGGTTAATGACCGCATTAAGTTGTCATAAAACAGGTCAATTAACAGCATTAAGTGGTTGCTGGGGCATTTGAAGAGTCGCGGGCCGTACCGCATCTTTTTATAATTCTTCTTGCGATGATCACCGATGGATCCATATGTTACACTAATTGATACCAGTGGGCTGGTAACATCTATCATGTCGATTTCTTGATCGATCGTGCATAAAGTGTGCTTTCTTGGTCAGCCGGTTGACGATCTTGGAGCGATCAATGATAATTTCATGCTTTTGACAGCGAATCCGAGATTTTGATGAAGATCGGTTGATTTCAAGCATAAAAATCAGATTTTCGGAAAGCCACAAGGGTTGAAACACGGAAAGGGATCGAAAAATGGTCACTCGGCGAAAATCCGGCGACCCTGGGTGCGATTTTCCCCTTTTGGTCGCCGTCTTTCGGCTGTTTCTCCGATTTTTCTATTCTTTTTTTTTTCTTCGATATTTTTTCTAGACATTTTTGTACATATTTTGGCCGGATTTCTCTACAGAAAACTTGACGAGAAGCCTTGCATATCGAAGAGAAAAGTTTCCGGTTTTCCGGGAAAGCCGCAGACTTTGTCGCGCAAAGCTACTGATTTGCCGTCAGAAGCAAAACCAGGTCAAATGATGTCGGAGTGACCTGAGATTTGAGGTGAAGCTTCCTGAGCAGTAGATAAGACCAACCATAGGCTTTTGTTTGAGTTTTGGAGCCGTGTGGGGTCCCGTCTCCAGTAGACTTGATTTTGTCGCGAGGAAGATGTCGTGCTTTGATGTGTGGTCAATCGATGTTTGATTGACTTGAAATTTGACAGGGAGCCTATTGGAGTCATTTTGAGATGATCTATTAGCTCCGATTTGGATGTCATGGTCCCGAGAAGCTTCACCGCTAGGAGCCTTGATTTTGTTTCCGAGCGTTAAAGTTAGGTCAAACGTTGTCAGAATGACTTGAAATTTGACGTGTAGCCCTTTGTAAGCGTGTTGAAGCCACCCATGTGTTCTATTTGATGAGTGATGGTCTCGGTGGTTCTCGCCGCCGAGAGACTCAATTTTACTGCTCAAGAGTTGATGGAGAGTCAAACGTTGTCGGTTTGACTTGAAATTTGACATGGAGCCTTTTGGAGGTATTTTGGGACCATCCATAGGTTCTGATCGAAGTTTTGATGTCTTGACACTTTCACCATCGGGAGACCTGACTTTGCTACGGCTGTTTCTTTTTTGGGATAAATGATGTCGGAATAGCCTGAAACTTGATATAGAGCCTCCTAGTGGCGTTTTGAGGCTAGTTGTGTGCTCTGTTTTGTGTGTCAGGGTCTCTGGCTTCACCGCCGCTGGGAGCTCTTGCTCCGCTGTTGGAGGAGTGAAGTTAGGCCAAATTATGTTGAAATGGCCCGAAACTTCATGTATACCCATCTTTTGGCTGTTTTGAAGGATTTTGTCATTTTTGTTTGATTCTGATAAGATTAGATGCTTGAAGTAGTATTGCCTATTTGTTGTAGGTTGCGGCTTCATGTAGCTTCTTGATGTTGAGGAGGCAAAGTGACTTTTTTGGTATCAACAATAACCTAACTACCATAACAATTAATTATCAAAATCAAGTTACAAAAGATCAAAGATAAGGGCTCTAGAGCATGCTATGTGAGAGAACTTAATCCAACTACAAATTATCAATTGAGATTATCCAAGCATCAAGTGTAGAGATAGAGCATAAGAAATGAGAAAGATTAGCACAATTAGATCTAAAATTTACTAATCAATCAAGGCTCAAGTAAGGAATTTAAACTAAAACATGCATGTAATTGAACTAATCACATTACTTAACTTCAAAAGGAGAGTCTAATCCAAGAGCTTTTAGCCACTAAATATCAAGAAAGAGCTTCAAATCTTCATTAATGATCTTTAATCACACACACTCTCTAGATTAGCCACAAAGAAGATCCTAATTACAATTTAAAAGTAAAAATAAAATTGTAAAAAGACTAACTTGTCAAAAGATCTCCCTCTTCACTCTATAAATATATTCCAATTTATAGGAACACTGAAGACATTTGATTGGCTCATTTCATTTCACAAGGATTGCTTCTATTTGATTGGTTGGAACTTGAAGGCTTTTGATTGGCTCATTTACTTTCACATGGATTGCTTGAATTTGATTTGGAGGCTTTTCATTAACTCTTTTGCTTTCACATGGATAGCTAATTTGAACCCATAACCTATTTCATACCAACCCAAGCTCTAACCAACACACCAACTAATCCTTTGTGTTAAAAAATGACTTCCTTTATCCTTAAAATCTTCTCCTCTTATTTTGAAATTCTTTAACTCTTTCTAAGATTTCTTCATGTAACTTCTTTATTGAAATCTCTTTTTGATACCTTTGGACACTAGCTGCAACGTTGGTATAGTCGCGGGGTCCACCTACACAAGAGAAATTACATAAAAATGCACTATAAATAATCAGATTTATGCATGATAATCCGATAATCCGTTAATGTAATAGAATGATAAAATCTCTATGTAAAGCAAATGATATGCATATGAGATACCGATAAAATTTGGATTAATGAGGGGTGAAATATGCAATATTTAACACTCATCACACCCCCAAACCTACATTTTGTTAGTCCCGAACAAAAACTATAAAGAAAAACTAAATTATGTGCAAGAAAAAAAAGGTAAAGATCCTAACTCACTTTCGCAAGAATCGCGGTTGCACTTAACTCGTACAATGAGCTGTTAAACCCCTAGGTTTTCCCTAGTGGACGAGTTTTGTCTTGTGAGGGTTTTCAGCGGATGAATCCTACAAAATTCTTTTTATTTTGGAAAGAAAGTATTTTTTATGTCCAACAGTCTTTACCAAGCTAATAAGAATGAGTACTAAGTTGAGAATATTAGCCAACTCCTGAAGTTATGTCAATCAATACCTAAGTCCCACTTTGTATGTGTGTGTATTTAGCCAATAATAATGCAATCTTCAGGTCGAAGCTCACACAACCTTAATCTCCTTCGGTACATTTCGCTTTAACTACAACCTTACAAGTCATACTCTCAACAATGGAAACACACAGATTTTACTGACTAACTCTCAGTATGTGAGTATGAACAAGGCTAAGGACTCACATAATTGATGAAGAACGAAGCTTATGTATAGAATGACTCATAGAACAAGATATAACTAGTAGAATGTGGAAATGCGCACTCAACTTCTCACTCATTCAACACCAAACCTTTCGTAGGATCCAATAGGTCTTTCATAGGTTGTAATGGGGTTAGGGTTAATAGGTAGGCTAAGGGTTAAATGTAGCTAAAGGTTCTTGAGAAGGTAATGGTCTTCAAGTCTTCATAGGAAGGTCTTCCATTATCTTCACTTCTTCCTTTTGCTTTGTGTTCTTTATTCCATTCTATCTCTTTTTTGTGCTTTCTTTTCTTTGGTTTCCCATATCTTTTTCTTTTTTTTCTTTGGTTCTCATTTCCAATTTTTTTTCTTTTCTTTTATTTCTAGTTTTCTCTTTGGACTTTCTAATTCCTTTATCATCCCTTTGTAGAACATCTTTCTTTTGGTAGCCCATGTGAAGTGTTGCTAATGCTTAAATCCTTCTTTTTCTCATGTATCCTTACCCTTTTAAAAAACAATAGGTCAAAAAGGCTATAGGACAATGAAGGAAGGTTTCTTGTAAGATAGGCTCAAGAGGGCTACTAAGGGCATAAAATGTAATTGGTGAGTTCAAAATTTGGCCAATGTTTTTATTTTTATTTGAATGCCTATCATCTTCCCCTAAGTTCGGAAAAATGCATCATAAGCTACAAGTCGAGGTTTCTTCGCATTTTGATGTCACCTTTATGGTTAGAACAAGGAATAACACTTATGAGATCGAAATTACTGGACTTAGAAGCCCTAGGAGTAGCTTTTCATTCTACTCAGGAATAGCGCAAAAGAGTCCTCACCCAAACGAATATAGATAGGCTCAATCGCTCAATAGGTTTTAGTCTCTTATAATGATTCTTACAGGTCTTCTTAGAAGTGATTTGCTCTTCTCTTGGACTACACTCAAGTGGCTAAATATGTAAAAAGGTTATAGGACTTGTATCTATGACAACTCTTCAAGCTAAAATCCATGGATGATTTTTGAGATTTTTTCATATTTTTAGTGATTTTGGAAATTCTCAAATTTTTAAAGTTTTTGGTATAAATGGAAAACAAAACAACTTATGCACATGCAAAATGCAATGCTTCACCCCCAAACCTATCCTAAACATTGTCCTCAATGTTTATGCTGAACATAAATAAAATAGGACAAGGATGATAAATTGAAATTTCTCACCATGGGCACATGGGTATATTGGGTTGCCTCTCAAAAAGCGCTAAGTTTAACGTCTTCAGCCAGACGCAACTATTATGGTATGAAGCCAGTCTATCCAGAGTCCACAAGTAGGACCTCTTCAACAACATTCTCATGATCCACAAAGTCAAGATACTCTTTTAATATGTGCCCATTCACTTGAAATTTGCTACACTCTCTTAGATTTAAAAGTTCAACTACACTGTGAGATTGGACTGAAAGTTCATAGGATGGTTTGACACCTTCTTCCAGATGAATTTAGTGCATAACTATAGATGGACTGATTCCTTTAATGTCCAAGATAGTCCAACCTAGGGCACTCTCATGGTCTTTCAGCACTTCCAGTAATTTTTTTTCATGCTCTTCCTCAAGGTCTAAGGCAATAATTACTGGGTTGCAAGTAGGGGGCCTCAAGTATACATACTTTAAATTCTCGGGTATTGGTTTCAATTCTAACTTGGGTGGCTCAATAATAATTGATTCTTCTTTGACCTTAGATTCAAAGGTGGATGTAAAGATAGACCCCAATTTTCTGCTTTCATTGGCCAACATCCAACGGTTGGGCTGAATGCAATAATGCATTAACTTCGCATATGGACTCGTCGAAGTCTATATCGGCACTAAAGTGAGCCAGACATTCCTCCAGCGGATCTGTGTAACATGATGATTGAATTGTTTGATCAACTAATGTGTCAATCATGTTCACTTCCTCATCATCATCTAGGTCTGATGTTTAGAGTCTGTTACGAAAAGCATTCAACTCCAACTTCATGTTCCCAAAACTAAATGTCACAACCCCATTCCTACATCTAATCACTGCATTTGATGTGGCAAGGAACGTTCGACCAAGAATGAAAGGAATATATCAGTCTGGGGCTGCCACTGGCTCAGTATCTAAAACCACAAAATTATTTGGAAAATAAAAATACTTAACTTTTATGATCACATCTTCAACCACACCTTTCGGATACTTGATTGACCCATCAGTAAGACAAAGGGTAATATTAGTCTTCTTCAGTCCTCCCAGACCCAACTGCGTGTACACAGAGTATGGCAGTAAATTTACACTTGCCCAAGATCAAGGAGACACCTCTCCATGACGGAGTCTTTTATCTGAATTGTAATGGTAGGGCAGCCAGGGTCTTTGTATTTAGGTGCAATGGTCTGCTGGATCAACCCTGATACTTGGGCTGCCATCATAGCGATTTTGGTCACTAACGTTTTCCACTTGACCGTAGTCAGGTCTTTCAAATACTTGGAGTAGGAAGGGATTTGCTTTATGGCATCAAGGAGGGGTACGTTTATCTAGACATTCTTGAAAACTTCTAAAATTCCCTCAAAGTGATCATTCTTCCTAGTCTTCTTCAATCGGTGTGGGAATGGTGCTCTAGGTACCACTTCTAAAGATGATGGTTCAACTACAATGGGCTTCTGAATCTTCTCTCTCTGTGGCTCTCCCCTTGGTTTGGATTCTTCTCTCTCTTTATATTTTTCTCTTTCTGCATTCTCTTTCAAAATCTTTCTTCAAATTCTCTCTCTCGGGGTTGACAACTTTCCTCGAACTCTCTGGTTTTCCTAAAAAAATCTTCTCTCTTTGATCTTCTTCAGGCATCTCAACTTTATTGTCAATAGTCTTTCCTGATATAAGTGTATGGATCGCATGCACATGCTCATTACTCTTTACCGAACATTGGCCTCTGGGCTGATTGGATTGTCCTTTCATATGAGGAATGGTTTGGCTCGGGAATTAGCCATTTTCTCTCTCCAACAATTGTAAGGTGAGCTGACCTAATTAAGCCTCTAGTTTTGGAATGGACTAGTTCTGTGCCTAGTTAGTCTGCTCTTGGATTTGAATGAATTTGGTCAACAAGTTCTCTAGATGAGAGGATTACTGAGGGTCTTGTGTTGGTGTAGAGTAGTTAGGCATTTGATCTGGGACTAGTGTCCTACATTGGTTCTGTGTTTTGAACTGATGTTGTTAGTGAATTTGATTTTTCTGTGTGGGCTACTGAGGATGGGGAACCATGGGAAGATTAGTTTGAGTAGTTTACTGGTATTGATGCCTAGGACACTGTTGTTGGAAACCGAGCTGACCTCCGTGGGACTGAATAGGTTCTGCTTGACGGTATGAAAAATTGGGGTGGATCCTATTGTTTGGGTGCTAGGTCCGACTGAAAGTATTAACAGTTGGTTTCCGGAAGTTTTCATTGGAATTCAATGCATTCGCTTGCTCGGCCTTGACAAATGGTAGACTAGGACAACTCTCAACCGTGTGCCCACAACTATCGCATAACACACAAACATGATGTGGTTCACTCATACTTCTTAAGGTGGGCTCATGTTGCTGAGGGGTGGGTTGGCATGACATTACAGATATAGATCCTATCTTTTTGCTTAAATTTTCCACTCCTTGAGCTAAACTAGACATCACATTTTTCAACTCAGGGTCCTGTTTGATGTTATACATTCTAGGCTTTTGGATCCTTGTCTCATCTCTTTTTAAGTCTTTCCTATTATTGCTCGAATTTTGTGAATTTTCCTCAAGCTTGACAAGGAATTTGTATGCTTGATCGGCAGTTTGATTCATGAATTCTCCTTTGTGCATTGATTCAATCAAGATACGTTGGGGGTTCGTAAGACCTCTATAAAAGAAATATATCAACTCTCCTCTGTTAATCCCATGATGTGGGCATTTGATCAATAGGTCATGGAATCTCTCCCAGGCTTCGGCAAACTCTTCTTCGAGTCGTCCCCTAAAGTTCCTTATGACACTCCTAAATTGCTCAGTTTTGTTCACTGGGAAAAATTTGGACATAAACTTTTTGACAAGCTCATCCTAGGTGGTAATTGAGTTTGGAATCAAGGAATTTAGCCAGGCGGCTACATGATCTTCTAGTGAGAGGGGAAACAGCCTAAGCTTCACGGCTTCACTATACAGATTTTTATTCTTAAATGTGTGGCAGATGGTCAGGAATTTGTTGAAATGAATATAGGGTTGCTCACACTTGGATCCATGGAATTTTGGTAGCATGTTGATGGTGGCGGGCCGGATTTCAAATTGGTTCGCATTATTTTCTGGCAAAACTATACAACTAGGTGAAGTGGATGAAAAGGGTGCAAATAGTTCATTGAGGGTTCTTTGCTAAGGGTTTTGGGCAGCCATTGTGGGTACTATGGATGGGGCAGGCAAAGCAAGGTAATCAATCCTCGCTAATCGGCCTTGATCACGTATCCACACTTGCATACAACTACGACTAACCTAGCAGTGCAATGGTTCGCTCAATGAAATGAATGCAACATAACAAAAATTTTGAAGATTAAATGAAAAGCTAATCTAAACTAAGGTTACCTAAATGAATTCTAGCCAGCTCCTAACTGTGAAGGGAACACTTTACCCTCCAACCCAGACCTATGAAACGGAAGTTCTAGCCAGTTAACCCTCAGATAGATGGTGGGATCACAATGCGCCAGGCTAAGACCCCTCTTAAAAGCCAACTCCTTGAACAACAAAGTTGTCTCCCTATTTGGCAAGAAGGTAGCTAAGGGACAAGGTTTGCTTAGACACTAGAAAACCCGCCAAGGCACACAATTGGCATAACTGCGGTGGTCTTCCCTAGTGAGCTGGTAACCTAAGGTTACGTTTCTACTCGATTTTATTATGGTTTATTGGTTCTAAACTAAGTGAGAATTAAGATGAAATCCTAAGAGCAAGAAAACGGTGATCAAATCCGAATCCTTATCTTGTTGGGGTAATTTGCCATTTTATTAATAGTGCACCAAATTACAAGTTTATATGAAAAAAATTACACTATAAAGCAAGGAACAACCAACAAAGTAAACCCGCTTATAAGAGATTTGCCTAGGTTAGGTAATGTAAACCTCTTGATTTATTTTAGGGGATGAATTTGTTGTCGTCGACTCACACCACGAACACCATTTTCTATGTACGAATGTGAGGGGCCGTGATGGTATAGTCCAACCTTTCTCCTTCCCTACAAGCAATTTATTGCAATTCTACTAAAAAGCTAACTACTTAAAGCAAGTAAAGTGCGTAAAGTAAAAGGGTCATGGGCCAACCCACAATGAAAATTATTACAACTTGATAGTAAATACCTACTACAACCAACTAAGAAAGCAAATAAATGTATAAACTAATCCTAAACTACAAAAGCAAGTAAAATCTTCAAGTTCTTCAATGCACTTTTCCACTTTCCTTTGCTCCAAGTGAAGAATTCCCTAGAAATTAAACACAAACAATGTGTAGAATCTGCAAGGAAAATAAAGGAAAGATAAAAAGTACACTAAGCTAAAAATGAGTTCAACTCTATGGAATTCAAAGCTTTCCAATGCCTTTCCCCGACAATGGCGCCAAGAACTTGATCGACACTTAGATGTGCAACGCATAATCACAAGACTACGGTGTCGTCAAATAGTAAATGACTAAAGAGTCTGGATTATCGATCCCACTGAGAGAGGATGGAATAAGCAATGGATTCAATTATAAGTAGAATTGAACTAAGATATAGCTAATTTAAACAATTGAAGTGAATAATCAAAAATAATAAACTATACAATGTAAACAACTAATTACCAATCTAAAATATGAATTTAATAAGATCTAAGTTAATTTAACAAGCTACACTAAACTATTGGATGAATGGTGATGGAAGTGGAAGATTTAATGTGAATATGTGGTGTGAAATGTGTAGAATTTTAAAACAAGTTATGTGAGATGTGTATTTAACAATCTAGAAGTGAAAATAACAAATAAAATTAACAACAATAAAAAAAAGATATTAGGCAATCCAAAATCCACTAAGTATGTAATTAATCCAACTAATGCATGTTCTAATTCAAAATCAAACTACAAAAGATCATAGATAAGGGCTCTAGAGCATGCTATGTGAGAGAATTTAATCCAACTAGAAAGCATCAATTGCGATTACCCCAAGCATCAAGTGTAGAGCTAGAGCATAAGAAATGAGAGAGATTAGCACAATTAGATATAAAATCTACTAATCAATTAAGGCATAAATAGGAAATTTAAACTAAAACATACATGTAATTGAACTAATTACATTACTTAGCTTCAAAAGGAGAGTCTAATCCAAGAGCTTTAACGACTAAACATCAAGAAAGAGTTCCAAATCTTCATTAATTATCTTCAATTACACACTCTCTAGATTAGTTAGAAAGAAGCTCCTAATTACAATTTAAAAGTAAAAATAAAATTGTAAAATGACTAACTTGCCAAAAGATCTCTCTCTTCACTCTACAAATACATTCCAATTTATAGGAATGGTTCAACTTGAAGGCTTTTGATTTTTCATTTCACAAGGATTGATTGGTTGCAAAATCTTATAGGTAAAAAAATAATATGCAATGTTAGGATTTAAACCCATAACTTATTTCATACCAACCTAAGCTCTAACCAATACGCCAACCAATCCTGTGTTAAAAAATGACTTCCTTTATCCTTAAAGTCTTCTCCTCTTATTTTGGAATTCTTCAACTCTTTCTAAGAATTTTTCATGTAACTTCTTTATTGAAATCTCTTCTTGATGCCTTGGGACACTAGTCGGAAGGTTGGGATAGTTGCGGGGTCCACCTACACAAGAGAAATTACATAAAAATGCGCTATAAATAATCATATTTATGCATGATAATCTGCTAATCCGTTAATGTGATTGAAAGATAAAATCTCTGTGTAAAGCAAATGATATTCATATGAGATGCCGATAAAACTCGGACTAATGAGGGGTAAAATATGCAATATTTAACACTCATCAATAGTATTGGACCCACCTTCCCTTGTATTTCCACTAATATATTATACTTTTGAAATATACTCATTCTAATTATATCATTCCTTTCAGTTTGCCCTACGTACAATACTTAATTAAAGAATCTCTTTCACTTGAGATAGTTTGGCATGCTTCAGAAACATATATAACTTATTAGACATACCATAATTATCCGGGCAATATGTAACTCATCACAGCAGACAGCAGCATTATTTATGCTTGAGAGACTTCCTAGAGATGCATATCCATTATCTATCAGGAAAAGAGAAGCAGTTGCAAATGAAAATGTAAATATAGCTGATAAATTCATCTTCTTCTCTTTTGGCTTCAAAATTAATTGGCTATCTTTTTTTCTGAAAGGTAATTGTTAATTTATAGATAGAGAAATGAATACAAAAGTTGAAGGGCAATGGAGGCGTTTCCCAAGGCAACCAAGGACATACACCAATGCCATAAGAAATGAAAGAAATTTAGAAAAAGACTGTTACAAGATCACAAATCAAAACATTAATACCAAGCTTTAGCACTGTGTGGAGGTGTTTTCTCTAATGCCGAGGTTATTCCTAACCTGGGTAATAATATCAAGTAGGAGCTACGCCGACCTCATTCACCCAGCTCGGCAGCGCGCCAGCTGGCACCAGTTTGGAGTTGGTCCCGATAAATATACCGGCCACACTCCTTCGGGGTTCTGCCTCGAGCATCTCGGTAACAGTACCCGACCTCGAGCAAGCCTGACCTCAGTGACGCCCACTTCGGTCCACTTGACCGAGGTGGGCATTGAGCGTCTAATCTCCATTATGAGATGGGACGGCCACATTACAAAGAGCCCTGACAGATAGGGTGGCCGCCGGCCATCGATAAGGGCTCTTTGCTATTAGCTGATCACATCCACATTTATGTGAGGGGTTTGAGGAGAGATCCGATAAGACAGTACCCTCACCTACCCCCACTAAGGGTCCTAGGTATGGGCTGATGGGCAAGTATCATCACCTACCTCCACTATGGAACCTTCCACTTCCTTCTATATATACTTGCATGGTAAGCCATGAACAGGTACGCAAAGATATACTATACACTGTGCTATCTTGCTTAAACCTTCTTCCCCACTTCACCCTAGTTCAGTGACTGCACTAACTCAGGCGTCGGAGTGCCTTCGGCAGACAGCAGCCCGGGGCCCTGACCACTGTTTTTTCTCCCTTTCAAGTTTCAGGCCATCGGCGACGTTCCTAACTAGTTAAACAGCATCTTCATAAGCTCCATTACCATCTAAACCAAGTCTGTAATTTTTAGGCACGCACAATTTGGCGCCGTTTGTGGGAAACGATTTGAAAAAACCATATTTTCATCTTAAAAGCCATGCCTCCAAAGACTAGGAAGGGAAAGAGCATTGCTGGACCATCCAGGTCCATACCGCCAGAAACGTTTATGCCCCTCATGCCGCCTCCACTGGTGATGAACCAGGCATGAGCAACTAGGCAAGCATCGCCTGACCCTCAACAGAGGAGGGTTGGCGGAGAACCTGGGATGAGAAGTGTGGGATCGCCTGTCACCCAGACGCATTCGTCGTCGAGAGGTGCAACATCATCTCCTCGTCATGGCCCCGTACTGGAACGGGTTAGGCCGACTACCTTTCAGGCAGAGCGTCCACGTCTGGATGTTGTATTCATGGAACTACCCCGTAAGGATGTTCCTCCTCAGGGACAGTCCCAACGGGGCAAAACTCCAGCGCTTTCCGATCCGCATCGGCCTCGTCACCAAGACCACATGGAGGAGGACCACGTGCACCTTGACGACGAGGGCGACGACGACATGGTCCTAGAGGAGGACGACGAGGCACACGCCGAAGCAATCAGGGCTCAAAACCTTATCATTGAAGAGCAAAGAGCTCAGATCCTCCAGCTCCAATGGCAACTCGAAGGGAAGGAGAAGGCCCCGGCCAGGGCTTCGCTCGTGCCTCCTGCACAGCAGCGAGCCCGGAAGGCTCCTAAAGCCCGTATGGACTTGAGGCATGTCCTGAATAATAAGAGGAGTGACCGAGCACACGAAGAAGTCTCGAGCAGCACTCACGCCAACGCTGACCAGCAGCAGCACCAGAGACCAAGGTAGGGGGTCGACCCCGACATGGCTGATTGGATCAATCAACAAATCAAGCTGGCCGTGCAGCAAAATATGGAGTTTGCTGGCCTCACCCGAGGTTGGCTGGCTACCAAAGACAGTGACAATCACGGCACGTCTCTTTTTTCTCGGGAGATCAGAGAACACGTCCTCCCCGAAAGGTTTAACGTCCCGAGGTTTAACCTCTATGACGGGACCTCGGACCCCGAAGCACACCTCCGACACTTCACCCAGAAAATGTCGGTGTTTGGCGGCGACGGCAACCTGGACTGCAAGGTCTTCTCCTCCAGTCTAGGTGACCTCCCACTTCGGTGGTTTTGCGCGCTCTCCGAGGGATCAATTTCGAGTTGGCAACAGCTCCGAAACTCATTCGTTAAGAAGTTCCAAGCGCACCGGGTCATCCCGAAGACGGACTCCGACCTGATGACCATCAGAATTAGGCAAGCTGAAAATATCACTCGGTTCGCTAAGAGGTTCTGGACCATTTACAGCCAGGTCGAAGACGCCAATGACGAGGTCGCCATCAAGTCCTTCCAACAAGCTCTGTTGCCAGGCAACGAGCTCCGGGGGGACCTGGTGCGGTTTCTCATGGTTTCGGTGAAAGCACTGATGGCCCGGTGAATCAGTTCGTTGAGCAAGAAGAAGACAAAGTCTGACCTTGGGAGAGCCATAACTTTTGGCAGGAGGGCCGACCCTCCAAGAAGGACAAAAAGCTAGCCAAGAGGGAGGCGAACCGAAACAGAGAACCATCTAGCTCGACGGCACATCCTATTCCCACTTCGGGAGGCAGCGCGAAGCCGAAGTCAAGTGATGCCTCTTATAACGCCGTCAATACCATCTTCAAGGAGCTTATTTATAAGCTCCTCGGCAAGATCCAAACGCAACCCTTCTTAAAATGGTCCCAGCCTATGAATGGTGAACCCTCCTCCCGAGACCAGAACAAGTTCTGCGGCTACCATAAACAGAATGGGCACAGAACCAAGGACTGCCATGCCTTCAAGGCACACCTCGAGAGGCTCGTAAAGGACGGGCATCTGAAGGACCTCGTCAAAAAGGAGGGCAGAGTAAACCGTGCTCAACAACACCAGCCCGATGAACAGGACAGCAATGAGCCGGTGGGGACCATCAACGTCATCCATTTAGCCCCCGCTCCTAAGGGAAGCGACCGAGCTCGTACTGAGGCCAGGAGGGCCTAGCACGGCAAACAAGTGATGACGGCTGAGCTCGGTTCGTCAACGAAGAAGGCACGCAAAGAGAGACCAAAGATTTGGTTCTCTGATGAAGACTTGGACAGGGTCCAGCTACCCCACAATGATCCCCTTCTCCTGACTCTGAGGTTGCGAAACTTCAATGTCAAAAGGATCTTAGTAGACCCCGGGAGCTCCTCGGAAATCCTCTATTTTGACTGCTTCAAGAAAATGGGTCTGAAAGAGGAGGACCTGCAGGAAGCCCGCACCCCATTGGTGGGTTTCAGCTCCAAGTCTGTATACCCCAAAGGGAAGATCTCCCTTAAAGTCGAAGTGGCGGGAGCCTCCATGACGGCAGACTTCCTGGTGGTAGATGCACCGTTCCCATACAATGCCATCATGGGAAGGACCTGGCTGCATAACATGGAAGCTGTTCCCTCCACCCATCACCAGAGGCTCAAATTCCCGTTGCAGAACGGAGATGGTAGCTTCGAGGTGATAGTAGTCCACGACGACCAGCAGATGGCCAAAGAATGCCTCATGACCGTGGTTCCCGGCGAAGCGGAGCCGCAGCGAGTCCACATGGCCGAGCTCGAAGCTGTTGGCCGAGCTCCCGAGCAGAAGAGCGTAAAGGACCTCACCGAGATCAGGATCGACTCTAACGATCCAGAGAGGTACTTCCTGCTCGGGAGTTAGCTTCCAGACGAAGAGAGGACCGAGCTGCTTGCCTTCCTGTTACAGAACAGGGAGGTCTTCGCTTGGACACCATATGAAATGCCTGGCATCAACCTCGAGGTCCTGAGCCACAGGCTGAATGTGGATCCCGGGCACAAACCTGTAGTCCAAAAGACTCGCAGGACCGGGATCCAGCAAGTAGAGGCAGTGACCGAAGAGTTAAAAAAACTGTTGGAAGCTGAAGCTATCAGGGAAGTCCATTACCCTGTGTGGTTAGCTAACACAGTAGTTGTCAAGAAGAAGAATGGAAGCTGGAGGGTCTGCGTGGATTTCACCGACCTCAACAAAGCCTGTCCCAAAGACAGTTTCCCCCTTCCAAAGATAGATCAGCTGATCGATGCCACCGCCGGGCACTATAGGATGAGTTTCCTCGATGCTTACCAAGGTTACCATCATATTCCAATGCATGGGCCTGACGAAGAAAAGACTGCGTTCATAACACTCAAAGGCATCTACTGTTACAAAGTGATGCCCTTTGGGTTAAAAAACGCCGGTGCCACTTACCAGAGGCTGGTAACAAAAATGTTTCAGACTCAGCTCAGCAAGACGGTCGAGGTGTACATTGACGACATGGTCGTCAAGTCTAAAAGGTCGCTAGACCACTTGACTGACCTGCATCAAACCTTCGCCGTCCTCAAACAATACAAGCTCAAGCTGAACGCCTCCAAATGCGCATTTGGCGTCGGCTCGGGCAAGTTCCTGGGCAGCCTGGTCACCAGACGCGGAATAGAGGCCAATCCAGAGCAGATCTCGGCGATCCAGGCCATCCAAAGTCCGACCACGGCAATGCAAGTCCAAAGGCTTACAGGGATGGCAGCAGCACTGAACCACTTTATTAGCAGAGCTTCAGATAAATGTCGTCCGTTCTTCCAACTCTTGAGAAGAGCTCGAGGTTCCAGTGGACTCCGGAGTGCGAAAGTACCCTTCAGGAGCTCAAAGGATACCTCTCTTCACCTCCCCTGCTGTCCACCTCGACGCAGAGCGAGGTCTTATACTTGTATCTGGCAGTTTCGGACCATGCAATGAGCTCGGTACTCGTAAGAGAAGAAGACAGGCAGCAAAAGCCTATCTACTACGCGAGCAAAATCCTACTGGATGCCGAGACAAGATACCTGTCATTGGAGAAGCTCGCACTTGCGCTCATCAGTGCCTCCCGCAAGCTCTCCCACTACTTCCAGACATACTCCATAGTGTTTGTGACGGAACATCCACTCAAGTCTCTCTTTAGAAAAGCAGACTTCTCTGGAAGGGTATCTAAATGGACTGTTGAGCTGGGATAATATGATATCCAATATCAACCTAGAACGGCAATCAAAGCCCAGGTGCTGGCAGACTTTATTGTGGAGTTCACCTCTTCTAGTTCGGCACCGAGCCAACTCGACACCGAACTAGGGGGCAAGGAGGTGGCGGCAACCACCGAGACCGAGACAGAACATGAGAGGTCCTGGAAACAATTCCTCGACTCATCCTGGAAGGTCTTCGTCGATGGATCCTCGACCTCCAAGAGGGCAGGCGCAGGCATCGTTCTCCAATCTCCGAAGGGCCTTGTCATTGAGCAAGCCCTGACTCTCGACTTCAGAGCATCTAACAACAAGGCTGAGTACGAAGCACTGATCGCAGGACTGGGCAGCGCAAAAATTCTATGGACACGACAACTGGTGGTCTTCAGTGATTCACAGCTGATGACGAGCCAATTGAATGGAGACTACCAGGCCCGTGACGATAGGATGGCAGCCTACCTAGCCCATGCCAAGCAACTTCTCTCTCAGTTCCAAAAAGCTGAAGTCAGGCAGATTGGCAGAGATTCCAACTCCCACGCCGACGCGCTCGCCAACCTGGCCTCTGCTATCGAGGCAGGAAGAAAACGGACTGTCGAAGTAGAAGCACTAGATAGACCTAGCATAGAGCTCTGCCCACCTCGGCAGATCTTGTGTGCCGACCTCCGTCCGAGTTGGATGGACGAATTCATTTCCTACCTCAAGGACGACCAGCTCCCTAAAGACAAAAATCAGGCCCATAAAATCAGGATGAAAGCAGCTCGGTTTTGGCTTTCTCCAGATGACAAGCTCTATAAAAAGTCCTACAATGGCCCCTACCTCCAGTGCGTTCATCCGAGCAAAGTAGAAGACTTCCTTTATAAAACCCATGAAGGGATCTGCGGCAGTCACATTGGAGGTCGGTCACTGGCTTACCGAGTTATCAGCCAAGGCTACTGGTGGCCCTACATGCAGAAGGACGCCTAGGTCTATGCTAGGAAATGTGAGAAGTGCCAGAAGTTCTCTCACTCTCTCCATCAACCAGTACACGACCTAAGTCCTCTCTCCAGTCCATGGCCTTTCGCCCAATGGGGACTTGACCTCGTGGGACCTCTCCACCAAGCTCCAGGGAATAAGAAGTGGTTAATAGTAGCTACTGACTATTTCACCAAGTGGATAGAAGCTGAAGCATTGTCCTCCATCACCGAGAAGGATACTAAAAACTTCGTATGGAGGAACATCGTGACAAGATTTGGAGTGGTTCGAGCTTTGATCTCGGACAACGGGACTCAATTTGACTCCAACTTTTTCAAGAACTTCTGTCAAGAGCTTGGCATCAGAAACTACTACTCTACTCCAGCATACCCTTAGAGCAATGGACAGGCTGAAATCTCTAACAAGGTAGTGCTCGACAGATTCAAGAAGAGACTGGACCGAGCCAAAGGGAGATGGGTAGAGGAACTTCCGAGTGTCCTTTGGGCGTACAGAACTACCTCAAGGCCCTGGACCTCGGCCACGCCTTTCTCCCTGGCCTACGGGATGGAAGCTGTGATTCCGCTAGAGGTCGGCCTCCCGACCCTTAGATCGGAGCTATTCGACCGAGGTCAAAAGGATGTAAACCTCGCCACAGAGCTCGACCCGGCTGGGGAACGAAGGGATGTAGCAGCCATCCGCCTCACTTCCTACCAGCAGTAGCTGGCCAAAGGATACAACCAAAGGGTCAAGGAGAGAAAGTTCTCACCTGGAGAACTGGTCTTGAAGAAAACGCTTCCAGCAGATTAAAACCCCACGAAGGAAAACTAGCACCGAACTGGCATGGGCCATTCAAGGTGACCTCGGTAGCTAGGCAGTCTGCATACAAACTTGAGGACATGGAGGGTAGAGAGCTACCACGCCCATGAAATGCCACACACCTCAAGAAGTACTACTTTTAGGTTGTACTTAATTCTGAAAGTCAATAAAATCAGTTCTTGTCAAAGAATGAGTTTTGTTACTTTTGAAAATTTTCGCCAAGTTATGAAACTCGGCATATACACACAGCTCGGTTACGAAACCGGCTTGCATCAGGCTTGGTCATAGGACTAGCCACTCTCAGCTCGGTTACATAACCAGCTTCTTTGGCTCGGTCGCAAGACCAGCCCCCCCGCCCCCCCCCCCCCCCCCCCCCCCAGTTCTGGTTATTAAACCGAACTCAATGACTTCAGCTCTGGTTTTGGAGCCTAGCTCAGTCACCTAGCTACAATTATGAAACTTGGCTCTTTAGCTCCAGTTGCGAAACCGAGCTCAGTTATTTGTCCTTTTCCCTTTTACTTGTCTTATCTTGATTGCAAGACCAAATACAAAACAGGAAAAGAGATAGAAGGAACAAAAATTCAAACACAGAGATTGGTGCGGAAAAAGGTTTCATTCATCAAAATAGTGTGTTTACATGTACAACTGAAAAAGAAAAAAATACAATCTCCCCCTAAGTACAGGAAAACAAAAGAAGACAATATCAAGGCAACTGATCAATATCAATAATGGAGACTTCGCTAGTCTCTCCACCACCATCAGCAGGAGCATAAGGAGGAACCTCTACATTGTCGGCCCCGAGATCGGCAGTTGGGGTCTCGGCAGCTGGAGCTTGAAAAGTCTCTTGAGGGATCTCGGAGGAAACTAGGGGCTCGGCATCTGGGGGATCAAGAGAGTCCTCGGTGAATGAGGGGGCAGGCGACTCGGGCTCGGGGTGTGGGAGCTTGGGCAAACTCTGGTATATGGGGTGATCCTCGGGGATCCCCATCTCTCTGAGCACGGCCAGACAGCCCATTTCAAATAGTTCCTCTCCCAGCCCTACGAGTTGATCTTCATATTGTTTGGTCGCTTGGGCCACCCCATTCTCGAAAGAGGCATCGACTCTGCTTGCCGCGAGACCTCGGAGTCGGCTCTCAGTTTAGCCGAGGCTTCCTTTTCGGCCTACAACAGGGCGTCGACCTCGGCCTTTTCTTTCTTCAAGGCCTCCATCTCGGTCTCCAGCTAGCCTGCCCTCTTTTCTTTCTCATATGCCACGGCTCGGAGCTCATGATTTTCAGCAATTATCCTCGTGATCTCCTCTATGGCTCCCTCATTTTCTTCGTGCTCCTCACGTGACCTCCTCAGCGCCTCCGAACTTCCCTCCAGAGCTGCTGCGAGCTTTTGCCTATCGGATTGCAGTGATTGGATCATAGAACAGCTCTGGCGAGACTTCTCCAACGCCACATGAGACCTCTGCACAACCTGAAAAAAGGAAAGAGATAAGAGTTAGCAGAGCTCAAAGCACGTCCACAGAATTAGACAACTCGGGATACTTTTTACCAGCAGGGCCGACGTGAGGTTTGACATATGCAACGCGCCCTCATCCATCTTCCTCAGCTGGTCTATATCTGTCAGGAGCGCACACGCACCCGCCAGTGCCGCTGCGACTGCCGAACTACCGGATAGCCTATGCCCGGTGGTCAGCGGCACCCCTGGCCCGAGGAAGAGGGATGGCCTCCATGGCTCGAACTCTAGAGCATGGGGCACGAAGGGCCGAGCAGGGCTCTGCCGAGACGAACCCTCGCCCATGGGCGTCGCCGGTATCCTCTCTTCCTACCCCTGCTCCACCTCCGTTCTCTGTTTCTCCCTTCTCTCCTCCTCCTCCTCGTCCTCCTCGGGCCCCCGCCTCGGCTCCCTCCTCTCCTCCATCAGGGTCGACCGAGACGCCTTCTCCTTCCAAGGTCTGGATTGGCGCAGGTCTTCACCCCTTGCCTTTTTCGTTTCTCTCTCCTCCTCCCTCACTTCGGCAGACTAATGACGGGAGGAGCTCGAAGGTGGAGCCCTAGGGGCATCCCTCGAGGAGTCGACGGGTCTCGAAGAAGAGGAGGCCCGTTTGCCGAAAAGTTTCTCCCTGAGGTTGGTGGTGGCAAATCCCTGACGGCCACTCTCCATCTTTGAGCCGGAGGGATGTCCTTCATGGATTTGGTCCCGGTCGGTGGCGGAGGAGCTCAGCTGTCGTTCGACCGACTCTGGCGCGTAGCTGGCCCCGATCACCAGAAACTCGAGCACCCTCTTTGAGTAAGATTTATATCTTGGCTCGTACCCCAAGAGGCGGTATGTAGTTCTCCTTTGGTGATCGTGGTAGCGCTGGATGACGTCTAACCAATCGCTGTTCCTCCTCCAGCCAGCACGCTTAGCTACCTGCTTCCTCTCACCGGCCTCTGCGTGACAGATAAAGAAGGTGTCAGTTCAGCAGAAAAAGAAAATAGATGAAAGACTCAAGCTATCGAACTCGGTAATTACTTTGGAGAACCCCGAAGTGGCGAGGTACCCTGTATCTCCTCTTCGCCTCGGTGTCTTCCGTGCCGAACTCCCAGTTACCGGCAACAA
Organism: Umbellularia californica; assembly: GCA_028538565.1. Taxonomy (NCBI): domain Eukaryota; kingdom Viridiplantae; phylum Streptophyta; class Magnoliopsida; order Laurales; family Lauraceae; genus Umbellularia; species Umbellularia californica. The sequence continues at coordinate 12,962,543 of JAPQWN010000005.1, forward strand.
ACAATCTATTGCTCCCGGCGTGGCACATGGAATCCTCGAGGGAAGTGACAAAGGGGACCATCTTTGATTTTCCCTGGAGGTAATAGCAATGGACAGGCTCCCCTATCGATTTACAGACATCGTAGGCGTCTTTGATATCGTACACGCCGAGGTGGATGCCTAAGATCTTATTCAGTGCTGCCGACCCCATTATAATCTTATAGTTATTCGGCATTAATTGGCATGGGGCGAGGTGCCATGTGGCCAGACACTCCCTAAAAAGAGGGTGGACAGGGAATCTAACTCCTCCCTCTACCACCGAGACCAGAGGAAAGGGCATCCACCCGTCTCAGTAGGAGTAGCCATCCCAGGGGTCTTTCGGGTCATCTAACTTAGCCCGGACGTCGTCCGGGATTTTGTACTTCTCCCTAAAGTTGTTCATGGCTCCATTGGTGTCAGCCAGACAACGATACACCCCTATACCCATACCTAATAAATCCTAGAAAGCTAAAAAGGTGCAGAAGGCAGAACCCTAACGAGATAAGTAATAGAAGAAAAGATACTGGAAGGGAAGACAAAGAGAAGAGGACTTACAGAAAAAGAGAACAAGAAGCAGGGAGGCAGAAAGAAGGACAGAAGGTTGGTCTGAGTTCGAGCAGAGTCTCCCCAAGGATCAAACGCCAAAGTAGAGGAAGGGAGAAGGAGAGTGTTGCTTTTATAGGGTAGCAGAACGCCTTTTCGAATTTCGAGGGCACGCATTCAACACGCCATCTCAAAAAGAAGTGCGTCGCTTCGAAGCAGCCGTACTACGAACTAGGCAATGCCACATGGCGAGAGCAGTACGATTTCCGCAGTAAACGCTGTCAGAATGATTGATTGCCTCGGGCAGGCGCAGCGGTTTCGGCGCCTTCTGGCAGAGTATAAATGCTGTGTACTCGGCATTTATAAAACTCCGATGTGTTTAGTTCCCAACCTCAATCAAGTTCCAGAGCTCTAATGAGGTCAGCAGCTAGGGGGCAATTGTGTGGAGGTGTTTTCTCTAATGTCGAGGTTATTCCTAACCTGGGTAATAATATCAAGTAGGAGCTACGCCGACCTCATTCACCCAGCTCGGCAGCGCGTTAGCTGACACCAGTTTGGAGTTGGTCCCGGTAAATATACCAGCCACGCTCCTTCTGGGCTTTGCCTCGAGCATCTCGGTAACAGTACCTGACCTCGAGCAAGCCTGACCTCGGTGACGCCCACTTCGGTCCACTTGACTGAGGTGGGCATTGGGCGTCTAATCTCCATTATGAGATGGGACTGCCACATTACAAAGAGCCCTGACAAATAGGGTAGCCGCCGGCCATCGATAAGGGCTCTTTGCTATCAGCTGATCACATCCACATTTATGTGAGGGATTTGAGGAGAGATCCGATAGGACAGTACCCTCACCTACACCCACTAAGGGTCCTAGGTATGGGCTGATGGGACATGTATCCTCACCTACCTCCATTATGGAACCTTCCACTTCCTTCTATATATACCTGCATGGTAAGCCATGAACAGTATACACTGTGCTATCTTGCTTAAACCTTCTTCCCCACTTCACCCTAGTTCAGTGACTGCACTAACTCAGGCGTCGGAGTGCCTTCGGCTGACAGCAGCCCAGGGCCCTGACTGTTGTTTCTTCTCCCTTTCAGGTTTCAGACCATCGGCGACGTTCCTGACCAGTCAAACAACATCTTCATAAGCTCCATTACCATATAAACCAAGTCCGTAATTTTTAGGCACGCACAACCACCATCTTTAATTAATCTGAGACTATCAATGGCCTCTCAAGGCGCATGCAAGAAAAAGATGTTGAGATATTAACCTTGTTAACAACCACATGCTTATTTGCTACCTTTAGCTACAGTTATCCAAATCATTAAGAATTTAGAATGGTATAATTCACTAAGTACATTTCTTATGTCCTGTAAATAAACATACATTTTAACATTTCTTATGCCACATGACACATTGAATGTGGAAACATACTTGATAAGAACGGTCATCAGGATACAGGACACTACTTATAGTCTCAGCTCTCTGCCTTTTTTTTTTTGGGTAATCAGAATTTCATTCATAAAGACAAAACAAAACAACAACTAAGCTTGGGGAAGACAAAGCTTCACCCAATCAGGAACAATAACATCCCAACAAAAGCTTTTATCAAGATGATAATAGTGCTTGGCTAATACATGGGCAGCCACATTAGAAGTCCTAGGAATAAAAAAGGAACTCAACCACCGAAAAACAACTACAATGATGTTTAACAACTACACTGTTAGAGGAATATCTAAGTTGGGAAGAGGAATTATGGAGACAAAAATTTAGGGAACCATGGTTAAAGGAGGGGGATAAAAACACCAAGTTGTTTGATGCTAATACAATTAATAGAAGAAGGAACAACAAATTAGAATTGTCAAAGAACTCAAAAGGCAATTGGTTGAAGAAAATGGAAGATATAGGAGAGGAATTTTCTAATCATTTGTCTAAGATAATGTCTACATGTGGAAATAGGGATTTATCTTCTATAAAGGAAGTCATCAACCCAGTTTTAAATGAAGAGGAAAATGATAAATTAATTTCTATTCCATCCTTTGAGGAAGTCAAGATGGCTATGTTTCAAATAGGTGCTCTTCAAGCCCCAGGGCCGAATGGTTACCCTGCTATTTTCTATCATGAAATGTGGGAGACCATTGGTCATGACATTATTTCACTTGTCCAAGACTTTTTTAGAAATGATTTTTCTCTTCATAGAATAAATAGAACCTTTATTGTCCTTATTCCTAAGAAAAACAACCCACAACATGCTAATGACTTTAGACCAATTAGTTTATGTAATGTGAGCTATAAGATTATTTCTAAAGTAATTGCGAATAGGCTTAGAGAAACTTTGGATAAAATTATTGGTCCTTTCCAAAGTGCTTTTGTTAAAGGAAGGATGATTTTGGATAATTATATAATGGCTCATGAGGTTTTACATTCCTTTAAGAGGAAATTGAAACATAAAAGTTTAGCTCTTAAGCTAGATATGGGAAAAGCCTATGATAGGATGGAATGGGATTTCTTGGAAGAAGTGTTGATTTCGTTAGGATTTTGTGATAACTTTGTATATTTAATCAAAGAATGTGTTTCTTCAGTTTCATATTCTATTCTTTAAATGGGCCTCCTTTTGGAAATTTCATACCTTCACAAGGTCTAAGACAAGGAGACCCATTATCCACTTACCTATTCATTATGGGTGTGGAGGTTCTTTCTAGAATGTCGCTTGTAGCGGAAGGTGAAAGCAAAATACATGGGGTGAAAGTTTCCAAGAGCACACCTAGCATATCACATTTAGGGCCCGTTTGGGGAGGGGGGAAAATGGGGGGGAAAGTGGAGGGAAAATAAAAAATGAGGGTGTTTGGGATGGGGGGGGGTGGGGAAGGGGAAAATGGAGGGAAAAAGCAAGTGGGGCCCACCTTAAAACTTTCGCCTCAAAAATGGGGGGAAAATGGAGGGAAAGAGGGGAAATGTGTCATTTTACTAAAATGCCCGTTTCACTTTTTCACTTTTTCACAAAATAAGGATAAATTGGTAATTTTCTCTTGACCTCACAAACAAACAAAACCTTATTTTTTCACTTTTCTTCCCCCTACCTTTTGACTTCCCAAACAAGAGAAGGTAAAATTAATTTTCCCTCCCCTCCCCTCCCCTTCATTTTCCTTCCCCCTCAAATTTTCCCTCCCCTCCCCTCCCCTCCCCTCCCCTCCCCCCTTCCCAAACATAGCATTATTCTTTGCTAACGACAGTTTTATATTTTGTAATGCTTTTGTGATGGAAGTTAAAGAGATTAAGGATATTCTTGATGGCTATTGTTTAGTTTTTGGTCGGTTGGTGAACTTTAATAAATTAGCTGCTTATTTTAGTAATGGAGCATGTCAACCTGGATGTAAGAAGCTTACTTCCATTCTAGTAGTTATAATTATGAATGAGAGTGAAAAATATCTTGGGAATCCTATTTTATTCAAAATAAATAAGAATCTTTGTTTTGATTCCCTTATATAAAAAATAAAGTGAAGAATTCAACCTTGGTAAGCCATTATTTTATCTTAAGGTGGAAGGAATACTTTGGTTAAGTCTATTCTGTCATCTTTACCGGTGTATTATATGTCTTCTCTCCAATTACCTAATAAAATAATAGTCTCCATCAATAAATGATGAGAAAGTTTTGGTGGGGAGATGGAGTTGATAAAAAAGAAGCTCCACACTATTAAATTGAATGAATTATGCAAGCCTACTGAGGAAGGAGGGCTAGGCATAAGAAAAACCAAAGAAAACAACATGGCTTTACTTGAAAACTGCTTGGAGATGTTTATAACTAATGAAAATTTATTATGTAATAATATTATCAAGGCCAAATATTGTCCCAATAAATCTCTTTGGGAAGCCAAATTCAAGCTGGAAAATTCTTGGTTTTGGAGAGGATTTGTCAATGCGATTAATTTTATTAATGATCATAATGGATGGGCCATCGGGGAAAGCACAGAGATATCTCTTTAGGAATCTAGATGTATTCCTTGTAAGCATGGTAAGCATGGGCTTCGAAAGCCTCTCTTGCCTCTTTCTAGCACAGACCATAAAATTAAAGACCTTTGGAATGATAATAAAGCTTGGAATATTCCTGTAATCTCAAATGTACTTAGTAATTGTAACGATGTGGAGGACATTACTAAAATATATCTTTCATACTTTGAATTAAATGACAAAAGAATTTGACCCTTTACTAAAGATGGTAATATCTCCACCAAATCCAATAATAAGACCCTTACTATTTCTAATACAAATAGTAACAATGATTTGATTAAGTAGAAGAGCTTCTGAAAAATCAGTGCCCCTCAAAGGGTCCTTCCCTTTGGTTGGAAATGTCTTCGTAAAATTATTCTTGTTAGGAAATGGATAGGACCTAAAACAAGCTTAGGAAAGCACTTTTTGTCCTATACGCGAAGGAGGAAGCTGCGGAACATGCTCTCTTCCTATTTCATCATGTTATAGCAGTATAATTTGACTCTGATTTTGGTTTCTTTGCTCACTCTCTTGAGAATATGGACATAGTGGATTGGTGGAAAAATCTCATGAAATTAAATGATACGATTTGACTGTAGAAAAATCCAAATATGTCTTCAATGGCTCTTATTATTTGGCGGGCTTTATGGGAAGCCGGAAACAACTTTATTTTTAAAGGAGTGTCCATTGAACCTCAAAAAATTATTTGCATGTGCAAAATATGTGTAATTTGAAAAGTAAAGGGATATCCAATAAGGAAGTCGGCCTAACACTAAAATTGTTAGTTATCCTGCTGACGCTTTTAATGATGTTTTAGTGATTTTCACGGATGCGTCTTATCATTTTAAAGATGGTGAATCTTCGTTTGGTTGTATATTTATGTTGAATAATGTTCCCATTTATGCAAGAGGCCATTATGGGTCAAAACTCATTTCCTTTAAAGAAGCAGAGGCAATGGCCATTCTTTTTGCACTAAAGGAAGCTTCGAGTAGGGGTTTTCTCAAAGTGGTGCTTTTTTCAAATGTAAAGGAAGTGGAGCTTCTGCCTGTTGATAACACCATTAATATAATCCTCGGTATTAAAGGATTCCTGCCAAAAGAAACCAATCTTTTTTTATACATGATTAAAAAAAAAAACTTGAATCTTATTGTACATTTTGAATTAATGCTGTTAAAAAATGATCCCGGGGGTGGGGGGGGGAGGGGGTGTTATGACATTCTTGATCATATGCTCAATCTTCTAGTGAGAACAACTCCTATTGGAGTAAACTTAGGAGAAAGCCAACTAAAAGGAAGGGTGTTTATTTTGAACACTTTGAATATTCAATAGGTGGGCCCTACTGTGGAGTTTCTCACCCCAATAGGAAGCATGAGTGAGACACTTAAGGTATCCAGAGTCCAGACTCATTCATGAATGGTTTTCAATATTGGCATCTTACCTATCCATGCCTGTCGCAACACCATGGCCCACCCAACGATCACATCTAATTAGCAATTAATACATTTTCATTAATTAATTGCAGGTGGATTGGTTTACATGTGATCAATCCAGTAGAAGTCCTACTTTGATTGGAGAGTGGGAACCAATTATTAGTCCCAAAGCAAGGAGAAAAAAGATTATTTTTAGTGGTTTTGATTCATCATGGTGAGCCCCTATATTTTTCACATGTCATCTGCACTCGTAAAGTTCTAAAAAATTATATCTTGGAAATGTTGGAGTATTTTCAAATTAGGATTTTTCTTTGGATATTATTGGAAAAATTGAAAGGAAATTATTTTCTTAAATGATTAGTAACGAGAGGACCTTTTCTGTTTGCGTGATTTTAGTAGGTCATTTTCTGTTTAGCGCACATCAATGAAGTTTTTTCCCGCAAATTCATCTAAATTTTATTATCTTTAAATTAAAATATGAAAGTAAAATAAGATTCAAACCATCAATCTCAAACATTAAGATATCTCAAAGTTAAAAGAGTGTTCAAAAATTAAAAAAACTAAAAAATTTCAAGAAGATATAGACAAGCATTATACGTACAGCTGAATGCTTATTTTAAATACATGTTCATTGTTCATTTTTAAAACCTTATTAAAGCCATAAAAAATTCTTAGAAATTTTTATTAAAGATTAAATAACTGTTTAAAAACAAAAGCACTAAAAAATTGAAAAATATAAAGAGGAAAAAAACAAAAAGAAATTATTAATATTAATTTATTTGTCGGAGCTATTATCCCTAGTCGGTGTCCAAATCCAATTGCAGTTTGGGTGCACTACTTTATTCAAAACACTCTACAAAAAGGAGATAAAGAAAGAAGAACGTTCTGGTGTCTGTTTCGCTGCACAAGTTCTCCATCTCTGCCGTCCTTTTCTGTTTCGTCTGGCACAGAAGAAGAAAGAAGTAGAAGATCGCAGACAACTACTTACTTTCTTCAAAATCGAATGAAGTGAGATAGAGAAGAAATACAAAGTCACGAAGAAGAAGAAGAAGCAGAAGAAGATGAAAGAGGTGATCCTCAATGTATACGACGTGACGAACAGCGGCTCCGCGAAAACGAACAATACCATTCTTCAGATCAACAGGGTATTCAAAGACGCCATCGGTTTGGGAGGGATCTTCCACAGCGCTATCCAGGTCTCTATCTCTCTCTCTCTCTCTCAATTTAATTTCAGATTCTAGGGTTTGATGGATGTTGGTTTATGATTGTGTTCTTGTTTTCCTTTCCATTAATCTCGAATACGATTTCTAGGGTTTTTGAATCTCTCTCTGTGTCGATCGGTTATGTAATGTTGATTAGCAATTGACTATTGGGGGATGTGGGTTTTGCTTTTACTGTGATGTGAATTCAGGAATTTTCAGGAAAATGTTGTTTGGAAGTAGGATTGTGATGCAGCAGGAATACCCCGCCGTTGCAACAAGACTTGTGGGCCACATGTGGGACCCATGAAATTCTAATTTTAATTGTTATTAGTTTTATTTTTAGCAAAGAATATAATTAGGATTAGTTTCTAATTTATTGTGTTTCATGTTTCTTAGTTTGATTAGGATTGTTTCTTGCGGTTTAAGTTTCTTTTACTATTTATATGGCTTTTGTAGAGAATTATTTCTCAGATAAGAATTGAGTTAATAAAATTTCCTGTGTGGATTTATTTTTCATTGGATACTGTTTCTTCTTCGAGTGATTGTTCTTCGGAACCCTAATTGTGCTCTGGCACTTGCATCCTAACCCTAGGATTGCATCAATTGGTATCAGAGCCGCACGATCCGATTGCTGCCGGCGTGATTACCTCCATCCGCCCAATCATCCCTTCCAATATCCCGTCTCCATCCACTTGTCAAACCATTGTCCCAGACCCAGCCCCATCCCTCGCCGACATCCAGAAAATTAGGAACATCCCCAAAATCACCCAACACCTGTCCTTAACATGTTCCCATCCATCTGCCAGAAACCCAAAATCCTTGGACCCCACAACCAAAAAAAAAAAAAAAGAAACCCAAAACTCTAATTGTCATACCACCTGCTACCCCAAATCCCCAAAGTCACAAGCCCTTGAAGTCCATCTTCCATCTTCCATCCAACACAATCGCCCCATCACCAGCACTGATCCATCCATCAGCGCCTCACCTCAGCCCCAATCAAACCCTACTCCCACAGAAATCAGTCCTAGAACCCACCACAAAGTTAAAAAAGGGGGCAGAAGGAAGAAGGAGAATCGGAAAGAAAGATCAGAAAGAAGAAAAAAGTAGCAGAAGGAAAGAGGCTAGTGAGAAGAGTGGTACAAGAGTGGTACCTAGCACCTGAGTCTTGGCCACGCTTGTCGCCAGTTCCCCAGTGCGCGAACAAAAAAGGTCTTCCCGTAAATCACAATAGTGTCGCCAGTTCCCCAGTTCGCCAGTTCCCCAGTACCTTTTTTGTTCGCGCAATTCATCATGGTGAGCCTATATTGAGCACAGTTGCGGTAGGGAAATCTCAACAGTGCTGGGGATGACTAACCCCGTAAATCACTCATCAATCTCAAACACTCAACACTCAGCACTCAAGAAATCGGACCCGGTATCACACCGTCCGTCTAAAACACAGATCGTCATGATAACCCACTCAACACTCATAAATAGCTCATACCAGTGATGATCAGTCAGCAGGCTAAGCTTAGAACAACGAAGTGAATGTTCGTGTCGACTCCGAAAACCGAGGTACAAGTCTATGTTTGTCTAGGCTTACCTTGCGCGAGTAAGGTTCTATCAAATCCCTAAGAGGTCCAAGTACCAATTTCAATATCATGGGACACCGTCCAATTCCCAGTTCAAACATTAGATCCATACTAAGGCCCATCAAGCCATAGCCTTAGTCTAAATAGTCTAGGAGAGATCACCTTTCTCAATCCTATATCACTTAGTACATACTCATTCAAAATGAGTTACAAGTTCAATCACCACCACCTCTCCATCCTAGGGTTCCACACATCCAAACTTAGGCCATAGAAGGGTCCGCCTAGACATAGACACGAGTCAAAGTGCACTCAACTACATCACCAGGTCACCTCTAAGTAATCCTAGGTTCAGGTCCTTCATTTCCCATTAATTAACAGGTATAAAGCAAAGACAAGGATATAAGAGTGACAGTAATGTACTAAATTTCCAAATCAGGGAATCAACGGAAGAAATGGCAAAGTCCAATCCTAAGTAATAGTCCACATTCAGGTCCAGGTCCATTTCAACTAATTGGATCCCTAAATGAAGTTTCAGATGCCAATGATACTGTATTTGGTGCTCCAGAAGTTACGGGCATCTTCAACGATGTTTAAGGATCGAATCGACGTCAAATTCAAACCTTAGACCTTACTTAGTGGTCTCCACGAGTTAAGGTTGAGCCACACCATTGACTCGTGCTTGGCACATCGATGTAAGTCTATTTGGATGGTCAATGGGCCCCCACAATAGATTACAATATAGAACAGGGTCTGGAGCTTGATCGTGGTATCTGTAGTGTGGCAGGTTGAGGCTGAAATCTGGCTTGGACTCTGGAATTTCCAGTGTATCCGGGCAATCAGGTGGTCAGCCGATCAACCTGGTACACAAATTTCCTATGTCAGATAGAATGCAGGCCAGTTCTCAGGCCTTGAACTCCTCGGCGTATCCGATCGATTGGACTGCAGGTCCGATCGATCGGACCTGAACACCATCCAGTTAATGACACTGTTCGATCGATCTGACTGAGTACTCGATCGATCAGACTGCGTCCGACTGCAGTTAACTGAGACATGTTTGTAGTCCGATCAATCGGACTTGAGTTCCCGATCGATCGGACAGCGAACTGTCACTCCGAAATTGGGTTTTTCTGCAACTTCTCCTAAAGCCACTCCATGGCTAAACTTGCAAAAATGAGCCTCCATACTCCCCATTCATCACATAAACATCCCCAAACAATAGAAACACTTCTATCACCATCCATTCATCATTAATCCGGGCCATTGATCTTCCAAATGGGCAAAAACCCATCCATCAATGGCCAAAATCCTAATAAAATAAGCCTAAAGGTAAATCTAAGCATTTATAGCATAATATGATTAGAATTTCAGAATAAAAAACAGTAAATATGCATTCTATGCTAAGTGAGTCTATTGCACTTGCCTCAAATCCAAATTTGCAAAGGAAAATAGACAAGAAGAAGCAATCCAAGCTATCCAAACCTCTGATGGCCTTCTCACACCCCACCAAATCCAACTACAGCTCCTAATACCCGATCCACAAGAGAACCAAGACTTAGAAAGGAAATTTAAGGAGGAAGGAAATCCTAGAGAGAAAGAAGGGATTGAACTAAGGAAATAGGTTTACCTTGGTTTGTAGAAGAAGTAGAGATTGACAAGGGAGAGTCCTTTGGAGATTGTAGTTGTTGAAATTGGGGAAATCTTCTTCTCCTTCTAGTTTAGAGTTTGAGCTAGGTTTTTGGAAGTAGGGTTTTAGCTAGGGTTTCTAGAGTTAGGGTTCTGTAAAATGAGAGTTAAATGAGAGATAAATGAGAGTGAACTTAGGGTTTCATTTCCCAATGCAATAGTTTAGTTTTTATATAGGCTAGGGTTTGGACAATTACAAAATTGGCCTTTTAGTTTGTATAGGGATATGGATAAGGACATGGGCATTTAGGTCTTTTGGTAGAGGTTCTAAAATGTTCTGAAGTGTGGAAAACCCTTCTATAAAAACCTATTTAATAGTAAGGGCCTCAACACCTAAAACCCTATAAAAATTATAAAAGACACCCTATTGATTCTATAAAATACACAATAGGCCTAAATTCTATAAAATAGGCTAAGACTTAGGAAAATATCTATCTACCCTTACTAATCTCTATTAATTAGTACAATTATACTACTATTATCATAATTAAGCATATTCAAATTCAAAATGTGGTGGGGCCTCACATTATGACCTTGTAAGCCTGTTGTGGTTTGAATGAAGATGATGAGGTATTAGTTGACAGATACTTTAATGGGCTTACACTTGACATTCAAGATATCCTCGCATTCAAGCATTTTGATAATGTTGATGAGATTGTTCAGCATGCTATCAAAGCTGAGAGGATTGCAAATCATCAAGCCCAAAAAGTTTAGGTCAAAATAGGAGATTCTTCAATTGTAGGTTCTAAATCGAGTGCTTCATCGGAGAAAGTTTTCACCAAACCCGAAGGTTAAAATAGGATCACCTGCTTTAATTGTAAACAACAAGGGCATCATGCAGCAAAATGTCCAGAAAGTATCTACCTCATTGAGACTGAAAGTGATGTGAAAGATACTCCCGATGATCCTAAAGAGAATGATATAGAGGAGGTGAAGGTATGCCCGAGGAGGGTCTTGAGTCTCTCATGGTCATCTAAGAAACTACATCGACTACTGCGAAGAAATGGCTGTGAGAAAATATTTTCTGCTCAAAAGAAACAGTTAATGATCAAGAATGCATAGTAGTCATTGGTGGAGGCAGTTGTCAGAATATTATATCCCAAGCTTTTGTGGATCGCTTATAGTTGAAAGTTTGGAAGCATCATTGTCCTTATTTTGCTAGATGGTTCATGACGGGTGATGAAGTGCAAGTCCGATATGCATGTCCGGTTACCTTTTCCATGGGTGCAGATTATATCAATACAATTTGGTGTAATGTGGTACCCATGGATAGTTGTGATATCTTGTTGGGTCGTTCGTGGATGTATGACAAGAATGGAACTAATGGCATGCACGACAATACCTACACATTCATGCATGGTAATAAGCAAGTCACACTCCATCCTATGAAGCCGACGCCACCAAAGAAAGGGTGAAGTTCTCGTATCACCAATGAAGTGCTTCAAGTGCATACTATCTACAAAAAGCAACATCAAGAAGAAGAGTCGAGTTCAAGGTCGAACTCTTTTCCAACCTGGGGAGAATGATGCAGCAACAATACCACGTCATTGCAACAAGACTCGTGGGCCACATGTGGGACCCATGAAATTCTAGTTTTAGGATTTGTTTCTAATTTATTGTGTTTCCTGTTTCCTACTTTGATTAGGATTGTTTCTTAGGGTTTATGTTTCTTTTACTATTTATATGGCTTTGTAGAGAATTATTTTTCCAATTAGAATTGAGTTAATAAAATTCCGTGTGTGGATTTTTCGTTGGAGACTGTTTCTTCTTCGAGCGATTGTTCTTTGGAACCCTAATTGTGCTTCGGTACTTGCATCCTAACCCTAGGATTGCGTCATATTGGTACGATTATTTGTGAAAGATGTAAGAAAGATACTGTTTTTCATGCATTCTATGCATGTGGAGAGCATGTAGTATGTACTTTGTAGTAGCATGTTTCTAATATTGGGTGGGAATGTGAATGGTTTGATGTGTTTGTGTCAACCAAGGATGAGAAATACGCAATCAATTTGATGAGGGTTTTGCAAACAAAGGAATTATCGAAAGAAACAAAAAAAGAAAAGTTTCTTTATGAAAATTATGACCTTGACCTGGGGATATGGTATGCTGGATGAGCAATTGTGCGATAGGTGGATCTATCAAGAGTTGCATACTGGTGGTGAAAGTACAAGTTGCATTTCAGATCAATTTTTTTGCCTCACTATCTAGCAATGGCCGGAATCATTGTATCTCAAACTACCCAACTCTCCGGCAACACCTCATGGTGCGGCAGGATGGTCACCACCTTCCAGTGGACTTGGGCTCGGTCCTTCGCCAAGGACACTTGTAAAGACTATGATTCAGGCAGCGGAGCTATCTAATTCTGAAGTTGGTCTGCTCCCAGTTTGCTTGCCGTTATTAGGTGAATCTGTGTCGGTTTCTTTTCCTCCAGTTAATGATATGCTTGAACTCAGATTCTGGTCATGCGTGATGCAAGGTCGTGGTCCTAGCACCCGCAGGAGCGGGCACATTTCAGTAGCGATTTAAGTATTTGCAGTGCTATTGGGATAGCTGAGGGGCTATACCAATATGCATGCACAGAAAGACTGGTATCTCTGTAGTGAGGTTTAATAGATGATAATTCAGTCTCTCGAGATGATCTACGTTGAAGAGCTTGAAGGATAATCCGTCTTACAGCTTCTTGGTGATAGCAGTTGACCATCGGAGATCTGGATAAGCCAATTATAGTTATAGATAGACAGCAGGCACGAGACTTAATGAGGGGACAGCTGGACTAGAAGGCATGGAACCATCTCTTAGACTTAGGTTACTTGAGGGGCAACTCTGTAGCTGGCACCTCAAAAGTCCAGAAGTTGCAAATAAATCTCTGAGTGTCAGCTAAAATAGGTGCGACTTTAAACATGCTTTGGATTTGTTTACATACAATGTCCAACCTTGGAGAAGAATCTTAGGACTATATGGTGGTTGAAGTAACCACACGGAGGCCTTGATTTAAGGCTATTGTCCTGTGATTTTGTATTATGAGGACGATGAATATTACCTTAGTTGCTATCTGGGAAATGGATTCAGATGTTAATGTGAGAGATGAATGCCGATAACTCTTTTTAAGAAGTAAGTTGTTATACTTAGCACGAGTGCATAAAATTGTAAGTCAAAATTGAATGCAAGATACCTATGTATGTGCAAAGGGAAGCAATTTTTGTGACATCTATATGGAAAAGACAATAGGAATAAAGATATTTGGTTCGTAAATGGTTCCATTTATTTGCCTCAATCTTCTTCTTCTTCTTCTTTTTGAATGGTTTGTAAATCCTTTTTTTATTTGCCTCATTTTTCGTAGTTTCAATTTTTATTTTATTATCTGCTGTACATTCTTTATGTTTTTACTTGTTTATTAATTTTCCAATGATTGGTAATATATTTCTTCAGAACTCTTACCTGGTTGGTAATGCCTACATGAAAGATGAGAGGCATATCTTAGAGGGTTTGATTATACTTCTAAACTATGTTCCTCGGAAACAAGCAACTAGTAACTTCTTGACATGTTCTCAAGGTTTTTTTATTTTGGATCCATGACAGCATACCTGTTTTTTATTTCTTAGATATAATTAAAATCTTTATTTAGATTTACGTACAATATTTCCACAAGGGAGTCCTCCTTATTAGAGTTTGCCAAACCTGACACCTTGTTCTAGTGTTACATTCTGACACGCATACATATTGATGTAGCTTATATTTTAGATCAAATGGTTGATTCTATAATTAATTCTGGCAGGTATATGGAGATGAGGAGTGGTCATTTGGATTCTGTGAAACTGGCTCTGGGGTTTTTAGTTGCCCTTCTGGTAAAAATCCCATGTATACGTATCGTGAATCCATTGTCCTTGGAGAGACAAACTTTACAAATTACAAGGTCAATCAGATTCTGCGGGAGCTTGGCAGAGAGTGGCCTGGGAGCTCATATGACTTACTATCAAAAAATTGCAACCATTTTTGTGATGCATTCAGTGAAAGACTTGGTGTGCCAAAACTTCCAGGTAACTAAAAATTTTGTTTCTTTCATCTTAGTGTTTCTGATGCTATATACCTGTGTTCATGTTTAGGGGTGGCAACAGGTTGGGTGAGGTCAATTTTGGGTCTAGTTGAGACCCATGTATTACAGGTTTAAGCCCCACCCAAACCCAACCGTTCATTAAATGGGTAAGATCTCTTAAACTGCAACCCATCTGTTTTTACTCTGGTCAACTCAACCTGACCTGTTTAACCCATTTAATCGCCTCTTGTCTTGTCAGATGCCATTGATTAAGTCAGCCCTTCAATTTGAAACTTTCATCCACCTCTATTTACAACATCAGAGGTCAGGACGACACTGATTAATTTAATGTAGATCAACTCATCAATCCAAAGCCTAATTGAACACTAATCAGAAACCCCCAAAAGAAACATAATCTAAAACCTGATCAATCCATAGACCCAGTCCAAACTACCAATCCAAACCCCCCAATTAGTAGTAACTGAAACCCAAGTCAAAATCCCCAACTCCCTATGCGTGAGGCCCCACCCCTTGTGGACCTCATTTGATTTGAATATTATAAATTATAGCCTATGTTATCTAATTATACTAATTAGTAGGGATTAGTAAGGGTAGATAGGTATTTTCCTAGGTTTTAGTCTAATTTCTAAGAGTTAGTCATTTTGTGTATTTTATAGGTTCTATAGGGTGTTAATTGTAATTGTTAGTTTGCTAGTTAGTTCGAGGCCCTAGCTAGTAAATAGAGTTAATAGGAGGGGTTTCCACATGAGAATCTTCCAAATATTCTAAAAATGACCTAAAAGCCCATGTACTTATCTTCTTTTCCATTAAACTAAGAAGGACCCTTTGGTCTTTAGCCACTCAACATAACCTATATAACTAAACCATTCCCTCCCAAACGTATGGTACTTCTCTCACTCTCATTTCCCTCTCTTTCCCTCTCTAGAAACCCTAGATCAAGAACCCTAGCTACAAGGAGAAGAAGATCTACTACAAGCTACAGCTATCATCTCTTCTAAGGAGCTATCTTATCTTATAGATCTCTCATCTCTCATCTAATCAAGGTATTTATCTCCTTCTAGTTCAATTTCCCTAGAAATCTCTCTTTCTCTCTCTAGATTTCCTTTTTGCAATTCTCTTGTGGTTTTGGGGTTAGGATCTATAGATCTCTTGAGATCTGGTTTTTGGGTTGGTTTGAGTGATTGGAAGACCCTTAAAGCTTGGATATTATTCGGAGCTTGGATCTCTTTATTTTCTCCTATTTTCCTTTGCAATTGGATTGAGGATTGAGGCAAGTGCAATATACCTATTTAGCATAGAATGCATGTTTTCCTTCTCTCGATTTTGCAATTTCAATTCAATTGATGTATGAATGCCTAGATCTATCATTTGAGCTTGTTTTCATGGTTTTTGGCCATTGATGGATGTGTTTATCTCATTTGGAAGATCAATGGCTTAAGGGTGGATGGTTAGATGTATATTGAAGTGCTTTTGATGTTTGATGATGTTTCCATGATGAATGGACGTGATTAGGTGTGATTTGGATGGAAATTGGACTGAAGAGAGGAAATTCCAGAAATTTGGATTTTGTAGCAAGCATGTGTACTCCGTCAACCGACCTGTAGTTCGGTCGACCGGCGACGCTGAAAACTGAGAAAAACCAAGTCTTAGTTATATTTCTGTGAAATTCTCAGTCCTATGTTCTCGGTCGACCGACAACACAGGAAATGCAGGGATTAACTAGGAGTTGGCATTTTCCTTCAGACCTAGAAATTTAGTGTTCTTGGTCGACCGGACCCTGGTCTTGGTCGACCGACGACACAAGAAATTTAGGGAAAAGGTTGAGAGCTGGGGCATCCATTCAAGCCAGAATTTCCAGAGCGTGCGGTCGACCACCTAGGCCAGGAGGTCGACCGAACACAGAGGAGTTATGTGAGATCAAGCCATTGCCTGCCAGGTGTCTGACTGCTATTCCGGTTGACCGCACACTGCGCAGAGGGTAGACCTGGGAGTCAACATCTTGACTTCCCAGTGTACTCGTTCGATCGGACCTTGTGCTCGGTCGACCGAATACACTATGTTCAGTGATTTTCCAGTTTTCAATTTTTGAGGTTGTGATCGATTGTGGGGCCCATTGACCATCAAAATGGACTTCCATTGATGTGCCAAGCATGGGTCAATGGTGTGGCTCAATCTTGACTCATGGGACCACCAAGTAGGGTCTCGGGTGTGGATTTGATGATGATTCAATCCTTAAACGTTGTCGAAGATGCCCGTAACTTCTGGAGCACCAAACACTGTATCCCTCCATTGGCATTTGAGACTTCATTTAGAGATCTAATTAACTGGTATGGACCTAGACCCAAAAGTGGACCATTACTTAGGAAGGACTTTCGATATTTCCCGTTGATTCTCTTACTTTGGAGGTTTATTATACTTAATGCATCTCTGTCACTCTTTTATCCTTATTATTGTTTATACCTGTTAATTAAATGAAAATTGGATGACCTGAACCTAGGATTACTTAGAGGTGACCCGGTGATGCGATTGGGTGATCAATGACTTGTGTCTGTGTCTAGGAGGGCCCTCATATGGCCTAAGTTGGGACGTGTGATACCCTAGAATGAAGAGGTTGGTTGTGATGGGCTTGTGACTCATGGAGGAGAATGAACTGATTATTATTGGAAATGAACTTGTTACCTTACTTGGACTGTTTTTATACCAGGCCATGGTTTTGGTGGGCCTTGGTATGAATGCAATGTTGGACTTGAACTTGGACTGTGTTCCATGGATTGAGCTAGTACTTGGACCTCATAGGGACTTGTTAGGACCTTGCTTGCACAAGGCAAGCCTAGACAGACACATACCGGTATTGTTTCCTTGAGTCGGCATTTACATTCACTCAGTTGTTTTAAACTCAGCCTTTGGCTGATCATCACTTGTAGGAGTTATTTGAGTGCTGAGTGTTAAGTGGGCTATCATGATGAGCTATGTTTTAAACGGTTGGTGCGATACTGGGTCCAGTCTTCTGAGTGATGAGTGATGAGTGTTATTTGTGGGGCTCGTCATTCCCCATCATTGTTACTTTTCCCCACTGCGATTGTGTTCAGTATGGGAGGACCGCGGCATAATATCTTGCGGTATCTAGCTTGTGTGAATGTGCCACATTGTTGTCTGTTAGACTAGATGACTTATTTATCTTGATTCTAACTATTTATCTTGCTCAATTGCCTAACTTTTGTATTGTTGTTATTCTCATTGATATTATGATCGTTTGATGCATACATCCTATCTTATTTGTATACTGTACCTTGCCAGATCTTTGGATCTGACCCATTTTTGGTGCTAAGGTATTGACCCCGACTATGAGGACGACGTGCTCGTTGAAGCGCCCGCAGTCGGTGACTATGGTTGGGGACCAGCTAACCAAGAGGTTGAGCTGGATGGTGGAGTGCCTACATATGGGGCTTGAGAGTACTTTCTTTTGGGTTTGAGCGATTTATGTTGTGGGCGGGGAGGTAGTCTATCATGTATAAACTTTGGTTATTCACATTTGATATTTAGGCTAGACTTCAGCTCTGCTGCACTTGATGCAGTTTATATGATACCTTATGCGTCCGCTATTGTTACATTTGCTTCCACTATATTTCATATGTTTCCGCAATGCAACCATTGATCCTAACCAAACCAAACCAAACCAAACCAAGCCTTTTCCCACTAGGTGGGGTCGGCTATATGGATTTGACGACGCCAATCAAATCTGTTTAGGGCCATGTCCTCCGTTAGATCCATGTAGGCAAGGTCATGTTTAATAGTTTCTTTCCAACTTCTCTTGGGTCTCCCTCTCCCTCTCCTACTCCTGGCAATCTCTATGCCTTCACACCTTTTAACAGGTGCTTCCATTGGACGCCTTCTAACATGGCCAAACCATCTTAGTCGATTTTCTCTCATTTTATCTCCAATCGGTGCTATTCCTACTTTGCCCCTAATCTCCTCATTCCTAATCCTATCTCTCCTTGTGATCCCGCACATCCATCTTAGCATTCTCATCTCCGCAACTTCCATCTTCTTAACATGATTATGCTTTACTGCCCAACACTCTGATCCATATAACAAAGCTGGTCTTACCGCCACCTTATAATACTTTCCTTTAACCTTGAGGGGGACTTTCCGATCACACAAGACCCCCGAAGCACTCCTCCATTTGGTCCACCCGGCCTGAATCCTGTGACTTACATCAGTATCAATCCCTCCATCCTGTTGCACCATCGATCCAAGGTACCTAAAGTTTTCTTTCTCTACAATCTTTTGTGTGCCTAAACTTACTTTTATGTTACCAAGTGTCCTACTTTGGCTAAACTTGCACTCCATATATTCCGTCTTGCATCGACTTAGCCTAAACCCTTTTGTCTCTAACGTTTTCCGCCATACTTCTAGCTTAGCATTCACTCCTTCTCTCGTCTCATCTACTAAAACAATGTCATCTGCAAATAGCATACACCACGGCACCTCATCCTGAATATGTCTTGTAATCTCATCGATAACTAGGGCAAATAAGTACGGGCTTAACGCTGAGCCTTGGTGTAGACCAATCGTGATAGGAAACTCCTTAGTCTCTCCGCCAGTCGTCCTTATAGATGTCACGGCTCTATCATACATATCCTTTATCGCCTCAATATATGCGACACACACTCTTTTCTTTTCCAGTACTCCCCATAGAATCTCCCTAGGAACCCGGTCATAGGCCTTCTCCAAGTCAATGAACACCATATGTAAATCTTTCTGGCCTTCTCTATACTGTTCCATTAACCTCCTCAGGAGAAAGATAGCCTCCATGGTTGATCTCCCAGGCATGAAACCAAATTGATTATCTGAAATGTTTGTTGTCCTTCTTAGTCTTCTCTCAATAACTCTCTCCCATAATTTCATCGTATGGCTCATCAATTTAATCCCGCGGTAGTTCGCACAGTTCTGAATATCTCCTTTGTTCTTGTATATGGGTATAAGAATACTTTTCCTCCATGCATCAGGCATCTTCTTGCTCTTTAGCACTACATTAAAAAGTTTTGTCAACCAATTTATGCCATTCTCCCCCAAGCACCTCCAGACCTCAATAGGGATACCATCTGGCCCAACCGCTTTCCCATTCTTCATCCTTTTCAATACTTCTTTAACTTCTTCCCTACTGATTCTCCTATAGAACATATGATTCGATTCTTCCCTAGAAATGGTAAGCTGTCCCAATTGTATGTCACTACTACTGCTTTCGTTAAATAACTTGTAGAAGTAGCTCTTCCAACGCTCCTTTATCTCATCGTCCTTTACTAATACCTTTTCATCCTCATCCTTAATGCATTTAACTTGGTTTAAGTCCTTGGTCCGCCTATCTCTGGCTTTAGCAAGCTTGAATATCTCTCTTTCGCCTTCCTTAGTGTCAAGTCGCCTATATAGCTCCTCAAATGCCTTTGCCTTGGCCTCACTAACTGCCTTTTTGGTTTCTCTTTTTGCTTCTTTATACTTTTCCAAGTTTGCTGCATTTCGATCCCTTTGCCAAGTTTTAAAACTCTCTCTTTTAACTCTTATCTTGTCTTGAATGGCCTTGCTCCACCACCATGCCTCCTTCTGTGCCGGAGCACCCCCTTTGGATTCTCCTAAGACTTCTTTCCCTACCCTCCTAATACACTCTGCTACCTTATCCCACATATTATTTGCACTCTCATTTATCGCCCAAATGTCTTCCTCTAGTACTCTATCCCTAAATGCTAGTTGCTTATCACCTTTCAAGTTCCACCATTTAGTCTTTGAGCATCTATACAACTTCTTTTTTGTAGTCCACCTTTGTAGCTGCACATCTATGATCAACAACCTATGTTGGGAAGTCAAGCTCTCCCCCGGTATCACCTTGCAATCTTTACAAGCTAAGCGGTCTCTTTTCCTAATTAAGAAGAAGTCAATCTGTGTCCTTGAGGAGCCACTCTTATAAGTCACCAAATGCTCCTCTCTCTTCCTAAAAAAGGTGTTAGTCACCATGAGATCATAAGCCACTGAAAAGTCCAAAATATCCTTCCCTTCTTCATTTCGATTACCGTATCCAAGTCCCCCATGTACTCCTATATATCCATCTACGTCGCGTCCTACATGGCCATTCAAATCTCCTCCTATGAAGACCATCTCGCCTTGGGGTATCTCTAGTAGCACTCCTTCCAAATCTTCCCAAAACTTCTCCTTATGTCCATCTCCTAAGCCCACCTGGGGGGCATAAGCACTAATTACGTTCACTATCTCTTCTCCTAACACTAACTTAATTGCAATAATCCTATCTCCACAACGCTTTACATTAACTATATCTTCCTTTAAGTCCTTGCTCACTACTATGCCAACCCCATTCCTCGCTCTATTAAGTCCCGTATACCATAACTTATACCCAGTCCTCTCGATCTCTTTAGCTTTCTGTCCCATCCACCTTGTCTCTTGCAAGCAGGCAATTGCGATTCGTCTCCTTTCCATTGTATCCACCACTTCCATAAGTTTCCCAGTTAGGCTCCCAATGTTCCCAGTTATGTCCAGTTAGGCAACCATTGATCCTATATTGTTCAAAAAGTTTTAAATTGGACCTCACTGCGGATCTACGATCTTGGAAGTTCTCGGATTTCCGGGAAGTAGCGCGCCAACTTCGGGGCGTTACACTATGTCCTATTTCATATTCTAATCTCTCTCCCAAATCCCAAATCACCAGCATTTCACATCCTAATCAAACCCTCCGAAACCCCAATTGTTCTCATTTTAGACCCTAATCAAGCTCCTAAATGCTCTAATCAACAGTGAGTTGTCTTTTTTTTTTTTTTTTGTGTGTGTGTGTGTGTGTGTGTGTGTGTGTGTGTGGGAATCCCTAAAGCCCACAGTTCTCATATGCAAAACCACAATGAGAAGTTTTCCTTTTGGGAAACGAAGGGTTTGATTATTATATAATGAGAAGATGGGCTAATTTTATGACCTGTCAGTTTCTGCTGGCCCAACCCATAACGGACCCATTTACATGGCTGGTCTGGTTCATGGGCGGGGTCAGATTTTGGCACCCCTATTCATGTTAAGGTTACATCTAATTTTGGTTTTAGTCATGATATGGAAATCATTGGATTAAATTGGTTGAGAGATAAATACACGAACTCTATATTTGTGTCTGTTTTATGGATCATATTCTTACAATGATGAGGCTTTCACAGCTTGGGTTAACCGGTTTGCCAATGCGGGTGATGCTGCGATGGAAATTGCTGGAAATACGGCAGTACGAGTGAGTTACTGATCCTTTCTTTTCTTGTTCACTGAGCTTCATTTAGCCTATCCTATTTTCCCTAAATGTTTTCATATTTCTCTCTACTTATTATTTGTTGTAAGAACAATGAGCCAACTGTGCTGTGAAAGTGGCTAAATCCATGAAAAATAGATGATCTATTGAAATAATTGTTTGGATTATATACATGCTCATTTATCTCGTCTTCATTTTTGAGATGGTATCTTGATTCTTCATTGAGATGGGATCTAGGCTTGAGAAACTGAATCTTGCTTGTTGTCTTGTGATCTGTATGCTTATATTTTTTTCCCGGTTAGACTTAGGAAAACTTTCCACTGAAACATGAATACAACTTACTAAAAGTGTGTGAGAGTAGACTGCAAAGGGTAGTCTCTTGGCCTCTTTATTGGAGCGAATTGGCTTCTTTGTTCACTTGCAAAAGTTGCAAGATAAAAATTGGCGTGGACTTTAAACAGGGGTGTCTCTATCTTTGGCCTTTCATTGGAGCTAGCAGCTGCTTAATTTGTTTATTCCGTGAATTCATATTCCTTCCTTTTGAGAAGGATGGATACTCTATTGAGGTTGGTGGGTTCGAAAGGACAGTCTAGTGAAGAGAGTTGGCTACCTTCAAGCATTGAATACTTAGAATTTTTTGCGTTTAAATTGCACTGTCTTGATTGGATAGTACTCTCAAGCTAATTTTTATGTGATGTCGTTTAGCCTTTTCTCTGTCTACCACCTTATGAATTTCACTTCAACATTCATGAACTCATCAGTATGATTTGCAAGTATGTAATGATTATGCACATAATCTTAATAAATGTTCTTGATAAGTTTTAGGGGTAAGTTTCCATTATCCACACTATTTTAAAAGAAAAAAAAGTTGAAAGACATAAATGCCCTTTTACCAATGTTTGAAATATACTTCATTTTCAAAACGATACTCATCCATGTTGTCAGGCACGAATTATATGTGATGACTCAATATATTTGAGTAGCTTTAATATATGTTCTCTAGTATTAGAATATTTTTTTATTTCGATAAGAAATAAATAAATTATTTACATATAATAATTATTATGTGCTTTAAAACTACTCATTCTCAACAAATATCAGATAGTTATTATTAGTATGTCTAGAGCACGAAAAAGAGAGATATTTTCAAGTTTGCAAGAATAAGGCAAAGGAAAACCAGGGACTTAGATTATGTTAGAAGTATAAAGAGTGATGACCAAAAGGTTTAAGTGAAGGACATTGATAGAAAAAAAGGCGGAGAGAATATTTTAGCGAACTTTTAAATAAAGATTGTATTGGAGGATTAGGAACAAGAGGATACTTTGTTAGCAGGATATGCCTTCTACTGCATAATTAGGGCAACAGAAGTGAAGATAACATTGGCGAGAATGAAGACAGAGAAGGCTATAGCCTACGGGGCCAGATGACATTTTGATTGAGGCTTGGAAATGTTTTGTAGAAATTGGATGAGTTTGGTTAACTTGGCTCTTCAATAGGATATTAATGACAAAGAAAATGGTGGACAAATGGAGAAGTATTGGAATACACACACAAAAAACAAAGGAGATAAACAAAGCTGCACCATTGTCATGGGATTAAACTTAGTCACACTATGAAACTATGATAGAAAATAATAAAGCAGAGTCGTCAAGCTGTAGGGGAAGCTTCCTCGACGAAGAAGACAGAAACCAACCAGGAGAGGAGTCGAGGGTCTTGGAAGAATTCGATAAATGCTCGCTGGAGGAGGAAAGAGCAGGTGGAATGGCCACGACGCTGAGATCTATCTATGGGATAGGGACACTAAAGGGAGACTGTAACGATGGGGAGATTGGGGAAGGGAAGGAAGATGGGATCCGAACCACTTTAGAGGATTAGGAAAAGAGAAAGGATAAAGAAGAGTCGTCCCAAACAGGAGAAAGCCGAAGAACCCCAGACAGATTCTCTTTGAGAGATTCAGAGGGGTGGATCTCCGTCCACCAGAGGCCAGAAGGTGGCTAGATCCACCTTGCGAAGTGGGGCTCCAAATCAGCTCCGCCTCTAGGTCGACATTCTAAGAAGCTGCTGGCCAGTAGTACAAGAGGAGAGGATTGGGCGCACACCTCCATTACAGTTCGAGGGCTCGCTGATGGTATAGGCCCAGGTATGTTCTGTAAAGAAGGGTGTTGGGGGAAAGGGTGCAATTAAACAGTATAAAAGGTAGCTCCTCAGGGCACTCAGAGGTTGGTGAGTTGCAGTGGACGCCACATCAGGTCATCCAGTGTGCGAAGGCAATGGGAGTTACAGTGGAGGGCTCAATAGGTGGGTGGAACCCTTTGGTGGAGTTTGTGCAGAGACGGGAGAGACAAAACCAAATAGAGAAAGGGGGCAGGAACTCTAAGAGGAAAGGGGTTAGAGAACTTAACAGTTTAAGGTGTTCAATTAATTATGATAGAGCCAAGGCAAAGGAGGTTGAGGGGAAGAGTCTTGGGGGGTGGGTGGATTTAAGGGGCTTTCTATAGTACTAAATGAAAGTTCTCTAATGGAATGTCCGTGGGTTGGGTGGAGTCTCATGTAGACTGGTGGTGAAAGAGATGGTATGGAGTCAGAAAGTTTAGATTGTCATTTTGCAAGAATCTAAGCTGAAAGAAGTTCCTTAAAGGGTTGTGAGAGTGATCTGGGGAAGGAGGAATGTTAAGTGGGTGGCTGTTGATGCAGTGGGAGCTGTTGGTGGCTTATTGACTGGCTGTTGATGCAGTGGGAGCTGTTGGTGGCTTATTGACTCTTTGGGATACTTGTTCAGTGTCAGTGGTAAAAAGTTGGAAGGATGTCTTCTCCCTTTCAGTTTTGGTGGAGGATCTAATGAACAATTCGAAGTGGCTTCTCACATCAGTTTATGGCCCAAATAATAGCCAGAGGAGGGACGATTTTTGGAAAGAATTAGATACGATTCGGGGGAGATGGAACGGTGCATGATGCATTGGTGGGGACTGGAATATAATTAGGTTCCCAAGTGAAAAACTAGGCGGGAGTAAACTAACAACAGAAATGAGGCGGTTCTCTCATTGGATCAACTCACATTCTATTGTGGATTTGCAACTTGGAGGAGCTTCATTTACATGGTCTAATCATCAGAGTAGTCTTGCCATGTCTAGGCTGGATAGATTTTTGGTATCTTCTGATTGGCTGGAGACCTACCCAGAGGTTTTTCAGGTAGCATTACCTAAACCTGTGTCAGATCACTGCCCAATTCTGATTGACTCGGAATGCGAAAGATGGGGACCGTCACCCTTTCGATTTGAGTTAATGTGGCTGGTGGAAGATCAATTTCCTATCATGATTCAGAATTGGCGGGAAGAGATCAGAGTGGAAGGGTGGCAGGTTTCAGGCTGGCTACAAAATTGAAGCTACTCAAAATCAGAATGAAGGAGTGGCCTAAGGAGCACTTTGGGGATGTGAAGATCCAAAAGTCACATATCGTAGTAGAAATCCAAGCTCTAGATAGGAAGGAGGAGACTGATAGGTTGACTCTTGAAGAAGAAAAGATAAGGATAGATTTAAAAGAAGAGTTCCACAGAAAGCTTAGCGTGGAGGAGATAAGGTGGAGACAAAGATCAAGGTGCAATTGGTTAAAAGAAGGGGATAAAAACACCAAGTTCTTCCATGGTATGGCATCTTCGAGAAGAAGGGCAAATAGGATTTCAAGCATTATGGATGGGGAGGAAAGGTTGGAGAAGAAAGAGGAGATAATCTCTCACATAAAAGACTACTTTTATTCTCTTTATGCTGAAGAGGGCTGGGAGAGACCATCCCATGGTAATTTAGCCTTTGATGTCAATGGAGAGCAGAAGGCTCAGTGGCTAGAGAGGAAGTTTAAGGAGGAGGAAGTTCGTTAGGCAGTCTTCGATCTAGAAGGTGATAAGGCTCCAAGCCCTGATGGGTTTTCATTAGCCTTCTTTCAATGCTTCCGGAGAATGTTTTAGAAGGATATAATGGATTTTTTGAAGGAGTTCTACTAGAGGGGCAGGCTGTCCAAAGGCATGGGGGTCTCTTTTGTTGCACTAGTCTGGAATACGGTAGGAGCTCTTGGCATCAAGGACTATAGGCCCATCAGTCATCTTGGTAGCCTCTACAAATCCTATCCAAAGTCCTAGCAAGGAGAATTCAAAAGGTTTTGGCGAAGGTTATATCCATGGAGCAAGGTTATTTCCAAGCTAGACTTGGAGAAGGCCTATGATAGGGTGGATTGAAAGTTTCTTCAATATATGTTAAGTAGAATGGGGTTTGGGGAAAAGTGGAGGATGTGGATCCGGGAGTGTTGTCTCATCAGCATGGTTCTCGATTTTGGTGAATGGTTCTCCAAAGGGCTACTTTTCGGTAGAAAAGGGGGCTTATACAAGGGAATCCTCTTTCCCCTTTCCTCTTCCTAATAGTGGCAGAAGCGCTGGGTAGAATGGTTACAAAGGCAGTCAGTGTAGGTTTATTTAAAGGCTTCAAAGTGGCTATACATACCCCTGCAATCGGCCACTTACAGTTTGCAGATGATACTCTCTTATTTTGTGGAGTTAGAGAAAACCAGGTTTAAAACGTCAAAGCTACAATCCTATGTTTTGAAGCGGTTTCAGGTCTAAGAGTCAACTTCTTCAAGAGAGGTAATCGGGCTAAGAACGGAGCAACCGTTGCTTTTTAAGTTTTCAGAAATAATGGGGTGTAAGGTTGGGAAGCTGCCAGCTTTGTATTTAGGAATGCCGTTGTGCTCGGGGCGGGTAACGACATCTTTGTGCAACACGGTTGTGGAAAGCGTTGAGAGGAAGTTGTCTACATGGAAAGCTAATTACCTGTCCATTGGAGGACGGGTCACCCTCATCAAATTAGTTTTGTTGAATCTGCCAGTCTATTACTTCTCCATCTTTAAATGCCCGGCCTTAATTCTAAAGAGACTAGAAAGGCGGCAGAGAGAATTCTTATGGTATGGAATTGGTACTTAGAAGAAGTTTCACTTGGTAGATTGGGCTTTCATCTGTAAACCCAAGGAAGAAGAAGGCCTGGGAATAAGGCCTCTCAAGCAGATGAACCAAGCCCTTTTGGGCAAGTGGTTGTGGAGGATAGGAGATGGTTTGGAAAGGCTTTGGAGATGGGTTTTGGAAAGGAAATATAATCTTCCAAGACATGGTTGGGATGTTCAGGAAGTTCCAAAGAACTCGTTTGCAATATGGAAAGGAATTCTCTCGGTAAGGAGGCTTTTCATGGAAAACATAAGATATCAATCTGGATCGGGGGAGAGGATTCTATTTTGGAAAGAAAGGTGGATTGGAGAAAGGACGTTGAGAGCTCAATTCCCAGATCTATTTAGGTGTGTGTAGCATAAGGAAGCCACAGTCAGCTCTTATATGAATACAAGTGGAGGTCAGGTGGTTTGGTGTCCTACTTTCAGAAGAAACATGTAGGAAAATGAGGAATCTCAATTCATTTCACTCTTAAACTTCCTAAACGGTGTAAATATTTAAGATAGAGGGGAAGATGTTAGGGTGTGGGAAGCCTCAAAGAACGGATCCTTTTCAGTATCCTCTTTCTTCAAGGTAATCCTTAATAATTCGGGGGAGAGGAGCGCTGTGAGCAGCATTTGGGAGTTGAAGGCTCCCCCAAGGGTGCTAGTCTTCGGGTGGTTGGCTCTTAGGAACAGGATTCCTACTATGGATCTCTTAAGGAGGAGAGGGATGACTATTCTAATGGCTGCCCTATGTGCTTAAGACATGAGGAATCCGTGAACCATCTTATGCTGAATTGCAAAACAACTCGGTTTATTTGGATGTCAGTGGTAGGATGGTTTGACTGCTGTTGGGCCCTCCCTAACTTTCTTATCGAGCTCTTTCAGGCTTGGAAAACCCTTATTGGGGATTCTAGAGGAAAGGTGATGTAGAGGTTTTCTTTTTTGGCGGTGATTTGGACGATCTGGAAGGAAAGGAATTCAAGATGTTTTGAAGGGATATCTGCTAACAAAAGCAATTTGGTGGAGAAATCAAAGTTTCTTGTGGCTCTATGGGTGTTAGTCATCCCGTCTTTTAGAGGATATTCCTTACAACAAATAGTGTATCATTGGAAAGCGTTGGCCTTCTCTAATGTAGGACCTTAGTTTGTTGCCTTTTGGATGTTGGCTTTCTTGTGTTTTCGTGCTTCCAGTTTTTTGTTGTCAGCACTTATATCTCTTTTACAGCTCGTTCTTTTTGAATGAAAGTAACCATTCAAAAAAAAAAGAAAAAAAGAAAAAAATATTAAACCAAGATATTTGAAAATTAATTTGTTTTAATGCTTCGGAGGTCAACTACGTATACTGTCTTCTTACTAAGTTTATGGAAAAATACCGAGAAAAGAGGAAAAATCTTATTGGCTTTATTTATCAAGGAAAAGCCTATGACAAGGTACACAGAGATTTGATTTGATGGGTTTTAGATGGAAGGTTTGTCTTAAGAGGCTTTATTGACATAATTAAAGACATGTATGAGGGAGCAAACAGGTGTGAGAACTACCTATGGAGAGACGGGTGGATCTCTAGTAGCCATAGGTTTGCTTTAGTGGTCAACTTTAAGCCCTTATCCTTTTCGTACTAATTATGGATGAGTTATGACTGTCCATGTTTACTTGGTGTATGTTGTTTGCAAATGATATAGTGTTGGTAGATGAATCAGAAGATGGTTTGTGTCACGCCACAGAGATGAGCCTGGGATTGTACGTGAGATTAGGAGCCAAATAACAATCTTTCATAAACAAACCACCCAACGTGGCCCCCAATCATGGTCCCATAGGATTGAAGTCCGCAGTGAGGTATAAATAGTTCCTCCTTCACTGTAAAACAAAGTGGAACTTCATATAAATACAAAAGGTACAATATTAACCCACAAAGTAAGCACATTTACTCTATTCATTAAGTTAAATTTTCTAAAAGATACCAAAGGTAATTTAATTATATGGCATCTACAAAACCTATGTCAATAAGAAAAATAACTACCTACTATCCATTAATATGAAATCACTCAGGTGCTGGTCACAACGATAATGTCGTTTACACATCACTCGTCCTCACCATCGGGTTGTATCACCTGAATCAACACTTTCGCGTTCCTTGGTAGATGAGCTCGGTACCTATGCACCAAGCATAACATCATCATACTACAAAGTAGCCTGCATGTAGATATACTAGATATGCATTTGAAAGCAATTAAAATTAATAATTCGTAAATTCAAATGAAATCCATAATTCATAAGTTCATATAAGATCATAAATTCTTAGATTCAAATCAGGTCATAATTTCATACCAAAAAACACACCACTTAGGCTTTTATCATGACAATAAGTCATGGCACTTCGGGTCCTTACCCTGTCCCTAAGTTCTTAATCCAATAGATATTCCGAGTATCTGACACTGTTCATAATTTCTTATACCAGATTTTCCAGGAAGCTGACGCTATTCATAAATTCTTAACACAGTGATCAACCATTCAAGAAGTTCATACCGGGGGTTGTCCATAAGTTCGTACGTGGAATACTATTAGCTTAGTGGTGCTTTGTTCACATATTCAAATCCATGAATTCAAAATAAAAATAAAAATAAAAGTTCCATTAAAACATGTGATAAGTCCTCTAAAGTGGTTTCAAAGGGTATCATAAAAGTCATAAAATCCTATGAAAAAGATCCAGTTTTCAAAAGAAAACAGATCAATTGGCAGTTATGTCGGTGAACCGACAAGTTCGGTTAACTGAGAGGTGACCGACAGCTAAACCGAATGAACAAAATCACCATTTTCAAATGATGTAGTTATCCTAACCGACAAGATCTGTCTATTCTCTGGATGGGATGTCGGTTAACTGACAAAACAAGTTCGGTTAACTGGGAAGCTCCCAAACATAATTTCTGAACTCTGTTCCTGCATTAAAATTTCAGTGCCATGCCCTCTACACACAAACCATACAACCTCCTCCACATATATCAAATTCCATCCATCTTTTATCCATTTATTTATTTTCATAAATCAAAACATAGGAAATCGTAAGATCAATTTCTAAAATGCAAAGCTGGAATTCGAAATTAAAGCATGCATATTATCCCATAAATTAATATCCACTTGTCTTGGTGTTGGGTAGAAGCTCAAAATCCCCAAGTCCTAAGAAAGGAACCAAAACAAACCAATTAACTACACTAATCTAGAAGGTTAGAAACTAAACAACCCATCTAACACAATTCTAAAGAAAACGTCAAATTAAACTACCCTAAATCAAAAGAAACCCTTACCTAGAGAATTTGAGATGAGGGAAATCCATGAAAATGGTATGAGAAGAATGCTTAAGGCCTTGTGATGAAGATGGAAGGAATGGATGATGAAGATGAAGGTTGGATTCTCTATAGAAGAAAAGTAAGAAAAGGAAGGAAGAAAGAGAGACAGGGAGACGTTTGTAGAGAGGGAGAGATGAGAATGAAATATAAAACGAAAGATAGAAGATAAGGGAGAAAGAAAAGAGAGGGTGGATGGGATCTATCTCACACGTGGGATTTGGGGGAATTGTTCAAAATGATCTACACCTCCGACAGTGAGATCGAGCCCTAAGACTCAAAACCTTGAGATCACTTAGGGTAATACCCCAAAGGGGAACTCAGAAGAACAATTCTGAAATCTTATTAAAAATATAGTATAACTTACAATCAAGCATCCATCTCTATTTATAATAGAGGAATGGTCTAAATAAAGAAACTACCATTATTCAGTGATTCCTAAAATCACTCCCTAAAATCTCTAAGTAAATCAAATCACCAAAATCTCAAATTACTAAAATTACTAAACTATTTAAAGAAAGTAAATCATTCTTGTTGGGCCCATTAGTGGTCCTCTTCTTCTTGGATCTCACTGCATCAACTCTCCCCCTCTTGGAAAAACTCGACTCCGACAAGTTAAAAGGTTGATAACACAGGAGAGAATCCGACCATAAGTTCAGAAAATGTCCACCTGGGTTGAAAATCAAACGCACAAACTTTCGTGTTTTCTTTTGATCTGCATGCGCATGACATAGCTTGGAAGCTAGATGCGATCTGTTCCTCCTTGTACAAGTACGTTGGAAGTGTCTTTGCTGCTGATGTATGTGTGATCTGACTAGTGGAGGCTTCAAGTGTTGCCTTTGTACCAACAGATCATGATCATTGAATATCCATCGTAGCTCCCCGAAAATGAAGTCAATATGAGGAACTTTAATAACTTGATCTTCTTGTGAAGCTTTGAATTTGCCGTCCGATGACCCGATTGCAATTTCTGGAAGTGAACTGACATTTGGAGCCACCGGATGTTCAATCTTCTTGCTAACTTGATCAGAGTCTTCAATATATGCTTGTCTATGCTCTTCCTCAACCTTTTGCTGCTCTGGACTTACATTACTATGATCAATATTGTTTGTATCCACGAAATCCTCTTTGCCATGAACTTGCTCGTCAATGTCATCTTTTTTTTTTCGAAGTTAGCTCTTTTGGTGCAATCAGGACTACTTTTGCAAGTTTTTGCGCCGTTTGTGGCGCTTCTGTTGAAGGTGTAGGCGACAACAGAGATGTTGAAGTTATGGGCATGAGTCTATTCCATCTTCCATTGCTGAAAAGGTTATATGTGTTTGCCTCTGTATCATGATGCACTTTCCGATCAAAAAGCCGTGGACGACCAAAAAGGATATGAGCAATATTCATATGGATTACATCACACCAAATCTGATCTTCATAGCTGCCAATCTTGAAAGATACCAAACATCTGTGAGCCATGGGAATGACATGACCGTTAGACTATGTGACTTGGTAGAGCTTAAGAAGCTTCTCAGGCAAGTTAGGCTTGTCAATGACCTCCTGTGCGACAAAATTAAATGCACTACCATTGTCAATAATCACATTTATAGCTTTGTCAACGACTATCACCCACGTGTGAAATTTCTTAGCATGTTTCCATTCTTCTTCCTCCTTTTCATTTGTATGGAGGAGTCAGCGAATGACAATAGTGGGATTGTCTTCTCCGGAAAAAAATCTTTCCACAATATGAGCTCTTTGTTGACATTGTTGCTTTCGAGACTTTCGAAGCATGCGCTCAACACGGATGGCTTCTAAGTATGCATCTTGACTGGCTTTTCAATAAGTCATATTTTCCAAGATATCTGGTCTCAAGCCTTGGACATAACGAGCTAAATCATGTATCTCATCTTCCTCCAATTTACATATCTCATACAACTCTCGAAAGTGGCGGGTGTATTCACCAACCGTCCAATTTTCTTGCGTCAAGTTGAGAAGTTCTTCAAAATAGAATTCATTTGCAAAATACCAATTGCCATATTTGCGCTCATACTGAATTCTTTGAATATTAATGGGGCTCCCAAAAAGTTTCATATGGGCTTTAATCAATAATTCAAATATACTATTTTGAAAATTTCTGCACTTTTTTTTGGGTCGGGTTGGGCCTGGACTTAGATCAGGCCCAATTGCAAGCCTGTTGGGAGAGGCACGTGGGAGAGAGATTTTTGTTTTTCTGTCCTTTTTTTTTTTTTGGACTTGGGCTTGGGCTCGGGCCCAAATTTAGACCTAGAAGGTGCTAGAGGAGAACACATGGAGAAGTCTTCCTTGTGTTGTCTTGGCTGTTGTGCATACAGATGGAATTAAATAAAACACACAAAGAAGGTCTTACTTGCTGAGATGAAAGGTAAAGACAGAGAAGACGTCTGGTGATTTAGGTGAGTCTTCAACGATGATTTTGGGGCGTTTGGTGATTTAGGTGAGTGGGGGTTTGGGTTTGTAGGCGCCTTCCGTAGCACAAGGCTGCCACAGCGATCTTTCTGAGCTAGCATCCTTGGATGATGACGACGGTGGTGGCTTGACGATGGGGGCTGCTACATCGATCTTCCAGAGCTTCTTTTTCCTCTTTCTTTTTCTCCTTGCTACTTTTTTACTCTCAGCTGCTCTCTCTCCTCCTGCTCTCAGTTTTCTGTATTTGTTCAATTTTTTTCGTTGCTACTCTCTCTCTCTCTCTCTCTCTCTCTCTCTCTCTCTCTCTCTCCTGCACTGTGTTTTCTTCCCCCCCCCCCCCCCTCCCCCCTCCTCCCCCCCGTTTTTTTTCCTCTTACTCTGTCTACTTTTCTGCTCTTTCTTTTCCTTCCGGTTCTGCTCCCCTTTTTTTTTTTTTTCTTTTTCTCTGGGTGGTGGTGATGATGATGGTTGGGATGAGGGGAAGGAGGGTTCGACTGGGGTGGGGATGTGAATCAGTTGAGGGAAATATGTGTGCGTGTTATTTGGGTTTAGGGTGGGAAAAAGGTTTTGTGATAGGCTCTATTGTGATAGGCTCGATTGGGTGATGATGATGGTGATGAAAGGGTTGGGTGTAGGGAAATCTGATGGATGGATGTGGTGAGATTGTAGGGATGGGGTGTGAGTCGATGGTGGGTAGGTCAGCTGTGAGTATTTTATTTTATTTTTTTTTATTGGATTGGGAGGGAAAGGGGCTGGTGGTTTTGGTTGGGGTTGTGCAGGGCAGGGAGCAAGGGGTGTGGGGTAGATTTGGATTTTGGGTGTCTGGGATTGCTGGAATGTGATGAGGATTTGGGTTCGGATTGGGGCTGTTAGGTTCTGTGATGGAGGGATGGGTTTCGGATGGTTGCAGGGGTGGGGTGAATGACAGTAGATGGTGGATGATAATGGCTGAGGTGATGATCAAAGGATGGACAGGAAATAGAAAATAAGAGGGTTGAACCTCTTACTTGCATACCTCGGATCGGTGATCTCAACCGGCGATCTGAGATGGATCGTCTGCTCTGATACCAATTGATGGTGCAGTCTGGAGGCCACGGTGAAGATCTACACCTCCGGCAGTGAGAACGAGCCCTAAGACTCAAAACCCTAAGATCACTTAGGGGAAATACCCCAAAGGGGAACTTACAAGAACAATTCTGAAATCTTATTAAAAATATAGCATAACTTACAATCAAGCATCCATCCCTATTTATAATAGAGGAATGGTCTAAATAAAGAAACTACCATTATTCAGTGATTCCTAAAATCACTCTCTAAAATCTCTAAGTAAATCAAATCACCAAAATCTCAAATTACTAAAATTACTAAACTATTTAAAGAAAGTAACTCATTCTTGGTGGGCCCATTAGTGGGTCCTCTTCTTCTTGGATCTCACTGCATGTTGGGGGGGGGGGGGGGGGGTGGGGGGTGGTTTGTTACGACATGATGGGAATTGTCCAAAATGGACTTTGGGCCAGGCTTGGATTTAGAGAGGTTTTGGGGTTCCAGGTCGAGATGAGGTAGAAGGAAAAAGTTTGGAAAATTAAATCATCTACCCAACAGTGCCAAAATCTTTAAAATCTCAAATTACGAAAAAGGCCCACGAACTTTATGGAAATTGCTAACTACCCCCTCACGATACCCAAATGAACTCAGACCTGAACCAAACTTCGCACACGTTTCTAATAATTAACCAGTCCTGCTTGGCATCTAATTAAGGTTAATTAACTAACATTGCAATTAACTAGTTAAAACATGTGATAAGTCCTTTAAAGTGGTTTCAAAGGGTATCATAAAAGTCATAAAATCCTATTAAAAAGATCCAGTTTTCAAAAGAAAACAGATCAATTGGCAGTTACGTCGTGAACCGACAAGTTCGGTTAACCTAGAAGTGACCGACAGCTAAACTGAATGAACAAAATCACAAATTTCAAATGATCCAGTTATCCTAACCGACAAGATCTGTCTGTTCTCTGAATGGTCGGTTCCCTGACAAGACTTTGTGTCATGTGTTTTCTTCCCAACATGTACTGGCAATAGCTGGGCCTTGCTGATCCTGACCTAATTTTCGAGGAGTATCAAAAAAAAGAAAACAGAATAGCTAGCCGAGGACCAAGCCAAGCTGAACTGCAGCAGTTGTTCCCACACAAAGCAGATACAAGTGTGGACCCTGATTCAAGTGGATAGTCAATCATCCGTCCTCAACAAGGCTATTAGTTAGTTTCTTCACAATGACTAGCTGAACTACAGCAGTTATTCCGATGAAAGGAGAATCAATTGTCGAAGTCCCCCAACTTCATCTTTGTGAAGTGATAGTGAAAATTCTACAATTAAACCATCCGAAGGTCAATCACGCATCCAAATAAAATATGGGGACCAAAATAAACAGTGTGTCAAGCCTACCTCAAGTTGGAGAAAGAGATCAAATGAAGTTTCCAAGTCATACACAGAAGTTGAAGATCACCCTACGGATCAAAAGTTAGTCCGATTGATCTTTGACTCAAGAGGGCATCTATTGAACTTGCGGTCGAGTTCTCTCCAGGCCGGGGAGGATGATGCGAGATAGACCCATGACATCACTTGCGAGACCCATGAGAGTTGGGAATATTGTATTTCTTATTTTAGTTGATTAAGCTTTCTTATTTTATTAGTGAGCTGTAATTATCTTTCATATTTCATTAGGAATTCTTATCTCTTAAGTTGATTATTAGTTAATTTCCTAGTTTGTTCAGGATTCTTAGTCTTTAAGATTTTTTTCTTATTTATATGCATAATGTAGAGATTCAATCCCAAAGTTGATGATTAATAGAATTTGTGGGTTTATCCCTTTTGAGGTGCGTCCTTATGTGATGGAGACCTTGTATCATGTTTCGGCACTTTTCCACCTAACCTTAGGGCCTGCATAAGGGGGCTCTTGTTTGCATGACATGTCTCATGAGAGACATCTGCAAAGGAGGATTGGCCTATATATATGGGCAGTGCTTAAGTTGTGATACTCCATGTGTGGGGCCCACCTGAGGTCGTGCCAATCATGGGGGAGGTGGGGGATCAAAAGATCCAAATGGGACCTACACGTGCAAAATCTCAACTTTGTTAGATCATCCCAGCCCCTTTATTGATGGCCTTCAAGTTTAGGTTTTAGAAGGCATCGCTTTTGGAATTTCAATCTAACGGTGAGTTAAAGTTGGAAAAGTGTCAAATTTAGGCTTGTGCCAAGTCATTTGTTGGGGGTGGTTGTGTTTTGGGCATAGTTGTCAATTTTGTTTCGGACAGTGCTTCGGTTTGTAGTAACAGATAAAAAATTTTAGTGGGTCACTTACGAAATATCCAGACAATTAAATGTTACATTACATGTAACTGGAGTAATAGTACTCATTAAACTTTGCTTAAACCAAATGGCCCACTTCAGATTAATAACTTTTGAAATAGTTAAATAAAATATTAAAAAATGTATCTGTACATCATCTGATCGTAGGCTTCAATAACTAAAAATTTTTGATAGAAAATTGAGCATGGGGTTATTGCTTTGATTTTTCTTAAAGTAGGCCCCGGTTGAGGACCCTTACAAAGAGTCTATTGGGTGGGTGTCACGTAAATGTAAATGGGGCACATGGCCCGCACTGAGGATCCTCAAGGTTCACGTGTTAAGTGGGCCGCACTTTCAGAGCTTTGAGGGCCCGAGATCCCAATCCCATAAATACAAAGAAAATAAAAGAAAAAGATGAAGGAGTAGAAGCCAGCGGTAGCGGGAGCGAGGAGCATACCCGAGCTTCACCAAGGGATTACTACTTCGCCAACACAACAACGGCAATAAAAACTAGCGTCAGTAGCAGCATGAAGCTTCGGCGGTGGAAGATTCTTAAGCTTCTTCAACGGCAAGGTGTCAGTGAGTGCATGGATTTAACAATCGAGGTTTGGTGAGAGAAATATGGCGAGAGCAATTGTAAGTTAAACAATTTTAAGCCCTTTGGAATCATCTTTTTTCCTTGAAAAATTCCAAGACCTTAAAAATCCCTATTAAATTTCATTTTCTAAAAATCTTAAACAAACCCTACCCTAATTTGTCCGAACCGAATGTTTCATATGTTGTTCAACCGAAATAGGTTGTTTTGGGATGAAACCCATGATTCTCTCCGAAATCCACCGAAACCTAAACCAAACAGCTTCATGTGTGATGTTCAGTTCGGTTTCTAGTCCGAACAGATATAATTTGTAAGTTTCGACTGAGACGAACTTCACTACTATTGGGTTTTTTTTTTTTTTTTTTTGCGGGGGTGGGGTGGGGGGCAGATTCATGGGGAGTGTGAGGGGGGTTGTACGATCATATGGGGTCCCATGTGCATAGAAAAGTGGGTCTGCATAGGAGTGGGCATCCCGCTTTGGGTTGTGTTTGGGTCTTGGGTTTAGTATTGGGCCAAAGCTGGATTTAGATTTAAAAAAACGGGCCTCATTAATCTTTGTGCCGGGCTTGGATTAAATGATAGAAAGCCTGAAGCTCGACAATTATTATTGCTTGTAGTTCCGTGAATATTTGCCAAAACAAGTGATAGTAAACTCGGACAACTATAGAAACCTTGTGCTGGCTCGGCTCAATTCACTAAATGAGCGGGCCCAGGCCTAATATGATTGGGTTTGGCCAGGCTCTAGCTAGGAACTTATGGTCCGTGTTGGGCTTGGGCTTGGGCTGGATATTGCTTGTGTCTAAAATTGGGCTGGGCCCACATGCCTTAACCTGGCCGACCCGGCCCATAACACCTGTATATCCACATGATGGGCTTGAGGAGTTTGCGAGTTAGATTGGCTTGTTTAACATCCTTTTCTAGAATAGTCCACACAGCCCAGAATTGATGCAAGCGAATGAATGAAATAGATTCTCCAAAGCTACAGGTGTGATGCATAAAGTGTGAGCATGGATGCCTAGGAAGGGTGTTATGAACAACCACATCCCCTTGGTTATGTGGATGGGATTGGAGATAAGTATGTCATTGGGGTAGCCAGTCCTTTTAAAGGTGTGCGCGGCTCAAGGCG
This sequence comes from Umbellularia californica, assembly GCA_028538565.1. Taxonomy (NCBI): domain Eukaryota; kingdom Viridiplantae; phylum Streptophyta; class Magnoliopsida; order Laurales; family Lauraceae; genus Umbellularia; species Umbellularia californica. The sequence goes on from JAPQWN010000005.1 coordinate 13,000,119, forward strand.
CACGTGGTGAGCTTTGGGCGCCTCAAGCATGTTGCGGCGAGGCGAGTTGAGTCAGACACATGTTAAGCGAATGAGATGCGCGCCTTTGAATGAGCTGTGAGGCGCTCACTTCGTGGGCCTCAGTCAATGTAGCCCATGACTTAAAATTTGCAAAAAAAAAAAAAAAAAAAAAAAAAAAAGAAAAAAAAAATGCAAGGGGGCTATATCAGATTTCATGGGCTTCAGTCATGCCTTTCATGGGCTTTAGTTACCCCTTTGTGTGTTCTCGTGCCCTAAGTCAAGGCCAGAGCAATGAAACGAAAAAAAAAGAGGAGAGAAATGGAAGAAGAAGGAAGAAGAGCCACTGTTCTTCTCGCGTACAGCTGCTGCTATTGTTCTCGCGCTCCGCTGCCGCAGCTCTTCTCACGACTGCGTAGGTACATCTGTTTTTGTTTTCTTTCTGTCGTTGATTTTCTTCATGCCCGGCTGCAACTATTTTTTTATTTTTTATTTGGCTGCTTCAGCTTTTTTTTTTTTTTTTGGCTGCTTCAGTTTTTTTTTTTTTTTTGCTGCTTCATAGTTCTTATGTTGCTGGTTCTCTATTTTTTTGTTGCTGCTTCCTGGTTTTTGTTGCCGCTGCCTTCTGCCCTTTTCTTTGCTTCTGCTGCTGCCTTTCAATTTTTTCTGCCACTGTGCTCTTTTTTTCCCCTTCCACTGCTTTCTTTTTTTCTTGTTGCTGCTACTGTTTTCTGTTTTCTTTTTTTTTTTTTTTATTCCTGTTGCTGTTGCTCATATGCATGCTACCACCTCTGCTTTCTTACTTTTTTTTTTACTGCTCATATCATGATGTTGTTGACTGTTGAGTAATACAGAAATATTACTCAACAGCATCATGATATGAGCAGTAAAAAAAAAAAAAGTAAGAAAGCAGTGGTGGTAGCATGCATATGAGCAACAGCAACAGGAAAAATAAACAGAAAACAGTAGCAGCAACAAAAAAAGAAAAAAAGAAAGCAGTGGAAGATTAAAAAAAAAAGACCACAATGGCTGAAAAAATTGAACAGTTGCAGCAGAAGAAGAGAAAAGGACAGAAGGTAGCGGCAACAAAAACAAGGAAGCAAGAAAAAAGACAAAAGGCACCGACAACAAAAACGGGGAAGCAGGAACAGAAAAAAAAAAAAGTAGCCGGACTTGAAGAAAATCAGCAACAGAAAGAAAGAAAGAAAGAAAGAAAAAGATTTACCTGCGCAGCCATGAGGAGAGTTGTGGCAGCCAGACGTGAGAAGATGCTACAGCCGGACGCGAGAACAATTGCGGCAGCCGGACGCGAGAACAGTGGGTTTTCTTCCTTTTTCTTTTTCTTCTGCTGTTTCTCTCTTTTTTTTCGTTTCATTGCTTTGTCCTTGACTTAGGGCACGAGAACGCACGAAGGGGTAACTCAAGGCTGAAGCCCACGAAAGGCGTGACTTAAGACCACGAAATTTGATCTGGCCCCTTGCAGGTTATTTTTTTTTTTTTTGGTTGCAAATTTTAAGTCATGGGCTACATTGACTGAAGCCCACGAAGCGAGAGCCTCACGCTTCATTCGCTTAACATGCTCATGACTCAACATGCCTCGCCTCAACATGCTTGATGCACCCAAAGCTTGCCTAGGTGTGCCTTGAGCCAGGCGCGCGCCTTTTAGAGTCCTGGTTCTACTTACTTTCATAATATGTTCTCAGAATTCCTAGGAATTCAATCCTGCAACCAAACAACTCCTAATTGATCTTTACAATTGTTTCTTCAATTTCACTGAATTTGAGAAGTACATGCCTAAGACTTCTTAGGAATTTATTTTAATGCAAACAAAGAGCAAATAGGAGATAAATACATAGAGTAAGGGGAGTAAGGGAGGGAGGCAGGGAGCCCTTTAGCTCACTGGGATACTAGAACCTCCCCTCGGAACAATTCCGAATAGGGCCTGGTGAGTCAAGTAAGTTAACTAATCTGACAAGGAGTGTGCCTTGAAGATGGTGAATGATGTGGAAGACGGAGGCTATAAATACAGATGCTGAGGATCATGGGAGATGTAAACTATGAGCGACTGCATGTGCAGTCCAGCTCTATAGGGCTCACTTGGGCCCACCTTTGATCAAACACTCATTGAACCGTCACTCACCTTTTGATTGAATCTAAAAAAAATCTATGGATAAGACACCATTAAACTTCAAGGTTGTTAAATCAAGGGCTAGTATAATCTGGCGGGTCTGACTTTTTGGTTTCTCCTTTTCCATTAGGAGACCTTTCCATCTGCTCTCCTCCCAATGATAGACATGTATCTAAGTGGGCCTCATAAGCTAATATGCAATTTGCTCATAGGAGTATTGTCCTTTAACCCTTTTTTTTTAGTGAGAGTTGGATTGGATGGATACAAGATGGCCTTCATTCTCTCTTCTTCACATTCAACTCTAGAGGTGTTTCAACTTTTAACTGCTTTTGCATCACTCAACTGAGTGGGGTCAATTAAACCTTCGGTAATATGCTTTACTAAAATAGAATCTCGCTAATATGTATGCTAAAGCCCTTAGCGCAGTCGGAAGTTGTTCATTGTCGAAACCACGAGGTTGTGGGTTCGAGTCAATTAAACCCCAACCCAACCGAACACCCACACACACCCGCACATTAAAAAATAATAATAATAAATTCTAGCTGTGTACTTAAATACCTAAAAATTAGTTGTACAAGTCATAGGTCCCTCATGGGGAAAGAAACTAAAGCCCCTTGGAATCCATAGAAAAAATGAGAATATTCATTAAAAAAAAGTGAAAAAAGAAAATAAATAGAGACTATTATCAACACTGACAAGAAGGATAATGCTTGTGGACATATTTCTGAAAATTAGATATAGTTTTGAAAATCGGAATTGTATCGCAAATCGTTCGTACCCATGAATCGAATCGAATTGTGAATCATATTGCGAATCGTGGATTTTTAAAATTTTTCTGATAAGCATGAAAAATATTTGAAAAGAAAAAAAAAAGAAAAATAAAAAATAGTTATTCATAATCCAACCATTTCCCCATTCATAGAAATATAAATACAATGACAAATAAGTCTATCATACATACAATCATATCAAGAACATCATGACATATCTTAAATGATGTGTGTAAATAGTTAAAGAAGTTTAAGGTATCAATATATAATTATTTTTTGTTATATTTAAATCAAAATATTAAAGTTAAAATAAAACCCCAAACCATCAATCTTACATTGGAGGATGTCTCTTAAAGTTAAGTACAAGCCCCATACATACAGTAAACCACTTTAATCAAATGCCTGTTCTTTATTCATTTGTAAAACCTCTGCAAAGTCACAAAAATTCTTCTGGGGTTTCGTTGACTACTAAGTAACCTTTTAAAAGTAAAAATGCTAAAAGAAAGAAAGAATAACGAAAAAAAAGTGAAATATTTTTAATATTAGCTTATTAGTTGTAGCTATTTTCACCTAGCCAAATTGGTTGAATCGTAAGATTTGATGAAACGAATATCGAATCATATGAGTCACACTTGAACCCTAATATTCGTACATAAATGGGATTCATTGGATAAATACGAATCGTTTCTCTTAGGATTCGGGATACGAATCGTAGGATTCTTATAACAATTGCTTGCAGATGTACTCCTCAGAAACATGGAATATTCATTTGATTGTTTTTGAAGCCAACCTGAAGAGAAGTATCTTGAATACTTTTACTCTCTGTGCCTATGGAGATGAGAAATGAAATCTAGTTGGGTGGATGTCATGCCAGGTGGGAGACATACAGTCTTCCTTTAGATTGCCATGTAAGAAGTCATTTTTTTACATTCTTTTGGATTATTGACCATGATTGTGATGCAGCAGTGGAGAGCACTCCGCACCGTTGTCATTTTTGCCACTGAAGCAAAAGTGCCTCCATAATAAATGGTGTTTTCTTGGCGATCCCCAAGGGATTGATCGAATCCAAGGATGGATTCCAGCACTAGGGCACACTCAAAAAATCATAAAACACACCATGATTGAAGAAACTCAAATAATCTTTGATTAATTGAAACTAGCATAAGCAACTACAATGGGGACTCAAGTCACTCAACTATATGGAGGACTAGGATTGTTTCTTAGCAAACAAACTTTCTAAAATAAAATTGGAAACTATCTAAATCCTAATCAAACAAGAAATAGAGATTTGAAATAGCCTCTAACTGAATGAAAATAGAAGTAGGGAGAAATTTAGTTTCCGTTAGTAGGCCTCGGTCATAATTGGGCCTATGGGCTGAACCCAATGGACCAGGTTGACCTATGGTCAATGGTGTCATTCTCATAATTGCAAACCATAAGAATGTAATGAAAGATCTTGAAAACTGTTTGTATTGATTTGTCTCCCCATCTCTGGAGGTCGATCATCAATAAATAGATGTTTACATGCCTCAATCAAGGCTCTAAGAAAGAAAACCAACTAATTACATCAATTCCTAATCTAAGTTTAGAAAGCAATCAATAAAGGAAATAAGGAAATATGTACAGTTGTATTACAAATCAAATCCACGTGAGATTAGTTTGCTGGGATGGTTTGTTTATTGGGCCTTGGGCCTGTTTAACACCCCTTCTCAAATTGATGTGGGAGAGTCAACAAGCATCAATTTGCCAACCAAGAACTGGTGGCGTGGGCGTGGAAGACCTTTAGTAAGAATATCAGCAAGTTGTAACTCAGTGGAGACATGCGGAAGGCTAATCACATCACGCTTTAATTCATCACGGATGAAGTGACAATCAATCTCGATGTGTTTAGTCCGTTCATGGAAAATAAGATTTTCAGTAATCCTAATTGCACTTGTGTTATCAGCATAGAGTGGGGTAGCACCGGCTGGGGGAAACCCAATGTCTGAAAGTAGCTCAGAGCCAAAGAATTTCGGAGCACGCTGCAGACATGGCGCGGTATTCAGCTTCAGTAGATGATTTGGAAACTTTTTCATTCTTCTTGCATTTCCAAGAAATCAGGCTATTACCCAAAAACATGCACCAGCCAGTGGTCGAGCGGCGAGTATCCGGACAACCTGCCCAATCAGCATCTGAATAAGCTTTGAGAGAGATAGGATTGTTCGATGGAAAAAACAACCCGCGAGTCGGTGTGCGGATAAGGTACCGAATGATGCGGCGAACAGCAGCCATATGAAGATGACGGGGAGCAGTCATGAACTGACTCATGAGGTTGACTGCATAGGAGATATCAGGACGAGTGATCGTGAGGTAGATCAAACTCCCAACTAACTAGCGATAAGCAGTAGGATCAGGAAGCAGGTCACCCTTCTCTTGACTGAGTTTGACATTCAGTTCGACCGGCATATCGACGGGAGCTGAAGCAGTAAGGCCAGCCAAGTCTATGAGATCAACAGTATATTTGTGCTGATTTAGAATTATACCCTTAGGCAATTGATGAACTTCAAGACCAAGGAAATAGTTTAAAGGGCCGAGATCCTTCATGTGAAAAGTCGCACTAAGAGAAGCTTGGAGCTCCTGTATCATTTTGGCATTAGGACCAGTAATGACGATGTCATCAACATAGACAAGTAGCACAGTTATCCCGGACAGAACATGATGTAAAAACATGGAAGGATCATATGGACTTGGAGAAAAATCCAAGCGGAGAAGAGCATCTTGAAACTTTTCAAACTAGGTACGAGGAGCTTGTTTCAGTCCATAGAGGGAGCGACGGAGTTTGGCAACCATACCTCTGTCGGAAGAGTACCCCTGAGGGAGACGCATATAAACGTCTTCTTTGAGATAACCATGAAGAAATGCATTTTTGACATCCATTTGATATAGAGGCCAAGACTGAGATGCAGCAACAGCAAGAATTGTGCGTACGGTGGTCATCTTGGCAACCGGTGCAAAAGTTTCATCATAATCAATGCCATATTCTTGCCGATTTCCAAGTGCGACAAGACGCGCCTTATATCGATCTAATGTGCCATCTGATTTTAACTTGAGAGAAAAAAATCCACTTACGACCAATTGGTTTCACACCCACAGGAGACGGGACAACATCCCACGTATGGTTTTGTTCTAAAGCCTCCAATTCATCTTGCATAGCCTTGTTCCAACATTGGTGCCGCACAGCCTGAGAATAGGATTGTGGGATGGAAGAGGATGACAACGTGGCCATTAAGGAAGTATGAGAGAACCCATAATGGTCTGGTGGAACTGAAATGCGAGTGGAGCGGCGCAATGAAGTGGGACCAAGTGCCGGAGGTGGACCGGATGCTGGAGGAAGATCAGGAGGGGGGTCACCTGTAGGTGCTTCTGTAGTCCGTCTGTGATACACAAAGTTAGGATTAAAGTGAACAATAGACTTGGTGTCAGAAAAACTAGGTAAGGAAACTGATGAGGAGGAGTCCGGGGGATCAATATGGTGTTGATAAAAATACTTGTGTTAAAAAAACACGACATTCCTAGAGGTACGGATACGACGAATGTTGGGATCATAGCAAAGGAACCCTTTCTGAAAGGGTGCATAACCTAAAAAAACACACTGAGCTGATTGAGCGGTTAGTTTGATCCTTTCAGGAGGAGGTAAATGCACAAAACAAAGGGAGCCAAAAACATGAAGATCATCATAGGATGGAGATGTCTTGTACAGGCGATAATATGGGCTCTGATTGTCAATAGAGGATGAGGGCATACGATTGATAAGGTGAGCAGCAGTAGCTAATGCCTCAACCCAAAACTGGGTAAGAACTGATGATTCGAGAAGAAGGGTACGAGTGACATCTGTCATTATCATAATTCCAAACCATCATAATGTAACGATAGAACTTGAAAACTGTTTGTATTCATCCTCTCATCTCTGGAGGTCGATCATCAATAAATAGATGTTTACATGCCTCAATCAAGTCTCTAAGAAAGGAAACCAACTAATTACATCAATTCCTAATCTAAGTTTAGAAAGCAAACAATAAAGGAAATAAGGAAATATGTACAGTTGTATTACAACTCAAATCCACGTGAGATTAGTTGCTGGGCTGGTTTGTCTATTGGGCCTTGGGCCTGGTTAACACCCCTTCTAAAATTGATGTGGGAGAGTCAACAAGCATCAATTTGCCAACCAAGAACTGGTGGCGTGGGCGTGGAAGACGTTTAGTAAGAATATAAACAAGTTGTAACTCAGTGGAGACATGCGGAAGGTTGATCACATCACGCTTTAATTCATCACGCATGAAGTGACAATCAATCTCGATGTGTTTAGTCCGTTCATGGAAAATAGGATTTTCAGTAATCCTAATTGCACTTGTGTTATCAGCATAGAGTGGGGTAGCACCGGCGGGGGGAAACCCAATATCTGAAAGAAGACCTCGGAGCCAAAGAATTTCGGAGCACGCTGCAGACATGGCGCGGTATTCAGCTTCAGTAGATGATTTGGAAACTTTTTCATTCTTCTTGCATTTCCAAGAAATCAGGCTATTACCCAAAAACATGCACCAGCCAGTGGTCGAGCGGCGAGTATCCGGACAACCTGCCCAATCAACATCTGAATAAGCTCTGTGAGAGATATGATTGTTTGATGAAAAATAAGGTACCGAATGATGCGGCGAACAGCAGCCATATGAAGATGACGGGAAGCAGTCATAAACTGACTCATGAGGTTGACTGCATAGGAGATATCAGGACGAGTGATCGTGAGGTAGATCAAACTCCCAACTAACTGGCGATAAGCAGTAGGATCAGGAAGCAGGTCACCCTCCTCGCGACTGAGTTGGACATTCAGTTCGACCGGCGTATCGACGGGAGCTGAAGCAGTAAGGCTAGCCAAGTCTATGAGATCAACAGTATATTTGTGCTGATTTAGAATTATACCCTTAGGCGATTGATGAACTTCAAGACTAAGGAAATAGTTTAAAGGGTCGAGATCCTTCATGTGAAAAGTCGCAGTAAGAGAAGATTGGAGTTCCTGTATCATTTTGGCATTAGGACCAGTAATGACGATGTCATCAACATAGACAAGTAACACAGATATCCTGGACGGAGCATGATGTAAAAACATGGAAGGATCATATGGACTTGGAGAAAAATCCAAGCGGAGAAGAGCATCTTGAAACTTTTCAAACCAGGTACGAGGAGCTTGTTTCAGTCCATAGAGGGAGCGACGGAGTTTGGCAACCATACCTCTGTCGGAAGAGTACCCCTGAGGGAGACGCATATAAACGTCTTCTTTGAGATAACCATGAAGAAATGCATTTTTGACATCCATTTGATATAGAGGCCAAGACTGAGATGCAGCAACAGCAAGAATTGTGCGTACGGTGGTCATCTTGGCAACCGGGGCAAATTTTTCATCATAATCAATGCCATATTCTTGCTGATTTCCAAGTGCGACAAGACGCGCCTTATATCGATCTAATGTGCTATCTGATTTTAACTTGAGAGAAAAAATCCACTTACAACCAATTGGTTTCACACCCACAGGAGACGGAACAACATCCCACGTATGGTTTTGTTCTAAAGCCTCCAATTCATCTTGCATAGCCTTGTTCCAACATTGGTGCTGCACAGCCTGAACATAGGATTGTGGGATGGAAGAGGATGACAACGTGGCCATTAAGGAAGTATGAGAGAACCCATAACGGTCTGGTGGAATTGAAATGCGAGTGGAGCGGCGCAATGAAATGGGACCAAGTGCCGGAGGTGGACCGGATGCGGGAGGAAGATCAGGAGGGGGGTCGCCTGTAGGCGCTTCTGTAGTCCGTCTGTGATACACAAAGTTAGGATTAAAGCAAACAATAGACTTGGTGTCAGAAAAACCAGGTAAGGAAACTGATGAGGATCAATATGGTGTTGAAAAAAATACTTGTGTTAAAAAAACACGACATTCCTAGAGGTACGGATACGACGAATGTTGGGATCATAGCAAAGGAACCCTTTCTGAAAGAGTGCATAACCTAAAAAAACACACTGAGCTGATTGAGCGGTTAGTTTGGTCCTTTCAGGAGGAGGTAAATGCACAAAGCAAAGGGAGCCAAAAACATGAAGATCATCATAGGATGGAGATGTCTTGTACAGGCGGTAATATGGGCTCTGATTGTCAATAGAAGATGATGGCATACGATTGATAAGGTGAGCAGTAGTGGCTAATGCCTCAACCCAAAACCGGGTAGGAACCGATGATTCGAGAAGAAGGGTACGAGTGACATCAAGGAGATGTCTATTTTTTCTTTCAGCGACTCCATTCTGCTGTGGAGTATAAGAAGAAGTTCTTTGAGAAATAATGCTTTTGGTTTGCAGAAACTGTTGAAAATCAGAGGACACATATTCCCCGCCCGAATCCGAACGCAAGGTTTTAATGCATGTGGAAAATTGAGTCTCAACATAAGCCAAAAAAAGTTTAAAAACATGAAAAACATCAGATTTGGAATGTAGAAAATAAACCCAAGTGAACCGACTGAAATCATCAATAAAAGTCACAAAATATTTATAGTGAGCATGAGAAAGAGCTGGAGCAATGCCCCATACATCGCTATGAATTAAATCAAAACACTGAGTGATGTGGGAATTGGAGATAGGAAAAGGAAGAGTGTTGCTCTTTCCCATTTTGCAAGTAGCACAATCAAAAGGCACGCAAGAAGATAAACCACTATTTTTATTTAATAAACTAGAATTTAACATAATGGACAAAACTTTGGAATTAGGGTGTCCAAGTCTATTATGCGACAATTGGCAGTTATCTCTAATAGAAAAAAAAAAAAAAAAACACATCACTTTCAAATTTATCCTTAGAAAACTTAGAAAAATCCAGCGGAAACAAGCGCCCACACTTAGGCCCCCTCGCGATCTCCTTCCCTGACATCTGGTCCTGCACAATACAACCAGAAGAAGAGAAAGAGATGTTACAATTATTTTCAACAAGTTGTCCAACTGACAATAGGTTTGAAGTTAAATTGGGACAAAGGTAAACATTGTTCAAAGGAATGGGACCAAGAATATCTCCGAGAGCAGTAATGGGTACATTGTCGCCATTAGCAGTTTGTATCTGAAGTTTACCATTGTATGGTGCCATATTGGAGAGGGAGGCACAGGAATACGTCATATGATTTGACGCCCCGGAATCAAGGAACCAAGTAGAAGATGGAGGGGACGTACCTAAGAGACCAAAAGCAGAGAGGGCATTGACAATCATTTGTTGGACTAATTCAGGAGTGAGAGAAGATGAGGGCCCAGGCTGTGAGGGTGCGGGTGTAGAAGCTGTCATCACCGATGAAGCAACATAAGCATGCGGAGCCGTAGTTGGAGACTGTGGAGTCTGATATGGAGGATTCTGATATTGTGGAGATGGACGTTGTGGGCGGCGGCGACATTCAGAGATGATATGTCCAGACTTTTTACAATAACTGCAGACCTTCTGTTTGCAATGAGTGGCAATGTGTCCAAATTTTTGACAACAGTAACACTGCTTTTTACTCAAGTCACGAGGCAGAGACTGAGAAGCCTTATTAGCCGAGAAGGCGACTGAATAAGTCTTAGTCTTATATTGAGCCATATGAGCTGATGTTTCAATGCGCTGTTCCTCGCGAATGAGCTCATTCAAGCCTACATCTAAAGAAGGTAATGGGGTCCGATTCATCAGAGCAGATCGGACACTTTCATATTCAGTACGCAGTTTCATCAAAAATTGATCATTTTGACTAGAGGCCTGAAGATCTTGAATAACGGTCAAAACATTGTCAGCCACATCTGCATATTTAACACTATCATATTCTGACCATAGCGTACGGAAGCCTAAATAGTAGTCTTGTACAGACAAGGTCCTCTGTGCATATTCAGCAATCGCACATTCAAGATGAAATTGACGTGCGGAGTTATCTTGATGGTACACTTTCTTCAGATACCCCCACATGGCTTTGGATGTTGGGTAAGGTTTGAGATTCATAATCAGATGGGGCTCGACCGATCCCAGTATCCATGATTTGATTTTGGCATCTTTGGTATGCCAAGAAGCTTTCTTCTTATCATCTTCTGTAGGTTTAGGGTCAGCTCCAGAAATATAACCCCACAATTCCTTAGCTTCCAGATATATTTGGAACTGAAAGGACCAAGCAGGGTAGTTCTTTCCCATGAATCTGACTAAGGTAATTTCAGATTTTTCCATCTCGAATTGATATGGGCCAAAACTGATGGAATCAGGGAAAATACAGGAAAAAAAACAGCAACAGAGAAGAGAGAAAGGCTAAAAGGTATAGCAAAACTCTCTTGTATATAGTGGACAAGATCCGATGAAGCAGGGAAGAGAAAAACACAACGCAGAAAAAAAACTGGCCAAAAAAAAATCCCAGACGACCTTGATTTTCCCTGAAGATCTGCAACGTGGGCCCCACTGAAGGATCGGAACAGTGATCAGATCACAAATCTTAGGAAACACAGTAGGCTGGCTTCTAATGAAAAAAGAATGAACTAATTCCCCCACAGATCAAAGATACTGGACGGTCTAGATGGAAACAGTTAAAAAAACTGGACAAACTCGAGAATGAGCAAATCACCAACCTGAAAGTGCCGAAAAATTCTGAAAAAATCTCTAATATTCTTAGGAAGACCAGGCGACCATGTCTGTAAAGTTTGCTGAAGATGGTGTGATGATCAAAGGTGGGCCACCATGAAGATGTCACTGCTGCAATGTCTGGATTCTGTGAAACAGATCTGGGATCTGTCGTTCAATAGAGATTGATTTCTCTATGTCTTTATTGCCTTGATGGTATACAAGATTAAAAAACAAGAATTTCTTGAACAGTGCTCTGATACCATGTCATTCTCATAATTCCAAACCATCAGAATGTAACGATAGAACTTGAAAACTGTTTGTATTCATCCTCTCATCTCTGGTGGTCGATCATCAATAAATAGATGTTTACATGCCTCAATCAAGTCTCTAAGAAAGGAAACCAACTAATTACATCAATTCCTAATCTAAGTTTAGAAAGCAAACAATAAAGGAAATAAGGAAATATGTACAGTTGTATTACAACTCAAATCCACGTGAGATTAGTTGCTGGGCTGGTTTGTCTATTGGGCCTTGGGCCTATTTAACAACATCAAGGAGATGTCTATTTTTCCTTTCAGCGACTCCATTCTGCTGTGGAGTATAAGGACAAGTTCTTTGAGAAATAATGCCTTTGGTTTGCATAAACTGTTGAAAATCAGAGGACACATATTCCCCGCCCGAATCCGAACGCGAGGTTTTAATGCATGTGGAAAATTGAGTCTCAACAGAAGCCAAAAAAAGTTTAAAAACATGAAAAACATCAGATTTGGAATGTAGAAAATAAACCCAAGTGAACCGACTGAAATCATCAATAAAAGTCACAAAATATTTATAGTGAGCATGAGAAAGAGCTGGAGCAATGCCCCATACATCGCTATGAATTAAATCAAAACACTGAATACTGTGGGAATTGGAGATAGGAAAAGGAAGAGTTTTGCTCTTTCCCATTTTGCAAGTAGCACAATCAAAAGGCACACAAGAAGATAAACCGCTATTTTTATTTAATAAACCAGAATTTAACATAACGGACAAAACTTTGGAATTAGGGTGTCCAAGTCTATTATGCCCATGTCATTCTCATAATTGCAAACCATAAGAATGTAATGAAAGATCTTGAAAACTGTTTGTATTGATTTGTCTCCCCATCTCTGGAGGTCGATCATCAATAAATAGATGTTTACATGCCTCAATCAAGGCTCTAAGAAAGGAAACCAAATAATTACATCAATTCCTAATCTAAGTTTAGAAAGCAATCAATAAAGGAAATAAGGAAATATGTACATTTGTATTACAAATCAAATCCATGTGAGATTAGTTTGCTGGGATGGTTTGTCTATTGGGCCTTGGGCCTGTTTAACAAATGGGTTGGCCCAGTTGTCTTCTTGGGCCTGGTATTGGTTCCAGCGGCCTTGTTTCACAGATTACAAGAGTGAGTTAGTTACATAAATAATAATTAAGGGACATTGATGGACTGAGAAATGTCAACTGCATAGGATTCAGTTTTCTGTCGTATTCAGAACTGTGGTGACGGTGGTGTCTTTGGTCAGGGGGTTCATGATCGACTCTTCATTCTCTTTGTTGGTACTTTATTCCTTGAATCAATTAGATGTAGATGACATAATTGATTTTCAAAGAAAAAACATTTTCAGATAAGCATTTACTTTTTACAGATGGATGAAAACATATGAATTCTTTTTACCGAAGTGAATATCCCATACAAATCTTGTAGGTTGGGGAGAAAAATCCCAAGGACGAAGGTGGATGAAACAGATATATCCAAATGCAAGAAGCTCATATTTTAGGTTGTGCCTTGTGCAACTGGAAGCACATCGTTCCCTTAAATAAGGATAATACTCAAGTGCATCCATCCCTCACCATTTGTGGTGAGGGACACCCCTTTTAGGGAAGTTTCAAGTACAAAAGAGAGGTGTACTTCTCTTTTGTACCTCTCTTTTGTACTTGAAACTTCCCCAAAAGGGGTGTCCCTCACCACAAATGGTGAGGGATGGATGCACTTGAAGATCCCCCCTTAAATAATTTGGGGGATATTTGATGAACGGTTGTACTAAATGCTTCAACCTGGAAATTTTGAGGAAAAAGAGACTAAATGAACAGCATACGAACTATTCTCCAAATTGTGTATATTTTCTTTTTGGTAACTCCTCTTTACTGAGGTGTTTTGGGACAAGATATTTGGGACTTGCTATCATATTTATGGAGGGTTTTGAAGATTTTGGGACGTATCTTGTCGTCATAATTGGAATTCAAAACTTAAAAGTGTGTCAAAAATCGATTTTTAACTATTGACAGGCAATGTTTTAAAAGCCAAATCCACCGTCAGACCAATGAAAGCATAGGATCGATCGAACATTCTCCAACTGGTGGTTCATCCTAATCTTACTCTGATTTTATAAAAAAATAAAATTCTCTGTTACCCATAATAATGGAGGCAGGAAATTTCTTTCATTTTCTTTGGCAATCTTAGCAAATGGTGAACTAATTCTCTGGAAAGCCAAGTTCATTTCCTATTTAAAAAGAAACTAGCACCTGATGCCTTTGACAATGTTGAGGGACACCATGATGGAATTCAAAGTGAATAGTTGAAAATCGGAGAATTAGCCTTCTTAGTGTACTACTATTTGGCTTACTGCTTTGCGATGTATTATTACTTTTGAACCTCTGAGTCCTTTTCTTTTCATTTTTTTTTACCATATTTCAATTTTATCTTTCAGAACTTTTAACATCAATTTATTTGGGTTTCCTTAATAATGCTTCTTTTCCTTTTGGCAGTGGAGACAAACTAAGACACAGATTGCAAATGCTGGCAAAGTGGTGCATCGATTCATTTCTGGTGTAACCTTGAACTCGACAGTCACTCCAGAATCTCCTACCAATTCAAACAGAGGCATTTCTAGGTTTCAAGGCACTTGGTTCAAGAATCTTGCTTCTGTTGGTTCCAAACCTAGTAGTTCAGATCATTCAATCGAGACTGATGAAGCACTTCACCTGCAGCAGCATAATTGTTCGGAACAACAGCGGCATAGTTTCGCTACATGACGTATGAGTGGAACTATGGGACGTGGGTCCTGTGCTGCAGGAAATGTACAATTAGTTTAGTGTTTGCATACGATTGCGCTGGACAATTCTATAATTCTTTTGTTTCTCAAATGGAGGTGCTTAGGAATACCTGGCATAAAATACATGCCATTCAATGAAAGACATTCTGTGATCTTCATTTCTACTAAACATCTTAAATTACTGAATTGAAATGTTTCAGTGACAAGATACATTGATTGGATCATTTATACAGTCTTTTTTTCATGTGAATCATGTATGCCTTGTGTTTCTCATTCCCTTAAAATACCCTTTCCTGTTGGATGGCGTCTGCTGCGAAGTGACTCTGGAGAACATACAGATGACGGAGTGGAGCGCGTTGGCTGCTATCTGCGACTTTATCTGTCCTCTCTTTGGCAGAGGCCTTCGACCCCTGAAACTTCTGTCATCGTAAGCTGCAGCAGGGTAATCACCAACCTTGTTGCTCATTTGGCTGGTATGCAACTATATCCACCCTTTCCAGCTCTTAGTATTATGTAATGAAAGATGTGATATGGCTTAGCTGCTCTAATTTCAGGTATATATATAGCAGTCTATGGAAACAGGATCTTGTTATTATAATTAGTGCCTGTTTTGAGGAGATCTGAAGGGTTTTCTGGTGAGGAGACATGCCAGCCAAGGTGTCTGACGCTGCAGAGATTCCTTACATGTAGTGGAAAGGGTGGATGTACCCACCAATGGTTGTGATTCTGGGGCCTGGATTCATGACCCAGACAATGGTTTTGAGCCCAGTGCGGGGTTGGCTCATTTGTCTGTCTATAGACACTTGAATTGAATTTTCATTGGTGTTTGGTCTGCTGCTTGTGGTTGGTGCCAATACTGTGTGTATTAGATTAGATGGAGGGATCAAGAGGAATCTAATGACTCAGCTTTGCAGTGTGCCACTGTTGGAATTTGTTAGATTAAGTAAGGTACTATTACCTAGGGCATTACAGTGTCAGCTAAAGCTTTTCATGTAGTTGTGCCTCCCTCCCAGGTGAAAAACCTGACCTGACTCAGATGTTCGGGTTGGCTGCGGGTCAAGACTGACCCGTAAATGAGACAGACACAAGTTGATCTCCTAGTAATGCTGCCTCCATCTTTTATATAAACCTAGGTTTGTGGAAAATATAAACCTAGCTACAATTTACAATGTGTGCACGAAGTTTTCCTTTCATGAAATTTTTTGTTCAGAAATGCTGCCAAAATGGATGGAGTGGGTTGGGCCATGATGTGTGCGAGGATTCTCCCAGTTCTGACTGGTGAATTTTGTGTTACAAATGGACCATTGCTTCTGTTTCCTATAGTAGTAAGTTTTCTGTAAAAGAATAAAAAATGTTGCAAGGATTATTCGGCCCGGACATTTGATTCCTTCATAGTCTGTGGGGAGGGTGTAGCCATTTATAGCTAGGACTAGGGTGGGTACCTTGGGAAGCAGCATAATGCTGCTACTGGGTCAATTGATTGGTTTGTCATACCCATCCACCTCATGATTCTATAAAATAGTAGGAATTAGATGGCATGGGCACATGGTCAACTTGCCAATTGCCCTGGGATCAAGAATCACATGTAGGCCAGCCAATTTTCACTGGGGTTCTTCAATCTCCCAGATGTGTATCAGACGCATGACATGGAGTTACCATCACCCATGGCTTGAAATTTTAGACCATTTGACCATCATAACAGAGTACGAAAGAAGGCTTCCATTTCACCTATTGGATGGTTGGGATTGGCTGATTTGATGAATTTGGCCGCTTAAATGTAGTACGTTTACAGTACATATTAGTGACATACTGTTAAGAATTATAAAACTGGATCCTAGGGATGGCACCAGGTCCCTCAATAGTTGGGTTTGGAGCGGGTACTTGTTACAGATTTTGGCCCAGGGTGGGTTGGAAGTAGTTGAATCTAATATTTTTTTCAAACATCAAAAGAAGTATAGGCTAATCTGAACCAATCCTGACCCAAAACCTACCTGTTGGTGGATATAGATATAACTCAAGTCTGACCCATTTGCCATGGCTGACAGTGGAGAATGCAGTGTGCAGTGCATGGTTTTTGTAATTCAGGCTGTTGATCTTATGTGCCTCACTGTCCATAGGCCATCATCACACATAACTCAACAACCCCATCTCAATGACTAGGAGTGTCTCTGCCTCCAAGTATACTGAAAAAGATATAAAAAGAAATACCAGTAACAGGCATCAATCAATCAATATATATATATATACAAAGGGAATATAGAAAGGGTAGTTACATATCATTCTTAGAAAACTATTATCCCCAGATAATATTGGGATATTTTCAAATTTTATGTTATATAGGGATATTGAAGAATCTGGCAGAAAATAAATCAATTTTTAAATAAAGAATAAATGAAAAATACATATTCTGAAAAGTACTTTCTTTTTTGTTCCTAATATTTCCATTGTTATTCAAATTTTCTGCCATTTTACAATTTGGTGATATTGCAAAAATATAGTGGTATTATTGGAAAATATCAGTTCAAACAAATGTCATCATATTATGATACTTTCAAGATATTTTTAACAGTGGTTCCAGCGTCCTGCAAATAATGTGGCACCTTGATGAAGCAATTAGATTCAGTAACGCACTTACATTAGGGTTTCAGGTGCGACCGCAGTGCACTGATTGGAGTGGCTGGAGAGGGAGTTCAATGTAATTTCTTTTAAAATACCCTAGGGATGCTGTTTGTTTCATGGAATTGAATGCCTAGTATTATATATACATGACCCCCCTAAATTGCATATGTCCACCAACTTTCGGTCAGATCTGAATTTACTGGACCGTTGAATTGACCATGTATCGATCCGAATGGCCTGTTGACCATTAAACTTTTGGGCCCAAATGGAGATGATAGAAATCACGGTTGTGGCTGATTTTTTGCATAGAGGAGGATCCCAGGGAGTCCTTGAAATCCCCCCCATCCCCATCCTCATGTGGGTCTCCAGGTGGGCTGCACCACACATTTGAGCTTACCTTATCCTAAGCTCAAGATGGCCCCATATATATATATATATATATATATATATATAGTTATTCATTTTTAACCACTTATATATATATATATAGATATATAGATATAGATATATATAAGTGGTTAAAAATGAATAACAAAGGTGAGTACGGAAAATGACTATCACATCATATCTTTCACCTCCCGCCTCATATTCTTCACTGCCTCACCTCATTAATAACCCTTCGGTGGGAGCTCATTTTGCCATGAAGTCCTATGTATTTTATGCAAACAAACAGGCTGCCCACTTTGAGTGGGCTTGAGTTCAGTTCAGATAAGCGAATGGGCCAGTCTGTACAAGTTCTGGCCTTACCCTACCATGCATAACCCAATAACAGCTGAATATTGTAGCAGTGCACTATATTTCAAACAAATAAAACTCATGCTGAAATAGTCTATGGCTCTCCAGATCAATTATGACCAGACAGGCCTAATTAGCCCATTTATCTCATCGAAGTGATGGTCATTAATCGAATAAAATGTATGGATGGATAGTATCAACTGATCAGTGTCCATGATTGCATTCAGTCCAATTGGGTGTTGCTGAAGTGAATCAACGGTTTAGATCATTTACTAGCTGGTTTCCCTTGATTATAACAATGTATTCCAAGGCTAATTGGCCTGTAAAGCCCTCCCTCATTGGATGGACCTTTCGCTGGGCCATCAAGAACTGCAAACAAAAAATGGAAACAAATAAAGCCCGGAACCAACATTAAAAATCACAGGCTTATCTATCGGATGGTTAGGATCGCCCCAAATAAGCACGATTATTCCACTAAGCGGCCAACCATGTCCAGGCCCACCGGATGCTGGGTCAGACTCAGACCATTCTAACTTTCTGATTGCTGGCCCTATAACAGACTAAAATTTTCCTAATTAGAAGAACAGTGGATGGTAACACATCTAATCTAAGGCTGTAAACTGACTGGGTCTGGGTCTGGGTCTGGTCCGGTCCGTGGTACAACCGTACCTGGATCCAATTCTTATGAAAGTACATTAATATATATAATGCATATTTTACATAGATGTGTATTCCATTAAGGTTAATCGTCTTGTTCACAACCTTGTTACATCCAATGAACAAGATTTATTTAATCCAAATAGATGATCAGAACAATCTTAGAAATAATGAATTGAGTTCATGTTTAATATTACTTGCGACAAATAGAGAATCACTGTACTGAAATGACAGGACACAATCCCAAGTTCTGCAATGCATGGATCTTTTGTCTCACAAACAAATGTATAGAGTCACATTTGCATGGTTTTCTGAGGCATGAAGAAAGACAGGACCAACCTGTCATGTATCCTCCTCAAGAGGGGGAAAGCTTCCTTTCTTTTTTATTCACTCCAATCTTGTCCACATCTCTCCTTATATTGATTTATATAAGATTCTACTCCATCTCTCTCCTCATTTTCTTCTCAACTTAGGAATCTGCACTGAACTTTCTTTCCCTCTCTAAGCATAGTATAAATATAACCCACAATGACCCGCCTACTACACAACTCACAACTCACCTCATTACTATCTTGGATTTCTTCAAGCACCCCTCTACTCAGTTTACCATTCCTTTCCTTTCTTTTGTATAATGGCAGGCTCTGATTCCACCCAGCAAATCTCTCCTAAGGAATGGAAGAAAAAGAAAAGGCAGCAATGGAGGAATGCAGAAGTGCAGGAAATGGACCTTAATGGGATCATCAACAATCCATAAGATGATGAGTATGCTTCCTACCTATGATGCACAGATACGGCATGGATACGATGAGGACAGGGCGTAGACACGGCAGAGACGCGAATTTACACATAAAAAGCAAAGTATTGGATACGATACGACATGATACATTACCTATTTTGAAGTATCCGTGCATCATAGCTTCCTACCAGAATAGCAGTCAAGGCGGGCAAAGGGAAGTGTTCGTCGCCTTTCCAACATTTAGATTCCCACTGATCACTTGTAGAAATGCAACACAGGGTAATTTGAGTTTGTATTATCCTCTTTTTTTTCTCTTTTCTTTTTTTATGTGTGTGTGGAGATTGAAATATGAAGGAAGATCTTTGCAACATACAATTAAGCAAAGCTGTGGGAATGATTAATAAATGCACATGTTTTGTACAGTCGACAGGAATGATATTGTGATTGGTGCATGTGAGAAGGCTTTATGACTGCTTGGAGAATTTGTTGATACTTTTCAGGGAACTTGCTTCCATACAGCTGCTGCTGCAATTAGTGTTTTAGAAAAAATATGTGATTGTTTTCTCTCTCTAGAGTGAGAAAATAAATGAGGTACCCCTAAGACTATATGCAACATTTATATAGCAGTGGTACCCAAACTGTGCTTGTCCATGGCCCAAAAATCAAGTTGATTAGAAGATACAAACAACTAGATCAGAGAGAAACAGTGCACCACAATGTGAATTTGGGGCAGTGGTCCATCCTAGCCTTACAGTGCACAAGCTTTTCCTTCACAGAACAAGTTGATGAGCACGTCACAATAAGATTACAACTATGGAGAGACAGGAAAAAACAGACCTTGGGCTTGGGCTATCAAACCCTAGATTCTACCATGGCTGTGGAGATTGACAAACAGGTGTGAAAGAGGAGAATTTCTAGACCAAAAGACCCAAAGACCAAAGAGAGAAAATTATCCCCCTTAAAAGATCCAACTAACATCACAACAGAGCTTATTCAAACACAACAAAATAACCAAAAGCAAAGAGTTCAGGCCATTGTGCATCTACAGCACTCAACCGTAAATGTCCACAGGCCAGGTGTATAAAACCTCCAACGACTGAGACATCTCCCTATACAATATATTCTCAACTTGATCATGCAGTCCAAATTGTGCATGTGTCCACGGAGCCCAGAGTTTCCAGATGGGTGAACCTAAGCCATTCACATGTTTCATCTACATCATGGCTATAGCCATGTGGTTACAATTGTATGATAAATGCTCCAGAAACAGAAAGAAATGGGCAACAATTTGGTTGATTTAGATTCATGTTCATGTGAGCCTGTAATAATGGAACAACGGAAACTAGTTCAGGTAGTGCACAAGCATTGCAAATGTATCTACAAACTGCAGTAAGGTAAGAAGTTCAAGAAATGCAAATTCACAAACACTACATTTCAGCAGAAAATTCAACAGTATTTCCAATAGTGTAATATAATATACACGATGCAGATAGGATACAAAGACCCATCAAGGAAACCACCAGCAACCGAGCACCAGGCAGGACCAATCACACATACAAAACACGGCCATCCGTCTGATCATACCATTTTGAAGTAAGCCACAGGTCACAATTCTCTACTGGGGGATGTTAGTGTACCAAAGTCATGAATCAGTTAGAAGAAGACTGATTGTCGTTGTAGGTGCAAACAGCACCATCAGCTGGTCTTGGCTTCTTTGTGCTGCAGTTCTCTTCTTCCATGGCTTTCAATTTGTTCTTTATTGCTGCTATCTTTGCAGTCCGACTCATTTGGCCCAAAGAGCTACTCATAATAGCTGATTTTCTTGTCACACCAGCTGCTTTGGAAGAATTTGTTGCTTCTACGAAGTTCTTCTCACTGGAAAACCGAACAACCAAAGGTCGTCCACAAGCCAATCTCCCATTCATCTTCTCCTTGGCCAGTTGAGCTTCCTGCATGCTCACTTCAATGAAAGAAGTAAGGAATTGACTGATGGTGGAAGATATTAATGCTGCTACACCGTTCCAACTCACACAGAACACTGATAATTTACCTCTCTAGTACTGAACTCAATGAAAGCATATCCACGTGGCTCTCCGCGTTTGGGGCCACGTGTATGCCACAAGAAATCCTCAGACACAATCTTTCCAAAAGGAGAAAACATCTTGATCAAATGGGACCTGAAATATTAGACAGTTTTAAGTGAAGAAATGAAGAGACAATCACAATACACTTTATTTGTGAGAATGGAGTAGAGAAATTAGGGTCATGATGCATCAGGACGATAAATGTCTGGCGATGTGGTGGAACATATTTTCTGCTTGGTTCAGATCATTGATCTAACTGGCCTCCGCCATTAATAAGGCATGTCGGCTTGTAGATTCAGACCCCACTGATCCAATTCTCCCAAACCACTCTCCCTCCTCCTCGACACCCTGCAAAAGAGCCTTGTCCCAAATTCCTCAGAGTAATCACACCGGGTGTATCACTGGCATTGGTTGAGTGGTGGGGTGGAGAGGAAGGTTTGGAGGATGTACGTGGGTTTTAAGAGGCGGTAGGGTTTTTCGAGATTGCAGAACTGGATGGATTTGGTGCTGCTTGGAGGTCTTGATTTTTTTTTTTTTTTTTTTTTTTTTTTTTTTTTTTTTTTGCATAATTGGATCAGTGGCCAAGTTGGAGAGGAGTAAATCCACCCACCAGGGATTGATCCCTGGTGGGTGTGAGTTGGGAGTGGGAGCCTTTACCATTAGGTCATCCCTAAGTTCCCAGAGGTCTTGAATTCAAAAGTGCCTTCCCTCTGCTGTATTTTCAGTGTGGTTAAACAGATCTCCAATGGACTATTTCAGTATTTCCCCAAGTAGTAGGGGTATAAGGGTATCCAGTAACGAAGATCCCGTCTCCGATGCCTTTATGATAGTTGCAGAACAGTAGAAGCCTTGAGGAGAATGACAATGACAACACTTCCCAGGCTCCACATTGAGAATTCAAATATTGAGGTTACCATCTCTAGTTTGTGAATAAAATGATTATTGTCATGCTAGTAAGAATCAGATTGAAGCTCAAAGGCATTCTCTACTGGTTTGAGGTAACTTGGTACATAAATCATTTATAATAATTATGGAATGTGTTGGGTTTGGTTGGATTTAAATTAATAAAGAGTGCTGGTGGATTTGTTTAGATGTATGGAGGAACAGTTTCCTTGTAAGTATCACAGTAAACCTTTGTGCTCTGGAAAGCTTTCAGTTTCCTTATAAGTGTCACAGTATATCTTTGTGCTCCGGAACTAGGAGCTTGTGGGCTCTGGTTACCTAATGTTTAAATGTTGGTCTTTCGGTGGCAAACTATAATCAGGTCAAGCTTAGGCTGGTCTCCCTATATATCTCTAGTCTTCCTTATGATGTATAATGAGTGTTGTCGAAAGGATAAAAGGTCTGGCATGACCTCCATGGAATGGCACAACAGACGAAAGGAAGTATCATCTGGTAAGCTAAATTGATTAACGTAAGCCTAATATAAAAAAGCTTAATAGGGAATTTGGAATGTAAAGAATGTCAATAAGTTGTTGCTTGGTAAGTGGTTATGGTGTACTAAAGAGCCTGTATGGTCTTTGGAAACAGCTCCTTATTCAAAAATCCGATATTTGTATGATAGCTGAGGAGTTACACCCTCGCATTTCAGCATCTGATTTATAGAAGTTTCCTTTATGGAATCTGCTTTAAGTGTACATTTGACTCTTTCGTTTCATATAGAGCACATTGTGGAGTTGAAAGTAGCTTTTGGGCTAACTTGAGGCGTGGCTGGGAATGTAAAACAGATTCCCGGTGTTATTCTTGTTGGTTTGTAGTGATGATTCTTTGGTTGCGGAAAATGATAGAATTTTACGTGGAAAAGTGGTGTGGAACCCATCTCTTAGGTCCATCTTACATGATTACGGATTAGTAGCTTTTATCAAGCTATTGTTGATGGAAGAGAGGATTTATTTTTCTGAATGAAAAAGATATCTGGGCGTGCTCACCAGATCACGGGACTTGTTTCTAGTTAGGTTTTTTTCGTGAAGACATTGTTAGTGGGTAACACACACCTTGACACCTCTCCCCCTTCCCTCTTGAAGCATTACAGACCAGGCCCAAGTCAACTAGGCCAACCCATCGACCCAGAGGTCAACCCGGTCCATTAGGTTCAGCCCACAGGCCCAATTTGAGCGAGAGCTACTGTGGATTTCTCTTTTTATCCTATTTTTATTTTTTATCCCTATTTGATTAGGATTGCTATTATATATGTTTCCTCTTTTATTTGGACCTCTTTAATTTTAGGAAGTCTTAATTGTTAAAAAGAAAAGGGATCGATCCTACTCCTCTATATGAGGATGGACAAGCCTCATTTTAATTCACGCTTACTATCAATTAAATTTCTTTGAGTTCTTATTTTTTAATTATGGTGTTTCCCATTATCATGAAAGTGCTTCTTGCCGGAATCACTTTGCTGAATTCGATCAAACCCATCTGAGGCGTTGATCTATTCGATCATGGGTCTGGGGCTGTGCCACCTCTTGAGTGTTAGTCAACGGGATAAGCTTTTTCAGAGAAGCATATTAGTGAATAGTATGTATGTATTGTACTTTCAAGATGTTGAAGATGTGCATCACTTGTTAACACAATGTCATTTCGAGAGCAAGGTATGGAGTGCTATTTTCATTTTCATTGAGGAGCATTGATTAATGTTGAATATGGTGAAGAAGTATTTCAAGCATTGGTGATTTGTAAATTTTCTTGTTACTGCTACTGATTGGTCTTTGTGGTTGAAACAGAAACAATAGGTTATTTTGCAACTGACGTAGTACAACAGAGGGGAGTGGCGGAGTCAAATGGAAGATTATACAGGGTTGTGCTTTGGAAGGAGTCTGAAGCTACTTCGGCATCTTATTTGCATGATCTTTAGCATGAATACATGGTCGATGATGGCACCTCTACAATAAGATCCACATCCTGGTTCTTCCCCTGGTAGGGCGTTGAATATGAATTTTAATGGGAACGTGGGTGAGGGAAAACAAGATTGAAGGAATTGGAGCGTACATCAAATCAGGGCATTATTTTACATATTTTTTTTGCATTCGAAAGCTGTCATTTATAATAATGAGGCAAAGCTTGTTGCATGGATTCTTTGATATGAGCAATGTACCAGTGTTCGGTATGTCTAGGACATAACAGGAAGTCGGATTCCTCTAATATTAATTTGAGAAGTGATCAAATAATGTTGAACTTTTTCTTAGTTTAGATTCTAACTAAAATATTCAAATTTTTATTACTTGATTGTTAGAAGAACGACTAATGCATTTCTTTTTATGATGTTATGCACATTGTTTTAGTTTATAATTTATCTCTTATTTAAATTTATTGAAATATTATTTGGACTCCACGAATCTTACGTTTCGGAACTTGCCGAATGGGATACCAAGATTGGATTCCGATACACGCGTACCTGTGCTCGTGCAACTCAAAGCGAAGGTAAATGTAGGTGGGCTGCCGTGAGTGGAAAAAAAAAAAAAAAAAGGAACCAGCCACAGATGGCATGATTGAGGGTGATTTGATTTTTACAATTTAGTTGGGCTTGACACTTCTTCAGAGTCCATAACAGAATCAAACTGAGGAAATCCAAAATGTTTCTTCTCTTTATAATTTTATTTGAAGCATACTTCTAAGGAAGCCAATGAGTCAGCTGACAGAATTGGCTAAAGACGGTGCATCTCGCACTGTTCTTTTATGTGATGTCTAATCGTTGATTGTATGTTCTTTCATTTATAATGATTTACCATTTGAAAAGAAGAAAGATCATACCCAGTATTTGTCCAATTCCCAGACCATCACTGTGCATTCTTCGCCCCTTTAAACACAGATCTCTATGTTATTGATTGATGATTTCAGATCATCCATTCATGGTGGTGGCCCACAGGATCAAAGTCTGTATAAGTCAAGTAGAGTATGGACCCCACTCTATGAAAAAAGTGTGCCAGGATACTATAACTGTTCATGATGCATCAGGACCCAATGGCTCCCTCTCAAAATATTATCTTACTCTGTTATTCTTTGATCAATGTTGCCAACATAGAGTCTGGTTTCATACTTCTCATCAACTGGACCGTTCTGGACCTGCAACTCACACTAATCAGGGCTCCAAGGGATGTAGAATAACTCCAACACATGACAAACATAATTTCAGTGAAAAATCAACCTTCTCAGTTTGGCTGACTTGTGTCATCACGGCAGCGCAACTGATCCGCTGCGAGATAAGGATGCTATTCCAAAAAAATGAGCAGAAAGATGCCACTCCAAATGTCTGGATCACTACTCTGATTTAAGGGGGAAAAAACCTGTCCCTGAGAGAATTCTAGACAGTGTTAAATTACAGGCCCAGTAATTGGATTTTAGTGCAATTAATACCAATGTGACTGTAAACAAAATTAGCAAATCGTATTGGAAAATAATTTGACAAAGATTATGAGTACAAGTTGGAGTCAATCCTTGTCATACCCATATCCTAAAGAGTTTATGATTATAAAGATCCAGCTTACTGCACTTGGGTAACATATGAGGTGAGTCAAACAGGGATAGCATGCAATGTAGTGAAGTTATAGTTTATAAATGCAAAACAGTAAGGACATTCAGTTGCAAGAAGCCAAAATCTTACTAGTGACTTTGAATCCCCCAAAACTGAAAATACAAACCTCGATATAACACCAAGGAGTCACAGCTGAAACATTAATGCCCAGCGAATGTCAATTTGGAACAGAGGTATTCTGCCAATATCCCAAGCTGAGTTAAAGCAACGATGCCTAGAACATGCAAAATAAGATATGAACAATGGTGCTTCAGGTATGAGCCTTTCCATGGCATCAATGGCGGACCTAGGATTTTCATTTAGGTGGTGCGGGCAATAGTTAAGTTAAGAAGTTAAATAATAAAATAATTTTTTTTACGGTGTTATTTAAGAAGTTTCTCAAATATCTGCACCCGCGTCGTAACATGTAGGTCCGCTCCTGTATGGCATGGGGAAAAAGGGTCCAACAATCACAACAAAAGTGTGCAAACACATAGTCAAAACCACCTAAATTAAATAAATAGTCACCCGTGCTTCCAACTGCGTGTAAACACATATTCAGGGGACTGCAACCGCATTGCTCTTTCAAATATCGTAATTGGACAATAATATCTAGTTTATGTCAGATCATTACAACCATCTTTTTCAATCTGATAAGCAGTAGGCTATGATGCACGGATACTTCAAAATGGGCCATGTGTTGTGTCGTATCGTATCCGATACTTCACTTTTTATGTGTAAAATCCATGTCCCTGCCGTGTCTATAGCGTGTCCTTACCGTATCCATGACGTATCTGTGCATCATAGGCAGTAGGTCTATCATAGATGATCAAACATATTTAACTATAACCAGCTTCCACCCATAACATTAACATGCTAAGACCATTTATTTTTTTGGCATTTCCAATGAACGGAATCAATAAACACCAACACAAAACAGATGTAGGCAATTCTGATTCTGTACTTGTGCTATCAAGTAAATTTGAATAGTACATACAAATGGTTCTCATTAAGGCTAAAGTCCCATCAGTCAAATATCTAAATGCTAAATTTTACAGTTCATCATCAACAAAGAATTATCCCATCAATCTGGGCGCGCTAAATTTTCCACTTGACACCGCTCCAACTTCCTCATTGGGTTAGAGAGTGATATTCAATATTAGATTGAATCATAAAATGCGACAGCGCCCCGAATCACACTCCATAACATGGTTCAATCCAACCGCGAATATCACGCCAATTTGATTAGATTTATCTTTGGGTGCCTTCATTTACAATTAGTAAGGTTAAATTGGGTTGAGTAGAAACCCACCCCAGAATTCGAAATTGACATCTGTTTGGATGATGACCAAAACCCTAAACAAGAACCAAAAAAAAAAAAAATTTTTTTTTTGGGAGACGGCCAAATTCATCTCACCCAAATGCCCAACTTCAACAAAAACGGGGAAAAAAGTTCCATACAAAGAGATCGAAATCGTCCCAGTTCAGTGAGAAAAGGCATAAGCATGCAGGTTCCATGGATTCAAAGATTCTGAAAAACGAAACGGATTCAAAGAAACCCTAATCTATTACTAGAAACATAGAATGAGAAATCGAATTGACAGGAATGAAATCGAACTCACGTTGAGATGAAGCAGACCCCAGAAATTCGGCTTCCGCAGAAGCTGCTCCTCCTCCTCCGGGTTCCAAAGACCTCTTCTTCGTCTTCTTAAGATTCTTAATAGCTTTCCTTCCTCTTATGGACGGGCCGAATCATATTCAAACTCGGTCTGTATGGTTATTTTATTGGGCTAAAACCCCAAGAAATAGCTCACTTAGCCTAAGATCACGGTTTGCATTCGGAGGTCGTAAGTTCGAAACTGTACTACCACACTGGGGCGGATACAGAGGAATTTATCCGGCTTGGCTAAGTATTGAGAGCCAGATGCAAACCCATCTCATCCACCATTTTTTTCCGGTACCTCAGGGGGCTGGGACCAAGAGAGCCCACCCAAGTGGGAGAGGAAGCCCACACCATGGGAAAGGGGTTCATCTGGGTCAGTTTATGTCAGATATAATGGGTTTATGTCTTGTATTCCTCGTGTGGGTTAGCCAAGATTGAGGTTCTGGGTTCGAGTGTATTTATTAGGGTTCGAAAGTATTTAGGTAATTGTACCGTATTTTCTTAGGGATTAAGAAAGACTTTGTTTAGCGCATAGAAAACGTGGATTATATATATATTTATATATGGGAAGTGCTCCTATGAGAGACACTTTCACCAACTTGGTGAGAGATGGGTGGGAGCCCTCACATTTAAGTTGGGGGTCCTTGCATTTAAGTTGGTGAGAGTGGATATGGAAGTGAGGGCCCCCACCCATCTCTCACTAAGTTGGTGAGAGTGTCTCTCATAGGAGCACTTTCCTATATATATATATATATATGAGGTATTTGTAACTCTAGACTTTTTGAAAGGTTCTCTTCTTTATTTTTCATTCAAAGAAGCAATTGAGAGGGTACATTAGCTGGCATGAGATTTTATACGGTTGGTAAATTTTGAATGGATGAAATAGTAGCTTCATGTTTCGGATCCGAAATGGATGAAACAGTATCATCATGTTTCGGATCCGGACTCTAGTTGCATCCATGCTTTTCGAATGAGCTGCTTCTTATCAGCTAGGCCATATACTATTTTTATTTGTGGTTTCCAATTTTTTGGGCTTGACTAATTCCTCTGAGCTCAAAAGGAAGCCAGATAAACTCCCCTGTAACCCCAATGTGGTAGTGCAATTTTGGACATACTACCTTTGAATACAAACTGTAGTCATAGGCCAACTTGGCCACCCCTTGGGATTTAAGAACTTTCATTCTTTACTTCAAATAAAATGGATGAGGTTTCCAAGGGCATGCCGCCTAAATTATCCTGCCAAGTGCCAACCCAACCCAACCCAAATAAAATGGATGAAGTTTCCAAGGGCATACCCCCAAAATTATCCTGCCAAGTGCCAACCCATCCCAACCCAACCCAATCCAATAATCCAAGATTTCTGAGTTGATCTTTTTGGTTTCTTGTTGGGATCTGACCGACATTTTCATCCCAATCAATAATGTCAATAATTTCAAGATTTCTGAGTTGATCTTTTTGGTTTCGTGTTGGGATCTGACCGACATTTTCACCCAATCAATAATGTCTTGGTTGGGTTCCGACGACACATTTCCATCCCAATCAATAATGGGTCAAGCTCAGGTTCAGTCCATACTTAGCTATTCTACCACCAACCTTGTCACATCTTGATGACCCCATAAAGGAGAAAACTCCACCGAGCATCGGGAGCACCACATTCCTAAATCTCTAGGAGAGACCCCTTATGATTTACCTGAGTGGATCATAAAACAGGAATCTCTTATAATCTCCAATTCTGGGTATGACACCCATCCGAAAGAACTGGACGGTTAGATCAATTGTATAATACTTTTGGGTGGTGAAAACTTGTCTGCCCTTCATCAAGTTGTTAGGATGATGATTCCAGCTAGGGTTGTAATGTCCGTGATGGACTCAGACGTGAAAAAATTTATGAGATGATGGACCAGACCCAGACCCAGACCCGGTTCGGAACCCGATTCATTAATGAGAACATGGATTCGGAACCGGAACCGGTTCTGTATATGGAGCGAGTCCGGGTTAAGTTGAAAATTACTTTAAAAAAACTAGCTAAATGATTAAAAAAAAAAGCACTAACTTTTAGGAGAATGTTTTTGAAACTTGATGTAATATCTTAGGTCTCGGTCCGCGGGTCATAACCAAGTTGGAACTAGACCCGTTTACTTATTGGAATCTAAATAAGGACTCAAACCTCGTTATTAACAAGTTAGAACCTCTAAATAATCGAAAAATCAAGAATCCATTTACATCCCTAATTCCATCCTTTGTACGCAACTTAGTTGACGAGAGGAGATCGAAATAGGCCCTGTAAAAAACGATGCACACCTTATCATGAGCACTAGTGCCCAACAATAAATGTTTTGAGATTGGGTTTTGGTTGTCATTCCCAATCCGTTAATAAATGTTTTGAGATTGGGTTGATTATATATACTCTGCCCACAATGGTTAACCAAACCTAAACCTGACACGACCCATTACCACCCTAAAAGCTTCATGATGATGCAGAAGAGACTTGCTATTGGCTGTATTTTTAATTTTTTAAAATTATTTTTACAATGTTTTCTTCTAGAAAGAAAGGCCATGAAAAGGGGTTGAAACAAGCCAAAATATCAATCAAATACCAGTATTTTGGTCGATATAAAAGCTTTAGCTTTCTAGTTATTGCAATTGCCGGTTCGAAGCTCGATAGTCAAGTAGGTAGGTTGATAGTCAGTGTAAAACTATGCTCACAACCCAAAATGAATTATGAGTAAATACTAACCCGTGATATGATAGTTGAGAAACATAATTCATATATACAGTTGACCTTGACATAGGTGGGATGAAGCTTTAATGATGACAATAATGATATAAATTTTTTAGCTGTGGCCCCTAAATATCTAAACCTTGTTGTAATACCATATTTATTTTTGAAGAGTTGCAATCTAAGGACAATCTTTAACTTTTATTAGAGGATACTCAAAGTAAAGAAAGATATTAGTCTACTATTGTACATTGGCAAGTAGAAGTCTTTCTTGTGTGTATTTACTAAAAAGAACATGCATAATTTGATACCAAGGTAGTGGTCAAAACATCTTAAACAATGGAAGCAATAGCGTCTCAAATCGTCTCTTTTTCACGGTTTGCATCCGGAGGTTGTAGGTTCGAAACTACACTACCACAATGGGGCTATAGGGGAGTTTATTCGGCTTTTCTTTGGGCCCGGAGGGATTAGTCCAGCCCAAAGGGTTGGAAAGCCTCCGATAGCAAAAAAAAAAAAGTCGTTTTCCAAGGTTCATACAGCTCCATTGTATATTTGGGAACTGGAATTTGGTTATGCTATATAGCAAAAATGCTGTAGCTTACATTTTACTCAAGTTTTCTAAATGCATCAACTCTCACTCAAGTATAAACTGATTTATCTTTTTATTATTATTTTGTTACTAGATTGGGCCAATGGCACAATACATATGGATTAACCTACCTGCTTAGGGATCGATCTGTAGACATAGCTAATTAGATGAGACGTGCCTTTCGAGTAGATTGTTTTGCAGTTCTCTGATTTACCTTGATTTGATTAGGGAAAACCAAATGCACCCAAGGTGTCATTTTCATTGTTCATAAATATAATATTTTGACAGGTGAGTAGTGGACTATCCTTTAATCCCATCTTTTGTAGATGTTTCTTTTAATTGTCTTTTTCTCCATTCGGATGAAAAAAACTGATAAAGGTGCAATAGAATATATATAAAATAGAGACAACATGTTTTAGGTATATAGAATATTCAATTAGATATTACTATACTAGGGCAAGTAGTATATAATGCATATCTACCCTGTTAGATTGGGCCTGATCTATTATTAGTCGGGTCCAAAATCATTGACCAGAAAATGTACCCAATCACTAATCAGGCCTAAAATGAGCTCCATACATAAGTAACCTGGTAAACAAGGTCCCACATTTTGTTTTATTAACAATAATCTTTTTCGAGCAATGCAGGGTATATGCCAAGGCTTGCTTGTTAGATTTAGCCTAATCACATGATCATCTTTAACGGATCAATCTGAATAACTCAATATAAAACATGTAGCTAGATTTATTTAGCCTAAGATGTCTTCTTGCTTGGGAATTTCTAACATTCTTTCACTACTCCTCAAGCACGATTTTCTAAGGGGGCAAGTTTTATAAATTTCGTAATGGAGAGATGTAACCCCTAAAACCATTATATAGATTTCATTTCAACATAATTTCTTCCCGTTATGGAACTCCAACTTAATCAGAACTTTATCAAATCCTTGTTTTTAAGCAATAGGAGTCCTAATTTTCAGCAACCTTCTCAAATTCAAAGATCTCATCAAAGAGACTAAATGTAAATGATTTTTTTTGACATATATGCATCTTACATAAGTGGGCCCCACACATTATTGGACATGTGGTCATTGGGCCCCATTCAAAAACCCCGACATTGCTTTCTTACAAAAGCAGACATGAGATTAGGAATGGCAAGTTTCAATGGCCATTTTCCCGGATGACATCGAACCTTTTTCTAAGCTTGAGACCAGCAAGTGCCAATAGGGTAAATTAGCCAAAAGTCCTTGAGCACGGTCTTCTAAGGCATCAAGTTCAAATACTTTTTCTCTAATGCTTATAGTCCAGACAACTGGAGGTACTTTAGTAAGAGGTTCCTAATATGCCACGTCATGTATTTTCATGACTAATTTGCCCCTTTCAACTGTGCCAGAAAAATCCTTCCTTCTTCTTCTCTCATTTTCCATTTTCCATTCCTTTCCATAGTTGCAGAGTATCGTTGCAGAGCACCTTCCGTCGCCACCATGACTTCCAATTCTCTCTCTTTCATTTCTTCAAAGATAGACACAGTTTTACTTTTTCTTGCTCTTTCATCTGAAGTCTCTTCCAAATCCCTCTTTCTCTCTACAACTAATTTGAAAGAGAGCATTTTGCACTTTTTCTTGTTTCCCCCCTCTCTTTTCTCGATTGGATTGTGGTCATCAAGTGTTTTTGTTTTAGATTTCGATTTTTATTAGAATCTGATTTTCCGTATTCTGACTTTTGGTGTCGCCAAGCTCAAATAAATTTCCCAGAATCTCTGATAAATTGGACAGAAACTCAGATAAATTTATCTGAGTTTCTGGCAGAACTCAGACAAATTTATCTGAGTTTTGAAGAACTTTTCTGAGTTTCAAATAAATAGCTATGTGAAGTGGTGCCATCCGACGACCCACATCCATCTCTCCTTTCTTATTGCAGTGGTTGTGATTCATGATTCGCGTTTTCTTTCTCAGACAGCTGACAGAAGGAGAAGAAGGAGCAAGAGCAGGGAACTATGGGAGAAACCAAACATGTTCTGGTTTTGTGGAAGTGATAAAGCAGAGATTATTAGGTTTAAGCATTAGAGAACACTGATTTTGATTTTTAATACTATAACCTATTAACCTTTATATCATACCTGAGCTATATCAACAACCATGATGTTAGTTTGGCCACCTTGATAGAGAAACTTGATTGCCATGTAATGTGGGTTTTGGCTGTTCTCTTCTACTCTCACAGCCAAGTTCTAGTTGTTGTATTCACAAGGTATCCTGTGTCCTAATTTCAAGAAAGCTTAAGTCAGTCAATCTATAAGTGGTTTTAACATATGAAAGGATGGTCCAGGACCATAGTCCACAGGCTACACATCTGATCATAACCATGGTTTAATCAGTGAGAAGACTGCCTCAGAAGACTGACAAATTTATCTGAGTTTTATCTGAGTTTTGAAAACTCAGATAAATTTGTTTGAGTTTTGCTTTTGCTGACGTATACAAGGGTGTTTTTGTCTTTTTTAGTTACAAGAGGACTGCTGTCAGTACGATAAAATATTGTGGACCGTTTGCAATAAAAATCACCGTTGAGGGATCTCCGCCCAAATGCCCCTAAACAATATGTGGAGGAGTTATTCATTCCAAGACATTCCAACAAGGTAGAAACAAGGTACACAAGAAACCAATACAAAGCTCCCATTATGTTTGTTAAGGAGAGGCTACAATGAAAAGTAACTATCGCAACCCTTTCTTACTTTTAATACTAATATGATTTGAACCCGCTATTTCAAGGTTGCAATATTGAGTATATTCTACTTTTTCACATGCTTAGATCATTATAATACTTTACTAACCTATCCATCCTCATCAGTAATTGAATAGGTTAGGCTACCATAATGATGTGTTTGTGGATGCTGAAATTTTACAGCACCAATGGCAGTTGGAAATTCCTTGGTGCTGCAGAAAAGTGACTTCTGTCTCATGGCTTAAGAGATTTTATTTATTTATTTATTTATTTTTTGTGAATGAAGCAAACATAGTTTATTTTTTTATTTCTACATGAAATTTTGGTATAATAAATAGTAAAAAAAATGGCCACGCGAAGAAAATCAGAAACTTTTCCCTACTATCGGTTTTGATTCGTGGGCCTTTCTTAAATTTTTGCATCTTTTGGCTACGTAATTCTGGGCATTGTTAAGATGTTTCGTGACATACGATTAGAGATAAATCTAATTACTAGACCAACCACTTGACAAGCCACAAATTAATCTATCCATTGTAAAGGGCATGTTTGGTAACAAACGAGGAATCCATAGATCTTATGATTCTTCACTACTACTGGAACAAAGACTCATCGCTAGGGATTTGTATAGTTGAGGATTTCACATTGATATTGGTATGTATTGATGAATATAGATGAAAAAAATAAGGTTTAGTGTGCAAATCCACTTAAAGTGAGGATTTTCAAATCTTATAGGGGGTGGTCGGATCTGAAAATCCTATTAAATGAAGATTTTCATTCGTCCAAATCCTGAGGAATTTATAATTGCCAAACATGGATTTACTCCAACTTTAGGAAAACTGAAAATCATTTTTCTAAAGATTTGATTGCCAAACATTAGGTAAGAGAATCCTTGAAAGTGTCTTCTCCTTCACTAATTGACAAAAGCCAGCCTTTCAAGCCCTCCATTATTTCTGCCGCTACTCTCGCTGAAATGTTTCACTTGTACTCTACCCCAGAGAATCTACCAATTGGTATAACCAGACAAGTGTTGGATAAAAATAATCTCTCCTACACTGTAGCATGTACAAAAATACTACCAGTGGACCAAACAAAATATATTATTAGTCATTAAGATAACATAGAGTCTAAATCATAACTGTTACATAGCATAGAGCATATACGCAAAACAATCCAGATAGATTGAAGTTATAACTTGAGAGCCCATTTGGCCAACCGAAGGTTATAAAAAACAACTATCAAATAATAAATGATCTGAATGAAGACTGAGAACTAACAACTGCATCTGCATGAGACAGCATCATAGTCTCCATTTCAAAGGCACTGTGATGAATTGGTCAGAGATTTGATGGCAAGTTTGCATTTTGATTAAGTAGAGATGATGAGATGATTTAAAGCTATTTAAAAAAGAGTGATTCTATTGGCACCGGGTTTTTATCTCTCCACCGCATGAAAAAACCAAAAAACCAAAAAAAAAAAAAAAAAAACTTTTTCCTAAACTACCCCTCCCCAGTCCTTCCTCTCCCTCTCTCCCTCCACCCTCTTCCCTCATCCTCTCCCTCCCTCCCTCCACCCCAACCCACCCAGTCTCCGGTGGGGAGGGATCCTTGGCTTCCGGCGTAGGCTGCCGGCCTATAATATATTGGGCCTATAATTTTTTCTTACTCCTTTTCCTTTTATTGGGCCTATAATTTTATTCCTCCCAAGTTTGGTGCTTATAATAAGCACATTCTCAATACTTGTTCATTTAAGTTGTCATCGGATTTTGGGTTTTTAGAACTTTGACTTAAAATCTGAATTTAATTAGACCTACTCTAAATTTTAAGTAAGAAGTTTCATATGGCTATAAATAGAGGTGCTTAAGGATTCTCTACAATAATTATATGCCCAAAACTATCATCAAATTTTAGCATTTTTGTCTAAGTAATGAAGGGTTTGAGTTCTAAACAATGGGCAAAGATCAAGACTTTTTTCTGAACATCAACCCTATACCATGACGTTCAAGAAAATAAATTAATCTGATTTTTTTGTTAATTATAATCACGTGATCACAAGTAAATATTCCGAAATCATGCAATTTGTAATTTCTCCTCTAATCTGTTACACGCATTATGAAGTGTTATTGGACGTGGAGAGTAATACAAATTCATCATTTTTATTATCTTTGAGGAATAATCTAATAACTAGCTTTTTGATTAAATAGAAAAACAATGTTAACAATCAAGTTTTACTTGTTAACTTAAACCCATTGATCTTTAATCAGTTAGTTACCTTTAACACCCATTGATCGTTCGAAACACCATTTGAGTTACAATGGCAGTAAATCTGAATAATGAAAGTTTCATGATGTACTCATGAACTTCTTCTTCTCTTTTTTTGTTAAATAACTGACTGACTTCTCAGTTACAAAGAGAGTTAAACCCATGTAAATTTACATGCATGCCTTTAGTGTGGGTGGATTAATATTCAGTCCCCACCACAACTCAGTTAATGAGAGACCCATATGGAATAGCATACATGCATGTCATGTTGGTGGATCAATTACCACAAGTTTAGCTATCTGTGTGGAAGACTCAAAGCGTAATCGAACATAAATAGAGATGGGCCCCAACCATCTTCCATACCCTTGTTGTAGTTTCAGAATTCAGTTTGGTACTCTCTATATTAAGCAATGCAGCTGTCATCATTTCTTCATGTCTCATGTGCGTGGTTACTTTCATTCAGTGCAAAGAGTGTGAAGTGTCAACTGTTTAGTCCTGAGCCTCAGTAAATGAGTTCCAGGATTTTCATGAAAGTGGATCAAAGTTGGCCATACCATTGATCCAATGGCCTCCTTCAGAATCTAAGCCCTTTCTTATTTTTGCTTGAATTTGGGCCATGGACCCCACTTAAAATAATCTCACACATTAAGCTGCTTCTTGATTGATAAGATAAGGCTATGATCCTCAAAATTTAGGAGCTCTTGAATAAATCTGCCAAACCCTCAGTTTCATAGACTTTTTACACATGATTAATCCCTGTTAAGGCCTTTTAGCACCGCCATCATCAATTAAAGCTATTTAATGTCATCCATAATCCAAGGTGGGGGCACATCATATCAACAAGATGAGTCTCTGTAATTTTTCTTACTGAAAAATATATGGGCGAAGATTGCAAGCGGTGGGTAAAGATGGTTTTCTCGGTAGAGTTCTATTGATAAAACATACAAGTTTTCCTTTCCATATATGGTCTTCAAAGAGGATTGACAAATACTTAGTATAAGTCAATATTTTAAAAGCTGAAATTTGAAAGGCATGGAGGGTTGAAGGGAATAATCAATGGGGTTAGATTTTTGAAATCTTCTTAATCAAATAAAGAATTTCAAATGCTTGGGAACAAAGCAAAAATTCCCTACATTTGAAATTTTAAATCCTAATATGGATTGGACCAGATGTAAGAATACAAAAATCTGGCTTATCAGGTAAATTTCAGGACTCCATGGTTCTTTCAAACTCATTAGTCAGTTCTCAGTAACAGAGCTAATTGAAAATCAGAGAATCTTTTACTCTAAATAGCAGAAGCATTGATTTTCCGAACGCATATTCAATGCAAGCTCAGTCAACAGATTGACATTTCACGTGTCTTTCTTTCCTACTCCATCTTATAGACATCCAAACTTCCCTGCAATCCAAAACTCACCGACTTGGAATTCCATGGAAAATCTTCAAACTCACACAAATCAATATCTCCTTCTCCTCCTCCTCTTTCTCTTTCTCTCTTCCTTTCAGTTCATCTCACCAGCTTTTAATCCCCCAGATAACCATCTAATCACATGTGGGTCAGACTCCATCACAAACATTGATGGCAGAGATTTCACCCCAGATTCCAACACCAATTCAGTCCTCCTCTCTGCACCCTCAAAGATCTCCATCACAGACCCAAACCCATCTCCAGACTCCTCCCCTCTCTACCAAACTGCAAGAATCTTCACAGGAAACTCTTCCTACGAATTCAACATCAAAAGCAACGGCACCCATCTGGTAAGGCTCCATTTCTTCCCTTTTCCGTCACAAAGGTTCAATCTTTCTGCTGCTGTATTTGGAGTTTCTGCTCTAGGATTCTCTCTTTTGAAAGATTTCATGGTCCCCAACAAAACCCAAGTCATTAAAGAGTATATAATCAAGGTAGATAGTGGGAAAATAGTAATCTCCTTTGCACCTTCTGGTAATTCACCACCCTCTTCCTCTTTTGCCTTTGTGAATGCTATTGAAGTGTTTTCAGCTCCGACTGATCTAATTGCTGATGATGCTCGGTTTGTAAGTCCTTCTGGAACGGAGAATTTCAATGGTCTGATTAATCAGGTGTTAGAGACAGTTCATAGGATCGACGTTGGAGGATTCATTATTGTGCCTCTCAACGACACCCTTTGGAGAACTTGGATTCCTGATGATGAATTTCTGTTTTCGAGGTCTGCAGCGAAAAGGGTCAGTTTTGGAGGTAGAATCAACTACCGGACCGGGGGTGCCAGCCGCGAAATCGCACCTGATAATGTTTACAGTACTGCTCAAGAAATGAACATAGGGAACCTGACAGTGATGCCAAATTTTAACGTAACTTGGATTTTTCCTGTGAGCACTGGTTTTAGACACCTTGTTCGATTGCATTTCTGTGATATTGTTAGCCAAGCGCTTAATGAACTGTATTTTAATATCTATATCAATGGCGGTTTGGCGTATAAGGATTTTGATCTCTCTTCTCTTACAATCTTATCACTGGCCTCCCCTTACTACATAGACCTCATCACTGATGCTGATGATTCAGGGGTTATTCGTGTGAGCATTGGTGCTTCAGATCGGAGTTCTATATCGAGAAGAAATGCGATACTGAATGGGGTGGAGATTATGAAGATGAATGGAGAATTGGGGCCAATTTCAGAGACCAAATCAAAGAAAAATATTGGTGTTGTTATAGGGTCTGTGGTTGGGGGATTTGGTTTTGTGTGTGTGTTGGTGGTTGTGATTTTGCTGGTGCTTAGAAAGAGGAAGGGAATGAAATCAAAACCGAAATCAGACCCCAAATCAAATAACACTGGGGGATGGTCGCCAATGGGGGCTTATGGAGGTAGTTCATACAGTGCATTGACTGAAAGAACCAATGCATCACCAGGTCCAAATTTAAATCTAGGCCTAAGGATATCTTTTTCAGATATACAGTCGGCGACCAACAACTTTTCCGAGAATTCGCTTATTGGGTCAGGTGGATTTGGAAATGTTTATAAAGGGGTGCTGAAAGATGGCACAAAAGTTGCGGTGAAGCGAGGAATGCCTGGTTCTAGGCAGGGCCTTTCTGAGTTTCTAACTGAAATCAGAGTCTTGTCGAAAATTCGCCATCGCCATCTTGTTTCCTTGATTGGGTATTGTGAAGAACAGTCAGAGATGATACTGGTGTATGAATTCATGGAGAATGGTTCTTTGAGAAGTCATTTGTATGGTTCGAGTTTGCCTTGTCTGTCATGGAAGCAGAGGCTTGAGATTTGCATTGGTTCTGCGAGGGGCCTTCATTATCTTCACACAGGTTCCTCACAGCCAATTATTCACCGAGATGTTAAACCTGCAAACATTTTACTCGACGAAAAGCTCATGGCAAAGGTTGCTGATTTTGGGCTTTCAAGAGCAGTGGCCTGTCTCGACCAGAGTCATGTGAGCACCAATGTCAAAGGTAGTTTTGGGTATCTTGATCCAGAATACTTCAGAAGGCAGCATTTGACAGACAAGTCTGATGTGTACTCGTTCGGAGTGGTGCTTCTTGAAGTCCTCTGTGCACGACCTGCCATTGATATCTCGCTTCCAAGGGAGCAGGTGAACTTAGCCGAATGGGCCATGTGGTATCAAAAGAAGGGGATGCTCGGGGAGATTATCGATCCAAAGCTTGTGGGTAACATCAACTTGAATTCTCTTAGGAAATTTGGAGAGACTGCGGAGAAATGCTTGGCTGAATATGGTGTCGATAGGCCCGCTATGGGAGATGTCTTGTGGAACTTGGAATATGCATTGCAGCTCCAAGAGACTGAAATGCACAGAGAACCATATGAGGATAGCACTACTTCTGCATTTGAGTCTCCATTACCTATTGTTACATGCACTCCTTTGGGGAGTACAAGGATTGAGAGTGATAGTCCAGCAGTGAAGAGCGATGGTAGTTCAGATACAACGCCGAGCGGGGTTTTCTCCCAATTGATAACCAGTGAGGGAAGATAACTTCAGGCTTTCAGCACCTGTATTAATCAATAAGCAGGTATTTAACCCATCATCAGCTTGGTAAATCATTTAAAATGTATGATACTTTATCTACGTATATATCTTGTAAAAATTATTCTGAAATCTGGAGTTTCACTTCCTATGCATATTTTATGCTCTTCTTGAACTGTATGATTACTTGCCTGTTGATTTGGTTTGCATTTTGCCATGTTAGCCATCAACATGTAAAGGTATGCTATATTCAGTTGAGTTTTTCTGTGCTTCATTTCAGGTATTTTGTGTGGAAATTTGGACTCTTGACTTGGTGTGTGTTCTTTCTACCACAGGAGAAAATGTTTTGCCTTCACATAACTTATTATAGAAACAAGGTCACCCTCTTATGAACCCAACATTGGCTGTCTCTTTTAATATGTATATTTAG
This sequence comes from Umbellularia californica, assembly GCA_028538565.1. NCBI lineage: Eukaryota > Viridiplantae > Streptophyta > Magnoliopsida > Laurales > Lauraceae > Umbellularia > Umbellularia californica. Next base: position 13,040,394 of record JAPQWN010000005.1, read on the forward strand.
ATTGGATGCATGTTATTACTGTATGATAACTGGCTGTCTCTTATAATATGTATATTTAGATTGGATGCATGTTACTACTGTATGATAACTGAAGGGCCATCCGGTGCATGTCAGGTCCATTGGGCTGATCCACAGGCCTAAATTCAGGACAAAAGCATTGTTCTAAAGCTCAGTGCCACTCAGAGAAACTCGTCGAAAAGAATAAGACTCATTTGATTGGTCAAAATTCCATTGCTTCGGCCAAAACATAGGAAAGACTCAGTTGGTTCAGTTGAGACTGTGTCCTATCAGATCTGAAGAAAATTTATAAGAAATTATTTCTAGTTCATTTTTTATTATCTATGTTCATACTGGGTTTTGACTTTTTGATTCAGTGAAGACTCAGCTAGCTGAGCTCCAAATGCAATCAGGCCAGTAGCTTTGAAGAAAGTCTATAAATGGGCTAGACACATTTTCTTACTACATGTTGCTTAGATGTCTATCAAGTCTCACCTCAAACTTGAATCCAAGCCTTCTTAATTTCTGTTACGGTCAGCCTTTGAAAACCAAAACAAAGTGGGCCACCTCAGGCATACCTTGGTCAGGCCAGCCCCATGATAATAAATAAGAAGTTGAAACGTAAAATGCATTTACATGGGAGAAAACGACTTGCATTTCCCATCAGTTTTTTTTCTCTTGATACCTCAGCTAAGGGGGCTGGGGCTCAAGAGAGCGACCGCACACGCACACGGGAAGATAACCCACTCAAGTGGGAAGGGAGCCCATACACGGGAAAGAGGTGGCGTACCCAAGGTTTGATCCTGGATGACAGGTGAGAACTGCCGGTCTTTACAGTTCAGATAAGGAGCCATTTTCATCAGTTATTGGTTCAAAAACTACAAGATTGAGTAGATATTCAGGGTAACATTCAAAGTTTCCCAGGTGTTTGTTATCTGTAATTTTCTTTCCATTTCCCCTTGACTGTAAGCCAAAGATAAAGTGACAAGTTTGGCTTCTGGAAAATACCACTCTATAATATTGGGTAGGCTCTCTGTTCTAACCACTTTTTCAATAACCTTGGGTGATACTATTTTCCAGTCTCAAGTCAATATGGGTAGGCTCACTGTTCTAACCACTCATTCAATAAGGTTGGGTGATAGTGCACGCTATTCGGCCAGTCTCCATACATTTCATAAGCTCCTCTTTTAGAAGAAAACTCTTTTCTAGTTGGCCAATCCATGTGGTTGAATTTATTGATCCAACATTAGTCATGTTGATGATATCGATTGCTCTGGAATACTCGAGCTTTTTTATTTTATTTTTGTTTTTGTTGTTATCGGAGGGTTCCCAATCCTTTGGGCCAGATTAATTCCTCCGGACCTAGAGGGAAGCCGAGTAAACTCTCCTGTAGCCCCAGTGGTGTGGTAGTGCCGGTTTCGAAACTACAACCTCCGGATGTAAACCGTGGTCCTAGGCCAACTGAGCTACTTTTGAAGTTTGGAATACTCGAGCAGTCGAGCTAGCCAAGCCAAACCAAGGAAATACATCTCAAATTCAAATAATACAACAGCTGTGTTTTCGCATTCACTGCAGCAGGTATTGATTAATACATTGGGATGGATTTGGGCGGTGGTGTTGAATGTGTTGGACTAGAGCCTTGCATGTCGGTAATGGTGGAATTGGATCTGACAAACGATAAAATAAATGCTTGAAGGCACGTAATCCATTTCTTAAGACATTTTCCACACGGGATCATCAATGGGTTAATAGGTGTGTCACCTTCAAAATACAACGAATCATAGCTAAAGATGATATTGACTCAAGGGCCTGTCCTTTTCCAAGAGGGATAGAGTAAGGGAGTTTGAGATTTGGAATAAAATTAAAGTGGAGTGGGTTGAAATAAAATGAGTATTGAATTATTTTACATGTGTTTAGTTTGTTGGAATAAAGTAAGATGAAAGTAAGGGGTTCCAACTTTCATTGGAAAGAAAGAAGATGAGGTTCAACTGGAATGAAATTTTGATTGTCGGGGTGGGTTGAAATAAAATAAGTATTGAATTATTTTACATGTGTTTTGTTTGTTGGAATAAAGTAAGATGAAAGTAAGGGGTTCCAACTTTCATTGGAAAGAAAGAAGGTGAGGTTGAACTAGAATGAAATTTTGATTGCCCCGGCGCTCCATCCAAACACACTTTGAGGTAAAAATCTCAACCGTTGCAACCTTTTTTACTCCTCTTCTATTCTATCATATGGCAAACAAACATGACCTAAGTTTGCAAGTCGCAAGATCAACCCAAACTCATCAGCCCGTTTTGGAGAGATGCTAGAGTGCAATCCAACTTAGCCCAATAAAAGATTGGGTCAACTTTATATCATTCTCTTCTGCATCATCCAATCACTATCAGTATAATGTGATGTGATTGAAATTTAACCCCCATTTTGTTTGGAGGTCCATAAATCTTAAGTTAATGTTACTTTTCTAGGTATGTTTTAAAAAGTGGCTTTTAAATTCTATTTTTCTTTAAAAAAAGTTTTTATTGCATCATTTCTAGCAATGACTCTAGAAATCTTGTGCCATGAAGGGACAAAAGCTTGCCTCAAAACTTTTTCAAATGATCGATCTTCCGCAAGCACGAATGGCAATTGGCGAACTATTAAATTTTTTATAAGTTGGTATCTAGCACTATTAAGGTCATAATTAAAAACTCCTAAACCACCACTTGAAGCAATTTGTGAAAGTTGGGTTTGGACGGTCCGCCTCCAGCCCCTACAGTTCCTGCGAAATGTCTGAGCATACACGATCTCAAGTGTCTAAGAAGCTGCCTAGTGCCACCTGATGATCTGCCACTATAAAGTTCTTTGCAATATGTACATTGTGCCTTTTCTTCTACTCCTCCTATGAGATCAGGGACCTTAACTTTATTAAAATGGTTCAAGACTATAGAAGTCGTTTTTCTTTTCTTTTTAGTTGAAGAACCTGATCCATCACCGCTAATAGGTAGGGGATAACTTTCTACTTCTATCTCTTGATCTTGATCTTGAGGAAAAAATCCAGGATCTTCCTCATTTATAGAAGAATCAAGGTTGTAAGGTTGTGGTGATCCAGCCATTTTTCTAAAAAACAAATTTTCCAAAAAATAACCTAAATAGATAATTAGATAATTATGTATAATGTGTTTGCGATAATTTATATAAGAAATGGGAGAAGATGATACTTAATATATAATATTACTATGTATATTGGTACTAAATAAAATGAAAAAATTTAAATAATAAATACCTTTATGAGAGAGGGAGGGTTAATGGAGAAATGTTGTTGAGAGAGTGAGAGAGAGCTCCTTCGGTAGTGAGTAGTGAGTAGTGAGTAGTGAGTAGTGACAAGTGACTAGTGAAAGAGAAAACTTATAACTTCATAGGCCTTGGCTATGAAATTGCTGTAAATTCCTTCTTAGAGAACTTAGAGGGAGTGTGAGAAATGAGAGAGTAGATGAGTGTTGAGAGATGAGAGGAGATATTACATGGGTCTTTATTGATCTTGCCTTTCATGCCTCCAATCAATGCATGGTTTTGTGTTTTTTTGTTTTTTTTTTTTTTTTTCTTTCTTCTTCTTCTTCTTCTTCTTTTTGTTTTTTTTTTTTTTTTTTTTTGTAATGGATCCTTGGTTCAAAATGAGCTGAAACTAGCACGATTTTATTCACATTGAAAGTGGCGAACTCGTGGGATGGCCGAGGTGGTTAACTTTTTGGACGTGCTGGAGTTTTTTGTTTGGACGCACTGGAGGTTATGAAAGCTACTAAGGGTGAGAAAGACTGGGCCATCGAGCCAATGATTTTGGACATTCTTGATTTGGGTAAGAACTTTTTTATGGTAAATTTTTTCTATGTGCCTAGGACTTTTATACTGTGGCTGCTCATAGGTTGGCAAAAGAGGCGTTTACTTGTTTGGGGAGGTTGTTTGTAGGCCTGTAAATTTAGCCCGCTATAATGGGATCTATTATTTTTAAGGGTAAATTAGCCAAAAGCCCTTGAGCACGGTCTTCTAAGGCATCAAGGACAACTACTTTTTTTCTAATGTCTATAGTCCAGACAGCTGGAGATATTTTAGTGAGAGGTCCCTAATATGCCACATCATATATTTTAATAACTAAGTTGCCCCTTTCAACTGTGCCAGAGAACTCCTTCATTATTCTTCTCTCATTTTCCATTTTCCATTCCTTTCCATAGTTGCAGAGTATCGTTGCAGAGCACCTCCTGTCGCCACCATGACTTCCGATTCTCTCTCTTTCATTGCTTCAAAGATAGACACAGTTTTACTTTATCTTGCTATTTCATCTGTAGTCTCTTCCAAATCTCTCTTTCTCTCTACAACTGATTTGAAAGAAAGCATTTTGCACTTTTTCTTGTTTCCCCCCTCTCTTTTCTCGATTGGATTGTGGTCATCAAGTGTTCTTGTTTTGGACTTCGATTTTTATTAGAATCTGATTTTTCGTATTCTAACTTTTGGTGTCGCCGAGCTCAGATAAATTTCTCAGAATCTCTGATAAACTAGACAGAAACTCAGATAAATTTGTCGAAGTTCTACCAAAAACTCAGATAAATTTACAAATTTATCTGAGTTTCTGGCAGAACTCAGATAAATTTATTGAAGTTCTGCCAGAAACTCAGATAAATTTACAAATTTATCTGAGTTACTGGCAGAACTCAGATAAATTTATTTGAGTTTCTGATAAAACTCAGACAAATTTATCTGAGTTTTGAAGAACTTTTATGAGTTTTAAACAAATAGCTATGTGAAGTGGTGCCATCCGATGACCCACATCCATCTCTCATTTCTTATTGCAGTGGTTGTGATTCGTTATTTGCGTTTTCTTTCTCTACCAGCTGACAGAAGGAGAAGAAGGAGCAGGGAACTATGGGAGAAACCAAACATATTCTGATTTTGTGGAAGTGATAAAGCAGTGATTATCAGGTTTAAGCATTAGATAACACTTATTTTGATTTTTAATACTATAACCTATTAACCTTCATATCATACCTAGGCTATATCAACGGCCATGATGTCAGTTTGGCCACCTTGATAGAGAAACTTGATTGTCATGTAATGTGGGTTTTGGCTGTTCTCTTCTACTCTCACAGGCAAGTTCTAGTGTTGTATTCAAAAGGTATCATGTGTCCTGATTTCAAGAAAGCCCAAGTCAGTCAATCTGTAAGTGGTTTTAACATGTGAAAGGATGGTCCAGGACCACCGTCCACAGGCTACACATATGATCATAATCATGGTTTAAACAGTGAGAAGACTTCCTCAGAAGACTGACAAATTTATCTGAGTTTTATCTGAGTTTTGAAAACTCAGATAAATTTATTTGAGTTTTGCTTTTGCTGACATATACAAGGGCGTTTTTGTCTTTTTCAGTTACAAGAGGACTGCTGTCAGTATGATAAAGTATTGTGGACCGTTTGCAATAAAAATCACTGTTGAGGGACCTCCGCCCAAATGCCCCTATTTTTAACTCCCATGGGAAATGATGAGATCAATAAAATCAAATAATATTTATAGATTTGGGAAATTGAATTCGTTTACTGGGGAGAAAAATACTTGTATTTATCCTCAATTTTTACTTCAAAAACTTGTAAGAGCCCTTTTAATGACAAGAACTCAATTAAGACATGAACAGCACTATCAGCATTCTTTCATGTCTACATTGATGCCATCACCCTGTGTAACTAGGACTCTTCTTTTAAATGTTCCATGTAAGAATGAAAACAAAAAAAGGATCAAATCCCATGTGTTTCTCTTCCTAAAATGTACAAAAAAAGGTCCCATTTGTCTGTATATGCAAGTTTCTTTTCATTTATCAGTCAAAGATGGTGATTCATGAATGTGGTTCAATTCACACTTTTTTTTTGGTTGGTGCGTCGATTGGGTCCTGTTGATTCTTAATGATGCACCGTGGCCCGCGACATGACATATTTAGGGTACGTTTGTGTACACCTAATTTCCATGTAATGGTGAAATTACCACGTCAGCAAATTCTATAGTTTTGAAATACTTCAGAAAAGGCTTTCCGCAGAACTCACAAATTCATGTTTGGTGCAAAAAGTTTTTGAAATACTTTGGAAATTGCCACATTAGCAAATTCTATAGTTTTGAAATACTTCAAAAAAGGCTTTCTGCGGAAGTTACAAATTCATGTTTGGTGTCTTCGATGAATTGGTGCTAATGTTGTTTAGTGCAGCTCCGGATTCCTTACGGAAAACTAGTATTTACTTTTTGGTGAGGCAATTTTCCACAGAAAAACAAAAAAAAAAACTACATACATATTGTCATTTGTCAATTACATACATATTGATTTGTGTCCCCAATAAATTTAGTATTAAAGTGATCAGATCGACCTATCTTCATTAAAAATGCATGTAAACCTGTTTTGTTGCTTTTTCAATTTTCTCTAGTTGGTAAACAAACTACTAGTTAAGAACTCAAAAGTGATGAGTGGGCAATCTCAAAACAATCGCTAGGAGCACTTACCATTTTCTGCTAATTCATTTGCTTCCCTTTTTTCATTGTGTTTGGGAAGATGCACATCAATAATAGTCAGCAACACCTTCTCAGGACTCTTACTTCTTTCCATTTGAAAGAGAGACAATGTTCAAAAGAGAGCATCCATAGTGCCAACTTCCACAATAAAGAAACTGCCATTCAGCTGGTTGATCTTTACAACATTTTTTCACTATTCAAACTTTCAATACAAAGCAATAAAGTATAGGGCATCGATTATTATTCTCCACCATTAGTGACCATGGGATTGGGGTCACATACAAGAAAGAGGGGAAAAAAAAGAAGAAAGAAATAGTTTGGCACCGGTGTTGGGGATGTTGCACTGGTAGGCTAGTCAAGATACACATTTAGCTTCACAAACCAATCTTCAGTAAACAACAAAAAACTTTAAAAAATATTCAGACATTAACTAGTCTGTCCTCCATGCAAATAAAATCCTCCAAGCCACACCAAAAATAATGGCCAAGGGAAGAGGGGAAAAAAAAGAAGAAAGAAATAGTTTGGCACCGGTGTTGGGGATGTTGCACTGGTAGGCTAGTCAAGATACACATTTAGCTTCACAAACCAATCTTCAGTAAACAACAAATTAAAAACTTTAAAAAATATTCAGACATTAACTAGTCTCTCCTCCATGCAAATAAAATCCTCCAAACCACACCAAAAATAATGGCCAAGGGAACATCAACTAAACTTGCATCCTTGAAGCTTCAAATATCAAACGCAATCACATATACCATCCCTACTGCTCTAATAAATCCAATACATCCACATAAACCATCCCTGTTGCTCCAAACATCATCTCAGTTTTCTCAGTTTTGGTTTTCTCAATTTTTTTTCTAAAAAAAAAAACTATTGACAATCTTTGCATAAATGATGGGTAGACTTTAAATTAACAAACAAACCAAAAAAAAGAAAAAGAAAAAGAAAAAGAAATAAGGAACCAGAACCAAAATGGTTCACTGCACTATGCACATGATTCAACAACTGCATGAAATTACAACTGTAGCTTCTAAGAACACCTTCTTATGCCCTTCGAACATGAATAATAACCATAAATGGCTACAACAATAGGTAACACTCCCACTTCAATCACAATCATATCAATATCCATACACACACATATCCATACAACTATGAATACATCCATTTCCATCCAAATACAGACCACATTATAAATAAAATGACATCCAGAATTGAAAAAGCTCACCACAACATATTAAGGTAATTCAGTCAAATATCATGAGTCTAGAATCATGGACAAACTACATTACTTAAAAGGAAGGAAAATACTTAAGATTGAGTTACTTCAAGGTCTTAACACTAAATGCTAAACGTCTAATAAATTAATGCACATCCCACATCTGATGAGCAATTGTGTCTCATAGCTCACATGCAAATCGAGTGTACGCATCACTCGAAACGGAACCAACTTCCATTCCCTCCTCAACGTTCATGTCTTCATCAACATCCATGTCTTGTGCATGCTCTTCGTCCATCTCATCGTTATTGTTCCTTTGTTTGATGTAGTTGTGCATAAAGCAACAAGCAACAACTATCTTCGCTTATGCCTTGAGAGGATATCGCGGTGCTGTCTGTAGGATGGGAAAGCATTGCTTCAATACTGCAAAAGTACGCTCCACTATATTCCGTAATTTAGAATTTCGTAAATTAAAGAGTTCATTGGGTGTTTGTGGTACTTGTGTGGTTGACCACTCTTTGAGATGATAACGCACTCCCCGATATGGTGCAATAAACCGGCAGGTGTTTGCATAACAAGCATCCACCAAATAATATTTTCCTACAAATAAATTTACTACATGAGAATGAAAAATCCAAAGTACATCATAGAAATAAATTTACCCTACAAAAATAAAATATTCCTTATTTCTAGAAAAAGTGAATTGGAACTTACCTTTTGGGACTTGAAGCCTATTATATTGTTGTCTCCACAATGCATCTTACAGTACTTTAGAGTTAGATGCTGACCATTCCCACCAAGAAAATACCTATTGAAATCTCATATCAAATGATACAACAACCATGACATTTTGTGAGAGGAACTCCTTTCTGTTTTGGTAACGCACTTGATCTTCCGAACGAACCCATGCAGGTATGTGTGTGCCATCAATTGCTCCAACACAATCCTAACAATTAACACAATTATGTTAAATCCATTGTAAGAAATCAAGCAAATTTAAGTCACGGTTAAATTACCTTGAAGTAGGGGTTGAAGATTGGGTTCGTAGAAATTTCTGGAGGAGTCTCACTTCCTACAAGCTTAATATAATGAGGACAAAGCTTCAAAATTGCACTCGACACCTTGTTGAAGTACCTACTAATAGCCTCGCCGGAGTGCTGGAATTGATTCTGCATAACTCGATTATGCTCATTGTGAGCTATTGTGAATAAAAAAATAGCAAGCTGCCCCTCAACCGTAACATGTCGTGAGTCGGCTAATAGACCTCTTTGCCTTAACTCATTTAAGAGATTAACATAACATCCCTTGCTGACTCATAATAAATCAATACAATTGCGCTCATGCCCAATCAATAACTCATCCACAAATGATTCACTGTATCTCTACGGCCATATGAATAATAGTACCCAAGTACACATATAAGAGCCACAGTCTGGGCACAAAAGAAAAAGAACTCCATATCCTCATCCATTTCGTAACAAAACAGAATCTACAATAACACAAAAATAATATACCAATATAGAATTGTATGTCATCTTCTTAGTATATATCAACCATATAAAACAAAATATATAGGAAAAAAGAAATACCACTCATGGAAACAAAGTTCATGCATATTCATAGTTGAAAAGTTCTCTCTAGGAGAGTAAAAAAAATTGGCATATTTGTATGCCATCCATCCACTAATTAATACATATCCACTAGTTTTTGCTATGTTGCAAACAAAATTAAAAAACGGCCTAAAAAGAAGTATAAAAAAAAAATCACCATGTTTTGACAACCGACATGAGCAAAACATAAGTGCTTCATCACTCCAACTTCAAAACATAGTTCCTATCATCACTCTAATCCAAGTTGGTCTCTATTCCAAGTTGACTCAGCATCTATGGTTCGCGATTACCAAGAGGCAACGCCAAAAAGAATTCTGCCTTCCTTTCAACTTCTATCACGTTTAGTGCTTTAAAGTATATAACATTCGAAAGTTCAAGATCATAAGAGCTTCAATATACTTGTCTATTGGTGAACGCTCTTTAGCTCTTTTGTTTGCATAATCAGACATGTCATTTTCTATAGTTTCCACTGTACTAATCAATGCTTGACCCATATTGGGTCGGTTTCTTACTATATGATGAGAAGTCATTGCAGTACTCATCTGGTGTTGCCTCCTATTGGTGCCTATGAACACATCAGTATCCTCATATGCATTATCTTCATACGCATTATCCATATCATCAGCTTGCATCTCTTCTTCAGCTTTGGTTTCTATAGGTTCCGAATCATTGCTAGCAAACCCATCTCTTCCATCAGCAACACCATCACCAAAGATGATGGCCAGCGAAGCCCAATTAGGGAAGGTATTGTTTTTATAATGAGTTGCCTTAGGATGTGCCTGTAAATGATTAAAAGTAGCTCAAGCTCGTGTCCAAATTATCTTTCACCATAGTAATAGGAATTATTGAAAATTAGACATATGAATTGACTCACAACTACATATTCCTTCCAAACTTGAGCCTCAGCAGTGAGCATTTTTCTTGTATCATCCCATCCAAATCTACTAAGGTCCAGCATTGCTTTCAAATCTCCATACATCTTCTTCAATGTTTTAAAACTATTTTCAATTTATCCTGTTAGATTGTATGGACTCAATCCATTAGATGATGTAATAAATTGATTAATTTCTTTATTCATCAATAAAATCATGCTTTCCTTTTATGAGATGAATGGTGTTCTATCATTTTATGCATATGACCAATACATTTGACATGATGGTTCATGACATGAGATGAACAAGGTCCCATTAATATATTAGATGTGATATATGTGTATGGATGAGATCCACACACGGTAGACATGTACCACAAATCTTATACTTAAATATCTTCATAACCAGTATTGAGACTGGGCATCTCATCTAATAAGGTTGTAGCACTTTGATCGCTATGAGATAGTGTTATTTGTCTCGATCATCAGAATGTTAGATTCTGGATCATAGTGCTAGTACATTGGATATATTGAAGAACCATGAGAAGCACCTTGTAGAATACTGTCTCGATTTTAAGGTCTGCTCTCATAATTCCCTAGTAATATGATCTCAATCATGAAACATTGATAAACTCAAGTTTCTATCTATTCATTTGCTTTGAGTTACCAATGAGTGATGCCAACTGTAGGTCAACACCTCGGTATTTTGGGTACGTGATAGTAAGATTGTAAGAACATACAATGGTCAAGATGAAATCTATCTATATTATCCCCTTGTGTCAATTAATGGATTTTTCATTAGTAAGTGCGCACCCATCTCGATTAAGAGTTAATTGAATGGTACTGATGATCACTGTAATTAATTGGAGTTCAAGGATAATAAAATGTGGATATAAGATTGGAAGGGACAGATTTTATCCAATTGATTCATGGATATTGATAGAGGGGCCTACTTGTGATAATTGAGAAGTTTAGGGTATTCTTTGTAATTTATTCTTACGACTGGAGTGCAATTGCATTTATATAGTGGTGTTATTTGTAATTAACTGTGGGCCTGGATTGCAATTGAAATGTGGGGTCGTGGTGTCCCACTTGGAACCAACTTTCTATGGAATCCCTAGTAGTCCCAACGCTAGCCTAAGTTATTAGAAAGATACTAATCATACTTGAACTCTAAAAGGAAGGAATTAGAAAGTTACTATTTTTATTTGAAGTAGGACTTCTAATAGTAGTAATAGCAAGTTACTAATTGTTGTGGAAGTAAGACTTCTATAATAATTAAAAAGAAGAAAGTTACTAATTTGTAATGGGAGTTGGACTTCTATTTTAATTAGTAATAGGAGTTGCCTAAAGGCTATAAATATGGGAAGCTCACCCCTTGGACGTCCCATACAAAGAGTCCACGCCCAAGATCCCCTTTGTGCAAGAGTTACACAATTTTCTCTCATCTCTTTCTCTTCTAGTTCTTTGGAGTTTCTAGTTGGGTTTTCTCTTGAAGTTTCCACCAATCTTTTTGAGAAAAGAGATCTGATACGGGTCATAGCGTGGAAGGCTAAGAGGTCTTGGACATCCTATTTTGCTACAAGAAAAGTTCTTGTTAAAGCTAATTGTCTTCTTCTCCATTAGAGTACAACCGGGCTCCCAAGGTATAATATATTTCATTGGATGTTGTAGATTTTTGGGTTTTTGTTTGTTGCTGATTTCTGTCTTTTAGATGGAGTTTATTGCTGTACTTGATTGATGAGATTGAGGGATTGCATCCTGGATGTGGTTTATTGCCTTATGGGTACTTGATCCCTGAGTCAAATGGGTCAAAAAGTTTTGAAAACATATCCACGAGACCCACCTACTTCCAACATATCCTTTCTAAAAAAAAGTCACCATTTTAGTCTTCATTTCCTTTGTCAATGAACTCCACCCTTCACAGGTGAAACCTTCTTTTATGTTGCGTCCCTGTTTACATTGATCAAGTATAAGTTGGATGAGCGTGTCATCTCGAAGTGGTGTCCATTTCAGATTTTTTGGAAGGGGGGAGAAATTATAATTTGTATTTTGCGATTCCATTCCTACAAATTTTACCGATGATGGGAATATATATATATAATATGTTAAATCTACAAATTAGTATTTCACCTAAAAAAGATACTTTTGTTTTATAAAAGCATTGGTCTCTTCATGGAGTTTAGTTTAAACAAATCCTTATGCCCGTTGATATGAATTTGGTTATAAGTTCTTTCAGCTAGCAAAAACATATGACCCTACATTGCATACACATTTGAGATTAAACAAATCAAAGTCTATGATAATATATAATTTTACAAGATTAGGATTGAAGGATAATCTGAAAGCAATGTGTAAAATAGTTAAGTAATTTGTAAATGAATGGTGTAGATTGAGCCATCACAGAAATAATACCATTCATAGGAATAATCATCATAGACATGCCCAACTAATCAAAGAAAGCACATCATAATTCATTCAACATCAAATAATAATTTATTGAATGCATTAAAATTCAAACATTGAGAGAGTGATGCCCGTGGTCAACCCATAGTAGGCATCACTGCTTTGTTATTGAAGGCATTAAGATTCGAACATTGAGAGAGTGATACCCAGAGTGCTTTTAGTGCTACCTTTTCACTTATTTGTACTTGGGGTTGAGTTGTTCTTTTCATTTTGAGCCATTCCATACAAAACTTCATTATTCTTCACCATTTTCCTATTCCATGTGGCTATATTCTTTTCCTCATAGGCAAGTTCTTGGTTATTTGAATACATGCTCAGACAGTCAGACCACCATAATCAACATTCTTTGATTTCTTTTCTATTGGATCTATATATAACATTCCTCTTCCATATTTATTGTGATCTTAACCCATGCATGTCACTGCAGTAGCGTAGGCATCTTAACCTCAGCTACCACATTAACTATCATGCTTTGAGTTACTTATGAACACAATACTATAATATAGATTTGCTTTCAAACGATCATAAATTGAACTGATTAGTAATCATGGCATCATTACACTTTTTCCTTTGGTAGAAAACCTCGTTAATTACTTTTGGTCAAACCAATCATAAAAATTATGATAGTGTGCAGTAGATAAACCCTCCCAATCCCATCCACTAAATACATAACCACCCCCACTCCTTCCATCCTATTACAACCAATCAATGTTACAACCCATCAATGGATAGAGAAAAACCACAACGCAAACCCAAATGAAGAGAGACTTATTGTGGGCCAAATCCCACCCCAAACCCAAATGAGATAGAGAAAAATCTGTCTGATAAACATTGCAAACCCACAGTGTGTTTGTTAAACACAGTAAACAGATTTCTCTCTATTCATTTATCAGACATATTGTGGGTTGAATCCCACCCCAAACCCAAATGAGAGACAGACCTACAATGAAACATAGAAGGGATGGGGATGAAACTTAAATAGAGGGTTGGACAGAAGAGAGAAATGGAAAGAGAGAGAGAGAGAGATAAAGAGAATGGGGAAGTGAGATGAGATGAAGACAAAGAAGGAAAGGAAGAGAGTGCTTACCCAAATGGAGGAATCCCTTTCAGTTCAAAGGCGAGGATGAAGAAGACGATCGCCCAATCCAGCCTGCTAGGGTTTTCACAAGAAGATGGAGTCGCTGGGTGAAATGGTCCCCCCCCCCCCCCCCCCCATAAAAAAAAATGAGAATCCCGTTTCTGCTCCTGGCAAAGAAAAATCTTACGTGGCATGAAACCCATTTCAGCGGATTCAACCTCACCAAACGTACAAAAAAACCCCATTTCTGGAAAACCAGTGTTTTTTCTCCAGAAATTGGTTACACGAATATTTACACAAAGGTATTTGAATAATTGGGTATAGAATCATGGAATGTAGACCCAAATCTATCCATGGAAAATGACTCTTCTTTTAAAATTTAGCATATTATTGCATAAACCTAAAAAGGATTAGTTCCCATGTGTTTTCTACCAATAACTATACTTGTCAATTTCATTTGGTCTGTCATCCATAATGAAATGTTTCAGAGTTTCACAATGGAACGAAAATTTGGTTCTCGTCTCACCCATTTCGAACGAAATCGAGTTTGCGAAACACAACGAAATGCAAACCGAAAACCTTTCTAAGGTTTTCTGTTTGAGCCATGCTACTTGTCCCGGATTTCATGTCCCGGGACAAGCCCGACTCCACATGGAAGGGTATTTTGGTCATTTTTTTAAATGACCAAAATACCCTTCCATGTGGAGTCGGGCTTGTCCCGGGACATGAAATCCGGGACAAGTAGACTTTTTGTTTCTGTTTTGGCAGAATAACTAGAACGAAATCTTCTGGTCATTTTGGTTGGAACGAACGGAAATGAACAACTGTGCTAAAAACATAAAAAGTCCCATTTGTTTTTTGAGACTCCATCGATCCAACAGTGACTAAAGTATCCATGCATAAAATTGATGGAGCTAGAACATGGTTGGATGATGGCATGAAAGGAGCTGAATCCAAATGGGCCCCATAGAGCTGGACTATACATGCAATCTGCTCATAGGAGACAATTCTCCAACTTAAGTAAATTAAGTACACACACACACACACACACACACACACACACACACACACACACACACATATATATATATATATGGAAAACCTCAGCTTTGCATCAGCGCTCCAAGACACTTGTAGGGCCCACATTATGATCCATCTGAGTAGACCATAAAACAAGGAACCCTCTTAATAATTATTATTCCTAAGGTCTGGCAACCATTCGAATGGACTTGACTATTGGATCGTCTGTGCACTTGTTTTGGACAATGAAAACTTATCAACCGTTGATCAAGTAGTTAGGATGATGATCCAATCCTCCATCATGACGGTCACAGTAGGGCAAACCTCACAGATCTGGACTCCCGAACAATGTTTAGGGTTTGGCCAATTGAGCCTTGTATTTTTGGGTTGGATTCAGCTTGATGATTCTAACTTGTGTATTAAATGTGGGAGCCCCCCCGCCCCCCCCAAAAAAAAAAAAAAAAATAAAAAAAGCCCCTACATATTTTTAGAACTATATGCTTTTATATGTGCCCACCCCCCTGCCCCGACCCTGGAGGCTTGTATCATCATCCTAACCACTTGATATATGGCCCACAAGTTCTTGCCGTCCAAAATGACTTCACAGTCGATCCAATGGTCCAATGCATTCAGATGGATGCCAAACCACGAGACTCGTGACTATTGAGAGGGCCCTTTTTAATGGTCCACTCAGATGGACCGTAGAGTTAATTCTATTTTTCAAATGGGAAAAATGAAAATATAGCTATCATTTGCATGATTGAGCAATAGGAGCATACAAATGTATGAATCACATATCATAGAGCCGGTCCCATCAAAGAAGTTAGAGACTCATAAAAAATTTGAGGCTCTTGAATTAAGGCGCTCACAAGGTCCCTCTAGTAGATGTTCAAATCCTAATCAACTAGCACTTGGAATATGAGATTAGAAAATTTTAGCTCAGTCTTAGAGGATCAAGATTGTTACCCAACGATGAATCGAGTCTTATCCAGTATTATTGTGTAAATTTCTTGATGATGTAGCCCATAGAGTCTAACCCACAATCTGGATCACCATGACCCAATTAGCGGAACACGCGAGCTAGGTTGGGCATTGTTCTTACTGTTAACTACATTCAGTCGGGCCTCACTCGACCCCCAGGTTGGGTTATCTCTCCAATGGAGTGGGGCCATGAGCAACGAGGTATTAGCTATCAAATTTATAATATACTTTGTTTGGCTTCCCACTAAAATGTGGTAGCTAGAATTCTAAGCATTTAATTGAGGAGAATTGAGAACGACCACTTACCTCACTAGTAAGGGCTACCCAGGATTCGAACCTTAGTACACCACATCTTTCCACTTGTGTGGGCTTTCTTCCTGTTTGTGTGGGCTTGTTTCCCACTTGTGTAGGCCTCCTTCCCGTTTGCGGCATCTCTTGGGTTCCAGCCCCCTGTTACACCCTATTCCGAGTTAATCAAGATTAACTCTAGTTAATCGAAATTAACATGATTTAAGCATGATTAATCAATTTATTGATAATTAACGACTAATGTGGATTAAATTAGTCACAAATAAAGGAATTAAGCATAATGAACAAGTTTGGAAGTGTTTAGCTTAATAGAGTTGAATTTATAGCCAAATTAGTGAAGTTAAGGACTATTTCGTGAATATGGGTTTATAAGTATTTCATCAAATGCGATAAAATTTGGTGTCAACATGTGTATCTTGACTAGTACAACAACTTTTATAATATACTCGTCTTCATTTGACTTGAAATGAGTTATATAAGCCTTAGTTTGACTCAAACTTGAAATATGCTTAATATATGGGGGCTGAATGTAAAATTCAGTTTATAAAGATGGAGAATCATCCATCTTAGTCGGTGAAAACATTCCAGAACAGCTGGGAATGAATTTAGGTTTTCTTCTTCGTTCTTCTCTGTTGAATAATTGGCAAGGGATTTTGAACGAGATTTTCAAGAGTACTTGGTGTTTTCATCTTCTTCATCCATTTACTTGATTTCTTTGAAGTTAAAGTTGGAAGAATCTGTGGTTTTCTCTGGAAAACAACAAGTAAGTGAAGTTTTAGGGTTATAGAACTTTTAGGGTTTTTAATAGTTTTAATTCATTTGTTTATGAAGAAGCTATTTTGGATTTGTTCTTGATGTTAGGTTTTAAAGTGGGTTTCAATTGAGATTTTGATCTCAAATTTCAAAGCTAACAAAAGGGGTTTTGAATCCAACTTGTTTAAAAGGCAAGTATAAATAATTATGGTGATTACATGCTAGATACTATGGTTCTTTCTCTTAATTATGTTATGAAATATGAATTCAGTTTTATACATGATTCATTTGTGTATATGAATGATTGTTTTGGAGAAGTTGTGTATGTATGAATTGATTATTGAGAAGGGGTTTTGAATCAAACTTAGTTGAAAAGCAAGTAAATGAGTCATTGATTGAAAGTTATAATCCCTTGCATGTTAATGTCAGCCTACTGTTAAGAAGATTGATATTGAAATGGGTTCTTCTTGTTCTTATTTTTATTCTTTTGAGATGAGAATGGCTGGATTTGCATGTACTTGTATAAATGGAAGCAAGAATGCTCAAATCCTATTTAAATGATCTATGGAATGATCTGTGATGGAGTAGGAAGGATTGGAAAGAAGGGGGTGGAAACACACTGCAGAAATATGTTGTGTTTGATGAAATTTTGCCTAGAATTGGGCCAGCCGGATTGGACCCGCTCGAGTGGGTCGGCCCATTGGGCCAACAATTCCAACTTTGAATGGCCATAACTTTTGACCCATACGTTCGATTTTTGAGTTCCATATATCGTTGGATAGCTCTTAGAACGTAGAAACCAATGGTATACACCTCCTAGTGATCATAGATTGGGAAATGAAGTTGATATGGGGATAATTAAAACAGGCCCTAACTGTAATGAAATTTGTGATTCAAATTAAATCAAATGTTTTGTTTATGAGCATAAATGGTCAATAAAATTAGTCTAATGACTAATTATAATATAAATAAGAGATCTTAATCAATTAAGCTTTCCGTAAAGTAATGTTCTTGGATTTGGATCCAAGATGAATTGGGAGTTAACCAAAAGGTTAACCAAAGCTGAATAATGGTAATTGATGATGAAAAATTAGTCTAATGACTAATTATAATATAAATAAGAGATCTTAATCAATTAAGCTTTCCGTAAAGTAATGTTCTTGGATTTGGATCCAAGATGAATTGGGAGTTAACCAAAAGGTTAACCAAAGCTGAATAATGGTAATTGATGATGAAAATTAGCTTCTAAAGCTAGCCGATCAAATATTGATTAGTTAACCGAAATTAATAAGATTTCAGAATTATTTCTTAGTTAAGGAAAAGAGCCTATTGATCATATCAAGGCCATTGTTATTGTGTATACCTCCATGCGTGTTATTTAAGGGAACTTTAATGTACAAATTTACATAAATTATGATGTTCATCGAGAATAACACATACATTAAATAACTGAGGATTTCACCCGATTGGTTGGTATTATTTAATTGAAATTGTGAATTGAATCCTAAATGGATTGTTTATTGGATTATATCCATTAATTTGTCATTGAACAAAATTAAATGTTAATTGTATTGTTTATTGAGTTTGACACTACATAGTGATTTCTGTAAGCTCATTGAAGTTATAACTGCTGCAGCAGATTATTTGGGAGTGTTCCGAAACTCCGTGGTGATGTTAGATGTCCCTGGCCCGGGTACTGATAAATCCCACAATATATGATTCCTTCCGTATGGAAGATGTGATTCCTTCATTTTTAGGAAGATGTGATTCGAATTGAAATGAAATACTATTGTAGATTGCCAAATAGTAAAGACTCTTATTGATTTGAATTAAATGGAAATTGTATTAGTCTAACATTGGATTAGACCGATTAAATGTGTAATTAGCATGTTTAATTATATAATTGTTTATACATTGCTGAATTATCAAGTTCATAGTGTTATTGGTGGCATTACAGACACAGCTGCCCATGCCGGTCCTTCTGAGACCACAGCACCAAAGGAGGAGACCACTCCGATTCCTCCAAGAGGATTAGTAGAGTGGAAATTAGGCGAAAACAATTGATATTACTTTTGGAAGAAAGAAAACCTGTAGAAAGTGACTTTGAAACGTTTCATACTTTTAATCCTTGCATTGTAATTAAATATGCAAGTGATTACTTTTGTACGTGATGTAAATAAGTTTTGTTTTATATATGAGCAATGTATATTGATATATGTTCCGCATAATATGTAATTGATGTTCCTTGTGAATTTTTATGTGATTGAAGTTTACGGGAGTAAGTATGCAACGCGACTTGGGGTTAACTCGAATTAGTCTGAGTATCGGGTTCGGGTCGTGTCACCCCCTTGGCTGAGTTACCAAAAAGAATTACAAGAATTTTCAATTATGACCTCTTCTCATTTTCTCATTTGTGCAACTTTCATCCCCACTATTTTATATAATCCACCTTGTTCAAGCAAATGAGTGGTTTGAGCCCTCTCAATCAATGAATTCCATGCATTTCCATTTCCGAATGAGATCCAAGTTAGAGAAATGGAGAAGGGAAGGATAAAGAGATACAAGATTACTGCTCTTTATGCTCAATCTCTCCATCTCTCACTATCATCTCATTCAGTTTTCTTGTTTTCTTTTATTATTTTGAAATTATGAAGGAAAGAGGAATTGGAAAGGGGTACAAGCAAGAGAGAGGAAGGGGAAGAGAAAAGGCTCCCCCCCCTTTAAAATAACAAACTTCTTACTATCTCAACTTGTCCTAGATACTTTCTAAGTATCATTTCAATCAAAGTCATGCCCACTGTTAGACTACTTATGCTTCAAAATACTCAATTAAAAAAAATAACTATAATCATGTTTTGGAATGTGATTAGTTCAATGCTTCACATCATTTTGATTGGAGTAGAACTTAGCATAGGACCATTACAATGAGGGACAGTAAAGCTCAGACAGATAAAGCCAAGCTCCAATTTGGCTGAATGTTGCTCAAGCAATTTTGTGCTCCTCTTGACTCCTTAGTCAATGTGACCACCTCCCTTAACAAGTCCATCGACAAGCCCATCAATCATGACACAACCATATCCACTTCTGTCAAACTTGAGCCCATTGACAAGCCAAGTGCAAGATCAAACTCAAGCTGAAATGAACTGAACATTATCCAGCTTGATTCAGTTATGACGAATTGAGCCTCAAAAGCTCGCGAGCCGCATGCTTGAGTTTGAGCCCAGCTGAGCAGAGTAGAGATGGCTCGTGGAGTCGTGAATTAGATGGAGTCCGAAGGTGATCTGGGCCGGGCCCAGGTCATTGCTTGAATGCCACTAAACTTGGTTCAGGCCTATGAATCTGCCATTGACAAAAGGGCCCAGAAAGGTAGTAATCCAATTCTTGCAATTAATTAGGGTTCACTACTCAATGGAGGAGTCTGGATCCTCGGAGTTTTTAACCTAGATATCTAGAGAGCGGTTCCTTTTGAGTGACAGTTCTCACCTGGCAGCCAGGGGCTCCAACCCTAGGTATGTCGCTTCTTCCCGCATGCGCAGGCTCCCTTCCCACTTGTGTGGGCTTTCTTCCCACATGTATGGCTCATTTTCCACCTAGTGTACTGTCTTGCCATGTATGCGGGCTCTCTTTTCGGTCTCACCACCTTGGCTGGAGTTTAAAAATAAAAAAAACACCCTAGAGAAATCCTAGCTTTTAACGTAGTGAAACTCCATAAGGAGACCTACATATAGAAATCCAGACTTAAATAGCAGAACTCCACTATGAGGCTTATCTACTGAAATCCGAACTGTTGAATATAAATGCCCACTAAATTTATGATTTATTTTCAAATTTTACGTCAATTGGAGTTTTTAACAATGTTGGGGCCATCATCATCTAACCAGTCTAACGAATACATGTAATTATGAATTATGATGAATCATGATCATCAAATACATGTAAATTATGATCATTATGGATTAAACAGAAACCCTTTCATCAACCATCAACCATCCACTATCCACATGGATACTGCAGTGGGCCCCACAAAGTAAAGTGTTGCCATCTCTCTAATTTAAATTACTTGATTTACAAGTCTCAGGGGTTTGAAGCATTCCTTCGTTGCTTTCTTTAACCTGCGCCGAGGGAATACACTTGCAAGATCAGTTTTTCTTCCCTTGTTTGTAGCGTTAAAATTGCACTTGATGGGATTTACAAATGGAATCGATGGTGAAAAACACAGTAAGGGCACGTTTGCGTGTACCCCAGATTGCAAGTGGACCTGGGCAGACCCATGTAGTGCAATGCGGGCAGGGTTGCAAATGAGTATCTGATTTTCCGGAAGTTTCGACTCGCACAAATCGGGTTTGAAACCTATTTTAAATTTTGATTGATGAACGGGTCCAGCTCCAGAACCAAGAACCCTATTTGGGTTCTGATTGATAAATGGGTTTGATTCTGTGTCCATATAGGCTCCGACCCGTGGATCCGAAACCCGCTATACGAGTCTTTGATATTGCAAATTGTATATCAAAACTAACTTCTTTTTATCATGTTTGTATGTATAATATTAGAGTAGTAGACTTGATGCACTGTTTAAGTCAAATGACATGCTTATTTAAAAAAAAAATAAAAAAAATGAAGAAAAATTAGAATCAATTTTGGAAATAAATTCTAGTCCTCTGGGTGGATCCGGTTCCAAAACCAGTAAAATAGGTTCCTAGTCAAAAACCGAACCTAGATCCGGACTGAAACCTTTATTTAGAAACGAGTCCGAGTCCGGTATGGCTCCGAATCAGAACCATTTCGTTTGCAACCCTACGTGTGGGGGCGGTCGCCCCCGCGGAGATTTGAAAAAGGCCCACTAGGATATGGGCCACATGTCCCACGCCCCATTTTGATCCCACCTATTGAGCACCGAAGAACACCAAAACCCCCAGACCCTCTCCACCAGAAACCCCAAATCCTCCCTCAAGGCTCTCTCCCTTTGTGGAGCGTCGATTCTGTCGCATAGACTGCGAACAACTGCTACACCCACATCTTGGAGAAGCGATGAAAAGTAGTTGAAGACAATGACTTCACTAGGGCATGAAAATCTTGTTGGATTGGTATTTTAGATGTTAGAGACTACAATGGCAGAGTTCTCGTTTGTCCTGCGAGAGAGTTTCCATCATAAATGGTATTGGTAAGGTCTGGGTCTTCTTCTTTATTACTTCCCATTTCCTTTCCTGTGAAAGATTGTTCTTGTAAACAAGAGGGATGAAAAGAAACGTTGAAAACATGCTTAAAGTAGTCTCTTTTTGTTATAATATCAAATGAAAACGTATTGCAAATTCTGCTGATCCAAGAAATTTGTCAAATCCGTTTGCACCCAATGTAAGAAAGCGTATTTTGATGTGATGGTTCGGAATTACTTGATTTCCTGGTTCAGTTCTGGGATTTTCATCTACATTTCAAGTTTCAACTGTGGTAAATTATGCATCATGGTATGCAAGATGAGAAGAAATTGGAAAAGGAAGTGAATCACCCACAAAATCCCATTTACATGGAGAAGAATCTAAAAAGATAGATGCTGATTGATGATAGGGCTAGTGTGTATTTGTACATATTGGAAGATCCTGATGATGAGCCCTCCATGAATGGCATACTTGTAAAGGAAAGTAGATAGCAACAAAATTGCAGAAATTGAGGGAAATGTGGAAATGGACCATGAATTTGTCTCTCTACCGAGTCCATTTCCACAAATATTGATTTCTGTGGCAATTTCATTTTATGTGGGAATCTGTTTTACTAGAAAGTGCCTTTTTTAATTCTCTAAGAAATATGGCTCTCAATTCTTCTCAAGGCTCCATTTCAGATAAGCGCCCACTTCCATGCTAGATGGAGGGTGGAAAGCCAACATCTTATTGGAATTCATGACCTTGTGAACAACAAGTAACCGGAATTTTCTTTTCCCAAATAATGTACAATGTACCTCTTCTGTATACTGTAAGTGTGTCGTGTATGTTTTCAGTAAGTTTGAAATTTACTTGTGTAAAATGAGGGTGAAGTTATAACATGGTTCCTCTTCTTTTGATTGTTTTGATTCGGTACTTTAGTGAATTGTTAGTTAAATAGTAGATCAGAATGCAATTGGGGTTTGCGGGTCCTATTTCATCATGCTGGCTGTCGGTTGGTGGTGGTAAGTGAATTGGATTAGTATATATGTTTAACTCCAAAAGATGAGATGGTCAGAGTATTTCTTTGAGATTTCCTTTAGATTTTTTTAAAAATAAAATCCGCCCCACTCAAACGAAAATCCTGAGTCCACCACTGGCTGTAGTCTTGGCCAGGTCAGTTCTACTTGTTTTCTATCATTCAATATGATGTTCATGAATGGATGCGTACAATGTTGTTACTCGGAAGTAAATATATTCTCTTTACAATAGGATAAGTCTTTGATTACTACAATGATGATACTGTTCCTGACAAATTACATGTACAAAGTTAATATCTATTGGACAATCATGCTTGTTATTTCTGCCCCAAATTGTAAGTGGAAGCCCAACTGCCTTGCTGAAAGAACCACACAACATCTAAACATGACCTGGCAGCATAGTTGTGTATTTTGTGAATCTCTGTAACTAGTTGATTGCTAGATAATAGTTTGATTTCTCATTTGCAGATTGAGACTATTTCAAGAGGACGTGTATTCCAGTTTGAGGAAGAAGTTTGTACCCTCTATTTGTTTGCAAGTGTAGCCAATTTCAGTGGGAAGTAGTCAGAGAGGTAATGGCTCGAGTTAGGACCGCTATTCTGAAGTCCTTTCTTGCTGGTGTTAGTTCTACTTCAAAGATGCAGACCTTTCGGGCATATAGTTCTTGTATGAACTTTTCAAACTGCAACACAATAAGATGGCGCCCTTTTGGAAATATATGGGATACACACATGAGAATGCAGTTTCCTCCATCTTTCATAGACATCCAACGTTGCAAAAGTGATCCCGTCACAACTTCATCACCTAGCTGTCTACAAAATAAAAGGCTGGCAAAAACTATGCTGCACTGTCAAGGCACTTTTTTCCCTTTATTCATAAATGGGAGGTCTCCTTATCGGACATATTCGTCAGATAGAAGTGACATTGACAACACAGATGTAGTTGGAAGTAACTGGGTTGATAGTCTTAAGCTTGCTTGGGAATCTGCTGTAAATGCTGCTGTTTATACTGGGAACAAGGCAAAAGAGGCGTCTGATGAACTAGTTCCCTATGTTCAAAAGATGCTTGATTCAAACCCTTATCTGAAAGAAGTTATAATTCCAGTTAGTGGGACTGTCTCTGCTGCACTATTGGCTTGGCTGGTGATGCCCAGGGTTCTGAAGAGGCTTCATAAGTATTCAATGCAAGGTCCTGCTACATTGCTATATGGGAAGTTACCTGAGGAACAAGTTCCATATGAGAAAAGCTTCTGGGGTGCTTTGGAAGATCCTGTTCGATATCTGATAACCTTCATGGCATTCTCTCAGTTGTGAGTTGTTTACTTGTTTCTCATTGTTAGCTTGTACACTTATACTACTGTGTGATTAGTTACCCTTATTTGTAGCTTTTAATTTTTTTTTATAGCAGTAAATCTTATTGCTCCAAAAAAGAACTGCACTGCTAAAACAAACAACCAGACAGCTAAAAGAAAAACAACTAGACAACTAGATAATGGAAACAAAACAATAAAGCATCATTAAACAACAAAAGAAATAGAATCAAGAGACACTCCCTCCTTAGCGAGACCATTAGTTGTTTCATTAGCCACTCGGAAAATATGGTGAAAAGATGCATCAAGTTGAGAAGAAATATCCTGCACCTCCTCCACCCAATCTGCCAATTTCCAAAGATATGAAGTCTTCCCTGAACCCCATTGGATCTCTAAGAAAGAATCTCCTTCAATGATTGCCAACAGACCACCCAACTTAAGTAATTCCTGACAGCCACCCAACTTAAGTAATTCCTGACAGCCAACTAGTAAAGCATACATTTCAGCTGCATTTGCATCCGAAGCTTCCACAGGCCCACAAAACCTTCAAACAACATTACTAGAAGAATACCTAAGAACACCGCCTATACCTTTCCTAAGTAGCTTTTTCTCTTAGTCAGGTCTGTTTCAGTAGACACATATCACAGGTAGTTTGAATATCTTGTCAATTAGCTATATGCCGTTCTTGTGCATATTCAGGTTGGTGGCCAACTCGGAACTACATTAGGTGGTGTATTGTTTCTCTGCCCTCTCCACCCTATACAGTGTTCGTTCTTATTGCAGATATTGATTAGGGGCAATAGCCCAAGGAACATTAATTTTCCTGTTATTCCCAACATAACTAAATTTCCATTCTTCCAAAACATGTATGCATATTGTGATTTAGGTTATGCAAACACCCCTTTTATTCCATTTTGATAACACAATGTCTTTCTATAGATATACCGATTGGATGACTCAATAGAACAAATTCATAGGTTACTTTTATAATTAGTCACTGTAAAATAATGTTTCTCTTGGATGTTAGGACAACTCCAGGTTATTGTTAAATTTTGGATCATGGAAATAAAGAACCAAATAAATGCTAATGTATGCTTTTGCTGTTTTCAGCCCTTCAACATGGACCTGATTTTCAATTATTAATTTTCTTTTGCAGAGCTGTGATGATCGTACCAACAACAATTGCATCACAATACATTGCGGAAGCTTGGAGGGGTGCTATTATCCTTTCGTTTGTATGGTTTCTGTATAGGTGGAAGACAAATGTATTTACTCGTGCTCTGGCCACCCAAAATATAACAGGACTCGATCGAGAAAGGTTGTTAGCTTTAGACAAAATATCATCTGTTGGTCTATTTGTCCTAGGATTGATGGCTGCAGCTGAGGCTAGTGGTGTAGCTGTCCAGTCCGTATTAACCGTTGGTGGCATTGGAGGTATTTTTGAAAATATATCTGTCACATGTCTTACTGCTTTTAGACTAATTGTCACGAAAAAAGAAAAAAAAAAATCTTTGTGGCCGTTGTTGAAGGCATAGATCCTTGTGTATTATTGCCTTTATATGGTTATATTGTGAAAGATATATCAAATTGGGAGATGCTCCTATGAGAGATATCTCTCACCTTAAATGAGAGATTGTGTGGGGGCCCTCACATCCATATCCAATGCCAACAATTTAAATGTGAGAACCCCCACCCATATCTCTCATATAAGGTGAGAGATATCTCTCATAGGAGCATCTCCCTATAAAATTATAGAATTAATGTTTAGTAACCTATATCACCTTGGTGTGCCACTTTGCTTGTGTACATTGTACACAAAATAAATATGTGCACTAATAAATATACTTCTGCCACATGTTAATTTTGTAATCAATTCTTTTTATTTTATCATTCACAGTCATCGAACTTTAGGCTTGGAATTGTTTAAAAAAAACAAAAATTGTACTTAGTACATGTTTTTCCATCTTCAAATGGATTTGAGATTTTAATAATCTTTGTTGCAGGAGTGGCTACTGCCTTTGCTGCTAGAGACATCCTTGGGAATGTGCTCAGTGGCTTGTCTATGCAGTTTTCCAGGCCGTTTTCAATGGGAGACACAATAAAAGTATATCCATCATGTACTTACCTTTTTTTTTTTTTAGCTTGAATTTTGAGCAATGATATTTGACTAAAGGTTTTAATAAGGGGCTTCTTGGTCCCCCGTGCTTCGAGTCAACTCAGATTGATTCAGACCAAGTTACTCCCTAGAGCCCTAGAAGCCTAAATTTTTTTTTTTTTTGATAAAAAAAATCTAAAAAATAGAAAAAGGGTTTTTAATTATTAATAATAATTTAAGTAGAAATAAATGTCCACATTTGTTTTCTACTAAGTCGAATGCAATACCCCTGTTCTTTGAATGCTTAAATCTTTGCAAAAATTATCATTTTGATCTTCCAAAATCAGTGAAGAGAGAATGTAAAAGTGGGTAAATAGTGTCAAGTGGCCTTCTCTGATGCAATGTCAGCAGGTGTCTTAGTCAAACTCCTCAAGCAACAAGGAAAAACTTCGTGGAAGATAGGAGCTGACTACTCTTGTCAGAATTTTCAAAAACGTGGATATAAGATGGTGTGACCAAAGTGAAAATGTGATGGTAGACACAGTGTCTAGAATAGACTATTGAGCCCCGATGTCTGGTCAAGGGAACTTCTAACATAATTATGGTGCGTTAGGAAGTCACTAGGGGACTAATGCCTTACCTGAAAGCAGACCTGTGGGTGATGCTTCCATTTGAGTTTTTCTAGACAAGCTTTAAAGCTTGTCAGGAAATATCGGAGGCCTCAATTGTTGGTATCTCTATCTAGGGCAGTTTTGTACCAAGGGTTCTTTCACACGTGACTCCTTTGTTGTGTATGTATCTGTACTGTGCCCATTAACTTAATCCTTATAAAATTCTTTTGCTTTTCATATAGGAGAGAAAAAAAAGAAAAGAAAAAGAAATGCGAATGTCATAATGAGTCGGGCTGGGGAGATAATAGTTATAGGGGCCATCTAGGCCCTTGATGGTTGCATTCACCTTTTGGTTGGTCATGTTCATAAAGAAGCCAACAATAATAGCCACACTCGTTGACCAAATAGTTTGTTTTGCAAATCAACATGTGTCATACCACCATCCAAGGGTAAATCCATCACTACGTGATAGAAAGAAGCCACCATTCTTTGCTTGTATGAGCTTTTTTTTTTTAATCGGTAAAGAAAGATTTCATTAATAAAAGGGATACAAGAGAAAGGAAAAAGACCAGAAAATCAAAGACAAGAAATAACAAAAACAAGAACTTGAAGCAATGGTATAACAGAATTATAACAAAGCTAAAACAAGGAAGCCAAGAAAAAGTCACAAAGAGGTAACCACAAAAGGAGAAAGTTTGTCCACCACTTGCTTTGCCAAAGAATCAGCAATATTAGCTAACCTCCCGAAATGCTTGAATTTCACTTGAATGGGAGAAGACACTTGTAATAGCTGTTTGAGCCTAGAAAATCTAAGCATAAACTGGCAATGCTTTTTACTTTTTATGTCATCTTAATCCTAGTTCAGTGAGCATATTTCTTCTTTCTTGGATTGCATATGATTTCTTACACCACTTTCCTAATTGTTTTTCCATTTGTGCATGTCTCTTATTAGTTGTTCTTTTTTATCCTCTGCAATTAACTATGCTTGTATGATTTTAGATATCCAACATCTGAAAAACGATGATTATGAACATCAGAAGATCATTTTCAATATATATATAGATATATATATCAGAAGATAAACTGTTGCAATATGCGCATTTCATTTAGCAGTTTAAATGGATTGGATTTCATCCAGTGTATTTATTATTAAGCGATCCTACTTTTTTATTTTCTTCTTGCAAGTGGTAACTTACTCGCTTTTTCTGTTTTGTAGGCTGGATCTATAGAAGGTCAAGTGGTAGAGATGGGACTTACAACCACATCTTTACTGAGTTCTGAGAAATTCCCTGTTACTGTTCCAAATTCTTTATTTTCCAGTCAGGTGCTTGCTTGCTCCTTTTATTCAAATAAAATCCCTCCAAGGTGATCTTCGGTTGGACAGATTAATTAGGCTCACCAAGGTCTTGATGTGAACTTGATTACAGAAAATTCAGCTGAAAATATATAATTTCACCAACAATTAGGACTTTTAATCAGTTTTCCTTTTTCAGCCAATCCACCTAATTTTGCATGCAACACAGCCAAGGGCCTGGTTAGTGTTTTGACTTTTGATCTCTACAAGTACTAGCAGCCCAATACTGTATTTGCTTGCCAACAAAATCTGCTTCCATGGGAGTCTAAGCAATTGGAAAAATAGGGCCATGGAATAAAATCTGTCAATGCTGGATAGCCTGTGGACCAAGTTTTTAGAAGAGCAAATCATGGTTTAAAATCGTGATTTTTATCGCGGTATCGGTCGGGCCGGAAAACCGATATGATATCGGTATTGGTCCGTTGCTGTCGTTGCGGTATGAGTTTTTTTTTAATAAAAAAAAATCGCAAAAATATCCAAAAAATCCAGAATATTAGAAAATGTTGGAAAACAATGTTTTTTTTTTTTTTTTTTCCATTAATAACAACAATAAGTCAAAATATCGGTCACCTTTAGTTATGAGTCCTGTCTATGTTGTAGTTCGTTGTCTTCTCCAGTATTTCATATAATGCAACTATGATTTTGGCTCGTGATCAATTTATTAGTGTAAAATATAAGAAAATAATGATAACATATCAATTATTAGTTAATACTAACTCAATCATCAAATAAGTTGTGAAATTAAAGACCATGAAGATAGCATATTAAAATCTGAAACATGATAGTGAGATAGCTAAAAGTATGTAGATCTAGCATGAAAGTGTGTAGATCTATCATCTAAGTGAAGAACACAACACAAGTGACAAGCCCAATGATCTTTTCATTCATTTCTATGCTTTATTTAAAAATAAAAAATAAAAAACACATAATAGTAAAAATAAGGGAGCTTAGTTGATTTTCTCTTACCAAATAAAATGATTTCTTCAAGAAATAGTATTGGAATTTGGAAATATGTAAGAATGAGCTATGGGGATATGGATGCTTTAAGGAGATGAGAGGAGAGGAGAAGAAGATGGGGGAATAGGGAAAAAGTTTAAAAAAAAGAAATTAGAGTTTTTACTATTACTCCATCTCGGCCGATATTTTAGATATGGGTCAAACCAATATTTTGATCATCTCGGCCGATATTTACCGCTATTTTGGCGATATTTTGTCTGTCTCAATATTGCAACAAAATAGCATGCCGGTATGGACCGATACCAGTTCATATCGGCCAATATGAACCGGTATCGGCCAATTTTTTAATCCATGGAGCAAATAACAGCTAGGTAAATAATCCATCAATCAGTTCAAGTATGTCTATTATCACTTGTAAATAGCATGACCCAATTGGGATAGCAGTCTCTACTTGCACGTGTTTCTTGTGATTGACAATATCTGCCTAATCAATTCAAAGAGATCCTGACTCTTGGGCAGTCTGTGTAACTATATAAAAAGCGAGCATAGGGATTGTCAAGTATAGTTCATTAATCCATACAGTTTCTGCAGTTACCTGAGAGAATTATGTGTCTGTGTCTTTATAAGAGAATTATACTTTTGGAAGGTTTTAGAACTTGGGCTTGGGGAGTGATTGTTCCCTTTGAGTCAAGTCTACTTGACGCAGGCCAGAAACATGATACATGGGTTGACCAAGCCCACTAAAGCCCATAAAAGAGAAAATCTTTAAATTGTTCTAGCCAAAGATGGTTTCTATTTTAGCAGTGGCTAATATATAGACTTTGAGCAAGCTTTCTTTTATTTGATTTAGACCTTTATTTCCTTTAGAGTTTTATTTGATTAAGACCTTTATTCTGATTTGGATTTTTCCCAGAATAGTTTAGAGCTTAGAGTCGTTATAAATAGATGTAATCCCTCTCATTCAATAGATCATTCATTAATAAAGTTTCACCCTTAGTTTTCCTCTTGGTTATGTGTCTGCGGTATGTGGCTAAGATTGTTTGGATCCCTATTATCCCTATCCCTAAGCTTCGGCTTGGAGAGTAGTCCTTGGCTACTCTTCCCCTACCCGCATTGCATCAATTGGTATAAGAGTGCGAAGGATTCTATGAACAGGTAATCTGTTCACCACCCTCAACTTCATTTCCCACACCATTCATCCCCACCCCTGCCAATCCATCATCCCCACCAAAACCCCATAGACTCCAGCCTATCAGAATCAAACCCTACCAAACGTTCGAAACCATTCTCACATCCCAGACGAACTGAAATCTACACTATATTGCCATCCAACCCTCACAAAACCCTACCACTCAAGCCTTAATCCTACCCCTGAAAACTAAAACAACCGAACCCAATTAAATCCACATAAGTCCTAAAGGAACCCCTAAACCTTAATTCCTTCCACTGTCTCCTCCCCAACCACTCTCATCACTGATCCCTAAATCCATCTAAACCATCTCCACCAAGCCCTAATCAAAGCCCTCAACCAAACTCCCAAACTAAGCCCATCTCCACTGAACTCCATATCCACCCAGTCTCAACCCTCTCAACCCTAATTCCAAAATCCCCAAAAAAATTCGCCCAATTTCCGAATCCCTCAGTTAGAATCAAACCCACCATTTGAATTCCCAACTCCAGAACCCATTCGAAAATCAAAAGAAAAAATGTAGATAGCAGAAAAAATATAGAAAAAGGAGAAGTAGAGAGGGAGGGAGGGAGAGATTTGTTTTGCAAATTTCAGAATCATTCCGACTCCCATTGCTGTTCACTCATGTACTCCTATCAACAAATTTCACTCGAACAAAATTTTGTTGACTTAAAAAAGGGGAAATAACAGGGGGGGTGGTTTGTACTGTGATGGTAAAGTTTTATAATGTGAGCTGACCTTGTGTTATATATATGATATAATTTTTTCTCTGAGTCAAACATCACTTGTGTGTAGTAACAGATTGACCACATTTTGGTAATGCTCATAATAATCTTTTCCATTCCTGCCTTATGGACATCACATTTGTTAGAACAACAAATTTGAATGTCCATAATATGGGCAAGAGTTTCTTCTTTAGAACAACAGATCTCTAGAATTTGTTTTGTTACACTAAATCCAAATCTATTATGATTTTTATGAGCTTGCACCTATTCAGCTGATTTGAAGTGACAATAACAGAGCTTAGTACTGTCCTGCATATTCTGTAGGTCATTGTCAATAAATCACGTGCCCAATGGCGTGCTATGATGACCAAAATTCCCGTGAGGATTGGTGATGTGGAAAAAATCCCACAGGTTTCAGAGGATATTAAGTCCATGCTAAGATCTCATTCGAAAGTTTTCCTGGAAAAGGAGGCTCCTTGCTGTTTCCTTTCTCGGATAGAAACTTCACATGCAGAACTCACTATTGGCTGCAATCTCAAGCACATGGTATAGTTTCTTAATTTTGCATTTAAACATTTGAAGAGTCAGGAGTTTTTTTGTTTAACCTTTACTATAGAAATGTCTATCGAGTAAGCTCCTCTAATCCAATTTCCTCTATTATGTTTGGACTATAGTTTTAAAAGGAAGTGCCTTTTCACTAGGTAGGCAAAATTATACTTTGAAAAGTTATGCTCTCATCCTTTTGCTATGCATCCATCACAGTGTTAAATGGTTGTTAATAGTCCAATACAAATTCTACACTGCATAGTATTTCACATGATAGATAGTTATCCTTTCTCCTTTTGTATTCAGATGTCACAAAAATCAGAAATTACATCAGCAGGGTATTATAGTTCTCCTTTCTCTTTCTGTGTACCCAATGTCAATATTGATTTGTGGTTAGCTGGGTCGGGTGGTATGCACCAAGCAACTTAGAAATAAGCTACTTAATATGCACACAACTTAAAACTCGCAAGCGCACAAGATCACTATGTAGTGTAGTGAATTGTAAGTACGAGGTCGATCCCACGAAGACTTGTGATAAAACAATGTCAAAATTAACTAAAAATCAGAATATTAAATGGAATAATTGAATGATGAAAAAACTAAATTAAATTATTAAAAGCAGTAAATTAAACTATCAAAAGATAATTGGAAAGTAACTTAAAACACAAAACTAGTATGAGAATTGAAAAACAGTAATAATGAATGAACTAGGGTTTCATCTACTCCCCTAACCAATCCTATGTATGTCTCTTATTATCTTTTAATCAAAAATCAGATTTTATTAGTGACATCTATCAACCTAGACCATGGCATATGCGTCTAAATTATTATTCCCCTAAACCTAATTCATGAGTGGCATACTACATGAATTGTTCATCATGATGCAAAAACTAAGCATGGCATATGTCCTAGTCAAAACAAACATAATGCATAAAACAATGGGAAAGATAAATGCATGAGTCTAAGCATGGCATATACTTAGATTATTCATGGTTCTAAACCCTAGATGCATAACATCAAGATCAATCAAAATTAAGTTAGCTACTCTTAAGATTAATTGAACATCATATGGTTGGCATGGCATATACACAACTCATCAATTAATAACATGGTTTAGAATCTCAACCAACAAAACTGAAATCTGAATTAAAAGACGCCAAAAGGAACTACATAGAACTAGGCTAGGGTTTCAATTACACCCTAGCCCTAAAAAGTTTAGCTACTCATGTCTTTAATGAAAAATAAACTAAAAAGTAGAGTCATAAGAAGAAAACTAGAAGATGATGAAGATGCAGTGGATGGCCAGCAGCTTTTTCCCCTTTTTCTTGCTCCAAAAGCCCTCCAAGATGCTCCAAAGAATGCTCCGAAGGTGGCTGTATGGAAAATAGGGTTTATGGGATGATAATAACTGATTTTTATGCTTTTCTGGTGGCTGAATGGTGGCTCTATTGTGGATGGACGTGGCTGTTCATTGGATGTCTTTTTATACTTTTGTAACAGCCCCTTTAGTAATAGTTCCCTTGTAGATTTAGGTCTCCATCTTGCTTTTCAATTGGGCTTCTTAATTAGAATGAAATAGGAGTCTTCTTTCTTGATTAGCAAGACTTTCTAAATCTGGTCCCACTTGTATCTTCTAGAAAATTCTTCACATGGACCCACAAATCTGAGAATTAATTGCAATAACTAAATCTGAAGCTTTTATAATAAAAGTGGGCCCATATAATGCTTGCACAATGAGTGTGGGACCCCTCTTTTAGGACTTCTATCTTGACTTGAACAAGACTTACTCCAAACTTTCCTTCTTTTTCTCCTTGTTTTTCTCCAATCTTGGGCTCCACTTCAACTTGAATAGGACTTCTAATTTCTGAAATTCTTCTATTTGCAATAGATGTGGACCCCTCTTGGGCGTGTAACCCTACATTGGATTTCTTCCTTTTTCTTCTTTCTTTCTTTTGCTTTTCTTCTTTGAATTGTAAGTTCCCAAAGAATTAGAAATTAATCTTGAAATCTGGAATAGCTTGGATGGGACCCACCATGGTCCTTCTTTGGAATTCACGCCCATCATGTCTTCTTTAATTACTCTCTTTTTGCTCCTTTTGACCTTAGCATAAAAATTAACAAAACCTATGTAAAATCAAATAAAATAACTATACTAGAACAAGATGAATCAAATATTAGGGCTTAGATTATAAACAATTAACCACTTATCATTGGGCCAGGTTGTAACGCCCCACCCTTCACACATGCATGATATTGTTCGCTTTGGCCCACGGGCCTCACGGTTTTGCTTCTGATGGGCCTCAACCCATCAAAAGCCCTCATGCAAGGTAAGGTTGTAAGCTCTACATATAACCCCATTCACTTTCCTCTCTATAATCGATGTGGGACTCCAGGGCGTCACAATCCACCCCCCTTAAGGCTGCACGTCCCTGTGTAGTAGCCTGCCAGTCCCTGTAGCTTGTCAGCCCTCTTGGCCCACCCACATGGAGACCCGCCCACTTGCACCAGACCACGGCAGGGGACCCACACTCGAACTAGTCGAGAGTCCGCTCTGATACCATTTGTAAGGTCCCACCCTTCACACATGCATGATATTGTCCGCTTTGGCCCACGGGCCTCACGGTTTTGCTTCTGATGGGCCTCAACCCATCAAAAGGCCTTATGCAATGTACGGGTGTAAGCTCTATATATAACCCCATTCACTTTCCTCTCTATAGTCGATGTGGGATTCCGGGGCGTCACACAGGTTGAGGAATATCCAGGCCCAACCCGGCTTATAAAGTGTAGTCCCAAGCCCGACTCAGGCTATAATTAGTTGGCCTGAGATGGGCCGGCCTGAAGAAGATGAAGCCCAACAGGAGTTTGCATTGTAAGGGCAAAAAAGTTTCTTTTACAATATACTAAGCTATAGCTCAACCAGTGTGGTTGTGTCTATGCATAAAAGATGTCACATGTTCAAGTCCCGTGTGCCTTAACTTCCCTATCATTTTTTTTTTATAGCCTGGCCTTGGGCTTTCTGCCATTGGATCCAAGACCGCTTCATCTATTAACCGGGCCCAAATAAATAATCCAAGCGCACCCCGAGTACGAGAACTTATGGCCCAAGCCTGAGCCAAAGCAGGCTAGTTCGGGCCCGAGCTGGCCCAATCCATGAACACCCCTATTTGTGGTGGAGAAGCATTATTAATCTAATGCCATTTCTGATTCAATGCCATTCTCAATGCACAACATTATGAATAGCAATCCGTTTTGCCAGAATATTTAATCAAACAGTATTTTCATGTACATCGAAAAGCAACATTAAAAAAAAATTAGTTAACACAGCTAGCTGGCGACAGTGTTTTAACATTATAGTTACTTGGATCTTCTCAAAGCTTTTTAATGTAGTGCTAAAGAGCAAGAAGATGCCTGATGGAAGAAAATTATTCGTATACCCATATACAGGAACAAAGGAGATATTCAGAACTGTGCGAACTACCGCGGGATTAAATTGATGAGCCATACGATGAAATTATGGGAGAGAGTTATTGAGAGAAGACTAAGAAGAACAACAAACGTTTCAGAGAATCAATTTGGTTTTATGCATGAGAGATCAACCATTGAGGCTATCTTTCTCCTGAGGAGGTTAATGGAACAGTATAGAGAAGGTCAGAGAGATTTACATATGGTGTTCATTGACTTGGAAAAGGCTTATGACTGGGTTCCTAGGGAGATTTTATTGGGAGTACTAGAAAAGAAAAGAGTGTGTGTCGCATATATTGAGGCGATAAAGGATATGTATGATAGAGTCGTGACATCTATAAGGACGACTGGCGGAGAGATTAAGGAGTTTCCTATCACGATTGGTCTACACCAAGGCTCAGCGTTAAGCCCGTACTTATTTGCCCTAGTTATCGATGAGATTACAAGACATAGTCAGGATGAGGTGCCGTGGTGTATGCTATTTGCAGATGACATTGTTTTAGTGGATGAGATGAGAGAAGGAGTGAATGCTAAGCTAGAAGTGTGGCGGAAAACGTTAGAGACAAAAGGGTCTAGGCTAAGTCTATGCAAGACGGAATATATGGAATGCAAGTTTAATCAAAGTAGGACACTTGGTAACATAGAAGTAAGTTTGGGCACACAAAAAATTGTAGAGAAAGAAAACTTTAGATACCTTGGATCGATGGTGCAACAGGATGGAGGGATTGATATTGATGTATGTCACAGGATCCAGGCCGGGTGGACCAAATGGAGGAGTACTTCGGGGGTCTTGTGTGATCGGAAAGTCTCCATCAAGGTTAAAGGAAAGTATTATAAGGTGGCGGTAAGACCAGCGTTGTTATACGGATCAGAGTGTTGGGCAGTAAAGCATAATCATGTTAAGAAGATAGAAGTTGCGGAGATGAGAATGCTAAGATGGATGTGCGGGATCACAAGGAGAGATAGGATTAGGAATGAGGAGATTAGGGGCAAAGTAGGAATAACACCGATTGAAGATAAAATGAGAGAAAATCGACTAAGATGGTTCGGCTATATTAGAAGGCGTCCAACGGAGGCACCTGTTAAAAGGTGTGAAAGTATGGAGATTGCCAGGAGTAGGAGAGGGAGAGGGAGACCCAAGAGAAGTTGAAAAGAAACTATTAAACATGACCTTGCCTACATGGATCTAACGGAGGACATGGCCCTAAACAGATTTGATTGGCGTCGTCAAATCCATATAGCCGACCCCACCTAGTGGGAAAAGGCTTAGTTTGGTTTGGTTATATACCTTGCATCCGAACTTTAATACTGAAGTTTTATTATTATTATTATTATTATTATTATTATTATTATTATTTTCACAATGCAAATTAAAAGAGTTGATTGGGTTTTTGCTACTCCAACACCCAATTGACAATACTCCAACTAAAGAATGGATTTTTTTTTTTTTTTTGAATGATTACTTTCATTAAAAGAAGCAAGAAGTACAAGAGATGTATACTGACAAGCTAAAACTGGAACAAAGGAAAACAAGAAAGAAAAGGACAGGCCCCTATAGCCAGATTACATAAGCCCTGCAAAGACTCTTGTACTGCCCTAGGTGGGCCACACAATGAGGGCACATGGGTCTAAAAGTTGCACAGGTGATCAGCCCTATATTAAGAAGATATAACGAGGGTCATTTCAGATTTTATAGTGTAGGTGCAACTGTAATGATGCAAAGAAAGGAGCTAATGTTCAGTACAAAAGGCAATCTGCAAAGACTCGAGAACCGGAAAATAGAAGGTTGGTTTGTGGAGCAGTAGATCCACAAACCCCTTCAGCCTATTAAAGATTAAATATATAGAGACTTGTCTTAAGTCTTACCTTCGTAATGTAACAGCCTCTTTTCATGCTATTTTGAATTTGATGAAGGTTAGAATTGGTAAATAGGTGATGCTCAAGAAAGAGTTTTAAGAGTTTCAATATTTATTTACTTTTTAGCAATTGGGAGACTTGTATGGTTGGTGGGTCATATAAGGTTGGAAAGCGCCAGCAGTGGTCTCTCCTTCACTTGTGTGTGTTTTGAAGTTTAATGTGGTTGGTGCAACTAAAGGGAAGTTGAGGCGGGCAAGTAGATCTGATTTTGTTCTCAATCTCTTCCTTCATTGATGTGAAAGATTCAAAAGAAGCTGAGATTTTGTCCATCCTTGAAACGCTAAGGTTATTCAGTGTTTTGTTTCGGCAGCCTTTGATTGTGGAAAGTGATTCTCTCAATACTATCTCTTGGGTGTCCAATGCAGCTAAAGGCCGGTGGAAGGTCTATTTTTGTCTCGATGAAATCAAGTGCTTTTCTTCATAATTGGATGTGGAGTTCAGGCATATTCTTCCCTCAATGAATGAGGAGGCGGATGTGTTTGCCAACAAAGGGGCTTCACCGTAGTTTTTTCTTTGTGCATTAGTTCTTGGTAATGCGTTGCTTTCTTTGTTAGGTTGGAGGGTATTTTCTCATTCCGCCGACCTCTTTCTTTTTTAATACAATTCTTCTAAAAAAAACGCCCCACTTTAAAAACTCCCCTTTTTCACCCCTCCTTTTTTTTTGGTCATGGGCCCATGTTGAGTCAATCTAGCCTTTTCACACACACTACCCCCCCATGAATAGTCATAAGTCTAAGTTTAACACTCATTCAACTTTTCCTCACCGTTGGATTGAAATCATAATAAAATGATGTCTCTAAACCATTAAATTTTAGGGCCATGGATCGAAAGGTTAGGATGATCTTGTGGACTCAAGATTTTGCATATAGGTAGGCCTCACATAGATCTTTCCATCCAATGGACTTTCATGATCATCATGCATCCTAGTGGGCCCAACTAAAAAGGGCGTTTTCTCCTAAAAAAATGCCCGGGCGCTATGTAGAGCTCCTCATATATATATATATATATATATATATATATAGAGAGAGAGAGAGAGAGAGAGAGAGATAGAGAGAGGATACGGAAAACAAGGAAAACTTGGAAATGTGGCAATAGGGAATGGAGAAAAGCAGAGATTTTTGAGAGGGAAATAAAATAATAGTAAAGAAAGACTGAGAATATACTAAATTCATTGGTACCCTAAATTTTGTTAGAAAATTGGCTATAACCTCAAACGAAGTTGGAACCATATAAACCTGGCCTAGTTAAAAAGCTAACTCGATAACCCATTCAACGGGTCCAATTTCATTCCATTTGGATTCTAGACATTGTTTGGTTCATTAAATTTGAAAATAGATTAGAACCACGGAAATTAAATTCTAGATGGATCCTTGCATGGGATTGGTGGATTAGGCTCGGTGCTTGGGCTACTGCCTTCATTGTGGCTTTTCTTAGGCTGCGTCATTCATATAGTTCTAAATAGAGACAAGGGGAAATTTAGAGCTAACAAAGCCAACCCACATAGATGAATAAGGCATTGATGATGATCGTTGCTGCTAAGGATTCAAATGCCCTGATATGCATGAAGTTTTAAGAGTGAATCATGGTTACCATTTGAAGGATCAAGTGTTCTGTGCTACATCAACATCACATTATGAGGATCACTTAGCCAAACTGGTGCTTAGGTAATAATGTGTGTATACCATGGAATAGTAGGCAACGCCTTTGTTTTCTTGTGCGATAGCAATGAATGCATTCCTAACATGGGACACTATGTACAATATGCACTTGTGATCTACCTAACTCGTAGTTCATGACATTGAAGTTGTACATATACTATCAATTCTTATCTAGCCTTCTACCTTTGCAGCGGATGCTGCTCATTTGAGCAGTCTAATTGATTTATATTTGATACAGTTCCAGTTTGTTTTTCATCTAGTGCTGTAACTACTTATCTACCCTTCTACCTTTGCAACAGATGCTGCTCATATATGCTGTCTAAATGATTTATATTTGATAGAATTTCAGTTTGTTTTTTATCCAGTTCTATATTGGTATGGTCATTCTTTTAAAAATCCTTTAATCTTTGGGTGTTCAATCTTTTCACTACAGTTTGCGCTAATTTTCAATTGTTGGAATTTGTAGAGGAGAGATGAGTTATTCTCCACAGAACAAGATATTCTGGTAAAGGCAGCCCAGATTATTAAGCAACATGGTGTTGAACTTGGTGGCACAGATTGTTCCAACTATTGTTGATCTTTTAAACCAAAAAGGTTCTTCACATGGAGGTGTGATTATTGCTTCTCACTGCCTCTATTTTATGCTTTCAATGTATTTAAGGTATACCTTTTATAACAGTAGGTTGTTTGATTATTATGTCCCAAATGCAATTCCACATAATGTGGATGGCAATTCTTATGAAAGTGCAAATGTAGAAATAAGTTACTGTACTTATTGATAACTATCATCATAGATTAAATTTTTATTGAGATGCATTTTCATTTTATTGAGATTAATCTTCAAGACATTAGGTGTTGTTTCAGCATGTTGGTAGATCTGCTCCTCTTGCCAAACATGGGGTGGATCGTCTTTCTTATCCCATGTAGTTTTATAGACGTTTGGTAGTTAGCTTTTACACCAGCGCTCTTTTGTTGCTTTGGCTGGTGGTGGTGTTCAATACTTTTTCCATCATTAATAAAATTTAACTGTTAGTGATCTATATATCTATATATAGGGAAGTGCTCCTATGAGAGACACTCTCACCAACTTGGTGAGAGATGGGTGGGGGCCCTCACATTTAAGTTGGGGGTCCTTGCATTTAAGTTGGTGAGAGTGGATATGGAAGTGAGGGCCATAAAGTTGGTGAGAGTGTCTCTCATAGGAGCACTTCTCCTATGTATATATATATATATATATATATATGGTAATATTCAGGTGAGAACTGTTCTCACATATTATGTGAGAACTTTTTTGATTGGGCCCCATTTGGGGATGGGACCAAGGGGGATGGAAATTTCTATGTGAGTCCACCCCAAGTATCAAGTTTGACCCCAAACCCATGCCCCTAACCCCTTCATCCATGGCCCACAAGTTTAATGATTTCATATTCAAAAAAATATTCAACCCTCGATCCAATGGTTCAGTCCATTCGGATGTGTGCCAATCCTTGGGATTAGTGACTATCAAGGGATTTCCTATTGGTTGCTAGGTTTGGATGGGTTGCTAATTGGGCCCTACAAAAAAGTTCTCACATAATATGTGAGAACAATTCCCACCTAAATATTTCCCATACATATAAATGAGAGATAGGGTGGGGGCCCTCACATCCATATCCAATGCCAACAACTTAAATGTGAGGGCCCCTACTCCTATCCCTCATATAAGGTCAGAGATATCTCTCATAGGAACATCTCCCTATATATATATATATTAGAAATATTCAAGTGCATCTATCCCTCACCATAGGGTGAGGGACACTCCCCTTTTTGGAAAGTTTCAAGTATATAGGGAGTATTCCTATGTACTTGAAAAGTCACTTTTGTACTTGAAACTTCCCAAAAAGGGGAGTGTCCCTCACCCTATGGTGAGGGATAGATGCATAGGAATACTCCCCTATATATATATATATATATATATATCTCCCAATATATATATATATATAATTTGAATTCAATCTAATACCTCTAACCCATTCATCCGTGGTTCACAAGTTTAACGTCTTTTTATAAAATAAAATTGACTATTGATCCAATGGTTCACTCCATTCGGATTCGTCAAAACTCGGTGGCACCCGTGTAAATAGTATGGGTGGATTTGGATGATCCACTCAGATGAACCAGTAGGTGAGCCTCACTAGGTGGCTTGTACTGTAAGGCGGTAACGGAAGCTTGTACAGGAGCATTACTCATATATATATATATATATATCATCGTATATACATTTTACAAAATAAAATATTTTAGAATTTACCATCTCATTATGAATTTTAGAAACCAATACAAAATAAAATGTTTTTTGGATCCACTGCTAGGTTGGTCCATGAAATGTATTTAAGCATCTCTCTTAGTTTCGGTATTATATTGAAATCATAAACACATCTATGTTGGCCTACTCATTTCTCCAGTTTTAATATATGTTCTCATAAGGCATGGCTATTCTGGAATTCATTGAATTGACACATGCTTTCCTATATTAAAGTATTTATGTTATGCCATCAAGTTTAACATCATGTACCAAGTATTTAAGACACTGCACCATAATATCTCTACTGTGAGTATTGGAATAGTAACTACGAGGTATTAAAATGAATTTGGCCTAGGTTTTGGTGCATACGTGGTTATTTTGCTGCTCAACTTGATTTTAGCATTATTAGTTTCATTTCTAACTTGGAGTTTGATGCAGCTGTGTAGGCTGTAGCGATATCAACCCCATGTAGATGAACTGTGAATATGGAAAATCAAGATACAAGTAACATGGTGTGCTGTAACTCGAGAGTAAAGGTGGGAGATGGAGATCATTCTAATGCCCCACCCCCCCCCCCCCCCCCCCCCCCCCCCCAAAATCATGATGTGAGTTTTGAGGTTTTTCGTCAACATGTTTGAAAGTGAACACAATCAAGTGTATAATGTTGAATGATATTGTGGTTTTGGTAATCATCACTGGATTTAGTGCTGCGCAATTCATGCAATTGTGTGTTGAAGCTATATTTCTGTAATAGGAGGGAGTTTTTTTTTTTTTTTTTTCTTCTAATAGTTGGTATACGGCAACATGACTTAAAACTTCAACCTTGTGGTTGAAATAGTGATCACCTTCCACCTTTGCTATGGGCTCTTATCATTTTGGTTCATAGTTTGATTTGTTAATATTACTGTCAAAATTCTTTTGATGATGGCCAATGTTCTATTAGTTTTGGGCA
The DNA here is from genome assembly GCA_028538565.1 of Umbellularia californica. Classification (NCBI taxonomy): domain Eukaryota; kingdom Viridiplantae; phylum Streptophyta; class Magnoliopsida; order Laurales; family Lauraceae; genus Umbellularia; species Umbellularia californica. The sequence goes on from JAPQWN010000005.1 coordinate 13,082,445, forward strand.
AGGAAATGTTATTTAACTTTGATGTGTTTAATTTTATCTGGGTAAGACACGATCAAGACATGTATAAAGTTCTGTACTCATAACAGTACACAATTGCAAACCTTAAGTTCTGTACTCATAACAGTACACAATTGCAGACCTCCTGGCAAATTCTTTTGTCACCCAGCTTGGCTTGTGTTCAATATAAAAAATCACAGGATCGAGTCTCTGTGCAGCTGATTCCCTGATAATAAACAAATACACCCATAGCACTTCTTATTTGATACTTCATCGTAATGTTGTAAAATCTGCCTAAATGGATGCATAATCTACTCTTTAGATGAAAGAAATGGCACACATGTATCACTCATAATTGGATGCATAATCGCTCCAAGGGTCTTTTGGGACTTCATTTTAGTTGCGTATTTTATGTTGCCTTAGCCATTGCCATCACCATTGCCTTGTTGAAATGAGAATTGAGCATAGTATAAAGGTAACAGATAGTAGGTTTTATTAAGTTTTGGGTGCATTTGGCTCCTGCCATTTGGTGTATTAACAGTAATACCTGTCGATACCATTTTGTTCAGATCTTATAATTTCAGAATCTCCAAGGCCTGGGTGCAGCCCGGACAATCTTAGCATGGTCCTAACTCTTATTGGAGTAAAACTTGGCAGCATCCAATCCAAAAGGTGCGTTAATTTTGAGCGATTAAGATTTCAATATGTAGACCCCAATGTGTAGTTTCAACAAGGGAAGGGTTGGTGTATTCCTACAATGCCAGGGGGTTTGTCTAGGCAATCAGCAAAAATGGAAAAAAAAAAAAAAAAAAAAAAAAAAAAAAAAAAAAAAAAAAAGAAACCATTTTTTTTATAAATAAAAGGACTCAATCCCTTTAAAACAATCATTTGCCGCCATTAATATGATATTAACAGCAGCCAATGTCTTAATTAAACTTTCATGAGGTTGGCCTTTGCTTGATCCAAGCTTGCTCACATCGCGTGGTCCTTATGCCTGTTAGTATAGGCATTTGACCTAATCTTTTGCCAGTTATGAGTGGCACATAATTATGAGTGATACATGTGTGCCATTGACATAAATGAAATATGGAGTTATCTGCATATGCATCTTTTCTGTAAGTGACCAATCCAAAGTAAGTTGACTAAATTAATGTTCAAGCAATCCTTTACATGAAGTTAAAAACCTTAGTCACTAAGCCAGCGGCAGAATGTTTGTAAATAAGTTGTTTATTATTTATATCATGATAACTGGTATGCCTTTCTTATATAATGTATGTGCCTCTGATTGATTACTCCAATACTTTCACAAATACCTACTGTCTTTGAACTGGCACTAATATTAGTTTGACGTAGATTGAATTTTATTACAATAAATTCCCATGATACAATTTATAACTTGTAGAAGCTAAAATTACAGGCTTGGATAAGTTGAATGGACTAATATTAAAGACACTATGCTAATATATATATATATATATATATATATATATATGTATGGAAAATATTCATGCGCATTTATCCCTCGTCATATTATGGTGAGGGACAATATAGTGGGGCCGACTTTATGATACATTCGAATCATCTACACAATATTAGATGCTAATGTGCTATTATAATATAGAGTTATTGTAAAATATGGATGTTTCGGATCCAAATCCACAGGTTTTGAACTACATAGCTTAACGCTCAACCTATATTTCATTACCTTTAATTCAATAACAAGCAACACAGGCCCATAAACTAGCTTAACGCTCAACCTATATTTTCATTTGTAGTATGGATCTCCTCAAGTCTGAATCCCCCAAGTGGCTTTCTGTGAGTGGGATGTTTGGAACCCTACCGGATACCGCAAGGCTCGCCTATTTATAATTCGGACTTTTCAACGTGAATGCCATCCTCTCCAATGACATATTCTCAAATTTTACTTCAAATAAGTATTAGTCCCAACATAGGAAGGACCACATGACTGATAATGTGATTACACAATCTAGGTGGCCTTTTTTTTCTGCTTGTAGAAGTCTTACACTAAAAAGGACAAAACGACTACATCATAGACTAGGACAAAGCAAAGCACAAAAGATCCAGCAAAACAACAAAACAGGAAGCATTTAAAAGAAATTATACAAGGTTGGATCCCGTTGGAATGGCTGTAAAGGGTGGTGATTATCTTCATTCCCTGAATTCTGATTACTGCTTCTTCTTCATTGCACATAATCTGATTTAAGACATGCTGCTTTTCCTGGTTTATAGATTGCCCAACCTATTCTGAGAATTCCAATCAAAATTAAGCTTGAGGTATCCTTTAGTTGGAGGGGTCCAGTATTCTTTTGCAAGACCTGTTGGGGATAAAGTGTGAATACATTTCATTATAGAATGGATGTTTAGTTTTGGAGAGGACATAAGATGGGTTTACAGGCACATTTTGATAAATATGTATCCCATGAAATTAAGCCTCATATTCTTCTGGTATGGTTAGAAGCCACTATCCAAAACCATCTGCTGAATGAAGGATAATTGCTTGCCCTTGGAATAACTAAAGACAAGGTATTCCAAATATGGTGGCCTATATATCCAATAAATGGGAATAGCACTAGTAACTGCCTGGACCAACTCTTTCCTTCCTGCATAGGAGAGGAACTTGCCTTTCCAATGGGTTAACTTATGCTCCACTTTGGAAATTACATTGGAAGTATCATCATGACAGCCCTTATTAAGAGAAAGGGTAAATATAAGATAATTTATCTTGTCCATGGAATTATGGATGCCCAAAATATTTTGCATGTTGATGGCTACCTATCCCATGATATCCTTTGAGAATGTCACTGCAGATTTCACTCCTAATTCTCTGGCCAGCAGCCTCCTCAAATAGTTTGAAGGCTTTATCTGCTGATCCCATGATATCCTTTGAGAATGTCACTGCAGATCTCGCTCTTAATTCTCTAGCTAGCAGTCTCCTCCAATAGTTTGAAGGCTTTATTTAAGGTTTTAATATTAAGTAGTTGTTTGTGTAGTTTCATATCACCAATTGGTTTTAGAATTACTGGCTAGCAACTTTATCATTTAGCACTTCGATCCTTAGCCTTGGCGGCGAAGATTAGTAGATAATCTTAAATTGCAGAAGACCTACTCTATCCTCGTGAGGAGCGATTTGAGGATGGTGGAGTCGCACGTGGCTACTCTCATATGCTAGGAATCTAGTGAAGGCCTCGCCGCAAAACAAACAAAGATAAGGAGATAGTGGGTCACCTCGATGAAGCCTAGCTTAGGGAAAATTGGATCCGATGTGGTACTGTTTACACACATAATAAGTAATGAGGTAACATAAGACATAACTTTGGCAATGAATGGCTGGGCAAAGCTTAAGTTTTGCATGCAAGAGATATAGTATTGTAAACTTTCTGGATATCTAATTTCACTGTGCATAGCTTTAGTTTTAATTATGCCTTGTTGGGATAAATGCACTCTGATTCTGGGATTTGCAATGATGAAGTAAAGGCCTCAGTTTGTTAACAAGAACTTTTTGCTAAGATTTTATATTGAGCCATACAGAGATTGATTGGCTTGAACTCCATTATGTTTTGGGCGTTCGGCTGCTTTGGGATGAGAACAGTGGTTGTTTCATTGAGCCAAGGGACCTTGGTAAGATTCTTCACTTAAACCATCAAGGCCTGGGACCTTAATTTTGGAGATAGAAAAAGCTGGCATTCTTTATTTCTATCTCCTCAAGAGCTGCAAGCAACAGACTACTGTGCTTATCAATTATTACTGGATTCAGGTAGGAGGGAAGGTGCAATTCAGTTTGAACTCATTGGTCTAGGAAATTATTAATCATGTATAAGTGACTGAAAAAGTTCCTGTAGCTGTTCATTATACCGATATTTGAGGATTGCCGGTTACCTTCCTCATCCCTGATTCTGTTCATATTGTCACTAGCATAATAACCCGCACTGACCACAACTAGGTCCAACCATTGCAATATATATATATATATATATATATTCATATATAAAAAGACTATACAATTACAAAGTTTAAAATTGAGATAAAAATAAAATAAAAATAACCCATAGATTCATTACCTTCTAACAAAAACCTCAAAATAATCATCACCTACTAATCTTATTCATTAATTTTAAGAAGAAAAATAAAAGAAAATAAAATAAAAAATAAATATTTGCATACTACGAGAGCTAAGTGGTATAAAATGGGAGTTAGGGTCGACAGATAATAGAAGTAGGGTAGAAAGATAGTTTTTGAGAAAAGAAAAGGTGAAACCTTGAAAAGCGAAGAGTGGATGTAAGTGGTTTCATGAGGTAAAAGAATAGGTAGTTCTAAGTAGTGGGGAGAGTACATGGAGTATTCTAAAAAAAAAAAAAAACGGATGATTTCCCTTCAAGATTGCAATCGACATTCAAAATCTAAGCCACAAGTGTCCTAATATAGTATAACTAGTGCAATAACCCGTGCTAAGCACGGGCGCATGACCCACATGACTAGGGTCCCCGCTCTATGTAGCTGCTTTTGAGATTTTATTGTTAAATAATTACATATAAGTATTGTACGTGGCATGGTGGGGTTAGGTTAAATATCTCAACCTTTATATTATTTTAACCTCTTTACCAAAGCGCAATAAAAAAAATGTCAAAATTGAAAGGAATATGGTTAGAATTGAACCAAAAATCCTTTATTTTAATATATTATAACTAGCACAATAATTCGTGCTAAGCATGGGCATGGCCCACATGCCTAGGGTCACCGCTCCATCTTACTACTTTTGACATTTGTTTTTGTTAAACAATCACATATTGATATTGTGTGGTGTGGTGGAGGTTAGTCAAGAAAAAAGGTCAAGAGTTTGAATTTCATTACCTATATATTTTTAGATTTTTAACAAAGCACGATCTAAAAGAGCCAAAACTGAAAGAAATCCGGATCAACAAAATTGAATCCAAAACCCTCGGTTTTAATATATTATAATGAGTGTGATGATTTTTAGTCGTTAGATGGAAGTGTTTAGTGTTACAGTCCCCATGGATGAGCCAATTTGTTTGCCCAAGAGAATTGAGGCCATAACGATTCTTCTTGATGAAGTTTGCAATTATATTCCACTAGAAGGTTCATCTCGCTTGTTTCTCGCTTCTCTCGCCCTTGTTTCTCTCTTCTCTCTCCCTACCATTCTCTCATCTCTCCCTCTCTGCTCTGTAACAATCTAGACGCCCAAAACCCATTCTGCCCAGCCATGTTTGGATGAGTTTTTTTGGAGAAGTAAACTGGCCTAGAACTCCATCACGGAGCCCACTTAATTATAATCTGAACCGTTAAAGATGAATCTCATACTCACAAGGGATCTATGATAAGTTTTTATATTGCAAGGAGTGGGGCTCACCATTTGATTGAGCACATGAATGGTTATGTCCCTTCAATATGATATAGAAATGCAGTTTTACGACAAAAGTAAAATAAAATCTATCTACCCTTATAAAAGAGGCAAAGCTGCCACATTTTTTCACCCAACCACTGTGGGGCCCACCAAAAGTATTATAATAAAATATAATAATATATTATATAATAATAATAATATAATATCTTTTTCACCCAACTATTGTGGGGCCCACCCAAAATATTATAATAAAATATAATAATATATTATTATTATATCATCATAATAATAATATAATATCTTTTTCACCCAACCATTGTAGGGCCCACCCAAAATATTATATCTATCTATCTATCTCATACAAACTTTTTCACTACACCATTGTGGGGCCCACCCCAAAATATTATAATGCAAACTTTTTCACTACACCATTGCGGGGCCCACCTCCAAATATTCGCTATTTACTATCTACTTACCATTATTATCCAAAATATTATAATGCAAACTTTTTCACTACACCATTATGGGGCCCACCTCCCTCTGCTATTTACTATCTACTAGCTATCTATCTACCCTTATAAAAGAGGCAAAGCTGCCAAATTTTTTCACCCAACCACTGTGGGGCCCACCCAAAGTATTATAATAAAATATAATAATATATTATATAATAATAATAATATAATATCTTTTTCACCCAACTATTGTGGGGCCCACCCAAAATATTATAATAAAATATAATAAAATATTATTATTATATCATCATAATAATAATATAATATCTTTTTCACCCAACCATTGTAGGGCCCACCCAAAATATTATATCTATCTATCTATCTCATACAAACTTTTTCACTACACCATTGTGGGGCCCACCCCAAAATATTATAATGCAAACTTTTTCACTACACCATTGCGGGGCCCACCTCCAAATATTCGCTATTTACTATCTACTTACCATTATTATCCAAAATATTATAATGCAAACTTTTTCACTACACCATTATGGGGCCCACCTCCCTCTGCTATTTACTATCTACTATCTACTTACCATTATTACTACTATAAAAGAGGGAAAGTTGCAAACTTTTTTCATTACACCATTATGGGGCCCACCCCCAAATGTTATAATATAATATCATTTATAAAAGAGGCAAAGCTGCCAAATTTTTTCACCCAACCACTGTGGGGCCCACCCAAAGTATTATAATAAAATATAATAATATATTATATAATAATAATAATATAATATCTTTTTCACCCAACTATTGTGGGGCCCACCCAAAATATTATAATAAAATATAATAATATATTATTCTTATATCATCATAATAATAATATAATATCTTTTTCACCCAACCATTGTAGGGCCCACCCAAAATATTATATCTATCTATCTATCTCATACAAACTTTTTCACTACACCATTGTGGGGCCCACCCCAAAATATTATAATGCAAACTTTTTCACTACACCATTGCGGGGCCCACCTCCAAATATTCGCTATTTACTATCTACTTACCATTATTATCCAAAATATTATAATGCAAACTTTTTCACTACACCATTATGGGGCCCACCTCCCTCTGCTATTTACTATCTACTATCTACTTACCATTATTACTACTATAAAAGAGGGAAAGTTGCAAACTTTTTTCATTACACCATTATGGGGCCCACCCCCAAATGTTATAATATAATATCATAATATATTATTATGAGAAATTGCAAACTTTTTCACCACACCTTTGTTGGGGCCAACCCCAAATATTATAATGCAAACCTTTTCACTACACCATTGTGGGGCCCACCCCCAAATAATATCATATAATATAATAATATATTATTATGAGAAATTGCAAGCTTTTTTACTACACCATTGTGGGGCCCACCCCCAAATATTATAATAATATACTATTATTATATCATAATAATAATAATATAATATCTTTTTCACCAAACCATTGTGGGGCCCATCCAAAATATTATAATAATATATAATAATATATTATTATTGTATAATAATAATAAAATATCTTTTTCACTCAACCATTGTGGGCCCCACCCAAAATATTATATCTATCTATCTATCTACCTACTATTATAAAAGAGGCTATGTTGCATGGTTCTTTCGCCACACTACTGTGGGGCCCACCCAAAATATTATAATAAAATATGATCATATATTATATAATAATAATAATAATAATAATATCTATACCCTTATTATCTATCTATGTCATACAAACTTTTTTACTATACCATTGTGGGGCCCACCCCCAAATATTATAATATAATATAAAAATATATTATTTTGAGAAATTGCAAAAATTTTTACTACACATTTGTGGGGCCCACCCCAAAATATTATAATGCAAACTTTTTCACTACACCATTGTGGGGCCCACCCCAAAATATTATAATGTAATATCATAATATATTATTATGAGAAATTGCAAACTTTTTCACAACGCCTTTGTTGGGGCCAATCCCAAATATTATAATGTAAACTTTTTCACTACACCATTGTGGGGCCCACCCCCAAATAGTATCATATAATATAATAATATATTATTAAGAGAAATTGTAAAATTTTTCACTACACCATTGTAGGGCCCAACCCCATATATTATAATATAATATAACAATATATTATTTTGAGAAATTGCAAACTTTTTCACTACACCTTTGTGGGGTCCACCCTAAAATATTATAATGCAGATTTTTTCACTACACCATTGTGAGGCCCACCCTCAAATATAATAATATATTTTCATGAGAAATTGCAAACTTTTTCACCACACCTTTGTTGGGGCCAACCCTAAATATTATAATGCAAACTTTTTCACTACACCGTTGTGGGGCCCACCCCCAAATAGTATCATATAATATAATAATATATTATTAATTATGAGAAATTACAAACTTTTTCACTACACCATTGTGGGGCCCACCCCCATATATTATAATATAATATAATAATATATTATTTTGAGAAATTGCAAACTTTTTCACTACACCTTTGTGGGGCCTACCCTAAAATATTATAATGCAAACTTTTTCACTACACCATTGTGGGGCCCACCCCCAAATATAATAATATATTATTATGAGAAATTGCAAACTTTTTCACTATACCTTTGTGGGGCCCAACCCCAAATATTATAATGAAAACTTTTTCACTACACCATTATGGTGCCCACCCCCAAATAGTGTAATATAATAATATATTATTATGAGAAATTACAAACTTTTTCACTATACCTTTATGGGGCCTACCCTCAAATATTATAATCTATCTACAATTTTATCTTATCTTATATCTTATATCTTATATCTATATCTATAGTATTATAAAAGAGGAGAAATTACAAACTTTTTCACTACACCTTTGTGGGGCCCACCCCCAAATCTTATAATATAATATAATATAATATAATATAATATAATAATATATTATTATTATTATATAATATAAAATCTATATCTATACCCTTATTATAAAAGAGAAGAGAAGTTACATACTTTTTCACTACACCCCTGTGGCTCCTCCCAAATATTATAATATAATATAATAATATATTCTTATTATATTATAATAATAATCATATAATATCCATGCCCTTATTATAAAACAGAAAAAAGTGTTATGCTTTTTCTCTACACATCTGTGGGCCCCACTTAGTATTATGATATAATATATATAAAAAATAAAAGAGAACTACACATGTGGGCCCCAATAAAAGAGAAGAACTTGTCATACTTTTGCTCGACACATCTGCGGGCTTCACTTAGTATTATTATATTATATTATATATATATATAAAATAAAAGAGAACTACACGTCTGTGGGCCCACTTAGTAGAAGAACTTGTCATGCTTTTTCTCTACATTTAAACATCTGTGGACCCACTTAGTATTATTATATTATATATATAAAATACAAGAGAACTACAGATATGTGGGCCCCATTCGTATTATTATATTATATATATGTATAAAATGTAAAAACTCAAATGAGAAATTTCAGTTGAGATTTTCATGTGTAAAAAATTTCAATTTCAATCCCAATGCCTGTAAAGACACGATTTGCTTATCAGAGGAAGGGATGAGAATGCCAAAGATTGATTGGAATCCTTATGATTTGTTATTCATTCGTTTAAAGCTATGAGTTGGGTATTATTTTGGTTGGTTAGTATTTTGTTTCATTGAATTTGGTATGTATTTGGCGCTAAGTTTTAGACAAATTCCAATGGGAAATAGGTCGGACTATCGATCTATATTGAAATTAGTGAGTGTTTTGCCTAATCATGTATGATCAGAAAATGTTAGTTTTCAACTTTTTTTTTTAAATCAGTTTCTTTCCATATATATTGTTATTCAATCTTCTTCTTACTTTTTTCTATTGAAGTTTTTACTAAATTTCATAAGAATAATGAATGATTGTAAATTACTTAATTTGTTACATGGTCATTCTCCATTGGGATAGTTAATATTGAGTTTTTCAATGACTTTATTTTTTCAGATTCTCATACTAAAAAAGTATGTTCCTTGCACGTGCATTGCACGTGCAGGGCTCCACTAGTATATATAAAATGTCACTTGTCCTTTACCACAACCATTCAAATACCTTTTTTTCTTAACCAAAAAATGGTTATTATGTTATCAAACAAGTCGCATATAATAAATTCTCAACAAAGTAACTTAATAAATGTTCCCCAACAAGTTTCGCACGAAACAGTCTAAGCACAACTATGTCTCGGTACAACCATGTCTAAGCACAAAATCAAAAACAATACTGAAAAAATGACAAACGAGGCCCTGGTCTCTAATAAGATATTCTGAAAGGACTCAGGGTTCCATTTTATTAGATCATCAGCAAGTCTGATTATTATTGCCTCAAGCTTGATCGACGATGGCCCAGCCGAGATCCAAGCCTTTGTCAATATTTGAAATTGGGATGCTTGACCCATGTGTTTTCAAGCTTGAAGCACTTCATTTTGGGTCGGTTCCTTTCTGTAACAAGTTGCGGAGTTAGGATTTTTTTATTGAGGGGGCAAGTGATAGTCAAACTAACATTGGCATGGCCAAGATATATTTAGAGGGGACAGTTAATATTTTATATTTATTAATTTTTTTATTTATCATTAAAGAATAAATTTTTTTATTTTTGAAAAGTTTTTTTTAAGAATATTTAACGAAAAGCCTAAATTTAAAAATTCCTCAATATTGTAAATGAAATAATTCCTCAAAAACTTTGAGGTCAGTCAAATTGCAAAATAATAGAGATCATTGCAATGAATCCAAGCTGTTCAAAATAATTATTACTCATTACTTTACGAGTGAGAGTTGTCTAATCAAAGTAGGGCCTATATTGGATTGATCACATGTAACCAAACCACTTCAACTAATTAATGAAAATATGATAATTGGTTACTTGTGATTGTCACATTGCCTATGGTAGGCTTGGATGATTGAAAATCAATATTTATCCATGCTGCTGAGAATAAATAAACTCTTTATGGCTTTCCCCTAATTTTATTTCAATAGAAGTTGGTCCGACTATAATATAATATTAAACATAAATACGATGGGACCAACTCCTATTTAAATCAAATTGATAGCCAAGACGCCCAATGACTAGTTTTAGAGATAAGACTGTGTTGGTAAAGGAGAAACCTTTATACCATTTAGACTTCCATTTTGGAGATAATAGGGGAGGTTTGGATTGATTTACTTGAAATTCTCTTTAAAACTTAGGGAATGACTGGCTGACGTTTTGGAAATGGTGCTGCTACCTACACACTATAAAAAGCTTTCCACAAATTGCATTTTTTTAAAAAAAAATTAAAAATGAAAAAATTTCTAAACTACCCATATCCATATCCTTTCCTCTCTTTCCATCTCCCTAGCAGATTCCGGCCACCTCTGCCCTTCGCCCACCTTGGCGTCCCTCTCGCTTTCTTTCTTCCTCTCCCTATTTTTCTCCCTAGCCACTGGCAACCCCCACCCGATGCCGATCCCTCTCGCTCTCCTTCTTCCTCTCCCTACCTCTCTCCCCCACCACCGGCAACCCCTGCCTGCCCTCTCCTTCTCCCTTTCCCCATCTCCCCCTTTCCGGGAACCTCGTCCCTCTCCCCATCTCCCCCTCTCCCCTCGCTCGCCGTCGGCCCGCACCCGAAATCCTTCCTCCCTTTGCTTCTCCCCTCCTTCTCCCTCTCCCTCAGCCCCCACCCGCCCTCTTCCTCTTTCTCCCTTTCTCCCTCTCCTCGCCCGCCCGTCCGCCCTCTCTCTCTCTCTCTCTCTCTCTCCGCTTTGGCAACACGGAAAGGATGGTGGGGGGAGGGTTGGGGGTGGGCTAGGGATGGGGATGAGGGCAGGTGAGGGCTGTCGGAGCAGGAGAGGAAGAGAGGGAGATGGGTTGGCATAGGGCGGTGCCTGGCGGGGTTGCCGGAGTAAGGAGAGGAAGAGAGAGGGATAGGGGTTAGTTTAGGGTTTTTTATTTTTAATTATTTTTAAAAAAATGCAGTGTGTGAAAAGATTTTTGTAGTGTGTAGATAGCATCACTCTTTGGAAATAACCAAAAGATAATAGTAACCTCAAAGACTTCTTAAATTTGCTAAAGTTTACGAAAGAAAAACATATTAGGAGAGACAAAATTGCACCAGACCAAAATAACTTTAAAAAGTCTTGAAATTTCTCTCATATATTCAAAGGTACAAAAGAAGTTGAGGAGAAATTGAGGAGGGGCAGTTGCCCTTCTTTGACCTCCCCTCCCTATATGTAATGAGGATGGGGCGATTTGACACAATCCTACAGAGGGATAAGCATATTGAAGTAGTCCATCATCCACTTCACATTGGTTAAACCTCTATCGAACTTCTCTAGGATTCTGTCAGACCCACTTCTCTTATTGCATCGTGTGAACTGAGGGCCCATATAAATAAATCATCCACACCTGCCAAATGAATATATAGATGAATTCCTTGCTACCTCCAAAAAGTGTAGCGTGGTCTAATGCTGTTATAGTCCCCTCTGAGAAGCCATGGGTGATGGATCCCTTTCATAAACATGAGTACTTTTAAAACTCAAAGTTGTTGCCATATAAAGATATCCTCACGGAGGACAATGTTGGGTTTTTTGTTTGTTTCAAAAATTCTAAAGGTGTTTTTTTCTAAAAGGTGTTTTGTCCTTTTGCTCTTTTGCCTTTTTGTTTTATGGGTAGTGTAGGTTGTTGAAAACAAGCCATCCCACATTGCTAAAATCCAACTTTTGAAGAGGCTTTATAAGTGTTTTCATTCCTATACTTGCTAAAGACTTTTGGAGCATTTTGACATGGGCCTTATGCGAGCACGTGAGTCAGGCTTGACCCGGGGTGGTTGGTCTAGAAAAAGTTCAACCAGGCGTGCGTTTGCGACGTGCATCCTGCGTGTATATCGCGCGCAAGGGGGGTGCAAATCCAGGCCAGGTAGCCTTTAGTAAAATAAAATGATTTTATTTAATCTTATAAACTGATTTTAAACTATTTTAACGCTTTTAACATTGGAATGTTGGGGATTAAATATGACCTTAATGTTTTTAACGTTAGGGATTAAAGACCCTACAGAACAGATTGTATCTGTTTATATTAGGGCATCTCCATCATCGTTTTGATACATACAAAAAAAAAATGATTTTCTTTCTCGCTGTTCCTCTGCTTTTCTTTTGAGTAATTAAAAAGGAGTCTAGACTTTAGGCTGCTTGTGCGGTCGGATCTGAAGATTAGCCGTTGTATCCTGGGGGCAGTTCTGCTGAGAATCTTTCGCACTTGGATTTCATCTGAAGGGGCGGAACTCGTCCTAAAGAGAACGTCATCAGATGTGCCTCGGCTACAAATCTACTACCGTTGCTGCTTTCTGTCTTCCACAAATCACAGTTGCAGTCTTCAACAATCGGGTACAATTGTTTTAATTTAAATTCTGTTTGACAGCGTTCTGTAGTATTTCCAACAACTTTAGGACGATTACCATGGCTATTTTAATGCTTTTAATGTTGGAACGTTGGGGATTAAATATGGCCTTAATGTTTTTAACGTTAGGGATTAAAGACCCAACAGAATAGATTGTATCTGTTTATATTAGGGCATCTCCATCATCGTTTTGATACATACAGAAAAACGATTTTCTTTCTCGTTGTTCCTCTTCTTTTCTTCTGAGTAATCCAAAAAGAAGCCTAGACTTCAGGCTGCTTGTGCGATCGGACTTGAAGATTGGCCATTGTATCCTGGGGGTAGTTCTGCTAAGAACCTTTCGCACCTGGATTTCATCCGAATGGGCGGAACTTGTCCTAAAGAGAGCATCATCAGACGTACCTCGGCTACAGATCTACTGTTATTGCTGCTCTTTGTCTTCCACAAATTCTGTTTGACAGCGTTTTGTAGTATTTCCAACAATTTTAGGATGATTACCATGGATACTTCGCTGTCAAATTCATGCATCAGGACCTAGTTCGGTTGGACAGTTTTGATGGATCTAATTTTCAATGTTGGCAGCAGAAAGTTTTATTTATGCTGACATCTTTGAAAATTGCTTATGGCCTTACCGAATTATGCTCTGAACGTGAAGAAGGACCAGGAGGCTCTTATGCACGGAAGAAATGGAAAGAGCATGATTACTTGTGCAAAGACCACATTCTGAACCTAGTAGCCGATAATATTTACAACATGTATTCTGAAGCCCGATCTGCTAAAGAACTCTGGAGAGCTCTTGACAGAAAATATAAAATAGAGGAGTTTGGGGCTAAGAAGTATGCAGTCAGCCGCTATTTGAATTTTAAGATGGTAGATGACAAGCCTATTCTTCCTCAAGTACATGACTTACAAACCATTGTTAATGTAATTGTTAAAGAAGGGATTCGAATTGATGAACAGTTCCAAGTGGCTACAGTCATTGAAAAATTACCATCCACTTGGAAAGACATACAAAAAACCTTTCTTCACAAGAGAAAGGATTATTCTTTGGAGCGCCTTCAGCACTACTTGAAAATTGAGGAAGAAGCCCGGATTAGTGATAAAAAGGATTTGGTTGAGAATGGTGGTAAGATCAACTTAGCTGAATCTAAATCCCAATTTGATAATGAAAAGAAATAGAAGTTTGATCAACGTCTAGACAGGAATAAAAAGAATAATCTATGCTTTAAAAAGAAGAATTCGAAGCAAAACCAAAGCAAAAGGTTCAACAAAAAATCAAGGGTTTGTCAAGCCACAGGCTAATGGCAGTTGCTTTGTTTGCGGCAAACCGAGACACTTTGCAAAGGAATGTTGTCACCGAAAGAAATGTCCGCAACAGTCTCAAACAACTAATCCTCAAGCTAATGTTATTGAAGATGATCAATTTGTTGCTATTATTTTTGAGGTAAATGCCGTCAGCACAGGAAAGAGCGAAGGATGGTGGATTGATACTGGTGCAACCACTCATGTCACCTTTGACAGAGTATTCAAGACCTATGAGAAGGTCACTAATGATTGTAAGTTCACTCTGGGAACTACCGTTACTACTCAAGTAATTGATAAAGAGAAGGTTGAACTTCAGTTCACTTCCGGGAAGACAGTGACCTTGCTGAACGTATTCCATGCACCAGAATTGAGAAAGAACCTTGTGTCTGGTTATCTTCTGAATAAGGCCGGATTTAAACAGGTAATAGAATCCGACCAATTTGTAATCACCAAGAAAGGTGTATTTGTCGGTAAGGGTTATGCATGTGAGGGTATGTTTAAATTGAATGTTGTCAATAATAATATTGCATCTTCTTCTGCTTATATTATTGCTTCAGTTGATGAATGGCATGGTAGATCAAGTCACATAAATTTCAGAACTATGAAAAACATGAGTAATAATGGATTAATTGATAAATATGATGGTGAATATAAGAAATGTGTAATATGTTCTCAATCGAAGATTACACGGAAACCTTTTAAGCATGTAGAAAGGGAATCTACATTACTTCAGTTGGTTCATTCTGATATATGTGATCTAAGTAATACTATGACTAGAGGTGGTAAATATTACTTTATTACTTTTATTGATGACTATTTGAGATATACTTTTGTATACTTACTAAGAACTAAAGATGAAGCACTATCTAAATTTAAGATTTATGTGACTGAAGTTGAAAATAAATTGAATAGAAAGATTGTGACATTCAGAAGTGATAGAGGTAGTGAATACACCTCAAAAGATTTTTTAGACTATTGTGAATTTAAAGGAATTAAGAGAACTTGTACTGCCCCTTATACACTCCAACAAAATGGTATAGCAGAAAGGAAAAATAAGACTTTGATTGAAATGGTTAACTCTATGTTAATAGCATCTGTTAGTCCTAAAAACTTATGGGGTGAAGCTCTGTTGGCTGCATGTTACATTTTAAATAGAGTTTTATATTTTAAAACTAATAGAACACCATTTGAGATTTGGGAGGGGAGAAAGCCTAGCCTTAGATATTTTAAAGTTTGGGGGTGTTTAGCACATGTCAGGATAGTAGATCCAAAAAGGCCTAAATTAGGACCCCACTCATGGGAGTGTGTTTTCATATGCTATGCTTAAGATAGTGCTGCCTACAGATTCATTAAATTAGAAGACCTAAGTCTAGTTGAGTCTAGAGATGCAGATTTTTTTGAAGACATTTTTCCTTTTAAGACTAAGTTTACATCAGAACCTTCTTCACCCAAAAGAGTTTTAGGAACTCCTGAGGAAGTGGGAACTCAACCTAAACGGAGTAAGAGATTTAGGACTGCTACTAGTTTTGGTCTTGATTTTGAAACCTATCAAGTAGAGGAAGATCCATCTACTTTTTAGGAAGCTATGACTGCCCATGATGATGCCTTTTGAAAGGAAGCATTAGATGATGAGATTGAATCCATTTTAGCTAATAATACATGAGAATTATCTGACTTACCTCTAGGTACTAAACCTTTAGGATGCTAGTGGGTTCTTAAGAAAAAACTTAGGCCAGATGGGTTAATGGAGAAATATAAAGCCAGGCTAGTAGCCAAAGGCTTCAGACAAAAGGAAGGAATAGACTTTTTTGATACTTATTCACCTGTATTTAGAATCAATTTTATTAGAATATTGATAGCTATTTCTGCAGTTCATAGTTTGATAATTCATCAGATGGATGTAAAAACTGCTTTTCTAGATGGAGATTTGGAAGAGGAAATTTATATTGAACATCCAGAAGGCTATGTCATAAAAGGACAAGAACACAAGGTGTGTAAATTAATAAAGTCCTTATATGGGCTAAAACAAGCACCTAAAAGTGGCATATGAAATTTGATGAGGTAATTCTATCTAATGGCTTCAAAATAAATGAGGCTGAAAATTTTATTTATTATAAATCTAATGGTTGTTCAACAATAATAATATGCTTATATGTTGATGATTTACTAATATTTGGATCTGACATGGAAAGTATAAAAGAAACAAAGAGTCTTCTCTCTCATAACTTTGATATAAAAGACTTGGGAGAAGCAAATGTTATATTGGGGATTAAAATTATAAGAGATGATTCTGGAATTAAATTATCCCAATCACATTACATTGAAAAAATATTGAGAAAATATAATCGTTTTGATTGTAAACCTGTGTCTACTCCATTTGATCCAAGTATTAAATTAGTGAAAAATGATGGCGAATGTGTTTCTCAACTTGAATATGCTAGTGTAATTGGTAGTTTAATATATGCTATGAATTGTACTCGTCTTGATATAGCTTATGCAGTCAGTAAATTGAGTAGATATACCAGTAACCCCAGTGTAGAACATCGGAATGATGTATCTAGAGTACTTAAGTATTTAAAGAATACTATAGACTATGCATTGTGTTATTCTGGTTATCCACCTGTAGTTGAGTGTTACAGCGATGCTGACTGGAATTCAGACTTAGATGATTCTAAGTCAACAAGTGGATATATTTTCACTTTGGAAGGTACTGCAATATCTTGGAAATCAAAGAAACAAACTGTAATTTCTCATTCCACGGTGTAGATATACCAGTAAATTGAGTAGATATACCAGTAACCCCGGTGTAGAACATTGGAATGATGTATCTAGAGTACTTAAGTATTTAAAGAATACTATAGACTATGCATTGTGTTATTCTGGTTATCCACCTGTAGTTGAGTGTTACAGCGATACTGACTGGAATTCAGACTTAGATGATTCTAAGTCAACAAGTGGATGTATTTTCACTTTGGGAGGTGCTGCAATATCTTGGAAATCAAAGAAACAAACTGTAATTTCTCATTCCACTAAAGATTCAAAGTTCCTGGCTCTAGAAGCTGATGCGATGGAATCTGAATGGATTAGAAATTTATTATTTGATATTCCTTTGTGGACTAAACCAATTCCTCCTATTATTATTCATTATGATAACATTGCAGCAATTATTACCGCAAACAATGCCACATATAATGGAAAGTCTAGACAAGTGCAACTACAACATAGGTATGTGAGACAATTACTCGATGGAGGAGTAATTTCAATTGATTATGTAAGATCAAAAGATAATCTCGCAGATCCTTTAACAAAAAGCCTTGCAAGGGAGAAAATAAAAGAAACAACTAAAGGGATTGGTCTTAAGCCCATAAATCATCAATAGCGGGAACCTAACCTAATGACCGGAGATCCCGAGAAATAGGTTCAATGGGAAAAACAAGCTATCCAAATGATGTGAAGTACTGACATGTAGAGTATATTTACTATGTACTCATCCCTGTTGTGTGATATTACTTGATGGTTGGTACATTACCTATAGTGAATGAGGTTGGATTTAATCCTTAATGAGATCTATAGCTTATATGGTGGGGTGCACAGCTACAGGAGCACTCTTGATAGACTCACCTATATGAGTGTGGAAGTGGGGCCACTTCCCATGAGAATTTGGGCAGATTTTCTAGAGCACTCATGAAATCCGGGATATGGCACATGGCCGTAAAGTACTGACCTTATGACTCTAAGATCAAATCTTGACATAATTCTGAACCAATATAAAGAGTTGAAGTTCAAGACTTTGTTCACTCCAACTCCTAAAGGTTTGAAATTATGTCATGATGGTGAGGTTCAAGCTCAGTCACCTTACCAGTGAGATGCTCATTGAATATTTTGAAACAGAGGGGAGATTGTTGGGTTTTTTTGTTTGTTTCAAAAATTCTAAAGGTGTTTTTTGTAAAAGGTGTTTTGTCCTTTTGCTCTTTTGTCTTTTTGCTTTATGGTTAGTGTAGGTTGTTAAAAACAAGCCATCCTACATTGCTAAAATCCAACTTTTGAAGAGGCTTTATAAGTGTTTTCATTCCTATACTTGCTAAAGACTTTTGGAGCATTTTGCCATGGGCCCTATGCAAGCACGTGAGTCGGGCTTGACCCGGGGTGGCTAGTCCGGAAAACGTTTAATCCAGCGTGCGTCCGCGACACGCATCCTGCGTGTATATCGTGCGTAAGGAGTGCAAATCTAGGCCAGGTAGCCTTGAGGGGACCCATCTACTGATATAGTAATGCCAACCTTTTGCCATTTTTTCATTAAAATAAAATGATTTTATTTAGTCTTATAAACCGATTTTAAACTATTTTAATGCTTTTAACGTTGGAACGTTGGGGATTAAATATGGCCTTAATGTTTTTAACATTAAGGATTAAAGACCCAATGGAACAGATTGTATCTATTTATATTAGGGCATCTCCATCATCGCTTTGATACATACAGAAAAATGATTTTCTTTCTCGTTGTTCCTCTGCTTTTCTTCTGAGTAATAAAAAAGGAGTCTAGACTTTAGGCTACTTGTGCGGTCAGGCCTGAAGATTGGCCGTTGTATCCTGGGGGTAGTTCTGCTGAGAACCTTTCACACCCGGATTTCATCCGAAGGGGCGGAACTCGTCCAAAAGAGAGCGTCATCAGACGTGCCGCGGCTACAGATCTACTACCGTTGCTGCTCTTTGTCTTCCACAAATTACAGTTGCAGTCTTCAACAATCCGGTACAATTGTTTTAATTTAAATTCTGTTTGACCGCGTTCTGTAGTATTTCCAACAATTTTAGGACAATGGCTATTTTAATGCTTTTAACATTGGAACGTTGGGGATTAAATATGGCCTCAATGTTTTTAACGTTAAGGATAAAAGACCCAACGGAACAGATTGTATCTGTTTATATTAGGGCATCTCCATCATCGTCTTGATACATACAGAAAAATGATTTTCTTTCTCGTTGTTCCTCTGCTTTTCTTCTTAGTAATCCAAATAGGAGTCTAGACTTCAGGCTGCTTATGCGATCAGACCTGAAGATTGGTCGTTCTATCCTGGGGGCAGTTCTGCTGAGAACCTTTCGCACCTGGATTTCATCTGAAGGGACGGAACTCGTCCTAAAGAGAGCGTCATTAGATGTGCCTCGGTTACAGATCTACTGCCGTTGCTGCTCTTTGTCTTCCACAAATCACAGTTTCAGTCTTCAACAATCGGGTACAATTGTTTTTAATTTAAATTCTGTTTGACAGCGTTCTGTAGTATTTCCAACAGACAAGTAAACCCCAGTAAGGAAAAGACTCACAATTTCAAAAACGGTTTGTACTTACAGAGAAGGAGATTCCTTGGTCTCCATTACTATCTAGTATAGCCAATGTAAATTCCTACAGTTTCCAAAGGGTCTATATTCCTTCAACGTGGCCATTTCCATGCAACGCAACATGCATATCTTCTTAAAAATCATTTGGGCATTTTGTTCATTGGTTCTTGTTTCCATGAGAAAGAAGATACAAGGGCTGTTTTCTTTGAGAAGCAAATACAAATGACAGAGATGGGGTTTCCTAAAATTCCCCCGACATTCCAACTCATTGACTTGATGAATAACTAGATTATAAACAGAGAAAGAAACAATACCTTCACTGTGAAATCGAACGTTGTGGAGCTGTTGGAGTGAATGAATTTGAAGCTGTTTAAAGAGTAATTAAGCTCCAATTTGGTCATCTATTTTGTCCATGTGGAACTTAAACGTTTGAGATGTTGGGTTTTATGGATGTTCCAAAAATTCAAAAGGTGTTTTGACTTTACTTGAAATTATGTTTAGTCCTTTTGTTGTTTTGCTTTATATGGGTAGTGTATTGGGAAAACATGGCATCCCACATTGCTTAGGTTCAACTCTTGAGAAGGCTTTATATCCTTTTCCATTTCTATATATCATAAGAACTTTTAAATCCTTTTGCCTTGAGCTCTGTGTGCGCATGCAAGTTCAGCTCAACCTGTGGTTTAGGGTCAGGAAAGTGTTTAATTGGACGCGTGGCTGAGACTTGTATCATGTGTGCATACCCCGCGCGCGCAGGGAGATTATCATTATTTTTATAAAATGATTTTTAAACGTTATATTTAATGTGGGTTTAAATGTTAAAACGGCGTTGTGATTTATTTTGTTTTTAACGTTGTGGAATTAATGAGCTTAATGGTTTTTAACATTGAGGATTAATGGCCCAATGGACACTAAGCTCTATATAATAAGGCCATCTGTGTCATCATTTTTTAACAAGCAAAAAATGAATTTCTCTTCTACTTTTTTTTCTCTGTTCTTCTTCTTTCTCTCTTAGCATTCCGAAAAGGAGTCTAGAGTTCAAAATGCGTGTGCAACCGGACTTGAACAAGAAGGCCATTGTATCCTGAGGGCAATTGTGTTGAAAACCTTCGCATCTGGATTTCATCTCAAGGGGCAAAACTCGTCCTAAAGAGTGAGTGTCATCTGACGTGCCTCAAACCATATATCTATTGCTGTTTATGCTCTTTGACTTCCACCGATAGATCATAGCTGCAGGCTTTTCAATAATAAAAAATCACTGTTTCAATTTAAAATTTATTTGACAGTAGCCCCTAACTTTTGGGTGTTCCGTCCTAAAGAGAGAGCCTTATCCGACGTGCCTCAATCATATAAATATTGTTGTTTCTGCTCTTCGACTTCTACCAATAAATCACACCTCCAGGCTTTAATAATAAAAAATCACTATTTAAATTTAAAATTTATTTGACAACAGCCCCTAGCTTTTAGATTGTAATATAGCTAGACCCTTTTGGGTAGGGGATCATGGCATCTAGGTCCCATTTGTCAGCATTGGATTACATATGAATTAAATGCATCATGTGATTCATAAAGTCATAGCATGAGTTGTAAATTTCCAAAATGGGACTGAAAAGGTCCCTGTCATCAATTAAGTGGGCTCCACATCTCACTCAGTGCTCCACTGATGCAAATGATTCGCATACCCTTTTCAATTACTTTCAGCCGAAAACAGTAAAAAACACTTGCTCTTCTTCTTCTACTTCAACACAAGAATCCTCTCTCTCTCTCTCTCTCTCTCTCTCTCTCTCTACTCATGGCGTCGTCACTCTACTCAACCACTCGGTCTCGCTCTCTTCCCTCCCAATTTCAAAACCCATCTTTCTCATTTTCGCGCCATCTCTCAACCGTTTCTCAACTGCCATTTCGCAAGAAGACCCCTTTCTCCTCTCTCTCTTCCTCTCCCAAATCAACCACAATCACAGCTCGATTCAACATATCATTCTCATCTCCTTCTCTTCCTCTCATTTCTCCCCACGATCAATGGGGTACTTGGACCTCCCTCTTCTCCATTGCTGCTTTCGGCCTCTGGTAATTCATTTTCCCTTTCATCAATGAAGACCCTAAGATGATTGCAGATTCTTCATCTGGTCATAATCTGCAGTGGGTTTGTGCTGTTTTTGTTTTTTTATCTTGTTGGATCTCTGGGTCCTCTCTCTATGCACTTTTGGAATCAAATTTAACAGTTAGAAAGAATTGTCTTTATGTGAGTTACGGTGATTTGGGTTTGTAGGTCCGAGAAGACCAAGGTTGGGAGCACGTTGAGTGGCGCGTTGGTGAGCATTCTGGTGGGGCTTGCTGCTAGTAATCTTGGGATCATTGCTTGCGAAGCGCCCGCTTATTCAATTGTCATGGAGTATCTACTTCCAATTGCTGTTCCATTGCTCCTATTCCGGGCAGACTTGCGTCGAGTGGTGCGGTCTACAGGGATGTTGCTCTTGGCCTTCTTGCTTGGATCAGGTATTATATTACTCAGATGTTGATCATTCATTCTTGTTTTCTTTTTTTATTGTGGATTTTACCTTGTTTATGTATTTATCTGTTAGAGTTCTTCTATGTTTACTGCCATGATTGTTTGTGCATCTTACTCAATCCAACACATAACTCTGACTAAGAACTTGTCAGCTGAATTGCATTTTGAAACAATATATACTTGTATATATCCATTAATGTTTATTTTTCCTTCCATTATTATGGGTCAAGTCGCCTTTATATTTTGCCACAATCTATGGTTCAATTCTATTCCCCGTTTAATCTTTGATCCGTCGGATTTGTTGTGTTCGATTTCAGCTATTTTACAATCATCCATATCATTTTTCTTAGAGGCAAATCACCCTTTATCTAATAATTTTGTGTTGTGACACAGTTGCAACAACGATTGGAACAGTGGTAGCATATCTACTGGTGCCTATGCGATCACTTGGTCAAGATAGCTGGAAGATAGCAGCCGCCCTCATGAGTAGACATATTGGTGGAGGTATCTATATGGAATTGTTTGCTTCTTTTTGTGTCACAACCCCGATCCCCCCAGCAGATATTGTCCTCTTTGGCTTATGTCTAGGGCCCTGTGGACTCTGGCCCAATCTTGCCTCAAGGATTTGTTCTCGGGCCCCTTTGAGACCCAAAACACGTCTTACTAGACTCACAGGCGTGAACATATTTTAGCCTAGGCTCTAGAGAGCCTCTTGGCGGTGTGGGATGTCATATTCCCCCACCGTCAGAGGAGAGCCGTCCTCGGCTCTGATACCATATATATGTCACGACCCTGATCCGCCCAGCTGACATTGCATTTTTTGGCTTATGTCTAGGGCCCCATGGACTTTTTCCCAATCTTGCCTCAAGGATTTGTTCTCGGGTCCCTTTGAGACCCAAAACGCGTCTTACTAAACTCACATGCATGAACATATTTTAGCCCAGGCTCTGGACTGCCTCTTAGTGATGTGGGACGTTACATTTTGTTAAAGTATAGGATTAGGTCATACTTTTGGCCATTGTTCTCTTCATATGACAAATATCATGCAAATGCTTCCATCGTCAATGTTCTCCTTGATGAAGTGTTGGTCAATTTCATTGTGTTTGGTGTGCTCATGATATACATGATTGGAGGCAATATGAATCATTGCTGATTATCACAATGGATAAGAATAGGAGTCAACACTGAAAGCTCTCCCATGAGCTGCCACAGACACAAGAAGTAGCACACCATTTTAGCCATTGCTTGATATTCGGCCTATCCAGTTAAGCTTGTCACTTGTATCTATCTCAATGGAAAATGTGTTGGATATTCTTCATTCTTCTGAAAATTTTGCTGTGAAGCGTGTTGACATGCCTCTCAAAGTTAATTAAGGTGAGCAAAGATGATGGTGACCCCATTTGTGAACCAACAATGTTCCAGGTTATTGTGGGAGAACTTTTTGTTTCACAATTAAGCTTGCCCATGCCACTAGCATTGTTAGTCAATTCATGCCCTCTCGGAATAGTACATATGAAGATGGCGTGCAGTTTTCTTTGGTATATTAAAGGATCCCCTAGGAGAGAAATTCTGTTTAGGTCTCATGTCCATCTAACAATCCCTAAAAGCTAATGTACATTTGAGCCTCTTAACGGTAGTATACCCTAACTAACATCTAAGTTTTCTAAAATATGTAACTAAAATGAAGAGTTTCTACCCAATGTGAATAGGTATTCCTCTATCAATCCTTCAATGTTCACACAGACACTTTACTGAGTTCTTTCAGGACAGAATTACAGGAATTAGAATTAAGAAATATTATGATGATTCAAGAAGGAAAATTGCAATCAAGAATTTCAGGACCCTCTACAAAGCAATAAGTCATTTTTTAGTGCGCTAATGAAGTTCCAGGATTTGGATTACTGGATTGGTTGAGGAAAATGGGTTGGTCATATGAATTTATGCTTGACATTCTTCAGAAAAAGAATTCAATATTCAAGCTTGAGATAAAACATAGAAACTATTTATAAATATTCTAAAAAATCAAAACCATCATTCCCATGGAAACTTAAGGACAGAAAATTAACTATGGCACAAGCCTTTGTGATTTAAATAGATTCTAGAAAATGATAAAATGGGAGACAACAAAAAACTATCAATCACATGTGGACACTTTATTCTTACTAAAACATCTGCTGACAAGGAAAAAGGTTAAGAAAAAAGTATCAGTGGTTTATAGCCACAGTAATTTATAATCTCGAGAGCCACAAATTCACAATCTCCTATCTGTTGATTTTCAACTATTGGAATGAAATAGATCTTCAATGGCTTTTCATTGGTTTCTACTTGAGAGTTTAGGTTAAAGAGAGTCAACAAAACAATTGCATTCACTGATTTTTCTTCGCTGTTGGTTCCAGAATAGATGCAATGCTACAGATTTGGAAATACAAGCTTCATACTACAAATGTCAAACTTTGAATGACAACCAAACATCATATAATGTGAAATTAACTCTAGGTACAATACTAATGGTAGCTTCCCATGTGTCATATAGTTTTGAGACTAAAGTTTTAGGGCTAGTTTAGAGAACTATGTCCAATATCGTTGTCATTCTTATCAGATTTAATGTCTCTCTGCCTCGATTACAAACACATCAATGTTTTCATTATTCTTTGAAAAGCATGCCCTTGATGAAGTTGACTACATCAAGGTTGGATCCTATATCAGTATGAAGTTGGAACAAGCTGAAGAGATTTCCATTGGAAAATGCCTTTGAAATTTCCAGTCAGCCAAATCCTTCTTGAACATAACTGGACTACTAGTTGAAAAGGAAGTGAAATTTTAAAGCCTTCTGTTTTCTTTAATTCTTGGGCATTTGTGTGGGAAGAAGAGGGGGGTGAATGAATTGAGCACTGGTTAGGAAATAGGAAGTATTCATAGAGGCAGAGGCAAAAATAAATAAATAAAAAGAAAAAGAAGAACAAGAAAAATGAAAATGAGAAAGGAGACTAAAGCCAAAATGGTATTCTTTAGACATGTGAACTCAATGGACCTCATGCTTCTTTCTATTTAATTATTTTCCTTTGGTTATCCACACATTATAAACTCCCTTTAGTTGCCTCCTCCTATTTAACATCATTATAGTTTTTTTTACTATTACAGAGTTCATCTAGAGTTATTTTGTTACTTACATGGAGTTATACTCCATTAACTTAAATTCTAGCTTGTAAGGACATTTAGTGTTGCCCCACAAGAGCTTCAGATTTCATCTAATGAAAATACATCTACTGTTAGTTTATTCTTGCAAGATTACAATCAAATTCATAGTCTTCTGTCTTAAAAACAATGTTTTCAAAATTTCCATTCTGATTTGAAAAATGTTTCAGTCACTCTTTCTTTAGTTATATTGTGTGTTTTGTACTCGTGTACTTCTTTTGAAACATTGTTACTAGTAATAATTTTGGTCTGGTGGAAAAATCATAGCCGTCAATTATGTTGCTGTTTCAAAGGCTCTCGGTGTTTCTCCATCAATTTTAGCAGCAGGATTAGCAGCAGACAATGTTATTTGTGCTATGTATTTTACATCACTTTTTGCATTAGCATCTAGAATACCTGCGGAGGCTTCAATATCTACTAATGGTGAGTGCATCTTTTCTTATGGTTTTTTTCAACATTATGTATGTTTATGTTTACCAATGCTGCAAGATTGTATTTTCATTATCTTACTTCTAGTAATATTCCTTTCTTTTTGACAAGTTTTGATTACATTTTCTTTTTAAATACGTGAAGTTCCTTCATGTTAATGTAACAATAAGCCGGAATATTAGGCCAGCGTTGAAAATGTTGTCAAGTAATATTTAATTGTTTAATGAAACTGAACTGGTTTGACCTTATATTAAGAATTTTGAGAGGCCAATATCAACTTTTGTTTTGTTGAGTGGCACATTTACCTCCAGGTGAAGTATTATTATTTCCCTTATATCTACATGTCGAAAGAAGATGACAATTACCGTAAGCCTAAGGAAAGCTACTAAATACTACAATGAAACAAGGTCTGCATGGTTAGATATAATTCCAGTTCATTAGGCTTGAACAGATTGCCCTATCATTTGCACCCTTATTCCTTAATGTTCTATTCCATTTGCTAGTGAGATAAATTGAGAATATTTAGTTGTTTGAAATCAGTTTCTGTAACCTCATGTTTATTGCATAAACTTGGTGAAAGAACCAAATTGTTGGCTAATGAAGAGGCTAACAAGTCCATCACAAGGCGAATGGAGAGGTGAACTTGTTGCCACATCAAGCATTAAGCATGCTTCAGTAATTTTTGGGTGCTGTGCCTTCTTTATGACATAGTTAACCTAATTCCTAATGGCTAACTGTTGGCTAATGAAGAGGCTATAAGTCCATATGTCACGAGGCCAATGGAGAGAGGAACTTATTGGCCAAATCAAGTGTTGAGCATGCTTCAGTAATTTTGGGTGCCATGCCTTCTTTATCATTTAATTAACCTCATTCCTAATGGCTAATTCCTGTACCTAATGGCTCATCCATTATTATCTAGGGATGGCAATGGATTGGGTTATTTGAGCTATCCGTCTGGACCCACCCCTATTGGAGCAGGCTTGGTAGCGATCTGAAGTATTCTAGGCAGGTATGAGTCTATAGATTCCAGCTTGGATTCAGATTTTAGCAAACCCAACCAGCTTTCCCCTTTATGACCTATTTACACATTTACTTAATAAAATTCTAATGAAGTTTTTGATGGTCCAAGTCCAACTCCCAACTTAATAGTCCATCTAATTCATACTTTCCTAAGACAAACATTATAGTATGAAATGTAGTAATAGTATTACATGATTTTTCATTTGAAAGAAATTGTAATTCTGCAGATAGTCCAGTCAATACAGAAACTCAGTCTTCAAACAAGCTTCCTGTATTACAAACTGCTACAGCACTAGCGACTGCTTTTGCCATTTGCAAGATTGCCTCTTACCTCACAAAGTTAGGACTTAAGGGAGGTATCCTTCCTGCTGTAACGGCAATTGTGGTAGTTCTGGCAACCATTTTCCCGGCACAATTTGGCTACCTTGCACCAACTGGAGAGGCCATTGCTTTAATTTTGATGCAGGTATATCCAGTTCAGTGTTATTTCTTGTGCAAAACCCATGTTGGCTGAATGTTAACTATTTGTTATGAACAGCTGTGGAATTTGTTACATAGGCCATTGCAGTCTTCGATGTAACCTCTTGCTGCGCTCATGATGACCTTACATTTTAGCCTTCTCTTCATTCCAGTTTAGAGATCGACACTTTTGACTGCTTAAAAAACATTTAATGATCATGAGCAGACATATTGAGAAGAAACATTTTGTATTTTTTTTTTAATTGCTGTTTGCTCCTCTTCTAATCTAGTTATTTGGGCTCCTGGAACATGAGTACTACAGGTCTTTTTTGCTGTGGTGGGGGCAAATGGGAGCATATGGAATGTCATCAATACAGCACCCGCAATTTTTGCATTTGCTTTTATCCAGGTAACTGTCCATCTTTCTTTCATCCTTGGAGTCGGAAAACTCCTTCGTTTTGATCAGAAGCTGTTGCTGGTGGCTTCAAACGCTAATGTTGGAGGCCCCACAACAGCATGTGGAATGGCCACAGCTAAAGGATGGAGCTCTTTGATAGTCCCTGGAATTCTTGCTGGCATATTTGGAATTGCAATTGCAACGTTTATTGGTATTGCATTTGGAGTAATGGTTCTTAAATTTATGTAACTGTTCCAAAGATTGTCCTAACTACGCTTATTGTCCATGTGATTTATGTATTTGCTTTTTTTCTTAGGTGCTACTGATTGATATTTCATGAGCCTTTTGGTTCTACTTTGTCGTGTTTGTTATATGTAAGATTACTTAGTTGCATCGGCCAAACATAGTTGGGGCAAGACTTTTATGATGATGAAAATATAATTGTATATAGGATGTGTTGAATTGCGCAGTTTTGCATAGCAAACTTGTTCACTAAAAGCCAATTATATATAATTTTATATATATGGGAGATACTCCTATGAGAGACGCTGAGACGCTCTCACCTTATTATGAGAGATAAGGTGGGGGCCCTCACATCCATATCCAATGCCAACAACTTAAATGTGAGGGCCCTCACCCCTACCTCTCATAGTAAGGTGAGAGATACTCTCTCACAGGAGCACCTCCCCCCCCCCCCTCTCTCTCTATATATATATATGTATGTATGTATGTATGTGATTTTTATTATCCGCTATAATCTAATTCTATGTAAATATGTGATATATACTTGAGATTTGGATGTTCATGTAGTAGGTTTTTTCATGGAAAGGCCATAAAGTCAGCGCGACATCGATAAGATGATCCTTCCTTAGATTGGTGGATTTCTGTGGCTACTGATGGATGATTAGAATTTACTAGTCCATATTAAGTGAACCAAAACATTCTGTTTGGATGTTTGGGATCATTTGGATGACAAACGATTTTGTGGCTTACTCATAAATGGTAGGTTCCATGAGATTCAGATTCAGATTTCATGTGTACCTTTCATACTAGGACTGATTGACTGACCGAGTGTCAAATATATTGTGAATAAAAGAAATGTTAAGGGACAACCACAGGAGTAAATAGCAATTAGTCTTGTTTAAAGAATGCGGAATGTCTCAGAAATAATACAGTGAGCAATGGAGATTTGAATAGAACAGAGAGATTCAGAAGTTGAAATCCAATCAGAAGTTCAGCTGGAGTAAAAGCTAGTGATATTTGAGCAATTCTTCCTGCCGCTTTTATAGAACTTTACTGTTGTTATCGTATAATCAATTCTTACCCATTAATGCGATGCCAACATTATTTTACTTCCAAAATTTGGGTAATTCTTACTGATTCCTGTGTGATATTTCATCAAGGACATGAGCAGGAGCAATGGTTCATTAATTTGAGAACCAGGTACACAAGACTATGTTAAACTCACTTTTTTTTTACCACACGAACATTAGAACTCGTTTGAGATTAACATTTCCTTCACACATTATTTTTTGGACCTTTAGGTTGCATTCTTTAAAAAAAAAAAAAAAAAAACTGGGAGAGTTACTGGCACTTGATTTATGCAGATTCAAGTGGTGGGGATCATGCATCAGTTTTAGCATTCCGTGGCACAACATAACAGACAGTAAGAATGTTTAGATTCTCACTTCCATGGTTTTGAGATAAGATTTCAATCATCCTAACAAGGACAAGTTTTGTTCAAATTAAACTTATGTCTATTCTCAAATAAGACCCAAAATTTGAAATCGAATGTGTAAAGGGGCAAACTGAGGTTTTTTTTTTTTTTTGGTTTTTTTTTGTTCTTTTTTTTTGGGGGGGGGGGGGGCATTCGCTTTAAGTTTTTGCCTTATTTAAAAAAAGAACACAAGTTTTGAAACTTTTCAAATTAGTCCTTAAGCTTTCTAGCAAATTCTCAATTAAGGACATTATGCCATTTAAAGGTATTTTCTGGTGACTTTTTTCACTTGGTATTTAAAAAACTACCCAAATTACCCTTCATTTAAAGCTATGTCATGGTTTCGGCAGCCACTACATGCAGCCAATCGTTGTAGGAATACTGGGTGTCCTTGATCACTGTGAAGACACTGGCGAGGGAAACGAGGAGAATATAAAGAAAGTGAAGGAGAGTTATATTGTAATGAACGGTAATTTGGGTATTTAAAAAAAATGAAAAAGTTGCCGAAAAATAACTTTAAATAGATGGATGTCCTTAATTGAAAACTTCCTAAAAAACTTAGGGACTAGTTTGAAAAGTTTTAAAACTTGTGTCCTTTTTTGAAATAAGGCCGAAACTTAAGGACTTTTTGAAATTCTCCTTTTGTTTTTTCAATGGCATAACCTTAAATAATGATATATTGCTTTAATTGGGGTTGAGTCGAGATATTGATAAAAAAAAAGAAAAAAAAATGGGTTTCATAAAAAGTCGAACTCTAGAGGGAAGGAATAAAACCTTAAATGCCAGTGATTCAACTCAAGCAAATGATATGCACATCTAAATATCTTAAACTGGATCAATGATGGTTAAATCATATGACCGTCAAGAGAAAACCCAAATTGAGATCGTTGAAAGCTCTCCATAAATTGCTCAGTGCATGACACAACAGTATCATTAAAAATAAATTTTCAATCAATAAAAGAGAAAGTATGAGAAATAAAAAAAAATAGTGATATGATCTTTATTTTTTTTAATTACGTTTTTAAAATTTCAACAACCCATTGAAAAGGCTTGATGGGACATTTTTCAACAAAACTGAGAGGAGTTTTGGGGGTGTTATTTACAAATAATAAATTGGATACGTGTAAATTTTGTTTTAAAAAGGTCTTAAGTTTTTATCTTATTTGAAAAAAGGACAGAAATTTAATAGCTCAGGAGCCTAATTTTTCATTAAGGGCAGCTGGCCATTTAAAGGTATTTTACGGTGATTTTATTTTTCAATTGTTTAGAACACACAAATTACTTAATCTTCATTTTAAAGCCATGCCATACTTTTGGCAACTACTATATGTTGCGGATCACCGTGGGACACTAGTTGCCATCGATCACCAAGACGATGTCGGTGAAGGAGGGGTTTTTTTTTTTAGGTATTTTAAAAATTGAGAAAAAGAGTCGCCGGGAAAAGCCCGCGAGTTGTACTTAATTGAAAATTTAGACCCTCAATTTGAAAAGTTTTGTAACTTGCATCCTTTTTATGAAATAAGGAAAACACTTAAGGCCTTCTTTGAAATCATCTTCTAAATAAAAAACCATATGTAACATATGGACAAACTTCAATAGCAATTTTGATTGGATTCGAGCAAGAAGACAATGGAAAAGCCACTGATTCCATTCCATTTCGATTCCGAAATATCCATCCAAACGCTCTCTCGATTCCATTCCTGCATTCATTTGGATTCTAAAATATCCATCCAAACGCTCAAATCTTTCTACTCATGGCGTCGGCGTCGGCGTCGTCGTCGTCTTTCTGCTCCTCTCCTCTCTGCTCGCCATTCCCATTCCCAACCTTCAAAAGATCAAATCTTTCCTCGCTCCATCTGCCAACAGTCTCACCAGCACCAAACCCTAAAATCCATACTTCCATTTCTCAACACCCCAACAAATCGAATCGCAATGTAAAGACGAGAGCACACTTCAATATATTCTCAGCAGCATCATCAGCTCCTCTCATCTCTCCGCAGGACCACTGGGGAATGTGGGCCTCTCTCTTCTCCATTGCCGCTTTCGGAATCTGGTATTCATTCAATCTTACCTACTTTTAGAAATACTTACTGAGGCAGTGGCGGAACCAGGATTTCATCTAGGGGCCAAAATTTGAATAATTTTTTATTTCACCAATTATTATAACTATGATATTTTAAGTTTTCTTTCAACATAGCTAAGTTCAATCATGAAAAATATATTACCATTCAAGACTAAATTTTACATGAAAATTAAAATCAGTATATATTCAGCCTTAACAAAATATAAGCAAAGAAAAGTCGTAAAATAATTATTTCTTAATACATTTCAACTCAATCATCTATTAAAATGGACCTCGACGTTCTTTCAAATCTCGAAAATCGTCTATGATTGATTCTGTGCTAAGCTTCACAGCAATTTCTTTTTCAATGTACACAATCAAAGATTCAGAGAGAAAATCATCCTCCATTTTGCTGAGAAGCCTAGTTTTGACAATATTCATGGCTGAAAATGATCGTTCAGTAGTTGCAGTAGACACTGGAAGAGTTGAAAATGATCGTTCAGTAGTTGCAGTAGACACTGGAAGAATAAGCACAAGTTTAATCACCCTAAAAACAAGTTGGTATACTGTTAATCTTCTAGTCTTTACCAACCCTTGACATAGATAAAAGATAGTTGATAATTATTGAAAGTCTGGATGTTGAACTACATTATACTCATAATGGTGAAGTTGCATTCTCAATTGCATTTTCTCATTTTCTGTGAAGTCTTGAGGATAAAAATTGTCTACCAACTTGCAAATATCATCGCCTCTGAAAGATTCATGTGGATTTCGAGGATCCAAAGTTGAGCTAAGAAGAAGCAACTCTACTGCATGCTCACTAAACCGACCATTTAATTCTTGTAATTGAGTATCAATCGTAGTAGAAAAAATTTCTATTCGACAATGATGCTCAATTGTAAACTCATCTTGTTGATGACGGGCTCGACCTCGTCTCAACATAACGAGCATTCATATCTGGGACATCTATATTCCATGCCTCACAAAATGATTTCACCTTGGTAAGTAAAGCATCCCACCCAACATCTCTCAATTTTTGGATAAGTGCTTTAGTAGATGAAACAAGATGCATGTCATTTAAAATGTCTTGAGATTGACATTGCAAAGCTTGACAAAGTAATTCAGTGATCTTCATAATTTCTTTCATAAGATGCAAGATGAAGACAAATTCAAATGAAGTCATTGCCTCGTAAGCTGAGTCTGCATCTCCTCGTTGAGAAAAAAGTAGTTCCGTCTTCATTGATGTTAGTTAGAACTGCACATGTTGGACCAAACATCTTTATCAAGCTAGAAATTGATTTCAAGTGAGAACTCCAGCGAGTATCTCCTGCCCGTTGTAAAGAACCAATCTGATTAAGTCCTCTCCCACTCTCGAGCTCATCAATGGCAATTAAATGTGCAATTTCAGCAGCCAGAGTAACTTTTAACTCATCATTACGCTTGCATGAAGCGCCAACAATATTGACAATAGAAGTCAATTTAGTAAAAAAAATTGATAAATTGGATTAACTTCTTTTGATGCTGCAACTAATGCCAATTGCAAGCGATGTGCTAAACAATGAATATAGTAAGCATATGGACAATCATTTTAAATCAAAGCTTGAAATCCATTCCACTCACCTCGCATATTGCTTGCACCATCGTATACTTGCCCTCGAATATTCTGAACATCGAGATTATGATAAGACAACACAACATGTATCTCATTTCTTAAGGTCAATGATGCAGTGATGGAGACATGAACAAGCCCAAAAAAAGGCTATCACACAAAGCCATCTTTGTCGACGAATCTCAAAACTATAGCCAGTTGCTCCTTCTTTGACTCATCACGAGCTTCATCAACAAGTATACAAAATTTTGCATTACCAATTTCTTCACGAATTATCTTCTTCACTTTGGTTGAAAAAACATGTAGAATTTTTTTTTTTTTTGGATCTTTGGTGATGTCTAAGAAGCATTTTTTTGAGCTTTATCTAACACAACTTCTGCAACTTTATCATTATAAGAACTCAACAAATTAAACATTTCAATATAATTTCCATGATTGATTGAACTATGACTTTCATCGTGGCCTCTAAAAGCACAACCTTGAAATGTAAGCCATCGGACTGTATCAATTGATGCCGTAAGCCATAGTCGATTGTTTGCAATTTCTTCCGAAGTGAATTTGTCAAGCACTTTCTGTATGTGTTGAGATTGATTCATCAAGTCTTCACATGATATCTCAGCAGCTTTATTAGGAGAGTTAGGATCCTTCCCCACATGACTCAATAAGGCACAATTTTTTCCATCTTTAACTTTCTTCCAATTCTTAAATCCAGTAAGAGTGAATGCATTTTGTGAAGCAAGTCCAGTTTGCTTATTAAAAAGATAGCATGGTAGACAAAAAATAGCATATTTCTCTGGGGAATATTCCAACCATGAAGGAAATAGCTTGAACTACGAATGTTGAAAGATACGAAGATGAGTTGTTGATCCAGATTTTGGATACTTTGAAAGCATATGTTGGTATGGACCAACCTTAATGTACTTCCGTCGAATTTCATCACCCTGATTAATATCATTATCCCATATTTGCGGACGCAATTCTGGATCACGCTCTAATGAACTAATATCAACTTTATTGATTTTAGTCCTTTGTGATTTTGTAGGACAATCTTTAGAAATTGGAATCTCAACATTAGAGGTCGGCAATGACGCATCAGCTTCTAAGTTTTGAGGATTTTTTTTTTTTAAAAATCCATCAATTGCAGATGACTTTCCCATCTACAAGTCAGATAAAAATCATATTTATTATATGTCCCAAATCATATTTGGTATGGTGAAAGAATGAAAGACCAACCATTTATACTTGTTACATCTTATATTGATATTTCTCAATATATATGACAAGCCCAACCCCAAATTCACCTTGAAGACATTCACTTTCTTAACTAAATTGATCACTGTTGCCTGTTGGTACTAACTGGTATGAGTCGAAAAAAGATTCACAATCTTCAGGAATAGATAAAAAAAAACCCAAATCTCATGAAAAAAAGTAATCTGAATCTCTGATCCTGCCTGCATCAGATAGATAAATTGCCTAATATGAAGTATCCAAGATTCCAAGTATCACAGATCACAGATGCCTACATACTAATCTTCACTGATCCAAATACTCCAATAGACAGAAATCGCAATGGGCAGGGCAACTCCCACCATTCTTTGATCAAATCAGAAATTCAGAGTGTAGTGGAATGCGGGCGCCACTCAAATCCACAGCATGCCATGGAACGACAATAACCAAGTGCCCAAATCCCACCTGGCCACCTCCTATCATATTTGATCACGATTTACACTTCACAGACGATTTTTTATCTGGCATAAATGCAACTATTACAGTTATAAGAGAAGCAAGCCACCATGCCAGACCAATCACTTGTTTAATTTGTTTTCCAATCACATAATCACCCTTTGCTTTGTAAAGACTTAGAGAGAGAGAGAGAGAGAGAGAGAGAGAGAGAGAGAGAGAGAGAGGGAAAAAAAAAAACATGAACACTGTAACGATGTAACCCCAACTATAAAAAAAAACACAACTTAGAAAGGAACCCAAGAAAAATCACAACAAATACCATAGAAACTTTGCAATATATACCAAAACAGATGAAATGCAGAAGAAAAGAGGCAAACAGACAAAACCCCTCTTTCTAATCACTTTCCTTGAAGAAAAAAGAGTACCTGAGTGACTTCAACCCCCAAGGGTTATGGACTTATGGTGACTTGGGGTTGAGACATTTTCTCAAACAGATCACGCGCCTTTTACTTTCAGTTTCAACAGCTGAAGATGAGAGATTAAAGGAGAAGAAGGAAAACTGGAAAAGGGTTAGGGCTGGTGTCTAGAAAAGGTTTTCAGAAAAAGAGGCTTCTAAAGTGGGTGGGGAGTCTGGAAAGTTTTTCAGAAAAAGAGGCGTTCTAAAGTGGGGGGCCAGGATGGATTTTAACTTTTCGGAATTCCAAAATCATAAGAGGGGGGGGGGGGGGGGGGGGGGGGGGGGGGCGCATTTTGGTGATTTTTAAAGATTTTTTTCCAAAGCAAGGGCCCCCCCGGGCCTTACTGTGGTTCCGCCACTGTACTGAGGAATTCTATGCACCCAAAGAGGGCCTAAGGGTGGGCTGGGTGTGTTTGTGTTGCACATTTTCCATTGAAAATAGATGTGATTTTTTGTTGTTCATTTGTCAAGATACAGTTTTTATGGAAGGCATATTTCGGGTCCAACAAGTAGAGATATATTTCATTGTTTGATTGTTGAAAATCTTTAGCCTGCACCGAAAGATGGGAGCTGGAACTGTAGAAAATAGCGTATTCAGTTTCAATTTTCAAAATATCTTCCAAGGTTTTCATTTTATGAGGTTGATTCATTTTCCACCAGCTTCAGATCCTAGGAATTGAAAACCATTCCCTGTGGTGGTTTCTAATGTGGGAGAGAGTTACACATTTTAGAAATAAAATTGTTTTGGCTCAACAGATAATAGAAACTGCAGAAAATAATGCCTTACTAAAATTATTGTATGGTGATTTTCTCATCTGTGAATGAAAACCAATCTCCTGCTTTAATGCAGGAGCCCACCTCTGTATTAATCCAGGAGATTGGGTTTCATGCAGGGGAGTCTATACAGATTTTCCTTCTCAGTTTATTGTTGATATAAATTGTTATGCCCTTCACTAACAGCTCAAGCTTTTGGTTGGGTGTTGATATAGATTGTTATGCCGTTCACTAACAGTTTGAGCTTTTGGTGTTACTGGTTATTAACATTTATAATAAGGGATATGCAACAGCTGTGGAAATAAAATGCTGCATAAAATCATTACACTCAAATATGCCCCAAGCTCTTCTTCTTTGGAGTTTGTGATAGGAATGATAATGGCAGGTCGGAGAGGACTGCAATTGGGAGCATGTTGAGTGCAGCCATAGTTAGTATTCTGGTGGGTCTTGTAGCCAGTAATCTTGGGATACTACCCTTTGAAGCCCCTGCATATTCTGTTGTCATGGACTTTCTACTTCCTGTGGCAGTTCCTTTGCTACTCTTCAAGGCCGATCTGCGTCGCATCTTTCGGTCTACTGGCACACTGCTGGTGGTCTTCTTGCTTGGATCTGGTATTTAGAATATTAGAGCAGTTCTAATTTTTGTATCTACTATAATTCATTTATTACAGGGAAATGCCCATTATTAGTGCTAGTTGGGTGCCACTGGTGGTAAGGATCACATTATTTGGAGAGATACTTTGTAGGGGTCCACTCAATCAAATGACCGATTGATTGCTATAATGTGGGCTCTATCCTTACCATTGCTGGTCGAGACTGTTTCTTTGATCAAGCATTATATATCTCCTCCATTTTATTAATCTTACCATGATTTGGCTCCAGTGGTTTCTGTCTTTTAATGAATAAGTCATCTAAACAGGGAGGCATGGGATGTTTCAGTTTTTGGTACAATAGATTAGCCAGAAAAGAGAAGAATCTGTAATTTCAAGGGCAAACTCCATTCCCTTCTCTCTCTCTCTCTCTCTCTCTCTCTCTCTCGCTTTATACCAATCTCAGCTTTGATGTAATTCTGCTCATGTAAATATAAGATCCTAAACTAAGTATAGAAATGAAGTCCTCACCTATCCTGCATCATGTTTTTTGTACTTCTTTTATGGGGAAATCTCTATTTTGCATGCGGGAACTAGTTTTTGGTTTTCTTTGACCTTTTCTTTCCTCTTTAAAACCTATTCTGTATAAATCTCCTTGGTGTTTGTTAGTTTTTCATTCCTTGTTAGTCATGTCAACATCCAAAAGTTAATAACAAACTCCATTTTATACCCGTTTGGAACATCCAATACAGATTGCATAAATTTCTTCATGTTGCCTCGTAATATGCTGTTGGTGTTTATTCTTTTTCTTCTTCTTTTTCCTTCTTTAGTATAAATTCCTATTATACTTAATTTCTTTTCCACTATAACAGTTGCAACCACAATTGGAACGGCTGGAGCATATCTCCTGGTGCCTATGCGATCACTTGGTCAAGATAGCTGGAAGATAGCAGCAGCCCTCATGAGTAGTTATATTGGTGGAGGTAGTTATAAGGTTGTTGCATTTTATTTTTCTTTTTTGCGAGCTTCTTCTGATGTGCATTATGGGATCAGCTGACCTTGCAAATCTGTGGATACAATCTATGAAGTGGGACAATACCCTTCTTTAATATATTGTGTGTATCATGTGTGCTGACCCAAATAGCCATGATAAGTCTTGGAAGCATACATAATGCATACGTGTGTGAGTAGGGCAAGATCGACTTCCAAAATCCATTCAGTAGCTCAACATTCAAGAACTCAATGTCCGCAATTATCCTCCCCCCCTTCTTGAATTAGCAATAAACTAAATTTCACTTCCATCTGTGAGTGACCATCCACCGCATAAATCACATGTAGACATGTGATGAACTCCATTTGGTCCGAAGGAGCTATCACAGCGTTTTTGACATGATCAAACTGCCAGTTGATACACTGTAATTGGATAGGAATTTGGGCCAATGCCAATTCACTCTGGGAGGGGGAATGATGGTGCACTTACTGGATTTTGCAAATATAACAATCTTTGCAACTCCAAGACAACAGCAAGTCCCACCTTTTCAAACTCACAGACCAGAAAATCATCAGTTTAGATTGTCTATCCAGTCCAATCAACTGTTTTGGTCAACTCACCATGTGAAAATCACACTGACCAGATTATCCTAACCATCCAAATTTGACTTGTCAATATCTATAGATACAACAAATCTAAGATGATACAATCCTATTAGAGGTCATGTGAGATGATTAGAATTTTCTTCTGTTGTAATCAGTCTTTACTATCCACTCTTGTAGGCTGTTGATTGGATGGTTAACATAATATAATCAATTTGATTTTGGTAAGCTTTTCCTATCCGAAATACTTGGATTGATGGGTGGTATAGATGGATGGTTGGAACTCCCCTGCATTTAATAGTAAGGCATTGCACCTTGATACATTTCATAGGAGACGCATATGAAACGGTTCAAGAAAAGAGATGGGCTTAGAAATGTGTAGTTCAATTATCAAAGCACGAAAACTCTACCGCTACAAAATCCTTAATTCTAATGGATAACCCAAGAAACATACACTGAGTCACACCATAAAAGAACTATGATCATAAGGAAACGTATACCTGCATGAAACTGGGTTTCGAGGATATAATAACGTTCTTTTTGAATTTTAGAACCTGGATATGGGTGTCCTATCGATTACATGATATTTCATACATTATATTCAGATATTTATAGAAAGTATTGCTTTTCTTCTTTAGAGCATATTTCTGTGTGTAATGAAATTATGCGTACTTACATTCATTTCTTTGATTCCTACACAGAGAAGTAAGAGAACTATAAGACTATATGAAAAATAGTGGACTTAGTACAATAAAATAAACCAAAATTCAAAATTGTACCCTCCAAGTATCTGTGCTGAAGCAGCACCAACACCACTATCATATCCAGCAGATGACGGTAATCTTTGGCACATACAGGTAACCTGGGTGTCATAGATAAAGAACATATGATCACTGTGAATGCAATGAAGTAAATGAACTGGCCTAAGGAATGTGTAGTCCAATTATCAAGGCCTGGAATTTTGCAAATGTACAATTTACATTGTCAATCAGGCCCAGGAAAACATGTACCACCACTCCTAAATTATCTTCCATTATTCATCTCACAGCCGCTAAACAAGATTCCTTGAATGATAACAAAAGCTTCAGTATCCTATAGTGCTGAACCACTTGGTGGTTTGCTTTCCTATCAAGATTCTGAAACTTGGACTAGTGGTGTGACTCAGCCACCCTTGAGTCAAGTTATTACAGCCGATCTGGCTGAGAGTGAGTCTCACTTAAAACCATAAAAATGATTTATAATTTGAAAATTTATAACAATATAAAAAAATGAAAATTAATGTCCTATGATTGTAGAATTTAAGGACTTGATGAGTAGATATAGGAGGGCATGATAAGTTTTGAGGTTTATCTTTTACTTTTCCAATATTTAGTAAGAAAATAGTAACATTGAT
This sequence comes from Umbellularia californica, assembly GCA_028538565.1. Classification (NCBI taxonomy): domain Eukaryota; kingdom Viridiplantae; phylum Streptophyta; class Magnoliopsida; order Laurales; family Lauraceae; genus Umbellularia; species Umbellularia californica. The sequence goes on from JAPQWN010000005.1 coordinate 13,122,290, forward strand.
CTTCTAAGCCTTGGAATTTGCAAAAAAAAAAAAAAAAGATTTTGATCTTGAAAGTCTTTTTCATAACCTTGTTTAAGCATCCCCTGTCCTCCCCCGCTCCCACAATCCACACACACACACACACACATACACAAAAAAAAAAAAAAAAAAAAAGGAAAAGGAAAGGAAAGGAACCTCCACTTGAATCTTTTAAAAGGTCTTAGATTTGGTGTTTTGTCTATCCAAATTAGCATATGGTGCCAACTCAGCCAGTATGAATATTTATTATAAGACTTGGGCGAGTACTATAGGACTCTGCTGAGACCTATAGGACTTGCCTGAGTCTTGTACAAATATGAATATAGTTGGGGGCGATTGAATCCATAGTGGTTTAAAAACCATTCTTTCTATTTTGTGGGACTTAGCCTTCTTAATAGGTGTCCCTTGTAAAGCGTAGATAATCCCTTTCAAAAGCCAATACATAAGAAATGATGCATTGTAGAAATTTGCCATCTGCAGATGAATTCCTCTTTGTTCTGGAAGATTCTATTGTTATGCTCTTCCAAAAGGGGCAAACAATTACCACCATTAAAATATTCATAAATTTTTTTAAACCAGTAAAATCCCCATAAATCCCAAGTGACTAAAAACCCAAATGGCCATACTTTGAGAGATTACCACAATGGTTCTAGGCAAGGAGTGTGCAATAATAAAATGATCAAGAAAAGCGACTTTCTCCTGGGCTAAGGACTGATGCATTAAGAGATGGTCTGCTGACATTTGTTACAGTACTTAATGTATTCACTTTTGATGGGAATTCTCCTTTCAACCATTTACTCCTTGATCCTTTCCAACCATTTGAGTAATGATAAATGTAATCCATGAAAGAAACAAATACAGTTTGCTTAGTAGGCCAAATGTCTGAATCTCATAATAAAAAAGATTCATTAGACTGATAGGAGCCTACTGTATTCTTTATGTCTAATGTTTTATAACATGCACTAATATTACTTGTTCTTTGATTTCTGGACAAAAGCGGTCAATTATGTGGCTGTCTCAGAGGCTCTTGGTGTTTCTCCATCAGTTATGGCGGCGGGAATAGTGGTAGATAATGTTATTTGTGCCATATATTTCACAATGCTATTTGCATTAGCATCTAAAATTCCTCCTGAGGCTTCATTATCAAGCACAGGTGTGTAAAGTTCATCTTATTATCATGTTGTTTTTTACTAGTGTTGTGGCGGATACATTGTTACATAGTGGTTGTCTTGTTATCCTTATGAGGTATGACTGTTATCATGCTTTTCCGAAGTTCTTTCTTCGTTTCTTATCAGCAAGAAATTTGTTCAAGTATAGAGTTATTTATGATTTCTAATCAAATAACAATTTCAACTTTTGAAGTAACTGAAATTTGAATATAAACTATAAAGTTTGATTTTCACTTCTAACACCTTTAGGGCCTGTTTGTTTGCATAAGGGGTGGAGTGGAATAAAATTAAGGGTCAAATCAAGTGAAAAAGAAAGATGAGGGGGTTGAAAGTAAGAGGCACTAAATAACAAAAAAAAAAGTACTCGTAAAAGGCACTAAATGACAAAAAGGAGAGGGTGAACATTTTGTCATTTCTTACTTTCAACCCCTTCATCTTTCTTTTTCTCTTGATTTGACCAATTATATTTCACTCCACCCCTCATGCAAGCAAACATGCAGAGGTGATACCAACTCTAGTCATCTGAAATGGAGGTTATCATATCTTTTATAATTAGTTCTTGATTTGTACGAAATATTTTATTATAAAGGAAATAACCTCATTAAACAGCTAACAAGAAAGAAAAACAGGCGTGGAAGAGAATGAACCCCCACAAAGAAATTACATAAAACAAGCCGTCCAAGTAAAAACTCTATCCTTCCCCTTGTTTAGCTAAAGCATCCACCATGCTATTGGCCAACTTGAACTCATGATGAAAAAACACATCAAATAAGAAGTCAGCTCCTTAATCTCATTCAAATAGAGTTGAAATCTCCATGGCTTCGGCCCATGTTGTGAAACTCACGGCCCTGCTTTTGTCGAATCACTTGCCACAATCAGTTTTCCTTGGAAAGAATTCGAAAATATTCAAATTGGTTCTAGTTACCTTAGCTTCATTGGACTCCGTGGTGCCTACATTCTTAGAAAACATTAGAAAAACATCACCCTTATGCTTGTGAAGCACTCCTTTAACACCTGTTTGGCCCTGGTCTATCTCTAGCCATTCCATCTACATTAAAGTTTTACATGCCATCAAGAGGGGGAGACCAATGAACTAGTTTCCTTTCTCAACTCGCACACCAAGCAAGCTTCCCAATTGAATTCTTTGTCATTCATGTTAAAGTTTGCGAACTCCTTTATAATTAACATCCACTTCAGAATAACACGCGAAGGACTAGAAAGAAGAGAGGATTTTTGGAATTTCAGTGTATCCTTCTTGAGGGTCGACACCAGTATGTATGTTGCTATTTGTGCCAATCAAGGAAAAATACAATCAATGCAATTATCTATTCAAGGAATGTTACAAGTAATGGTACAAATGGTGTAATCTTCTAAAGAGGGAAGGTTTAACTATCCTATCTACATCCATGTGAGGATATGGCCAAGCAGATTAGAGTTCCACTAGCTGGGCCTTGGGCTTGGACCTGTCATGGTGCCCATTATCTCACCACTTCCCCTGAAATTGATGCCATCAAGGGCCTAATACGGTTGCTTTTGTAGAATGGTGATTTTTCACCATTTTGAACAACGGTCAGCTGACGGCTAACCATAATCCCTATTACGGTTAACTGTAAGGTCACCGTAAGCCAATCGTAAATGCCTTTTGGTCAGCTCAAGGTTGCTTTTCCAGAATTGAACATATTCAGCAACTTTGAGTTACGGTTAGCTCTCAGCTAACCATGTATCCTCCACGGCTAACCATGAGCCAACCACTGTGCAAATTGGTCCCCCTTTGATTGTCCGTCAAACTAGCCGCTGGGGTTTGACAGCTAGCCGTATATAGTACACGGCTAGTAAACTAGCCATTGAGAGCTCCTCTATATAAACCTGAGCTCATTTCAATGGTTGTATCTTTTGAGATTTTGAGAACTCTCTTTCAACACAAACTTCCTAGAAAGTAACAACCCTCTAGAGCTCTTAAAACCCAATTCCACTCACACTTAGGCTCTCCATAGGCATATTCAAGAGAATTCAAAGCTCTAATTAAGTGTGATTAGTGGAATCACTCCTCTAGGGTAATCTTCAAGCCTCACCCTAGACTTAGACCCTCCTTTCCTCTTGGTTGAGCACTTATTGGAGCATCATCAGCACCAAAGGAGCAAAGCAAGGAGTCTAAAGCTTGGAGTTTCGGTTCCGAGCATCAAGGAACGCACTTCATGCATCTTCTTTATCTAGAGGTAGCATTCTTCTTTATTTTCAAATTCATATACACTGTAAAGTGGATTAGACCTTCGTGATCGAACTACTATAAACAAATAGGTTGGTGGATTAGACCTTAGTGATTGAACCAGTGTATCAAAAAATCTTAGGTGTAATTGGTTCGAGGTGTGCCATTTTGTAAACCTCAAATAGTGAATACTGTTGAGCAAGGGAATGGTCATAACGGGAGTGGATGTAGGTCATGTTGGCCGAACCACTATAAATTTGGTGTCCATCTCATTTTGATTCTTTTCTTTTTGGCATATCTTTTATGATTTTGAGATTGGCATGCTTAGTTTCCTTCGCTAATTTACTCTAAAAAAATTCCCTATACAACTTGGGTATTCTTGAATCCTGAGGTTTATGACTCACCAAGATTAATTCATACGTGGAACCCGATAAACTCACACAAACATACATTAAGTAAATTTGGAGCGATTTCTAGCATAAAACATCCGATGCAAATCCACATTTTATGCCACTCCACCAACTCCCACAATCGTAACTTGTAAGACCCTTTGAAGGCCTCATCAATCTGTCTTTGAATCTCCAAGCTTCTTAAATAAATTTAATTCTATAGCAAAAATGTTCCATCGAAGACAATTGGATCAAACAAATATAGACCTGTTTTTTAGTACATTAAAGTTGCCAACAACCACTTTGGATTGATTCAAGTTTAAGTTCCTTTTTTATATGGTTAAGTTCAACTGAAATTTGGTCTGAGCTAGTGTTCAGTGTTGGGGCTCTGATACGACTTGTTGTGCGCGTGTGCGGAAGCATGAATCATGAATTCATGAGTTCAAATAACCACTTTCTTAGTCCCCCAGCCAAGAAAGAAATTACCAAAATGCTGGCAATGATCCTGAACCGAGTCATGCCTAACCCAATGAACCAATCCAGTAAACTCGGAATACAAGACATAAACCCAACCATCAGCTCATTTGTGGGACATGTGAAACATGCTTGTTATGACTTCAGATCCCTTGTAAAGCTTTAAAGAAAAAAAAAAGTTCAACTCAAGTCCATTTTATGCTAGTTTAAAATTGATTTGAAATTTAGATCATAAAGTGGCTGAGCCTCACCTAAAAAAAAGGTATGGGCTTAGGGTTGGTTGCACCCACTTATAAATGTAAACGATTATATATGTGCATGATCACCTTGCATTCATTCATGCATCACATCACATATGTAAATGAGGTCGATCGCTTAGCTTGTTTGTGATTCACATCTCATTTGAAGTTATATCACATTGCTACATGCTTTGAGTTGCAGACTTGATCACTCCATTACTCGATAGGTGGTGCAGGCCCTAGGGTTAGGGCTTACGTGGAAAGTGCTAAAAGCACAATGGGTGCAGAAGCACGTGTCCGAAGACATAATCAATCTCTGAAGAGACAATAAACGAGGATGCACCTCAATGGGAAAACCTAATTTCATTAATCAACTCCCTGAGAAATAATTCTCTGCAATGCCATATGAATAGGAAAACACAACTTAAGCTCTAAGAAACCTAATTAAAATAGGAAACAAAATAAATAGGAAACCTAATCCTAAATACAACTCTTCAAATAAAACTTTTTAAGTAATAACAATTAAATAAATAGGAAAAGCCCTAAATCTACTTGGGCCCCACACATGTGGCCATGAGGTTTACGCTGCATCATTCTTCCCCCACTTGAAAAAGAATTCGACCTCGAGTTCGGAAAATATCCACCTAGATAAAAAATCAGTCTGACGAATGTTTGATTTGTTGGTCCATCTGCAGCTTCCATATACAGCTTCATGCATAACTACTTTTGATGGCTGAAATTTGTAGTGATACGCAATTGAACCGTTGGATGCCTTACTTGTAGAACATGCACTATCAAATCATAATCTCTGACTATCCACTGGTCATCTCCCAGTTGAAATTGTTGATCCCCAAAGACAGAATCAATTTCAGAGTTTATGTGGGGAATATCAACAACTTGCTCTTCATCACTTGGTGTTTGCACTTCAGGATTATTACTATTCACACAAGAAATTTCAAATGTGGAATCTTCTGTATCTAGTTCTGGCTGATCGGTCTGCATAGCCGCCGGCACTGGTTCCTCAACTTCTTGAGGCATAACTTCCACTAAACTAGACCTTTTAAGTATTCGCTCTACATGAATTACTTCCCAATATGCCTCATGAATGGTCTTGCAGTCACACATTCTCTCCACTATGTCCGGTCTCAAGCCTCTTACAAAACTAACGAAAACATTTTCTTCATCATCTTCTAATCCACACTTGTCTTGGAGCCATGAAAACATGTCACCATAGTCAAGAACAGATAATTCTCCTCGTCACAATTCAAGAAAGGACTGAAAATAGACTTCATTCCAACATACCATATTCCATATTTAGTCACATATTTGAGTCTTTGAAGATTATTGTAAAATCTACTGATATGGAATTTCATCTTGACTTGAAAATGGACTGACCTTAACTATAGATCTGCCTTCCACGTTCACACTGGCGAAAACGGACTTGAAATTGGACAGTGGATGAGCCTGATATCGCAAAAAGAAATTTTAACCGTTGATCCGATCAATTCTGCTGTTGATCAAAACCTCCTGATGCAGGGATCATTGTAGCACAACTAAGTGGGCTTCAACAGGATTTGATCCTTCAAATTAACATAAGCCTGAACTCGGCCCACAATGACCGGAATCCGAAAATAATAGGCCTGCCCCCAAGAAACAGGTTTTTTTTTTTTTCACTAGCACATGTGACAGTGAGGCGCCTTGTGTTTGTATGTAGCCCGAAAGAAAGAGAAAAAAAGGGTTTTGAACCTCTTATTCGTTGCTTCTACTTCAACGAATCGAAGGGAGAGACGGGGGATCTGGATCGCCTGAAGACGGAGAGAGCTGGGCGATGGTGGTGGCGCGATAGGGTGCTGCAGTCAACGAGCGTTGAGGACAGTTGGCGAAAACAAGGTGACAGGTACACACGTTCTTCCATAATCTCCTTCCTTTCTCTCTGGGATGGGATGTGAGAACAAGATAGGGGGTGGGGATTTTTTTGGGTTCGGTTGTGGCTGGGAGTTGGGAGGGATGTTGTTGTTGGCACAGTGGCTGGTTTTGCTGAGGTTTGGGGATGTTAGGGTTTCGAAAAGATTTGGGGATGAGGGTTTGTAGCAGGGACTGACAGAGGGGTTGGGAAAAGATTTTGTCGATTGGGTTTTAGGGACATTGGTTTAATGCTTGACGAAGATGGGCCTGGGTCTAGGCATGGCTTTGGGATGGCAGGGATTTCTGTGGAATGATGAATGGGGTTCGGATTGTGAAGGATGATGGTAGGCGGTGGATTTGGGGCATCCGGTGGTGGTATTTGGTAACAACGGGATCGCCTGACAGTTAGGAGATGATGAGTTTTTGGGTACGGTAGCGGGGTGAAAGGGGATCAAAAGTGGACGAAGGTAGGGATGGGGATAGGGGTAAAACGCCGACGATCGAGGGATCGTTCGGCTTTGATACCAATTGATGCAGGCCCTAGGGTTAGGGCTTGCGTAGAAAGTGCTAAAAGCACAATGGGTGCAGAAGCACATGTCCGAAGACACAATCACTATCCGAAGAGATAATAAATGAGGACACACCTCAATGGAAAAACCCAATTTCATTAATCAACTTTCTGAGAAATAATTCTCTACAATGCCATATAAATAGGAAAACACAACTTAAGCTCTTAGAAACCTAATTAAAATAGGAAACCAAATAAATAGGAAACCTAATCCTAAATACAACTCTTCAAATAAAACTTATTAAGTATTAACAATTAAATAAATAGGAAAAGTCCTAAATCTACTTGGGCCCCACACATGTGGCCATGAGGTCTACACTGTATCAATAGGTTTCTAGCTTGAACTTTCACATGCAGCCATTGAAAGGACCACATCCCCAATACCGAACCTATTGCGTAAAGTACCTTCGAAACAGTGAGGACCCAAACCCATATTTACCGGTTAAATTCATCATTAAAACCTTATCCCAACTATACTGGAGTTGGCATTTACTAGTTAAATTATTACTTAATATTAGTAACGTGATTATGTTCAATTTTGTGTACTAGTGTAGTTTAAGTTTATGATAATTTGATAATATGCTATTATGTGTGCTCATGTGGACCCACTTTGTGTATTTAGTAAATAACTAAGATAACTATTGCATCCTGACATGTCATGCATCTTACACATTCTATCTGGACTTAATTTTCCATTAATTATGATTATTTAGAATTAATAGGCCCCCTCGTTTAATTGCTTTCACATGATTAATGTGCATCATGTAATTAAAATAACAATCATCAATGGACATGCATACATAGAGGGGAGCGGCCTAGTGCATGGCTGGTATGGAGTGGTACCCATTATGTGTAAGTGTTAGTAACTCCTAAGGAACCACCATAAAGGAATGACCAACCTTATGTGTGCTTAGTTGGTGATTAGAAATTAGTAGAATGTGGTTTAGAGGAATCCATAAGTGAACCAAGCTCTCCTTTGGGGCCAGTTTGGCAACTCTACTAATAGAGTTAAGTGAAGTAAAGTTGATTTTGAAGAAAGAATAAAATATAAGTGGGGTATGATGGTATTTTGTTTTTAGTTGTTTGTTATGGAATCTTTTTGACTTTTTGTACGGGAAAGTGTATTTTTTTTTTTTTTTTTGTATTTTAGTGGATAAAGGTGGTTGTTTTTTGACTTCTTTTTTAAATGGAGGGAATTTTGAATTAAAGTGCTTTTGATGTGACATCTTGTCTGAAAAATGGAGGCTTTACTTGACTTTTACTATGTTAGTAAAGTGCCAAACTAGTGATTAGGAGACTTAATGGAATTAGGAAAGGAAGCCATCACAGTCTATAAACCCCACACCCTCACATGCCCAACCCATATTACACACTCACGTGGCAAGAGAGAGAAAGAGAAGGAAAGGGAGAAAAGGTATGCTACGCTTTGCTTGGGCAAGGGCTTGACCATCTTCCTCATCTCATCATCATATTTGCATTGAGTATCATGCAAGTGATCAAGCACTACTATGCATTTCTTGTTTCTTCTTTTGATTATTTCTATTGATTGAGTTGGGTCACAATTTTGAGTTGGCCGAAGCTTTCACAGAGCAATTTGAGCAAGAAGTTCTGCCAGGGTTTGATCAACTGTATTTCAACTCTTTCTTCGCTCTATCAAGTATCAGGATAAGATCATAGTGTGCGTTAAAAGAAATTGTGCGACTTACTGCATTTATTATGCAGAGAGATCCATGTTAATCATAATTAATTATTTTAGCCCTCCTTTTCAATTCATGTCTTGATCTAGTGTCTATATGTAAGGTCCCTTTCAGGACCTGATTTTTTCGAATTCAATTTTTATCTGCTTATTACAAAGTTAGTGTGTTCCTCTGTTTAGTTCTTATACGGTCCTATTTGCTTTTTGGTGACCCTTAAATTATCTAATAGTATATATCACCTATTTCTTAAATTATATAATAGTATCTATCACCTATTTCTTAAATTATCTAATAGTTTGTATCATCTGTCTTAATGCATTCTGACTTGCTGAAAGGAAATAATAACTTTTGCAGATGCAACAGATATGGAACCTGAGGCCAGAACCAAGCTTCCCATGTCACAGACGACAATAGCTCTTGCTGTATCTCTAGCTATATGCAAGTTTTCTACTTACCTCACAAAATTATTAGGATTTAACGGAGGCAGCCTTCAATGCATAACAGCAATAGTAGTAATTTTGGCTACCATATTCCCATCACAATTTGGCTTCCTTGCACCTGCCGGAGAAGCTGTTGCTTTGATTCTGATGCAGGTAATTTTTTTCTTTTTAAAGTTCTAGACTTCATTTTTTGTTAATATTATTTTTTAAGAGGGTCGGCATGTGCTTTTGGCCATTCATTTTATGCAGCTTCTAGAAACATAAAAACTTTGTGGCCACTTCATTGGAACAGAATTTTATATTTTAAATTCCTTATGCTTTCATAAACTCCAGTGCAAACAATAATAATGAAATAATACAATCTGTTTTTCCACCCTTTAAGGATCAGTAACATTAGTTACTACTAAATGTTGGAGTTGTCATGTGATTTCTCATACAAGGAAGTTCGCAAAACTTCTTTCATTCCCAATGCATATCCTCTATAGGCATAAAGATACTTCTGCTTCATCATTTGGGCAGTGAACTTCCCTTTTTTCTACATTAAAGGGTTCCTTAGATACTGCTCCGGCCATTGTGCATTAGATTCTCATGTGGCCTCATAAGGAGCAGTGCGCGGCCCCACCTCCACCCACACAACAAGAAACTACATATATGAGATCACACATTTGGAAAAGGGGATTTTACATAAAGGCTCCTATATTTTCAGTTAACCTCAAAAGGCCCCTCTGCATTTTTATTTATTTAAAAACTTCATTGACTTAGGGTCAAATGACAGAGGACAAATTTTTCTACATATGACTTTCTCGTTTTTCAGAAATGCTCAAGCATGCTAACAGTTTTACCCTCAACAATCTAATTCATAACTTTAGATTATGAATGGGAAGCCTATAATCATAGGAGTGCAGTCGTGTGACATGTACCGGCAAGCTGTAAGTCATGCATGGTTAAACTAATTTCCATCTTAGATTGATACAACTTTCAATGGACCCCACTTTCTTCTGTGCAATGAAGCCTATACGGATCAATTCAACCGCTTCACACCTAGTACTCTCATTAATCAGGACTCATCCCAATTTAAGAATCATCCAACTCATATTCGCTGTTGGATTTATTATCATAAAAATGCACAGTTATTAGATCAATCTCCAATCCTAGCAAAAATGGATTTTAGGATATTCTCATGTGTCCACATCAACTTCATGAAAAGATGTTTCAGTAAGAATTCATGTTTGGGTTGTAACAAAAAGATTTACATTGACTGTCAACCTTCCTAATTCAACCCTCCTTTATCCAAGGATTTGGCTTAGGATAGATCGGAATGGAGAAATAGAATTCATGTAGCAAATCACAACATAGTTGGGACAAGGATTTGATGATGACGATAATAATATTTCAATTTGATTTACACTTTTGATTGCAATACATCCAGGGGGATCCCATTTAGGACATTGAGTAACTTCTATCGACCTTGGTGGTATGCTTATTGGTCATTGTGCAAAAATGTGGGCTGTGGTGTAACATGGAAGGCACTGTGTTATGCACTTATGCTTTGACAATTTTATAGAAACATTCACGTTTCACAATTTAGATTTTTCTTGGATTTGCTTTTGTATGATCGAAAATGTCCATGTGACTGAATTTTATTTATGAACATCAAACTGAATTTAACTAAATTCAAAGAGACATAAACTGTTAGATTGATCACATGTACATATGATTAATCCGATGGTGTTTGTAGCTGAGAAAGGTTAATATCTTTAGGCCAGATTAAGGGTGAGTATTGAGAATCTAGCGAAAATGGTCCCAGTTTGTTTCTAACAGGGAATTAGGAGTCCATTTAAAATTAATGAGAAAGTATATTAGGAGAGAAAGTCTCTTTGTATTACAATTTTGTGTGGATTCTTAATATAAAAGAAAAAGTGGGGGCATGTGGGATGATACTCCAGCCAACCACTACGATTCACTAGATCTTGAAAGTCAGTTTTAAGTCATTTGAATTTAGAATGTAAAAAATGTAGTGTTTCTCTAGCTTCTCTTACTATGTCAGGCTGATGAAGCATGTCAATAACAGGTCTTCTTTGCTGTGGTTGGAGCAAGTGGAAGCATATGGAGCGTCATCAACACAGCACCCAGTATCTTTGCATTTGCTTGTATCCAGGTATCTATACATCTCGCTGTGATCCTTGGAGTGGGAAAGGTGCTGAATTTTGATAGAAAAATGGCTCTGTTGGCTTCAAATGCCAATATTGGAGGTCCTACAACTGCATGTGCAATGGCCACAGCCAAAGGATGGAATTCTTTGGTGGTTCCTGGGATTCTTGCAGGCATATTTGGAATTGCCATTGCAAATTTTCTCAGTATTGGATTCGGGGTGCTGGTTCTTAAAAATATGTAGAAGAAGAGAGTACTGCAATATCTTCATTTGTTTCCAAATAGGTTGTCACCTTTTATTCTGTACAAAATTTGTATGTATAGAATGAAGAACCAGAAGTACCTAGTTCATTCTATTGTTAAACTTAAAGAGTGCTAATATCATTGAAGCACTATTGTAATTTCAATGAATTGCTTTCAGTACATGCCCAGTATACACTTACGTCCACCATACCAGCAGTCCTTATCTTACCACAGGTACAGGTTTGTCACATTTTGTGGTGGTTAAACATGATAATAGCATCCCATTCCTCTCGAGGGATATTGTTATCCAACTTGATGTATTAGAAATTCTGACTTGGATCAATTTCTCCATGCTTTCCTAAGAGCTGTCATCATCCTCAGGACAGTCTTCATTCAAATCAAACAAAAAAAAAACTTGATCAATTGATGTTTGTTTAGAAACAATGACTCTTGTGGGATGAATTTCTCTGTGCTTCCTGAAAGCAGCCATTCATCCTCCAGGACAGTCTTGATTTAAATCAAACAAAAAGGGCCACTAAAAAAAAAAAAAAAAAAATTAACAGATAAAGCTGTTTATCTGAGAAGGGAAGGTAAAGGATGCATTCGTCATTCAATTGGCGATGGCGATAGCACCCATTTCTGGACAGATATGGCTTACAGTGGATTGCTGATTGACAGATATGAGCAAGAACCTGTTTATGATCTTGGTTAAAGGTGAATCAGTTTATTTCAAACTGTGCTTCCTGCTTCCTCCTCTGACGGGTGATTTAAGCGATATAGGGCAAGAATTGCTGCAAATTCCCATATCGGTAGCTGGAATATGCAATGAGGTGGTTTGGTCAGACTACAACAGGTTCGTCTAACTTTGATTCAGCCTCTTATTTTATGGTTTCTAATGACATATAGGTTCCATGGAGTTCTATAATCTGGCTCTCTGGTTATTTTCTAAAGCATTAATCTATCTATGCATGGTAGACTGAAGTCAAACGGTTTCCTTCAGAGTCAAATGATCCCTCATGACCTCATGTCTTTTGTTTTGAGCCAATTGAATCAACCAATGATTTATTGCTTCAGTGCACATAATGAGCTGCCTGGGTTTTGGGTAACATTCTTAGAAAGTTGTCAACCCAGCTAATTATGGTAACTTCAAAAAAGGAAATCTTGGTACTACCCCACTAACCAGCCAATTTTCTAATGATATCCAGATTTGGGCTAAATGTTGTTTCCCTGCTGTGGTTTGGAATGTTTGCAACAACAGGATAGCTGGATGTTCAGAAAGAAAGATCAGCCAAAGGAGGCAAAAGCTATGTCATATTCTGAACTCTGAAAGTGAAAGGACTCTTTTATCTTATTTTTCGAATCTACTGGTGAATGGCAAAGCATTGTTGACTTGGAACATGCCCACTTTGAATGTTACTAAGACGGTTGTGTAGAGACATAAACAGGTCAACTGACCCAACCTGAAAAACCCATTACGATAAGCCCATATCCAACATATCTCACGTGTGGAATCTTAGTGATATCTCACGTGTGGAATCTTAGTGGGATTTTGTAGATTGGTCAAATATCCCTTCTTGGAAGGTTGTGTAGTCATTTCTATAATTGCTTGTAATCATAGCCTAATCATAGGATGTAAAGATATCATCATTATTGTAAATTGATACCAGTGAAGTGTATATAAACACAAGTCGATTCCCATCTTTGGGTAAGACAGTATTCACAATTTCTTCCTCCCTTTTGGTTCTTCTCCTCTTTCTAGTTAATACAAGGATCTGTAGATCCTTTTCATGGTATCAGAGCTACTACAACTCTGTCTCTGTGGATCTTCTTGCTCAGTCGACTAAGTAATCAACGGAGGACATTTTCTCTGTTCATCTCCCTCTGAATTAAAGAAAGATCATCTCAGCAGTGCTTCTGATCAACAGAAGAATCATCTCAGCCTCCCAGAATCACATTCTGTGCAGGGAGATTTCTCTGCCAATATTCTGTAACCAGTCGACAGCCATCTGTATACCAAATCAAGAAGTGGACCCCACCACCAGATTGTCGAATCTGCAGAAAACTACAGCATCAGATTCACCCATTATTACTTGGATTTCTCCACATTTTTCTGGCATTTTATCAGCCCAAAAAGAGACCACAATCTCTGTTTCAGCTATCTATTTATCTGACCGTTTGATCAAGAACTGGGCCCACCTCTGATTGTGCAGATCTCATAACTTCTGCACCAAGCTGCTCGCCTATTTACTCTGGGATTTCTTCATATTTTTCTGGAATTTTATCATCTCAAAAGGTCAGTGTTTTACCTACTTTTTGGATTCGACAGTTTTCACAGAAAGTTTTAAAGTTGTTACATCATATTCACATCCAACTGTCAAAACTGAGAAATTCCTTCTCCAAAAGCTGCGAAAATAGGTTATTCATCTAACCTGGAAGGCTGATTGAAATAGAAGTCAACACACAGCAAGTAATCTCCATTCCTGCTCCAATTTTTTGGACGCCTAGCAGCCTATTTTGTTTGCATTTGATTCCTTTTCACTTTAGACATCAATCACTCACTAAGAAATTCATATATCTGTTTCAAATGGACAAGATTGACATCATTCCAGTGAAATTTAATGGAACTAACTACCTATCCTGGTCCTTCCATCTCAAAAATTTTGTTGAAGGGCAAGGTATGTTAGGATATCTGGATGGGACAACTCCTAAACCCATTGCAGGCACCACTGCCACATCTACCACACCTACTGTAGATGACAAAACCGTTGCCACTTGGAACCAACGCAATGCCAAAGTGATAACATGGATCCTCAACTCAGTAGATCCTTCCTTTTCAATGGCACTTCAAGCATTTACCACTGCTTCTGACATGTGGAACCACATTAAGAAAATTTATCATCAGCAAAACAAGGCTCGAAGATTTCACCTTGATGCAGAGTTAGCAAGATATTGCCAGAATGATAAATCTGTCTAGGAATACTACAATGGCTTTCTAGCCCTATGGACTGAGAGGGATCAAATGCTCCTTCAATCTGTTTCGACAGCTTTTCTTCCTCAAGCCCTCAAATTACAGGAAGAACAACATGTTAGTCAATTCCTTTTGAACCTTCGATCAGAATTCGAACCTGTGCGAGCTGTTCTTATGAATAGAGAAATCTCTCCTGATCTAGATACGTGCATCCAAGAAGTTCTCCGGGAAGAAACTCGCATGTTATCTACTCATTCCCTTAATGCGGAACCAAAGGCACTTCTGACACAACCGGCTCCATCATCAGTCGATGAGACAGCCCTGTTCACTACTCGTGGACAAAAACCACAGTGTTATGAGTGTAAGAAGTATGGTCATGTGGCTCGAGACTGCCGGAGAAAATTATTTTGCAACTATTGCAAGCGAAATGGTCATGTCATTTCCAATTGTACACGACGGCCTGATAAGAAACCAGATCAATCTACAAAGCGTGGCCCAACTGCTCTTCAGGTTCAACAAAGCACCCCGCTTGACTTGCCATCCTCAGATTCAGGGTCAGTCACTCTGACCACTTCTCAGATCCGTGAGATGATAAATTCTGTGGCCTCTGCATTTACCTCCATGGGTATTAGTGGTTTGTCTTCCTCTAAAGCTCTTCCTGCATTTCACTCATCTACTTCCCTTTCATCACCTATCACACACTCAACATGGTTTCTAGACTCTGGTGCATCCAACCATATGACCTCTGTAGCCCAAAATTTGCACAACACAAAATCATACGTGGGTCATGATTCAATCACCACAGCCAATGGTCAACAATTGCCAATTTCTGGTCTGGGAACCATATCCATGGGGACCCTTACATTATCTAATGTTTATTTTGTTCCCAATTTGGCAGCTAATCTAATTTCTATTGGTCAACTTGTTGATTGTGGATACCGTGTTCATTTTTCTCCCTCTGGTTGTGTCATACAGGAACGGCAAACTGGGAGGGTGATCAGGAAGGGGAGTAAGCATGGCAGGCTCTTTCTCTTGGACATGGGACAACCTTCATTGTTTGTTTCTTCTGTGGGAGTTCAAAATAAATTATGGACCATTTGGCATAAACGCCTTGGTCATTTGAATAATGCAAATTTGCTTTCATTGTTTAAACTTGGCAATTTGGAAAAATCTGTCACTAGTACTATGTTTTCTTCTTTTACAAAATTAAAATGTGAGACTTGTTGCTTGAGTAAAAGTCATGTGTTGCCTTTTTCTACTCATCACTCACGTGCCACTGCTCCATTTGATATCATTCATACAGATGTTTGGGGCATTGCTCCTCAATTGAGTAGACTTGGATATAAGTATTATGTTACATTCATAGATGATCATTGTAGGTACACATGGATATACTTTTTAAAATCTAAATCTTAAGTTTTTTCCATGTTTTGCAAATTCTACAATATGGTAAGCACTCAATTTCGAAAGACCATTAAGATCCTACGCTCAGATTCAGGGGGAGAATACACATCCAAGGAATTCACCTCCTTTTTATCTGATAAAGGGATCCTCCACCAAAAATCTTGCCCTCACACCCCACAACAGAATGAGATAACGGAACGGAAGAATTGACACCTTCTAGAAATTGTCAGAACCCTTCTTGTTGAATCCCTAGTTCCACCTAAATTTTGGTGTGAAGCAGCACATACAGCTATCAATATCATAAACAGACTTCCTAGCTCTGTCCTTGGAAAAGTCTATCCATTTGAGTGCTTATTTGGTTTCCCACCCTCTTACTCACATTTGAGGGTGTTTGGCTGTCTATGCTTTTTTCATCTCCCTTCCCTTGAGCTCGCTGCATGTTTCTTGGATACAATGATGACCACAAAGGCTTCCTTTGTTATGATCACAAGGAACGCCGGTTACGTATCTCACGAAATGTTGTCTTCTTAGAACATGTTCCGTTCTATTTCTCTTCTCCTCCTCCTAATATCCAAGTTTCTTACCTTCCTCACTTTCCAGCATCTGAGTCTTCTCCAGAAATTACTCAAGTTTATAAGCGGCGCACCAAACAACTGCCTCCAACTACTCTCATTACCGATCAACCAACCATGCCGACTCCTCAAGGACATGACACTCCTAGTGAAGGTAATCCTATGTTGCGACGCTCTAGTCGTATTTCAGTTCCCCCAGATTGGTATGGTTTTTCCGCATTATTTACTTCTTCAAATCCCATTCCTATTCCAACTTCTTATTCTCAAGCTGCTAATATCCCATGTTGGCAAGATGCTATGACAGATGAATTGTTAGCTCTCGAGATGAACAACACTTGGGACGTTGTGCCTCTTCCATCGAATACATCTATCATTGGAAGCAAGTGGGTCTATTCACTAAAAGTCAGATCCGATGGCAGTATTGATCGCTACAAAGCACGATTGGTAGCCCAAGGTTATAAACAGGAATATAGCATTGATTATGAAGAAACATTTGCCCATGTCGCTAAAATGACTACAGTGCGATGTCTACTAGGCGTCGCGGCAGCTCGTAACTGGCCTTTGTGATAAATGGACATCAAGAATGCATTTTTACATGGCGATCTCAAGGAAATCGTGTATATGCGTCCTCCGCCGGGATATACATGTCCACCTCGACATGTTTGCAGACTGAAAAAGTCTTTAGATGGGCTCAAACAAGCTCCACGGGCATGGTTCGATAAGTTCCGCTCTGCTATCATTACAGCCAACTTTCATCAAAGTCCAAATGATAATTTTCTCTTCATTCGAAGAACTTCGCGTGGTTGTACTATTCTCTTGATCTATGTTGATGATATGATAATCATTGGCAATGATGCAACAGGTATTTCCAGCCTGAAAAGTCATCTCATGAAATCCTTCAAGATGAAAGATCTGGGTCCCCTCACTTACTTTTTAGGACTCGAAGTCTCAAGGAACAAGGATGGTATTCGAGTTGTACAAACCAAATATGCTGATGACTTGGTCAAATCGGTAAGACTTGGTGATGCCAAACCCTTTGCCACACCCATTGAACTCAATGTTAAATTTAGCAAAGATGGTGGGCCGGCTCTTCAAGACCCAACGTTGTTTCGACGGTTGGTTGGTAGCCTATTATATTTGACTATGACAAGGCCAGATATTTCTCATGCTATTCAGACTGTCAGTCAATTCCTTAGCGATCCTCGTAAATCGCATCTTCATGCTGTTTTCCGGATTCTTCGATACGTCAAGGGCACCCGTGATCGAGGATTGTTTTATCCGACCACTTCTTCACTACAACTCCAAGCTTATGCCGATGCAGATCGGACAGGGTGCCCTGACACTCATAGATCCACAACCGGTTGGTGCATGTTCTTAGGAACATCGCTCATCTCATGGAAGAGTAAGAAACAAAGCACTCTTTCCAAATCAACTGCTGAAGCTGAATATCGGTCTATGTCCTCTGCTAGTAGTGAGATTGTTTGGCTTCGTCGTCTACTTCGAGAGTTTGGTGTTTTTCTCAAAGACCCTACTCCACTTTATGCAGATAACACAAGTGCCATTTGCATTGCCAAGAATGCCGTCTTCCATGAGCGTACTAAGCACATAGAAATTGACTGCCACTTCATTCATCAGCATTATGTCTCTGACAAATTTTGTCTGCCCTATGTTCCTTCACATTATCAACTGGTCGATGTGTTTACTAAAGGGCTGTCCAAGGATCGACATGAATATATTATTACCAAACTAATGCTTTGTTCCACACCGCATCAATTTGAGGGGGAGTGTAGAGACATAAACAAGTCAACTGACCCAACCTGAAAAACCCATTACCATAAGCCCATATCCAACATATCTCACGTGTGGAATCTTAGTGATATCTCACGTGTGGAATCTTAGTGGGATTTTGTAGATTGGTCAAATATCCCTTCTTGGAAGGTTGTGTAGTCATTTTTATAATTGCTTGTAATCATAGCCTAATCATAGGATGTAAAGATGTCATCATTATTGTAAATTGATACCAGTGAAGTGTATATAAACACAAGTCGATTCCCATCTTTGGGTAAGACAGTATTCACAATTTCTTCCTCCCTTTTGGTTCTTCTCCTCCTTCTAGTTAATACAAGGATCTGTAGATCCTTTTCATGTAATAAACCATATACCAACCCAAAAGCTTAATCTGATAGGTGGAAGGCCCATACAGGTATATTAAGACATGACAAGCCTATTACTTAGGCGATGTGGGATGTGGGATTCCCAACACTCCCCCTCACGTGCAGGCCCAATAGATTTCATGGACGGGCTTGACATGAGGGCTACACAAGAACAACGGGATCGGAACCCGCTCTGATACCATGTAATAAACCATATACCAACCCAAAAGCTTAAGTTGATAGGTGGAAGGCCCATACAGGTATATTAAGACATAACAAGCCTATTACTTAGGCGATGTGGGATGTGGGATGTGGGACTTCCCAACAGGTTGCACAAAGAAGAATCTCTGGAAACCAAGTAACTGTTGGAATTTTTCTATCTTGCATTTTGTTCTCATCATTATTGTTGTTTGCATATTGCTCTAGCCCAGATAGAATTCTTTTTTGGATTAAAACTTAAACTGCTAGAGAATCATGAGGAAGACAATTTTTTCCCACCACAGACCTGACCCATTAACACTTCTACACCTCCCATCTATAATGATAGCTGTGAAACATTTTGCCGGTGGGTCATCTCCTTATTATTTCTCCGTCACCAGTTGGTCCACCCACTTAATGATACCTACCAAAACTCATGTTTCATGGATCGATCTTTGGGCCACTTCTTTTCTGTTGTAAGATAACAACAAAATTATTTTTCAATTATTTAGGAAGTTGATTTACAGTTTTTCAGTATTTACAGAAAAGTCCAGGGACTGATATGTAATTAAGATTTTGTATACATTTCTTCTTTTTTTTTTTTTTGTAAAATTCAAAAATATATATTGATGGTATCTCCCAGCCCTTGGCAACACCTCTGAATTGTTGGTTTGTTCAAAACTAGCTTCTTCCTGTTATTTCTCTCTTATTTATTTATTTATTTATTCATCATCGTCATCATCTTCATCATCATAACCATCATCATCATCATCATCATCATCATTAGTATTATTTGCTAGTTGGGTGAGTGGTACAAACTTTGTGAAACTATCTGCCTACCCAGGGATCGATCCCTGGGCAGGTATGTGAGATGGGACACCGTTACCACTGGCAGTCCCGACTCTCGAGTTTCCCCTCTTATATCAAAGGCTTCTGATTAGTAGTAGACTCACATGGAAAGCTAATTGGAGGAGAAATCTTTAGAGACTAATCAAGTTGCTGAAGAATTTTAGGTGCATCAACTAGCCCTACACAGTTATTCTGAATAGAGGAGTTTATCTGCATGTCGTTTTTCTATTCTACACAAAGTGGACATCATGTAGTTGCTGTTCCCTGGTTCACAGGTTATCTTAGTGAAGAAGAAGTGAATATCTGCCAAACATATACCTTTACATGTTTGGGGAAAGCACTAAAGAATACAAAGTGGCAAGCAACAGTGTTGGAAGAAATGAAAGCTATTGAAAAGAATAAGACTTGCAAACTAGTTGATCTACCAGAAGGGAAGCATGTAATAGGATGTAATCGGTGTATACATCCCAGATGGTACTATTTAGCTCTACAAAGCCAGGTTGTTGGGAAAAGGATTCACTTAGTCATATCATATGGATTATTTTGAGATTTTTCACCAGTTGAAAGTTAAATTTTGTACCCTTTTTGCTGCAAATTTTAATATCAGTTAGATGTTAAGAATACGTTTCTACATGGTGATCTCCAATAAGTATATATGCAAATACTTCCCAATCGTTACTTTACAAGGGCATAATGAAAAAATTCATCGGTTCAAAAAGGCTTTATATGGCCTATTCCACATGCTTGGTTTAGCAAATTTAAACAAGCCACAGTGTGAACAGGTTATAAAAAAAAATATATATCATGTTGATCACCCATTGTTTTTAATGAGAAATGGTAGGCAGGGTACCATCCCAATTATTTATGTGGATGACATTGTTGTTGCACGTAATGATGTGGAAATAGAAAGGCTAAAGAAACATTTGGGCACTGAGTTTGAAATCAAAGATCTTGGCGATTTGAGGTGTTCCATTGGAATTGAAATTGCAAGGTCAAAGAAGGGGATTGTGATATGTCAGCGCAAGTATACACTAGATCTATTGGAATAAACTAGAATTTTAGAGTTAAAATCAATTGATACTCCAATTGAACAAAATCACAACATTTGTGCAGAAAGTGGAGAGTTAGTTCATAACAAAGGATTTTGGGAAGTTACTGTGTCGAACTATAACTCGTCCATATATCTCATATCTAGTAAGTCTGGTCAATTAGTTCATGCATGCACTAAGGACAGGACATTTAAATGCTTTATACAAGATTTTGAAGTATCTCAAGAGTCAAGAAGTCACCAGGGCAAGGAATTTTGTATTCAAGACATGATCATTTATCAGTGGAGGCCTATATTGATGCAGATTGGGCAGGTTTAAAGACCAGATGTTGTACCATGATGGGTGGAAACCTAGTGTCTTGGAAGAGCAGGAGGCAGCCTTAGTATTTAGATCTAGTTCCGTAGTTGAGCACTAAGCTATGGCACATGGAGCATCAAATTGTGGTTGCCAATTATACCATATGAGTTGGCCGTTTTACATGAAGGTCCAATGGTGTTACTTTCTAATAGCATCGCAGATTGAAGCAAATTCAGTCTTCCATGAGCATAAAAAACATGTTGGAGTTTATTGCCAATTTATTCTAGAGGTTGAGAACAGAGAGATCAGGCTGGAGTATGTACATACAGATGAGCAGTTGGTGGATTTCCTTACTATGGTTGTATCTAGAAGACAGTTGTTTAAGTTTATTGTCTAAGCTGTGCATAGTAGACATCTATGTAAGGGTATTTTGTAAACTTCAAAACTATAATAATATATTTACATGTACATAATTGTGGTGCCCATTCCTGTACAACACCTTTCAAATGTTTGTTTGTTTCAAATCGGCCTCTTCCTAACAAATAAACTATTTCTGGCCACTATCATCTTTTAGTGTCATCCCTGAACTACCAAATCATCTTCAGTTCTTCCGCAAGTGGTCGAGTTTTCATCTTATCATAAGCGAGCTCAGTGTTGCATGGCTTCAATTATAGGTGACATCTTGATTTCCATTTTGGGTAAGTTGGAGTTCTGGAATCTGGCCACTGATGTGTACCAATCAAGTTCAAACCTGACTCATTGCAATACTAGAGGAAGTAGGAATTTGTATTATTGAAGTGTCACTATATTGATTTTTTTTGCCCCTATATGTCGTGGGGTAGCATAAGTTTCATGAGGGCTTTTGTGGTACACTTGTGAAATTTCTATGAAAACCCATGAAGTGCACAGTTTTTTTTTTTTTTTTTTAATGGGCCCTGCTAATGAAACAACATAATAGAAATAAGATTCAGCTCCATTCCATTTGCATGAGCCAAGAATCCTATGCATGATTCAGGAATGTGCAATCCTGCGTTATACACACTTAAATCAATCTCATGTTTTACACACAAACCATTTATGAGCAATTTGTTTATGAAGGTTCTAAATGAAGCCTAAGCCCCTTTGTTTGGAGAAATTCAGCTGCCCTCAGCATTTACGATGCTGGAATTTGGAGAATTTCAAAGGCCAAGAGTGACATTTTAGGGAAACAGAATTTTTAAAATTCCACTAATCAAACATTGAACTCTGGGAATTCTAGAGACGGGCATAATACTGCCGTTAGAAATTCCCAACACAAATTCTCACCGAGAATTCTTATAAATAAAGGCCTCGCCTCCTAAGAAAACCTTTTCAGATGCATTGAATTCCAGTGTTTGGAAGAAATGGATGGTTAACATTTTTGGAGGGTCCTCCAATCATGCTTTCCGCGAGTACTGAAACACTAGCATAAAATCCAAAAAGCTCAAAAATGCACACTCTCCTCTTTTATGGGTTTCAATTTGATTCCCCAAAGACTGCTGATGAGATTTCACCAAAACCATTGTAAGCATGGTTTAAAACTTTCTGGTTTAACTCTTTTGGTGGAATGGTTGTTGTGAAGAATTGGGAAGTTGCCTTTTGGTTAATTAGTGTTTTCGAGGTGTTTGATTTGATTCTTTTGGTGGAATGGTTGTTGTGAAGAGTTGGAAAGTGGCCCATTTGGTTCATTTTCTTTTCAAAAGTAGTGTTTGATTTAGTGCGCCCATTTGTTTACTTGTGTTCTACTAGATGATGCAAATTCAGTGTTTGAGCTCTTAAATTAATCTGTGTTGAGTTGCATTGGCCCATTAGATATGGGGATTTCACAAGCCGCCCTTGTGATAGAATAGTATCCTGAATTTTGTGCGCCATTAACAATGGAAGGTGTGAAAGAAGTGTTACTAGAGGATTAATTTTTTATTTGTTGGACCCTTTGCTTAACCTGTTTGATTATGATTGGATGCTAGACGTGCACAAAAAAACCCACTGATTTATAAAACCGATCCGATCCAATCCAATCCGTGGATTTTTAACCGAATAAAAGATAAACGGATTGGCAACGGATTGAAAATGTTGTAATTCATTAGTAACGGATTGGTGATGGGTTTCACCCTCAATCTAATCCGATCCGTTGACATTAAATATAAATAAAAAGTATTTAAGGGGTCTAAATATAAGTTAAGATGTCTAAATATAAAGGAAGAAAAAACTTCAGGGGTCAAAATGTAATTCACTTTTATATATAAGTATATAACAAATGAAACCCTAGACCAAACTCCACCCTAGCCTTGAGAGCATGCTCTTCAAATTTTCTTTAATATTAGTTTCAGCGGATTAAACCGATTCGATCTGGTCCTCCACACATCGGATCGAATAGGTTTTTAATAGCCACGGATTGGTAACAAATTCCAAATCCATCAATCCTTAGGTAAAGGATTGACGACGAATTTGGCCTAATCCGCACCGATCCGATCTGTGTACGATGACATTAATTTCTAACTTCGATTAGATCATAAACTCGAAGAATTTTACAGCTTGTACAGACGCAAAATCACTTTTGTGAAGGTAGTAAAGTATAATATTTTATTAGTAATGACAAAGAATGTAAAACCCAATTAATATAAATTTTGGAAGTTTTTAGTGTTAGTTCCAAACCTGGATAAAGGAAGACGATTGTGTTACGGAAAGCTTTTGCCACTATATTGTGATAAATGATAGATACCTTTTGTACATGTAGATCCATAGCTCATTGATGGAAACCGTTGACAATATGAACTCATTCCACACAGACTGCCCAAAAAATCTCCTAATGTCCTTGTCCTAACCCTTGCAACAACCCAAAAGACAAACATGTTAACAAGCGGAATCAGCTTATAACAGATTAAAGATGAATGACAGTAGAAATATTTAACACTCCCAAAGTGTTACAAACATAATTATGATGGAGAGGGCACATCCAAACGAGGAAGTAGCTGTTGATGTTTTCCCGTTAAGTACTTTTCCTTTCCTCAATGGCCACACAAGAACAGAGATGATTCTCAATCCTCTAAAGTTGGTTTTCTTTTGTTTTTCTATTGCTGTTTTCCTCTTTCTTATTAGTGATCTGCTGGGTCCTCTGTTTTTCAATGGAGACTCTGTCCTGCCCTGCTCTTTGTGGGGGCGTTGTAGTCTTTTGAGGCTGTTGTACCACTTTTGAGGCTGTTGTACCACCCTGAATTTTGCATATACTGCTACTGCTTGGCCTCCTTGGGAACTTTACATGTAGAATACAGTGATGGTGTAGTTTAAAATCAAGAAAGAATAAAATATAAAGTGATTGTAAAGCCTACAATCAATGGAGACTCTGTTCTGCCTTGTTGTCTGTTGCTTTATGTTTTTGGTCTCAAGCTTGATGAAAATAAGGGTTAATGTTTGGTTTACACTTGTTGCCAGTGTTAGTAAATCAGGATCATCCGAAGACTTCTCCCATGGTGACCTTGAGTGGACCAATCACAATCTGTCATGTCGCTGTATGCAATCTCTGTCGTCGTGCATGGCAGGCTACCCGCGGTGACGTAGCGGACCACGATTGGTCTACTCACTGTCATCGTGGGGGAAATCCTCACAGGATTTGGACTTAGTGTTAGTATAGAAAAGACTAAAAATTGATTATCTTCTCTTTACGCTCAAGACCTGGCATGATATCATGATATGATCAGATTTACAAGTTTCTATGACGTACACGATCTCCATGACATGATGAGATCTGAGGTTAAAAAATTACTTTGGTAACATTATCTGAATTCTGGTCAATAAATTTGGAAGATTGGTTTTAAAAAGGATTAATACAACCTTATGCATGTCTATTATGATGTTTTTTTTTTCTCCTCAAACTATCAATCGAATGGTGGACAAAGCTCAGATTTAAGTAAAATTTGAAAATACCCCATACATCGAAAGGCATTTATTTTGAGGCACTGGAATTTTAATGTGGGCCCCACTATAGAGTTTTGCTCCATTAACTCATGACTTGTCCAGGTCAATGGGTCAGAGGATCTGGACTCTTGGGCTCTTACTCACGAAGCGAGATAAAAGTGCAAGAGAGAAGAGAACTCTACCATGGGGCCCACTTCCTGAAATCTAAATGAGCCCCACCCACAACTTTTAATTTCTGTATGCCTCTTCCTTGCACTCCTGCCAAATCAAATAGTAAAAAAAGAGAAGAAAAAAAGTTGAGCCCACCCATCCATTTCTCTAGTGAGCAGGAGAACGTTGGTCATGATCATAGATAGGTCTGAATCTTCAAGCCCAAAATACCCAAAAAAAAGAAAAAGAAAGTCTGGATCCCCTGTTTCCATCTTGCCAACTCAGCTATAGACTCTCTCCAGGAATGAATAAAATAAAAGATAGGGACTTTTTTACGAATAGAAAAAAGTTATTTCAAAAGCAAAAAGTCTACTTGTCCCGGGACTGGCCCCACTCCACAGGGCAAATGACCAAAATGCCCCTCCCATGTGGAGTCGGGCCAGTCCCGGGACAAGTAGCATGGCTCTTTCAAAAGAGAAATCTCAGCGACACGCCTTCCTCTTCCCCCTCGGCCAGCGTGGATTTTCTTGCAAAACCCAAGGAGAATGGAAGATGATGCGGAGGAGGTGCTGGTCGTATGAGAAGAGGAAGGCCGGCCAGCCGATGGGGGTCTTGTTGTTACAAATGGGTCTGGAGAGCTCTTTGTGGTAGGGAAATAACTTTTTCCTATTTGTAAAAGAGTCTCCCTCTTTTGCTTTATTCACCCTCGTAGGGAGTTTACGGCCGAGTTAGCAAGTTGCTCACGTGGCGCGTGGAGATTGGTCCAAACAGAATTCCCCTGCTCGTATTAGAAAAAAAGAGAAAAAAATTCTGAATAACCATTAAACACCAACCTAGGTCAGAGTAAGCCTTGACAGATGAAGGGTCAGTGAGTTGTACAAGAAGAGTCCCCGGTGCTATGCAACCTTTGGAGACATTTCCGGGCCTGCCACACCAACCTGTTGTACACATTGATGATTCATGCAGCAACCACCTAGCAGCAGTCAAAGAGAGAGCGTCTGGTGGGCCCCACCAAACAGCACTGATGTCCCAATCATAACCGTACATTCACCGGCCTAGGCTGCTGAAGGGCAAAAGCCATTCAACCAGATTTGACAAGGGCGCTCCACAGGGGCCACTTGTAGTCCTTCCTAATCCTACCTCATGCTACCTGCACAATTCAATGGACCAGGACCTATGGAGACAGCTGGATCCAGGGTGGAGCCCTTGAAGACCCGGACCCAGATCTCTCATTACAGTTCTAGTTCCTCCTAATCTAGATCTGGATTTCACAAGGAACCTAAATTAATTCAATCCTACTTCAATTTTAAAAAGTGAATTCAGTTCCATATTTGGGCCCAAAACAAGAGATTCAGAGGGCTTTAAAATGAAGTCTGTAAACGTAAAAGTGGGGTTAATGAAATGTGACTCTCCAATATGTATATAACTCAAGTTGTTATGTAGGACCATGACATGCATATATATTTTTTAATATGTGAATGTGATTGTTTTTTTTTTTAGATTTGGATCCTTAATTTGAAACATGTATGGATCAGGTTCCAAATCTTAATATATCGGATCTTACATGCATGGTTTCAAATCTAGATCCAAATTTCTATCATATCCGAAAACAGTATTTCAATGTGTGGGAAAGGAAAAAACAAATAGTATGACATGAGATTCTAGGGCTACAATTAGTGGGGCCGGTCCGGCCCCCTTTCCCCTACCGAGTCACATTTTGAAAATTCTTGTTGGGAATAAAGGTGATATTTCCTCTTTAGCTAATGAGTTGGGACTTGGAGATAACCAGCGATTAACCTTAAGGTGCCTGCCTGCACACGCGGTAAGAAAGCTCACATAAGTGGAAGGGGAGTCTGTATGCGTGGGTATTTTTGAACCTTTGGCAGCTAGGTAAGAAGTGTCACTCTTTACTACTCCGGTAAGATAAAATCTTTTTGCGGGAAGGTACGAAAAAAATGAAAGGCTTAAATGGTACTGCCTCTTTGTCGGTGCAAAATAAAAGTCTTATTCTCATAGATCTTGCTCTGCCAAGATGCACTGTACTGCTTTGGGACCGCTTGAAAAATCTCATCATCGGATGCAAAGAGTTAGGTGTGAAATGGAAATCTGCTAAATATAGTAAGAGGTGTTTCTGTTTCTAATTTTGATAGAATGAAAGCAATGGTAAATAATGATTGGGCTGGCGTGAAACTGAGAGAAGAGTCTATGCACAAGAAGGCAATCATATTTCTTTGAAAGAAATTTAAAGAGTTCATGTGTGGGCAATTTGTAAATTCTCCATGTACATGCCATGGAAAATCATTTTTGCATAAAATTTCATCTTTCATAAAAAAAATAATAAAAAATTGGAGTTTTTCCCAAAGAAATATTTAGGGTTTTCATTCCTTCTATTATTCTAAGTTGGTTTTAGAATCCTACATATAATCAAATCTTGTTCTAGTTTCTTGCAAATCTAATAACAATTTGTTAGTTTTAACTCTCTTTGTTGTCGTAGAAGAAGAAGAAAGATTTTATTAAATCAGAGGTTGGTTACTCATGTAAATATGTAGCTAGTTAGTGAAGTGAATGAGTATTTGATTTAAAAAAGTGGATGAAACTTTAACGAGAGAAGATGAGTTTGTTAGGAAAATTGTGTGGCCTGACTGCCATTGGGCCTACGTCAGATCGAGCCCAGCCATGTGCCGTGGATGAACTCCGAACAAGTCTTGTGCTAGTTGAGTCAGATAAGGATCAAACTCTTGGCGGTAGAGTTTAGATCAAGTTCAGACTCTCGGTTGGTAGAATTCTCACGCAAGTGAGGATATGTGGAATTCATGAGGGGTATAGTCTGTAGTAGTCGTAACTCCTAGGGATTGCTCTATATAAGGGAGATGGAACCCTTACTTGATCATCGAGTAAATCTGAGAGCATTTGCAGAGAGTTCGCAGGTCTATCCACACCAAAATGCACAAGGTTCTCAGCGAGTTCAGCTCCAATACCGATTTGGAACACCGATCTGGAACCAACTAGTTCTTTCAGAGTTACTCAAGAGGAAAAATAGAGAAGACGAGATGCCATGATATTATCAACGAGGATAGTTTAATAATAAAAAAAATGTACGAACAACCCTAGGAGAAGCTTAGGATTAAAAAAAAAAATCATTATTTCATTTATGTTAAGAGTGTTTTAGATATGAACAAAATGCCAAAATAAAGTACATAGAAAGTGAATACAGTGCATCCATTTAACTCGGCCGACAGAAAAGTAAATGCCTATCCGCATGACCAAGGTTTTGACTGGTATTAAAAAGGACATTTGATCACGGAAGCTTTTCAACTTTCAAGTAAAGATGACAAGTCAATTTCAGCATGCAGTATTAGCTTAAATTTCCAAACAGTCCACGTCTCCAGTCTCCTACACAGCTGCACTTAGATTGGACCAACTGGCAAGAAAGGGTCAACAATCCAGACCTTTCATTTGGGTGGTCCCACCTCTCATGTCTCATCATCCATACTGCCTAATTTATATGAGTCCCACCCAAAGTAATATTGATTTGAGATGGTGGGCCAGATGCCTAAGGGCTGAAAGAAATGGTTCCCCATCCAACATCAAATTACCAAACTCAAAAGTAACATTGAGAAGTTGGCCCACATTCCCATTTAGTGATTTACTATTAAAGTAAAGTGCAGTAAAGCTTTCATTTAAGAGACATGACAGAATTAGGGGGTCCTATCAAAACCATAAGAATTCAAGAAGAAAGTTAAAAAACAACAGATTCAAACCATTAAATGACGAAAACCCATTCACTTACTGCAAAAAAAAAATCAAAAGGATTCGTTATCAAGCCACTAAAGATAAAAATACCATCATAATCTTCTTATATTTATTTTCTTTTGATTTGAGGCTTTATCTCACTTCACTCTATATGTAAAGTTCTCATTGATCGATCATGTATCCAATTATCACCAAATGTCTTTCTTCCTATTTGCAAAGGACAGTGTTGTGTTGGAATTTAGTAAGATGCGTGTGGCCCACTGCATTACGTGTGGGTCCCGGCTAAGGAGTGTCATCGCTTTCTAATAACTCTTGCACTGCTGGATTCTCTTTTGGAAGGATCTAACATCTATTTCTATATTTATTTCTTGCTGAGCTTTTTTCTTGTTTTTTAAAGTTCTGTTGAATATATCCTTCATGTATCCTCTCATTTTAGATGTTTTAAAGAAAATTTTAAGGTTCAATTTGGCATTATTCTCGTGTTGTTCCCAGTCTTATGCTCTGATCAAGTTGGATAGAGATGAAATTGTGCCGAGACTATACTCTACATATTAAATTACTTTGTTAAGAATTATATTATATAGAACTTATTTGGTAGCATTATAAAAGTTTGGATCCACGGAGCGGAAGTAGGAGAATCATATGATTTACAATGTGCGATCCACCTTTTATTGTTTACAGCACTCTATTATTATCGTACATAGGATCAACCTATAGAAATTACAGTATGGTACCTACCTTCAAAAATTAGAACATGGGGACTCATATTCATAGGATTTACAATGTGGACCAACTTTTATAGGAATTATAATGTGGGGCCACCTATTTTTTAATGTAAATATGAGGACCAACATTAGAAATTACAACGTTCTACACACCTATAGAAATTAGAATATATGGCCCACATTCATAGGATTTACAATGTGGACCAACCTTTATAAAAATTATTATATGAGTCATTTTTATTGATAATGAACGCGGGACCCACTTTTAAACATCACCCATCTTTAGATTTTAGAACATGGGGCCACATTTATAGGATTCAGAATGTGGGCCTACATTCATAGGATTTACAATTTGGCTCTACTCCACTTTTTGCGATTGTATCCATATGACCAATCTTTAAGAATTATAAAGTCGAGCCACCTTTTCTGTGATTGTGGACATGGCACCCAACTTTAGAAATTACAATGTATTACCCACCTTCAGAAATTAAAACATGTGGCCTTATAATGTCGTCCCACCATTATAGGATTTATAAAGTGGGGTCACATTCATTGAGATTGTGAACGTAAGGCCTACCTTTAGGATAAGTGAGGATTTTGAGTCTTTAAATAGTCTTTTTTAAAAGACAAGAGATAAGTAGGAAAAAACTGTGTTAACCAGTTGTTTCTTAAGAAAAAATAAAGTTTTTTTTTCCAACTTTATTATGCCTGCGGGTTAAGATGTGAGGATTCCTTCCGGTAAGAATAAATTCGGAACATTCATTTACACTTACCAAACATGTTTTATTTAGCCTCTTCTCACGGGAACATCCAAATGGCATGATACCAAATGCACCCTAAGTTTCATCTGAAAAATAATAAGGGGTTGCTCAGTTGGTTGACAGACCCACATCTCAGTGGCTGCTTGGAGATCAATCCATGGGTACGCCACTCTTCCCACGACATGAACTTCCTCTTTCCACTTGTCTAGGCTCTTCTAGGTTAAAAAAAGACTTTTTTAAAAGAATTTTTTAATTTGAAAGGTCCACCTAGATGCATGTTGGGAAAGTAAAGTAAATAATAAGGATGTATTATGAAGTAAAAGTTTATTAAATATCACTTCAATCATATAATCATAAAATTAATCTTAAACCTCAAGTTTAATAGTGTTATAGAACTTTTTTTTTAATGGTAAAAAGAATGTGCTTAAACATCAAGTTTAGGTTTATAGAACTTCTAAAGCATAATAGACAAATCTCAATCTAGTCATTCTTTATATTGAGATCATAGCCCCATAGATGATAATGATACGAATGTGCTTTCTACTTGGGTGAGAGGCACCAAGTCATCTACTGCAATGCAAATATTATTTTCAAAGAATATAAGGACATATAAATTCATCACTTGAGAATTTTAGAAACCTATCATTTTGGGTGTACGAGATAGATCAAAATATGCCCAATAGTTTTCGTGT
Organism: Umbellularia californica; assembly: GCA_028538565.1. Lineage (NCBI taxonomy): Eukaryota > Viridiplantae > Streptophyta > Magnoliopsida > Laurales > Lauraceae > Umbellularia > Umbellularia californica. Next base: position 13,153,293 of record JAPQWN010000005.1, read on the forward strand.
TCAACCCATGTCCATTTGAAGTCCCCAAACCTCTTATTTCTTCACATTTCTTTTACAAGGGACATAATCATCCTTTTCGTAAGAGTTGAGCAAGACCTCACATCGTTTCTTGCTCCAGTCCGTTGGAAAGACAATTTAACTTTGAGAATTATTCTTGGCTCAAGTCCATCCGAGACCCAGAAGACCTCCGTTTAGCTAAATCAGAATATCACTTAACCGGGACAAATCCGTCATTTTCCAAAATCCTAACATTATATATGTAATCAACGACAACCCCCCCCCCCCCCCCCCCCACTTTCTTTCTCCCCTTTCTCCTCCATTTCTTGCTAAAATTGCCTCGAGTCATGGTTGTTACTCCAAATTTTGTCGCCACCACACAACCAAGCACCCCGTTCTCCTTGCGCAACTTTGTTTTTGCAAAAATCCACCCAATGCAACCCCTTCCCCACACCTCTTTCTTCTTCATTAGAGCTGATAGAGGTGAGCTCATCCCTACCGATGAATGCCTAAATTAACCATTTAAGCCCCTTAATGATGAATTTGTTACACCTTGGGATGATATTATGTGGGCTTAATTGTGATAGTTTCTTGTTTGCAGGTATTCTAGGTGGAGGGAGTGAACTCCGAGCTAACTTGGAAAAGTATGAAGTGTGGTGGCCTTAACTCAAAGAAAACAAGAAAAGATGGGCAACACTGGTCACTGTCATTCGAACGCCAATTCCTACAAGACACCCAATGTTATTGCCTTCTGGAGTTCGGGTGCCGGTTGCAGGCTAACTCTGTTTTGTTCCTCGAACTGAAGGAAAAATTGGGGGAAAACATATGTAAGGAAGAGAGGCACAAGTTTTAGGTTTATCAAAGAACGAAGGAGGCAACCGGAGGGAAGGATGGAAGCATTCCAAGGAGCATCAACGGAGACTTCATCAAGGATTCTTCATCACTCTCCCACCATGTGTAACTAACTCTCTATCTTAGGGCTATGATGAAGACCTAGTCAAGTACTTTGGCAATGTATAGATTCTAGGGTTTTGCTTGAAATGCTTTGATTACATGATGTGAATGCTACAAGTTCATTGGTTTCTCATTTAATGCTATATCTAGGTTGTTGTACTCTTGAATGCTATTCATGAGATGTTGCTTGAATGTATGTGATGTTTAGGTTCAAGTTTATGCCCTAAAAATAGGTTATGCCCAAATCTAAACCCACATAATCCACTTAGTGGCTTCATAGAGGCTTGTAGACAAAATGGGTTTTTGCAGCATCGCTATTGAAATCCTAGGTTTAAATTTGTCATTGTACAAGGCTAGAGTGGATTCATACCCCAAGGCCTTCCTTTAATTGAAGCAAAGCCCATTTTCGTTTAGGTAATTTATGAACCAAAAGTCCCAAACCAAACTTTCATTCTTTCTTGGAATTGATTTAGGAATTGATCTTGAAAGTAAAGCAACTTAGCCCTTTTGACCCAGTGGACACGACACCCGGCTAACATCACTATTCTCACGGGTAGAGATAGTAGCTAGATTTTATTTATTTTTGAAAACCTCGCTTTCCAGTGAGCACCTACCTTTCATTTTATTCACGAATTAAAACTCATCTTAGCCACAAATCCCGTCATGCAAAGACTTTCTCCTTCTCCTTCTCTTTTTTTTTTTTATTTTCGGGTGTGTTTTGAGTGTAGAAACTAGGATTTTCGTGGGAGATGGTTGTAATAAATGGGGGAAGTGATTTTAAGTGATTTGGGAGCTGTTAGAAGTCAAGGAAAGTGTTGATTTCGAATCTCACAAGATGCATAGTGTATTTTTCTTGTTTCATGCTTTGTACTTCACATATATTAGAATACCCATGTTTCAAGCTCAATTTTGTGTTCAACATACTTAATCAATTGTAATTAATTTTCTATGAATGTTAGCAAACTCCCCTACCTTGGAAATCTCCAAAGAGATGGCCAAAATGCTTGAAAATTATTGTCCCAGGCATGAATGGACGACTATAATCTATGCAGCAAGATAGCCATACACCTAGTCGAGCAGCACTCAGCAGTCTACCGTGTTGGTCAGTCGGCGGCCCCCCTGTTTGAGACTGTTTTGACTCTTTCTCATTGGGAATTGACCCCCCTCTCTACCCATTAAAATTGTGAACCCTAGGAACATGTTAGGTGGGACCTAAAGGTGATCCAACTTTGCCAGTTTATCCTAAATCAAGCTCTCAACGGTTTGGACCTCCCAATAGGTGATCAACCATTAGATTAACTGGTCATTTTGCAATCAGCTATTGGCCCTGTGGTCACGCTGTGGGCACCTTTATGGTTTAGTGTGAGGGTCTCTAAGCTACTGAACTTGTACCAAACACTTACATCTAGTCAGCCTTGGTGTAGGGGAATGAATGCCTATAAATTAGTGGATCCTTGCATCCCGAACCTTGTCCAACACTGTTTTAACTTGAGACTTGTGGAAAGTAGTGTTTTGAGCTAACACTCACTTTTCAGATGGGTCGAAGACGTGAAATACGATAATAGGTCAAGGGTATTCAAACTTAGAGTTTAAGATGCCTCTCACCTTCCAATGCACTAAGAGTATTGAAAGTTAACATCCGGACCCCAAGAGCATATAGAGTTGAATTTTGTCATGCTTGCATGTCAAAGGTAACCCATGACGGAGGATAACATCTATAATTGGCCCTTAAATGTTATTCTAGTTTGGTAGAGATCTTTAATCAGTAATATGTTACTCCTATGTGTTGCGCATGCACCATTTCCTTTAGTATTTAACGTTACCTGTCATACCCATGGAACTACTGAACCTTAATGAGTTTATTGGATAGGTGGGTCTCCCTTAGGATGAGCGCGCAGAGTGTTGCCATGTTCTCCCTTGGACAGACTGGATCCTCAATGGGTTTCTTTGGTCAACTAATGCACATTCGTGCCTGGTTGCCTTCTAAGTTACAAGAGTCCACACTTATCTTTTTCTACCCATTCAGGGTTACCTACTTCCAATCAAAATGCTGTCCTTTTGTAGTTAAGTTTGTTAGGAGAGTTTAGCTTCATTTAACCAAGTCCAATTCACTACTTATGCTCATTCAACGTACTCGTTGTCTAGTCTTATACAGTACTTGTGTGCTTTGCTATTTTGAAATTTGTGAAGGACTATTTACTGTGGAACACCGATTTTAATTGGTTTTACTTGGTACTCGGAGTGGTTTCCCAATCTTTGGATATTTTCCTGACTTGAAGCCTAGTTAATTGTTTTTATGTGGAAATATGGAGTTGGCATTACTTAGCTCAATCCCACCTGGTCGGACTTGCACTTGTTAGGATTGCCTTAGCACTAGTTTGCTCACTACATCGTAGCCCTCCATAAGTGGCGCGGAGTCACTTGGTACCATATCTGATTACTGGATGGCCTATGAATGCTCATTAATGCTCCTGGAGGAGTTTTCTTTCACGATACCCTCGTTTAACCTCGGTATTACTTGTTATCGTGCCACTTGCTCTTTGCCATGAGTAGTGTGTCCTTGTTATTGACAGGGGGATTTCACCATGTGAACTCCATATTGTTAGGATTTGTTCATGTATAGCTTGTTACTTGTGATTCTTATCATGTGTACTCGTTTTGCACTATCATACTCTGTTTTACAGCTTATTTAGAATCTTGTAATCGTGTTTAGCTCTTTTTTTTTTCTTTTTTGAAAGATAAGGTATTCTCTCTATTCTCATTAAAAATGAAATAAAATACAGAAAATGGAATAACTAAAACTTAGTTATCCCCAATGGGTCTTGCCCCATTAAAAGCCCACATCCTGGGTTAGAAAATGAAAAACCCACAAAGTGGGCATAAACAATTAACCTTCATACAAGTGCATCAGCTCTTGAGCTGAGAAGTGCTTAGCAGAAGTTGAAGCTCTTTTAATTTGCTTAAGCAATTGCAAAGAAGGCCAAGATAGAGCGAAGAAATTTCGAGGATTCCGATTTTGAAGTGTCATATGGATATTTCTTGCAAGAAATCGTTAATCCCAATCTAAATAAGGAGATTTAACCATTTTGAGAAAGAATGGGTCCAAATCCTATTTATCTTAATTTCATTTTTGTTATACATTCTATGTTATTTGAAGTGATTTATTGCCAACCACTTGTGTTTGATACTTCACTTGGTGCTATAGATGATGATCCCTTTATCTATGAGTCGGAAGCTCAAGCGGCTCAAGAGGATGTGCCAGCTATCAGGGAGTGGACGGCCTACAATGTGATTTGAGACATTCGAGGCGCCGAAGATCGTCGCTTAACATTTTGGTTTTTGAGATTTATCGTGGGGAATGCATCTTTTGTTATTTTGTTTTATCAGTCGTTGTTTTTGCAAGTCGTTCAGCAGGGTTGTAATTAAACTTACTTTTGTTGTAAATGCTCAACTTCAATATAAATAAACGGAAATGTGTTTCTTCGTACTATCCCTTCTATGAGATGTCATATCTGATTTTATTTATGTATTTGTTATTTATAAATGGCTTCCACAAGCTTCTCCCATGGGCCCATGGTCCATCATGGATTTAAGGGCATCTTCTAATCCTCATATAGGGAAATCCTAATATTGAAAATTATTAATTAGCACCATCATTACTCCCTTGCATGTAGCCATCAGGGACTATATATTTTGGGGTCATGATAGACAGATGCAACCAATGCCCATACCTCATTCAATAAATAGCTCCATTAAATTCAAAACTTCTCTGTCCTCTCATTGTCCATTTTATAGTTTTACAGACTGAATCGCTACTGGTATGGTATGAATTTTTTTGGGAATTTTTAAATACACCCACCCTATTTAGTATTTGCACCCACCCTATGGCTATGACATGATCTGACATGAGGGAATGGGAGAGCAGAGAGAGAGAGAGAAACACTTGTAATGGATGTGAACATGCCACGGTCCCTTACCACGAGATATCAACCCACGTGTGTTGATGCAACCTTTTTGAGTGGTGTGATGGATGTGAACATTTGAAAATAAAATAAAATAAAGTAAATGGTCAAGAGACGAGAGAGAGACGTTGGAGTGGTGCACTGAAGCATACACTGCAGGTGAAGAAAGAGAAGGGACAGAAGAGCGAAATCAACATTTCAGCACTCTTACGCTTTGTTTGGGAAGGGAGGAGGGGAGAGGAGGGGAGGGAAAATTTGAGGGGGAAGGAAAATGAAGGGGAGGAGAGGGAAAATTAATTTTCCCTTCTCTTGTTTGGGAAGTCAAAAAATAGGGGGAAGAAAAGTGAAAAAGTAGAGAGACAAAGACCATTTTACCCTTGCTTTTGAAAAAACTTCAATTGGACAAAAAAGGGTAGTTTAGTAATTTCCTTGCCTTCCCCTCTTTTGCCCTCATTTCCCCCCCATTTTTTGGGGGAAAATTTTGAGGGGAAAAGACAAAATTTTTCTTCCATTTCCCTCCCCCCATTTTCCTCCCCCCCTTCCCAAACACCCTCCAAAAAAATTTTCCCTCCATTTTCCCCCCATTTTTTTCCTCCCCCCCCATTTTCCTTCCCAAACACACTATTATGGACTATGATAATTCTAACACTCACACTGCATAGCTAAAACAATTCTTACACTACTCACACACTGCATAGCTCCCGGTAAGTTACCTTGTTGTGTAGCCCAATGTTCTATTTTTTTTTTTTTTTTTTTTGGACTTTCTAAATACACCCGCCAGGCCTGCCCAACGTCCAAAACCACTTTTTTTTTTTTTTAAAAGTCCATTTTACCCCCCAACAGCTATAAAACGGTCATATAAGGGGTATTTTGTGCCATTTTCCATTTTACAAAGTCTATAAATACCCTAACCCTCCCATTCTCATTCCTCACCAATTTACACAACTCTCTCATTCTCTTTATACATTCTCTAGCTCCCTTTCAAAGCATTCAACTCTTTCACTCTCTCTAAGAAGTTTTTAGAGGGCCAAAGATCAAGTCATCAAGAGACAAGATTAAAGGGGCCTTCAAAGATTTAGAGGTATTTATATTATTTAAATTTGAGATTCCATATATATAAGTTTATATTCTATTATATTAACTCTCATTTTCTCCCCTTTCTTATATTAATTATCAGAAAAGAAGGCTATGCTGGATTCCTATAGGCTTGAGCTAATTTTCAACTAATTGTAGTAAAAGTGAAATAAGAAAGAGGATATTATTGAAGTTTATACAAAATATAAATCAATTTAATATGATAGATAAGCTTAATAAATGCTTGAGGGATGTTGGTTAATGGAATTGGATAGAAGCAGAAAACTTGAACTCGCTAAAAATGTTGAGCACATATATTGACACTAAATCTAGAGCTTGCGAGTGTAATGTCTTGAACTCACAAGTCATTTATTGAGCTCATGAGTGTCATGCTTCAAACTAGTGAGGGATAAAGTGAAAGGCAATTTGGTCTAAAAAAATTTGTCAATGGTATAAGGTGCTTTTGAGAGGTACATGTATAATATATTAGATAATGCTTTTGAAGGTATATAAACATTCGTCGCTTCTTTGAGTAAAAACTTTTATTATAAATGTGTATTGAAAATAAATGATCATCAAAATAAATAATTAGAAATAGAAGCAAGAAATGCAAAGGATGTGAGTGTCATCATTTTGAAAATTTTAATTCCTGATGTTCAAAAAAAAAGAGAAAGGTTTAATTGACTAAATCGAACCGAATAGAAGCTCTCTCTATCGGCCGGATCGGATTGGTTAATTTAAAAACTAATTGGTTCCGTTTGGTGGTTTGTTTTAGTGTGAAACCGATTTGAACCACACATGTGCTGCCCTACCTATTCATGGGAGAGTGACACATGACATGCTCTAGAAACTTTTAACACTTTCCAACACTCTCCAACAAACCTTCTAATCTTGAAATAAGATACTTGCTAACTTCTCTTTGGTCCTCCCAAAATCATTTTCCTAGATTATATTGACCATTTGCGTTCAAGAGCCCCACAGATTATTAAACCAATAAAAATAAAACAAAGGCCCTTTGGCTTTGACAGTGGAGCCTACATACTGATGAGAAACATAGACATCAAGTTAGTGATAATTTTAATGATAGGTTGGCATGTATGTATTAGATTTTGTTACAAATCAGTTTGTGGGATCCTCATGTCAGGTCTAAGATGCAAAAATTTAGGGCCTACTTATAGATCACAGTAAGCTTCTTTTTTGTTGTTTTTAATCAATCTGTAGTGCCCACTTTGAAAGCCGACTTTTTTCTTTTGCTTTTTTTTTTCCAAGTTTGAACAATCTGTGGGTCCCATTATGAAATTGAACTTTTTTTCATCTCCAAACTCACAAGTTATGAGGGTCTTTGTGTTCTATTCTTTTTTTTTTTTTTTTAATACTGAAAAAAAAAAGGGAAAAAAAAGAGCTGGCCCGCTAGCTGGGGCGGGCCGAGGCTGGAGCAGGCCGGGTTGGCCCGTTTGAGCCTCACCCTTGACACACGGATTTCGGGACAATCAATCCGTTTAGCATGCATTGTATTCCATGTCACATCATCATCTTATCACATCTATGATAAGACAAACACACTAGCTTACACAGGCCTAACATATAGAGTAGGTGCCAATAGCAACACCCAATTTTTTTCCATAGATAATCAGCAAATCTTCCTTCCGATTTTTTCATATTCAACACATGTCCACTGCGATGATGGAATAATAAAGGTGCATGCCCATGTCTACTTCATCTTAAATGGAAATCTATCAAGATAGGAGGAGCTTGAAAGATCACATTTCCCATCTAATTTCATAATACAGCACTTGGCAAGTTGAAAGGTGTCTTCAAACAAGGTTGATTTGTGAATAAGATATCTCAAAATCCTGGTAACTTTAAGAACATGTTTGGTAACAGGTGAAGAATCTGTATATTTGATGATTCTTCATTATCATTGGAATAAGGATTCCTCACTAAAGATTTATATAGTTAATGAATTCTTATTGATATTGGTGTGTATCGATGCATATAGCTGGAGAAATATCGATGCATATAGCTGGAGAAATAAGATTCAATATCCAAATCCATTTAAGTGAAGATTTTCAAATCTCATTAGGGGTGATCGGATCTGAAAATCCTAACAAATAAAGATTTCTATTCATCCAAATTCTTAAGAATTTGCAATAACAAAACAGAACTTTACCACAACTTTATAAAAATTGAAAATCTTTTGCCCCCCAAACTTGGTCTAAAAGGTGATGTTTGTGAGTTGTTTTGTTCAGTTGTCTAATCCCATATGGCTAAAATGGCCAATGAACTGTTTCTGTCCGGTTGGGCAGTTGGGCCATTGGACCCACAAAGCTGTCAAATCAACTTTTGACAGCTTTTCCATTCATCACCATTCACCGACAGAGCTCATGGTGCTAGCTGGAATCTTGATTTCAATTGGCCTATACATTCGCTCCCCATTTATGGTGGAAAACCAAACAAGTAAAAAGAATATTTCATCCCTTCAAATGAATAGAGGCAATAAAAGGTCTGAAAAGATACGATCTAATCTGAACCCTTCTAATCTTGTACACTGTACCATGCATTGCATCCCCTTCTTACCTTTTTGAATCAAGGCCCCCATTGATGAAAGAGATCCTCTATCCGCTTAATTAACACTTGATTGAAAGAAGAATATATTGTGGCAGTAATTATGATACATGAAAGCTTTCAATAGGGAGGTAAGGTAACCTTTTCTGCTACAAAAGGTGGCCCACCTAAACTCAATCTGGCAAGGATGTAGAGTTCAGATTGGATTTACAGAATATCAGATTTCCATATTTATGAGGAAATCTAAAACCAATACGGGCTTGGATATCAGATTCAATTCTACCAAGAGTTGTTTCTATCAGTGTGGCCTAAAAATTATCAGAGTTATTATTAATGAGTGAAAGAAAGCAAGACATAATCTCTCATGTGCCAAATTATAGGGATCTCCCTTCAAATCAATCACTTCACCAAATTAAAAAGATTTGAAGTGTCATGGCCTCTATCACTTATAATAGGGGCTGTTTGTTTGAATTCATTCAGGTATGTAATATTGTAATTGATGCAAATGTATAACAAGTATATGCTAATCAATTCTTTGCATACATTTATGCATGTGATTTGTAAATAGGATATGAAAATAGTGTGAAAATGGAATGGGAGACGGGTCCAATCACTCTACTTTCTTGATTTTTTTTCTTCCTGTGGAATTGGTAAATCTTCCAATATAATGAGGGAACAAATCAACGCTTCTCGACGTGACAAGAGTCAATAGCTCTTGAAAACGAAAGGAACATTTACGGTAGGAACGGTCAAAAAGTTGATAATAGCTCTAAAACAACACTAAAATTTATATTTACCGTAGAGCTATTCGATCCGTAGGATATCACAACTTGCTTATCTTAGAGATGTAGTATATCCCACAATCAGAAAGAATTTTTTTTTCTTTTTTTCTTGACTGTGGACCACCAAACTACCATCCAAATCGTTGATAATCATGATAGATCAACAGTTCAATTTTAGTGCGATATTAGTTCTTACACTCATTTAGCTAGTCAACGGTTTGGATGGTGGGTTGGTGGTCACACAGTGAAGGAAAAAAATGAATACACTGACTGTTGAAGTGATTTTGAGATATCATACATCGCTAGGATATCGCAGATTGCGATATCCTACGGATCGAACAGCTCTCCGGTAAATATACATCTTTAGACTGATCTGGGGGTTATTGTCAACTTTATGACGGTCCATACGGCAATTGTCCCCAAACAAAAGGGTAGGAGGAAGAATCGGCCAAAATGTCTCGAAACACCAGAAATTGACAGTCCTGCCGTCCACATTGAGTCGTGGACTTGTATTTGATGCACCCATTTCATTTGATGGGTTGGGGGGTAAGGTGGTGTACCACGTCTTCTATTACAGCATGATCAAGAAAAAGACCCATAAGATCCAATCTAAAGAGCTTTCACTGGATGGAAAAGTATGGAAATGAGACACTTCCGCACCTGCACATATATTATACCTCCTCAGATGACTGCCTCCCACTTTAAAATGAGGATGAATTATTACTTGTTCTTATCTCAATTTTAATCCTCAAATGTTTCTTTCTTTTTTTTACCCCTTAAATGTCAACCTCACATGGGACTCATGACGAGCAAAAGGAGACAGAATGTAAATAGATTTGGATGTCCAATCTAATTGAATAATTCTAGTTCTTTTTTTTTTTTTTTAATCTTTAAATCTTATTATAAATATATTATTAAAAAATTTCTGATAAAATAAAGCTAAGTTCTTGAGAGACTTCATTTGAAAGGAACATGAAAGGCCAATATGAGAACAGGGAAAAAACTGCAAAAAGTGTGGGCATTTTGGAGAATTTGTGATGCACACATCACTAAACACATACTATATTTTAGGAGCTCTAAGCCTCTAATGACAATTTATTAATAGAGCCACCAGGGAATCTTTGATGCTTGTGGGGGATTTGTAAAACATCCGTCCATCTTCGTCAAACACTCACATGTGATCCAATCATGGAACATCATATATTTACATAGTAAGTGGCTATATGAAAAGGCCATCAGACCCCATTGCCTAAATTATAGGGACAAAATATTCCAGCAATGTTACTACTACAATCATTATGTGGTGGTGTAGATCACACAGTAAGTGGGCCATGTGACCTGAAAAGAGTGAGAAACAAAAAGACAAGGACAGCAATTTTTTACAACAACATAATGCAATGGGCCCAATGTCTGTTATAATTTATAAATAGAAACAAAGGAGGAGGGTCATAGATACTGCTGAAGAATCGGCCAGCAGTTATCAGTCACATGACTCTGTTTTGAAAGAAATGACGCAGGCAAAGCAAAAGACGCGGCACTCTCGCACAGCTACAGGCCTACAGGCTACAGCCTTGTATTTTACACTTGAAATAGGAATGGAAGGGAATTCTTGCAATACATACACCCCTACACGCTTCTTTCTAAAAAAAACGCTTTGATAAATCAATGCTAATTAACATTCGGTCAAAGAAGAATCCCTACTTGTTCCTAAGACTCAACCAGAAATCAGTGAGACCCACCCGCCCACCTGAAAGCATGAGAGAATTAGTAGTATTTGAAATCATCAAAGTTGTACAGGTCCTAACCATTAGATGGACAGAATTTAACTTAAAAAAGTTGAAGGGCCTGTACAACTCCCGTCAATTTGGGTCGATTCATTCAACCAGCTTTCTTTATAATTTCCTTAAAAATGTCCTATACTTCAACCCAACAATCGAGCAAAAACATCTGGATCCCTAATAATACAGACAACTTTTGTAGAAATGAGTCCAGGGGCTGAGCCAAATTTTTAACTTGAGTCTGTAGTAATGGCCAATATGGAGAAAATGGAGAAAATCTGAGATTATGACATAACAATTTGCTACTATGAGCTAAGCATGAACACAACTCATAACTAATTCCAGAAACTTTTTAGTGGTGAAAGACCCTTCACAAACCACATCATAATTTCAACCTTTCAACGGCATAAATGAGTGTGTTTCACACATCCTTCCAATTGCTGTTATTGCTGTTGTTATTATCATCTCTAGTGGGCTGTGTCGTGACTCAGGGCAATCCATTTCAACCCCTCTTTGGCATAAATTAAATTGTCATTTTCTTAGAAACTTATGCAAAGATATAGTAGTTTTCTTTTTCTTTTTTTTTATAACTATCGGAGGGTTCCCAACTCTTTGGACCGGACTAATCCCTATGAGTTAGAAAGAAGCCGGGTAAACTCCCCTGTACTCCGTGAGGTAGTAAAATTTCGAACCTACAACCTCCAGATTTGTACTAGGCCAACTGTTAAGTTCCAGTAGTTATAATAGATGCAGTGCAAACTGAATGCTAGCAACAAAATGCCAAACAAAGGCAAGAGAAGGGGCAAGAGGATTTGTTTTAAAAACTCAAACCCCATAACATTAGACTCAAACCAATCACCCACTGTGAAAGTTCCTTCAAAATGCGGGGGGTTATGTGTAAAATAAACCCAATTCCCTCCTAGAATACCTCAATATAATCCATTCATCTTCAAAACATGACCCAATAGAAAGGGGCACAAGGCCCCATATCAAAATGGACCGTTGCAAAACACTGTCCCACCAAAATTGGTGGCTAATCACCAAATGAAAAGAGAAGCTCAATCTAATTCGTGATCTACCGACAGCTTTTTTTTTTTTTTGGTAGTATCCGAATTGAAAACACGTAAATATGATTAAATTTAAAAGACTGTACAACAGTAGCAATAAGAAGAAGAACCAGAATGATGATTATATTAATTAATTAAATTATATTTCACTAATCTCGCCTTCCCTACATAAACCAACATCAATCAACATGCTCCCTTTCTTTTTACTCTCCATTAATCTGCAGCAATTCCTCCTTGGAGACTGCAAAATCCAATCACAAATTAAAAAAAAAAAAAAAATTGACTAATCAACGGCTAATAGAACAGGATAGATAAAGATAAGGAAGAATTTTATAAAAATCCTTAAGTTTCGGACTTATTTCAAAAAATGATACAAGTTTCGAAACTTTTCAAATTAGCCCTTCAAATTAACCCCTGAATTTTTCAAGAAATTTCAATTAAAGACACCTATCTATATAAAGTTATTTTGCGGCAACTTTATTCTTAATTTTTTAATACCCAAATTACCCTCCATGCTAATTAAACTCTCATTCACTCCCTCTACATTCTCTTCATTTCCTTCGCCGGTGTCCTCATAGTGATAAGGACACCCAGTATTGGCTGCATTAACTGACCGCCGAAACCATATCATGGCTTTAAATGAAGGGTAATTTGGGCAATTTCAAAATATTGAAGGAAAAAGTCCCTAGAAAATACGAAAGCTTAGGGACTAATTTGAAAATTTTCAAAACTTGTGTACTGTTTTTAAATAAGGCAAAATCTCAAGGACATATTTGAAAATTTCCGAACCCTAAAGATAATCAATTTAAACTAATGAACGGTCTAGATTTAGTAGGCTTTACCCGATTCCACAGACCCGGGTCGGGGCTCTTGTGAACCAAAATGGTGGCAACACTCGAAGGATCCGGCATCTTCCACCGGCACGCGGGCATTGCGACTCGATGCCGGGCGTACTCCGTAAGGGTCCGCTTCGTACCGGGATCGTAACGGGTCGATTTGAGGTAGAAGACGAAGGGCTTCTGGCACGGATTCCGACTCACTGGGCGAGTGTTGAAGGCGTAAGCAGTGTAATCGGCCCTCCTGTACCAGTTGAGGAACGTTCTTGAAGGCATCTCCATCTCCCTCGCCGAAAACATGCCTCGGTAGATCTGGATGGCGAATCCCCACGACACCGACACGGTCCATCTCTTCGACTTGTCGTAACAGATCGACTGCTGCATTATCCCGGCCGAGTCGAGGCGAGTCGGGACGAAAAGGCGACGAAGCGCGTCGACTCGGGTCACGTTGGGGAAGATTGGTTCTACCACGTCGAGATGGTGGAGCGACACCAGCGGCGTCACCGGGTGCGCCGCTAGTAGCCCGAAGAGATTCCCGTACACATCGTACTGCACCCAAAATCAAATGCCCAAACAGATTAATGGATTGACAACAACAAAAACACAAAATGGGATGGATTTGAAGGACAAAGATTGGGTTTTTTTTTTTTTTACCGGTCAGATTTTAGCAGAAAAACAGCATTTCTAAACTGGGTCAGGAATGAGATTAATGGATTGACAAGAAAAGATGAAATGGGATGGGATTTGAAGGAGAAAGATTGGATTTGAGGAGAAAAACAGCATTTCTGAAATGGGGTGGAAAGAGATTAATGGATTAACAACCAAAGATCAAAAAAATGGGACGGGATTCTTATGTGAGATTTGAACAGTAAAACGGCATTTTGGAACAGCGGTTGTGTTAAGATTTGATTTTGGAGTCGGATCTAAGCAGGAGAATGGGAATAAGGAAATGGGGTTCTCAGATTTGGACAGAAAAATCAGATTTTAGAGCGTTTTGGGAAGAAAGATGGGGTTTCTGGAACAGGGGTTTGTTGCAGACCTGATGAAAACCGAGCTCTTTTGTCAGTGGAACCCCAAGCTCCGCCATGCAAGCCTGCATCCGATCATCACTTCCGTACAATCCGGGATACCTCTGAATACACCGGTCCTGCATTCCGACCAGCGCCACCGCCAACGGGTAGCTAATGGCGAACCCGCCACCGCCGTACGCCATCCCATACGAGAAGTAGATGTTCTGCAAATGGCTCTCCGACAAGCTCCCGATGTAGTAGAACTGCCTGTGATCGTATTTCGACAGGACCCTTACCAGATTCTCCACAACGAACACCGTATCGTCATCCCCCATCACGAACCACCTCACGTCCTTCAGCCCCAGCCGCAGCGTCTCCGACACGATCCGAGAGATCCGAATGGCGGACCTGTGCCCCTTCTTATTCGTGTAGGAAAACCTCGAGGTGTCGGCCGAGATTTTGATGGCCGGAAGCCCCTCATCTCGCCGGACTCTGACGGCCTTGTCGAGCCAGACGACGCCCCTCATCTCCTTGGGCCTCCACCACAGCTTTATGTACTCCTTCCTCTTCTCCCACAGACTCGCCGACGCCGCTATGCCGAACACCACCTGCCGGAGCTCCGTCGCCGCCGACAAAGCCGGAGGAGGAGAATAAGAATAAGAAGGCCTTTTCCTAATCTGGGGTGGTGGGTTTTTGGGGAGAGAGATATTGGAAACGAAAGTGGAGATGTGGAGAGGCGGGTCTTCGGGGCTGCAGGGGTGGGAGGAGGAGAGGATCTTCAGGGTGTAGAAGAAGTAGGAGAGGGAGAGGAAGAGGACGATAGAGACCAGGAGCTTGGACATGCGAGGGGTAGACGATTGGTTGCGACCATTGGTCGGCATCTGATCCCAGAGGAGCTTCTCTGCATCTATCTGGTTTGCTTTCATGGTCTCCTCCCTATCCTATTTTTGGGGTGTTGGGTGGGGGCTTTCCGTTGGGGCTTTCTGTTTCAGGAGATTGGTTGCATTGGAGTCCCAAAATTGGGAGATTGGGGAAAATCAGGATTGTTTCAGCTTGTGCTACTTTCTGATTAGGATGGAGCTCTTTTCTTCTCTGATTACATTAGATCTGTAGATGATTGAGGGGGAGAGGGAGGGGGAATGAGGTGAAAAGGGAAGAGAAAGGGAGAGAAGTCAAGATCAAGGGAAAGGATGGGCTACATGCAGAGGTGCCAGGTTTCCATCCTTCTGGAAGAGGGGGGTGTCTGCAAAGGGACTGATTGTTTATTTTATGAATTATTTGGAGGGGGTATATATACAACAAACAAAACTAAGGGTCAGGTTCCAGCTCCCAAGGTGGTGAGAGAGAAGATTGACACACTTGCCTTTTCTACTCCAAGGGATGCAAGGAGGGCGTTCTTGCACCGGTTCGCCGAATAAGGTATACAATGGATGTAGTTTGACACTTTACTAATATGGTAAAAATTAAAATAAAATTTTAAAAGCATTTTAATTCAAAAAAAATTTTATTTTTTTTTCAAAAATAATAAAAATGGCTAATCACCTTTATCTATTAAAATATGAAAAAGTTCTACTTTCCCATATAAAAAGTCAAAAAAATCCCATAACAAATCACTAAAAATAAAATACTATAATAACCTACTTATATTTTATTTTTTCTTCAAAATCTGACTTTATTAGTAAAATTGCCAAGCTGGCCCGGTTCAGCCGAACTTCTACACTCATGTTAAGTTTAATTTAGAGCTCTTATTTTAGACTTTAAGGCCTTGTTTGGTATCTCTACTCTTAATTCAAAAGAGACATCCAAAATAGAGCAATGAAAAATAGAGCCATGAGAAAAAGAGGTTAAAATTTGAAAACGTGTTTGGTATTACATGGATCTATTTTAAATAGACCGTTTGGTATGCCCCCTTTTTGTCTCTTGTCAAAGGGCCATGCCTCTTATTAAAGGGGTAGTTTATGTCATTATTTAAAAAAGGAACATGGTGGAGGATATGTATAAAATCTAAACTATACATTATGATGGACATATCTTTTAAAACTTTTATCAAACATTTGGAATGCAAATTTAAAATAATTCAAGACACATGTCGACAGATACACACAACAAAACTCCCTCAAACACATCATACACACCACAAAATCCAAGCACCCAAATAACACCTCTAAAACATAGACATGTATCAATGATCTAAAATTTCATAAATTATTCATCTCAACAATCTACCTCTTCATCATCTCATAACCATCACCCATCTAATACATTCTAATTTACAGCCTCACTCCAACATAGAAGTTGACAAATACACATTGATGCACAGATGATTAGAGGAAAAAAAATTGACAAATTCTCAGGCTTTGGGCACCCTTCGTGAATACAACAATCCGATTCAATTATTAAAAAACAATCCTGTGTGATGAAGATGGCTAAACTTCTGGCTCTCATCTTTGCAGCATGGACAACCTCACATCTTGCAACACAGACAACCTACCTTCAAGCTCAGAGTTTCTGGATTCCAAATCCTTAATCTTCACCTCAAGATTATGTCATCTAAGTAGGCCTTCCATCTCTCATCTAAGAGAAGAACCAACAGCCATTCTTCCTCCCCAACCTTACTTTGCATAAGAGTTCTTGGGTCCCAACAGGATTAATATGTGGGCACAACAAAACTATTGATTATAGAGGTTTGCAAACGATTATCATGTCCATATATCTTTTCTTTTTGCATTCAAATGTAATTCATTCAATATTGCTACTTCTATCCTCACATTACTGGGATCACTTTGATATGAACTCTATCTCTCTCTCATTCGAAACACTGTCAACAGAGAAGGAGAAATAAAAGTTTGATTAGATTTTTCACAAATTGCAAAAGTTGCAGTTGTGTTCTTTTGCCTGAATGATTTTGATCCTAATTATTTCAATGAGAGATCCATGAAACTGCATATAGAAAAGAAGGGGAAAAAAGGGAAAAACAATCAATAATATCAAATAAAAACAGAATGAAAATCAGTTGCAACCTTGTTCAAATGCCATTCCTCTTAACTCCATTTATCACACGGTCTCCCAAATCAGCAAAAATCTAAAGAACCCATCTGGCGTTTGGAATGGGTGTGAAGATGAGAACGGACTTTTGCAGTTGCTAAATTAACAAACAGGCCCTTTGGGTTTCGGTAGCTATTAGGGCTTTCGATTGATAGAGAAATAGGGATTAGGGTCATCAGTGAAAGAGATGGAGAGGATTAGGGATTAGAGATTGGGGAAGGATATCTAATATTTTGGTTGAGAAAGAGAGAAGAATAACACCTGCTAAGTAAGGATGCTGTACAATCTCTGCTTTTCTAAAGAGAAGAGGGAGAGTTCGAGTTTTTTAGAGAGAGAAGAGAGAGAGTTCGAGTTGGAAGAAAGCTCTGTTCAACGAAAAAAGGGGTTTTGTTGAATGGATTTTCGTTGCGAATAAAACACCGTCCAGGGCTATTTTTGTACTAAAAAATATTCTCCGCCTCTATGCATTTTAGAGGATTTGGCTCTAATTTTCACCCCCCCAGTTTTGGGGCATCTCAATTTTAGAGGATCTGGCTCTACTTCTCTAAAGCAGATAGAGGGTAAAATGAGATACCAAACACTCTAAATTTTCCAATCTCTGTCCGATTTAGACATTTAGATAAATAGAGGTAAGAAATAGAGATGCCAAACATGCACTAAGTCTAATTAGTTCTTATTAGTTAAAGTAGAGTTCTCTCTTTTCTCTTTTTGATCCACTTAAGAATTAAGATATGGAGATCTAGAGAACCCTCGAGATCATTGCTACTAAAAGAAAAAAAATTTCAACAAGAGACTACAGTTGCAAACGGGATGGTTCCGAATCGGAACCATACCCAGACCTGAACCCGTTTTCAAATAATGGTTTCGGTTTTAGATCCAGTTTTGAATCGAAACCTGTTTAGTTGGCTCCGGACCCGGTTTCGATAATAAAATCTGGATCCGGTTCCAGAACCGGGTCCACCTAGAGGACTCGAATCTAGTTCCAAAATCGTTTCTATTTTATCTTTATTTTTCATTTTTTTTTCTTAAAATTAGCATATCATTCAGCTTATTACAGTGCATGAAGTCTACAACATCTAGTATTATACATAAGAATGCCAAAAAAGAGTTAGTTTTAAAGTACAAATTGCAATATCAAAGACTAATAGGACAGGTCTCGGGTCCACTGGTCGGAACCTATATGGACCCGGAAACTGACTCATTTATCAATCGGAACCTAAATTAGGTTCTAGACCTAGACCCGGACCCGTTTATGAATTGGAACCTAAAATAGGTTCCAGACTCAGTTTTTTGTTCGGAGAATCGATACCCGTTTGCAACCCTACAAGAGACCTCCACTAGTCATGACAAAGAAATAAAGATTCACTCATACAAAATCTTTTAAAGATAAGGTGAGTCATAGTTATAGGGGCATTTGACAACAGGTCCCTAAGCATTTCACTTTCTTGGCTTAGATCCACATTCTTTTTTCATAGTGTAATAGGTCATTTTTCCAAATTTGAAGGCCTAAAATGTCCAAGTTACCATTTCTTTAAAAGTTTTTATTTATTTACAGATAAATCGTATCCCATAATTAGTGGGATATGCCATTAATAATGGTCAATTATCATTTCAAAAGACAAATAAAATTCAAAACACAAATAGATTTCAGAATTTCAAAAATTTGAATTTGGATCCTCTTGGAAGATTTGAATTCAAAAATTCAAAATTTGCAGAGGATTCTCTAAAGTTGTAGAAGAAACTTGAATCAGAGAATCCGAACAGATCTCGGTGATCAAAGAAGGCCCACGCCGGATCGGATCAATTGAAGGAAGAAGAGAAGTTGCAGCTCCAGCCACTCAGAAACGCAGTCGTCCCACTAGAGAAGGCTGCCAACATGCTCGCCTGAGAAGTTTAAAAAAACTCAAATAAATTTAACAAAAACTCAGATAAATTTGACATAACTTTGATAAATTTGCAAAAACTCAGATAAATTTCATAATAACTCAAATAAATTTCATTAAAACTCATATAAGCGGTGGTCTCCGAGCAGAGACTGACTGCCCTCTTTCTCCAGTAACGATGAACGAAATCAGAAATCTTCTCAGATCTTCACTGACTCTGCCCTGACTCTAATTCTCTATGTAACTTCCTGTCGTCTTCTCTGCAAACTCAGATCTGCATCTTTCTCGTCAAAGACCATGACCGTAGCAGAGCCCCAAACCTCTTCTATTATGGTTCTGCAACAGTGACCAAGACACGATAGTTTACTGTCTTCCTCTTTGCCGATGATCAAGCAACACCGGTTATGGCTGCAGCGACCGGCACGAATTCAGTCCAGCGAAATAAAAAAACCAAGAACCTCCTGCCCTTCAATCTTCTGCAAATAATGAATGAGAGAAATGAGAGAGAACCTTACCCTAAAATTAAGGGGGAATGGAAGATTTGAAATTTTAAATTTTAGAATATATGCATAAATAGTTGAAAGGGAAAATTAATCATGAGAATGTCTGATGTGGCATGCTAAGGAACCTCCACCTGTATTAATCCCATGCGCAAGGGACTCTAGGCGTTAAACGATAATACTGTGTACTAGAGACTTTATACCACAATACTCAGGGATCTCTCGCAAATTTACCCATAGTTATATGAGGCGATTTTATGGTGATCTTTTCAACCCGACACTCTTTATAATTTTAATACATGAGGGAAGACTTTTATTAAAATATCGGAGAGGTTTTAAGATTTTAAGGGTGTGTAATCCTGCCCTTCCTCATCCCCTTCTTTTTCATGAAATGGGATAATTTAAAAAGTCTTGAGGTTACTTTTATCTTTTGCTTGCTTAAAAAAGGTAAGTAAATCATTGCAATCAAACTAAAGATTTGTTCCCTCTCCTTTGAGTACGAAACAGGGGAATACTGTTTCATCCGATCCACAATCACGAACTGTATAAAATCTAATGCACAATATCACCTGGTTTCTATGAAACAAGAGTTTCGGACTCCTTTCCTTTTCTCTTCACAATGGAAGTTCCCATAAGAGACGTCTCTCCTATATAGCCTTTTGAGAGAAGCCTTTTTGTATAACTAGTTGGATTTGGGCATCTTCGTTGTTCTTTGGATTTAAATGGGAGCTAGATACACCATATATTTGAGTATATAATTAAAAATATGATGTGCTCAATCTTATAATGAAACCAACTCCTATTGGAGTAAAATAAGAGAAACCCATTTAAATAGAGGGTGTTTATTTTAAGAAATATGAATATTGCACCATTACAATTCGTCTTTTTATGCCATTAGTGAATGGCTATCAATGTTGTTCTCTCAGCCATCCATGCCTACAATGTGCATTGTGGCCCATTAAATGATTATAAGTAACCATTAATATATTTTCAACCGTCACGTCCACCATAGGCATTGTAACCACTTAAACAATCATAAATAACAAATCAACGGACTTTTATCAATTAATCACGGGTGGGTTGGTTTACACGTGATCAATCAAGTATGTACCTATTCTAATTAGAGTAAGATACAACTCTTAATCCTAAAATATGATTAAATGATTATCTTGAGTAATTTGGATTCAATTTGGTGATCCCTATTATTTTGATATTTTAATTATCCTCAAAGTTTTGAGAAATCACATCTTTAAAAAAACTAATGTATTTTTAAATTTAAGATTCTAGGAAAACTCCTTAGTTGCCCCATGAACGATGAAGGGCCCAATAGTTCTCTACGAACGGCAATGGTCCCTTGGCCCTTTTTTCTATTTCTTGTTTTTTTTTTTTTTTTCATTATGTTGTTTAGCGACGATATTGCTGCTCATTTCTTCTTTTTTTTACCTAATAGTTCTCTCCGAACAACAGTGGTCCCTTGGCCCTTTTTTCATTATTTTGTTTAGTGGCGATATTGTTGCTCATTTCTTATTCTTTTCTTCTTCGTCCTCTTTAGTGCTAGATATGTTAAATGGCGATATAGCCGCTCGATTCTCGGTGCTTATTTCTATTCATCTTCCTCCTTTACATACAACTCCATCCATGGTGAAGAAGAATTGTAATTTTTTTTTTAAAAAAAAAAGGTCTAAATGACATACGAGTACATAGGTGCAAACGTGGAAGGCGAGCATTTGATAATCGACATAAACTTCTTTAGCTTTTTCCCTCTCCAACACAAATCGCTCCATCTTCAAACAACTTAAACCATAAACTCCTCCTCTCCATCTCTCTCATTCCTCCATGGATCCTCTCTTCGCCCTTTGCGACCTCACGGTCCGGGGTGAGTTGGAAAGATCGCCCGAGTTAGCAACGTGTTCCACTTCGGCAATGACTACTCCTTTGCACCGCCAAAACCACCCATCGCTCCAAGCAAGGTAATCTCTACACTCTTAAAACCCTCGCCAACCACATCAAAAACCCACCACAAGCACATCGAATGCCTTAATTATAATGATTACTCATTTCCTTGTGATATTGTCTCAGGCTAAAGCGAAATAAGAAGAAATGAACGGCGATATCGCCGCTAAACAAAACAGCAAGAAAAAAGAACAAAAAGTGCCCAGGGGACCACTGCCATTCATATAGAACTAATGAGCCCTTTTGGTTCATGGGGCATCTAAGGATTCTTTCCCTATAAAATTCTCTATTTAAAACTCTACAAAAAAAGAAATTAATTAATTTTCAATTGGTAAGTAAAAGAACCCAATAAACACAAAAATATTATTGATCTCATCTAAAAAAAAATATGATTTAGCTGTGTTAGCCGATTATCACTTACTCCAGCAAGAAAATCCTAGCTCTGCCCAGCTTCATGCATCCATATGAGTCTACTGATAAGTTCACAAAATTGTAGTCTTCATCATCATTTTATATTACTTTGTGGACTTAATTAGGGTAATTTGCACTCAATTTCATAATTTCGTGCATCTGAGCATTAAAGTTGGAATTTTAGTCAAAATCATTCAAAATCATCAATCTTGCATGAATTTTATGAAATCATTCGTTTACATCATCTTAATGTCACACCAATTAGCTTTTTGATTCTTGCATCATCAATTAGTTCATGAAAAATTATCCAATGGTGCATCCATGTGCTTGATCTCATTAGGGTCCCATGCATGACATTTATGAATTTTATACATATTATGGCTGAATTATTCTTTTTATTCTTGTAGGAAATCTTAAATTTTTTGGATCCACTTGAAGAGAAACTAGAGAAAGAGAAAAAAAAAAAAAAAAGGAAGTGCCCAAGCACTTTAGAAGTCTAACCAAAGGGGTCCCCACCATGCATGGACGTTCCATAATTATAGACTCTCTTATGTGCACAACTTTTGATTTTCTCATTCACATCAACAAGCAATCATGGGAGATAAGATATTTTGGAAATGAAGGTGTGTGCACCAAGGACACCTAAATTAAGAAAGAGAATCATCTCAAAGCCAAAAGTCTTTCCAAAAGAAAAGTTAGCTGGGAGAATAAGAAAGAATCCCTACAAATAAGGAAAAAATAGACCCAAAAGGGAGGTACTTCTTTAATAAAATGGGTTTGCAAAAAGCATAAAAGGAGATATGATGGAGACCTATAGGACCACATTCTCACACGTCCAAACAACTTCACCTATCCTTCTTTATTGATTTATTCTTTCTTAGCCACACCTTCTCTTCCTTACCTCTTTTTTCCATTATTTTATTTTGGTAACCTTGGGCCATGTCCAAGGATTTATTTTGAAGGACAATCTTTGTGAAGGAGAAGTTGTAAAAATGAAGTTCTCAATGAAAATCATATATTTTGCAATGGAGGAGTAGATTTCTTGGATCGGAGCACAAAGTGAAGTTAATTGATTTTATTCTCATTCTGTCTTTAATTTAATTCTTTTGTCCCTATAATGGATGTTTAATAGAATAATATATTTGCCTTTGCACCACAGGCAAACCTCCGCTTTATATTTTAATAAATTTCTTTTTGATTAGTTAATCTTCTTTTGATAAAATATACTTAGGTTTTTATGCCTTTGATATTTTATCCTTAATTTGTTAACTGACGCTCAAAGTAATTTATATTTTCATGAGGTGATGGAGATCTTGGGTTCTTCTGCTTAAGAGTGGAATTTTAAAAGAAAAATATCATCCGGATCAGAAACATTGAGTTGTTTCTTATCTGAGTTATTTGCAAGACAAAAGACTAAATTAAAGTATATGGATTGAGAATTGAAATTAATTAATAGACTCTTTGTTGCTATGATCTACCTTTATCATTATTGTTATCCATTCATCTTGCATAATAGCTTTATCTCTCATTCAAATCTTGATTTATTTTTATTTTTATTATAAAAAAATTCAGAATTTTATAAAAAAATATTTCAGTAGTGCTCCCTGTGAGATTCTACTTGTACTTGCCACTGTCTCAAAAAGACAACTGTGTAATTACAGTATTAAAAGATTGAATTTAAATGAGGATTTAACCGAAAAAAACACTTAATGCGGACGTGTTACACAATGAAACACTTTAGTCATTGATGCACCAATAAGAGCAATTGGGCCCGTTTTTTTTTTTTTTTACTAATTTGTCACATCGTCGGCGCCGACCTTATTTACAGTGAATAAGGTCGGCGATGACCCTGTCCACGAACTCTATATAGCCCTTACCTTACATTCTCATCACCTGCAACTTTTCTTGCTTTTGCTTCCAGCTCTCCATCCTCTCCTTCCAAGCAATGCTTCCATAACCATATGCAGCCAAGTCTTTGGAAGGGTCTATGGATCTGGGTTGCATTGCACGAGAATGGTAAAGAATCAACATTGGGTGCGAATCACTGGACCTCTCAAAGAAAAAGAGAAACTCAATGGTAAATTCCTTTATAATAAGTAACTACAGAAAAAACTAAAGAGATTAATGGTTTGAGGGACATGTGTAAAAACCTGGAAGACTCGGATCTGCAAAAGGAAGTGGATGAATTCTTTTTCCTCCACCACCACCCATGAAAGAAGGTACCAAAGCATGCTGTTCAGGAGGGATGTCATCCACCAGCCATCAAGAAGATCATCATCATCATCAACAGCTACATCGATGAGAAACAGAAACAGATGTAAGCAAGAAGAGAAGAAGAGCAGCCAGTTTTTGTTTTTGTTTTTGTTTTTTTTTTTCCAACAGAACAGTTTAAGCCATAAAAAAAGTACCATTTGGCCGTTGGTGAGCAAAGGAACTTGAGGTATTGTATGGAAGACTTGAGGCACGTCGGAGGTGTCACCACCGCCTCGTCCATAGCCCATGTGACCCTGAAGCATAGCCTCCGTGAGATACTACATATCCTGCTTGTCCCTCCCCACGAAATTAAATTCATTCTCGAGATCATCGATGCCATCTTCTTCATCGCCTGGAACTTTGGCACACCCTGGAGAAGAAGAGGAGGAGGAAACAGCATTTCATTCATTTTCAGTCACAGACACATGCATGAAAGAAAAAGAGCAGAGCAGAGCAGAGCAGCAAGCAAGGGACTGTAAGATGTTGGGTACACGAGAAAGAAATACAACGGAAATTAAAAAAAAATCTTTGAAAAGTTACAACTTTTGGTAAAAAAAAAAAGAAACTTACGTCGGTGATGACCTTATTTTATAAAAGGTTAGGTCATCGCCGACCTGTACTTGGAAATTTTGCCACAAGCCTCTTTGAAAAGTTACAACTTTTTGGTAAAAAAAAATAGAAACCTGCGTCGGTGATGACCTTATTTTACAAATATAAATTATTCTACTTGAAAAGGTAGGGTAAGGGCTATATAGAGTTCACGGATAGGGTCATCGCCGACCTTATTCAGTGTAAATAAGGTCGGCGCCGATGATGTAACAAATTAGTAAAAAAAAATGAAAATCGGGCATAATTGCTCTAATTGGTGCAGCAATGGCTAAAGTATTTCATTGCGTAACACGTCCGCATTAAATGTTTTTTCCGGTTAAATCCTCAATTTAAATTTATAACATCTATTGTAAGTGATAACGTTTATTTAGAGGATGTTGCATTGTTTCCTTTGGATCGAGGATGATCTTTGTGAGCACAATTTTTTTCTCCTGCAACTCTCCCTCACAATTTTATACCGCATGTGAGTAGTGATATCTTCCTTTTGATTCTAGGGCAAAGGAATTTCTGCCTCCCGACATGTTGTCTGTTGGTATGAAAGCGACACAAAGTGGTAAAAGGCAAATGAATGCCTTACCGAGCATGTAGTACTTGGCATCATGACCCCTTGAGAAAAGATTGTGAAGAGGTAATTGCCATCTCGACTCATTAGAAGGAGGAGTTTGAATTTTTATTGGAGACAATAATACATGAGAAAGGAAATTAGGATAATCATTTTCTAAGGGCATATTTGGTTAGAGAAATTCTTCGTAAGGAATTGGGTTTGTTGGAAATTTATAACATGATGTCAGGATTTATAACATGATGTGACATCTTGTCATCTGAGCATTCCAAATGCTTTGTTTGATATCTGAATTTAAAATTTCAAACAACTTAAGAAGACACTTTTAGTCTTAGGAATTTCTAAACTTTTAGAATTTCAAATGTTAGAGGAGGTTGAGCATTTGGAATTCTAATTTGGTGGCAGCATTTGAAATTCTCTGTATTCCCTGGACAAAAATTCCCACGATTCTTCTAACCAACCAGGCCTTAAGAGTGCATGTGTGTGTGGATAGATCTACATTTGCACATGTATCCAGAAATTTGATCCAGGAAAATAAGGTATGAACTCTTTAAAAGCACTAAACCATGAACAGATTGAAACTACCTGAAAGGGATGTCCATTGTCCCCTAGCGGCCAACCTGTTGTCCTCTACCTGCCAATAAGATTTGAACTTTTTAAAAGCACCAAACATGATTAGATTGATCTCGGGGATTATAACATTTCCAACCCGATGAATAAATCATTGGGTGCAGGGTAATTAAGGTCATGCATGGTATCAAAACCCACTAATCTAACTTAAGCCTAATCAAATCTAAGATATTGGACTTCAATCTGCCAACCCTATATGTGAATTTAGATTTGAGATGGCAATCCCAAATCCAATTAATGAATATGTGTTAAAGCTTAGGTTGTACACATACTCATTAGCTTAGGTCAACATGCATGGCTTTAAACATGACCGGCCTAACCAACTTTCTCTGTCAACCATTTAATTCACTTTTTATGTCAATTTATCTAAGATTACTTCATTATTTGCGTGGCCTTAGGTGAGCCAGATAGCATAAGAACTGGCCCAAGAAGACACGCAAACAGAGATGAACAAACCATTGTCAACAAGAGTCCATCCCTTGAACCTAAACTTCAGTTTAGGCCTATTTCATGGTCCCATCTTCACATAAATTTATGCCCATTTTGAGGGCCTATCAAGCCTACATCTTGTCACCAACATGGTCCCTTGAACCATCTCTTTTTTCTTTTTCTTTTTTTTTTTTTCTGTTTTTTCTCAAGTGACTCGTTAAGGGCAGCTAGCCCACAAGCAAGGCCAACCCATCCCTTCTTCAAATTGTCAAATATCCCTCCAAACTCCATACTCGACTATAACCCGACCCACTGATTTGAGACTAATAATCTTGATGAATGGTAAATATTCTTGGGGTCACTGTTTGCATCTAATGATAGAATCCTACTGGAGAATAAGGGGTTGCCTAGTCAGTTGGGAGCCTGGCTTCACACCTTAGTATCCAGGGAACAAACCCTAGGTATCCTCTGGGACTGGGCGCCGCGTCTCCAGCGACAGAGTTTCTCATTAAGGGAACCATTATTCATGGAGGTAGAGGTTTTTTTTTTTTACTGCTGGAGTGGATATTATCTCCCAGCAATGGTTTCTCTGATGTGGCTCCCAATCCCCTTGGCTGGATGGAAGGAAAAAACAAAGAAGAAAAAGATAGAATCCTACTGGAAATCAGTCTGCATAAGATACTCCTTTTTATAAACAATAGATTGGACTCACCATTTATGAAGTCAGGCTATTCATATTACACACAAATGATAACTCCACTGCATGTGTTTAACATATGAAGGATCCACTGGTGATGAGTGCCAGTTTAGAGGGCCTGAGAGCATGTAATATTTTATATTCGATATTTAGGCTATCAATTTATGTAATAATGTAATATTTCTTTCTTTTATTTTCTTATATCTAATATTTTTCTTGAATATATAAATTTGTTAATTTGAATTGATTATCGTGAATGTATGTAAATAAAGGTTTATTTATATCTTATAAGTATATGATTCCTTTATAAATATTTTAAAATTATTTTAAAAATATTACTCTTTTGAGTATCTTCATTGACTTTATCCGAGTTATTGTTCGTCCTTTTTTTTTTTTTTTTTCATTGAACGAGTTAAGTTGGAGTCATAAGTCTTCTAACCTTGGGTTTACGGCTGTTGGAAACATTCCATGGACTTGAAAATGGGGGTTTTATTGGGAACTATGGTTTATGAGACTCCAACTTCTTCCTGCACTAGTGCAAGAAGCACAAAAGTCACCATTAATGAGTGCTTTGACAAATAGGATATGTTTTCTAACTAAAATTGCCCATAAATAGCGATATCATGAGACGTCAGGATCATGTTGTGATATGTTGCATTATTGCAACATGTTTGTCGATTTTCCTCCAATTGTAAAAACTCTTGTGTCACGACCCGGGCCCGAGATCCGGTAATCCCGAGCCGTGAGCCCATACTTACTCCCGTAAATCCCGAATTAACCGAAGTTAAAACGGAATCCACAAGGGATAACATTCTCAATAAACCTGTCAAATACACAATCTGCGAAAACAATTATATTTGACAAGACCAATTTACGATTTACATGTATACAAAACAATGTCCTTTATACATGTATCATTTGAACCTTCTACCAGTCAATCAGTGCTTGTCCAAAACGTTATACAATGTCAATTAGTTACATACCAAAATGATTATACAAAAGAATAATTTCTCAATTGTTTCTCAAAATATTCTATCAAAATGTTCCGATCTCTGTTTCGCTCTCGGATACCCATATCAAACGGTATCCCGACCATTCCATTCGTTCAGTCCTCCTGGAGGAACCTGAGCAGTCTCCTCCGCTCTCGCCTGGGGCGCTGCCGCACCAATAAGGACAAACAGGCCTGTAATGCCATCAATAACACTAGTGAACACGACGGTTCAACAATGTATAAACAATTCTTGCAATAGCATGTTAATGCATGAGTTAGACTCATTCAATATATCAATAACAGTTTCAATTCTAGATAAGTCTAGAAAGTTCCTACAATGACAATAAGTAGACATGAAAGTCAATCATGTGGACATGTATAGGATGGTCACTACTATAGCATTCATTTCATTACATTTATCATCTTCCCTCAAAGGAATGATTCATTATTACCATCTTCCCTCAAAGGAAGGATTCTTCCTCCAAATGAAAGGCATCGATCAATACCATAGATACGATCGGAATATAGTGGGATTTACTAGTGTCCGGGCCAGGGAAAACTAGCATCACCACGGGGCTCCGGAACGCCCCCAAATCCATCTACTACAGTAGGATTAGACATATGTCTCTTTTATTCATTCATTGAACTCATTTACAGTTCTAAAACAATAGCTAGGTGGTGCCAGACTCAATGGTCAATACTTTTCAGTGAGCAATCCATTTTTTTATTCGATTCAATACTATGATTCGCATAATAACAAGGAATGGAATAATAGTGATGCCAATCTCATTAGATTGGAACTCAGTGTTGCAATAAGGAATTGCTAGACAATCATGATTCCATTTAATTCTATCTTAGATCTAAACAACCATATATGTGTAACCAACAGTTACTAAATGCATGTGTTATTCTTGATGAGCATCACATTTATATTTTGGTGGATGCATTATAGTCCCCGTAGTTAACACCCATGGAGTTTTAGATCATAATTTATTAACTATGAAGTTCTTCCTTCATTATCCTTAATTCTCAATAATTTCACTTTACTCTATGATTAGTCTTCGAACTAATCTAGGAAGCATTTATACTCACAAGGAGTGCTCCAAACTTTCGCAAAAATCCAAAACTCACTGTTCGATTGGCCAATTTTTTTCACTCATAATTAATGTATTGGCCAATGTCGGTCAGCTCGGCGGCTAGCCGAAACCTACTTGGCGGTTAGCCATATTTTGACTGGCGGTTAGCCGAAATTTCAGCGGTCAGCTCACGGTCAGCTTTCCAGAAGCTGATATTTATGTCTCGATTTTCGGTTACCTTGCGACTAGTCGAAATTTCAATTTCGGCTAACCGAATTTTAACGGTTAGCTTTCCAGAAGCTGTCTCTTTAACAGGAAATTCTGACTCAATTTCGGTCAGGTCGCGGTCACCTCACGGTTATCTAAAATTTGGATTTCGGCTAACCGAAATATGGCGGTTAGCTTTCCAGAAGCTCGCCCATTTTATGGATTCCGACGGTTAGCTTCACGGTTAGCCTTGCGACTAGCCGAAACACACCCAGAATCCCTTCTTCGAGCTTCAGAACTTCTGAAACAATTTCTGAAGATTGAGTTCCTTGAACTCCAGTCATTTCCAACAATCTATGGAAGTCCAAGACAATGCATTCTTGAGAATGACCATTGAGACTTCAAGTTCTCTTCTCATACATTATCCATTCATTAACAATACCTCTAATATCCATTAATCTCTACATTCAATCCATAGAAACTCTACAATGGTTAACATTAATCACAAAAGATGTTTATACTTGCCTCTTGTAGTCAATGCACTCAAAGCCCTCTTTAATAGCTTGGCTTGAGCTCAAAATCCCCAAATCTCAAACCTAAATCCATAAAATATGCAAATATACAAATCCTTAAGCTATATGTGCTAGAAACCTCTTCTAATCACTCATTATAACTTGAAAACTTATTAAAAGTTCTAAGAACTTACTTGTAGTTCAATGGGAGGAAATCTTGAGGTCTTCTCCAAGCTTTACCCTTCAACAATGGAGGAAGAAGGCTCAAGGAAGAAGATGAAGATGGATGGAGTAGCCCACTCCACTCCAATCACTTGACAAAGCTCCAAATCTTCACACCCAATGGAGAGAAAATGGAAGGAGAAGGAGAGAAAGGTCTGGCTAGGGCTCGGTGGTGATAGAATGAACGAATGAATCGTTCATTCATTCATTTCATTCTAATACAAGGGTCCTTTACACAAAACCCCCTTCTTATTTAGTCTTATTTCATTTTGAGTCAAATGAAGGGCCACTTGACGAAATCCTCGTCAAACGGCTTCGAGTCTATTATGAAAGTTAACGTACTCGTTGAGATTCACGTGTTAGTATCAAGAGTTTCCGTATTCGACAAAATACGTATAACTCCGTATTTACGAAAAAGGTCTTGTTCTCTTAGTTTAGGCTTAAAACTCATCCAATTCACTTAATCTCTTCATTATCCCTTCATTAAGTTCATTTAAGACTAATCTCATCGAGTTGGGGCATTACCCATCATTAGTCTAATTAGACTTGATTAATTTAGCATTAATTTCGATTAATTAGAGTTAATCTCGATTAACTCGGGCGGGGTCTTACATCCGGAATATAGAAAGTAGAAAGGAACATGAAATTTTTGAAAAGGCTTTACTTACAAAATAAACATACTAAATCCTAATCTCCTAAACAGTTGGTTGAATGCCAATCACCCTAAGATTTGGAAAAAGAAGTGGGCAGGTGGAAAATGGGAATATCAATGAGCTCATGGGGTGGTGGTTTCTGAAATTGCTGCTAAGAAATAAAGGAGATGAAGGAGTGAATCACTACAGCTCAAGTCGATAGTGAACGACATAACAATGTATATCAATATTCTACATAGGCGAAACCAGCCCGTGGTGATGAAATTCTTTCTTGCTAAGTTGGATTACGGATAAGAAATGATACTTTAAAGTGGAAGACTTAGGTATCAATCCCTATAAGCATGTGACTGATACCAAGGTGATTTTAAGGCGAGACCCCACACAAAGTCATTGGACCATTTGTTTTTTTTTATTTCAAAGCAAAACTATTGCAAGTTGATTTGCCTAAACGAAGAAAGGTGATTTTTAATAATAAAATAATTCTAGAAGTTTTACTCTTAAGAGATATCTAGATTCTAGGCCAATATGTGGATCGATGGATTGACAATTTCTTGCTAGGAAAATCAAGCCAAGGTCATTCTCTAAAAGACTACATTTTTTTATACTGAAAACTTGAAAACTTGTACCATTTTTTCTTTTATTTTAACCACACAATTTAAATGTGATCAACAGTGGGTGTGAATCAGATTGATCTAAAATTTGTCTTAGAAGGAACAAGGGGCAACATGATTTTTAATAGCTTGGTTTTTTTTTCATATTTTTTTTCTGAAAAATGTATATTATCTTATCTAAATTCTTTATTTTGTTTTAACCATATATTTAGTCTTGGTGAATGGTGTACGTACTGGGTTAAAATAATTCTTCTTATAGTCTTAAAAAGATCCAAATTCTAAGTCCACATTTAGATCTCCATCAGTTGACAATTTGTTGTTGTGAAACTCATTTTCACATCTCAATTACAATTTTGATCATTCTCGTTGCATGCAAGTCTGACCTCTCAATTTCTGGAATATGTTTTCTGACTCATGGAATTAGTTTTAAATTTATTTGTTCTATTTTATATTTTATTTCAGTTATGTTTATGTTTTAGTATTTATTATGTTTACTTCCTTTTTGTGTGTTTTTTAAAAATCAATCTAATAGTAGGCCCAATATAAACTAAAAAATAGATTTATCTTAAAGCATCGATGGTACAAATACGTCATTACGTGCATGCACCAATAATGGTTGACATCTATTTTTACTTTTTCATTCTTAGAAGCTGTAAAAGTCTTTTCCTTTCAGATTTTTTGTACCTATTCCTATGACCAGTGATGGAGCCAGGAATTTCTTTTAGAGGAGGCAAACAATAGTCAACTAGCAGTGACAAAGCTAGAATTTCTTTAGAGGAGATCGATAATATTTTATATTTATTGACTTCTTTTACTTATCATTTAAAAACATAGTTATTTATTTATTTCAGTGTTTTTTTTAATAATATCCAAATAACAAGTCTTAAATTTGAAAATACTTATTAAATTTAAAGATAATTTATCAAACATTTGAAAATAATTAAAACACAAAAATAGTAGAGGTCACCCTAATGAATTCAACCCACTCAAAATAATCATTTACTCCTTATTTTAGAATAGAAAGTTGTATCTAACTCTAAACAAATTAGGGCCCAGGCCGGATTAATCACTTGTGAATCAATCATCCCATAACTAATTTATGAAGTGACTCATTACTTGTAATTGTTTAATGGGCCACAAGCCCGTGATATACATGTGTGTGGGGTGTTTTCACCGAAACCGAGTTTACCCCTGACTTCGGTGATTGCACCAAGCAAGGAACGCCTCATTTCATCTATCCAGCCCGGCAGCTTGCCAGCTGGCACCGAGGTGAGATTGGTCTCGGTAAAGGTACCGATCACATCCTCCCGAACTCAGCCTCGTGCGTCGACATCCTTGTCCGACTTCAGGCATAGCCGACCTCAGTGCCTTCTCCAGTTCGGTCTATCGACCGAGGTGAACACTGGGCGTCTAATCCCCATTATGAGATGGGACTGCCACCTTACAGGGAGCCCCTAACAGATAGGGTGGCCGCCGGTCATCGATAAGAGCTCATTCCTATCAGCAAATCACATCCACATTTATGTAAGGGATTTCAGGAAAGATCCGATGGGACAGTTCCCTCACCTACCCCCACTAAGGGTCCAAGGTATGGGCTGATGGGACAAGCATCCCCACCTACCTCCACTATGAAACCTTTCATTCTCTTCTACATATACTTGCATGGTAAGCCATGAACAGGTACGCAAGATACTGCATACACTCTGCTATTTTGCTCTAACATTCTTCCCCACTTCACCCTAATTCAGTGACCGCACTAACTCAGGCGTCGGAGTGCCTTTGGCTAAAAGCAGCCCAGGGCCCTGACCTCTGTTTTCTTCTCCCTTTCAGGTTCCAGGCTATCAGCAACGTTCCCAATCAGTTAAACAGCATCTCCATTATCTTCATCACCCCCCCTAAACCGAGTCCGTAATTTTTAGGCACGCACAATTTGGCGCCGTCTGTGGGAATCGATTTGAAAAATCCATATTTTCATCTTAACAGCCATGCCTCCAAAAGTTAGGAAGGGAAAGAGCATTACTGGACCATCCAGGTCCAAGCAACCAGAGACATTCATGCCCCTCATGCCGCCTCCACTGGTGACGAACCAGGCGGGAGCACTGGTGACGAACTAGGATCGAGCAACCAGACAAATACCACCTAACCCTCAGCAGAGGAGGGTTGGTGGAGAATCTGGAATGAGGAGTGTAGGAACGCCTGTCACCATGACACACTCGCCATCGAGGGATGCAGCAGATCTCCTCGCCATGGTCCCATACTAGAGCGGGTCAGGCCAACTATCTCTCAGGCAGAGCGTCCACGTCTGGAGGTTGTCTTCATCGAGTCACCCCATAGGGATGTTCCTCCTTAGGGACAGTCCCAACGGGGCGAAACTCTGGCGTTGTTCAATCCGCGGCAGCCTCATCACCAGGATCACATGGACGAGGATCACGTACACCTCAATGATGAGGGCGATGATGACATGGCTCTGGAGGACGACGAGGCGCAGGCCGAAGCAATCAAGTCTCAAAACCAAATCATTGAGGAACAAAGAGCTCAGATCCTCCAGCTCCAACAGCAACTCGAGGGGAAGAAGGCCCTAGTAGGGACTCTGCTCGTGCCCCGTGCACAGCAGCGAGCCCGGAAAGCTCCTAAAGCTCGGTCGGACTTGAGGCAAATCATAAACAAAAGGCGTGACCGAGCTCGCGAAGAGGGCTCAAGTAGCACCCACGCCAGCGTTGACCAGCAGCATCGCCAAAGACAAAGCCAGGGTGCCGATCCCGACATGGCCAAGTGGATCAATAAGCAAATCAAGCTAGCTGTGCAGAAGAATATGGAGTTTGTGGGCCTCACCCGAGGTCGGCTAGCTACCAGAGACATCGACAACCACGGCACGTCTCCATTCACCCAGGAAATCAGGAATCATCCTCTCCCTGATAAGTTTAGCGTCCCGCGGTTCAATCTCTATGACGGGACTTCGGACCCCGAGGCGCACCTCCGACACTTCACCCACAAGATGTCGGTGTGGAGTGGCAACGGCAGCCTGGACTGCAAAGTCTTCTCCTCTAGTCTGGGTGACCTCCCACTTCGATGGTTCTGTACGCTCTCCGAGGGATCGATTTCAAGCTAGCAACAGCTTCGGAATTCCTTCGTCAAGAAGTTCCAAGCACACCGGGTTATCCCGAAGACAGATGCTGACCTGATGGCTATCAAAATGAGGCCGACTGAAAACATCACCCGGTTCGCCAAGAGATTTTGGACTATCTACAGCCAGGTTGAAGACGCCAGTGACGAACTAGCCATTAAGTCCTTCCGACATGCTCTGTTGCCAGGCAACGAGCTCGGAGGGACCTAGTGCGGTTCCCCGTGGTCTCAGTAAAGGCACTGATGGCCTGGGTGAATCAGTTCATTGAGCAGGAGGAAGACGAGGTCCGAGCTCAGGAGAGCCATAGCCACTGGCATGAGGATCGACCCTCAAAGAAGGAAAAGAAGCTAGCCAAGAGGGAGGCAGACCGAAACAGAGAGCCATCCAGCTCGGCAGGACGCTCCGCTCCCGCCTCGGGAGGCAACGTGAAGCCGAAGTCAAGTAGCACCTCTTACAAGGCCGTTAACACCATATTCAAGGAGCCCATTTACAAGCTCCTCGACAAGATTCAAACCCAACCCTTTTTCAGATGGCCCCAGTCTATGAAGGGCGATGGTTCCACCCGAGACCAGAGCAAGTTCTATGCCTATCACAAAGATAAAGGACACAGAACCGAGGATTGCCATGCCTTCAAGGCGCACCTCGAGAGGCTCGTGAAGGACGGGCATCTGAAGGACCACATCAAAGAAGAGGGCAGAGTAAACCATACTCAACAACGCCAGCCCGATGACCGGGATAGCGACGAGCCGGTAGGGACCATCAACGTCATCCATCTAGCTCCCCCCCCCCCTAAGGGAAGCAGCTAGGCCCGTACTAAGGCCAGGAGGGCCCAACACGACAAACAGGTAATGACGGCTGAGCTCGGTCCCTCAGCAAAGAAGGCACGCGTAAAGAGACCGAAGATTTGGTTCTCTGACAAAGACTTGGCCGGGGTCCAGCTACCCCACAATGATCCTCTGCTCTTGACTATGAGGTTGCAGAACTTCAATGTCAAGAGGATCCTAGTGGACCCCGGGAGCTCTTCGGAAATCCTCTATTTCGACTGCTTCAAGAAAATTGGTCTGAAAGAGAAGAATCTGCAGGAAGCTCGTACCCCACTGGTGGGTTTCAACTTCAAGTCCGTATACCCCAAGGGGAAAATCTCCCTCAAGGTCGAAGTGGGAGGAGCCTCCATGACGGCAGACTTCTTAGTGGTAGATGCACCATCCCCTTACAGTGCCATCATGGGAAGAACTTAGCTGCATAATATGGAGGCAGTTCCCTCCACTCATCACCAGAAGCTCAAGTTCCCGTTGCAGAACGGAGATGGAGACTTCGAAGTAATAATAGTCCGCGGTGACCAACATATGGCCAAAGAGTGCCTCATGGCCGTGGTCCCTGGAGAAGCAGAGCCACAGCGAGTCCATATGACCGAGCTCGAAGCTGTCGGCCGAGCTTCCAAGCAAAAGAGCGTAGAAGATCTCACTGAGGTCGGGATCGACCCCAGCAATCCAGAAAGATACTTCCTGCTCGGGAGTCGGCTCACAGAGGAAGAGAAGTCCGAGCTATTTGACTTCCTGTTACAGAACAGGGAGGTCTTCGCTTGGACCCCATATGAAATGCCCGGCATCGACCCCGAGGTCATGAGCCACAAGCTAAATGTAAATCCCGAGCACAAACATGTAGTCCAAAAGACCCGCATGACGGGAATCCAACAAGCAGAGGCTGTGACCGAAGAGGTCAAGAAACTGTTGGAAGCTGAAGCCATCAGGGAAGTCCACTACCCTGTATGGTTGGCCAACACAGTGATGGTCAAGAATAAGAATGGAAGCTGGAGGGTCTGTGTGGATTTCACCGACCTCAACAAGGCTTGTCCCAAAGACAGCTTTCCCCTTCCGAAGATCGACCAGCTGATCGATGCCACCGCTGGGCACGATAGGATGAGTTTCCTCGACGCTTACCAAGGTTACCATCAGATTCCGATGCATGGGCCTGATGAAGAGAAGACCGCGTTCATAACACCCAGAGGCATTTACTGTTACAAAGTGATGCCATTTGGGTTAAAAAACGTCGGTGCCACTTACCAGAGGCTGGTAACAAAAATGTTTCAAGCCCAGCTCGGTAAGACGGTTGAAGTGTATATAGATTACATGGTCATCAAGTCTAAAAGGTCACAGGACCACTTGACCGACCTGCATCAAACATTCACCGTCCTTAAACAATACAAGCTCAAGCTAAAAGCCTCCAAGTGTGCATTTAGCGTAGGCTCGGGCAAATTCCTGGGCAGCCTGGTCACCAGACGCGGAATAGAGGCCAATCTCGAGTAGATCTCAGCGATTCAGGTCCTCCAAAGTCCGACCACGGCAAAGCAAGTCCAGAGGCTTACAGGGATGACAGCAGCACTCAACCACTTTATTAGCGGAGCCTCAGATAAATACCGCCCCTTCTTTCAGCTATTAAAGAAAAGTTCGAGGTTCCAATGGACTCCGGAATGCGAAAGTGCCCTTCAGGAGCTCAAAGGGTACCTCTCTTCACCTCCCCTACTGTCCACCCCGGCACAAGGGGAGGTCTTGTATCTATACCTGGCAGTTTCGGACCATGCAGTGAGCTCGATACTCGTAAGAGAAAAAGACAGGCAGCAAAAGCCCATTTATTACACAAGCAAAATTCTGCTGGGTGCCGAGACGAGATACCTGCCATTAGAGAAGCTCGCTTTTGCGCTCGTCAGTGCTTCCCGCAAGCTCTCCCACTACTTCCAAACATACTCTATTGTGGTTGTAACAGAACACCCACTCAAGTCTCTCTTCAGAAAATGAGACTTCTCTGGAAGAGTCTCCAAATGGACTGTCGAATTGGGGCAGTACGATATCCAATATCAGCCCAGGACGGCAATCAAAGCCCAGGTGCTGGCAGACTTCATTGTGGAATTCACCTCTCCGAGTTCGGCACCGAGCCAGCTCGACACCGAACTGGGGGGCAAGGAGGTGGGGGTATCCACCGAGACCGAGACAGAATAGGAGCGATCTTGGAAACAGTTCCTCGATTTATCTTGGAAGGTCTTCGTCGATGGATCCTCAACCTCCAAAAGGGCTGGCGCTGGCATAGTCCTCCAATCTCCGGAGGGCCTTGTCATCGAGCAAGCCCTGACTCTCGACTTCAAAGCATCAAACAACGAAGCTGAGTACGAAGCACTGATCGCAGGGCTGGGAAGTGCAAAAATTCTGGGGGCACGACAACTAGTGGTCTTTAGCGATTCACAACTGGTGACGAGCCAACTGAATGGAGACTACCAGGCCCGTGACGATAGCATGGCAACCTACCTAGCCCACGCCAAGCAACTCCTTTCTCAATTCCAAAAAGCTGAAGTCAGGCAGATCGGCAGGGATTCCAACTCTCATGCTGACACACTTGCAAACTTGGCCTCTGCTGTCGAGGCGGAGAGGAAAAGGACTGTCGAAGTGGAAGCGCTGGACATGCCAAGTATCGAACTCCACCCACCTCGGCAGATCCTGTGTGCTGACCTCGGTCCAAGCTGGATGGATGATTTCATCTTCTACCTCAGGGACGACTAGCTCCCTGAGGACAAAAATCAGGCCCACAAAATCAGGCTGAAAGCAGCTCGGTTATGGCTATCTCCAGATGGCAAGCTCTACAAAAAATCCTACAATGGCCCTTATCTCCAGTGCGTTCACCCGAGCAGGGTCGAGGACTTCCTTTATGAAATCCATGAAGGGATCTGCAGCAGTCACATTGGAGGTCGGTCATTGGCTTACCGAGCTATCAGTCAGGGCTACTGGTGGTCCTACATGCAGAAGGACGCACAGGTCTATGCCAGGAAATGTGAGAAGTGTCAGAAGTTCTCTCACTCTCTCCATCGACCAGCACATGACCTGAGTCCTCTTTCCAGTCCTTGGCCTTTTGCCCAATGGGGATTGGACTTGGTGGGACCTCTCCACCGAGCTCCGGGGAATAAAAGATGGTTGATAGTAGCCACTGATTATTTTACCAAGTGGATAGAAGCTGAAGCGTTGTCCTCCATCACCGAGAAGGATACCAGAAACTTCGTATGGAGGAACATCGTAACAAGATTCGGAGTGCCTCGAGCCTTGATCTCGGACAACGGGACTCAGTTCGACTCCAACTTCTTTAAAAAATTCTGTCAAGAGCTTGGAATCAGGAACTATTACTCCACTCCAGCGTACCCCAGAGCAATGGACAGGCTGAAATCTCCAATAAGGTAGTGCTCGACGACTAAAAAAGAAACTAGATTGGGCCACAGAGCTCGACCTGGCTGAGGAATGGAGGGATGCAGCAGCCATCCGCCTCATCTCCTACCAGCGGCAGTTGGCCAGAGGATACAGTCAAAAGGTCAAGGAAAGAAAGTTCTCACCTGGAGAACTGGTCTTGAAAAAGACACTTCCAGCAGACAAAAATCCCAACGAAGGAAAACTTACACCGAACTGGCATGGGCCATTCAAAGTGACTTCGGTAGCTGGGCAGTCTGCATACAAGCTTGAGGACATGGAGGGTAGAGAGCTACCACGTCCATGGAATGCCACGCACCTCAAGAAATACTACTTTTGAGATGTATTCGGATTTTGGAAGTCAATAAAATTGATTCTTTTTATAGAATGTGTTACTTTCGAATCTGTCTCTTACTCTCAAAATGAAGCCAAGTTATGGAACTCGGCACATGTAGACAGCTCGGTCACAGGACCAGCTTGCATTTCGGCGCGGTCACAGGACTAGTCGTCTCCAGCTCGATTACAGAACCAGCTAACGACGCGGTCACAGGACTCGTCGTTCTGTTCGGTTACCAAAATCAGCTACTTCAGCCCGGTCATTGGACCAGCCACAAGGTCTGATTACAAAACTGAATTCCGCTATGGTCATAGGACCGAGCACGTCCAGTTCCACCGAGATCGTTGCTTGTTACGGTTAAGGAACCTAACTAGAACACCTCAGGTCACGAACTTGGTACATTGAGTTCGACTATAGAGCCGAGCTCAACTACTTATCTTATTATCTTAATCCCTGTTATTTATTCTTGGTTACGAAGCCAAACACAAGAACAGGGAAAGAAGAAAAGAGACATTCATTACATTTGTTCAGGTTGGAAACAAGAGCCAATTTCATTTATTGAAAAAATGATTACAGTCTTTTCATTCAAAGATAGAAAAATACAAATGTTCTTCCCCAAGTACAGAAATAAAAAAGAAATACATCAAATCAAATTTCTTTAGACAGCAGCCTCCTCGGCGTCCCCAGCAGTAGCATTGACCTCGGCATCGGCGTCTCCAGCGGGGCCCTCAGGAGGTTGGTTCGCCACGGGCTGAAGGGGAGGAAACTGGGGGATCTCTGTGTAGGCGGCATGGTCCTCGGGGACCCCGGCTGCTCTCAACGAGCTCGTCCACCCCAGTCTCCAGGCCTTCTGACTGACCTCACGGACTTGGGCGACGTACAACTCAGAGGCTTCCTCCACCCCTTCATCATATGCCTTGTCAGCCTCGGCCCGGAGATTGTCAGCTTTAGCCCGAAGTCCAGCCTCTACCTCCTCCCACCTCTTCTCGAGCTCGGCCGTTTTCTTCATCTGATCTTCAGTTTCCGCTCTGGCCTTTCCGAGCTCGGACTTGAGGCCCGCGACAACCATTTCCTGCTCGGCCGCCTTCTTCTTCACCTCGCCAATCTCCGCCTCGAGGACCGCCTTCCTCTTCTCCGCCTTCTCAGCCCAGGCAGCGTTCTGATGGGTCTTCTCCGCCAGCACCAGGCTCCTTTGAAGGATCTGCAGAGGCAAATATCAGAATTACAGAAATCAAAGAGTATCAGAAGATCACAAGCTGAGAAGAGAAAAATTTACCCTGAGGGCGTCGCCCATCTGAGCCACATCCAGGTCCACCTCGCTCAGCTTCCAGTATTCTGCCATATCTCCTGGCAGAGCACAGGCGTGCGCGAGGGCGCTGACGACCAAAGTGCTGTCACTCACCAGGCCATCCTCCAGCAACGGCTGGCCATCTTCCAGCAGGAAGCTAGGATTCCAGGGGCCCGGGCCGAGGGACGACAAGCGCTGAGAGGACGGATTGGGTACGCCTTCGGCCGGACCTGCGATCCTAGGCCTTTTTCCCAACTGAATCGCGTCCCGGTTGGACCCGGTTGAGAGCTCCTCGGTTGCTGAGGAGGAAGGCCGTGGGGGGAGAAGACTGAATGGGGGGCAGAGATGACTGGACCGACCGGAGTCAGAGGAAGAACAGCTCCCGGGGTGGGGCTGGGAGAACCCCCGAAGACGACAGCATCTAGGTTTTGGAGGTTGGGACGACATCGACCCATCTCGGCCTCTTCGTCTGAGCTAGAAGACTGAAGGTTCACAAGGTCCTCTCGCCGAGCCTCCTCAGGTTCGCCCTCTGACGGGTTTCTTCTCCGGATTCGACCTCGGAGGCGGTCTGACGAGTCTCGTGACTGACCTGGGAAGGCCCGGCCTCAGCTGAGGCTTGAGAAGGTCCGGTCTTGGGGGACACTAGAGGCAACCTCGCAGCAGGGGTTCCTTGGTCTTCGGCCTCGGCCAAAGTTAGAACTCGCTCCCCCCTTAGATTTTCGTACCGTCTTCTGATGAAAGATCGGTATACGGGTTCGTACCTGAGAAGAGACGAAGCTGATCGGTTCCGGTGGCCCTTGTAGCTATGGATTCTCTTTAGCCAGGTGACGTTTCGTTGCCACCTAGAGCTCTTTGCCTGCCGTTTTCTCTCCTTGTGGCCTGCACACCAAGCAAGTTGGTATATCAGTTCGATAGAACAAGAATACATCATAAGAGAAGAAACTGAGAAGATATTTACTCGGTGGCTCTCCGAGACGACGGGGGATGTGGTCCACCCTAGGCTCGGCGGGGCCGAACTCCCAGTTCCCGGTGACGTAAAGACGGTCATCACCGGCGTACTTACTATTGTCCTCGAGCTCGTTGATCAAAGGGATTTCCTTCTACCGTACTCGGAGGTAGTACGCGTCGTCCTTCGGAGATCGGCAGAGATCATACACATCCTCAATATCTTCGACGCCGAGGTCGGTCCCCAGAATCCTATTCAGCTCAGCTATGCCCATGATTACCTTGTAACCATTGGGCATGAGCTGGCAGGAGTTGAGGTTCCACCTCCTGAGGTAGGCCTTCAAGAGGGGGTGGACCGGGAACCTCACCCCACCTTCTATAATGGCAACTAGTGGGAATGGCATCCACCCATCTATAAAAATCCGAGGCTGGATTTGGTTATCGGGGCCGTCCTCCCTAATACTGACATTCTCCGGTATCTGGTATTTATTCCTAAGCTCTGCTAGGGCAAGTTCTGTATCTATCC
Organism: Umbellularia californica; assembly: GCA_028538565.1. NCBI lineage: Eukaryota > Viridiplantae > Streptophyta > Magnoliopsida > Laurales > Lauraceae > Umbellularia > Umbellularia californica. The sequence goes on from JAPQWN010000005.1 coordinate 13,195,005, forward strand.
AATCTCTGTAAACCCCCATCTTCCCCAGCATGAATAGAAGAATGGACGGCGACGGAGAAGAGAGCAATAGAAACCCTAGAAAAGGAAAAATGATAGAGGAAGAGCAGAGAGAAACTCACTGCGACGAGAGGCTTGCACAGACGGAGATGAACAGATTTGGGTTTCAGAACACTCTAAGCTGGTAGGGCTTTTCAAGCAACGGAGTCTCTCAGGGAGGTCTCAGGCAGACTCAGACGCAGAAGCAATTTCAGCAAAAGTAGCCCTCCTTCAGAGACGAGGTCTTTTATACAAAGATGGAAATCTTTTCGTATCCCGGAAGACGCGCGTGCAGACGCCGCCTCGGGCACGCCACTCGTCTCCTCAATATGACTTCACAGCCACCAGGGGTATGACACGTGGCAGCACCACACCGCCTTCATAATGATATGGGCGGGCTATTAAATCGCCTCCAGACGGCTGCGCGCCATCAATACGCCTCAGAAAGCAAAACGACACCCCACACTTCTTAAAGAGCCACGGGTCCGGTTTTGGAAAACTCCCATCCTACTTAGCTCCTGACCCCGAAGTGTAGACAAACCCTCGAGGTCAGGAGCTGGGGGCAATTGTGTGGGGTGTTTTCACCGAAACCGAGGTTACCCCTGACTTCGGTGACTGCACCAAGATAGGAACGCCTCATTTCATCTATCCAGCACGGCAGCTTGCCAGCTGGCACCGAGGTGAGATTAGTCTCGGTAAAGGTACCGACCACATCCTCCCGAACTCAGCCTCGTGCGTCGACATCCTTGTCCGACTTCAGGCATAGCCGACCTCAGTGCCTTCTCCAGTTCGGTCTATCGACCGAGGTGAACACTGGGCGTCTAATCCCCATTTTGAGATGGGACTGCCACCTTAAAGGGAGCCCCTGACAGATAGGGTGCCCGCCAGTCATCGATAAGAGCTCCTTCCTATCAGCAGATCACATCCGCATTTATGTAAGGGATTTGAGGAAAGATCCGATGGGACAGTTCCCTCACCTACCCCCACTAAGGGTCCAAGGTATGGGCTGATGGGACAAGCATCCCCACCTACCTCCACTATGGAACCTTCCATTCTCTTCTACATATACTTGCATGGTAAGCCATGAACAGGTACGCAAGATACTGCGTACGCTCTGCTATTTTGCTCTAACCTTCTTCCCCACTTCACCCTAGTTCAGTAACTGCATTAACTCAGGCGTCGGAGTGCCTTTGGCTAACAGTAGCCCGGGGCCCTGACCTCAGTTTTTTTCTCCCTTTCAGGTTTCAGGCCATCAGCAACGTTCCCAATCAGTTAAACAACATCTCCATTATCTTCATCACCCCTCCCTAAACCAAGTCCGTAATTTTTAGGCACGCACAACATGGATGATTGAAAATTAATAGATTAATAACCTGTGATTTTTTGATAGGCCATGATGTTTGCAGAAGAATAGATGATTGAGAGAACATCATTCATAACCATTCACTAATATTATAAAATGATGAATAACGTAGGAAGATCCATTCTATTCAAAATAAAAGCTCTTCCCTTAAGTGATTTTCTCAGATTTTACTCTAATAGGAGTTACTCCCACCATAAGGTTAAGCACATGATATTTTTAATTGTGTACTCAATATAGCGGGATCAACTCCTATTAAGTAAAACCATAGGCAACCCAACTAAGGAGAGGGCCTTTAGTTTTAAAGGCCTGATTTTTTATTTTTTTTATTTTAGATCAGCATAGCCCTTGATTCAATAGTCATAATGTTTAGTAGTCTTTTAGCAGAATATTTTTTAAGATTCAATCCAATGGTGGATAAATGTTTGAAATTAAATCCAAAGAAAAAGGCCAAGATGCCTAAATCTAGTTGCAAAGAGGTTTCTCTCAAATTCAAGATAAGCATGTAGGAGATAAAGAGGGAATGGATTGATTGCAAGCTGGAATCTCTCCTTAAAGTTTGGAGAATCTTTGACTTATCTCTTGGGTAACAATTAAAACACAAATATATCCTTGAATCTTTTTAAATTCTCTATGGTTTATTATTATTATTATTATTATTTTATTTTATTTTATTTTATTTTGCGAATGAAAAGCAAGTGAGTAGGGGGAAGTTGCAAGGGACTAAAAAGCCATAATTTATCTTGCAACCTCTTCCAAATATTCAAAGGAAGTACAAAAGTTGAGAGGGGGCAATTGACCCCACTCGACCTCCCCACCCTCCATCCCGGCTTATAACATATATAAAGCATACATTTTCTTATAATCTCGACAACTTTCACCTGAAATTTTTATTAATTTCTTGCTTGACATAAAATCTTATGTTTATATTACTTTGTTTATTCTCTAACACTGAAAATGACAACAATAAAATTCTATTTACAATTAATTCATAAAATTAGTCATATTTTTAAAATTTTGACTCCTCCTATGTTATGACTGATTTTAATTTATTTTTATGCATACACATGCATGTGCTTTACTCATAGGTGCTCAAGCTAATTTATTAATTAATCAGGTCAAGAATGACAATTAGAGTACAATCCAAATACCTTTTTCTTTTATCTTGTAAACCAATCCACATACTTAATTAAAAGGGAAGGATCAATGAACAAGATGAAGTCCCTAATCGGATTGGATTGAGTCGAGGATTGGGTCAAAAACTGCTACCCTTGTCAACTTTCAAAAATCTTTAAACTTCCAAAAGAAAAAGAAATTTAAATAGTATCTTTAAACTGTAAAAAATCTTTGAACTTTGAAAAACTTTTAAAAGAAAACTTTTAAAACTTTCAAAAAGGAGGATTTTACAGGAATATTCTTGGTAGGTGTCCATTCCCGGTAATGGAGGACTTGGACGACAAAGAGATGGGGGAGCGACGCTTAAAGACGAGTGAGGCGCTCTTCTCAAGTTAAAAAAAAAAATAGAAATAAAAATGGGCCAACAGATCCTTTTTCGTGCTCTCCAAAGTATGAGTGATTTTTTCGTGCAATGGACACCGACCAAAAATTTCCCCTCCTAAAATCCTCTTAAAGAAATTAAACTTAATATAAAATTAGAACTTTCAAAGCTTTTTAGAATTTCAGAATTTTCAAACTTTCAGAAGAAGAAGAAAAAAACTGGAGAATTTTACCATATGGGATATAAAAGACAATGAATTCCTCAAAATGGTGCTCACCAAAACTATATTCCAAATATGGATACTATACATGGGACCCCAATTTTTCTTTCCAATTATACCCATGCTGTGCGATATTGCACAATCTATGCGATATCGCACAAATTGTTAGATCTCCCTCTTATGTTTCCCTCAGTTCCCATCTCCTAAAGCACCTCATTTTTTTCCTGCAACCTTCCTGTTTCTACTACTTCTCGGTCATTAAAAAATGTTCACAAAAAGTGTAGTCTTGCATTCTCTTCACTAAAAGATAATTCATGAGAAGCAGTTTCCAAAAATGGCATATAGACCACAAAATTTTACAAGGCATTGATATTGTAGATCCATCCCTTGTCCTCAGGGTAAAGTTATCACAACAGGACAATGACCAAATGAAAAGGAAAAATGAAGAATAGTTGTGGAGAAACCTGGAGATAGTTTTGGATAAATGGAAAAGCAACGGAAAAACCCTATTGAAAACCCTTTTTAACGATAGAAAAAGTAATAGGAATGGAAAAAGTCGCGGGAAGAAATTGAGGTTTAGTGCTTTAAGTGATGGGAAATGAGGAAAATATAAGAGGAAAATCGATTATTTTCACCTTTAGTTTGTGCGATATCGCACAGATTATGCAATATCGCACAAAATGGGTTGAATTTGAAAAAGAATTTGGGGTTCCATGCTTACTACCTATATTTGGGATATAGTTTTGGTTAACACCATTTGAAGAAATTCATGGTCTTTTATATCCCGCTTACTGAAAATCCCAAAAAACTGCTACCCCTTAGCTGTATGAACGCGGAGAGTTGTTGGGTTCAATTATTATCAACTGATCACCGACCCAGCTTGGCCTCCAATGATTTCCAAAACAACGACACGACACCACACCAAACGCCCGGCTACTTGGTTTCCGCGCTTTCCCACTTCATTATTTATTTATCTACATACGATGGTCATCCATTTCCACACCAAATGACAAATGTTCACACATATATTTTCTCTATACATTTTCTGTGCTACTCTGTTTTTAACCATTCAACAGGTGTGTGTATATTATATATATAAATCCATGGGGGTGTCGTTAGCAAATATCAAGGACCAAGCCCAACCCATAACTCATGAGCACTTAGGAGCATGTTTGTGTAAATTCCGTAAAAAATCGAAATTTATCTTCTCCATGAAATGCTCTATGTTTCTTAGACCATGTTTGTGTAGGGGAAAGTATATGTTTCTTTTTTCTAATCCCACCCCAATCACATACATTTTATCTCAAATCATGAAAATTTACACTGCTTTTTACGCCTTCCTTTGTAGAAAAAAAATGTTTGTTCTAGAGGATGGCAAAACACTTGCCGCTGAAAACCAATCACGCAAGCATGCCCTTGCGCCCTCCATTCAACAGCTCCCACAAAATCAAGCAAAAAGACTTGTTTTTCCGTCACGGAGCATTGTTTACACCAAATGAAGGAAAATGAAGTTTATGGAAAATCGAAACGCATTTTTGTTTCTTTTCCTTAAAAAAACATGCAATACAAACGTGCCTCTTAAGTAGAAGGAAATGAAGATCAGGTACATGACATAGCCGGTTATAGACCGATCGGGTAGTTGATTGACAGCCTATATCATCAAAGCATATTACCTTATATTGATTTCTTTGTTCAATGTTCACGTTAGCATCCAAAAACAGCATTGTGTCAAACTGTTAGGTGGAAATAGGTTTCCTCAGATAAATGCAGGCAATAATGATAACATGGAGTTTCAATGTGAAATAAATCTAACATTCATTTCTACCAAGAAAAATGTAAGATTCATTTTAATAGTTAAAAACATGGTTATAGTAAAGAGATTTTGATTTACAAAATTTTATCCACTAATTCTGACAACTATCTATTTAAATGAATGGTTAGAGCATAAACTTTGTTTACTATCGATTTTCTGCCTTACAGATGCTAATACTTAGTGGGCTTGATGTCTTGTATTTGCTACGTTTTAAAGCGTTTTTTGTATTTGGTTAGCCAATGAACCTCGCAAACTTTGCTATATGTCCTATTTTAATTAATAGTTACTTCTACAATAATAGATCTATTGCTCATTACATTGCGAGTTTATGATATAAGATAAGAACTTTAGTCAGTGGGGGAAGTTTTAAGCAGTGAGAAAACCATTGTTTGTCTATTTTCTTGATGGTTCATGATCAGCTCAAAATGGCAACCGAAATACAAATAGAATGATCAGTGCTTAAGAATACAAGCCTCTTTTAGTGCTGTGAGGTAGCACCCACCAATGATTCTCCACTTCCTCTTCCTCTCTTTAATTAATAGCTGCCCTAACCTACCATTCAACAAACTCATGATTTCTACATGTTGGTAGGACTCTCACTGAGTCAACTTGCTCTTTCCTCAGAACTCGCTTGCACTTAAATGTCCATAATCTACAGTTGCCTTTCCACAATGGTGCAACTTGGGTCATGCCAAGCCCAAACCTATGTATTTTACTGCAACACAAAGTGCCAACTTTTCCCTTTGCATCTTATTATAGAAACACTTTGAATGTGCATTTGTTTCTTAGGCATAGGCACATCACCACATTCATAGGTTCTAAAAATATTGGGAAACACACATAAATTAGCTTGCACGGATACAAGAGATAAACACAATGTAGCTCAAAACGATTGAATGAGGCATCTGGATTCTTGAATGTATGGGCCTGAGGGCTTTAAAATGTCCGATCTCTATCACAATATACATGGATGTTTGATTGATAGAGACCTGTACAAAATGGTGAGTGAAGGAAGAGGACCATCCAATCTCAAACTTATAATCTATGGACTGTAGTGTCATCCATCAAGCAAGGGAATAATGGTAACCTTGAGCCCCTGCTTTTAGAAGATTAATTTCAGTGCTAGCATGGAAAGGCATGTGTGTGGTCATGTAATAAGATGCCAGTCCACATCTAATAGCCCTTCCAATTAGAGACGGAAATGGGTCCGGGTTGGGTACAAGTGCACCTGGACATTGGATTCGAATGGGGCCGCACATTCTTAGGCTGGGAGTCAGGCAGGCCCAAATAATTATACATCATGGAACTGCACCAGGACCCAAGTTTAGCATGTATATTCATAGCCAATTTAAGTCCAAATTAATGTTGTATTTCGTTTAACATCGGGCGGGCTGGCATGTGGGGCCCACCTAGATGCATGCAGTATTGCAAGGATAGTGCCATAGTGGTAAGAGAATTTAAAGAGTTTTTCACAGCCATTTATTTATGTGATCGAGTTCATAAAATTCCCAAGGCTTATAATTTGAAGGCGGTGTATGAATGGAGAAACCAAGGTGAGTACCTAAAAATGACCATTAAATAATCTCCATTTATTACAAAATAAATCGAAAGGAGATTAGATAGTTAAAATCATCCTAGCAAAATCTACACTTTATGTCTCTTTTACCTGTGGACTTTTGACTAGTCCTTTGTTGGAGCCCATTTGAGCATGCATTCCCATGTATTTAATTCTATGCAAACCAACTACCCATTGGAGCCCATTTGATTCTATGCAAATCAAAATCAATGATAACTGTTATGTGATAGAAATGATCATGTAAAGTTCCTGTTCCTTACATATAGGGACTATGTGTGCATTTCAGTCTTTAGAGTCTTTTTTACTCATTAAATATGCATCTAATTTTTTTTTTTTTTCCATTGTAGAGGATCTAAAACTTTGTTTGTTTGAGAGGCTGTGAATGAATATATGCCATGTCAATGTGTGTATGTTGGTCCTTGGATATGCAACCAATGTTTGCATTTGTGACATGCGTATGTAAGTCCTTTACCACACACCCAATGGGCATGACCCCGCAAAATTTGAGTCTTTTAATATTTGCCTCAAGCCCATACCCGACTTTAAAACTGGTTGAAATTCTGGACTCTACCCATTGAGCCCATTTGGATTCTCCATTTTTCAGGCACTTAGGAAGTTTGGTGTTCATGGGGTGGGTTTGGCCAGGCTGATGTTTTGCCATGCCCACCCATTTAGCCATCAGACCTAATATCTAGGCCTGGACCCAACCAATGGGCCTAAATGTCTGCTCAGGTGTGGGCCCATTTGCATGATACATACGCCTCACAACTATTTGTATTAATTATATCGAACAGAGCCATCCTCTAAGAACTTATAGACCCAAGAATGGCCCATTTATATCACGCAAACAAGTGAGGCCCAGTACATCCATGGGCATAAAAATGAGCCCAAGTCCTAACCAAATGAGTTTGTCCGGGTTGTGCATGCAACCCATGAGTATCCCTATCAGGTACTTATTGTCATCCCACTTTCATTGATGTTCATACATAGACCCAACTAGGGGTGGCAATGGGTCAGTTTCAGATCGGGTGGAGCTCTCATTTCTCAAAAATCTAGACACAAACCAAGCCAACAGTTAAAAGAGTCAATCCGAACCATTAACTAATAGATAGAGGGTCCAAGATGAGTTGGCTCATTCTGCAACTTGTCGGGTTGGTTAAGGTCAATGAGCAGAATTGCAGGAACAAACTCAACCCATTCCCAAACCATTTGTTAATTGGGTCAGACATGTAAAAGTGAACCAACAGAAACCAAAAGGTTTCAGTCCCACCAACACTCATGGTTGATTAGTGTTCGCACCTTAGCTTCACACATACATACACACACCAAAGGATTGATTCTCGACCTTCAAATCTAAAGTACCACTCCTGACCAGTAGTCCAACATAACGAGCTTAATAATAAATAAAAATAAAAAGTTGTTGTAAAAATGAAATATCTGGTCACTTTCATTGACGATCGGGTATAAAATTGCTACCCTTGGATCCAACAACTTTGGTAATTGTTAAGCATGGCCTCTTACTCAAGTTCTAAAGAGGCGACGGTTCTAACCTTACTGCTCAGTATTCAAATCTAGACAGCCACATTTCCTCACCTGAAGGTCGTCGTATCTAGGGATGTAAATGGGTACCCGATTCTCTGATTACCCGGAGGTTCCGACTCGTTAAAAGCCGAGTCTGGGTCCTTATTTTGGCCCCGATAAGTAAATGAGACCGGGTCCGTTTCTACCTTGGATCGGACTCATGGACACGAGACCTGACATATTACCTCGATTTACGAAAATCTCTCCTAAAAACTATATTTTTTTAATATCATTCTCTACCTAAACCAGGACTTGGATCCAGGCTCGACCTATATATGGTTTTGGTTCCAGTTCTGGAGCCAAGAAACCGGTTCCAAAATGGTTCTGGGTCCGGATCCGGTTCCACCTTTTCCTTAACAGTTCCGATTCCGATTCCGGGTCCACCGTAAACCCAACCCGTTTACAACCCTAGTCGACGGCTAGTTCCAGTTTGGCAAGTGTTGATAGCATTCCACCGACAGAATCAAATGAACATATATGATACTCCAGTAGAATACTGAAAATTTTAGAACTTGGAAGAAAATGACAAGATTACCCTCTAACAGACGACAATGAATAGACTAGAAATGGGCCCATGGCCCACTTGCTGCATGATTGATTATCTTTTTAGGTGGTTAGTTATGAAGTTTTGAGTCTCTTTGACGTGAACAGGAAGAGGAGATAAATGACAGATTTGCCCCTATCCTGCCCACTAATTCTGACATGATATTACTATGGCCCAGCACATCTCATTTCCAGGTCTAACCCCTGACAAGGCCCATTAAGAACTTGGACAAGGAGAAAATTAGGGATTTTAATGGGCTGAGCCAGCATGACGTTGGCTGGGCCGGAGCTCACCTCTGGTGCTAATCAAACAGAACTGGAGCTATAGCTAGATTGGTTCAGCCTGCTCCTTAATATGGGCTCTGCTTGAACTCATGCCCGGCTTGACACATTTGAAGCTCTTTTAGTGTTTTTTCCTTTCCGAAAAAGGGATATTGACTATACAGCTACCCTTATATCTGACAATTGCCACAGAACAGTAGAAATTTAGATACTTCTTGCAGAGTTGTCCGTATAGGAAATGACACTCTAAAATTGATGATTCTACTCTAAAATTCTTAACTTGACCATTGCCCGCACTACCAAAATGAAAATCCTGAGTTTGCTAGACTTGGTTATATGGGCACATGACCGGGACCCATTTTCTTCCGGTGGTGGTGGGAATTCATTATAATGTCTAAAAAAATGCTCATAATGGTAAAATGGAAGAAAAATGAGGGTGCAAACATAGGAAAAAGACCTTTACCTTTAATAAAAATTTAATCAATAATGGAAGATGAGAAATGAACACCATGTTGAAAGTTGGATAGACGGGGTTTGTTTTAGAGAGGGGGAGAGGGAGAGGAAGAGTGGGAGAATATATAAGGTGCTGGAGAGAACTTGAGCTCTTGTATTAAAATTGGCTTGTACAAAATGATCTCTTACATGGGAGTCCGGATCTCTTCTTGTTTCATCCAATCAAGATTTGCCAACTGTAATTTTATACAGTTCGCAAATCTTGATTGGATAAAACGATATTTCCCTCTTTTGGATCCGGACTTTTTACATGGGGTATTTCCGGACACAAGTCCAAATCCCCTATTTCATAGAAATATGGAGATACTGTTTCATCCAATCCACAATCGTCAATTGCGTAAAATCTTATGACAATTAATGCACCATCTCAATTGCTTTCTTGAAATAAAAAAAGAAAAAATCAAAGAAGAGATTTTATACAGTTGGCAATTGTGGATTGGATGAAAGAGTATCACCCTGTTTCTACGAAACAGGTAATGCACCTGAAACATGGATAAACTTTTGGGTAAAAAAAGAATGGCTAACCTTTGATCAAATCACCATTTTTAACGCACTTAGTTGAACGAATTAGCAGTGATTCTAGCTTTAGACTGATTGAACTTGGCCCAGCATTTGGATTCAATTGGAAAAAAAAGTGCACCTAAATAGTTGATAAACTTTTAGGTGAAAATAAATGGACCACCTTCTATCAATCCACATTTTCTTTACTAATATTCATTCTAACCTAAAATCAATATAAACCTAGTACAACTCTTGGATTCAACTATAACATGTGATGTAGCTGAGAAAGTTAATTAACTTTAGGTTAAAAACATATAGCCCTTCTATGATTGATTCACCATTGTCTTCACATCTACTTGAAGGAATGAACAATCATCCCAATTTAAACTGATTTCACCAGTAGACTCAATTATGACAGCAATGCACCTAAACAGCATAAAGTCTTTTTATTATCAGCATATAGAGCAGTGAGTTTGTAAAAAAAGTATTTTTATTATCAGCATTTTCCAATGGCGGTTTCACAATATAATAATATGACATTATTTTATTCTATGATAATTAAATCTTACATTATTTAAACTTATTATTATTATATTATGTACTTATCTAACGCCCCTTTATTTTTTTATGTCTATTTAAACAACAAGCTTTCAATTCTTTTTGAGAATAGAGAATATTCTTATTCCAGACAAAGCCAACAAAATGGGGAGTCAGAGGAAAGTCCGAATCTAGCCATCGAGTGAGCAATATCATTATATTCCTAGGGATAAAAAAAATCTGAATAGAATCCCCATGAACCCAACAACCATAACCAACGATCTTGGAGAGGCTTAGCCGAGGGAGTAGGGTTTCTCGAGGGTTAGGAGACCTTATCATATTTTTGGCTATTTAACTTAAATTGGGTTTATAGATCCCCTTTTAAATAGAAGATTATTGCACACTTTTCAAATGGCCACCATATAGCTAAGACCCAAATCTTCATTTATTTTATTTTATATTTTTTTTAATTTTATTATTTTTTTTAAAGAAGGTTCTTCATTGTAGTATGAAGATTTTACGAGAAAAATCACCTTTTACATCCAGTGAACCAGAAAGTCCCTCATAGTTCCTCTGTATTAGTAAAGGCCATCCCGTCAATTTTCACTTTTTTTTTTTTTCCCCTTTTCTCAGTAGTATGGCATGTCTTCTTCTTCCTCTTCTCTAGGGCTAACAAAGGGTTGGGCACAAGGTTGCCCTTACCCTATCCATAATATATGTAGGTCGAGCTTGGGTTAGACAAAGCGCTCGAAGGGCCTAATCTACCTAGGCTTTTTCCCTACCCTTGAAGGCTAGGGCAGGGTCAGGGCTTATGTAAGACCCCACCCCGAGTTAATCAAGATTAACTCTAATTAATTGAAGTTAATGCTAATTAATCACGTTTAATGAGGCTAATGATGGCCAATGACTAAGCTCGATGAGATTAGTCTCAAATGATTGAATTAAGCTTAATGAAATGATAAGGAAGGGGATTGAATGGATTTAATGAGAATTTAGACTCAAACTAAGAGAACAAGGCCTTTTTCCGTAAATACGGATTTATAAGTATTTTTGTCGAATACGGAAACTCTTGATACCAACACGTGTATCTCGACGAGTACGTTAACTTTCATAAAGTGGCTTTTTTCCCTTTTTTATTTTGCAAGTGATATTTTCCAAAAATTGAATTGAATGTTTGGGTAAGTACTGTTTTGTTTTGCTTAATGATAAAATGCATATGTAGCTGAAGTGTTGTTATTGTTTCAAAACCCTTGGAAATGGGAATGCATACTCAATATTCAATTTAGAAAGAACTGGCATTTGTTGAAAAAGATAAGGAGTCTATAGGTACCTTCGAAATATCCAATTGGATGTAAAGATTGTGAAAAGTTACATGACATGGATTATTACGAATATCATGAATAAATCAAGAACATTTTGTTTCTAGGTATTTGTTTTCATTAATTTTGATCAGGTTACAAAGGTTTTGGGTCGTGAAAATCTTCACAATCAAGTGTCTAAGTGGCTCTTACCAAAAAAAAAAAAAAGTGTCTAAGTGGCGAATTTACTATCAATATCTACTAAGAATTTTAGTTATCATTAAGCTTAGACTACTACCAACCAACGAGTGGTAGCTCAGTTCACCAAGAACTTTGCACCTCAAGAAGCGGAGATGCCTTGTCTTCAACACCTATCTCCGTGGGCGACCTCCCATAGTTTTACCCTGTGCATGTAGATATGAGGGTTTGCATGTGCCGCTTGGGAATCGAGTATCCCTCGGACTCAGGGCAAAGGCTTCTAGGAGGGAGATACCCTAGGTTATAAATAAATAAATAAATAAAAAGAAGCTTAGACTACTACTCATTTGGTAGCTACATTCCTAGTTCTTACGAGTTGTTTTCTAACGTGTCATGCAAATATTGCTACTTATGGTTTATAGTGATTTGAGTTTGCATCTTTGTAACTTATCTTCTTGTTTCATATTAAACTAGCATTAAAGCCCGTCCATGCGCGGGATAAATCTCATACAAATTGAACAGTTAAATAAAATGTATTATTTAAATTAAATGTCAATTAATAAAAATGGCTAAAATTATTCAATTAATACCCAATAACTTTAAGATTGCGTTGCACGGGTTAAATCTCATACAAATTGAATAGTTACTTAAATTTAGTCATTTGAATTAATCATCAATTAATAAGAATAACAAAGATTATACAAAAAAAAAAAAAAAAAAAACCCAAATTTTATTGAGCACTACTGTTTGTGAATCCAGAACCAATTAACTTGTTATTGTTCGCATCAAATCCAAAAAGAAATAATTAAAAAAATAAAGACTTTCTGCCATGATAAAATATAGATCCAAGTAATTTACAGGAGATGTACATGAAGAAAGACTGTCATATTAACTACAAATGAGTATTGCTTTAATCATTTATCATTCTATCAGTTTCCTCGTCCTGTGCTTGTAAACCAGCAAATTGCTTTAAAGCCCGTTTGTTGCATGTAACTGAATACATTAGAAAAATAATACTTACGTAACTGCATACATTAGAATAATAATACTTGTATTTCTAATTAAAATTGAAGGGGCAGAAAACAGAAGGGATAAAAAAACAACCACAATCAAGGAGAGATGGAAAATGGATACCCGGCCATCACCCTAATAATTCGACTACCTAGAAAGTCAAGAGTCCCATTACATCCTTCACCCCTCACCTCTTCAGTCCATGAATTACTACGTGTTCAATACCATACAAACAAACGAGCCCTCTGGTGAACCATTTCAGTTAAATCCTACAAAATGCCATGCTTGTGAAATATAAAAGATGCATCTCCTCAGTTCTATCAATTTCATGTCAGTGTACCAACTGCCAGCTGCATTAAGCACCTAGAGCTCACTGCCACTGCTGAACAATTTTTTTGGCCATAGACATGCAAGGAGAGAAGAACTCAGAAAGATGTGCATTCCAAATGTGCTGTGCTTTGTGAATGATGACAACAAATGGAATTTTTAATTAACCAACATGGAAGCAAAAGGGAGATGAAATCTATCATTTAGAAAATTTTCAATGTAGAAAATACACATGCTTGCAATTATAAAAATATGATCTCCATTTATGTCCATATATGTCCCACAATAATTCATAGTACACATTTTTTCCTATTGTAAAAGACCTAGGCTTTTGGCTTTTATGGTAGCATATGCAGTTGGTGAAAGCATCCGCCAATGAGTTCTGCCAGGAAAAATGGATGGTGGAAGATATACAACTCTGTGTGAATGGGAAAATCTCCTTCGAGACTCTGTCATTCCCGTCATTAACAATCAATCTGACATATCTTCTTCCCCACTGAAATGATCGCCGTCTTGTCTTGCAGTTTTATCTTGTATTTCAAGGTCATCTTCACTGGCAGACCTCCCTCTTTTTAAGCTCCCAATGTCTACTTTAGAATTTACATAACCCTGTCACAAACAAAACCATGCTATGAAAACATGATCCAAACAAATACTGCAGTAGCCAAGTCTACACAAGGTATGAGAGTCCAAATTTTCATAAAACAGCAACCAAAGTTAAAAGTAAATGGGACTCTTAAGATTTTTTTTTTTTTTTTTTCCGCCAGCCACAACAACCAGAAAATGCAGCAGTAGTTCCAAAGAGTAACAACAAAAATTATATATATATATATATATAGTATGAAAAAGTTGAACACAATTAAATAATGGAAAAATCCAACATGCTATGTTGTAAAGAGCCAGATGGAAAAGGTAAAGACGACATACATGACTCGAGGACACTCCAACAGAGTCTTTCACTTCCTCAACAGAAACAACTGACCCACGCCTTACAGTAACTCTTGAAGGGACAGGATAATGTTCAACCTCATCACCAGATCTGCCCTCTTTTGCCTTCTTTTTTTGCAACACTAGCCTAGTTGGAAGAGGCTACATTACCATAAATAGTGTCAGAAATCACGGTTAGAATCAAATCCCCTAACAAACGAAAACAGAAATTTGTCCAGTTGATACCAAGTAGCTTGCAGCATTTTCATCCAAACTGACAAGGTATGTAGTGGGATCATCAGCATCATCACCCCTTACCTGTAGCACAAATGGAAAATTTTAAGCTTGATCCTAAATTAATTTATCTATTAGACAATGCCCCGTGAGAAAAAAGGCTATCATAGAAATACTGAATATATAAGAAACCATATAATTATTCTAACATTAGGATCATTCACTGGAAAGATTTTGGGATGTCTCCTATAGAAGACAGCCCACTGAATTAACGATTTTGAGAAAATAAACAATTAGACCCCACATAGCAACCTGTACAGCTGAGTAAATGACAAAGTTAGACAACACATAATTGTGTAAAATATAATCCTCAGACAGATGTAAATGAGAGAACAAAAAATAATATCAACAAAGCCAGAAGAAAGTAAGTATATTGCAGTATCCATGACATACATCCCAGTGATATTCTCTAACCCAGGAATACGACATATCTTCTTGCTCATCATCCATATCCTTCGACAACTGCCATCACAAGTGAAGCAGTAAGTCAGAAAAGGTAGATGAAATGCAATTACAAACTGTATTTATTTATGTTTTTTTAAAGGACAAAAAGGAACAGCAAAATGGCTAGACCATACTCTCACTTATCACGGTGCCTCTATCTCATCGATGTAGCAAATGGATCATAAATGCCCCCACTCTTATGGGAAATGATATCCACTATTGGATGGGTAATTATCATCATCATCATGACATCTCATACGCTCACTTTTCAGCTTGGGATGACAACATTTAAATCCAAAAGTGAATACATTCTGATCTGAGTGGAACTCTTTAGTTAGAATCTGCAGGTGTAAGGGTTGACAATGGATATATAACAGTCTACCACCACAAGAAGTAAGCCATGGAACAGATTTTGGAGGATACAGGGATACTCGGGTAAAATTTTGAACATCCCCGCATGACCGTTTCTCATCAACTTACATATCATTAAATATAGAAGCTTTAGAAGGTCATGGGATAGAAGTACATTGTTTTATATATAAGTCAAAAAATGTTAAACTATACCTCATCTGGCGCAGGAGCCATGTATGCCAGAAACTTCTCGGATTTAGATGGATCTGAGCCAGACGCAACAAAACTCTTCATGATAGCCTGCGACAGAACACAAAGGATAAATGAAAATAGAGATATGAGGAAAATCAACAACATGGAAGTGCAAGATAATTGTAGAAGTGCAATAAACAATGACAAAAGGCAACTTGACATCAGTACGAATTTTGTGGCCTCAGTTAAACATCACATCGCAGACCTGTTCAATTCCTCAAAAAATACGAATGGGATTCATGACATAGATACAAATCTGTTTCTGAGGATTCAATATGAATTGTACGATTCGAGAAATAAATCGTAGCATTCTGACACAATTTCCATCATGTCTTGGTTTAGCATCTCTTGGATGGGGATAAATCCCTCTGAATTTGAAGCTTGGTTGTATGGTTTTCACATGAAATGAGGGAAAATCTTGTGGCCACTATCCTTTGTTCCAGTAATTCAGTCAATATGGAAGGGAGAGAAACAGAACATGTTTGGAAAATATGGATTTGTCAATCAAAACCCTTATCAATCTTATTAGGCTGATCATTACTCCTTGGGCTGTGGCCTCAGCTACTTTTCAGGGTGTGCCTGCAAGCACCTTGTGCATTGTATCTTATAGACAGTAGCATTCCTCAATGGCCCTCCGAAAGGCTGGTGGAACTGTGGAAGCCTAATTTTGAGACTACAATGCATAACCATGGTGGTACAGGCATAGGTGGTTTGATTAAAGGGTTTAATGGTATCATGAGAAGGTCCTTTCCGGGCCGCATGGTTCTGAAAGCATCAATGAAGATGAATTCTTGGCCTTGCTTGCCAGTGTGAGGGAAGCCTTGTGAGGGAAGCCTGTAACCTGCACCTCTTGCCCTTGGTGATTGAAAGAAGGTAGCTTGGTCTCTGCTGTTACTATGGGCTGAGAAGATAAGTATCGGTCCTTACAAGATCCCTCAGTGGCTAGATGAGCTAAGAGATGTTCCTGAAACTGAGGTGAACTAACCTCTCATGTGAAGAAAGCAGCGCTAATTCCCTAGCAAAGGATCGTATCTTGTATGAGGATTTGATTTTTTATGTCCGATGTTTTGATTTCAATATTTTGTTTAATGGTTTGTTACTTCGAAGCTTCTAAGTTGCCCACCTTGGGAAACATATCCTCCCTTCTATTCATTTACATTCTTGCATTTCTCTTTTGATAAAAATTATCATAAGAAAAACAGTAATCTCAAATTCAGGACATTTTATCTCCTAAAAGATCTCCTTGTCTCCCCCTCCCTTATGATCTCGAAGTGCAACTTTCAATTCTTAACTCTCTCGTGCCAATACAGAAAAGGGGCAAGAATGATATCCAAGTTCTCATACTGTTGCTCAGGAGAACAGTGGTCTACATACATTTACGAGGAATAATCATGTCCCGATGAGAGTACCATCCAACCCACCTGCTCTCACAAATGTGAATCCACCTTAGGTTTATCCAATCCAGTAACCATTATATGCCCATCTTATGGACGTTCACATCTCAGCTCACATACAGTGTCATTTAGGTGATCGGTGCACATGAGTAATGGTCATGTCCTGATGACAAGACCATCCCATCTACCTGCTTGACAAGTGTGGATCCACCTATAGTTTATCAAATCTAATAACCTCAGATGCCCCACCATATACAGGTAAGGCCAATATTTTACTCTAAACAAAATGATTTACACCACTGCATTGGTCTTTCGAATACATAGTTACATTTTTAAAAAATGTAAAATCCAATGGAGTGAATCACTCCAGCTGTTAAATCTGGGTCAGTGCATGTACAGGGCATTGTAGTGAAATTTCACGATGTAAAGGCCAATTGTGTGTGCATGTCCTCGTATGCATATGGCGTATTAAATCGATCACTTGAGATCAACAAAAGAAACAATGATGTCAAAAATAGTATAATAATGATAACCATAACGATCATCATCATCATCATCATCATCATCATAATAATAATAATAACCTTTTAGCAAGATTGAAAAGATCTTTTTCCTCATCGAAAAGTTGTCTTCCTGATCCTAGAGTTTTTATTTTTAGTTAAGGTTTAGGGAGTCCCTGAGACAACATAGAACTCATGGTGAAAATTAGTAGTACAGTAGTGGACTGCTTGGCTAAACAGATATTTTGTTTTTCTTTTTTTTTTTTTTTTTTAAATACCCCTACACACTCTTCACAAGTCCAGGACGGATGCTTGGCTCATCAGTTTTTTTTTTTCGCTTGGTAAACACCAACAGACTTTCTTCACAAGTCCCACACCAGTAATAATGCAGCCAGGCATTGATCCCTGGTCGTGTCTATCGAGCGGAGGTGCCTCGCCAATGAGCTACCAGTGGATTGGCCTCATGGAAAAGTTTTCCTTTTCTTTCTCGTTTATTATTCTTTTTCCTCTAAACAATGAGATCGAAAGTATTAATGAAGTGCAGATAGAGAAAAAAAAATCAGCAAGCTAATAAATGAACAATTACCGTGGAAATATAGGACTGAGATAAGCTGTATAGACTACACATAAAAAGAAGACAGAGACGAAGGCCTTTCCAAAGGAAGCTTACCCGTGACTCGTGCTCATCACGAACAGACTGGTTTAAATGTCTGTAGAGTTTTGTGTCAGCTGTGGGCTCACTATCAAACGCAACCATAACAAATTTATCTTCATATCTGGAAAAGAAACATAGATGTCCTTTATCTTTCAAAAAGTCCATGCCTCTTGAAATCATAAGAAAATGGCATGCAAATCAAATTTTATCAACATATCTGAGCTATCTCAATTGTCTTATTCTCAGTCATCCAGTTTCTCTTGCTTGAAAACTGTAACTTTTTTACAGATGTTTTATTAGGGTGTAGTATTACCACATATTTGGAAACACTTTTTACTCACTGCATGGTCAAATATAAGCATATGCTTGTTAGTAGTACAAAATCTCTAGAGAAATGTTCCATGTTTGTGCTCAAATATTACTCTAATTTTAGTAAGCAATGTCAATATTCAACAACAGCTTGCATGTGGGTATTCAAGTTACAATGCTTACGAAAACTAAAGTGCTCATAACTCTTCATGATTTGCAATTATCAATAATACAATTGTCCATGAGAAAGTTTCAAGAGATGCCATTAGGATATAAACTTTGATCGAGATCGAGAGAGAGAGAGAGAGAGGTTTAGAAGTTGATTTTTCTTGTTCTCCCTTCAATCAAATTATTCAAATGACTGATGAATCAATTTAAAAATAAATGTAGCAGTTAAAAAGGTTTATCCATATTTAATTTTTAAGTACAAAAAGATTTAGAAGCACACCAAAATCACGACCTAACTGAACTTTGGCGCCATAACATACGCGTTGGCACTTGACACATCCTTATCTTTCAATGATTGGCAGTTCACTATAAATCCCAATAGTGGACACCTAAGTACATGCATGCTTATGCACACACTTCCATACCATGATACCAATGCTATTACAACATAATCCTATGAATGCTAGCTCACAATGACAAAAAGATTAAACTGCAACTCATACCGATCAAAATTAGGTAACAACGGCAGAATCTCAACAGGTTTTAGATTAGGATTGGTTTGATGAACTGGAGCCAATTTGGCTGCCTTGAATGATTCTTCAATTGCCTGGATTTGTTTCTCCCTGAAAAATGATTTAATATGATTTAAATATAAAAATACTAGATACATGGAGTTCTTTATGTACAAAATATTTTGGTAAACATCAACCAACCTATTGTTGAGGTTCTCCAAGAAAAGATTACGACCTTCCCTTGTTTCTCTCAACTCCTTTGCTTGCTTTTCAGTTATGGACTGCAAATTAAAAAGAAAAATATTTGCATGATGGATATAAAACACTTCTAATCAATAATCCCAGTTTTAAAGAGTATAGTTACTGTAATTACGAAAAGCATCTCATACCATTTTCGCCGAGTCTGTGCTCAGAGGAGAAATATATTGTGTTTTAACAAGCCAAGAGACACCTTTATCAGTGGGCCGGTCCTTTCTTCTTATACCATTTAGTTTGACAGGGGTAACCGCCTCATCATCTTGCAACAGCTCCTCATCCTCAGGAGCAAGGGGCTGCCTGACCTTAGGAGTGCTGGTAAAAGAAAATGGTTAACAAGCTTTAAATAACATGTTAACTATTAAAAAAGTTAATTGAGAAACCTTGCAAACAATAAGACAAGATTTTTACATTAAAAAAGAAAAGGAAGAAGGAAAGAAAAAAAATGAAATGAAAAGATGCCAATCCTTTATAAGATCTTACTTGTATACACTGATGTCCAGAAGGTCTAGGGGTATCCCAAGATCTGGCTCCACAAAAAGTTTGGGCTTGTGCATTTTCTCTAATGATGTGATAGTGTATTTGGTATATCTGCACAACAAGGAACCAAAGTTTTACAATTTCAACAAACAGGGAAATCGTTGATTCTAAATTCAACGAAACATTCTTCCAAATTTCAGTTTCAAGTTATCCAATCACCAATACCATTCAAAAAGAAAATAAAGAAAAATACCTAATCACCAGTAGGAAGTCAGAATCCAGCATCTATGAAATAATTCAGGATAAGGGAAGTCAAGACTATTACTACCATTCTAACAAGTCATGTCCATGAATGGGAGAGAATGCGTGTAACCTCAAAATCTTAACATGAAAGACGGGAGGAAGAAATAGAAAAGTAGATTAATAAAGAAAAGTCCATGCCAAACAGAAGGAAAAAGAAAAAAAAGGAAACAAGTATAACGCTGTTTATTTGTAAGAAATTGAACTGGGCACTCACCCATGGTAGTTAACTGCCAGTGCATGAACAACAGGTTCCCAACAAACTACAGAGCCCTTAACTAACACATTCTTAAAACAAGTTATAATAGAAACAATCTATGAAATCATATAGTTTCAAGTTAATACTCATTTAGTCAAATTTACTTTTTATGTAGAATATTGTCTCTTAGTAGTCATGTACATGTCTATATAATGCCTATGTTGTGTATGTGGGTGGAACGAAGCAAATGCTCATTGAAAATAATTTTCCGTTAAATGGAGCTAGTATGTGTTCTCCAATACTTTTTGAATAGTCCAATCGAGTGCAAAATACTTCATGTCAGATGATTCCCTGTGTTGCAGACAACTCAAAATAATACCTACTACTACTCCCAATTTGACCATGTTGTCACGAGTGGGACTCTGAACACTATTATTGCCAGATCAAAAATGTAATCATGCAAGGAAAGGGGGTCCCCATATATACATCGGTTGTGCTCAGTGCTCACAATAGGTTAGATCTTTCAACCTCTAAAACAAACAAAAGAAAAAGGGAAAATAAGGGAATACTCATGTAAATAGCCTGGATGCAGCTGATCCACAAGCCCAAATCGCAACAAACAAAGAGTTTTCTCACAAGTTCAGAGAAGAGAGAATATCTTTTTAATCATTAACAATAAATTAGATTGTTAGCTCCTATTAATAAAATTCAGTTTCCATTAAAATTAAATAAATTAAAGAATTCCACGGTTCATATAAAGACAGAGAAGAGAAATGATCCTAGGTACAATACTATTATACTAAAACTACTGCATACAACAATACAAAATAGAAGCAACCAAAGGAATAATCTTATCAACACCTTGCTCTGCTAAGAAATCCGCCATACTATTAGTTGATCCACCCACACTTGAATGCAATCTCAATAAGAAGATAACAATTTTGACTTTGTTTAAGTGAAAATGGAATCTCCAAGGGCCCAATTCAGATGAAGTCACCCATGAAATAGCATTCAATGAATTGCTTTACACAATAAAGCTCATTAAATTATGACCCAAAGATCTTTAAAGCCTCCAAAATGGCAAGCACTACTGCTTCATCAGAATCCTTGATACCAACATGATTGGAAACAAAGTAAGATATCCCCTTTGTGTTTCAAAGGACCCTGCTAATGCCTGCTAATCCTGATTCACATCTAACTGCTCCGCAGACACTAAATTTCAAGAGACTATATGGCAGTGTGACCACTCCGATTTATTCCATGTAAGGATCCCAATTGTGAAGAATGCTATCAATATTCGTATTCACAGACTCTAATTACAGCATTATTCACTGTCACAACATCAATAAAGTTAAAAAAGCATCATAAGATCTTGGTGTTCCATTAAGGTCCTTTCATTCCTCTCTTTCCCAAGACTAGAGAAGACCAAAATGGCGATCCTCCAAAGCACTAGGTCACATCCATCAAAAGGAACCTAACAAGCCTCCAGTGGTGGACCTAGGATTTTTGTTTGAGTGGGGCGAAAAATTGAAGAATGTTTTCATCATCATATTCTCCGATACATTACATTTTTATTTTTTTTTAAAAGCAATTAGTGACTAAGTTGCCCTTGAGTTAGATGACCTAGCAATTGGTTGTAAGACGTACCTTTACTAAGTGCTAACCACCACCAAAGTAAAACAAAATATTCTACTATACTTCATAACAAGAAAAAAAAAAAAAAAAAGCAAAACAAAATATCTTGTCTTGCAGATTGTCCCTTAAAATTCTTACCATTAAGACTTATTGTTCTTCAAAAATTCAACTATGCCACAGATAATTGCCCGGTTTACTATTTACTAGAGTAAGCTAAATTCATCTCATAGAGCTAGCATATTAAATTTTCAGTCATAATTGCCTCAAGACAAGCCTAACACTCAAACAAAAAACCCATGTCCGCCACAACCATAACCTTCAACTGCTATAAAAGCAAGAAGATTTAAAAAAAAAAAAAAAGGAATGGATGAACAAAGCTACCTTGTTTGTTGGAGGGGGTTAAAGAGAGATGGCCGAACGGAGAGACTTTGGGGTTTTCTATTTTATATATATATATATATATATATATATATATATAGAGAGAGAGAGAGAGAGAGTCCCAGAGAGAAATGACTGGACAGAGAGAGGAAGTCAACGGCGAATCTACTGCGATTTTGGGTTTTTTCCTGCGTTGCAGCGATTTGGGGGTTTCTACCGCAGAGACAGAGATAGATAAAGACATGGTTGGACAAACGAAGAGAGGATTGACGCTATTGCTGTCACTACCGGAAAGGAAGCCTGATCGGCGACTGAAATCCGTGTAGGGGACAATGTGGTACGGCCGGAAGATGAGGTGGGGATTTTTGGTATGGAGACGTTAGTTGATTTGAGGATGGGATTTGAATGAAATCGGGAGGAGTTTTTGATATTGAGATGGGCCCACCCAGATTATGGAGTGGTGCAAAATTGGACCCCAACTGGCGCATGGTTCATGTGGGCCAGGGCCTTTTAAGGGAGTTCAGGATTGGACCTGGGGGGGCCGCACCCACTACCTACAATGTGCATCCGCCCTTGCAAGCCTCTATCTATGAAAAATTTGAAGCTCTATGAAAAGACTCACAAAATCTCCCCCAATGGACATGGTTCCCATTGGCAACCATTCGCCTCTTCCCTGCAAAAGAAAATGCAAGCAAGGAAACCCAACAATGACTTAAGACTCCTCGGACTGCCGAAGGATTGTACAATGTGCTACTACCAAACTCATCATCCACACTGTTCATGTAATAATCTTTAATTGATGATTCTTTAGTGGACAACACTTCAAACAACCAAGGGAAGGGATAACACCAGGGACCCACCCCTACCCAATGATTCAACCAAAAACAACAAAGCTCCCCTCCTTGACCTCAGCAGTGGATTGGGAGAAGGAGCCCTTCTTATTGCTTTTACATGCTTAATCATAAACAAAGCCTTAATGTACACTTAAACCACTTTTCTATGCTAACAGAAATTTTATTAAAAGGCATGACTGTACAACAACTGAATAGAAAACCTGTACTAGAAAAGTAGACATAAGAGATACACAAAGAAGCACAAATTAAAGACGACCCTAGTGTGAAGAGGTTCCATCAACTCTAGACTTAACAATGAATCGGCCACCACAGTAGCTCCCCATATTTCTTCTTAGAACATATTGATTTGACATGTAAGCAGGGCAACCCCCCAAACAGCATGTTACCAATTGCCGTAGGGTGTATTTCTTTAAGAGAGTCTCTGAATTCTTCCAGTCCCAGATCAACTAGAAAAAATTCTTTAATCAGAAAGAATTCAGTTCAAATGTAAGTTACCTATCCAGAAGTTTTTGCAGCTCAATTATGTATGATGGAATCATCAAACATTTGATCTTTTCTAACATTGTAACTCACTAGAGACTTTGAAAACAAAGGGAATATGCGTATAAATCCATTAAAAAGGAGGAAAAAATTGAATAGAGGAACTCCTAGCATTTGCCGATTTCAGATGTCTTCATATCGATGGAATGGGTGACATGATAAATGGATATATAGCAGACAGTTAGTGCCAAAATAACTTTGACAATGCAATGCGTCCACGACCCCCTGGTAAGTAGAACTACAACGAACCACAATTCTACATTAAAATGATTGCTCTCCACTACACCATTGGATGAGCATTTAATTGTTTTACTCTTCCTCAGAAACATAATTAAATGTGGAACTGTGTGAGATACCTTATTGCTTAAGTGATAATTATAAAATCATAAAAAAGAAAGCATTTAACGTGTAGCAAACAGCAGTCATAAGGCTAGGCCCTAGGAAATCCATAGCAAGCGACATCTATATGTGTTGCAATGAGCCCAAAGGGCTCGGAACCCTGCGTTATCAAAAAAAAAAATGTGTTGCAATGGTGAATCCGAAATTCATTTCAGAAACTCACTGTTTCTTATGCAGAATTCTGAGAATCTAGGAATTCTAGCATTCTCAAATGCCCAAAATCAAGCATTTCCAAATCCTTGCAAGCATTTGGAATAATTGAAATTTGGAATTCCGAAAGCTCTGGAATGGAACTGCAACATTATTCTCAACAGTCATTTCAGAGAAGGGGACATGTAGCTATTGTAACTTATGACGATGTGATACCCACATATGGATGGACTTAGAACGAGGTTCTAATACTCGTTTAAGGATTAAAGAAAAAGGGACCAGCAGCACGTCAGGTTTGGGGCTGACCTTCCCCTATGGATCCCCGAGAAGCATGTTTTGGAAATATGCCAAAGTAAGGGCATGGCATTACAGAATCGTTGACCAAATTACCATCGGAAGTGTGTCTAGGATTATACCAATACTAACTATCCTAGATTGAATTTAAAGGTCTTGTATTTCTTCAAATTGGATTTGAGACAAACTAAGGGTGTCTAGGATTATACGGCATAGGGCTAACTTGGCATGAGGATAAGCATGTGGAAGGTGATCTAAAGCCCTAGATTTAATGCTTGTAATTGTTTCTTGAATCGCAATTAATCTGGATGTAGATGTACAAGAAAGTGTTCTTTTGTCCACATGACTCTGCATGTCAATTAATCATGTGCAGAAGTAGTTGCTTGTGAATTTTACTATTTTATGAAACTTGAACTAAAACCCTAGAATCGACTTAAAATCCCTAGTGTTTTTTTTTTTTAGAATTGTCATTCCTTAGGTAATAAGGGATTAGATGGAATAGACAAATGCTAGTAAGGCGTAAAACCGTAATTTAAAAAAAAAAAAAAGCATCAGTGCAGCCCAATTTTCAAGGACGTCAAAATTTGAAGATCTTTGATCATATGGCTTCGTCTCGCCATGTAGTATGAAATCCATATACATACCATCAAATTCGGACATCGGACGCAGAAGTTATACTCATTGCAAGGTTATCAATAAAATTTGCAGACATGTTAAATTATGATTTAGTCCCTGCCCACTTAAGTTATAAATGGGCAGATTTGACAAGATCTGAAACTAAAATAGGAGCCTAATATTCCTAGCTAATTCTAATTACCTTTGGAGTCGCGATGGACCAATCTAGGTACTCCTCTTATCTTGTCTAATTCTAGAAGAACGATGATGTATATGGGACTTGAAAAAGGTTTACTCAAACTAGATGATGAAAACTTGATGGATCTAGCTTGGGATGGAGAGCGGTTTCCCTTGATGATCTTGCTCGTCTAGGATGTTGTCTAGATGAAAC
Source organism: Umbellularia californica (assembly GCA_028538565.1). Taxonomy (NCBI): domain Eukaryota; kingdom Viridiplantae; phylum Streptophyta; class Magnoliopsida; order Laurales; family Lauraceae; genus Umbellularia; species Umbellularia californica. The sequence goes on from JAPQWN010000005.1 coordinate 13,220,595, forward strand.
CTATTTCTTGGAATTTCGAGTCGGCAACACTTAGTTGTTTTAAATATAACACAGCCAGGACGCTGCTATGTAAAGATTCCTGACAAATTATATAACTAACAACAGTTTAGTCTTGATGAAAAGTGACCAAAATGTCTCTTGGGTACCATACCTGATGCTTGTCTTGATGGCCACAAACTAAATTCCTATAAGGAATCCTGTGGTACCAATGTTCTAACTTTATATTTGATCTAGGGCTGTCAATCGTGTTGTGTTAACGAATTCGTGTTAAAATCACCTCACAACCCATACACGACCCATTAAATAAATAGGTTCAAAAATCAAACATGAACACGACACAACCCGTGTAACCCGTTAAATATATTAGATCATTTCGGACCATGTCAGTTAACACGCATAACCTGCTACTATCAACCTGTTTAACCCGTTAATTATTTATAGAGTGACTCATTGTCCATCTGACTATATTATATAGCCTGAAATCTAAATAGGTGAAAAATAAAATATCCCCTCAGTTTGCAGTGAAAAATAAAATAGCTTCTCAGTTTGCTACCAATGATCACTAAGCAATCCATATTCCATAGCATACAATAACAACTACAATAAAAATCCAATAACAAAAACAAGTCTGTAATCATACCAGTTTGGCGGGTTGTTAATGGGTTACCGGTTTATTGGTCAACGGCCCGCTAATTTAACATGTTAACAGATCTGACCCGTTAACGACACAAACCCATTAAGAGGCACCCAAACCCGTTAATATCGTGTGGGTTCGTGTCGTGTTAATGGGTCATGTGGCATTTTAACAGCTCTAATTTGATCCCTGTCACATTAAAGGTTTTTTTTTTTTTTTTTTCTTCTTTTTTTTTTTTTGTGTAGGGGGTTGGAATTATGCACGTTTGGCACTATAATTACCCTCACTATGTAGCTCGTGGGAATTGGGATGCCAATCTTTTGCTTAGGATGTTGTTACTTGTTTAGAGAAGGTTTCTTAAATGCTTCCTGTCTATATATCATAACTCTTCCATAATAATCCTGCTTTGCTAGCTTTATCTTCAAACTCTATGAACAGCTCCTATTTTTAATTCAACTTTAAAATTGTATTGAATGTATTTATGGAATGTGACTTCATGAGGTTATTCCTAACCTGACGTCCTACAAATTGGTGTTTGTAGGTGAAGAAATAGAAAATGATACTCATAATATATATGCAGTTGAAGAGGAACCATGGGAATTTCAAGAGTGGAGCACAGACGATGTCGTCTAGTCATGTCTTGGTCTGCTGCAAGAGAGACATTTACTAGCTTTCCTTTGTATTTTTATGACATTGAAATAGGGCCCTTGAATTCAGCTAAGGTTTTGATTAGGTTGAATTTTGAATATCTTTCCGACTTTAATACTTTAATTTGAGACTAGAATCTTATGCTTATGTTCTGTTAAGATGTCTAATTCGATGAGATTTTATTCCTTGAAAAGTTTCCACTGCAAATGTTTGAATATGACCAAATCTCATATTTGCGGACTTTATTTACTTTTATTGATCGCAACTTGAAAGGTGGACTTCTACCGTTCAACGGGAATCCGGATTTTGGATTGTGACAACTCGAACTCAGACGAGTTTTAAAACGCTAGTGTAGTGAGAAGGATAATGCCATAAAAAATTGTACTGCATAAATTAATAATTTCCACTATCATTCCCCTTCAAATCCTCTGTAAAAATTATGACTCAGTCATTGCAAAGCTTCTACATAAATGAAACAGGTATCTTCTAAAGAAAAGTGAATAAAATATAACAAGTACTCTATTAATTGAAAAATGTCTCTTATACTATGTATTATCCTTTCAGTTCTGGTGCTTCCTTGTATTGGCTCTTGATTGGATAACCAAACTCCTAATAAAGGATTATGAGCAATGTCGATATATTCCCTAATAATAATCATATCTATGCCTAGTACCTTGTTCTACTGTTCAACCTGGAACTAAATGCACTAGAAGGGGTTCGCCAAGGACAAAAGCAGAGCTATTGATTTATAAATATGAAGTCCCTTAATGGAAGGTGTACGTCACCTATTTACAACTTGCAAGAAAAAATCAAAGTAGTTAACCAACACAAGTAACTTAGAATCCTGCCTCCATGATATATATGGCCAAGTAGATTCCTTTTGTTTTCCTCTTTTCTTGCAAATGTTTTTTATTGCCAGTTCCATACATGTTCAAGGAGGGGCATGTCTGGCGGGACCTTGAAACTAGGTTTATATTGAGCAACAGGGTCTTACGTGTCACTTAGCAAAGTTTAAAGGCAGGGTCTATTTGACTTAAAACTGATCCAAATAGATTTTTTAGTGTTTTGTATTATTTAGGAAACATAGTTTTCCTCTCTAATTGAATAAGCATTAAAATCATTTTCCTCTTTTAAAAAAGTAACAAAGGAGAAGAGAATCCAATAAGACTCCAATGTGTATAACAATCAGACAACTGTTGGTTTTCCCCCCTTTCAACAAGTTTTCAATATAAGTTTTTTTCAAATGACAAGTTTGTATGTGCTATTTTACTACATGACAAGTTTGCCTATATGACTTTTATTGAATCAGACATACTATATGTCTTAACAATGGTCTATTTTAAAATCCTCTAATTAAAACAGCTCTATTTCTATAGATCTAATTGTATCAGCTCTATTTAAAACAGATTAGAGTCTCTAAAAGGCTCTTAGACAACGAAGGGTCATTAATAGTATTCTTCTCCACTAAAATATGAAAGAAAAAGAAAAAATATTCATATGCTAAATTTGTCCAAGCCATACAGATGATCCAATGAAGACATGCATTTAACCTCTGCAAGCATGACAAATATGCCTCTCGTCACCAACAAAAAATCAAGCATTGAACAATCATTACATCTATCCATAATACGCAGCATCCATGAACTCAAGAGAAAAAGCGTCTGGATGACAGTTATTCATCTTGATGTAACAATGTGTTGAGAAGATAATTCAAAAAAAAAAAAAGTAACAAATGTGTTAAAAAGAAGTCATAATGAGTTAAAATCCATTATAGGATGTATATCTTTCAAAGTACTGACACAAATATGCATTCTTCATTCACTCAACAGAAAGAAATAATATATCTGGCATGAAGAGTACACGTTGAAGATCTGTGAGGTTCTCAGAACAAGATAACATACTGATCTTTGTTAGTGTTGAAAGCCAATAACTTTGGTTGATCTGTTGGATCCGGTAACTCATTCCTGAACCTGTAAGAGTAAACATAAAAAAATAATAATATAAATAAATAAAGGTGTGTCAGTATCGGAAGTAAGAAAAAAGAAGAAATACCAGCATGGATAATTTAAAACATTCATTTGGAAACAGCAGTGGATTCCACTGTTCGCAGAATCCACGGTGTACCTTTTTCTATGGACATCTTCAAGTGTTCATACTGTGGGTGCAGAATCCACTTCCTTCTCCTTTTTTTTTTTTTTTTTGCAATGATGGAGAGAGGAGTAAGAGACAGCATAAATCCTCAAAAAACATCTTCGACCCCTCCCCTCTGACCTCAAAATAGTGGAACATCCACAAAAAATGTTTTTTTTTCATGGAAATGTCACCTTACCATGATCTTAAGTGAAGAAAGTGAATTTAACAACGCCACGCAAAACCATTGTAAGACAATTTATTCAGAAATGAAATTCGTATTCCTAAGCAACAGAACAATTTTGTATAAAAAGACTAGTACAAAAGCATATAGAACTCCATAGAAGTTAAAATCAAGTGTAACTACAATATATACACATTAAATTCAAGAACATAGTGTCAAGACTCAGTTTTGCGGTGCAAGCACCTGAGCAATGGAAATATTACCCCATGGATAAAACTTATTTAGACTCATTTCATTCTAAAGTACAACCAACTGGCAAAACATTTTGTACTCAACTAATACCAAGTTAACTAGGAAAAGTGAGCTCAATTCTGGACAAGTGCCAAATTATTACCTTATGAATATGGTATACAATCTAGAAATTATGTCAAGTCAGTGAAAATAAATTCCCAAACTTGCATTTGATAGATCGGAGACGAGAGGCTTTTGTTGCTGAAAATTTTTGTGGTTCTAGTGGAGGTGTACTTTGGAAATTTTCTTTCAAAGAAACCTGACTGACATCAAAATTTCTGACTTTGCAGCTTTGCTTGGCATTCTTGATAAGGTCTATTTGTAAGTTGGCAGAGATGATGAAAGGCTTTGGAAACCTGTTGTAGAAGGTCGGTTTTTAGTTAAGTCTTTTTACAATGTTTTGGTTGACAATTCTGGTAGAGGGAAAGGTTGGAAATCTTTTTGGGATTCCTATGTTCCGCCAAGAGTGTTGATTTTTTGTTGGGTGCCAAGGAAGCATAAAATTCTGACTATAGACAAGTTGTGAAGAAGGAAGCATTTTTTAGTAAATGGGTACCCTAAGTGTTTAAGGGACGCAGAAACAGCGCATCATTTGTTAATTCATTGTCAGTTTGCTTATAAAGTCTGGATAGCTATGTTAAACTTCTTCGACATGAGTTGGGTGATGCTTAAGAATATGGAAGATCTTTTTCTTCAACGGCATTTGCCAAGTAAGTTTGTTCGTGGCAATATTTTGTGGAAGTTAGTTGTTTATGCTACGGTTTAGAAGTTGCGGTTGGAGAGGAACAGTAGAGTGTATACAAACAAGAGCAAATCTATTGAGGAAGTTGTTGAGTCCATCGTTTGGACTATGTCGGAATGGGTGTGTAATAGCAAGGAATTTGTTGGTATCTCTCTGGACGATCTTAATAGGTCTTGGGCAACTGTTTCAAAAGGAAGTTGACGTTCTAGAAGTGTGCAAAGACCAGTTTGGTCCCCCTCTTGGTATTTTTAAGTTGAACTTTGATGGTAGTTTTGTTCAAAGTGTTCTACAAGGAGGTATCGGTGGCATCATCAGAGATTGGAATGGAATCATTGTTAGAAAATTTTAAGGACCAGTGGATTCTTCTTATACAAAAGAAGCAGAGTCAGTTGCTCTTCTAATTGGGTGTCATGAGTTGCGTAGAATGGGAGTCCCTGAAGGTGATTCTTTTTCTTCTATCCAATGGGGTTCTGGAAAAGCTATTCATCCTTAGAGGGTAGCAAATTGGGTGGAGGAGGTGCAAGATATTTCAAGTCTGTTGGGTGCTTTTTTCCATCATATTTTTAAGAGAGGTTAATACTATGGAGGATGGTCTAGACAGGGAAGAAGTTTTCGCACTTCTATTTCATTTGATGTGTAAGTTTTTTTTAGGTGTTTTTCCTTGTTCGTTGTAGTTTTCATTGTGTCTTGTTTTTGTCAGTTTGCTTGGTGGAATAAAATTTTAACTTTTGTCATAAAAATAAGGAAACAAACCTACTACATGAATCAACAATTTAAGTATCCTTCCGGACAAATACAGCAGAGAAGAACTCAAATTTCTAATAGACTTTTATTACTTACAAATGCATTGCTAAACTAAAAAAGTTGCAGAAAGAAGACCAATGGATAAACTAGAACTCTCAACCAAAAATGGAGTGTGTCAACAATTATTCTTTTTTCTACAATGGAAACATTTACTTACACCCAGAAAACAAAACAAAACAAGAACAGATTGCAAGGACAGACTCAAAACAAAATGTTGGCCCATGCCCACCGCTAACCTTATCCCCAAAATAAGAAATACAATGATACATTAAACGACACGACCCTGCTTTGGCGGGACCGCACCGGGTGATGACCTTTATATATAATATATTTATATATATATATTTATATATATATATATTTATATATATATATGAAAATAACGAGTCAACAACTATATCACCCTTCTCCCTATGTCTGAGTTCTATTATAATTGATTGAGCTATGAATATTTTAGCAACTCGCACTGACCTTCCCGTCAGTCTTTCTTTTGGTTTCCATTTTCCTAAGAATCCCTTTCAAAAAAATCACAAGGCATCATCCATACTACCAAATGATACTCCAACTGATTTCCTAGTTTTCATCATCCAACCTCCCATCCTTCCATCATGACCATAGTCTTTATTTCTTTTTTTTTATTATTATTATTGGAAAAATGACTCAAACCCACAACCTCAAGGTTGCAATAGTGAGCACCTTCCATTGTGCCATGGCTTTATTGCCAATTAATAGCAATGCATCACAATCAATCTCACCATTCTCTTCACTTGCCTGATCAGCTCAACTCATCAGCATATATATTCACTCTGAAAACAGAAGGCATACCATCCTCACCATGATCTGTCTCTTAACTCCTCTCCATTAAATACTTCGCCGTCTTCCCAGTAACCTTTTCTCTATTTCTTACAAATTACCCATGATTGCTACAACATCAAAGATAACATAATGATACTTGAGTCCTTCAGTTCCCTCAGAAAACCAGTATCTAAAATAGCAAACACATTTGAGAGCAAGAAGAATGCATAAAGAATAGAGAGGAAAAACCATGGTACTTTTATACGGAAAAATTTTAAATACATAATTTCAGACCACCAAACTATTGAAATTCTAGATCATAGAAGTAAAGAGTTATGAGCAACACACCTGTACAAGAATCTAACCATTCTGAAAAATAAGTTCAGCTTAAATAAGGAGATATGCAGGCATCATGGTCAGATCCAGAGGGTAGAAAGAGTGGCTAGTTTCTGGCCAGTCAGACCAAAGTCTCATAGATTATAGGATTGGTACATTCCAATTGATATAAGTCAAAGAGGAAATGGGTAGCTCGATTAATCGCATGACTTTGATAAGTTTCAATCTAATATATGTAACAGTGTTTAATACTCAGACGCAAGGTGTCTTGGTTCCCTAAGTCGACTCGATGGACTCACATGGGACTCAATTGCGTTGGGACAGTCTCTCCCTAATTTCCAAGCACAATATAGGCTATCAAAAATGAAAATAATAGTAAAATTTTTTTGATAAAGTAGAAAAATATGTTCTATAAAAATAGAATTATAAGACTTGTAATGTTTTACTTATTAATAATGAATTTAAGTAGAAATAGGCACCAACATTTATGCTTCACTTGGCTAGATGAGCCTCTAATCTTTTAAAATGATTAGATCTTATCTAAAAAATGTGATTTTTAATCTTACAAAATTAATGCCAACCCCTGAGAGCACCCCAAAGCCTTTCCCAACCAAAAAAGTGGGGGGGAATAAAGTGAGTTGTGGAAAAAATACATGATTCAGACTTCGGGAATTAGATTCATTGAGATTTAAAACCCTGATAGGAACAGGGGTCTACCTATTCTCTCCACAGATATGACCTAGATGACCAAATTCCTGTTGGAGTAGCTCGCCCGCAACAAAAGCAACTTCTCCCTCAAGAAAACCAAAGGATAAATCTAGACTTTCAAGAAGAGGAATGGCTGCATCTGATTTTTATTAGTTTATAGATAAGATCAATGCAGTTATTTTTTAGACACAGAAGAGAAAATTCATCTCTATACTGGGACCATAAAAGACATGCACAGAGTATGCAAAAATCAAAAGTAAGGTAAAATGTAGATTGAAGCTATATGATATACTACTCACAGAAATTTCATTGAGGGGTTTCTGAATGATCTAAATTTCTTTCCATATGAAACAACAATTCCCTATTTAACTCCATTTTTGTTTGCTGAAGGAAATCAATCTTAATATTGTAGGTGCTTTAGTTGTGAAATAGGATTTATCTTTTCTATTATAGTCAGAGGTTCAAATTTAGTTGTCTGATTGTCTCTTTTTTTTTTACTTTGCTTATTAAGACTCTTATATGTTGATAGAGATTTATTAATAGAAAGAACCCTTTTTTTATAAATGGTAATGATTAACTTTTTTAAAAATTTAGAATAGACAAGGTTGCATTAAGTAAACTACATAACTGACGATAACAACACTCCAGGCATCTAAAGACCAGAAGTAGAAAAACCCACAATTTCGTCCACAACTAAAGCGCAAGATATCACCATGGTCCGAACCTTAATTCTTACCTCTTCTGCAGTACCGCTCCAATGCTGGAAAGTTCTTTGAATCATTTCCAGCCAATAGACCGTACAACTGTAGCTAAAGAACAACGCCCTAGTATGCCCTAGTGATTAGTTGGGAACCCATAATTTCACTGAGGGAGAAAAGATTCTTGATGGTAATTGGCATAACTCATCAAACGTCAAACAAGCACTGGGAATAATCCCGAACTTTCTATGCAAAGAAGCTCTGATGAAAATGGGGAGATCCTCTAGCACTCAAAGGGGTAAAATGCAACTTTTCTCGCGCACTCAAAGGTATAAAATGCAACCCTTCACTAGAATAACCTTCTGCTTCCTTTTCTAAATGTTGCCAATGAAAAAGAACCTTACCCAAAGCTGTCGTTCCACAAAAAGCTAACACTCTAGGAGATGCCTTAATTTTCCAAGTACTTATACCAATTAAAGCATTCACTCCAGCCCACCAACAGATCATCAGAAATTTTCTTCTTTAAACTGTGACAGACCATACAGAAACAGGTCTCATGTAAAACCTACTATAATATATGAAGCGAAATGAATCCAATTGCAAATTTGTGGCAATTTCCAAAATTGATTTTGACCTTCTCCAATTCTGATTGACTTTATACTGACAGCAGCCATTAATTGACCTCCCACTAATATCAGATATCAATAGAACCGTTTCCCTTAATGGGAACCATTTCGCTTCCACACTTGTTTATTTCTTTGACCGTTTATTTTATCATCCGAACAGGTTATCATTTTCTGGATTTCGTTTCAGGAACCTGGATGCAAGTGATCAAGCCGTTATCTCTAAGACATATTAGAATTTTCATTCGGGGTGTTATTAGCCCAAGAGATCAGGATCATGGGGTTTTATGGAGATTTTTTTGAAGAAAGGATCGGTTTTTGCAAAAGGGTTTTCGTTTTGGAGACTGGGTATTTGAGATTTTATTGAGTTTCAAGTGAAATGATCTGGTTTTCTGGTTTTCAAGCGAAATGGAGAGGTTTTTGTGCCTGCGTTCTCAGCTTGGGAGACTCTGGAAATGGGATTTTGGTGTGATTTTGGGTAATTGATCTGTTTTTTGAACCGAGTTTGGTTTAAATAGATAGGAAGAGAAGGATGAAAGAAGGAAAAGATGAGAAGAGGTTGATGGGTCCTTCGTTTTAGAGAAAGGGTGGCCGAGAGCACCTCTAAGGAGTACGATCTTCCTCCATGAACAGCACCGTGTACCTTCTCAAATGTTCAATTTGGTCCCTTTCTCTGCGTCAAGTTTGTGTCAGGTTGATAATTGAATTATATTTCTGTGGACATGCTGCTGATCATCATTTTATTATGAGAGATAAGGGCTTTCGCCCTTTTGATTTTGTCATGCACCCACATTTGTTGGTGTAAATTATTATTATTTCTTTTTTGGGTTTAAATTGACTCTTTACTTTTTTCAAGTAAATCTACATATTCTATAAAACTAATAGTCAAAAGAGAGGTTTTCTCTAAATAACTTTGATTGTCAATTACAAATTTGAGAAGATTTGACGCAATATCTCCTCCTACTATATATATTACCTCACTTAAGCCCTGATAAACAATCAATTTCATGTGATTCTTTTAAATAGGAGCAAAGAAGTGAATGGTTGAAATTTGGTATCATAGCCATTTTTGGCCTTCCTAATATGGATAATGGTTCGAATTAGACTTTAAAAAAGAACTTTTTATACTAGCCACATATTTCTATATAATCTCAATGTTATGATTTGGTGATCCAAGGAATGAGGAATTTAGAGTCTCCTATACATGGTTTTTTTTTTTTTTTTTTTTTTTTTTTTTTTTTTTTTTTGTTTGTTCTTAGCATCTTTGCTAGATCTATTGCTTCATGTTCTACATCTTTGCTAGATCTATTGCTTCATGTTCTACTCTATCTTTTAATTTCATCATATTTGCGTGTTTCTCTGTTTGGAAAGGTCGCTCTATATCCATCCCCCAATGCACCTCTTTTAATTATATTTTGAGGCTTTAATATAGACCAGTGTGCATTACTCTCATCTAGCAACTTTCAATTTGCAATTCTCTAGATTGGGTTAAGTGATCTATTTAGTAAATTCTTTGGTATACTTTGTTCGTTCTAATTTTCCCAAATTCATTTCTTTTGGTGATCATGCAACCTTGGAACTTGATAGCTTTTGTAGATTGATGGAATTTAAGAGTTCCTGCAATGAATGATAATGTGCTATTAGATCTATGATGTTCAAGCTGGTAGACAAAAGTAATTGAATGGAAAACTAATAAATCCGAGTCTCTCTATTATATTAGCTTAAATAAGCTTTTAGAATTTATAAATATATTAATTTTCTTTTAAGGCCATGATCAATTAATGAATAGTCTCATGAGATAGTTCATCATCCAACTCAACTAATTATATTTTTCCATAAAGATCTATTGGTATTATAACAATCTAACATGAAGCTTGTCATGAAGAATGGTTAGAGGCAATAATTTTATCAATTTTATCAATGAGAAGGCAACCCAAGCAAACCAAAATATATCATAACCCCAACTCAGGTCAAAGTCCCAAAACCTGAACCTACCCAAACCCAACAAACTCACTACCAAACCCTCCTCTAATTGAAAAATATCATATTTTAAACTTCTTATAATTTCTCCCATCTCAATATAATTTATACAAAACTATCATATCTCAGAGATCTACTAAAATTTTAAAATTTAAAATTTTCTATATTTATTATTTATTTAGATTTTCAATTGTGCGACTTTTTAAGAAAGCCTATAATTTTTTTGTGAGAAATACTTGTATTTTAGAGTTTTTAAAATATAAAAAATATGAATAATTTTTATTTCATAAGATTAAATGATATTCTTTTATATGACATCTAATGCCCGTGTTTAGCACAGGGGCATTTTGCTAGTTTGTGTGAAAATAACATGTACAAAGACCTTACAGGTCTGATGTGAAACCTATTTGCGTGAAAATAACCTTTTACATCTTTTTCACATACAACCTTGCTATTGTGACTAGATTTTCTGGATCATAACATCAATACAAGTGGTTGTGGAAGGTTCTTCATGTATTAAAGATCTTTGTGGCTCTTGAGTCTTGACAATAAGCATGTCCATGCTCATCTACATTAATTAGGTCCCAATATTTTTAATGGATTCAGTTTAGTTCTGTCCCTCCACTTTCATTTAGCTGTTGAGTTTTATGACTAATGTTGGGAATTATCGCATGTGGCCATCCATAATGGATGTTTTGGTTCAGCAGAATTCTATCCACATGTTTAAAAATTGGAGCTTCTTCTTAAAAATCCTACATTTGCAGTTATTAGAAAGAGCTGTTGGACAATTGATAATTTGGCCCTTGGACTCGCTCAGACTCACGTATTTCATCAACAGCATTCAGCAGTCTTTGAAAACAATGCGTGATAATAGATAGATTTTCAATCTTTATTCTACATTTGTCTTCCAGGTAACTGGATGATTTAAGAAGCTGTGCTAATAAGAGGCAGTATTAATATTCAAATTAGAACTTCTTCTGCCATTGCTTGGTTTCACTTGCTTGGTTTCAGTAATTTGTTGCAATTTACAAGTTCCTAACAAAATTATCTGTCTGAATTCAGTTAAGGATGCAGAAATTAAATCCTATTGTAATATTGGCATAGGCCATTCAAACAAAGCAGAATCAAACCCTAGTATAAACAAGCAGCGGATGAAAAGAACAACTTTAAAACATCCATGTACTCACTTCAACTTGCACAAGAATGTAGTTGGCTTCTTCAGCCTGTTATCAAACCTCTCCCCACCCAAAACTGGGTTTGCCCTCCTCTCTGCAATCCTTGACCCGGTCATGGACCCATGCGCCTTGACACCGGAAGCAGATGCCACCATCTGTGGCTTATGCGCTGCCACATTGGCCTGCGCCTTCATCTGCTGCCGCCTCCTCTCCTCCTCCCTATGCTTCTCATACTCCTTCTTCTTCCTTATCCGCCTCTCCTCCTCAGTTTCCACCCTACCCACTGCAGGCCTGCCATTGGGAGGCGGCGGCGGCAAAACACTCTTCCCCACCGGAGGACCGGAAACCTTATGTTGCTTCACAGGAACCAGAGCGGGCACAGGCTTCACATCCTTCTGGGGTACTCCCCTTTCCTGGATTCGCGCTCGCCCAGTCCCGCCAGCTGCAATTTCTTTGTCAGCAGACTGTGAGGGAGGGGGCGGTGGGGGGAGGGATGGAGGGGGGAGAGGCGGGGGAGGTGGAGGCGGCGGCGACGTGGGAGGTGGAGGCACCGGCGGCGGCGGCGGTGGGGGCGCATCAAAATGGGGAAACTGGGAGGGATTAGAAGAAGAAGTAGAAGATGGGTAGTAGAGAGGATGCCCCGACTGCGGCGGCTGCGGTGGTGGCGGCAAATTCATGGGATTTGCAGGCAGAGGATACGAAGAGGGCTGATAAGGGTACTGCTGGGATTGCGGGTGCTGCCGCGAGGGACCAAAGTGAGGGGAGGAGGGGTTATAAGCATGGTGAAAGTTGGGATTTTGGGGGATCTGATTGAAATTGGGTGGGTAGGAAGACGGAGGAGCAACGGACGGATGAGATCCTCCGGCGAACCCGCGATTTTGGGGGTAGGGGTTTGGAGGGAGGGGGTGGGGCGGAGGGAGAGGAGGCTGGTTGGGCGGAGGAAAGGAGGATTGAGGAGGAAAAGGGCGGAAAGAAGCCATTATAAGTGGCGATTCTATACCTGCAAAACCCTAGGAGAGAGAAAGACCATGGTCTTCTAGAAGAGAGAAGAGAAGAGAAGAGAAGAGAAGCTAGGGTTTTGGGGTTCTAGCTTCGAGCTAGAATGAGCATAGTTGGGCCTTGCGTCGAAGAAGAAGAGCAAGAAAGGGAAGATTTTTGCAGAGAGGCGCACGATAGCGTCTGTAGGAGGTGGCTGACGAGAGAGAGAGCTGCTTCGATGTCGTCAGAACGACGGAGGGAGAAGGGGAAGTGGATTTTATAAGATGACAAATTTTTATTTTTACTCTTCAAAAAAAATTATTTTTTATTTATTTATTTACTTTTAAGGGCTTACTCCTCATTAAGAATATTTTAACAAAAAAAAATTACATGGTTAGTGCACGAAATAGAGAACTTTAGCCAAACTCACGCCAAACAAGAAACTCGTACAAAAAAATCAACTTTTTTTACCATTTTTTTTGTAATCGCTATTGACCTTCATTTTTAATGTTGGTGACCCTCGCTGCTCCTCATCTTCTTCCTTCTTCTTCCTTTCTTCCCCCAACCCAATCCAAAGATAGAGAATTACATGCCTTAATATCAAAAAGTGCTCCCTTGATTTCCATTCTTCCAAGATAACATAGTTTAAGGTTATACATAACCAAATCTGCTAAGTTTAATTATGGCAGTATGGAAGTTTTCGTTATTAATCTTGTTCACAAGGATAGCCGACAACAAACTCTAAAAGGTTTCTCTTGTAAGAATTAAAATGTTTCTTGAGTAGGATTAGCTAGGGGTGTAATGGTTCGGTTAACTGTTTGTTTTGGGAAAACCGTTAACCGAACCGTATTTTATGATTTTTAGTTTTTAAAAACCGTAACTGTATTCTAGAAAATCGTTAAAAACCGAGCTACGGTTAACCATATTAAACGGTTCGATTATGGTTAATTGTCACTTTAAAAAATTATCTTTGCCCTTTAACTCTACATGTTGAACAATACTATCATTTTTCACATACCAAACAAAACAACACTATCATTCTTTATGAAAATAAACACAATTAAAAGTTTAAAATGATACTATAAAACATCTATCATGCAATACACTTAAGCCATTTAGTTTTTTTTTATTAGTGTGACTGTTTGATTAACTGTGTACTTTGGAAAAAAGGGTAAACCGAATCGTATATTACGGTTCAGTTAGTTTAATAACCGTGAATCAAGAATGAAAACCGTAACCGAACCGTAAAGCACAATTTTTCAATTTTAATAACCATAACCAAACTATGAAACACGGTTATTAACTGTCGGTTCTGTTCGGTGGGTTAGAAAGTTTTCCAATTTTTTTACACCACTAGTATTAGCCTATTATACTTGTACCTTAGTCTCGAATCCATTTATGGTCTTTGGCAAGTCAATGTTTGAAGATAACATATTTTTAATTGTAACTTCTTCATGAGCTATGGTGTTTGGCAGTTGGCTTTGAGCAATGACATTATCTTCTAGTGTCTTCTACAAACAATGTATATGGAACACTGGGCGTGGATTTTAGATCTAACAAGAGGATTCGGTCTTTCAAGTTTCAAGTCCTATGCATGCAAGCACCTTATATGGTCCCATAGAAACAAGGAGAGAGTTTCATAGGAGAACGAACATTGATTGATAGTTGTCTGTAGGGCTATAGGGATAAGAAAAACAATCATTAACATGAAATTTTGTTCAGTGCAATGTTGTTTGCTTGTTTTGTATTTGCTCAAGCTCTTTGTAAATTCTCCCTCAAAAATTGTAAAACATGATATCTATCTATCATGTAGATCAGAATCATCTAGATGCATATTTGGTTACCCATGAGAAAATGAACTAAACACACAATGAGTAGGCATAGACTTCTCCATTATTGAATTGGGTTTGGGGAAGAGAGGGAGAAGGAAGAAAATGAGGAGTGTATACCTGCTCATGGTCGACGGCGACCCTTAATTATAATAGCAACCACCGTCGACCCTTAACACAGAAAATGAAGGTCGATAGAGACCACAAAAAAAAGGTTAAAAAATGTGATTTTTCTGTTTGGATTCCTTGTTTGGTGTGGGTTTGGCTAAAGTCCCATGTTTGGTGCACTGGCTACATAAAGTTATGTTTTTGGTAAAATCTTCTCTGATTAATTACCATTTTTGTAGGTGACCAATCCGAATGTGATCCCAAATATTGGAGTGAGATTTGATCAAAGAAAAGGCTTGTCTTCTTTTCTTTTCTTTTTTTTCCTACATTGGGATTCAAACTTCAGAGATCTATTTGTTAGAATAATTTTTAGAATTCATGCATTAAGAACTAGCAACAAAGGCCAGTGCTTACCTTGAGCCCAAAAATGAAGATATATTAAAATTTAATTTTATTCTAAAATTAAAAACGATATTATTTATTTTATATATTAAAATATATAAGGAGAACAATGAAGTAGACTTACATATGATCGACCACCCTATGAATTTAGTCTTTCTTAGGATCCATAGATCTCAACTGCAAAGCATTAGCAACACTAAATATAGATTCAACAAATTAAAAAAAAAAAAACAAGAAGTTATAAGCAATCGCGAACATAATTAAAAGAGATTTGATCTTTAATCAGTTTGTACCAACATACCTTAATTAATCTGTTACAAGCAATCACATACATAATTAAAAGGAGAATGTGCAATAAAATTACATAATAGGCATATCAATTTTGGATTTATAAAATTTCACATGTTTTACTTTTTCATGTAAGAAACCAAAATAGCTTTTTTAAATTCGGGCAAATCCTAACACAAATATAACAATGTTTTTGAAAGAAAACTAAAATAATATTTGAAATTCGTGATTTGTCTTATGGATATCGCATCATTACATTTTGATACAAAAGCACGAGAAGCTAAAATATTATGATATTACATACCATAAATTGAAGAAAAAGAGAATGGGATTTTTTGAGGGCTCACTTTTGATTAATTACCATTTTTGTAGGTGACCAATCTGAATGTGAGCCCATATATTGGAGTGAAATTTGATCAAAGAAAGGCTTATCTTCTTTTCTTTTCTTTTCTTTTTTTTTTTTTTCCTACATTGGGCTTCAAACTTTGAGACTCTTTTTGTTAAAAGAAATTTTAGAATTCATGCACATGGAATTCTAAATCCTCATCTCACCTTTAGCATTTGAAATACTAGAATTCAAAGAAATTCAAAAAATATTTGTAACTTTTTAAGTCAGTTAGAATGGTTGAAATGTAAAATTCCAGCAGTAGAAATATGACATAGAAATGCTGAGAGGATTGCAACTGTATCAGGTGGATTGGAAGGGTTGGAATTTAGAATTCCAGTAAAAGAAACATGGCATTTGGAATGCCAAGATGACACCCATCATACCAGTGTTAGAAATCTCTAGACTTAAGAAATTCATGTCAAGAATTCTCCTAAATTCAATGAGTGGGTTTTCTTTAAATGGGTGCGGGATCCTCCTACAACAACAATATAAGGTAGGATCATACACCCTTTGAGCTACCATTCCGATCAAAATCAATTGGTGATGGAAGAGGCACAACTTAAGATTTTAAGATTCCGGCATTCGACATCGCATCTGTAGGTTTGTTTTTAGAGTCATCATCTGAGGGAGTGGCATTTTGGACTTTGGGCGATGTCCCACAAGACAGCATGCCAACCCTGCAAGGTATCCAACATATAAACCTATCTATGTGGATTGGTATATACCTGTCAATTTGGGACTCACATATTATCTACCAAACCCCCGTCATACACTTATCCATGTCCGGTAGCTTAGTTCGTGAGCCACATCCCTTCCACATAAACAACCGGAGGTCAATCCCTGACTATAGTGCTAATGGTAGTGGATTTGTGAGTGTGGGTGTCTGTGAGTGCTTACCTTACAGGAACAACTACAACAACAATAATAATAATGGATTCAATAACAACAACAGAAAATACTAGCATATAATCATCATATTTTGGTACCATTAAGTAAATATTTAAGATTGTATAAATAGAGTAATTTGGCTATATTCTTTTCACCTGCGATGAGATGCATCTCTTCGAGGGTTACAACAAATTTTGGCATGTCTTTAAAAACCAAAATTATAAGTACTTTAAAAGCATTCTTAAATTTTCGATAGCATGGATGATTACTCTACATAGAAGAAACAACAACCTAGAGGAAATGCCCTCTTCTCCATTTTGACACTCGAATAATATAACCACTGCCATCACCGTCAAAACTACTAGCAACATCGAAAACAACAACAATAACAACAAAGGTAGCATCAACAACGTTGTCAACTCCCACAACCCTATAAAGGACCATCAAAACATCAAAACCTTAAATGCAAAAGCCTAAACCCCCAAATCAAATCGAAATGCCCTAAAACCTAAGCTCAAAGCCATAAAGACTAATCAAAATCCTAAACCTCGAGATCAAAATAGAAATAAAAGCACGATAATTGCAAAAAAAGTATATAAACAAGAAAGAGAGATATATATACTCCATTCTTAGCATGCTCGGTTCATGGAGAAATTTAGAAAGGGAACAGAACTCCATAGTCTTGCTAG
This sequence comes from Umbellularia californica, assembly GCA_028538565.1. Classification (NCBI taxonomy): domain Eukaryota; kingdom Viridiplantae; phylum Streptophyta; class Magnoliopsida; order Laurales; family Lauraceae; genus Umbellularia; species Umbellularia californica. The sequence continues at coordinate 13,237,913 of JAPQWN010000005.1, forward strand.
GGATTTTTTTTGTGAAAGTGAATAGGGGAGAGGATCTATTCAAGGGATCTCTCCTGAAGGTTTCTTTAAATACTAGCGAATATGTCATAAGCCAAAAATTATAAATGTAAACTTATACAAAACATAGCAAAAACGTCTATCTGGTTCATGCACTTGCCTCTGATTCAAATCTCTTCAATTTCACTACTAATTCAAATAAAGAAAATGCTTTAGTGCTAATTCAAACAAAAAGAAAAAAAAAAGACATTTCTCAAATGTCAATTTGAGTTAAGTTCCAAGTGAAATAGAACTAATAAATAAACCTACCAAACACTACCTTAGTAAAATTTGGGCAACAGTCTATAATGTAAAAATTAGATGGACTCGGTAAAGAAAGAAACAACCCCACACCAGTCAAATGTAGATATTTCTAGACCATTTCTCACTATAGGTGCATGGGGTTAAAGGACTTGGCATTTGCTTGGTAATTAGTAATGGTGGGTCTCATATTTACATTCATAAAAAGGTGGCCCCACATTATAATTCCTATGAAAGTGTGTCCACATTGTAATTCTATAGGTGGGTTCCATGTACAACAATAATAGAGTACTGCAGACAATAAAAGGTGGGTCCCACATTGTAAATCTTATGATTCTCTTGCTTCCGTTTCATGTAAGAAAATTTTTATAATGTTATCAAACAAGTTTTGTAAAACATGTTTTCAGCAGAGTAATTTAATATAATGTTACCAAACAAGTTCTGCAGGGTATAGTATTTTGCACAACAACATGAAAATGATGCCAAAGAGGCCCTTACACTCCAACTTCTTCAAAGTGGTGCTCAACGAACACTTTCCGTTGCTAAACAAGAATTCAAGAAGTTGTTAGCATCAACAGAAATATAAGGGAAGCCAAAACAGTAAAAATCAACCCCATGTCAAAAAGATCCATAATGTTTAGACATGGACCCCATTGATTGCATTGGACCTAATTTTGGAGGTCAAAGCAAGGTGAATTTTCAAGAAATACATATTCAAAGTGTTTCCCTAGAGTTTAGATCAATTCAAGACTGTAAGGATGAAAATTCAGCTAGAATACAAGTCGAGGCAGTCTAAGCCTAAAATGCTCATACATGAACTTTGTATTCAGCCAAGTCTCAAATGCCAAGAGCTGATAAATATGCTCCAAAGGATTAAACACAAGTTCAAAGGATATGGCTCAAAGTTTCAAAACAAGCAAAGACCATTTTAACTCAAATTCGATCACAATCAATTGAAGTTAATCCTAGTCAAACTAATCAGACATGGACGCTAAAATCCACCTTTGACCAATTTTCATTAGTCAAGTTAAGATGAATTCTCTCTTGAGGATTAAAGAAAAGTTCCAGAAACATAATTCAAAGTTTCATAACAAACAAAGGTCATTTAGATCCAAAAATAAGCAAAACATTGCTTGAAATAGTCCATATAAAGGAGACCGTACATGGGGGTTGGGACCCAATCTTCACTAATTTTTAAAATTCAAATGAAGGCGAGAACTTCCTTGAAGTACCAGAACAAGGTTCACCGGGGTTTCCTAGGGTTTAAAAGCAACTGAAGGCCATTTGGACTCGAATCCAACCAAAAGTAGACTGGGTTAGAACTGACTGGACATGAGGAGTTGGGACCCATTTTGACCAACTAACTTCCATAGGTCAATTGAAGAAAAAATCTTTCTAGAAGTTTCGGAGAAGTTTTTTCTAAAGTCTCATTGCAATTGAAGGTCGTTTGAACTTGAATCCAACTCAAAATACACTTGACTAATTTTCATAAGTCAAATGATGGTAAAATCGTCCTTAAAGTTCAAAGAAGAGTCATTTGGACAGAATCCGGCCATAACACATAAACTAGTTCCCCATTTCCAGCTAGTGTCCGTTTGGCCAGACATGGGCATGTAGTCTGTTATTTTTCCAGTTTTTCAAGTTCCAACTCCTTGAAACCACTTGGAACTACCAACTACCCTCAGCTTATAAATATCTCCCTTGGGCTACCATTAAGCAATGAAGCAACACTTGCAACAACACTTGCAAGTTGCAACCCTTAGCACTCTCCAAACTTAGTAAATTCCTTTAGAATTTCTCCCTTATTCCAAAACATCTATTCAAGAATGTGAAATTCTGCCTCAAGGCTTGCAAAATAATTCCATAGCCTTTGGATCTTGGTCTTCAACCTCTGGAGTATTCCTACAGAGGAAGAAACCAAGTGTTCATAGTCTTACCAACCCTTTCTGATCCAAATCCATAGCTTTACAATCATTTTTCTTTGATTTTCTCACTTAAAAGAGTATGGTTGTCCTGCATTTAAAGTATTGTTGTGAATACCACCTTAGGCCTCATTCTGGTTCTCCAAAAATACAGACCTAAGATGACACAACCTTGGACACATGCCGGCACAAAAAACAAAAAAAATCAGAAACTCCCTTTGATTGTACAAAAAACAGTTCTTGAAGAATAAGTGATAAATTTCAAAGATCACTATTTAATCCAAATCAAACTCCATCTACCAAACAATTTGGTAAAACCATCCCGAATCAGTGGTCTAGATATACAAAAACCTTGGAAGCCAATGTTAGGAGAGAAATGAAGAGAAGAAGAAGGAAATCAGGCTGGTAGAAAGCATTGTCCGGCCAGTGCCTGTTTGGCCAAACATGGGCTCCTAGAGACCATTTTTTGTATTTTTCTTTATCTATTTATGTTGTATTTTGTTTTTGTTCAGTTTAAAACCATGTAAGGCTAGATGGAGGAGTTACAAGAAAGTTGAATTTGTAAACAACTTACATTCACGAGGCTAGCGCATGAACCAATGTAATATAAATTTGAGAAAGAAATGAAAATCTCAGTTTTATGTAAGGAATCTTTCTCATATATTTATGTACCTTGATTGTTGTAAATTCAAATCATTATCATTTTCACATTACAAATGCATCGCCGTTTATTTTGTCCTTATTGTTGCCTACTAGTATTTCTCTCTCTCTCTCTCTCTAAGTAAAATATCTTCCTTAAAAAAAAAAAAAGATGTCAAATGTAAAAGTTAAAGTTCAATTACAAAGTCATTAACAAAAACACTAGCATAACAAAAGCTATACATCAAGTATATATAAATCCAAAAAGAATCTATCCAAAAAAGTGTCATGAGGCGTCTCTCTTATGTAGGACACAAGGGCATCATACTACGTCATCAGCACGTACACCACTTATGAAACTCCTTAACTATCGTAGCCTCTGGGATTGCCTCAATTGCTGTTCATCGTAGGGCACAATACCTAAGCACCAAATGTAGAATCGTCAGAAATGATATCTGGCCGATAAACAAATGCAAATAACATAATAATATAAAGAAAATATTGATCATAAGAGCAGCAATAATGGAAATATTAAACAGTTGTTCATGAATATAAACCATCCCATAAGAATCAAATAAGTACAAGACTACATCCACACTCTCTAGCATATAGGCAACCCACATAGGTTAATCGTACAAAATAAAAGCCCGACCGAAAACATAATGAGCAAGCAAGCCCGATAATGATAAGAGGGGAAAAGCTTTGCTAAAAATCAAAGTGCGTGGAAAAAAGTCCGGGCAAAATCATTGTTACACCTATGTACATCTCGCGAAAAAAGCACGTGATGATCTAGTGGTGTACGACCACCACGAAAGACCCGATATGTAGATGCTAAATGCATACATAATGAACAGTTATTGTCATAGGGTGACACCCAAACTGTGGGAGACTAAAATAATCGAGCGATGCCTAACTTGAAGGGTTCAAAGGTCACATAAAACACATTCCATGTCTGGCTAGATCCTCACTCTGAAATGTGGCAATCAAAGCTAAGAGGAACTACTCTACACACATACTAATCAACTAGCTCAAAACACTCTCATATACAGATCTCTTATGAGATAGAGATCGATAAACCAAGTCTTGGCCAAAGACCCTAACTTGATACTACATTTATACTGACTCACACTCAATAATACCAACGAAGGGGAAAAATACAACCCATATCATGTCCAACATCCAAATCCATGACAAAACAAAAATGCAAACACAACCCATATCTCAATGATTCATAAGTCGACAAAGTAGTTACAAATAGACAATCTAAGTTCATAGTTACCACGCATATGTGAAAAACCATACTATCCAATCCAATGATTACATACGTCTAGGATAGCTTGTAAAATATCTTAGTGCTCTTGAAGTTCGATGCTATCCTCGAAAAATCCATTGCACTACTCAGGTGGCCTAATAAATCCACACATGCTCCACCGGACGACCTTTAAGATGATATTAACTCACACATCACCTTTCTATTAGTTTCAATCATATTCATCATTAGAGTAGGCTTACGATCATAGTATATGGCAAAGGTTACAAAAGTCCGAAGTTTTGAACCTTTGAACCAGTTCAAAGGCTATTTCTTGAAGGATGGTATTCGACATGAAATGACAGTTCTTGGTACTCCATAGCATAATGGTGTGGTAGAAAGAATGAACCGCACTATTCTTGAGAAGATGAGATGCAAGATGATATTGGCACAATTGCCCAAGTCATTTTTGGGGAAGCCGTTCTGACAGCTGTTTACCTGATTAATATGTTTCCCTTAATTCCTTTCGAATTAAACTTTCTGAAGAGGATATGGACAGGCAAATATGTTTTGTATTCTCATTTGAAGGTGTTTGGGTGTAAGGCTTTTGCACATGTACGAAAGGAGCAACGTTCGAAGATGGGTGATAAGGTAGTATATTGCATAGGTTATGAGATCTTGAGAAGAAAAGAATTATTAAAAGTTTGGATGTGGTGTATCATAAAGACCAATTCTTTGGAGATATTGAGAAGATTGATAAGTTTACAGAAGTTGTTGATGGAGTGGTTGATCTCACACCTACTCTTTCTCCAGTGCAGACTACAGGTGGAGAACGTGGACAAAATAGTCCGGATCATGATGAGGCATAGGGTTGCCGGATGAAAAGGGTGTTGGGCAGGGGGAGCAGTCTCCTAAGTCAGAAACCACGGAACCTTAGGTTGGAATTCTACTCGAGAGCGTCAACCATCAACAAGATACCTTGCAGATAATTATATTTTGCTTACTGATGAAGTACATTGGAGCCAGAAAGCTATTAAGAAGCAAAGATTCATGAAGATAAATTAAGATACGTGGATGAAGGCTGTGGATGATGAGATGAGTTCTTTGAAGAACAATACCTATGAGCTGGTGGAACTTCCAAAAGGTATGAAGGTTTTGCAGAACAAATGGGTGTTCTAGTTAAAGAAAGATGACATTGGAAGACTGGTGGAGCACAAATCATGGTTAGTGGTTAAAGGCTTTGCGCAGACGAAGGAAATTGGCTTCGATGAGACTCTCTCTAGTTGTGAAATTGACTTCTGTCAGAGTTATCTTGGGTCTAGCTGCCATCATGGACATTGAGCTTGAATAGATTGATATGAAGACAACATTTTGTCATAGTGATTTGAATGAGTAGATTTACATGACTCAGCCGGAGGGGTTTGATGTAGAAATAAAAGAATAGATGGTTTGCAGGTTAAAGAAAAGTCTTTTTGGGCTGAAAAAGGTGCCGAGACATGTTAATGATGGTGTCAATCCAAGCCCAAACTCACAGGCTCATTTAGGCCAGCCCAAACTAACAGGCCCATTTAGGCCCATTCATTGTATTTTATCATTAGTCAAAGCACACATGTACATACTTAGTTTGTTAGCTACTTTTTAGGATCTGAGATATGATTAGATACTGTTAATTGGATGTATTTAGGGCATTCAGCCCCTATATATATGAAACACAATCGACCCTCAAAGGGTACAGTATTCAGCACATTACTGTGTTCTGTTTCCTTCTCTCACATTGACATGGTATCAGAGCGAGTTAAAAACTAGTGCTTCAGCTGATCTTATTCTTCAAGATCCAAGGACTGTGGATTCTCCTAGTCATCTTCCAAGATCTGGAAGCCCTTCAGAGATCACATCTCCAGTCTGATTGTCTTTAATCATCCCTGATCGTCTCAGATTAGACGTGGCCCACCTGCGATCATTATCACCATCTCACCAGAATCAGCCATCTTGGTTGCCTGTATATCTACTTATTTATGAAGATTTTTTCAAGATTTATGGATCATTAAAGGTAGGCATTCTACCATTTGTTGTGGAAAATCTGTTTTGGCAATTTGTTTTCATCACAACCATCCAAAATTTTGGATTTGGGTTCGTTCTGCCTTGGACCACTTCCAAAAGTTGCATAAATTTGTGGTTAACCCATCCCCATTCTTAGATCTGTCAGCAGATCACTTGGTGGTGCCCACGTCCAGAATTACACAGTGACGATAGGGTCGTCTGTCATTCTGTGCACTGTTTTTGTGCAATGTTCATCCTGTGCCTTCTAGAAACTATTCTAGGCATATTCAAACACATTTCTTGGCATCCAGATTCTATTTTTACTCTTCAAAACAGTTCATCTCATCATATCTTAGTTGCTGATTACTGTCTGCTGCTTCACTGCTGTGTGATTGGTTTTGTTCATCATTCTGCTGGTCCATCCGAATCTTTGTTACAAATGGAGAAACCTGAAATCAACTTAATCAAGTTCAATGGTAAAAATTATCCACCTTGGGCCTTTCAATTGGAACTTTACTTAGAAGGTAAAGAATTATGGGGCCATATCTCTGGAACTGATAAAAAACCAACAGAAGATGAAACGAAAATTGTGTCCTGGAACACAAAAGATGCTAAGATCAAAACTTGGATTCTCAGGTCCATGGAACCATAATTTTTCATGAATTTGAAACCATACAAAACTGCCAAAGATATGTGGGACTATCTGAAAAAGGTATATCATCAAGGGAATTCTGCCCGATAGTGTCAGTTGGAATTTGAAATTGCAAATTATATGCAAGGAACTTCCTCCATTCAAGAATATTATTCTAGTTTCCATAATTTATGGACAGAATTAGATGAAATCAAATATGCAAATATCTCTGCACAGGCTCTTCCCGAATTGCAAATAATACTAGCAACTAGTCATCGGGATAAATTTCTCATGAAATTAAGGCCTTAGTATGAATCGGTCAGATCTAATCTCATGAGTAGTGTACCTTCTCCATCACTAGATGAGTGTCTCAATGAATTACTGCGAGAGGAACAGAGACAATTGACTCAATCTGGTATGCTTCAACAAGCTACTCTTGGTGAAATTGATGTTGCTTATAGTGTACCCACTCCTTATCAACCACCGAACTCACTAGTAAATATTGCTTATTCTACCAAGGGAAAGCAACCAAGCAGAGATATTAGTACAGTGTAGTGCTTCAAGTGTCAGAATTTCAGCCATTATGCAAATCAGTGCAAATAGAGGACTTGCAATTATTGTAATGCAATTGGACATTCAATCAATGAATGCTGCAAACGTCCTCAGAACAAAACTCCAAAAGTTCACCAGGCGGTTACTGCTACTTCTAGCACTATTGATTCATCTTCCATATCTTCTTCTGCCCCTGCTTCTGCTGCTCCAGTCACCCCTGATATGATCCAACAGATGATCCTCCAGGCCTTTTCCATTGTTGGTATATCTGGTATGTTGACATATAAAAAAAATCTTGCCAAAGTTCTATTATATGTGGACTTAATTGGGGTCATGATCAAATGGGCTCAAACCCAATAATTCATTTTTTGTTTTGCTTAATGGCAAATTGAATTGAAGAGAGGGAAAAGGCCAAAGGCCCCCAAGAAACAAAGAGAAAGCCAAAGAAAGAGGCCAAAAGAAAAAACATCCCAACAGAAAGCAAACCATAACAGAAAACAGACTGGGAAAACAAAATCCAAGGCAGAGACTCCCAACAGCAGAGAAGCCTACAGTCGAGCCACAACTAGGGCCACCAAAGCTGAAGAGGACACCACTGCAGGATAAAAAGAACACAGTAGCACACTCACTACAAGACCAGAACTACTGCAGCTTCAAGGAGGAGGCCAACCACTACCAACACAGCTGGGCAATAGAAACTACTGCTGCTCAAGGAAGGAAAAGACAGAGCTCTCCACACTAGCAAAGACTCAGAAGAAGCAAAGTTGAACGCAGACTGCTGCACCCAACTCCAAAGCTTGCAAAGAGGGATCTCCGGAAGCCGGCTACCAAGACCCAAAATTGCAGAGCTGCACCGAACTCCAAAGCTTACAAAGAAGGAACTCTGGAAGCCTGCAACCATGACCCAACACTGCTAATGTTGCTGAGGGAAAAAAGATGCCAAGGGGAAAGTTGCGGAGAACTCAAAAGGGCGCCTGCCATACAAAACTGCAGCTCAGCAAAGAAGGAAAAGCCAGCGAGAAAATCCCCGAACTGCCACTCTACAAAGCACCTTAAAAAGAAAGGCCCTGCAGCGAGGAAGGGAAAAAAAGGAGATTAGGGAAGAATGCCCTGGTGAAGTAGAGTAGGGTTGGGATGCAGCCTTGAAGCTGAGGAGGCCATTACTTTTAGGTTATCCATGAATATAATTTTTGCTCTCTGAAGGGAGGGAGCAATCGATTTGTGCTTAGAATTGTTGCGAGTGGTCCAGAGGATTGAAATGGCATGGAGGAAGATTGCTGCAACACATTTCCTGCCTAGAAAACCACCTCCACTAAACAAAGCATTCCAGATGAAAGAGGCTGAGAGAGCATAGGAAGGAGGGTCCCCCCTGAGAGGAACCAGCCAAGTCCAGAGTTGGGAAGCGAACTTACAGGAGAAAAATAGATGAAGATCATTTTCCTCTTCCATGTGACATATATAACACCTTGAAGCCATAGAAATACCTTTATGCTTAGCCCAACTGTCTAAAGGAGTCCTTCTATGAAGTAAACGCCAGCTCAAACAGGCCAGACGCGGATTTATCAGATTGTTCCATATCAACTTATGCTAAGGGACTTCAGCAGCAGAAGACCTTAAGGAATTCCAAGCAAAATTGATTGAGAAGGCTCCTGATGCATTTCCTAGCCATATGATGGAATCAGGGATGGTGGAGTCGGCTGAGGGAGCTGAGATGAGATTAGTAGAAGCAGTTAGGAGCTCCTGAAGCTGAGAGGGCAGATGGGTAGGGATTCTCCATTGTTGGTCTTCTAAAATATAATTCATTTGAGCTCGCTTATGCACAAATTGGACCCAAGTCCTATTGACAAGCAAAAATATCAAGGCTTCACCTATGAGCCATGAGAATAAATCAAGATAGGGTAAATCCTTGTTAAATTTTTTTTTTTGACAATTTTATATAAGAAATGGCATTAGGTGAATTGGTTAATGGTCCTTGTAATATGTGAAATGGTGGGTGTTCGAATCCGTATATTAAGCTATTTTTTGTTCCTCAAATTTAAAATAGGGCCCACAAAATGATATAGGCCATTTGACCCACTCAAACATTTAAAAGAGATCGTTGTGGGAAGTTTTTAAAACTCTCCACCCATTCTCATGATCTCATCATGTTTGGAAGTTACGTAAAAGGAGGAAAAGTAAAGGGAGTTCGTTTGTTTTCCTGAGAGGAGAAGAACAAAAGAAAAAGAAGAGAAAGAGAGAAGAGGAGAAAAGAAGAAGAAGAAGAAGAAGGTAATAAAGCTTTTTTTTTTTTTTTTTTTTTTTTTTTTTTTTTTTGTTTAAATCTTCTCTATCATCTTCACATCTCATCTTTTCCATGTAGTACACTCATTTCGCCATCTTCCCCACTACCATGTATTGGAGATTCGGAGTCCTCTTTAAAAGGACTTTGCCCTCCAGCCATCATATCACCTCCATTCCATCTCCGTCATTTCATTCCCCCAACCCCATCTTCCTCATATGCTACAACTTTCCTTCCATTAAAATGGAGATTCGGGTCCTTAAAAGAAGGTTTCTGCCCTCCTACCAAATGGGTACCCACTCCGTCTTCATTTTTCCCACCACTTCATTTCCATTAAAATGGAGATTCGGAACCTTACTTAAAAAGGTCTCCGCCCTCCAAAAAACTCCCATATGTAATGCAGCATGACCACCATTAAAATGGATATTAGGAGCCTCTTTTAAAGAGGATTCCACCCTCCAGCCCAAACAAAGATCTAGATCCTTGTCTTGTAATGACTCTATTATTTAAAAGCACTTCATTGAAGACCATGTTTAAGTCTCAAATGGTTGCAAAACCTGGTCACAAATGCACTCATATGTGCTCACGACGAGGAAGATTTGAAATTTCATAAGCATGTTTTATATCTATACTCAAAACACCAAACTGTCGTTAGAATAAATGTTGGTCGGAGAAAACAGTTTACAAATGAACTATTTAAGGTTGATGACATCTCGGCATGCTCAATGTTGTTATGCAATGTTGCTGAAAAATGCCTTAATATTTGTCAGTTGGTATGACCTATAATGGGTGCTGGAGTAACCCATAAAGATGACTCTTCAACTCCACCATTGGATTCTAGTAAACAAATAGAGCTTCTCTGAAAACTGAAAGTCAAGGTGATGGCCAACATGTGTCATCTCATTGGAAACCCAAATCTCAGTCATTGTTAAATTACACTCAAGAGAAGTATACAGGTGGTGGAGGCCAAAATGCTACATTTCAAGTGGAAAACTCCTAAAAAGGAATTATCTCAGCTGAGAATGACAAACTTCAAAAGCAAGCAAAAAAAAAAAAAAAAAAAAAAAAAAAATCAGAGCTAGTGTTAGTATGATCGGCCCGGACCATATTTGCAAATGGGTTGAAAATCAGGCCAATAGCAACTATAAAACTCCACAAATGAGCCAAACCACAAACCTGAGCCCACTCAAACAAACACAGCCCATATATTGGCTGCAAATGGATAAAAGATTCATAATTCTTGGTCTGACCCAGGATAGATTTTTGGTCTAATTCAGGCCAGATTTTGGGCCTACATAAGGCCAGATTTTGGGTCCAATTCAAGACAGATTTTTGGGCCTAAATAAGACCAGATTTTGCGCCTAAATAAGACCAGATTTTGGGTCTAATTCAGGCCAGATTTTTTGGTCTAAATCAGATCAAGTTTTGGGTCCGAATCAGGCAAGAATATTGAATCTAATCCAATACAGATTTTGGGCCTAAATCAGGCCAGAATTCTGGGTCTAACTCAGGCCATAATGGTAGCCTAAATTAGACCATAATTACAAATTCAAGTCAAGCCAGAACCAGTCCGACCTATAATTCTAAACCAGACCAAACTATTGGGTCAAAATTGGGCCAGAATTATAGATAAAAAATCAACCCAAGTAACGACTTAAATTTGGTTAAATTAGATGTCATGAAATCACCTAGTGGCTGAAAGTAGACTGAAAACTCAGTCTAAATGATGGTTCTGAATGGGTCAAAAGACAGCCCAGTCAGCGACTGGAATTAGGCTGGGTCTAACCCAAATACATAATTAGGCTATGATGGACCCGATCGGAGGTTTCCGTCCTTTCCTTCTGCACCCCGGGGGCTGACCTGGGTCTCGGCGGAGGAGGGAAATCGCGGGTATCAACATTTTTGTACGGGTATGCCAGATTTACTTTCTACTTGGAATTTGGAATGGTGATGATCCGGAGATTCACCTTCACAAGTGAAAAGGAAATCAATCCTTTTTTCTAACTTTTCAAATTGCATAAATGTTAAAAAAAGAGACAAGTTTGTTTTTGAGAATGTCGTAGAAGGCGTTTTTGTTTGTTTGCCGTGAAAGGCGATTTTGCCATGAAAGGCGATTTTACAAAACTCATCAAATATGAAAGACAAGAATTGTGATTTCTTTTTGTCTCTTTAAAAAATACAAACTACAATAGAAAAGGAAGAAAATGAATCTAACTTCTCAGGAGATTGTGGAGACACGTTGAGATCGACGATCGCAAGCCATGTATGGACTTCTCCATCGTCCTTCAAATGAGAACGGTTGATGTTTCGATTCTTTGGCTTTGCTCCTAACCTCAATTTTTTAAAGGACAAGGACCAAGAGGAGGTCCTATATCCAATGAAAAACCGAATAAACGGGCTGAAAAGCCGCGTTTAGGCCATGTTGTAGAAGGAGGGGACCTTGGGGGGTGGCCCCCCAAGGGACGCTAATCACCTTGTAGTGCTTTTGGGAGCAAAGCAGCAGGACTTCGTCTCTCTCTTGGATTTTCTGGATTTTCAGAGCTTGGGATTGCACTTGGAATTCATTCATGCATTCTTCTTGGAACCTACCTCCTTTTATAGGCTTTTGGTAGCCATGAGGTGATTATGGGCATTGATGGCCATGATGAGAGAATTGATGAGGAGTTACAAGTTTTTATTCTTTGATTTTGTAACTCCTTTTTCATGGCTTGTGATTGGCCGATGAAGGGTAATGGGCATTTAATCGCCTTTAATCTTCATGATGATGGGAGTTTCATGGGTTTAATGCCATGATTGCTTGTATTTGTAACTCCCAAATGCTTGAATTTGATTGGGCCGTCCAAAATAATGAGTTAATGACCGCATTAAGTTGTCATAAACGGGTCAATTAACGACATTAAGTGGTCGCCAGGGCATGTGAAGAGTCACGGGCCGCGCAGCGTCTTTTGAGATTTTTCTTGTGATCATCACAGGTGGATTCACACATTATTTGATGTCGGATTGCGGTGCAATTTCAGACATTGATTGATGTTGGTGGGCCGGTGACATCTGTCTTGTCGATTTCACGATCGGTCGGACAGAAAGTGTACTTTCTTGGTCAGCCGGTTGCGATCTTGGAGCGATCGGTGATGATTTCATGCTTTTGACTGCAGATCCGAGATGTCGGTGAAGATCAGTGGTTTTCAAGCATCAAAGATTGGATTTTCAGAAAATCACAGAGGCAGGAACGCTCGAAATGCGAAAAGGATCGGAAAACGGGCTGTTTGGTACGAAATCCGGCGACCCAGATTTGCAGGGTCGCTTGGCGACCATAGGGCTTTGGCCCTTTTGGTCGCCGAGCTTCGTTTTTTGCCGTTTTTCCGTCTTTTTTATTCCTTCTTTCTTCTGTATTTTTCTTGACATTTTTCCTCAATTATTGACTTGATTTTCTTGGAGAAAACTTGAGGAGAACCTGCGTGAAATTGGAGCACAAAGTTTCCTATTTTTCGGGAAAGCCGAAGACTTTGTAGCTGATTTTCCGTCAAGAGTCAAAACTAGGTCAAACGATGTCGAAATGGCCTGAAAATTGAGGTGAAGCTTCTTGAGCAATGGATAGGACCAACCATGAGCTTTTATTTGAGTTTTGAAGTGGTTTAGGGTCCCATCGATGCTTGACTTGATTTTGTTACGGGGAAAATGGCGAGCTTTGATATGGGTCAAACGATGTCCGATTGACCTGAAATTTGACGGGGAGCCTATTGGAGTCATTTTGAGACGACCCATTAGCTCCGCTTTGGATGTCATGGTCTCGGGGTGCTCCGCCGCCAATAGGCTTGATTTTCTTTCGGAGCATCGAAACCTGGTCAAACGTTGTCGGAATGACCTGAAATTCGACGTGCAGCCTTTTGGAGGCATGTTGAAGCCACTCATGTACTTTGTTTGATGAGTGATGGCTTCGGTGGTTCTCGCCGCCGGGAGGCTTAATTTTGCTGCTCGACATTGATGGAGGGTCAAACATTGTCGGTTTGACTTGAAATTTAGCATGGAGCCCTTTGGAGACATTCTGGAGTCATCCATAGGCTTTGATTAAAGTTTTGGTGTCTTTGATGATGTCGCCCCGGGAGCTCTTGTTTAGCTGTCGGAGAAGTGAAGTTAGGCCAAACGATATCGGAATGGCCCGAAACCTCAAGTGTACCCCTCTTTTGGCTGTCTTGAAGGATCTTTCAGTTTTTGTCTGATTCTGATAAGATCTGATGCTTGAAGTAGTTTTGCCTGTTTTGTAGCAGGATGCAGCTTCATGAGGCTTCTTGATGTTGAGGAGACATAGTCACTTTTTTTTGTATCAACAGGCTAGATTTCAGCCCAAATAATGACTGAAATTGGATTGGATAATGGCCCAAACAATGGTCTGAATTGGACTGATTGATTATAGTAATGGTGACTTTAGAATGGATATCAACAAGTCACTACATTAGTCCATATCTACTCAGAAAATAAGCCTAAGTACCATTTCCAAAGAGATCATGCATAGGCCATAATGGGCTCTAAAAAAAATGCATAAAACCATTTTAAAGAGTGGGGCATGGTCTGAACCCATTTCAAATAAGAATCTAGCTCATGAAATGAACCCATGTATGAACATATTTTATGGAATTACCTAATGTTGGGCTATATATGGCTTACAGATTCCTTTTAAATATGGGTTCGACATGTGGGCTATTGTTTTCTATAAGTTTAATGTGCAAGTTGCTCTAAGCTTGACATGTGGGCTGCGAGCCCGATATATATGAGTTAGTTATAAGCATGTATATGGGCTGCTACAGACCATTTATGTGACCAATTGACATGTGGGCTATAATTTTATAAGCCTAACACATGAATTGTTATATGTTTGACAATGGGTTACGTGGTGGCTTAAAATGTGGTTATGAGCCCAATGTACGTATGGATCGCTATGGATCGTCAATCCAATGATGGGAAATCTGCCAAAGAGATGTAAAAGATATATGTCATTATGCAAATTAGCCATTTATAGACTTCCTTTAGTTTTACTTGTAAAGAAAGTAGCAGGTCAAAGACCAGAAGCAAGTTCCTTCTCGGATTAGGACATTGTATTTTTTGTTTTGAGCATTGTAATCCACCCCAAAAATAAAAAGGGGATTTTCTTGTAATATTGATTCAGTGATATTCAATGCAAGAATTTGTCTCTGTTTTTGCTCATACATGGTTAAAATCACTCTCTCACTAGTATTTTGATTCTGGTGCATCCAATCATATGGCATCATCATAAAAAACTTCTCCACAATTAAACCATGTGATAGACGGATTCAGGTTCATGCTGCTAATGGTACCACAATACCAACTTACCTGTTTTGGTGACATTTCTCATTTTCTACCCTTACACGATGTTTTCTGTTCACCAAATCTTTCTATTAATTTAATCTTTGTTGGTTAATTGGTTGATGGTAAATGCAATGTTTCTTTTTCCTCCTCTGGTTGTGTGGTGCAGGATCAGAAGACGGGGAAGGTGATAGTGAAGGGGCTTAAGTGTGGGCTGATGGAACGCGCTCCGAGGCGCCTGCTGGGGCGGCTACCGGGGTCGGCGGAACGTGGGAGTCCGTCGGGTCCGACCCTTTCGCGCCCTGGCGGGCCCTGAAGCGTGCATCAACATTTCTTTTGTGTGGGTGTGCCAGATTTTCTATTTTACTTGGAATTGCAAGTGGTAATCCGGAGATCAACCTTCGCAAGTAAAAAGGAAATCAACTTCTTTCAAGTTTTCCATTGCACAAATATTTAAGAAAAGAAACATTTTCTTGGTTTGCCGTGAAAGGCGATTTTGTTTGGCATTTATAGCCGATTTTGGCGTTTATAGCCGATTTACAATTCTCATCAATAATGAAAGACAAGAGTTGTGATTTTTGTCTCTTTTAGAAAAATACAAACTACAATGAAAAGCAAGAAAAGGAAGATCTAACTTTTCAGGAGATTGTGGGGGACTCGTTCAGATTGACGGTCGCAAGCCATGTATGGGCTTCGCCATCATCCATGCAGATGAGAACAGAAGATGCTCTTGATTTGCTTGGCTTGGCTATAACCTCAGGTTTTTAGAGGACAAAGACCAAGAGAAGGTCCTATGTCCAATAAAAAGCTAAGTAGACGGGCTGAAAAGCCACGTCTAAGCCATTGGAGGCAGCAGGAAAAGGCAAGGACCTTGGGGGGGGTGCCCCCCAAGGGACTTTTGTCACCTTGTAGTGGTGGCCGGTGCAGAACTTCAGCAGAGTTTTTCTCTCTTTTTCTTTCTCTCAGATCTCTTTCTGATCCTTTTTTTCTGATCTTCTGATTTTCTCCTCTTTTTTCCGATTTTCTTCCGATCTCCATTTCAATGGAATGCTCTCCTATTTATAGGCCTTTGGTGGCCATTTAGGAGGGTTTATGAGCCTTAATGGCTTTAATGGGAGGAGTTACAAGATTTATTTCTTGATTTTGTAACTCCTTTTTCCTTGAATCTGATTGGCCGATGGAGATTAAGGGCTTTTAATCACCTTAATTACCATAATGGGAGGAGTTTCATGGTTTAAATGCCATGAATCAATTGACTTGTAACTCCCAAATGCTTGCTTCTGATTGGGCCGTCCAAAGAAATGAATTAATGACTGCAATAAAGCTAGTCAATTAACCACATTAATTGGTCGCCGAGCAGTCGAAGAGTCGCGGGCCATGCCGTGTCTTCTGGAATTCTTCTGGCGATGATCATCGATGGATCTACATGCTGATCGACATCGGATGAACATGTAACTTCAGACATTGATAGCTAAGAGTGGGCCGGTGACATCTGTCTTGTCGATTTCACGATCGGTCGGACAGAAAGTGCACTTTCTTGGTCAGCCGGTTGGCGATCTTGGAGCGATCACTGATGATTTTATGCTTTTGGAGGTTGACCCGTGATTTTGACGGATGTCGTCGGATATGAGTCAATTTCAAGCACTAAAAATCACATTTTCAGGGAACCACAGGGGCCAAAGTGCGCGAAACGCGAAAAAAGACGGAAAAACGGGTCACCGGCGGAAAATCCGGTGACCCGGACCTCCATGGTCGCCGGCGACCATGGACCGGCGACCATGGGCCATGGTCGCAGGGCCTGCGACCATGGGCCATGGTCGCAGGGGTCTGCGACCCTGGGGGATTTTTCCCCTTCGGAGCCCGTTTTGCGGTCGTTTTGAGGTCTTTTTCGTCGCCGTTTTCTTCTGTATTTTTCTTGACATTTCTTCTCATTTATTGGCTTGATTTCCCTGTAGAAAACTTGATGAGAATCCTTGCATTTTTAGAGTGCAAAGTTTCTAATTTTCAGGGAAAGCCGAAGACTTTGTCGCGTAGAGCTGCTGATTTTCCGCCAGAAGTCGAAACTTGGTCAAACGATGTCGGAATGACCTGAAATTTGAGGTGAAGCCTCCTGAGCAATAAATAAGACCAACCATAGGCTTTTGTTTGAGTTTTGAAGCCGTTTGGGGTCCCGTCGATGCTTCACTTGATTTTGCTGCGGGGAAAATGCCGAGCTTTGATGTGCGGTCAAACGATGTCCGATTGACCTGAAATTTGACGGGGAGCCTATTGGAGTCATTTTGAGACGTTCCATGGGCTCCGTTTTGGATGTCATGGTCCCGGGTTGCTCCGCCGCCGGTAGGCTTGATTTTCTCTCGGAGCATCGAAACCTGGTCAAACGTTTTCGGAATGACCTGAAATTTGACGTGCAGCCTTTTGGAAGCATGTTGAAGCCACTCATGCACTTGGTTTGATGAGCGAAGGATTCGGTGGTTCCTGCCGCCGGGAGGCTTGATTTTGCTGCTCGAGCATTGATGGAGGGTCAAACGTTGTCGGTTTGACTTGAAATTTGGCATAGAGCCCTTTTGAGACATGCTGGAGTCATCTGTAGGCTCTGATCGAAGTTTTGAAGTCTCCGATGATGTCGCCGCCGGGAGCGCCATTTTAGCTGTCGGAGAGTGAAGTTAGGCTAAATGTTGTCGAAATGGCCCGAAACTTCATGTGTACTCTTCTCTTGGCTATCTTGAAGGATCTTGCAGTTTTTGTTTGATTCTGACAAGATTTGAATTTTTGGAGAAATTGCATTGCCTATTTATGGCAAGTTGCGACTTCATGCAGCTTTCTTGATTTGAAGAGGCAAAGTGACATTTTTGGTGTCAACATGGGCGTTTGTTTCCTTTTCACATAGTAACACCGAATCCAGATATGCCTTTGTTTGCTTCATCAGTTGTCTCTAAGAATAATGTGCAGTTGTGGCACAATAGATTAGGCTATCCTAATTCAGCAGTTTTGTTATCTTTGCTAAATTCTGGTCATTTTTATAAAATGAAGTTTTTATCATCAGATGTTGCTCTTGATTGCACCACTTGTAAACTGGGAAAGAGTAAAACTTTGCCTTTTCCATTATATGTTTTCTCTGCTACCAAATGTTTTGATTTAGTACATAGTGATATTTGGGGTGTTGCACTTATTGTTTCTCATTCACAGTATAAGTATTTTGTGACTTTCATTGATGATTATAGTCGTTTTACATGGGTTTATTTTCTACATGCCAAATCTGAAGTCTTTGATGTGTTTAAAAAATTCTTAAATTATGTTCAAAATCAATTTTCAACATGTACTAAGGTTTTTCGTACAGACTCAGGGGGGAATATGTTTCCGAGAAATTTCAGGCGTTTTTACAAGACAAAGGGATTATATCCCAACGGACTTGTCCCTACAATCCCCAACAGAATGGTGTTGCAGAATGGAAAAGTCGTCATCTTCTAGACATGGTTAGGTGTTTATTATTAGAATCCTCCGTTTCACCTAGATTTTGGCTAGAAGCTTTAACCACTGCTACTTATATCATCAACCGCCTTCCTTCTCCAAAACTTCAAAACGCATCTCCACATTTCCGTCTTTTCAAGACCGAACCACAATACACACATTTACACACTTTTGGCTGTGTTTGTTTTGTTCATCTTCCCACACATGAATGTTCCAAGTTATCCACACAATTTGTAAAATGTGCCTTTCTTGGTTATGCTTCTCAACAAAAAGGGTTTATTTGTTATGACCCCACCTCCAAGCATATTCGGATTTCTAGAAATGTTGTCTTCTTTGAACACCAATACCTGTTTCAATCTTACCCTGATTCATCTCCAGAAATCTCTTATTCTAAAGTACCATCCTTTGATTATGAATACCTTACTTTACCTCTGCGATTTCATCTAGACAAGGTGTATGCTGGTTGACAAAGAACAATATACACCATCCTTGCCATAGCTGCATCTCAATCTTGCCCCCTTTTCCAATTTGATGTGAAAAACGCCTTTTTTCATGGTGATCTTAAAGAGGAAGTTTACATTCGACTGCCTCATGGTTTCCCAACACCATTCGAAGGACACGTTGCTCTTTTGAAACGGTCCTTGTATGGGCTAAAACAAGCACCAAGAGCATGGTTTGACATATTCAAGGATGCTTTACTCAAGCTGCAGTTTCAACAGAGTCCTTATGATCCATCATTGTTTTTACATCAGAAATCAACAGGAATCACCATTATTCTAGTCTTTGTAGATGATACCATAATCATCAGCACAGATACAACAACGATTCAGGATCTCCGATTTTCTCTGAATCAATCTTTTTAAATGAAGGATCTGGGTCCTCTACAATATTTTATGGGATTGGAAGTTCATCACTTTAAGAAGTGGTTGATTTTGCATCAACATAAGTATACTATGGATTTAATTGAATCAGCAAGCCTGTCAAACTCTACACCAGTGGATACTCCGCTGGAACTGAATCTTAAACTCCATAGTGAGAGTGGTGATCTCCTTCCTGATACGACATATTATCGACAGCTTGTCGGTAGTCTTATATATTTGACTACTACTCGGCCTGACATCAGTTATGCAGTCAACTTGATGAGTCAGTATATGACCAAGCCCCATCATCTCCATTTAGCAGCTGTTCGACGAATTATTCGCTGTCTTCTTGGCACTTTCACAGAAGATTGTTTTGACCCGTTGGCTCTCCAATGACATTGATTGCCTATTTTGATGCTGATTGGGTAGGTTGCACTGATACTCGTCGGTCCACAACTGGTTGATGCATGTTCTTAGGTGATACTCTTATTTCATGTAAAGTGAAAAAACAGGACACAGTTTCTAAATCATCAACTGAGTCAGAATACCGGGCCATGTCTGCCGCATGCTCTGAAATTATATGGCTTCGTGGACTTCTTGAGGAATTTGGCTTCTCACAAACATCTCCTACACCATTACATGTGGATAACACCAGTGCCATTTGGATTACTGAAAATCTAGTATTTCATGAGAGGACTAAACACATCGAGGTTGCTTGCCATTTTATCAGGTATGAATATCTTCGCGATGTTATTTCCCTCCCGTTCATCTTCTCCAGCCTCCAAGTTACTGATATTTTTACCAAAGCACTTTCTCGACCACGTCAACAATTCTTGACCAACAAATTGATGCTGGTTGATTCATCGGCATCAATTTGAAGGGGTGTTAATGATGGTGTCAATCCAAGCCCAAACTCATAGGCCCATTTAGGCCAGCCCAAACTCGCAGGCCCATTTAGGCCCAGTTATTGTATTTTATCATTAGTCAAAGCACACATGTACATACTTAGTTTGTTAGCTACTTTTTAGGATCTGAGATATGATTAGATACTGTTAATTGGATGTAATTAGGGCATTCAACCCCTATATATATGAAACACAATCGACCCCCAAAGGGTACAATATTCAAGACATTACTGTGTTCTGTTTCCATCTCTCACATTGACAAGACAGTGGTACAAGAAGTTTGGTTCATTTATGGTGGGTCGTGGGTACCATAAGACAGTTGTAGATCACTGTGTCTATGTTCATAAGTTTGTGAATAATAGATTTATTATCCTTATTTTATATGTAGAGGATATGCTAATAGTTGGACATGATAGTATGATGATTAGGAGGTTGAAAGAGGAGGTGCCAAAGACTTTTGACATGAAGGACTTAGGTCCTTCACGACAGATATTAAGAATGCAAATACGTCATGACAGGAATACTAAGAAGTTGTGGTTGTCACAGGAGAAATATGTTGAACGGGTGCTAATAAAGTTCAACATGAAAGATGCTAAGCTAGCTAGCATGCCTCTAGCCAATTACTTCAATGTCAGCAAGAGATCATGTCTACTACAGATGAAGAAAAGGAACGAATGTTATTTATTCCATACTCCTTAGTAGTTGGAAGTCTTATGTATGCCATGGTGTATACACGGTCGGACATTGCTCATACAATAGGTTTAGTGAGTTGATTTCTCTCTAACCCTGGGAAAGAGTGTTGAAAAGCAGTGAAGTGGATCTTCAAATATTTGCGAGATACTTCCAAGTTGTGCTTGTGTTTCGGAAACTCAAAACCAATGCTTGAAGGTTTTACAGATGCTGGTTTTGCAAGCGATCTTGATAGTTGGTTGTCGACTTATGGGGATTTGTTTACTTTTGTAGGGAGGGCTATTTCCTGGCAGTCTAAGTTGCAAAAATCTACAACATTTTCTACAATTTGTGATCGCTAAACAGAATGACTCTTAGTCTATCTATCCTTAAATCAAGGCTTGATAATGACTCTCTAGGTCTATCTATTATGCTATATTAAAATCCAATTGTTTTAAAGCTAATTTTGATCGTAACTATTGATTTCTCTATAATTAACCAACATTCTCCCCCCAGTTCCACATGCAACCACTCTCTTGCTACTTTTCACTCTTCTATTTTGAACAACTTCATTTCCATCCCAAATCTCATATACATTTACTCTACTATATAGACTCCTCTGTTTCCTTTCCACCCAACTTTTCTACACCATAGACTCTTGGAATTAAAAAAGGTATTGTCATAATCCTTTTTTTTTTTTCCTATTTGAATATGATTCTATGTGATTTGAGGTCTTTGATTGATTTTTATGTATGTTGCTGCAAATCTTATTAATAACTATGTCCGTCCTTAGCACGGGTTATTGTGCTAGTGCTCAAGTACACCCTTGAGGTCCCGCACAACACTTTTTTACAGTTAACAAAGCTACCAAGCATGTGGGCTAGATTTCTACCTTTACATCAATCAAAGCCCATGACTGGCTTGGGCCCTGGGCCTCCATCTTGTTAATCATTACTGGGATTAGCATGGGTTGGTCCAACCACATGGTATAATCTTTGAACTATAATTTGGTAGTTTTCTGGATCAAGAGGGAAGGACGGTCCACAACAGTTGGGCAATAGTTATAACTCAAACCTGGCTGGCTTGGGCTATAGGCCTTGATCATGCCAATCATCACTGGGTTTAGTATGGGTAGGCCCAGCCATTTTGCTAGAATCTTTAACCCTAATTTGGTAGTTTGTTTAATCAAGAGGGAAGGGTGGTCTACAAAAAGTGGGCCATAGAGATGTTCAGATTCAATGAGAAAATCTCCTATGACCCGGCAATTGAGACCATCTATTTTCCAAGTGTGGGTAATTTGGGCCGCCGATCTTATGAACTGTTTAGAGGACCCGTAATATGATTATTTTTTTGATGACCCAGGTATCCCTCGTGAGCTCAGCCTTTGGACCTTTGGCCTCCGGCCTGAGGGTTACCCGATTCTGTTGAGCAAGGACTATTCCCTGGAACAGTAATATGATCTTGATTATTATTGATAGGTTTATCTTAAGGACTGCATTATCCTGCGTTTGTCTGTGTGAATTTGTCAAAATTGTACTAGTCATCATCACATTCACCGGATTAGTTCTCAGCTTTTCTAAACTAAGTATATTATGTCAATTTCAGCCCAAAAACAGAAGCAAAACAAAAAAGGTTAGGTTTTAAATCGCTGACTTTCTATTAGACCTGTTCTAAATAATTTATGTAAATAATGTTGATTTTTGCCTAGCTGGGTCAGCCCTTTGTGCCCTGAATTCTTAAGCGTAAGCGTGGCCCAGTTACTAAACATGCTTAGAAAAATGGGTCTAAGCCCAACTCGTAATTGAAATAATTAGGCCCAAACCTGGAGAAATGGCACACATTAATTGCAACTCTGCTAATACATAGGCATCACCTGAATTTCGGTCCTGAAGGGTATGGGCCATAACCCAAAACCCAGACTAATCAACTAGTACAAACTGTGGCCAGGATGGAAAAAGGTCAAGCGTCCAAACTCAGAAAAGCTTGCAAATGGATCAGCTTAGCCTGGTTACTAAAAGAGGAATTGGGCCCAGGCTCAAGATCAGTGATCTACCGAGTTAGGCTGGGTCTCGCTGTGTTACACCCAGACCACGCATAGTTGGGTACAGGTCAGGTCAGGCTTAATGGTGATTATCTTTTGCTAATTACTAGATTTATTATGATGAAAACAAGTAAAGAAAAACAAAAAACAGGCCTTTCGTCCAAGTACTAAAAGTTGGCTAGACCAGAAATCGATCCCTAGGTCTCTTAATGAATTTGTGGGGCGCTCCCACCCCATGTGCCCGGGGCAGATATCCTCGATTTAGCAGGTGTTCCTTCTCTGTTGTTGCCGGCGACCTTTCCTCACTTCTAGATTGTTCTCTCCTTGAATGTGTGGGTGCTCTCATCCGTCCCAGGCCCCCTTAGCTGAGGTTAAAAGAAATAAAAAAAAAAAAAAAAAAACTATAAGTTGTCTAATATTGACCCTTTGAATTCTAGGGATGGTAACATTGGACACTCAAAACCCGAACCCTGCAGTGAATACAGATTTTATTTACATATAAGCACATGATATGTTGCCTATTTCGAAGTATCTGGGCATCCTATATGTGGTAGCCACCTAATTTCAACATGTCATAGTAAAACTATACAAACACAGAAAACCCATCACATGAATGAATTGATTCGAATGGTTGGGATTGGAAGGAACCTGTCCAAATTGGTATAACGACACACAGGTAAACAGAAAAGAGTCTGAAAGTACTCATGTGTTTATAGCAAAGAATCTATAGGAAAGAACTCATCAAAACCTTCTTAATAATTCTCAAATGCTTTTGAATATTCACACGAGTTCCAGCTCTCTTTGGAATTATTTACACAGACAGTGCAGCAGACAAAAGCAAGAGATTTTGTTTATATAATATTGAGATGATGTCAACATTCATCCTCTTGTCAGTTGCATTGACTCATGTTGCCTTCTTTTTCACAAATTGCATGTATGAAATGGGAAGAAGATGAATAATAAAATGCTGGTGCTTACATGATCATGGCTCCTGTTGGGATAAGTTAATATGATAGAAGGGGCCGTGTGATATGGAGGTTACACGCAACATTTCTTCTCTCTCGTTAAAAAGAGGAGACTTTGGATTAAGGTAGATTGAATGTTTCTACTCAGACTGCACCTGCCCGCTGCTATAAATCAAGCCTGTCTCAGACCATTGCAAATAGGGATAAAAATCGGATCCCAATTGAAAAAGCTGGGTGTGGCTCTAATATTTTGGCCCATTTTTAATTGTGGTCCGAATTCACATCATCTACTGAATGGACCTGAATAATTGAGTTCATTGATTTATACCTGAGGACACAAATGCCTAATGAGATGATCCAATATCAGAGATAGATATATATATATATATATATATATATATATATATAAGGGGCAGTGGCGGTGGGGTGGTTTGAACAACAGGAAAACAAAAATTTCTTGAGGAATGTAAAAAAATTCTAAAATTTCCTATAAGGTTTAGGGGTTTTTTGCAATTTAGGTGGGGGCCATGGCCACTGTAAGCTCCTCTTTAGTTCCGCTCATGAGTGGGGGCTTCCTGTTTGTGCACAGTTTGGATGGGTTGCTAGATAGGACCGACCAATAGTTCTCACTGGAAGTACGGTGAGAACTAATTCTCACTTGAATATTTCCGTAAGTAGTTGGGTTCAGGTTTGAGTCCAGGCAATTTATTTGGTCTTGCTCATGTTTGAGCTTTATTTTGAATTTGAGCATGGTCGACCGTAGGTGCTTTAACCTTCACCCATGCTGAGTGTGGGGCACTATTACAGATATCAAATCGGGTCTTGTTTCGCGACCCAAATGCCACCCATTTTTTTAAGAGAAAACTAGCGAGAGGTCCCTTAATATTAACGTTAAGGCCTTTAATCTACAGGATTTTCAGTTAAGGCCTCTAGTTCATGAGCCTAAACTTATTTCAGGCGGAAGTCCTTAAGTGTGACAAATCATAAATTTGTATGACCGATTTTCCGTTCTAACCGTTTGAAGTTATGTTACGAATTTAATCCCTAGTTTTAAGCTCCTTAACATGATATTTCATGACAGATTTTCCCCTCTAACGTATTTCCTAGTTTTAGATGCAGTTTCAAAATCCAAATGGGAGGAAACAAAATTCTTAGTTTTAGATGATGTTCTGAAATTCCCCGATTTCCCCTTTTTCTTCTAGTTCCTTTTTGTGTTGGATTTTGGAAAGTAATGAATTTCCGCAAGTGGTGTTCTTGGTTGCTTCTTGTTCTTTTTATTTTGAGTGCTTGTCATGTTGAAGGAGGCGACATTGTTCATGATGACGAGGATGCTCCCAACCGTCTCGGACGTGAGAATAACTTCATTCGGGTAGTATTCTGAGATTTGGGTTTTGTTTTTTCTTGTGAAATTTTAGTTGGGGTCTTGAGTGTTTTTTTCTTTTTTTTTGAAGGGTGGAGAGTGAGTTTTGTTTCATGAGACTGTGGATTTGATCTATCCTTTTCTGAATTTACTTGAGTTTGGTATTGCAAAATTAAGGTCTTAAATGACAATATTAATCGACCTCTATATAATCCAGTCATGTCATTCGCTATAAATTTATATGAGTTTACGTGACAAACTCAGACATATTCTTGTTGCTAACTCGGATGATTTATTTGAGTTTTGGAGAAAATTTATCTGAGTTCTGTACAAATTTATCTGAGTTCTGAACAAATTTATCTGAGTTTTTAGCACAAATTTATCTGAGTACTGTAACAACTTAATTGGATATGAGGCACAGATGCTTCCAATCATGGCCATTCAGCTGGTGTGGTCCACTATGAATACAGCATTTTGGGGGGCATTGGCTTTGATTGGGCAATGTAAGCCACTTGATCGATGGTCAAAGAATGGATGGTAGATCTTTATATTTGGTACTTTCAGTTTTGGATATGATGTTTTTCACCAATTTGATAGTCACGAAGGTCAAGTTAATTGGATTTGTTGATCAATGCTCATCCATGGTGGGATCCACTTGATAAACTATTTTCTTTTCTTGATTCACTTTCATTCATTTTCTTTGCACCCGATGTTCAAAATACTTAATTTCTCATTTTCGTTCATTCTTGAGCAAGTCATTGCGATTTTAGGCTCAGCGTTTTAAATAAAGAGATAATAGATTATGAGGGTATTATTATCCTTTGAAGTATATGAAACGACGGAAGGGACCTTTGCCTATACAAAATTAATTCGTGGACTGTTTGCAATAAAAGCTAATATTGAGGGACCTCCAACCAAACGCCCCTTTTTTAATCAATGTTACAAATATTAGTTACAATTTTTGAAAAATCACGATGATATCGCATATTTGTCTAAAGCGTTATTTTCCCAACAATATAATGATATTTTATTTACCAAAAACAGAAATATAGTGATGTTTCAGAAATATTATCGAAATTGAAAATATTGAGAAACGGCAGAGTAATTTTAGAATAAAAATGGAAAGTAATGGCGAAGATCTATATGATAATACCCTAAAAAACCCAAGATTTGGAAATATCATAAATTTTCTTGAGACAATAATCTTTCAAGGATGATATTTGTGACAATGGTTTCCATAAACTAATTGCTTATAAAACCCTCTATGCTTTGTTAAAAGCTCGGGATAATGACTTCACTAGAGTTTATATTTTGTTGGATGCTAAGCGGGTACTGGTGGAAGCCTTGAAGGTAGTGAAGATGGACCATCAACCCAATTACTTTGTTTTTTAAGTCTTGTGCTCTTCTTTCATGTCTGTTAGTTTTATTTTTATTCCTATATGTTTGGATTAGGTAGCTCACTTAATAAAAGTTGATTTGCTTGCATAATCAAGACATTTATTGGAGAAGGGATGGGATTTCTGTTTTTTTCTCTTTCTTGTTTTGTGTTTGCTTCTATTATGTTCCTTTCTTATTTTAATGAAATCCAATCTTTAAACAAAAAACAAAAAACAAAAAAAAAAAAAAAAAATAACAAACACACTAATTGCTAGTGGCAATCGATCCTGTTTGACCGATTGCCTAAAGGGGGCAAAAATGAACTTATGGACCTAGGAGGACAACTTGGGTTGAGCTCAACCCAGTTTTGAATGACCCAACTCAACTAAAACCTGAACTTGTGTTGAGTATTTTGAGGTTTGGGTTGAGCACTATTTGAATTTATAAGTTTAATTTGAATTGTATTTAGGACTTGTTAAGTGTAAAAAAAAACTTTTTTAAAAAATATAAATCAGGGCTGCAAGTGTCGTTGTAATCCGGTTTTAGGTTGGATTCAGGTTGAGTTGAAGTCCACATTCAAGTCGAATTCAGTTTGGGTCAAGCTTGGTTGAAATTGGATCCTATTCAAATGTGCTCTTGAGGAATCTAGCTAGGTTGGGTTATTGCCCTAAACCTAATCCCACCTGCATAAGACCACCTTTTTGGGTCTTAATAACAGGACTTGGGGTCAACCGATTTAGGCGGTTTTTTTTTTTTTTTTTTTTTTTTTTTTTTTTTTTCTTTTTTAAATTTTCTTTCTTTCTTTTTTTTTTTTTTTTTCGCAAATAATTGTATTACGAGAAAGGGCTATTGTAAAAGAGACGCCCTACCAAAAGAATACAAGCTAAAGCCCACAAAATTCAGCAGGCCAAAACCGAAAGCAATAGAAAACTATACATTCAGAACCATATCGGAGAGCCCAAAAGGTAAGAAAGCCCAAAACTGTTCGGATTTAGGCGGATTCATACTGGGTCAAATCGGGTTGAAATCGGATCCTATTCAATGGTCATGTGAACGGTAAAATATGGAGTGTGAAAATAAAAATAAGGACCCACTTCATTGAAGTTGTGGACTCACCTTCAATGTGGAGTTCTTGCCTGTTGGGCACATTCAAAGGCCCACGTACAGAATGCCATGTGAATGGAATTTTGTGTCATTGATTCACTCTATTACCTATCAGAGGTGCTCAGTAAAAGGACAGGACGAGTATCATTTTGCAATGGAGTACTGAACTCATGTTCATATCAGTCATCCTCACCTAATCATCATTCCTCAAGAGTCAACAGCATCTAATGATCTAATGGTATCATCTCACATCCATAGCAAGCAATATTGGAGATGATGAAAATATATAAAAAGTAAAACATCCAAAAGAAGCCTCAATTATCCTCCTATGTACCTCCAAAAACATCCTCAGTAATGCCCAATTGCATCTTACACTGTATATTTTATTTTATTTTTACCAAATTACCTTTCATTTTGTCTCTCGTTAATTTGAGACACTACACTCGCGAGCTCGACACATGACTCTAATGAGCTTAGGTTTTAGTGTATTAAGGTTGGAAAACTCAGGGCTCGAACTCGACTCGTCCAATACAAAAGAATTGAGTTGGATAGAGTCAATTCAGTGACTCGAGAGAGTCATGTCGTTTTTAAAATATTTTTAAAGTTAAGTTACAAATGGATCAAATACTTATAAAATATAAACATACATATATTAAACGCATCCATGCATGATAATAAATTCAAATTACTAAATTTATATATACAAGAAAAATATTATAATAAGAAAATGAATTAAATAGTTTGTATATTACATAATTTGTTAGTCCAAATATCGAATGTAAAATATCCAAATATATGTTTTAAATTACATACCAATCATCATTCTTAAATTGTTGACTCGCGCATACTTATTTAAAAGCAAATATTGATTTTTTAAAATTGGATCTACCCATCAAATGGTTCAAATGTAAATAACTTAATAAACCGGGATGACTCGGGCAAGTCTCCCATATATTTGATTTGGTCCTTCATCAAAACGAAATGACTTGGGAGAGTCTAAAGTCAACTCGGGGAGTTTTCAAACCGTGAGTGTATGTATATGTGCCCAACATTATTCACAACCTCGGATTTTCTTCTTCTGTTCAATTTCATTCATCAACACCTCAAAGAACTCATTAAGCTTCTCTATCGTATTAGATTAATTTATATTTTCATAAGCTCTAATAATGTCCTGATTTTGAATATACTCTCCCTACAATTAGTAGAAGACTAGCGCAAATCTATAGGAACCCAATATAGCATCACTTGAAACTTTGTGAAGTCAGGATTGAATAATCTCACTGTGACTTTGTTTAATTGTTAATGTATTCATTCCGACCCTACTTTTTGTACAATCTGTGGAGAATTTGCTCCAAAGTTTAGAATGCTTTCCCCCACTTTCCTCACTTTCAAATATGAACTGAACATTAAAAAAAATAAGTCATGATGTCAAGAATCGAAATCGCGATGTTGAGAATAAACTAACAAGTTCAATTGTTAAAGTTTTCTCAAATATGATACATACATGTGCATTAGATTTGACCAACAATTCTGAAGATGAAGAAATAATTTCTGTGAGTGTATGGGTTGAACCATACCACTGTGAGTTTGTTCAATAAAGAATGTACTCACTACGACCCTTCTCTTAGTATAATATGTGGGAATTTTGCTAAAATAAAAATAAAATCAATCATTCATTCTTTAGAAATAGAAAAATACAAAAGATAATTCTCCTCTCCATTTCCTATTCGTGACCCTACTTTTACTACAGCCTATGGAGGATTAACAATAAAGCTGAAGATATTTTCCTCCATGTTTCTCCCTTTATAATGTTAATTTAAAATAAACATTAACTACTCATAATGTCCAGAATAAAACTAGCAAATTCGAGATTTGAATAAAAAATAACAGGTCGCGAAATACTTCAATACGTGAATGCGGTCGAGTCTCGATCTATGTCGCAAGAGATAAAGTGAAGGGAAATTTAATCTAAAAAGAAATGAAGTCAACTATATGAGATGCCTTTTGATATTACATGTATTTGAGGATGCTTTTGGGGGTATAGAGATTTTTGAGGCTTCTTTTGATAAAATCACAAAAAAAAAAAAAAATAAAAAAAAAAATACAGAGACCGAATTTGGCCTTAGAAATCTCTGTCATGTATAAATGGGAGTGCCTATTTCATAAATGTGGACCCATGTGGCCTTTTTACATTGATGTAGACTATTGATATTATGGCCCTACTACACAAGAAGAATACCCCAAAAGGTTTCCCAACTTTAAAGATCCTTACCAATTTCATTTGAAACTAATTGTTAAGTAAATTAACAATGCAATAACAATCTACAAAAATGGCGGTTATTGTGATTAATTAGAAAAGAAGGCTTGTGGATTAGTCATCTATAATATAAAAAAAATAGTATCATTAACACTTTTATATATGTGTCTAGTAATGATTTCTATTCTTTTTTTCGCTATCCGGCCAAGGGGGCTGTGACCCAAGAGGGACTCCGCATAGACACAGGAAGGTAGTCCACTCAAGTGGGAAGGAAGCCTGCACAAGTAGGAAGAAAGCTTCCACAAGTGGGAAAGGAGTCCGCACAAGCGGGAAGATGTGGTGTACCCAAGGTTTAAACCCTGAACAGCCAGGTAAGAAATGACGCTCTTTACCACTGGGGTAAGGAGCTGTTTGTGCTTAGTAATGATTTTTTCATGGTCAGAATAAGCTGTTCTAAAATCATTGTTTAGTAATGATTTTAGAAATAAGTTAGTGGGTCAGGCAGTTTTGACCAACTTATTTTAATTCTGACTCGTCTAATTTCAATTCTAACCATCCCAATTAATTATGACTTTATATGGAGCTACATAAACTTAATTGACATTAGAGCCCACTGTCAGGATAACAATGGACTGTATCTTGTTTGGGTCAGGGTAAATCCACAACTATGCTGATAAAAAGCTAAAACATGTAGTTTAAAAAAACTAAACATACAACGTCTCAATGCTTAAAATTCTCATAAAAACTACATTAACCACTACACCACATAAAATTCTTATATAAGGTTTTTTATTTTATTTTTGGTAGAAAATATAAGGCTTTGTTTAAAATATATTAACATTGGTGTGGAGGCCTTAGCCAAAGATCCAATTCATATCATATTTTATATAAGGAACTATGCACCATATCATTTACATATCTTCTCATATATATGTCTACTGAATATAAGAATTTAAATGATTGAAAATAGTAGCCAAAAATTGATCAAGACATATGATCTTATTTTATTCTGAAAGTGTCTTTTTGACTCAATGGAGTTGACTATGTCCAATTTTTCCCTATAATTAATTATTATAATTTCACTGTAATATTAAAATCAATCTTAAAAAAAAAAAAAAGGTCACATCTCATGCCTACTTCACCTCTACTAAAATGGAATAGGTGGGAAATAACTTATCTTCAACACCAGTGTTTTTTAGAGGGGTCATGAATGCTCTTTTCTTTTCTGCAATCCCAAAGAAAAACAGATTTTCCAACAGTACAATATCATGGGAATTGTAAGGTAACATCTTCAAAGTAGACATCTCTTATATTTAAGGGAAATGGCCTGTTTATTTAAACTCCTATGAGAAACGTATAGTCCTACCAAAGTGGCTACGGCTACCATAGCAGAAACAAGTGAAGATTCAAAAAAAGAAGACGAGGATGATGATAATAATAATATTACTAAACCCCTCTCTTTTTTCTTTGATTTATGAAAAATGAACATTCAGCTCTAAACTCATTTAAAAGTCGAACCATAGAAAAGTGATCATGTCCTCTCTCCATCGATCGTCACTTTCTATCCTCTGCATTTCAACATTTTTAATGTTCCTTTTCTTAGAACCCATTTCATCATGAATTTACGGGAACTCAACTACATGAATATATAAAAAGGGCCCTAGATCTTCTTAACCATGCATTCGTTGTGAATCACAAAATTGATGTCAAAATCGAAACCCTACCTTCATGTACAGTGGCAGATCCAGGAATTTTCTTTGGGTGGGGCTAAATTTTCCTAGACTTGGTTAGATCTTTTTCACACAAGTAGTTAAAACTCAATTTTTATAATTTTATACGTGAAAGTCCGTTCGATTTGATGAATAATATTGAATAGCTAATACTATTTAATGGGCCTATGGGTAGAGCATCCAAAACACCATCTTCATTCTTTTATATATATATATATAATATATATATATATATATATATATATATATGGTTTTACACGTGCAGGGGGGGGGGGGGGGGTGCAATAGGAAAATAAAAGTTTCTTGGAGGGGCCAATGTAATTTTTTTTTTTTAAATCTTCTATAAAGTTTATGGGTTTTTTGCAATTAAAGGGGGGCCCATGGCCACTGGCAGCCTCTCCCTAGTTCTGCCCTGTTTACACGTGCTTTGGCCAACGTTGAGCTTTTCATTGTATTCGGACTTATATTGAGAAAAAAGAGTGGAACATTACAGTGGGAGTCCAATTACTGACATCGAGACCCAATTGGATCCAGTTATTTTCCAGTCCAACAGAGGAGATCGAGAGCCGAAATAAGAGATGCCCTAATTGACAGACAAATACTATATAACAAAACTGAAAAAAATATATACCATTGGTGTCCGAGATGTAAACGGGTGTTGTGGAAGAGGAAACGCTTTCGTGACTCACGTATAAACAACTCCAAAGTGTGGTGGCATATGTAAGGGAGAGTCAATCTCGAATTGGAATTGGATATTAGCATTTTGGATTTGCAAGCTGACCCATTTTTTCGGGTGTGTTTGTACAGTGAGAGGACTCCATGATAGAAAGGAATAATTATTCTGATTTTTCAAGCAACCCGCTCTTGCATTGCCTCAACTGCTATGATGTGCTTTCTTTCTTTTCCACATAAAATAGAAAATAAATTGATTTTTCTCTACAAAGAGGATTTCAGTTTCCAATAAAAGGGATATGAGTGTAAACTTGAAATAGAAATCCTCAAAGAGCCAAATGCTCTCAGTCCACAAACAAGTTCTCAGTTATGAGGAAAAAAAAAAAAAGCCATCCCAGTAATTTATGCATGTCCACATGTTTCCCACCCCCACCCATTGTCTATCTGGTCCATTTAACAATGGATGGTCCAATATTGGACCACATCATTTATCTCTAAAAAGGGTTGGACCATCATCATTTATCTTGATTCTTGACAAGGGGCTCACTGTCCTTATCACCATTTCACATGAAATGGCCTTGATGTCTAAGATGTTTCATCTTTCTTCCAACCAGTCGGTAGGACTGCTTGGACTACGGAGAATCTATACTCCGTTCCCACCCTCACCTGTTAACTTGATGATATTTATAAATATACTGTGTGGAGTGAATGAGGGGCTAGGACACATCAACCACTAACAACGTGATTGGACCACCGGTTAAAGGGCAAAAGGAGCCAAAAAAGCGGTTGAAGCCCTATTGGTGGCTGAGGGAGAGTGATAGAGTGCGCTATATGAGCTTCTAGGTCGGGTCGGGTCGGGTCAGGTCGGGTTGGGGTCATACGAATGTAAACTCACTTAGACCTGGATTATTTTCATATTGTTAATAAATTATTAATTTGTACTTAGACTTTGAGTGTGATATCGCTTACACACACATGAGCACGAAATCGCTACTCGTTTCTTCCTCCTCATCTTCTTCTATATGACTGATGATATCGCCACTCGTTTCTTCATCATCCTCATCTTCTTCTTTTACATGAGCAACTATATTGCCGTCGGAGATCATATGCACCGGCCAAGGCTTCTTCTATGGCATTAAGGCCTTTGAGCCCAGCATTCTTCTATGTGTGGCAAACGACATTTAGCTAGGTTGGGGACTGGAGCATATTATTTAATTAAGGCGACTTCGAGCCCATAGGGCGGCGATGGTGGGTGCTGTTGGAAGGTTGATGGTTGGTGCTATCTTTAAGGGAAACCAGATGGTGAAGAGATATGGGTTTGGGTCCTTTCTACTAGTAAAGGTTTTTTTTTTTTTTGACGAAAACATGAGATTCAGAGTCCTCTTTGATCTAGTTGTGGATTGTTGCATAACTGGAGGCGAGTAGTGGTCGGAAAAACTCCTAAAAGGGGAGGAGGAGGAGAAGAAGAAGACACACGTGGTGATATCGTCGCTCAGCAAAAAGAAAGTGGCAGGAAGGCCTGTAGGGTCTACATTGAGATTTGAAGGCTTTTTTTTTTTAAATCTTCACGCACTATAAGGGAATTTTCCCAGTAAAATCCTTTT
Source organism: Umbellularia californica (assembly GCA_028538565.1). Taxonomy (NCBI): domain Eukaryota; kingdom Viridiplantae; phylum Streptophyta; class Magnoliopsida; order Laurales; family Lauraceae; genus Umbellularia; species Umbellularia californica. Next base: position 13,271,852 of record JAPQWN010000005.1, read on the forward strand.
TTGTTTTTTTTTTTTTAAATTTACTTTAAGGCTTTAAAACCATGTCAAAAGAAATCTGATCATACTAAGTTTTAACGTCTTCCTTAGCTATCTTTAGATCTTGTTATATTCTAAGGATCCTTTCGATAATGGCCCCTATGTGAGCTCAAGAGGGTGTGGTGTTAGTATTGCATACAAAGGTGCCGTGTGGAGAAAATCCTCAATGGGTTTTGCACGTACAATAACCTTTAGTACTCATCGATGTTTTCACCAAGTGATGAAAGTTATGATATTTCCCCACAAGTTCTCCACACTAGGGAAACTGACAAAACTACCCATATTAATGCGAATTTGCAAATTCTTTTATTTATGGATGTCTCACAAAAGTACCCCTTTGTTTTGTTAAAAAAAGGATTAACATATCTATGGGATATCACAAAATTCATAACTTTATAAGATATATCGCATAGTGAGGGGCATTCTAGTCCATAAAACGTATACCGGTACCTACGGGAAAATAAAATAACTTTTTTCAATAAAACTAGGTGGGGTTTTTGATGCCTAAAGGTTATCATACAAGCAAAATCCTAATTTTCATTGATGTCAATAAATAGATATATAATATACTCTATCAAGACTCCAACTTGGGAAATTTAATGGAAGTTGCATCTGTTCTTGAGAGCCTTTAATGTAGAGCCAAGGTCTCACTTTCATGGAAGTTGCATCCGTTCTTGTATGGGAGCCCTATAGGTTAAATCTCATAATACAAATTATTATGTATTTACATATATTTATTCTAAGGGTTTATTTATTTGTATAAAATGTATATGAATTGAATCAATAGGAATTTATGGGGAAATGAGCTCCATCTAAGGATTATTAAAGTGGTAAGAGGTGAAGGATACGAGGTGAGGAATGAAGGATATGAGGTGGAGATGTAGATGAGACCTTGACTTTCTAATGTATTGAATTCCTAAAGTGACGTCAAGGTATTCATTTATGATCATTCCTTGATTCGATTTCAATTAAAAGGAGAAGTTATTTCATGATCATTTTGGGATATTCATGTTTAGTCCTTTATTTTTAAATACGAGCCCTAAGTAAATGGATATTTAGGTATGATCTATAATACTAACAAACAAGTTTGTTTGCATGGGAAGAAACTAAATGCCTTTCTAAGAAATATATTCCCATAAAAAAGGTTTCTTCTAGAGAAATAAAGGTGAAGAAGACCACAAATGGCCATCTAAGAGTCTTCCCTTTGGCCTGTTATTATTATTATTATTATTATTATTGTTGTTGTTGTTGTTGTTGTTGTTGTTATTGTTATTTTGTTGATGAGGGTGTTTGGCCTCTTTGAGAACCAACTATTCCCACAAGCACGTGAAATCCTTGCCTTCCGCACGCACTGGGTAAATTAGGCATTACTCGGGCAAGTGGCCTTAGGGAGAGAGTGTGAGTTTGAAGCCGTAACCTTCGGGTCCTAAACCGTGGTCCTATACAACTGTGCTACTCCTCGGGACTTACTTTATTTTTACAAAATATAATTAAAAAAATTCATGTTTGGGTTGTGACAAAGTTTTATGCTAGCTGCCAACCTACCTAACGCAACTTGGCCTCCTCATTTACCCGGGCTTGGGACAGGCAGTAAAAAAAAAAAAAAAACAAGCGGAGTTTTTTAACTATGAAACTATGGGAGAGAGTAATGGAGCAAAGACTTAGATAGAAGACCAGTATATCTGAAAATCAATTTAGTTTTATGCCAGGGAGGTCAACGATTGAAGCTATTTTCTCACTTCGGTAATTAATGAAAAAATATTAAGCAAAGAGAAAAATCTGCATATGGTCTTCATCGATTTAGAAAAAGCCTATGATAGGATACCTAGAGATTTATTTTGGTGGGTTTTAAATAAAAGTAATGTTCAAAGAGGTTATATTGAAATTATTAAAGACATGTATGAAGGAGCAATAACGAGTGTAAAACTACTTATGGAGAGATAGGGGAGTTTCTAGTGACTACAGGTTTGCATTAGGGGTCAACCCTAGGCCTTTATCTCTCTGCATTGATTATGGATGAGGTAATTGCTCATATACAAGAAGAGGTACATTGGTACACATTATTTGCAGATGATATTGTGTTGATAAACGAATCAGGAGATGGTGTGAATGTAAAACTTAAAAGATGGCGGGAGGCCTTAGAATCCAAAGGCTTTAAAATAAGCCGTACAAAGACGGAATATATGGTTTGTAACTTTAGTGAGAATATGGAAAGGGATGAAACTACTATAAGAATTGAAGACCGTGAGATACAACAAAGTGATTCTTTCCGCTACCTTGGCTCTATAATTAGTAAGGATGGGGAGATTGATGGAGATGTCGAGTATAGGATTAAAGTGGGATGGTTGAAGTGGAGACTTGCTTTGGGAGTGCTTTGTGACCGATGAATACCAATAAGATTGAAGGGGAAATTTTACAGGGCAATGATTAGACCAGGTATAACCTATGGAGCAGAATGTTGGCTAATCAAAAAGCAACATATGCATAAAATGGATGTAGCAAAGACAAGAATGTTGAAGTGGATGTGTGGTAAAATGAGGAAGTATAGAATTAGAAATGAGTGCTTTCAAGACCATTTATGGGTAGCAACAATAGGGGATAATATTAGAGAAAATCGTTTGAGATGGTTTGGGCATGTCCAACGTATGCCAAGAATAGTGCCGGTAAGGAAAAGTTTGGCTATGAATGTTGATGGCTTACCAAGGGGAAGGGGTAGGCCTAAGTGGATGTGGATGAATGTAGTAAAGATAGCTTATCTGAGAATTTGGATCAAGATAGATTATAATTGAGAAACATAATTCGTCTAGCCGACCCCAACATAGTTGGGATAAGGCTTTGATGATGATGATGATATTTAAAAAAATGAATAAATAGGTATTTATGGTGAAATGAGCTCCACGTGAAGGATATGACGAGGTGAGCGATGAGGGATCTAAGGTGGAGATCTAAATGAGACCTTAACTTTCCTAGGTATTGAATTCCTAGGGTGATGGTTGGGTATTCATTTCCGATCATTCATCGACTCAAATTTTAGTTAAGAGAGGGGTTATTTTATGGGTTATTTTAGATATTCACAGTTAATTATTTATTTTTAATCTGAAATAAAGGCCTAAAGCAAATGGGTATTTAGGTGTGGTCTATACTAAGGGCCAATTTGTTTGCATGGAAATTTGAATTCCTTTCTAAGTAATATATCCATAAAAAAGGCTACAATTAGAAGAAAAAAAGGTGAATAAGATCACAGATGATCATCTAAGAGTCTCCCCTTCCGAGAAAAATGAACAAGGAAAGATAGAAAACAAATACCCAACCATCTACATAGCATATAAAATCCTATGAATGTTGGGTCTTGATCTGTCTTCTACTAGGAGGCCCACTCTTGAGTCTGAGATTTTTGGTCTAACCTTTAACTTAGGGAGGCTTGGCATTGTGGGATTGCACGAATTATAAATCCCATACCATCCTTGTAGGTTTGGTTTGTTTCTAGAAATTCAACTTCACCAAAACAAGTACTCAAATTCTTTTCTAACCTCCCTTTATGCGGTGCTATGGAAAACCACTTACTTAGGATTTTTTTTTTCATTTTCCTTGAAAAAACTTTTCGGACCTCCTTCATCGGAAATAGTTTTCCTCGAAATCATTGAAATGGTTTTCCGAAGAATGAGTTTCTTTTTCAAGTTTTCTGTAAGGAAAAGAAGCCTCACTAAGCGTAAAATTTTAAATGCCATGGAAAAGTATTTCCACTTTTCATGCATTTTCTCAAAAGTCTGCTGCACAAACGTGCCCTAAGCCTCCTCACAATGCCATTATTAATCAAGATGATGAAATTAAAATGGTCTATATATGGGTCTTGTGGGTCGGGTTGACCGCAGTTGGGCCCATTTATATCCTTTAATAGAGAGGGAGGAGAAACAACTTGGCCTCCTTTGAATTCGGGTTTAAATGGAATTAGTTGTAAACCCAGGACCACCTCTTCTGGGTTCGACGCCAGCCCCATTTTTGGAACATTTTTCAGGCACATCTATTCCCAAATCCTCTCTCTACCTCTTTAAACAGACCCACCAAAGAACTCTTTGTTTGATCTCTGCAAAAGAACCATAACCAATAGGAAAAAGGCTGAGTAATACTTTCACTTGAGAGAGAGAGAGAGAGAGAGAGAGAGAGAGAGAGAGGAATTCATGCTCCTCAAAGCTCTGCGATCCAATTTATACCATACATCTCCATACGTGTGATTATTAGAGGAAAAAAAGGAGAAGAAACAGAAGAAAAAGGTGAAAAAGAGAGTCATGTATGTCTATGCGTTTATTTACATATCAATGATAAGTATAAGCAGCTCATGTGGCAGCTAATTGTCTTTAGTATAACAACCCGGACCCCTTCTCCTTTCTTTGTTCTTCCTCTCCTTCTCTCATTAACTTTGGAGATAGATTAAGAAAGAAATGAATAAACAGTGAAGGAAGGTGATTTTGTGATTTCTTCCATTGTTTTATTCTTGGGTCCTTTAAACAATCCTAAAAAGACCCCTTTGTTTTGATTTTCTTGAGTCTTTTGTTTTGATTTATTGTTATTATATAGAGGATTTTACCCGAAAAATCCCCTTACACTCATTGGTGATAAAAAAAAAAAGGCTCAGAAAGTCTCTATTTACTGTAGTGATCCTAGAGGCCTCATTTGGTATGATTTTTTCAGTTTTTTGTGAGAGGGGATTCGCGGCTCCTCTTGTACATGTTTACAATAGATCCTTTTTTCCATTTTTTCCCTTTTCATCTTCTTCATTTCCTTCATCTCCTCCATTGATCTCAAACCAATTGGTCCAGGCGCTCCCCATCAATTGCAATGCTTCTCTTCCACCCTTTTTCACATGATCTTAGCAAACACGAGGTCTTTTCAAACTGTCTTCTTCCTCTGGCCCACAACTCATTGGGGATCAATGAGGGTTTGTGCAAAACTCGAAACCCAACCATATTCAATTACTGTAACGTTTAATAGGTGAGGTTTGGGTTTGAGCTTGAGCTTGAGTTGGAGTTGGAGTTGGAGTTGGAGGAAGGAGGAGGAAGATGGAGAAATGAGCGGATGAGGAAGGAAGAAGTAGAAGAAGAAGAAAAAACGAGTGGGGACGATTGCGGGTGAGCGGAGAAATTCTCGCTCATAAAAGGTGCAGCTCTCATATGGGTGTGTTCATCCGATAGAAAAATCTTGTCATGAGCGGGGATATCCCCGCTCATTGCATATAAACTTCATATATTGAGCAGCGGGAATATCTCCTCACATAAAAGGTTAAGGTCTCATATAGGGAAAGAAAATCTGTCATGAGCGGGGATATCGCCGCTCATCACATTATGAGCGGGGATATCAATCCCCACTCACCTGCGATTGTCCCCGCTCGTTTTTCTTCTTCTTCCTCTTCCTCCAACTCCAACTCCAACTCAAGCTCAAACCCAAACCTCACCTATGAAACGTTACAGTAGTCAAATATGGTTGGGTTTCGAGTTTTGCACAAACTCTCCTTGATCTCTTGAGCTATGAAGAGGAAAGAGACAACTAGGATCTCCACATGTGCTTACTAGAAGGTGAAAAGTGGTGGAAGAGGAAGTATTATAATCGATGGGGAGCGCCTGTGACCGGTTGGGTTAAGACCAATGGAGGAGGTGAGGGAAGGGAGGCAGATGAAAAAGGGGAAAAATGGAAAAGAAAGATCAATTGTAAAAGGGCAAGAGCCGCGATATCCCCTGTTAGTGAAAACTGAAAAAAATTATACCAAATTAGGCCTCTAGGACCGCTGCGGTGCATGGAGACTTTTTGAGCGCCCCCCCCCCCCCCCCCCCCCCCCCCCCCCCCGTTTTTTTTATTATTTATCTTCAACGAGTCTAAGGGGATTTTTTGGGTAAAACCCTCTATTATATATATATATATAAATAGAGAGAGAGAGAGAGAGAGAGAGAGAGAGAGAGAGAATTGACCACACCCTATATGAAGGTTATGCTGTGTCTATACACTACATAACATCATCAAGGGAAGAAGGTATAGGCTGGTTTTCCTGGGGTTGCTTTTTATGGCATATCAAGATGGAGAGGCATTAAGACCTACACCTGATGTGGGCGTCTGTTGAGATATCAAGATATCTGCTCTCCTAAAACAAGTAAGCTTTATATTCCACACTACTTGCAGGTTGGTTTCATTTTTGAATCCCCCTCATGTAAATACGAAATCACACAAACAATCCTCTCTACTCTACTCTATAACCTATGTAGTTGGTGTTCTATGCTAAAGGGGCAGCTTCATGCATCCCTTTTCTTCTTCCATTTTTGTCTTTTATGTATTGAATGAAAAGGATTCTAATAAAATTTCTATTGCAGGATCATCAGTCACCACAAACCAGAAGTTTTTTTTCCTCTTTTTCTATGGATCATGAACCTCGTGAAGAGAAACTAAGAACCCGGATAGAATCCGGGTTTTGCTACTCAGATTTCTCTTCTTCCACTAACTCAACTTTTCATCAGCTTGAGAATCGGATGCAGGGATTTGAGCAGCCCAATTCAGACCTCTTCAATTTACAGTCATCATCGAAGACTGTCGCCGAAGCATCCACAAATTTCTATCAGCCCGATTGCCGGAGGCCCGATTTTGTTATTGGGTTCTCCGAATTCGCACCTGACTCGGCGTGGCAGGAGAATAGGTTTCAGCTTGGCTCCTTGCAATCATTTGGGCTGAGAGAGACCAATCACCAGATCGATACGAGGTTTGCTTCATCAAATTCTGAAGATGGGTTTTTTGGAAAATCAATGGATCTTCCACTACAACAGCAGAATTTCTTGGGTTCATCTCTGCAAATCCATCACCAACAGCTGAAGAACTCCAAGTTCTTACTTCCAACACAAGTGCTCCTAAACGAGTTCTCTAATCTCGGAATAAAGCAAAAGCACAACAGCAGCTGCAGTGGTGGACCAAAGAACAAGTTCCACAAGGAAGGAGACTGTTCCAAGAACCATTCCCTCCATTCATTAGATTTTCTTGAACTGGAGAAAAGAAAAGGGAAGCTAGTTTCCATGCTAGAAGAGGTCTGTAACTGCTCTTTCCACATATCTTCTTCGTTTCTTTTTTGAAGATTTACCCTATAAAAAAAAATTTGTTTCATCTTTTCCTAGTTGAAATATCAGGGAGACCATCTCTTACTGGGATGGATTGAGTGAATTGTTTTCAAAAGGCCTGAATCTGGAGCTAACTCACAGACTGGGGCGTTCCATTAATGATATCCTGAGATGGGGTAGTGACAGTTTGACAAAATGGGCATTTCATTTACTTTTGGAAACCTCTATTCCTTTGCCTTTCATAGCGTCTCCCACCCTAGCAAACCCCACCCTACTGTAATTCCTCTCTCTTATTGCACCATGCAATGAAGATTTCATCTGCCTCTCTCTCTCTTTCTCCACTATGCCAATTTCTCAAGTTGGGATTTTAAGCTACCTTACAAGAAGAAAATATATTAATGCTGTTCTAGAAACAGTCACATGAATCTAATTTTTCTTTTCAATGAAAGCAGAGCCTAGCCAATCTCCCATTCTCCCCTACTGTTAACTTTCTCTATTTTTATTTCACCTATGCAAGGAAAACCTCTCTCTCTCTCTCTCTCTCTCTCTCACTCATTTATATATATATATATATATATATAGGGGAATATTCATAGGCATCTATCCCTCACCATTTTTGGTGAGGGACACCCCTTTTGGGGGTGTTTCAAGTACAAAAGGAGTACAAGAGGGGTACTTTGTACCTCCCTTTTGTACTTGAAACACCCCCAAAAGGGGTGTCCCTCACCAAAAATGATAGAGGTGTCCCTCACTATGCCAATTTTGGCTTATTTTGATTGGGGAGAAAGTCACACTTGTCTCTTTTTTTTTCTTTTTTTTTTCCACTTTTTCTTCTGATCCGAGTAGACCCTCTTGGAATATTTCAAGTTGGGATTTTGAGGAACCTTACAACAAGAAAAGCAACGATTGATAACTTTACATTTTAAAGTAAGACACATGATTTTCACTTTTGTTTCCCTAAATCCACTCTTTATATTAATAAGGAGCTATCATATACGAATGGTCTGTGTTGATTCTCAAGTAAAAGAAATAAATTCATCTTCTAGTACTTTAAGCAAAGTTTTAAAAATAGATGAAAACTGAGATTTGTATTGCCTGATATGAGAAGTTTTGACCATGAATGACACCAATTTTATATGGTTAGTCCAAAACCAAAAATATACCAAAAACTCCATTCTCAACATCCAGTACAATCTAATTGGTTTCTTTATTTATATCTAAAACAACCATCAATTTAAAATAGAGATATCCGTTCTTTATTCTCTTAAGATTAAACATGTCTTAGTATTTTTTCTTCTAATAAAATAAGGGCCCAAACAAACCAATAAAGGTTTTTCTTTGGCTGATACAATTTTAGAAGTCCATTTTCTTAATATGTATAATTTAATATCAAACCTTCCTTGCTGCTTTTACTTCTGTTTTACATTACTAATACTTTACTACTGCCTTCCATTACAAGTCAATGGAATGAATGAGTTGAGCCTTTTTTTTTTTTCCTTTTTTCAGGTGAATAGGAGATATAGGCAATACTGTGAGCAGATGAGGACTGTCGTGTCTTCCTTTGAGTCGGTGGCTGGGACGGGAGCTGCGAATGTGTATTCGAGATTGGCATTAAAGGCTATGTCTAGGCATTTCAGGTGTCTAAGGGATGGGATTGTGGGTCAGATTCAGGTATCTCAGAAGGCAATGGGAGAGAAGGATGCAGTTGCGCTGGGGACAACAAAAGGAGAGACGCCACGGCTTAAGCTTCTGGATCAGACCCTCAGACAACATAGGGCATTGCAGCAGATGAGCATGATGGAGTGCCAACCATGGCGGCCTCAGAGAGGCCTTCCTGAGAGATCTGTATCGATTCTTCGAGCTTGGCTCTTCGAACACTTCCTCCACCCGTATGTTGCTCTCTCTCTCTCTCTCTCTCTCTCTCTCTCTCTCTCTCTCATATTTTCATGCACACACAATTTCACCTCCGTGCTCAATAAGAATTAAGTTGCCATTTGGAAAGTATACTCTTATTATGGTCATTTTAACTTAAAATTTAAACAAATTCAAATAGATGTACGAGCGTTGTGCATGTGATTGAGCTAATTTTAGGATCTTTTGTGTCTTATTTAAAAGTAACAAAAAGGTGACCTTTATTTTGCCATAAGTTTTGCCCATATACTTTATAGGGAAATGTTCATATGCATCTATCCCTCACCATTTTTGGTGAGGGACACCCCTTTTGGGGGTGTTTCAAGTACAAAAGTGAGGAAGTACACCTTTGTACTTCCTCACTTTTGTACTTGAAACTTCCCCTTTTGGGGTGTCCCTCACAAAAAATGGTGAGGGATGGATGCATATGAAGACCCCCCTACTTTATAATATGATAAGTTTGCTTGTATTATTTTTACTTTGCCATAAGTTTGCCGGAACTACTTTTGTATTATGAAAAATCTTCTTTTTCTAATTGAGACATACCAAACTTTATGCTTGTAAAATAACCTATTTGAATGACTTCTATTTCGAATGGACTAATTTAATTAGGAATTTTTAATTTCATCATGACCTATTTTGAAAAATCTAACCCGGTTAGATTTTTCAAAATAGGTCCCGATGAAACTAAAAAATTCTCCATTGCACATAAAATGCATGCACAAGCTCTTAAATAGATATATATTTTCAATATAAACTCTTACACCCACAGGAATTTCAAAAAACTCCCTATTGTTATATAAAATCTATTTTTTTTTCAAGTAGCCCCCAAGAAATTTTTGGAAATCCACCAATGGCATGGAAGATTTTAGTTTGTTTTAGCCCCTCCCCCCTTTCAAACTTGCAAATGATATAACCAACTACTAACTCTTCTCGTAACTTTCAAGTATTACATAGTTATTGCTACTTCTTAGTGACCATCACTAAAGAAAGAAATTACCCGTTACTTACATCTCTAACTACAAGTGAGACTTATCCAAACATTAGAAAAAGGATCTTTTCAGGGGACCCATTTCATGTTTGAATTAATTCTAACACAAGCTACATACATGAACTTAAATGAGCAAAACATTATAAAGACTCGAAGTTATATGTGCAGAGAGATGTGTCTCTGCCTCGTGTAAGACTCCTGACATGTTTCTCCACCTCTTAAATACGAATCTGCTTTCTACAAAAATTGCATAAAACGATTTCACCGTAGAAAAGGAAGACAGCTCGGAAAATCATTAACACAGAAAACCAAAGTATAGTACTTCCTAGAGACCTTTTTTTTTTTTTTTTTTTTTAATTGCATTTGTCTATGGAGAGTCAGAACAAGAGAAGCATGGGGACGTTTGTCCCAACTCCCTACTTTCTTGATTGTTCTGTGTCTCATTTTTTGTAAGACCCACACTTTGCACTTTCTCGATGTAAGTTCCTCACAGAAGTTTGTAGTAGTATTTGTTCCTAATCAAAGCAATGGAACTAGTTTATTCGTTCTGCCAAATCAAATGATCGACGTCTTTACTTACCAGATGAATAAAGTTTGAATTTGGGTATCATTAGCCAATAAACTCCTTGCACTTAAATGTCTGTAAATGGGCTAAAGTTGAAAAATATCTCAATGGTAATAAAATCCTAGCAGCTGGAAAAGTTACTGAAATGGAGAGTTAAAACCAAAACCAATGATGCAACCAATCTATTTCCCCTCCTCCCATACATTCATTTGTGCTTTTCTTTTCCCCCTAAATTCCCCACTGAAAAAAAAAAAAAAAAATCCCACTGGTGTGATAGCTATTTGCTATTTGACACAGTGAAGCACATGTTCATAGACATCTTGAGTAGTAATACTATTCAAATAAAATCCCAAAATAGAGTCTTGATCAAAGAGAAAAAAAAGGCTATACAGTATATTTAAAGCTGCAGAAAAATGGAAAACTTATATCAACAGAAATCTTTTCTGAAAAGACCAGCGCCATAGATTTTCAGCAAAAGCTGCCTCCAATCTTTCATGAGTCATGACCCATGATTCCCATTTGCCCCACTGGTGATCAGAGAATCAAGGTGTATCCCATTAAAATATTTATTTCAAGAACACCTCTAATTTCTTTCAGGATTAGCATTTTCTACCATTCAATAACTGTTAAAAGGAACCAAAACATCAATTTGGGTGTTCAGTAAGAATGTGTGCTAAGAAGACATCTCATTCGTCGAGCAACTCATAATTAGGACAATAATTTTACCAAAGACAATATCTATACTAATATCAGACCTCTCATCTAATTGACACAGGTACCCCAGCGACATGGATAAACACATCATGGCACGCCAAACAGGCCTCTCTAGAAGCCAGGTGTGTCCCTATCTCAAAACATTTCTTTCAATGATTTGATTCTAATCAGCATCTCCTTAGGTTGCATCAATGAATGCATATTACTAAAGTCATTACTATTATATATTTTCTTTGTTTCATGGCGTAACAGAATCCAAATCTTATATGTATAGGTTTGTCACAATAGTCATTAATATTATATACTCTCTTTGTTTCTTAGCATTACAGATTCCATGTATCATATCTAGTTTATTACAATGATCATTAGTATTATACTTTCTCTTTGTTTTTTAGCATAACAGATTCCAAATATTATATCTATGTTTATTACAATAGTCATTAGTATTATAAATTTGCTTTGTTTTATAGCACAAAAGAATTCATACCCTAATCTTATTATATACATGAACAGGTCTCCAATTGGTTTATTAATGCTAGGGTTAGACTTTGGAAACCCATGGTAGAAGAAATGTATTTGGAAGAAACCAAGGAGCAAGACAACAAAGCTTCAAACGGAGCTCAAGTGCTCCAAGACAAAAGCAGCCGGCCTAACCCACAATACTGCAGCCAAAACCCTAATTCTAATACCAACCACAGCAATCAACTGCACCCCATTGATCAAAAGCCGACACCTGACGAGCTGGTCCATGACCCTGATTATCTTTCCGCCATCATTAGCAACTCGGATAAGAGAGAGAGGGAAGTTGGTAAAGGCATACAACATCAACAGGCTGAGAATTTCGACATGGTTGACCTCGATTTCTCAAGTTACAGCCATGCTCCGACAAGCACCGTCACCTACTCCAACGGCGACTGTGCTCATCGTGGGTTTGGCAACACTGTGTCCTTGACGTTGGGCTTGCAGCGTAGTGGGGGTGGAATCAGCCTCTCATTCTCACCAGACTCTCAGCACTCTCTCTTCTTCTCTGGACAGGAGATGGAAGAATGCCCACCAATGCAGTACTCCATCTTAGATGGTGAGACACAAAATCTACCATATAGGAACTTGATGGGAGAACAGCTCTTACATGACTTGGCTGCATAAATAGAGTGGGGGTTTCTTGGCCTGTGGAATGGGGAAGTGTGATGGGGTTGGTTGGGTTCTGCTGTAGTTTGTTGAATGGTAGTTATGGATAGAGGTGGGGTTCATGGATTTATACAGCTGCTGTGTACATTACTTCCCTGTTGATATGAGATTGCTAGTAGAGTATAAAGAGTTCCAAACATGGGTTATACATGTTCCTTTTTTGTTGATCTCGATTGGTGTCTTGCTTGTTGCATTTGTTTGACACAAGAATCTACATATAACACATTAACCACCACCATCATCATCTTCCTCTTCAATAACTGAAATTATGATACAAGAGTAGATACAAGGAGATGTTTGATGCAGCCAAGGGGCCATGCCTTGTTTATAACCTATAAATAGGGTCATATATGCTTGGTCCACAATTTTGGGCCCAAAATATCTAGTTTTCTTTACTTTCACATTATTAAGATACTATATATCTTGTTTTCTTAGTTTTCATTTATCCTTTTAGATACTTTTTGTTGGTTTTGCCCTGATGATATTTATATGATCTCCTCATAGAAATGAAATGAAATTAGCTTCTTGTGTTTCCGAGAGAAAGACAAGATTATCTTCTTAATGAGGGAACCCCGGCCTCACTCCAATACCAAGATACTGGTTCGGGTTAATCGAGTTAGTGAGTGATCGAGTCTGCCGACACCAGATTTTTGGGCTTCCATTGTCTTCATATTCAGCTAGCTGGATACTTCCACAGCGAGCTTGCATCATGCTATCATTACGGCTACCCCATATGTAGGGCCTGTTTGTTTCATATAATTGAATTTCTACAAAATTTAATACCTTCTATTTCTGTAAGTGGTTAAAAATGAAGAAATATTAAAGTTGAAAATCCAAAAATTTCCATCAATAACCTCTTACTTTAATGGATATTGGATTAAGGGAAGATGGGAAATGAATACCCAGCCATTACCCTAAGAAACTCAAGTTCTCATCTACATTGCTAGCTTCAATACAAGACCTAAGAAATTAAATGTCTCATCTACATTGTTAGCTTCACTACAAGAAATTTGACATTTTGCCACAAAAATTTTCACAGCTACAGGTCTCAAAGAAGCCATTAAAATTTTTAGCAGTGATAATTTTTATTGCCGCTAAGTTGTCTCTAATTCTTTTAGTCCCGATTTTAAAACATCACAGCAAAGATTTAGACTTTTAACCGCGATACCAAAATTGCCACCAAGGACCTGTTTCTTTACTGGAATCCCTGACGGGAATTCATCATGTTGGGGACTTTTTGACATGGTGTGATATCTTGTCCCTTGACATTTGCAAATAGCACATTTCTTAATCAGCATCTAAGAATTCCGGCAACATAAAAGGTCTCAAATGACCTTTGGAAATTCAAAATTTCCAACTCCTTTTCCTTTTGGTGGAATTATTGAATGCTCAAGTACAATGGAGCATTCAGGAATTCTACTATGTCTGGGAATTCAGGAATTCCCCAGACATGAATTCCGTGAGTTCTAACAAAGAAACATGCCCCAAAAAGTCTAAAATTTAGCCGCAAAATTTAGTGCTGCTATTTTAAAAAATCATCAACACTAAAAGCATAAAATCTCCACTAAATAACCATCATAAACATAGGAAAGGGACATTTTAGTGGGAACTTGTAGTGGCGGCTAAAAGTTAGCTGCGACTACAAGGTGCCACAAGAAGTATCAGTTATAATAGTTTTAGTTGCAACTTGGCTAAAAGTTTTAACTTTTAGTTGTGACCACAAGTTGCCAATAAAAGCATTAGGTATAGAAGTTTTACTGACGACTTGTTGCCATGGCTAATTTATTAATTTATTAATTTTTTCCTCTTCATATACATGCTTTTCATGAACCAATTTATATATAAAAATTAGAAAATGAAGATTTCATTACCACAAAGTATCGAAACATAACTTCGAACTTAAAAATAATAAGTTTCAGAATATTTGAGTAGAAAAAGTTAAATTTACATCATCATAAGAAAAATAAAAATAAACTTAAAATTAAAAAACTCATGATCATTGGGGTTTTGAGTAGTTTTGCGTCATATCAGAATTCGCTTTGATCCTTTAAACTAATGGAGGAGGGTGGTGAGATGGGACCGGAGTGTGGTCTGCACCTGAGCATGTACCTTCACCTTTTCAATAATCCAGGTGGAGCTAATCTGATCATAAATTTCTATGTATTCTATGCAAACAAATATACCCCCTATCACTGCAAGTTTGGTTGCATTGCATTTTGGGTATGTCTTGTATTCAGGATTTGTTGGATTAGTTAGTATGAGTTAAAGTAGGTGTAATTGGGTTCGATAGGTATCTTGGTAAATGTGGAAGGCTTTCTTGGGGCTAAGAAAGTTTTTTCTTTTTTGGGTGCTAAAAGGGCGTACGTTATACATATCAATGTAAAACCCTAACCCTAGTAAGCCTAAGCCCAAAGAAAACAGTGATAGAGAGAGAGAGAGAGAGAGAGAGAGAGAGGAGTTGACGAGAGACCATTTCTTAGACTTATGCAGTTATGCTGAACCACATAAATCATTGTCTTCTTCTTGTTGATTGCTTGATTATGTGTGTAGATTTTGTTTGTGTGATTCTCAATCGTAAGTATTTGTTCTGCTGCGCCACCCAATAAATGTCATTTGAGCCAAGTTGAGATTGCATGGGGTTATTGTGCCATCAACAGAAGAAAGTGAGGATTGGCGGGACAGTGCTTGGATCCATCTATCTTCTTCTAATACACATGTAGACATCTTTTGATCTAGAATGTTGTGATTATAGAAGTGGGCCACTCTCAGATTTTAAAAGGGCGTCGGATCGAAATTTTCAAATCATAATCATTTATGAAGATGTTAGGTTTTTTAGTGTTTGCTAATTCATGTGTTGGACAAAACTATGGATCTATTGAGTTGTAATTCTTATTTTTAGCAAAGGACTCTGAAGATAGAAAACCGGAATGAGTATTCAAAGAAAAAGTCTTGCAGAATTAGAACTGAGAGATCAGACAGAATTAGAAGTATCCTGAAGGAATGAGAAAGAAGTCTGATAGATTTGAAAGAAGAAAGCTGGGAAGAATTAGTATGTTGAATTTCTGGATCATCTAAAATAGGGTCCGCTCAAGCGCCTTTGACTTTGCTTGAGAGGATGTAGTCAGAATTGCCGCCAAATGTTAAGACAGAACCTCATGCGCTCGAGTGCACGTTCCATTTGCTCGAGCAGACTACGCTATAGAGTCCTACGAAAATTAGAAATTTGATTCTAATCATGTTCAAACTGCTTATTTTAGTCCTAATTAGTTTAGGCAACCTTAAGCATGTCCTAAAGACTATTTAAAGGACTCAAGGGCTATGATATTGAAATAAGCCCCTCATTATTTAGAGTTGGAAGATCAAGTTGAGAGAAATCTTCTCTAGAAGAACAATTAAGAAAGTTGTGCTGAAGAGTGGTTCTAGAGAGGAAGTTTTTCTACATTCCTTGTAGAAGATCATCTTCTTGCGTAGAAGATTTGAGGAGTCAAATGCATGATTGAGTCTGTTGCAATCAACGGTGTGAAGTCGTTGATGTTAGAAGTAGGTGAGCCTCGTGGATAGGTTTTTAAGACTTTTAACCCACTTGACTTAAGGATCAAGTACCGATAAGGCTATAAGCCACATCCAAGATCGAAGACCTCGATCTTATCAATCATAATCATTAGAACACTATCTCCATGATAGAAAATAACAGCCAACAAGCAACCACAAAATCTATAATATACAAGAAAGTAGATTATACATTTGAAACTTGGCTCTAATAGAGAAGATGACAACTTGCTTGATGAAGAACTTTCTTAATAACAAATTAGGATCTCCAACACCTTATAGTCTTCTACGCTATGAATCATATAAGATCTCTTTCCTCAAGGAAAATGGTGGGATTTCCAAGAGAAAACTAACTAGAACCTCTAAGGAAATCGGAAGAGAAACTAGAAAAGGGGGAAAAGGAGAGGGCGTGCAATAGTTGCACACTAGAGGGCTGGGTGTGAATTCCAAGGGGATTATTAGCATGGGACGTCCAAGCCCTTTTCCTCCTCTATTTATAGCACTAATGCAACCTGCTTTTCACTTACTAATTATTATTAGAAGTCCCACTTCCGAAAAAATTAGTAACCTACTGTTATCACAATTAAAAGTCTCACTTCAAATAGGATTAGTAACTTTTTATTTTCTTTCCTTTTAGAGTTCAAGTAGAATTGGTAACTATTTAATTATTGGGCCAGCGTGGGGACCACTAGGGATTCCATAGAAAGCTGGCTCCAACTGGGATACACCAACCCCACATTTCATGTGCAATCTGGGCCCTCAGTTAATTGCAAATAACTCCACTATAAAAGTGAAATTGAACTCCAGTCTTAGGAATAAATTACAAAGAATGTCCTAAACTTTCCCATCACCACAAGTATGCCCCTCCATCAATATCCATGGATAATTGGATAAAACTTATCTAACCAATTTAGATCCACATCTTATTATCATTGAGACCCAATCAATCACAGTGATCATTAGTATCATTCAATTAACTCTTAATTGAGATGAGTGCGCACTTACCAATGATAAATCCATTAATTGGCAAAAGGGGATAATAAAGATAGATACCATCTTGACCATCGAATGTTCCCAGTCCTACTACCATATATCCGAGACACTAAGGTGTTGACTTATAGTTGACCTTACTCATTGGTAACTCAAAGCAAATGAATAGATAGAAACTTGAGTTCAGTAATGTCTCAGGATTAAGAGCCCTATTCCTAGGGAATTATGAGAGCAAATCTTAAAGTAAAGACAGTCTTTCATAAGGTGCATCTCAGGGTCCTTCAATACATCCAATGTACCAGCACAACGATTCAGAGTCTTACAGTCCAATGATTGAGACAAATCACACTATCTCATAGTGATCATAATATTGCAACCTTGTCAGATAAGATGTCCAATTTCATCACCGGTTGTGAATGAATTTAAGTATAAGATTTGTAACACATGTCTCCCATGTGTGTATCTCATCCACACACATGTATTACATTTAATATACTTGTGGACTCCAGTTTATCTCATGAATTATCATGTCATTCGTATTATTTATATGGAAACAAATAATAAAACACCATTCATATCATGAAAGGAAAGCATGATTATATTGAGAAATAAATCAACTTATTACATCATCCACTGGATCGAGACCATATAATCTAGCAGTGGAAGCGTGAAGTGACACAAGAGGTAATCACAGTCCTTAGGTAGGAGATATCTGGGAAGGAATTTGTAAGTTCTTGTAATTATGCGATTCAAGTATTTGATTGTTATCTAGTTCGGATCCGTGATTTTTCATCCGATTAAGACTTTCCACGCTAAATATGGTGTCTTTGTGGTGTGTGCTTTTGCTATTTGTTTCCGATGCATAGTTATTTGGCTTGCACACAATTAGGCTGAGGAGCTAACCAATCTAAAGATCTCATACCCGAACCTTCAGAAGAGGGCCAGATCACGTAGGCTGAATCAGTCGGATCTATCTCTCACTTTCTTAAAGCAAATAAGGGTTGGTTGGTGGAGAGACCCTTATTTTGTATTAGACCCCTAGAGAACAAAGGTGTGGGCCTCAGGTTTTCTCAATTTGAGAGAAAGAGGCCGGATCATTGTCCTATTGCCTGCTGCCTGATCGGATAATGATGAAGCCATTGCTGAATCCATTCGCTGCAGTTGGAGAAGAAGTGGCTCAGTCTTGGTTTTCTTCTGCAAGCATAAAGACTGAGAATAAGACGGGTTTTCAACCCTTGTATCATTTGTATACACCATTTTCATGGAAAGAGGAATTTGCCACATCAACAAAGTCCATTGAAAATAACCTAGGAAAGGAGTTTTGCGGAAGTATTGAAGTTCATGTTTGGTGCGAATTTTTTTCCTTTTAAGAGATTGGTGCTAATGTTGTTTTTTGCGGCTGCGAATTCCTTGATGAAAATTGATTCTTCTTATTTGGTGCAACAATTTTTCCAAGGAAAATACTGGTTCTTTGGATCTTCAAATCTGGATTGTTCTGGGCCTCATATCTCTAAGCCAAGCTGTTCGGATAAATGGGATGGCTCACAAACGTCATAGGTAAGGCTGAAAAGGGATCAACATTTTCTAAAAACCATGGATGAGAGCATTGCAACGCGGGGTGTCCGCGGTCCTGTTTGGGCCAAGTGAAACCATGTCCAATCAGGGCCCATTTACTATTCATGCTAAATATTCAGGTCCTACCTCATACATTTTAATGTTCTTTTGGTTTCCATCTTTGTCTATTCTAACGTTTAATTTTCCTTTTTTTTTTTTTTTTTGGGAATAGGATCTAGATTTTCAGTAGAGAACAGTCCATAAATACTTCTGCAGTAGCTCCAGTGGTCCCTCTGCGTATAAATTTGAGGGTGTAAAAATTTATAGCAAATGTGATTTTTTTTTTTTGGTAGGTGGCCAACTTGCTGTCTCAAATAAGAACGGTGAAGACTGAATGTAGGAACAGCTCCTGAATATAATGGGAAAATGAGAGAGGAAATTACATGGTTGTGGGTTGCAAGTTTTATGTGGAAATAGACTTCTAATACCTCCCATAGGAACTCCATTTTCAAGCTTCTCAAGGAAAATGCTGATGTGGGGGAAAAGTATTTCCGCAGGCTTTTACTGCACCAAACACATGAAAAATCAGTATTCCGCAGGAAACCACTATCTTTAATTTCTGCGGAAATGGACTACACAAACATGCCCCTTAGTGAAATTACCTCCATGTTTGAACCCACTCCATGAAATTATCCAATGTGTGAACTAACTTTAAGAAGGGAACTCATTTGAAGAACCCACTTCATAAAAGTGAATGCGGATCTTAACCCAATAAACTTCGGCCTAAATTATGGGTAAACGGGTTTAAATTGGTATTTAGACATGGGTTGCAAATGTCTCTCAAACAGGGCGCTGTGATGAGCATGCATATGGGCTGCTATTGTGGGCCATATATACGACCTCTAACTTCATTTTAAAATATGGACTTGACATGTGGACTATTTTTTCTTATGAACTAGACATGCAAGTTGCGCCGGGCTTGCCATATGGGCTACAAGTTGGCCTATAATGTGGTTGTTGTTATGAGCCCGACATATGAGCCAATGTGAACTCGACATGCTATGAGTTTGACATGTAGGCTGCATTGGGCCACATATATGATATGTGGGTTGCCTTTAATTATGGGTCTGATATGTGGGTTGTGTGAAGCACTTGGGATATGGATCTATAGCCCACCATGACCTCCCATGAGTAAAATGAGTTGGCTGCCCACTGCAATTCTTTACCGTACTTGTAGATGAATTATAAGTTCTCATTATCTCACCAATGCCCCACTTTTGGTGGAGCCAATATTAAATTCCTGTCAGATTGCATTTACATGCACTACAAGAAGAAAAGGCTTTTAGCGGGAGCCGCTGAACGCCGCTAAAACACAAGATCACCGCCGGTATAACCTAATGCGGCAGCTAGACTGACGTGGTTAATTCTTTTAGCGACGGTCAAGGGCCACCGTTAAAAAGAGTTTTAGCGGGGGTCGTTGGCTGCCATTGAAAGACTTTGTGGTTTAGTCAAATGATGAGAAGAAACCTTTAGCGGGGCTCTGGCCGCCAATGAAAGTTTGAAAAAGTTCGCCACAAAAGAATTTAATAAAGAAGTAAAAATGCTTTAGCGGCGGTCAGTTGGCCGCCGTTAAAATTAGGCTTTAAAAAAAATAAAAAATCAGTTGCATTTCCTATAAATGAACTTATTCCAGTACATAAACCTGTTTAAATCAATGCAACCAAAGTGTACACAAAAATAACAATAACTAAAACCTACTATTTATGATAATTTAAATCATAGACTGTGTTCATTATATAACCAAAATGTCACACACTGAAGGTTCCTGTCATGGCATGTATCAATGATGAGAGACATATGGATCATTGGTCTAATAGTGGATTTGCCACAAATCATGATCCAATGGTAGAAGATGTGTGGATCTCCGAACAAATGCGGGACACTTCAAATTGTTGATCCAATGATGAAAAAATATATGAGGATTATAAATGTAATGGTAGGAACACCAAAGATCATTAATCCAATGATAGAGAATATGTGGCTTGCCGATGGAAACACCTCAAATTATCGTTCCAATGATAAAATACGTGAGGATTAACAATCCAACGGTGGAAACATCGATGATCATTGATCCAACGTGGATTGTTGATCACAGAGTGAAAACGCCTCAGATTATTGATCCAATGATGAAATACATGAGGGTTAGCCCGGTTTGGCATCACTAGTTTTTGTCTCTATTTCTCAAAATCTCAAAATCGGGTAGAGATTTTGAGAATAGAGGCGTTTGACAACCTCTTTTTTTCGTAAACAAGGAGAGTCAATGCCTCTATTTCTCACAACACACCATTGATGGCACGTAGAAAGTAGATGGGAAAAAAAGAGGTGGGCGAATAGTATTCTTGCCGATTCACGCCCCATTTTGTTTTTTATTTTTTATTATTTATTTTTCTCAAAATCTAAGAGTGTAATTCAAGATCCAAATTGTTGGAAATGTTCACAAAATCAAACACGTCCATGGCAAAAAAATTTAGCCATTGGATCATCACCAATTTTGAGATACATGCAAAAAGAAAAAAAAAAAAAGGTGAGCCAATAGATGCAATTTTCTGGAGTCTTTGGGCCCCATATGCAAAATCCAAACCGTTAGATCTCTTTGGAAGGCTGAAGACGGCTATGTTTTCAAGGCTTGTTATCTTGTGAATCTTAGGATATTTACAAAGAGATATCAGCGATTGATATATTATGCTCAATATTGGATTTGTCCATGAGCAATAACATTTCTCTATTTTTTTTATTATTGTTTATGGGAGTGTAAATCAAGATCCAAACTGTTGGAAATATTAAAAAGGTCAAACACGGCGTTGACCCCAAATTTGAGGCCTTGAAACATCACCAATATCAAGACGTGTGCAAAAATGTGAGCCATTGGATGTAATTTTCAGAATTATGTGGGCCCCGGCCAAACACAAGATCTAAACCAGTAGATCTCTTTGGAATGCTTAACATGGCCATAGATCAATTTGCAAGGCTTGATGCCTTATGGATCTTGAGAAATTTATGAAAAACTTTTAACCATTGATATAAAAAAAAAAAAGTCCATTTAACATAAATTTTTGCATTACCAAGTACTTTCTTTGATTCTAACCTCTCTTTTTTATTTTTTGAATGGCTCTATTTTGATGGGCCTATAAAAAAAAATGAGAGTAAATATAACAAACAAGGTCTTAATAACCCAATGGTGGAAACATCAAAGATCATTGATCCAATGTGGATTGTTGATCACATGGTGGTGGAATTACTCCTGATGATGAAAGAAATTTCCGAAAGAAGAAGAGTCAAAACCCTTTCGTTGGGCTTCTAATAAAAGAGCCTACATTGACCCATTTCACTATTAACCAGAAAGCATGTCCCCGGCCTTACCTGTCAACAGACTACGGCCTGACTCATATCTCTCGGGAAGAGTGGGAAAAGAAGAGTTCCAACTTCCACGTGATTTATGAAGGTTGGACTCTCTCACCGTTGATAGGTTGAAGAGCTACGATGTGTCTGACCCAAAGACTTGTTCCTTCCTCTAAAGCCCTCGTAATGTTCTAAGCTTCTGATAATATTTCAAGGAGTTGCAAAGTTGGTTGACAGCCCCGTATATCACTCATTTAGTTAGGGACTAATCCATGAGTATATTGTATGCCACACTTTTTCTATATGTGTAGGCTTTTCTCTTCTTACTTGTGTGGGCTCTTTTGGGTCAAAAAAAAAAAAAAATTATGATATTTCTTTGATCACGAATCTATCGGATCCGTAAAAGTGTGTCACAAAAAATCCGTCGATCCGTAAATCCGATTCGATCTGTGGATTTTTATCTAATCTGAAGGTAAACAGATTGGTGACGGATTGAAAATTTTGTAATCCGTTAGCAACGGATCGGTGGCGGATTTCACCCTCAATCCGCGGATTCAATCCGTTCCAATCCCTTGACATTAAATATAAATAAAAAAACATAAGGGGTCTAAATATAAATCAAGATGTCTAAATATAAAAAATAAAAATTAAGGGGGCAAAATGTAATTACCTATGGACCTTTATCCCCAAAACCCTACCCCCATTCGTGGCTTCATCTCCCAAACACATGTTCTTGCACTATTTTGTTGATTAGATGTCTTTTGATTGTAATATAGATAAAAACAACTCTTTGTATTGATCAATTGGTAATTTGTATTTGTAATTTGTATTTTTTTGTGGATTGTTAGCTTGTATGCCGAATTTTTTTACAACATGTTTGATATTTTTTTTAACATTAGACTGAACGGATTGAACAGATTAATCCGATCCAATCCGGTCCTCCACGGATCGGATCGGATCGGATTTTAATAGCCACGGATTGGGGACAGATTCCAAATCCGTCAATTTCTAGGTAACGGATTAGTGACGGATTTGGCCCAATCCACACCAATCCGATCCGTGTACACCCTTATTCAAAATGGCAATGTGGTCAAATCTCAGTCGTTGATTCCTCATCATCATTGTTGACACAAAAAATGTCACTTTGTCTCTTCATACACTTTCAACATCAAGAAGCTACATGAAGCCGCATCCTACCACAAACACGCAGTGTTACTTCAAGCATCAAATCTTATCATAATCAAATAAAAACTGTAAGATCATTCAAAATAGCCAAAAGAAGAGTACACATGAAGTCTTGAGCCATTTCGACACTCTTTGGCCTAACTTCACTCTTCCAGCAGCTGAATAGGAGCTCTCGACGGTGGTGAAGCTGGAAACTCTGATTCACAAAATAGAGCACACAGTTGGCTTCAAAATGCTACTAGAAGGCTCTACATCAAATCCAAAGCCATTCCGATATCGTTTGGCCCGAAAAGGAAACAGCAGCAGCAAAGTCAGCTTTCTCGGTGGCGACAGCGCCGAAAACATTAGATGTTTGATTAGAGCCTATGGATAGTCTCAAAATACTTCCAAAAGGCTCCATGACTAGTTTCATGTCAAACCGACAATGTTTGACCATACACTAACCCTCGAGTAGCAAAATCAAGCCTCTCGGCGGCGAGAACCACTGAGGCCATTACTCATCAAATAGAGCACATGGTTGACTTCAAAATGCTTTCAAAGGGTTACATATCAAGTTTTGGGTCATTTTGACAACATTTGACCAGACTTTGACTCCCAGAAGCGAAATCAGGCCTCTCGCAGCGGAGCCCTTCGGGACTATGATTTCCAAATCGGAGCTAATGGATCGTTTTAAAATGACTCCAATAGGCTTCCTCTCAAATTTCAGGTCAATCGAACATCGGTTGACCGTACATCAAAGCACGACCTCTTCCTCGTGACAAAATCAGCCTACTGGAGACAGGACCCCACACGGCTTCAAAACTCAAACAAATGCCTATGGTTGGTCTTATTTATTGCTCAGGAGGCTTCACCTTAAATTTCAAGTTATTTCGACATCGTTTGACCTAGTTTTGGCTTCTGATGGAAAATCGGGAACTCCACGTGACAAAGTCTTTGGCTTTCCCGGAAAATCGGAAACTTTACGCTCTGATAAGCAAGACTTCTCGTCAAGTTTTCTGCAAAGAAATATGGCTAAAAAATATACATTAATGTAAGGGAATATATCGAAGAAAAAAGAATCGAAAAACGACCGAGAACTGGCGACTGAAAGGGACAAAAAGTCCCTGTGGTCGCCGGCGACCCTGGAAATCCAAGTTGCCAGATTTTCACCAATATCCCATTTTGGGTCCCTTTTCATGTTTCGAGATGTCTGGTTGGCCCCTGTGGTTTCGCCAACTGGCAGACCAAGAAAACACACTTTCTGTCCGATTGATCAGAAATCAACAAGACAAATGGTACCGGCCCATTGGTAGCAATCAATTTCTGAAATTGCATGGTCATCGGACATCAATTAAAATGAAGATCCATCGGCGATCATCACAAGAAGAATTTCAAAAGATGCGGCGCGGCCCACAACTCTTCAAATGCTCTGGCGACCACTTAATGCAGTTAATGATCCATTTAACAAGTTAATGCGGTCATTTACTCATTATTTTGGATGGTCCAATCAGAAGTTAGGAAACGGGAGTCACAAGTCGATCATAATCATGGCATTAAACTATGTAACTCCTCCCATCATGGATCTTAAAGGCAATTAAAAGCCCTTTATTCTCCAACGGCTAATTAAAAGCCAAGAAAAAGGAGTTACAAAATAATGAATTAAAAACTTGTAACTCCTCCCATCATATAGCTTTAATACATTTAAGGCTCATAAACCCCCCTCATGGCCACCAAAAGTCTATAAAAACAGACCACTTCCACCATTTCAAGGACACCAAAAACTATGCAGAAAAATCTAGCGATCATACCAAAAATTCAAACACAAGAGAAAACTCTGCCAAAGTTGCTACAACGACCTCTCCTTTGTTCAAGAAGTCCTGCACTGACCACTACTATCAGGTGACTAAAGTCCCTTGGGGGGGCCACCCCCTAAGGCATTCTCCTTCTGTCTCCATGGCTTAGACGTGGCTTTTCAGCTCGTCTACTTAGCTTTTTATTGGATATAAGACCTTCTATTGGTCTTTATTCTCCGAAAATTTGAGGTTTAAGTCGAACCAAGCAAATCAAGAGCATCCCCTGTTCTCATCTGAAGGATGATGGTGAAGTCCGCACACGACTTTCGACCGTCAATTTGAACGAATCCCCACAATCTCCTGAGAAGTTAGATCCTCTTTTCTTGCTTTTCATTGTATTTTGTATTGTTTAAAGAGACACAAAAAAAATTACAACTCATATCTTTCATTATTGATAGGAATTGTAAATTGCCTTTTACGGCAAAAAAATCGCCTTTCATGGCAAAATAAATGAAAATCACCTTTCACGGCATTCAAAACAACCCATGTCTCTTTTGTTAACTATAAGTGCAATGAAAAACTAGAAAAAAATTGATTTTCTTTTCTACTTGTGAAGGTGGATCTACGGACCATCACTTGTCAATTCCAAGTAGAATAGAAAATCTGGTATACCCGTACAAAAAATTATTGATGTTCGCTTTGTCTCCGGTCACGAAAGGGTTGGATTCAACAGACTCTCACGTCTGCTGACCCCAGTGGTCCCACGAGCGAAAAAGCAAGACCATCAATAATGAGATCTGAAATTTCTTGGTGCCCTTTTGCGTAATAAAAAACGTTCAATCTCTTCATGGCGCCTAAAACGACTATATGTTAAACTTTGGTATCATGAATCATCGTGTATAGTGAGGAAATGGAAAAACAGGCTCGATCGTTGATCATTAATTGAGAAAAAGTTCTGACTTGGGTAGAGACTGTGTTTCAGGCGTGATTTTCTGGTATGCCCTTTTGCTTTGGAACCCAACCTTATGGGTCCCACAATCACAATCTGAACCGTCCTTAATGTTTAGAAGGTCCAAAACAGCTACTAGGTCAATTTTCAGCCGTTCATATATCTTGCAATACTTATTAAAAAATCCACACCATAAAATATTACTTTTAAATTTTATGGGACCCACAATGAAAATCTAAACCGTCCATCACCTATACAATGTCAAAAAAAGGCTAGTGGTCCAAATTTTAGGGCTTGATTCATCACTGATTGCGAGAAAATTCCAAAGAAACTTGTGACCATTGGATCTAATATATGTAATCCATAGCTTCATTAGTGTTTGTCGAACTTGGTGTGAGGTTAATCTTCTTCACAAGAAATCCTAGGGTGAACAGTATTGTATGGGAAGAATGGAGGAACCCTCTGGATAGAGGGTTCTACTCCATTTGCCAAATGCGCCCTTAGGTAACGGGTAATCTTAGGTATACTAATACCACTATAATATTCCTATGTATCCGGACCTTGTGCACTGGCTGTTGGGGCCCCATTGATGATGGGGTATGAGGTGGGATGGGAAGTCCATTATGATGAGCCTAGTTATAAAAACAGGGTCAATTTCATGCCTTTAACCCCTTGATCTATTGCCCACAGGTTTAACGAGTTTATGTTAAAGAAAAAAAAAACATTGATCCAATGGTCTAATACATTTATGGGTGCAAAATCCTGTGGCTTGGTGATTGTTTGGGGGAGTCCTGTGTATGTGAATGGCTTGGATGGATGATGAGGCGGGCCTACTATGTTTCCCTCACAGTAAGGCGGTGAGAAGATTTATTACCGTGAGAACTTTTAGCGGGCACACCTTATGAACTATCAAGATTGTTCACACCCATGGGACCCCCATTGATAGTCATCGAACTTCGAAGTTTGTATCTACAAAATGGACTGGACCATTGGATCAAGGGTCAAGTTTTCTTTTTAATATAAAGTCATTAAACTTGTGGGCCATGGATTAAAAGGTTAAAAGAATGAGATTGACCACATTTTTTTTTTGGTCTATCATAAGTGGATCTTTTCATCCCACCCATGTTCCATGTTCTATGGGCCCTAAGTGGGCCCCATCAGCCACGTGTAGTGAATACTGGATGCACATGGGTAAGTAAGAGTTTATTATTAAAAAAAGGAAAGAGTTTATTATTAAAAAAAGGAAAAAAAAAACCAAAAATACAACACACAAAGGTTTGCCGCCCAACTCCTCTACCTAGGTCGGTAAAGACACCAGCTATAACAAAGTACATGGCGACTAGAGTTGCAAACTAATGTCCAATTCTCCGATTACCTAGAAGTTCTGAGCAGCAAAAAAAAAAAAAAAGTGGGGGGGGGGGGGGGGGGGGGTTGTCCGATATATAATCGAGTCCAGATTCGGAACCCAGGTCAAATCCCGATTGATAAACGGGTCTGGTTCCAGGTCCATATAGGTTCCGATCCGGGACCCGGCATAAGAGTCTTTGATATGGTAATTTTTACCTCGAAATCAACTCTTTTTTTAATTTTTTTTATGCATAATATTGAAGGTAGTAGACTTGATGCACTATTATAAGTTGAATGATATGCTTATTTTAATATAAAAATGAAGAAAAAAGAGAAATTAGAATCGATTTCAGAACTAGATCCCAGTCCTTTAGGAGGACCCGATTCCGGAACTAGATCCGGGTTTTCCTATCGGAACCAGGTCTGGAACCAACAAAATAGATTCCGAGTCAAAACTGGATCCGAAATCAAAACCGTTATTTAGAAACGGATATGGGTCCACTATGGTTCCGATCCAGAATCGTCTCAAGGCCCATGTACAAAGCAAACCTCTCAACAAATACAGCATGAGATTAAATATTATATAATCTAGCTAGCTCCACTGATTTTAGCAAGGAAAACACCAAGCTTATTCTTTTAACTTCAGCTACCAAACTGGATACCTTGAGAACACGCTCATGATCGAGTGGTGTTGGCACATCAGTCCCTAACTATTCAGGTCCCCACCCCCCCCCCCCCCCCCCCCCCCAAATTTTATAAGATAGGAGCCACATAAAATGGATGAAGTTTTAATCATCCATCATGCTATTTGTAGACATCCAAAATCTAAATGCAATCAGACTAAGGTTGATTTTTTTTTTCTCAATAAAATCAAGTTTTATATGCATAGGAACCCCATAAAATGGTTCCAAACCATTAAGTTTAATCATCCATCATGCTATCTGTAGATATCCAAAATCTAAATTCAATCAGACTATGGTTGACTGTTGCCCTGGATCAAAAGTGAAACATTACTAAAATGTGTTTGTTCCAACGGTGACTAAATCTCTGATTGGACTAGAATTTCACAAGAACACAGAGGAGGAAGTACCTTCCATCTAATAGACATCTCAGATTGCCAAAAAGTGTGCCTCAATATGTGATAAACAAAAATATATTAATAAATTATAAACTCAAACCTACCAACACTAAAGGTAAGCAGGGCAGGGCCCCAATTTGAACGGTTAAAATCCCAGAATGGTAGACCCCACATGTATAACTGATTTGACCCTTACCTAACCACATCATGTGATGAAGCTTATCTACTCACTTGAGATCTACCAAAAAACAAAAAATAAAAATAAATAAATTCTACTCACTCAAGAATGGAAGATGGCAAAAGGCATGAGATGCAGTAATCTGTAATTTGTGCCTAAAATAGTTGAGCAAAAGGTCTGTTCGGAGCATGATATGTTAACAATCATGATTGCAGAGACTGCCATCTACCTCGGGTGAAGGATTATTCCTTTTCGGAATAAGAACCGTTTACTTGGTGTTGTAGTATGAGGACCTTACACTAGACACTGGACCTTGGTAATCAAGATTCTTTGGTTAGGAAGGGTCCACCATATTCCCACCATCCAAAACCCTTTTTCTTCTTTTTTACTCATAGTTCCTTGTTAGGCCTGTCCATGAGACGGGTTGGGCCCTGCGCATGAGTTGTCCAATCCCATCTCAAATATTAGATGGACCTCCCGGGGGATGTCCAAGCCCGGCCTTAAATCGAGCGGGCCTATGTTAAATCCCATCCCGTGCCGGATCGGGCCGGGCCTGGGCTTTAGCATGATCTTGAACATAAGATCAACATTTTCTAATTATTCCTATATTGTCACCGGATTTTAAACCGTCCTCGTTTTTTTCAAGCTTGGGACCGGCAATGCATTGCAACAAACAACATGGCGGAGTTAATTTTTATTTTTATTTTATTTGCCCGTGAGAGTAGAAAATCAATAGAAATGAGTATCATATGTTGGTCAAGTAATGTCTAGAAGAACTCAATAGACCCTTAAGGGGCCCTGTCCAATACAAGGGTCTAAATTGCAAACCCATGGCCTAAAATCTATGTGCAGATACTACAATCACTTGTGATGTGTGACCCTCCTCTTACTCTTCAAATCAGAAATGAAACTTACTCTAATTTCATTGAAATGCTCAACTTCCTTTTTGCTTTCTTTTGTGATAAAACATAGGACAGAGGAAGAAAGAAAGAAATGCTAATATTTGTTCTAAAACTCATTTGTCGGTATATTTCTCTCTGAATCCAAGCTCATGCATAGCAGGAGCTTTACTGCTAGTTAATAAAAGCAGATCACGATTTTTAAAGATGTTATTATCTTTATGATTGATAATATATTGTAAGTACTAATAGGAAAACAAAGAATTAATGAGATGTGAGGAAGAAAACAAAAGGCATCTACAACTTAACAATAGAGCAACCACTACATGAATACATACTAGATATAGTAGAAGGTCTTTATGAGGGAGAAGTTACAAAAACAACCCTCTTAATTAGCCTTTTTTTTAAGTGCATATTACGAAAAAAAATATTAAAATAAGTAAAATAACCTTGCGGCCAGGCCTAGACAGGCTGGGCATGTTCTGCCCGTTTCCAGTCCTATATTGGGTGAGCTTTCAAATAATTGTCCAAGCCCAACCCACTGGGCCCAAATTTTTTAAAAAGCGCTGTATTTTTGGGCTTGGGACGGATTGAGTACCCATTTCAATGGGCTAAATTGACAGGCCTGTTCCTAGTAAGGAGGCGACGCGAGGTGGGAGAGAGACGCCCCATGGTTTTATTAGGGAGGGTGTTGAGAGGAGGTTGGATGAGGCTGCAGCGGACATGCTGCTGCTGCTTCTACTGCTGATTTGGTTGAAGGAAGGATAAGAGAAGAGAGTCTCAGGGGTTTGGGGTTTGGGGTTTGGAGAGGGTTCAAGAGCTTTGGTTCAAGAGCTTTAGGTTGTGCATTTTCCATTGACTTGACATGTGGACTATTTTTTCTTATGAACTAGACATGCAAGTTGCGCCGGGCTTGCCATATGGGCTACAAGTTGGCCTATAATGTGGTTGTTGTTATGAGCCCGACATATGAGCCAATGTGAACTCGACATGCTATGAGTTTGACATGTAGGCTGCATTGGGCCACATATATGATATGTGGGTTGCCTTTAATTATGGGTCTGATATGTGGGTTGTGTGAAGCATTTGGGATATGGATCTATAGCCCACCATGACCTCCCATGAGTAAAATGAGTTGGCTGCCCACTGCAATTCTTTACCGTACTTGTAGATGAATTATAAGTTCTCATTATCTCACCAATGCCCCACTTTTGGTGGAGCCAATATTAAATTCCTGTCAGATTGCATTTACATGCACTACAAGAAGAAAAGGCTTTTAGCGGGAGCCGCTGAACGCCGCTAAAACACAAGATCACCGCCGGTATAACCTAATGCGGCAGCTAGACTGACGTGGTTAATTCTTTTAGCGACGGTCAAGGGCCACCGTTAAAAAGAGTTTTAGCGGGGGTCGTTGGCTGCCATTGAAAGACTTTGTGGTTTAGTCAAATGATGAGAAGAAACCTTTAGCGGGGCTCTGGCCGCCAATGAAAGTTTGAAAAAGTTCGCCACAAAAGAATTTAATAAAGAAGTAAAAATGCTTTAGCGGCGGTCAGTTGGCCGCCGTTAAAATTAGGCTTTAAAAAAAATAAAAAATCAGTTGCATTTCCTATAAATGAACTTATTCCAGTACATAAACCTGTTTAAATCAATGCAACCAAAGTGTACACAAAAATAACAATAACTAAAACCTACTATTTATGATAATTTAAATCATAGACTGTGTTCATTATATAACCAAAATGTCACACACTGAAGGTTCCTGTCATGGCATGTATCAATGATGAGAGACATATGGATCATTGGTCTAATAGTGGATTTGCCACAAATCATGATCCAATGGTAGAAGATGTGTGGATCTCCGAACAAATGCGGGACACTTCAAATTGTTGATCCAATGATGAAAAAATATATGAGGATTATAAATGTAATGGTAGGAACACCAAAGATCATTAATCCAATGATAGAGAATATGTGGCTTGCCGATGGAAACACCTCAAATTATCGTTCCAATGATAAAATACGTGAGGATTAACAATCCAACGGTGGAAACATCGATGATCATTGATCCAACGTGGATTGTTGATCACAGAGTGAAAACGCCTCAGATTATTGATCCAATGATGAAATACATGAGGGTTAGCCCGGTTTGGCATCACTAGTTTTTGTCTCTATTTCTCAAAATCTCAAAATCGGGTAGAGATTTTGAGAATAGAGGCGTTTGACAACCTCTTTTTTTCGTAAACAAGGAGAGTCAATGCCTCTATTTCTCACAACACACCATTGATGGCACGTAGAAAGTAGATGGGAAAAAAAGAGGTGGGCGAATAGTATTCTTGCCGATTCACGCCCCATTTTGTTTTTTATTTTTTATTATTTATTTTTCTCAAAATCTAAGAGTGTAATTCAAGATCCAAATTGTTGGAAATGTTCACAAAATCAAACACGTCCATGGCAAAAAAATTTAGCCATTGGATCATCACCAATTTTGAGATACATGCAAAAAGAAAAAAAAAAAAAGGTGAGCCAATAGATGCAATTTTCTGGAGTCTTTGGGCCCCATATGCAAAATCCAAACCGTTAGATCTCTTTGGAAGGCTGAAGACGGCTATGTTTTCAAGGCTTGTTATCTTGTGAATCTTAGGATATTTACAAAGAGATATCAGCGATTGATATATTATGCTCAATATTGGATTTGTCCATGAGCAATAACATTTCTCTATTTTTTTTATTATTGTTTATGGGAGTGTAAATCAAGATCCAAACTGTTGGAAATATTAAAAAGGTCAAACACGGCGTTGACCCCAAATTTGAGGCCTTGAAACATCACCAATATCAAGACGTGTGCAAAAATGTGAGCCATTGGATGTAATTTTCAGAATTATGTGGGCCCCGGCCAAACACAAGATCTAAACCAGTAGATCTCTTTGGAATGCTTAACATGGCCATAGATCAATTTGCAAGGCTTGATGCCTTATGGATCTTGAGAAATTTATGAAAAACTTTTAACCATTGATATAAAAAAAAAAAAGTCCATTTAACATAAATTTTTGCATTACCAAGTACTTTCTTTGATTCTAACCTCTCTTTTTTATTTTTTGAATGGCTCTATTTTGATGGGCCTATAAAAAAAAATGAGAGTAAATATAACAAACAAGGTCTTAATAACCCAATGGTGGAAACATCAAAGATCATTGATCCAATGTGGATTGTTGATCACATGGTGGTGGAATTACTCCTGATGATGAAAGAAATTTCCGAAAGAAGAAGAGTCAAAACCCTTTCGTTGGGCTTCTAATAAAAGAGCCTACATTGACCCATTTCACTATTAACCAGAAAGCATGTCCCCGGCCTTACCTGTCAACAGACTACGGCCTGACTCATATCTCTCGAGAAGAGTGGGAAAAGAAGAGTTCCAACTTCCACGTGATTTATGAAGGTTGGACTCTCTCACCGTTGATAGGTTGAAGAGCTACGATGTGTCTGACCCAAAGACTTGTTCCTTCCTCTAAAGCCCTCGTAATGT
Organism: Umbellularia californica; assembly: GCA_028538565.1. NCBI lineage: Eukaryota > Viridiplantae > Streptophyta > Magnoliopsida > Laurales > Lauraceae > Umbellularia > Umbellularia californica. The sequence continues at coordinate 13,304,768 of JAPQWN010000005.1, forward strand.
TCTAAGCTTCTGATAATATTTCAAGGAGTTGCAAAGTTGGTTGACAGCCCCGTATATCACTCATTTAGTTAGGGACTAATCCATGAGTATATTGTATGCCACACTTTTTCTATATGTGTAGGCTTTTCTCTTCTTACTTGTGTGGGCTCTTTTGGGTCAAAAAAAAAAAAAAAATTATGATATTTCTTTGATCACGAATCTATCGGATCCGTAAAAGTGTGTCACAAAAAATCCGTCGATCCGTAAATCCGATTCGATCTGTGGATTTTTATCTAATCTGAAGGTAAACAGATTGGTGACGGATTGAAAATTTTGTAATCCGTTAGCAACGGATCGGTGGCGGATTTCACCCTCAATCCGCGGATTCAATCCGTTCCAATCCCTTGACATTAAATATAAATAAAAAAACATAAGGGGTCTAAATATAAATCAAGATGTCTAAATATAAAAAATAAAAATTAAGGGGGCAAAATGTAATTACCTATGGACCTTTATCCCCAAAACCCTACCCCCATTTGTGGCTTCATCTCCCAAACACATGTTCTTGCACTATTTTGTTGATTAGATGTCTTTTGATTGTAATATAGATAAAAACAACTCTTTGTATTGATCAATTGGTAATTTGTATTTGTAATTTGTATTTTTTGTGGATTGTTAGCTTGTATGCTGAATTTTTTTACAACATGTTTGATATTTTTTTTTAACATTAGACTGAACGGATTGAACAGATTAATCCGATCCAATCCGGTCCTCCACGGATCGGATCGGATCGGATTTTAACAGCCACGGATTGGGGACAGATTCCAAATCCGTCAATTTCTAGGTAACGGATTAGTGACGGATTTGGCCCAATCCACACCAATCCGATCCGTGTACACCCTTATTCAAAATGGCAATGTGGTCAAATCTCAGTCGTTGATTCCTCATCATCATTGTTGACACAAAAAATGTCACTTTGTCTCTTCATACACTTTCAACATCAAGAAGCTACATGAAGCCGCATCCAACCACAAACACGCAGTGTTACTTCAAGCATTAAATCTTATCATAATCAAATAAAAACTGTAAGATCATTCAAAACAGCCAAAAGAAGAGTACACATGAAGTCTTGAGCCATTTCGACACTCTTTGGCCTAACTTCACTCTTCCAGCAGCTGAATAGGAGCTCTCGACGGCGGTGAAGCTGGAAACTCTGATTCACAAAATAGAGCACACAGTTGGCTTCAAAATGCCACTAGAAGGCTCTACATCAAATCCAAGGCCATTCCGATATCGTTTGGCCCGAAAAGGAAACAGCAGCAGCAAAGTCAGCTTTCTCGGTGGCGACAGCGTCGAAAACATTAGATGTTTGATTAGAGCCTATGGATAGTCTCAAAATACTTCCAAAAGACTCCATGACAAGTTTCATGTCAAACCGACAATGTTTGACTCTACACTAACCCTCGAGTAGCAAAATCAAGCCTCTCGGCGCGCGAGAACCACTGAGGCCATTACTCATCAAATAGAGTACATGGTTGACTTCAAAATGCTTTCAAAGGGCTACATATCAAGTTTTGGGTCATTTTGACAACATTTGTCCAGACTTTGACTCCCAGAAGCGAAATCAGGCCTCTCGCAGCGGAGCCCTTCGGGACTATGATTTTCAAATCTTAGCTAATGGATCGTTTTAAAATGACTCCAATAGGCTTCCTCTCAAATTTCAGGTCAATCGAACATCGGTTGCCCGTACATCAAAGCACGACCTCTTCCTCGTGACAAAATCAGCCTACTGGAGACAGGACACCACACGGCTTCAAAACTCAAACAAATGCCTATGGTTGGTCTTATTTATTGCTCAGGAGGCTTCACCTTAAATTTCAAGTTATTTCGACATCGTTTGACCTAGTTTTGGCTTCTGATGGAAAATCGGGAACTCCACGCGACAAAGTCTTTGGCTTTCCCGGAAAATCGGAAACTTTACGCTCTGATATGCAAGACTTCTCGTCAAGTTTTCTGCAAAGAAATATGGCTAAAAAATATACATTAATGTAAGGGAATATATCGAAGAAAAAAGAATCGAAAAACGACCGAGAACTGGCGACTGAAAGGGAGAAAAAGTCCCTGTGGTCGCCGGCGACCCTGGAAATCCAAGTTGCCAGATTTTTCACCAATATCCCATTTTGGGTCCCTTTTCATGTTTCGAGATGTCTGGTTGGCCCCTGTGGTTTCGCTAACTGGCAGACCAAGAAAACACACTTTCTGTCCGATTGAACAGAAATCAACAAGACAAATGGTACCGGCCCACTGGTAGCAATCAATTTCTGAAATTGCATGGTCATCGGACATCAATTAAAATGAAGATCCATCGGCGATCATCGCAAGAAGAATTTCAAAAGACGCGGCGCGGCCCACAACTCTTCAAATGCTCTGGCGACCACTTAATGCAGTTAATGATCCATTTAACAAGTTAATGCGGTCATTTACTCATTATTTTGGATGGTCCAATCAGAAGTTAGGAAACGGGAGTCACAAGTCGATCATAATCATGGCATTAAACTATGTAACTCCTCCCATCATGGATCTTAAAGGCAATTAAAAGCCCTTTATTCTCCAACGGCTAATTAAAAGCCAAGAAAAAGGAGTTACAAAATAATGAATTAAAAACTTGTAACTCCTACCATCATATAGCTTTAATACATTTAAGACTCATAAACCCCCCTCATGGCCACCAAAAGTCTATAAAAACAGACCACTTCCACCATTTCAAGGACACCGAAAACTACGCAGAAAAATCTAGCGATCAGACCAAAAATTCAAACACAAGAGAAAACTCTGCCAAAGTTGCTACAACGACCTCTCCTTTGTTTAAGAAGTCCTGCACTGACCACTACTATCAGGTGACTAAAGTCCCTTGGGGGGCCACCCCCTAAGGCATTCTCCTTCTGTCTCCATGGCTTACACGTGGCTTTTCAGCTCGTCTACTTAGCTTTTTATTGGATATAGGACCTTCTATTGGTCTTTATTCTCCGAAAATTTGAGGTTTAAGTCGAACCAAGCAAATCAAGAGCATCCCCTGTTCTCATCTGAAGGATGATGGTGAAGTCCGCACACGACTTTCGACCGTCAATTTGAACGAATCCCCACAATCTCCTGAGAAGTTAGATCATCTTTTCTTGCTTTTCATTGCATTTTGTATTGTTTAAAGAGACATAAAAAAAATTACAACTCATATCTTTCATTATTGATAGAAATTGTAAATCGCCTTTTACGGCAAAAAAATCGCCTTTCATGGCAAAATAAATGAAAATCACCTTTCACGGCATTCAAAACAACCCATGTCTCTTTTGTTAACTATAAGTGCAATGAAAAACTAGAAAAGAATTGATTTTCTTTTCTACTTGTGAAGGTGGATCTACGGACCATCACTTGTCAATTCCAAGTAGAATAGAAAATCTGGTATACCCGTAAAAATATTGATGTTCGCTTTGTCTCCGGTCACGAAAGGGTTGGATTCAACAGACTCTCACGTCCGCTGACCCCAGTGGTCCCACGAGCGAAAAAGCAAGACCATCAATAATGAGATCTGAAATTTCTTGGTCCCCTTTTGCGTAATAAAAAACGTTCAATCTCTTCATGGCGCCTAAAACGACTATATGTTAAACTTTGGTATCATGAATCATCATGTATAATGTTTAGAAGGTCCAAAACAGCCACTAGGTCAATTTTCAGCCGTTCATATATCTTGCAATACTTATTAAAAAATCCACACCATAAAATATTACTTTTAAATTTTATGGGACCCACAATGAAAATCTAAACCGTCCATCACCTATACAATGTAAAAAAAAGGCTAGTGGTCCAAATTTTAGGGCTTGATTCATCACTGATTGCGAGAAAACTCCAAAAAAACTTGTGACCATTGGATCTAATATATGTAATCCATAGCTTCATTAGTGTTTGTCGAACTTGGTGTGTGGTTAATCTTCTTCACAAGAAATCCTAGGGTGAACAGTATTGTATGGGAAGAATGGAGGAACCCTCTGGATAGAGGGTTCTACTCCATTTGCCAAATGCGCCCTTAGGTAACGGGTAATCTTAGGTATACTAATACCACTATAATATTCCTATGTATCCGGACCTTGTGCACTGGCTGTTGGGGCCCCATTGATGATGGGGTATGAGGTGGGATGGGAAGTCCATTATGATGAGCCTAGATATAAAAACAAGGTCAATTTCATGCCTTTAACCCCTTGATCTATTGCCCACAGGTTTAACGAGTTTATGTTCAAAAAAAAAAAAAAAAAAACATTGATCCAATGGTCTAATACATTTATGGGTGCAAAATCCCGTGGCTTGGTGATTGTTAGGGGGAGTCCTGTGTATGTGAATGGCTTGGATGGATGATGAGGCGGGCCTACTATGTTTCCCTCACAGTAAGGCGGTGAGAAGATTTATTACCGTGAGAACTTTTAGCAGGCACACCTTATGAACTATCAAGATTGTTCACACCCATGGGACCCCCATTGATAGTCATAGAACTTCGAAGTTTGTACCTACAAAATGGACTGGACCATTGGATCAAGGGTCAAGTTTTCTTTTTAATATAAAGTCATTAAACTTGTAGGCCATGGATCAAAAGGTTAAAAGAATGAGATTGACCACATTTTTTTTTATTTATTTTTGGTCTATCATAAGTGGATCTTTTCATCCCACCCATGTTCCATGTTCTATTGGCCCCAAGTGGGCCCCATCAGCCATGTGTAGTGCATACTGGATGCACATGGGTAAGTAAGAGTTTATTATTAAGAAAGGAAAAAAAAAAAAAAAAAAAAGCCAAAAATACAACACACAAAGGTTTGCCGCCCAACTCCTCTACCTAGGTCAGTAAAGACACCGGCTATAACAAAGTACATGGCGACTAGAGTTGCAAACGAATGTCCAATTCTCCGATTACTTAGAAGTTTTGAGCAGCAAAAAAAAAAAAGGGGGGGGGGGGGGGGGGGGGGGGGGGGGGGGGGGGGTTGGGGGGGGGTTGTCCGATATATAATCGAGTCCAGATTCGGAACCCAGGTCAAGTCCCGATTGATAAACGGGTCTGGTTCCAGGTCCATATAGGTTCTGATCCGGGACCCAACATAAGAGTCTTTGATATGGCAATTTTTACCTCAAAATCAACTCTTTTTAAAATTTTTTTTTATGCATAATATTGAAGGTAGTAGACTTGATGCACTATTATAAGTTGTTTCCTATCGGAACCAGGTCTGGAACCAACAAAATAGGTTCCGAGTCAAAACTGGATACGAAATCAAAACCGTTATTTAGAAACGGATATGGTTCCGATCCAGAATCGTCTCAAGGCCCATGTACAAAGCAAACCTCTCAACAAATACAGCATGAGATTAAATATTATATACTCTAGCTAGCTCCACTGATTTTAGCAAGGAAAACACCAAGCTTATTTTTTTAACCTCAGCTACTAAACTGGATACCTTGAGAACACGCTCATGATTGAGTGGTCTTGGCACATCAGTCCCTAACTATTCAGGTACCCCCCACCCCACTTCTTTACAAGCATACTTTTTCAATAGATTCAAGTTTTATAATGGATGAAGTTTTAATCATCCATCATGCTATTTGTAGACATCCAAAATCTAAATGCAAAAAGGTTGATTTTTTTTTTTTCAATAAAATCAAGTTTTATATGCATAGGAACCCCATAAAATGGATCCAAACCATTAAGTTTAATCATCCATCATGCTATATGTAGATATCCAAAATCTCAATTCAATCAGACTATGGTTGACTGTTGCCCTGGATCAAAAGTGAAACATTACTAAAATGTGTTTGTTCCAACGGTGACTAAATCTCTGATTGGACTAGAATTTCACAAGAACACAGAGGAGGAAGTACCTTCCATCTAATATACATCTCAGATTGCCAAAAAGTGTGCCTCAATATGTGATAAACAAAAATATATTAATAAATTATAAACTCAAACCTACCAACACTAAAGGTAAGCAGGGCAGGGCCCCAATTTGAACGGTTAAAATCTCAGAATGGTAGACCCCACATGTATAACTGATTTGACCCTTACCTAACCACATCATGTGATGAAGCTTATCTACTCACTTGAGATCTACCAAAAAATAAAAAATAAAAATAAATAAATTCTACTCACTCAAGAATGGAAGATGGCAAAAGGCATGAGATGCAGTAATCTGTAATTTGTGCCTAAAATAGCTGAGCAAAAGGTGTGTTCGGAGCATGATATGTTAACAATCATGATTGCAGAGACTGCCATCTACCTCGGGTGAAGGATTATTCCTTTTCGGAATAAGAACCGTTTACTTGGTGTTGTAGTATGAGGACCTTACACTAGACACTGGACCTTGGTAAACAAGATTCTTTGGTTAGGAAGGGTCCACCATATTCCCACCATCCAAAACCCTTTTTCTTCTTTTTTACTCATAGTTCCTTGTTAGGCCTGTCCATGAGACGGGTTGGGCCCTGCGCATGAGTTGTCCAATCCCATCTCAAATATTAGATGGACCTTCCGGGGGATGTCCAAGCCCGGCCTTAAATCGAGCGGGCCTATGTTAAATCCCATCCCGTGCCGGATCGGGCCGGGCCTGGGCTTTAGCATGATCTTGAACATAAGATCAACATTTTCTAATTATTCCTATATTGTCACCGGATTTTAAACCGTCCTCGTTTTTTTCAAGCTTGGGACCGGCAATGCATTGCAACAAACAACATGGCGGAGTTAATTTTTATTTTTATTTTATTTGCCCGTGAGAGTAGAAAATCAATAGAAATGAGTATCATATGTTGGTCAAGTAATGTCTAGAAGAACTCAATAGACCCTTAAGGGGCCCTGTCCAATACAAGGGTCTAAATTGCAAACCCATGGCCTAAAATCTATGTGCAGATACTACAATCACTTGTGATGTGTGACCCTCCTCTTACTCTTCAAATCAGAAATGAAACTTACTCTAATTTCATTGAAATGCTCAACTTCCTTTTTGCTTTCTTTTGTGATAAAACATAGGACAGAGGAAGAAAGAAAGAAATGCTAATATTTGTTCTAAAACTCATTTGTCGGTATATTTCTCTCTGAATCCAAGCTCATGCATAGCAGGAGCTTTACTGCTAGTTAATAAAAGCAGATCACGATTTTTAAAGATGTTATTATCTTTATGATTGATAATATATTGTAAGTACTAATAGGAAAACAAAGAATTAATGAGATGTGAGGAAGAAAACAAAAGGCATCTACAACTTAACAATAGAGCAACCACTACATGAATACATACTAGATATAGTAGAAGGTCTTTATGAGGGAGAAGTTACAAAAACAACCCTCTTAATTAGCCTTTTTTTTAAGTGCATATTACGAAAAAAAATATTAAAATAAGTAAAATAACCTTGCGGCCAGGCCTACACAGGCTGGGCATGTTCTGCCCGTTTCCAGTCCCATATTGGGTGAGCTTTCAAATAATTGTCCAAGCCCAACCCACTGGGCTCAAATTTTTTAAAAAGCGCTGTATTTTTGGGCTTGGGACGAACTGAGTACCCATTTCAACGGGCTAAATTGACAGGCCTGTTCCTAGTAAGGCTTAAAAAAACTAAAGCATTTCTTCATTGTTACCCAACTAATAATGGATTTTGCCTCAGAATTTTGGGTACGAACCATCATCTCCCTATTTTTTGGCACTATCTTCCCATTCTAATATATTAAGCTAAAAGGTTTTGGATCCAATTTTGACTTTACTTTTTAATTTTGACTGGAAGTTATTTTTAGATCCTACAACTACTGGTAAGTTACAACTGATAATATACTTTCCCTACCCTTTTCACCGATATACTTACCCTATTTATGGACTCCGATATTTCCCTTTCCAACATATATAGAATCCTATTTCTTCATGCATACTCGTGATTAGCATGACTTTTTGTGCTAGTCTAATATTAGGTTTGAGTCATTTGTCATTTTTTGGGTAAAGGATCAACCTAAAAGACTTACTTGAAAGAGTGTTAATCACGGGGTTTTAGGGTCTTGAAAGGTTTATTGGTGACATATTGTGTGAGAAATTATTTGAGAACAATCCAACCAAGAGACCTACTAGCTAGTTTGAGGGTGTCAAAATTATAATGGGTAAACTATGATGGGTATAAAAGTTATTTTTTGGCCATTGAAGAAACTACAATGGGTGTGAACATTTACATGATCAGAATGCGCTACACAACTTAGAAAATTATAAAATTGGAAATAATGTTAATTCAAAGAGGTTAATAAGTATGAAGGGCTTAGCACAATCATAGGAGAGAGCTATGTGGACCTATGGCTAGATTGCTTCTAGAAATGTATTAGAAGCTGTTGAAATCTTGCATGCGTAATTGTGTACATCATCTACTTCAAAAATACATTCTATAGAGGAAACCAGCTAAACCTAGTTTTTGTTATTACCTCAGTGGTATAGTACTCGTCCAATAACCGTCCTATCTAAGGATCAATCCGTGGATAGCTATATGAGATCATATATCATTATTGTTAGAGAGTCTCGTGTTTGTTTAGCTACGAACTAGTTGCAACTATGAAAGTTGTAAGGGGCAACCTTGATGCTTGCTAATCATAGGATAAGGATGGGATTGGTTTTAATATGGGTTAAATGTGGCTATATGTAAGAAGATATAATGATGTAACCATCTACTAATGATTTCAATGTTTAATGGGTTTACCATAGGTGAAGACTTTTTGCGACCTTTAAAAAGATGGTTACAAATCTTAGATCATTCTAAGTTGTTTAAGCCTTACTTCATATAAAATCTTTCAAATCCATCCTTACCACATAATTGGCATGCATCATGGTGGATCTTAGAGAAGGGTTCATTAAAGTTGCTTCCTTTGTTGAAATATCATGATATTCTAAAAACATTCCAATAATATTGTGATATTTACTTAGAACAATATAAAAACTTTCAAATAAACTTTGTTTCGGATAAAATCACCGTATTTGTTATGAGAGGAAATCCTCTCAATTTATACATGTAATAACAAGATTAATCAGAATTTAAACTAACATTAAATCTCTAGCAAACCACTAAGAATCGCATCCAATCTTAACTCTAACAAACTGCTAACAATCCTAATTAACCTATGATTATCTCTAACAACCTCCCACAATGAAAAGATCCTTTTATTTAAGAACATGTGATTGTTATAAAAAACTACAAATCCTTTAATTTCTAAAATATAAAATGGTGAATTTCTTGCAGAATTGATCATCATGTTTTTTTTTTTGGTGATCACGGTCTGTTTGTAAATTTCGTCATTGGTGCGACCCGCTATTTTTGAATCCGTCAGTGCCATTGGTCCACTAGATCAAATCTATTGAGATTTATGCTTTGATCGTGCAATTTGATGAAGATGGCGCCATCGTAAGACATGTGTACTTGAATGGATAAGAGAGGATATTTGATTTTATTGAAATAGAATGAAAGGCAATGATTATTACGGAAGCATGAATTATAGGACTGTAGCAGGATTGATCGTAAGATTATCATCAGGCCATAGCTCTAATACCCTAATGACTTTCAAATAAACTTTATTTAGCACATGTATAAACCAATGTAATTGTCATGAGAGGAATTGCTCTTAATTTATTCATGTAATAACAAGATTATTCAAATTTTAAACTAAAATGAAATCTCTAAAAAACCACTAACAATCAAATCCAATCTTATCTCTAATAAACTGCTAACAATCCTAATTAACCTACGGTTACACAATATTTCACGAAAAATATCATTTCTTCAAAACATATCCAAAATCGAAAAATCTTGAGAAATTTGAGATAGGATGGGAGAAAAAAATCAACAAATTCTAACAATAATTTAAATTTATTTTGTATTTATCAATCAGCTATTAAGTTTCAATTTATTCTCCATAAGATTTTCCAATAATATCCAAGAAATACCTCAAATTTGAAAATATCCCTACAAATCTAGATATTATAGATTCTAAAGAGCGATATTAGTGACAATTATTGTCAATTAATAGCTGATTTTCCCCATTACATATTATCTACATAACCAATTCTTTTACAATAGGAGATAGCTAGAAGATCTCACCCTTTGAGTTAGGTTGGGACGAGAGCTCGAAAACTCATTGAGTTCATTCGTGACTTGGTCGAGTGACCTCGTTTTGGATAAAGGCCGAGTCAGATTTAAAGAAGATACGGTATATATTTTAAAAAATCAAGTATTTTACAAATAAAATCCTGTTAATTAATCCCATAAAGACGATGGTGTCCCTAAAATTTTAATAATGATGGCAAAGGCCCTCGCGCAACCTTTTTTTAATTATGTGTGTGTGCGTTTTATATTTTTGGCATGAACGGCAATATCACTGTTCAATATATCTGAATTTCAATATCGTTGTTTGTTTCTTCTTCTTTTCCTATTGTTCCTATCTCCGATCATGTCTCGTTGATCCACAGCACATCTCTAACTGGTTTTGGCTGAGAAACACTGGAATGATGTTCATTAAGAAAATCCAACAACCATCTCAATTTTAAATCTTTGACATTGGCAACCGCCCTGGAAACTCCAACCCCAATTCTCAAATTAGAGCTCACTGTAGAAACCACCAGTTCTTTGGTGATCTGATCTGCGAAATTGACAGAGTCTTGAGTGCTTTCAGAATAATATTCAAGTAAAGGAGGTTTATAGGAATCTCTCAAGAAGAGAGGTGCCAACAACAATTGTCTACAAATGTAAATAGAAGGCCAGGAATTTGAAGAAGTGTCCCCGTATAAGCTTATGAGACCCTCCACGCACGCATTTTCGGAGTAGTTCTTCCGCTCGCAAGGTGATGAATTGAGAAATATTTCCAAAGAAGTTAAAGATGATGGTGTCTTTGGGTCCCACCTTGTTTTTCATGGGGTTTAGATAAGAAGAGAGGAAAATAGGAAGAAGAAGAAGAAGAAGAAAATAACAATAACGTCATTATGGGAAAAAATGTCAAAGAAATAGCAGGGGGGTTGTTTCCATTATTATTATAAGTTTAGGGCCACCACCATCGCTACGGGATTTAATGGGGTTTTTTCCCATAAAATCCTCTAAAAATGGTGTAAGAATCATTTCCTTTTCCTTCTTTTTTATATTTTATTTCTAATGGATAAGTTATTAAATTTTGATTAATTATCATGAATGCGGGTGACTTCATACATATTTATAATTTCAAAAAAATCTAATCAATTTCTATAATTTTTTAAAATACTTTAAATTTAAAAAATGACTACCGAGTCACTATGTTGACGACCCCTAGTCTAGTTTTTGTAAGTTGGGTGACTCACAAGATTTCCAACGTTTGTTGGGTGCAATTTTTGGGTCTTGCCAATAGCATGGATCTGACCTCCACCCACACGATTAACAGCCTTATATACCAAGTGACTGCCTATTAGGAGCCCACAAAATGGATGGCTATTCAGACTCCAAAACCTAATTTGGTGTTGTGTACTTTTCATTGTGTAATTTCCCGTGGTAGGTGAAGGAGAAGACGCCAACCTCACGCATCATAATTTCATTGGTGTAGTTATAGAGGCCTTGATTTCAACCAGATAAGCACCAACATTTTCTTACAATATGTAAACCTCTACTACTTCCAATTTCTAAAACATAGATCATCGTCTCTTGATCTGTTCTTGACCATAGAAAACTCTTCACCCATCCAATTTGTCAAGACTCTTGAAAATCCAGGAAAGAATTTTCTGTTCCTATGCCAAATAACCCTTACATACTTTCAGTGGAATCAAGCGGCAACCAATCTTTATTTACTGATAAGTTTCAATTGTTTGGTGTGGCAGAACATTTTCCACAGTGAAAATTGTTTTCACATCTTGCGTGTGACTGCGGAAAAGGTTTTTCAGGTCTTGGGTCTCAAGTCTAGAGTTCCTTTATGCAAACATTACAAAGAATGCTTTTACCCCCCATGAAATTAAAAGCCGCAGAAAACATTAATGAAGAGCAATACAGAATAATTTTCTCACATATTGGTAACTCTGATGTTTAAGCACAGTTCAAATTTTCATCATATGGAGCAATGATTTCTCGGGCCAAAGTAGGAAATCTGAAACAGATTTCCACAATATCAAGCAAAACTATTTCCTTGGAAAAAAGAGAGTTCGCAACAAAGCGAAGAATCTGAGAGCTTCACCCCAACAGGCTTAAAGAAAAAAAAACCATCATAGCCAGGCACACACCAAAAACAGTAACTGACAATCTGACAGTCTTTTTCAAAATTGGGTACTTCCAACCATTTCAAATGTAGAGTAATAAATCACATTATGATGTAAATGAGAACACCATCATATCCAAATTTCATTTTGGAGTACATCCATACACAGCCTATGACACCAATCAAAACCAACCAATAAAAAAAAAATGTTACAAAACCGAAAGACCCAACGAAAGAAACACGAGTATGAAATGTAGAAATGAGAACTGAATTTCATTTTCAATCTACACCAACACCCACTAACCTGAAACATCAAATTTATCTGAAATTTATTTACACCTGGTGGTAACTAGTTTTCTTTTCCATCATCTCTCCAAAGTAGTACCAAAATAAGAATACTCTCCATAGTAGTAGTCTGGCATCCCAGCAGCTGCCCAAAGCCGCTCATTGAAATCATCTTGCAATTGTTCAGGCACAAAAAGAGTTCTACAGAGAGGGCAGGTCTTATGATCATGATCTAACCAAGGGTCCAAGCAGGTCCGATGAAAGATGTGGCGGCAGTTTGTCAGCCGTCGGATCTCTTGTTCGCCTTCGAACTCGTAAAGGCAGACGGCGCAGCGGTCTGGGACGTCGGATTCTTGCAGCAATTCTTTGAATTTGATCACAGGGAGGATCTCTCGGATGAGGACTGCAGAGAGGGATTGAGGTTGGGGTTGGTGGGTGGTGTGTTCAGGGCTAGATGGGTCCGGTTCGATGAGATGGGTGAGACCCAGAAGAGAGAAAAGGTAGTAGAAGAGGTTTTGGATTAGACCCAGAAAGGAGAAGGCTTGGAAGATGAGTTTGGGAAGGAGAAGCTCTGAATAGCCCAGTGGAAACCCCATGGTATGTAGAGATTGAAGAAGCTGCTTCTTCCTCTTCTTCTTCTGTGATCTGTTGTTTCTCTTCTTCTTCTGTTTTACTCTGTTTTTACTTCTATTTTACTCTGTTTCTCTGCTGCGTTCGGAGTAGTAGTCACTAATCAGGTAGAGGAAGGTGAGAGGGGGCTGCGGTTTAAAGGGAAGGAGTTGGGAAAAGGACCTCGTACTTTGAAGAAATAACGGAAAACGCCCCCACTCTTTTCCCGGAAATGATGGCGCAATGGCGTGACCAACTGTTGGGTGTAGCTGGATCCACCCGGATCTCTTTTGGGCAGCTAATTGAACTTTTCTAACCATTTTGATCAAGAAAGAATGATTTTGATCTCTGTAATGATCAGGAGATTTTCACAAACTGAACTTTCTTAGGATCTTACCAGGAAAAAAAAAGTCTAAAAAAATTTCAAGTGGTCATGGCATTGTAATGTCACCGAGAAGTACATTCAACCACCCCAAGGGTGCTTGGTCGTATTTGACATGCGCTTCAACGTTAGTATTCACAGCCGTCTCAAACCAATGCTACGCTTTTACATTGTGTTGTATTCGTTTTAAATAGCTAATTCAATAAATCTTTTTTTTTAATAAAATAATTAAATTTTATTATTTTAATAGTAGATGCAGCGAGCTGCTTAAAGGTACCTTTATTAAACTAGTAAGATTCTTTTTAAGGATAGAAATCACTTTGTTAGGAGTTATTTCTAACGAGAATTGAAATAATTAAAAATTTATGAAGTGAGAGATTATGATGTGGCAGCATTTCAGATTTTTCATTTAAATGCTAGAATTCGAAGAACCAACCTCTTGAAATATTACTTTTGGAGTTTTGCAAATATGACAATTTTAGCTTCTTGGATATTAGATTAATATTTTGGACATGTTTTTTTACTAGAATTTTTAACGAGAACTTGCCATGTTGGGTTTTTTTTTTAATATGATGTGATATTTTGTCTCTTAACATTTACAAATGCCATATTTCTTCAATAGCATTTTTAAATTCCAGCAACCTAAAAAGTCTCAAATGACTTTTGGAATTTCATAAATTACAGCCCCTTTACTTTTCGATGGAATTTTTGGATATTCAAATATAAGTGAGCATTCAAAAATCTCACCATGTTTGAGGACAATAACTTATAAATTCCAGCAAAAAAAAAAAAAAAGCCCTTAAACATTTGAAAACAGCTTTGGGAATAGTATTTGGAGAATTCATAATTCTCCTGGATACATGTCATTAGGGGTGTTCAAGTATCATAGTCGTGTTCACGTGGGTATCATGCCTTTGTCACATTCAAAAATCTCATCATGTTTGAGGACAATAACTTATAAATTCCAGCAAAAGAAAAAAGCCCCTAAACATTTGAAAACAGCTTTGGGAATAGTATTTGGAGAATTCATAATTCTCCTAGATACATGTCATTTGGGGTGTTCAAGTATCATAGTCGTGTTCACGTGGGTATCATGCCTTTGTCAAGTTCATATATCGTTTTCAGAAAAAATTTTAGGATATGTTTTAGATTTTGCGGACTATTGCATCTTTTATGTAACTTATATTGTTTGTTCTAATAATATTGAGATTTTCTTTCACTTTTCTCATGGAAATTATCATCTCTTGCTCCACTATTGAGGACATAGAAGAAATTAATTCTAAACAAATAATATCACAATATTTCCCAAAAGACTATAAAAGATATTTGACACATTGGTTTTGGTGACTGAGATCATTATTTTTATTTTTTGAACTTTATCAACCTGGTCTACCCCATTTTACCTTCTTTTAAGGCACTAATGGCCGATGTATCCCTCATCCAAAAGCTACTGAAACCCGAATACCTTTGCCTCTCCTTGGAGGACATTGATTTTCCTTCACAAGCTCAGCTACATGTGGGATGATTGAGACCATTCATATGATGTGTCTATTTGGTATCTACTTCAACTAGTTTATCACCATGATATGTCCCTAGAAGAGGGTATTGTCAATTTGTGGTGGTGGGACCAATCAAGACACATCCATAACTCATTATTCAACAGTGGGCACCACCATTCGAAAGTGAGTTGGATCCATAGAGATCCACATTTAAAGAACCTAGAAAAAAAAAAAAAAGACTGCATTTAAATGGGTTGGGTTGGGTTGGGTTGGGTTGGGTTTATTCCCTAAACTCTAAACTCTAAATCCTAAACCGCATTGGTACATTGAGTTACCAGGGACAAGACTTTGGTTAGCGGTATATTGGAAATTGTACTTGGCTTTTTTAGGGCTTAAAAAACAGTATGTTATAAATATTATGAAACATGTAATCCTATGCCTAAGAGTGCAAAGTAAAGAAATATTTTTCTCCAGTCGTGTACATAGGTATATCCCCGAACCGCGTAATCCCACATGTGATTATTTTTTTGCCATTCGCCCTTCTGCATGCACATGCACAACAAAAAGGGAGTGAGAATCAATAATAGAGCCCGTGTATTGAAATCAAAATTGTTCAAAATAAACACCCCTTCATGTATATGGGGTGTCCCCAAATTTTACATCAATCGAATTTAGTACAACCGGATTGACTGTTTGATAAAAGAAGTAATAATGAACATATAAATGATTCTGTTAATCACGCTTGCAGTCAAATGATCCCTCGAATTTGGGTTTACCTCCATATACCCTGAGGGCATTTAATATGAGAGATTTATATTTAAATAGGTAGACTCCTCTAATTGGGATCCCTCAAAGTCACGGCATCAGGATCCGGACTCTTCAAAAATGAGCCTTCCATGTCCACTTTAGGCTAGGGATTCTCCTAGTCAGCTTCTTTCCATAGCGGACTTAAAATTTATTTCTTCCAAGTATTTATGAATGATCATTTGTTTGACATCAACTCATTTTGTTTATCCTTCAATTTTAGGACTTTAAAATGAGATCATTGAGCAAAGGATCATCATTAATCTATTTTATACAAATGTTAATTAGATGATGAGACATTTGGCCTTTTAAGTCCAACACATGTAAAATATTTGTCACGGGTCATAGGTATAAAATTCATGGTATGTCATGAAGAGCTAGCTTAAAAGTGACAAAAATTAGGTATTGACATCTATTATAATGAACTTATTTTTTCGGTGCTTATAGATTATTGCCTTTTAAAATGGTATTAGGCATGTTTTAAAATGGGTATTAGGCATCTTTCAAAAGTGGTGTTAGGCATTCAACTATAATATAGGTGAAAAAACTTTAAAAGAACGAAAAGCTTAAGACTTACTCAACATGGGAGAGAAAGTATTAATTAAAAATTTATGTGCATGGTTTATTTGATAATAAATTACTAGAAACAGATTTTATTTTTTTTCCTTTTAACATCCTTCTGGAAAACATGGGATGATACCTCCATTCCTAAGTTTCTCCCAAAAAAATGTTTATGTCATGCTCCTAACGTCCTCCGCAAGATAAGTATTTTGGAAAGGTCCCCTCGCCGACACCCCACTTTTCCCCTTATATTTTTCGTGTGTTTTCGCAGTGAGAATATTTTTCATTCTTTGGGGAATTCCCATTTTTGCAAGAGGGAGAAACCCTATATTCCTACCCTTGCAGATTTGAAATTGAAACCCTCTTTATTGAAAAAAACGGGTTCATTTTTTCGTCTTTCATAAGAAAAGTACTTCAAACCAAGCGATTAAAAAAAGACCTACACGAAAAAAACAGAATAATACTCCTCTCTACCATATATTCCTTTGGTCTCACAAACACGTCTTTTACGGAAAAAGAAAATACATATTTACCACATTCCACATATCTCCAACTTCCCTACTTTTAAAGGCAAGTTCTACAATCCTTAGATATTCTTAAAGTTTCATTGGATTTGAGTGTTTGTAGATGTACAATCTAGGAACTCTTTTGTATCTAATAGGCCTATTAATGCAACAAAGATCCCTCTTAGGCTAGGCCTATAAATCCATCAATGGGCCTACTCATAAAATCTGAACCAAAATCCCTTCAAATAATGGCGATGGCTTCACTTTAATCAGAGGTGGACGATCTTTAATTGATCATGTGTGAAACACATAATTATAAATGATAAAAAGACAAAAGAAGTGTAGTGAAGTTTTTAAAAGTGTAATCAACCTAAAATGCAGGCTCAGTTATAAAATTGGAAAGTGGTTAGATTAGTTATTTAAAAGGGTAATAACTCATTAGTTCAAATCTCACTATCTATACATTTTTAGATTTTTACCAAGTCTCAATTAAAAAATGCTAAAAATTGAAAAGAATCTGTCAAAATTGAATCCAAAATCCTCGGCTTTAATATATTATAAGTAGGCATGGAAAATACATTGGAAATTCATTTTGCACGGTTTGGATTTTATAAGTAAGCTCCAATGATCAAAATGTAAGTCCACCCTAGGGGATTTTTTTCCTATAAGGTGGGGAGGGGGGGAGGGGTGGATTTATGGAGGCATACCCATTAATGTACATTTGGGATTCAAAAGAACTGTAGATCAACTTGTGGTGAATGATGAATAATTGATTAGCTCTCACAAAGGAGAAGATGAGACATGAAAGTGGGGAGAGTGGGGATGAAGCTGTTGAAAAGTGTTGTTTCTATTGTCGATAATAGTCCTCTGACGTTGATACAGTATAAAACAGACTGACAAGGACTGATCGCCAATGGGCAACACATGCAGCAATACTAACCCATATTTGAGTCGAAGTGGGTCAAGCGAGAGCGATCCACCATCACTACCACGAGCCTGTGTTTGCTTGTATGGCGAGGCCTAGACAGGGGAGGGCCCTTTCCCTATCCTTTGCAGCAGAAGATGCCAACCCAGTCAGGGGACCCTATATCTTTATGACCATGAGGTTTTATTTTTTCGGTTGTTTTGTCTCTTCTCGTTTCATTAATGTCCGCCGGGCAAACTCTCCTATAGTCCAGTCTGGTAGTGCTGTTTCAAACCCACAACTTTCGATTAGTCAAAACCGTGGTCCTACGCCAACTGAGCTACCCCTTGGATTTTTCAATTTTTCATTAATGTATGTTAGAAGTTGCAACAAACTAATATTTGCAAAGATGAGCCAAGCCCAGATGACAATAGCCAAGCCGACACTCACTCATGGTTGAGTGGTGGTGTCACCATAGATAGTATCATGCACATGCCCTGGGATGGATCTCTGAATCTTAAAGTTTAAAGAACCATTTTTTTTCCGGCTTGAGAGTAAGAGGTACGTAGTCTGTTTTCATTCATTTACACATGTAAATGTTACCCATGTTAGACATTTACCACTTCCATATGTGTATGTTATGTAAGCACTCTTTTACTAATCATGTGTATAAATTTTTATCAATAAATTGGGCCATTGTAACAATTATCCAGCTGAAAAACCATTACGCTTGGCACTGTTGCACTCACTGATTACTTCTCGATTGGTTGATTTTCCGTATGATACTAAATTTATCGATGAATGAAAAATCAACTAATGGAGTTGTAAATGGATGGATTAGTGAATCTTTATCTTTCAAATGCCTCTCTCCATGTGTGTTTTGATGATTTAATTTCAAATGAATGAATCTTGCAAATCAAATGGCATAATGATGGGATTTTCTTTATCCTAAAAGGTTTTTGTGAGGCCCACATCTAAAATTGCTGTCTTTTCACTTTTATTTGCTCTCACAATTAGATGCATTGTTAGACCAATAATAAAAATCTAAGCATGTCAATTTGATGGTGGCCCTAGCTCCAAGTGGAATGAGATTTGGGCTAATAAAAAACTAATGAACAAGGTTCTCCTATGAGGAAATTGCATATACTGAGGATAAGCCACAAGAGAGAGTAAAAACAAAAAAAACAAAAAAGGAAATCCCCACTAGAGTATCCTAGCCTTAATTTAACATTTTTAAATTTTAATAGCATCTTTACCATAAATTCTTTCTTGAGATTCAATCCAATTGTGAATGAAGGGCTAAACATGCAATCTGCTTGCAGGATAACATTCTAAATTTAGATTTTAGACGTGAGATGATGGACTTACTAAGGTCAGCATGTGAAAGTTAGAAACCAAATTTGAAAAATATGCATTATATACTTTATTGCAGCAACATTGTTCGGGAGTCTGGTTCTATAAACTGTTAAAAAAAATTTTTTTTTTTTGGGGGTCTCTGTAAATTGTTCAAACAAACCACCCTTTAGATCCAAACCTGGGCATCAAAATTGGGGCCCTTGTAAATCCATCACTTCTCCACAACCTATGGCCAAGGGAAATTTTGGTCCAATCTGCTTAGTAATGGCCAGCTGCTCATTCATTAGAAGACCTTCCAATCCCCCTTGTTCAGCTCATTATTTTGTATGCATTTCGACTAGCCCAATATTTGCTTTTGATAAATCCTAATTTACCATGATCAAGTTTTCCCCCTCATATATACCATCCACAAGAGAATGAGAAGTCACATACCTAACTTGACACTCATCCAGCTGCTGTTCCTCGCCATTAGATTGAAATTTGAGGGTTATGAATCAAGGGATTAAAATGGTATGGTCCATTGGAGTTTGAGGCCTGCCTGTCTCCCTCTCTCGTAATTAGGATGGCCCCCAATGGAGGCCAAATTACTGTAAGTTGGAAAAATAAGGGTCAAAAGTTCAAACACATCACAAATCCAGCCCAGTGTGGGTTAGGATCATATGAGGACACAAGTTTTTACCTTATTTCGAAAAAGGACATAAGTTTTAAAGCTTTTCAAATTAGTCCATAAGTTTTTCATGAGATTTTCAATTAAGGATATTCATCCATTTAAAGCTATTTTTCGGCAACTTTTTTCTTCAATTTTTTTAAACTACCAAAATTATCTTTCAATAAAATAAAACCGCATTTCACTTCCTCCACATTTTCTTCTTTTTTTCATTGGCAACTTGATAGTGATCGAGAAAACTAGCATTTCCATATAGATCGGCTAAATATAGTGACTGCCAGAACCATGTCATGGCTTTATATGAAGGTAGTATGGGCATTTTTAAAAAATTGAGAGAAAATGTCACAAAAAATGCCTTTAAATGACCAGATGGCCTTAATTGAAGTTTTATTGAAAAACTTAGGGACTAATTTGAAAAGTTTTAAAACTTATGTCCTTTTCTTGACATAAGGAAAAAACCCAGAGCCTTATTTGAAAATTTCCCTCATACGAGGCAAAAAGTTGGCCTAAGTCATGAACACTACTATTATTATTCTGTGTTTCAAATCAATGATTGTGATAGATGGTTATTGCACACAACATAATCCTCTCAACTTCCACACCTAAAATAATGTCTTAGCCACGTCAAGAGGAATAAATGGTGAGAGAGAGAGGGGATAATGATGGTTCAGTTGACCGTTAGATCGCTCCTTTCTAAGTAGCTGAGTTAACAGCATCATAGTATCAAATCCTAAATCCAAGAAAGGGTAATCCATTACCAGTCCTCTTCTCCAATTGGTTTGAGATCTGGGCCACACAAATGGTGGGGTCCAAGCTCATGTCGATGATAAGCTGCTTGTGCTGAAGGGGTTGGGACATCACCCCTCAATCCTATCTTTTTCCTTTGTTTTTTTGCTTTTGCTTTGCTTCCACTTTGAGGAATGGAACGTTATCTTGTCCTCCTGGTGTGGGTTGTGATGGCTAATTACCCCTTTTTGACCACTGTCTTGGATCTTCTCCTTACAAGGTGGGTGGATGTGTGGTCTCCAGTCTTCTTTCATTGAACGAACTCCTAACCTTATGTAGGCATATAGGGGGAATTTTCTCCCGCGGGATGTTCCCGCGATGCGGACTTCCACATCTTCTTTTGATGGACCCGTACCTCTTTAACATCTAGATTGGAATGTCCACATGTGGATGTTCTCATTAAAGAAAATTTTGCATAGGCATAGGCATAGTCATATTTCCTTCATTATTTACTTATTTTTATGCCTTTGTGGATCCATGGTTGTTTGTCATTCAATTAGGGATGTAAATGGTTTTGGTTTATGTTAGACCCATGATGACCCAAATATGGATATGATATGACTATGATTAACCAAGTGGATCTAGACCCAAGTAAAACCTAAACATGCATCTAACTATGATAAAACAAGTGGATCTAGACCCAAGTCAACCCTATATATATTATTGTCGTCATCATCATCAAAGACTTGTCCAAGCCATGCTGAGATTAGTTATAGGAGTTTTGTTTTCTCCTTCTAGTCAATCTTGGGGGTAAATCCTTGAATAGGTTTCATTTCTGAGATATATCATTATTGTTTTCATTTATGTCTTCTTCAGCCTACCTATATGGCTTGAGGGGCCATCTACCTCCATATCAAAAAGTTTTCTTACCGGTGCGGCTATTGACTAGCATTTGACATATCCAAACCATCTCAAATATGAAAATGAGGGGTTGCCAGTTAGATGGCAACCCTGCCTCTCACCCGGATGACCAGAGACCGACCTTGGTCTCCTTCAACTCCTCGCATGTGCGAGTTTCAGTCCCCATGTGTGCGGATTCTCTCTTAGCATGTGCGAGTCTATTGGGCTCTCATCCCCTTTACCTGGGATACCAAAAAAGGAAAAAAAAAAAAAAAAAACATCTTAAATAGTTTCTATTTTTCTTAGTT
This sequence comes from Umbellularia californica, assembly GCA_028538565.1. Lineage (NCBI taxonomy): Eukaryota > Viridiplantae > Streptophyta > Magnoliopsida > Laurales > Lauraceae > Umbellularia > Umbellularia californica. The sequence goes on from JAPQWN010000005.1 coordinate 13,326,492, forward strand.
TTGTGATATAATCGTCTCCAACATTCTCATCTATGCTATATATGAACATTCTCATCCCAACATTATAAACCATCATTGTATAATATATATATAGATATATATATAGGAGAATATTCAAGTGCATCAATCCCTCATCATTTATATATATATATATATATATATATATATATATAGGGGGGTCTTCCTATGCATCTATCCCTCACCATTTTTGGTGAGGGACACCTCTTTTGGGGAAAAGGCAAGTACAAAAGTGGGGAAAAAGTAAAGTACAAAAGTACACTTTGTACTTGAATATTACCCAAAAGGGGTGTCCCTCACCAAAAAGTGGTGAGGGAAGGATGCACTTGAAGATCCCCCATATATATATATATATATATATATATATATATATATATATATAAAAGAAAATATTCAAGTGCATCCATCCCTCATCATTTGTGGTGAGGGACACCCCCTTTGGGAAAGTTTCAAGTACAAAAGAGAAGTGTACTTCTCTTTTGTACTTGAAACTTTCCCAAGGGGGTGTCCCTCACCACAAATGATGAGGATGGATGCACTTGAATATCCCCCATATATATATATATATAATTTTATAATAAAAATTAGTTAATCTAAGATACCATTATTATCATCATCATATCTAATATATTATCATTAATCATCATCTTTATCAATAAAGCCTTGTGTCATCAATTTGGATCTAAGGAAAGACCTCTCCCCAATAACAGCTCTTCATGCATGAGTCCAGTATCTCCAACTATAGTAAAGCCACTGCCACTCGTGACTCGACAACAGATTGCCAATATGACATTAATGTCGTGTTATTAAAAAACGAAATTGACCCACCCTACATGGTATTGTACTGTGGACCAGCTAACCATGTGGCTCTGCTCGACCTCTGTTTTTTTCATTCCTATGGACCCAATCTAGTTTAGCCTCACAGAGGGTATGTATCTCTGTGTTCCTGCCAGGACTTTAACCCATAAACCTTGTTTGATAGAAGGAATATTTTATTCAACAAATAAAGAAATAAACAGAAACAACTTGAGAACTAAACAAATAGACTGACTAAGCCCTACATCAGAACAACATTAGGATTATCCATGAAAGTTTTCTTAGCAAAATTATGGGCAATCCAGTTAAAAGATCTTGGGATGTGAAAAAAAGCTAAGGATTCAAAATATTTGGTGAGCTCTTTAATGTCTTGCAAAATGCCGTCAATCGTCCAATAACAACTTCTGTTAATCGTTTGGATTACTTTCAAAGCAACAGACAAAAAGGATCGCTTTGGATAAACCTCGCTTTATGCTTCCCTTATCGCAAAAAGAATAGTCCTTCCATCTGCCTTTTTTAGAGGAAGGATCGTTGCATGATCAACCTGTAAATTTTTTATATCCTTTTTATCAACTGAGCTATAGCTTGGGATTTGCCGCCCTTCTTTTAATAAACATGCGGTACCATCTCAACACTATACATTATTTGTATGGATTGGAATATAAAACGAATCTCAAACAAATAATAAATCATGATTATGAGAGCATAAGAGCCAAAGTTTGAATGATAGATGTTGGAATTTGAAGTCACTACGAGATCTTGCTTGATTCTGCTTTATAATTTCCATCATAGATTGTATATTGTGGGATTATATGGTAATTTGGAGTTGTCTTAAGGCTCTTTGCCAGCACTTAAAAGAACTTCATTTATGTGGTAACCACTTTTTCAAAACTTCGTTTTTTACTAGCGCGACTCAAAGTGAGCTGACTCAAGTAGAGAGGCCGTTGAAGTGAGTTGGTCAAATAAGCTCGAGTGAGATGCAATTTCTACAAATGAGTAAGTTAATATTAAAGAAATATACGTGAATCTCCAAAATTGACCATAAAACTATCTTCCATCTAACAAAAAATAAACCGAGTAAGATGTGGAAAGTGAATACCCAACCACCACCCAAGCAATTCAATTCCTAGGAAAGTGACCATAAAACTATCTTCCATCTGACAAAAAATAAACCGAGTAAAATGTGGAAAGTGAATACCCAACCACCACCCAAGCAATTCAATTCCTAGGAAAGTGAGGGTTGCATCTAATTGGCTGTCTCGTATCCTTCACCTCTCACCTCCTTAATAATCATTCCATGGAGTTCACTTGACTAAAAATTCTTTTATATTTAATTACTTTGTATTTTACGTAAATAAACAATAAATGTTTTTTTACGGCTAAATTTCCTCTATTGTTAAAATCACTGTAGGTAAGAAGCACGAGATGCCTTTAGTGGTAAGAGACATTGCTTCTCAACTGCTAGAGTGTAGTAGTCATGCGGCATGAAGGATGGCAGAACAAGTGTACTCAGGCAGAGCACGCACAAGCGGTGCAGACAGTGCACTGGGACTCCAGGATGATCCATGGGCTATAGACTAGGCTAGTTTAGGGATATGATAGTTTACCATTCTCTTCCATATAAAGCAAGATAAATAAATAAAATAAAATAAATCACCGTAAGCCACGAATTTGGCTCAAAACTCTACAATATTCTCCATTGAAAATAGCTCAAACATTTTAATTGTTAAGAAAGTGCGAATTCTTTTCATGAACAATCATTAGGGTAAAGGAGGGGTACTTATAATTCCCCCACTTAAATCATATTTAGACCAATATATTCCAATAGAATAACCTAATAGACTGACCACCATAAAAACAAGTGGTTTAAGCATTTCAAGTTTTCAACAAGTGGGTTAAGCATTTCAAATTTTCAACTCTTATTTCCATTTCTCTATTTAAAAAGTACAATAAAATAAATTCTCTCAAATCCATTTGAAATTTATCAAAGAATGATTGAATGGAAATAAAACTTCACCCACCTCTTATCTATAAAATCTCTTCATATCTGATCTACCTCTTCATGTCCCCCGAGCAGTCCACTTTAATTTTTAAAAAGAACAATTTATGACCCAAGTCATTAGCATCTTGCATGGCTAAGATCATCCAACCCAAGTTTTCCTTGAGAGTCACAGAAAATACAATGTGAGTCCAGGTTAATTACTGGTCAAAGCTCATGATGAAAGCTTTGGTGTCCTCATCAATTTGGACCATCCTATTAATCAAATGGTCAACAAATAGTTTGGGCAAAGATGCTCATAAAAGACAAGTAGTTAAATAAAATAGAGAAAAGGAAAAGGTGGTTTACAAGGCCGGAATGATTGCTGGTCCAAATGAATGATGACTCATTTGTTTTGGGCTGTGTTTCTTGTTTGCATTACTTCTGATTAAAATTCTTCATTCAACATACTGCTGTACTGGACTTGAAAATTGTAAAGTTTTGGTGGGGCCCACTTTGATACATACCAATCAATACTAGCTAAATGTTGAAAGTATTTAATTAACATGGATATTTTTAATTAATATAATCATATGATTTATAAATTCAAAATATTTTAAATAATGATTAGGATCATCAAATTGTATTGATAAGTGGCCCACCTTTCATTCCCATTACATCGAGGGTGGACCGACCCGGGAATTCTTCCTTTGGAGGGCTGCTATGTAGAAAAAAAACTCCTGGGAGGGCACATATAAAAAACGCATGTAATTCTCAAAATATATAGAGGCTTTTTTTTAAAAAAAAATTTGGGGGTCATATGTATAAGATTATAAAATTTCCTGAAACTTAAGGGGGTTTTCTGAAATTTTGATGGGGGTTTGTTTTGGTTCGCCCACTTAGTGCGTTACATGCTTTCAATCTCTGTTTATTCATCAGTTAACATTTGATTATTGGAAGTACTGAGCCCACATTAAAACCAACAACCACATTGTTGCAGTCAGTACTCTTCAAATAATAAAAAAATAGAACCGACAAATACAGTGTTTATTTTGTGAAACAACTGCTCAAAACCTTTGCTGGAAAATGTGGTGTTATCATAGTCACAACTCACAAGGGCCTATGTATAATGGACTATTTGTAAAGTATTTTCACGAATGTGGTCTGTATGTCCTTTGATAAATAATGGACTATTTGTTTGCATTAAAATATATTGGGATTGAATTCGAATGATTCATACCATTAGTATTAGAAACAAAACTTAAGCATTAATTTAAACAAAAATTGAGCACCAAATAAATCTTTTTTTTTTTTAGGGAAGTGGAAAGAAAAGAAGAAAGGAAATGAACTAATAGGGAGATGCTTGGTTTATTCATTTTCCATCTTCTTTTTATTCTATTACCCTAAGAGGAAAGGTTATTTTAAACTCGAATCCGGATCCTCTGTTCGTAGAAATAAGGAGATATTGTTTCATCCAATCCATATTCACCAACTGTGTTAAATCTTTTTTTTGGATTTCTTCATTTCGAGAAAGCAATTGAGAGGGTGCATTGGCTGGTATAAGATTTTACACAGTTGGCAAATGAGAATTGGACGAGAAACAGGATATCCAAACTCTTAAAACTATAAGACTTTGCATTTGATCTTCATTTTTAACCACTTAAGGCATTAATCATATATGTATTCAACTCCTGTGTATTATAATGTAAACAAATAGGCCCCATTAGTTGAATTAAGGATGAGATTGTAATTACATATGCAAATTATACAAATACAAGAAATAAATGCATATTCTCTAGATTTTGTGAAACTCTTATCTAATTTCAATAAAAAGATTATATAAATTTAAACTTATGTATTAACTCAAAACTCATCTTTAAAATAGTATAGCATTTTTCACTAAATAAAACTTTATGACCCACCTACGAGTTGGTGTAGTAGCATAAGGCGTGGGTTACTCATTTGCACGTGTGCGGGTCTCTAGCTCCCACAGGATTAGTTCTATTGGGCCAAAGGCCTCAAGAGTACTCTTGGCATATACATACACTAGTCATTGCCCGTGCCTGAAGGCACAGCGCATCACGCTCTGAGCACAACTAAATCTAATTACTCTTCTTTTGACTACTTAACAACTTACACCGCCCATAATTTAATTCAAAATTTCTATGTGGCCCATTGGATCAATCAGCTTCAAATCAAGCCCAGCCGGATTTTATTTTTTTAGGTAAAACAGCCGAGCCAATTGGACCCTTGTTTAACCACTATTGAATACCAGAAGTGGCCCACTACTATAAGCAGTCTAGTTTAATTGCATGCAAGTCACGTTTGCATCTGTTACCAAAACAATCCAAGTTAGCCTAGATTCCACAATCCGTGAAAACACAGTATATATATAACGGAAGGGGCAAACTGGTAAGTTGTGGGCCCAAATTCCACACCGTTCAATCACTCAATTGCAATCATAGCTGTGTATTTAATCATATCTTTACTTGCAAGGAAGTTTTGAAAAGATAATGGCACGTTTCATAATTTCACAGAAAACCAAGGACACTTCCATATCCTCTGGGAAAAGATAATGGTAGGTTTCGTAATTTCACAGAAAATCAATGGCACTCCCGTATCCTCTTGTCCTTAGTAAAAAGTTAATGCCCCTTTGTTTTTAAATAATTACAAAATTACCAAGCTCTTGAATCCCTTCTCAGCCCTAGGATTTATGTACCAAAATATGTACATAAATCCAATGGTCCAAAATGTCCAGGGATTCAAATACTGCTCTCCCTTATTATATAGATACATACATACATACATACACACACATGCAAACACATCTTACATAAAGAATTATACAAAAGTGCTAAATTTTGAGAGTTTATATTCAAAATTCAATATAAAATGCCATTCATCAAAAATAAAAAATAAAAAACAGGGAAAAAAAAAAAAAAAAAAACCTTCAAGATACATCACATATGCATATTTACAAACATATGCCAGTTTTTTCTTCTTGAGACTTTCAAAGAAGTCCTATTGACATCATGTATAATGGGACCACCTTTCAATCCAAACCACACACATGACCAGCTAGCTATCAGCCACGTTGGTTTTTTTTCCTTTTTTATCTTTTTTTGGTACCCTCACCCAAAGTGTTGGAACCTAAGAGAGTCCTGGAAAGAGGAAGCCATACCATGGGAAGGAGAGCCGACACAACGGAAGAAAAGCCCACACAAGTGGGAAGGAGGGCCCACACACATGGAAAAAGTGGCATACCCAAGGATTGATCACTGGGCAACCACATAAGAAGCGGGGTTGCCAACCAACTGAGTAGCCTCTCATTCTCTAACAATACTTTAGGGGGATCTTGTTGATTTAGTTTTATTCCACCTACCCTTTGAAGCCCGCCTAGTAGATGCATTTCAATCAGTAGGATTAGAAGATGAGAAAAGGTTTCATCAAGAAACAACCCATGATTTAGAGGTTTCAAAGTACTTAGTGGTCAAGTGACAATGAGGCATGTCAATTAGAGCAAAGCTACAATACAACGGCGCTACATTTGACATATGCAAGTGAGGGCCATCTTTAAGAAATCCAATCCATTCATTGGTTCTAACACCCATCGTGGTATATACATATAAATATTATCCAAAACAACAATATGCACACTGTTTAACTAAATCCCGGTTGCATGATTCAACTTTATCTACTTTCTGTCTTTCCTGTTGGAAAGAGAAGTTTGACACATGTTTAAAATCAACAAGTCAATCTAACGGTAGGCCTCACGAAATACACTTTGAAGTCATAGATGCAAAGAATTGGATGGGTGTTAGAACCAGATAACGAATTGGGGGTTTCTTAAAAGGTGACCCCCACCCATGTACATATGCCAATGCTGCATCGTAGTATGATATAGTGCCGTTGTATGGTAGCTTTGCCTTGTTAATAGGGTTTTTATTTTTATTTTTTGGTAGAATAATCGATTGGGTTTAAAGACTAAAGAGGTTAGCTTGATGAAAGTTGTATCATACAAATATTCGAAAGGCTCACGACAGAGAGGCTCACCTTTTAAAAACTTTAAATTGCCAAAAGAATAAAAATAAAAAATGCAACAACTTGCATTAGCCTTTGCCGAATTTCATTCTCACAGGAGATGGGTTGTCCGGTTGATCACGTATACAACACATTGATTTTTTGTGATAATTTAATCTAATGTATTATATGTTTACCAATCTTAGTTGGCCCATAATATATTGGAGTGAAATTTAGCTATATCGATCCCATGAAAGAAAGAGGGAGTTATTAATGAGCAATTTAGACTTTAAATAGGTGGGCCCTATTATAGATAAAATAAAATATTATTTATAATACATTATCCAAGTGCATTATATTTTATAAATCATATGGTGGGTATAAATATATTATTGTGTTTGGCCCAAAAGGTCCAATTTGGCCTACTGAGTGGTTTTCTTGGGGCCCACATTGTTAGGGCGAGCTTCTTATGTATTCTCTCATATGGTTATTATTTATAAGCAAACAAACCAGGGGAACGAGAGAGAACTTCTAAGGGGAGAGGCTGTCAGAGAAAGACCGAGATATGTGGGGAAAGAGTAGGCTAAGTGTTAAAGGTTCTGGTATCCTTGTAACGACTTGCCCAATTTCTTCATAGTGAAATCGAGTGAAACGCTCATAGCCCTATAGACATAGGCAAGTTTTTCGAACCAGATAAATCTGTGTATTGTTGATTGTTTGTGTGGTGATTGTTTGATCCAGGCCCTAAAAATCCCTATAGGACGTGTTTGGATGCTTACTACAGTAAAGTGAAGTATCGTAATCTGTTACATCAAGGAAAAGTTGTGGAAGATTGAAAGTCGGGTTGTCCTTAGAGTAAATGAAAAGTGTGTTTGGATTCTTATGATAAAGGATATGGCTTCTACCTCACAGTGCTTGGATCATGCTATGTGCGGTGAAGTTTTAAACAGAAGCATAAATGTATTGTAGACGTTAACATGTAAAAAAATCAGAGTCATGCACAAAGCATAAAATAAATAACAATAAAAGAATATAGAAAAATTCTCAAGCAATTAATGCACTTCCATTCTATTTCATGAGTCTGAATTTGATAATCACTACATCAAAATACATTTTTGCCAATGCAGTCACTGCGTTCGGAAAAACCAGAATCGCGTTGGCAAAGGATTTCCCAACGCATTCCAGTGTCCGCCATGCGTCGGCAACAACCCGTGGGCAAATCCATAGTCGACGCTATTTTAATAGCGTTGTCAAATCCCAGTACAATTCCCAATGCACACTATAGCGTCGGCCAACACATTGGCAAAGAGATGTGCGTCGGTATAAAGTTTAGTTTTTTGGATTCGAAAACCAAATTTGCCAATGCACCACAAGCGTCAGCATAATAAAGGCCGATGCAGCAGTGCGTTAGGAATTCCCGGTAATGGCCGACGCTGGTAGTGCATTGGGAATTCATAGTAATAGTTGAAAGATTTAGGGCCCGCGATCTCTAGATTGGTCTACACAAACAATCAACCCAAAAGTGTGTAGAAATAAACAAAATGTAGCGGAAATAAAATCAATAAGCATACACCACAAGGACACTAAATTTAAGATGAAAAACCCTAACCGGGTGAAAAAACACCAATCCGAATTGGATCAAATCAAACACTATGAATCTCGCAATTACAAGAAACTTTGATCTCTTCCCCAGATATCCCCTATCCAAGGACTGAAGTTACCTTGTGTCGCTTCACGCTTCAACGACTTCACACCATTGATTGTAACAGATTCAATACAGTGCTTAACTCCTCAAGTCTTCTTGCAAGAAGATAATCTTCTACAAATGATACAGAAGAATTGGCTCTAGAGAACTTGTCAGCACAACTCCTTAATAAATCTCTAGAGAAGAATTCTCTAAATGATAATCTCTAACTCAGAACTTTGAGAGGTGAGGTCTCTCTTTGGAATAGCCCTTGAGTTCTTTAAATAGCCCTTGGGTCGTGCTTAAGGTTACCTAACTTCATTAGGATTAAAACAAGTAGTTTGGGCACGATTAGAAAAACAGTTTCTATTTTTCCTGGGACTCGGCCGCCTTGTCCGTTCGAGCGGACCCACCATCCGCTCGAGCGGATGAGGTTTTGTTTCAGCGTCTAGCTATTTTGACTCTGTCCGCTCGAGCGGATGATGTGGTCGCTCAACCAGACCCCATTCAGATTGATCCATAATTTCAGCACGATTCTTCCAACTTTTATCTTCTAATTCTTTCAGACTTTCTTCTTCTGAGTCCTTCTAATCTTCTATCTTCATAGTCCTTTTCTAAATAAATAAAAAATAAAACTCCAAAGACCCAGAGTTTTGTCCAAGCCATGAATTTAGCCAATACTAAAAAACCTAACAATCTCCCCATTTGACAATTCATAGAGAAAACTCCCTAAGATAATACAATTTGATCTACCCACAATGAAACCCAAAATACATTGAAATTTTTTTTAAAAAGAAATGGCAATCAGTAAAAAATTTGCAATAAGCAAATGTAGATCTACATTGTCTCTTACTCAGTCTGAACTTCTTGTTCTCCCCTTGATCCGTCACCTTTCTCCCCCCTTTTGTCCATAATTTGACAAAGCTAAAAATAAGAACATGCAGCTTTTTGTTAATTAGAATCAATAGCTCTCTCTCGGAAGCAACTCCCCTTGAATGTATCTTCATAGCAGCGCTGAGGGTAAGAGCTTGACCTCTTTAATTAGGGCTTGTTAGATGTAGCCACCCATACTTGTGTAGTTTGATCTTTCAGCAGAGTGTGAGTAAACTCTTAGGCAAATTAGATTTTTTAACCCAAATTTGAGCCATCTTGGGTGGAAAAAAATTCTTCCGCCATTGTTTGATCTTAGGTAGACTTTGCAGTTTCTTGCAATGGGGAAGAATGTGTCCTTTTAATCCACAATGATGACAAATGAATGTGTGTACAGTGTGTGACGCATTCTATTTCTTGGTGCTACTCATCACATTATTAACATATGAAGCAGATGGAGTAGTATGTGCAACACTTGAAAGAAAAATTCTTTTACCGCTAGAAACCGAAGTGGATGCACCAGGATCATAACTGAGACCGCTTCTGTAAAAGGAGACTTCTGACTGCACAAGATGTTTGTAAGAGTCTTCGAATCAGTGTTCATCTTGTTTGACTTCAAGTTTAGATAGAGTGATCTTCAGTCTTTCTTATAGGTCTTGATTTTCAACTTTAATATTACTATCTCTTGCTTTAGATGCACTACTTCTTTTTCAACATTCTCAAGTTTTTGACCATCAGTAGTCAAATGTTCAGCCAAACAGTTTTTCTGGCTTTTTAAGAGATGAGCCTGTTTAAGTGCTTGCTTTAATTCAATTTTCCGTGCAGAATTTTCTTCTTGAACAGCCTTATAGTGATTTTGTTTTACCATACTTGGTCATTTTGACACAATCAACATATGTAGTATGGTACAGTTCTTCCCAATCTTTCTCTTGATCTAACATTTCATCATCATTATCTTCATCAGTATCATTGTCAGACACAAACTCGCCCATGAACGCCACAAACTTCCCATTCACATTATCTGAAGGATCATCCTCAAGATCTTTTGTATCTTCCTTTTCTTCTTCAGAAGATTCTTCATCCCAAGTTATGTTGAGAGCCTTTTGGTTTGTACCCGTTTTCTTGTTGGCACATTCATTAGCATAGTGACCATAGCCTTGGCATTCAAAACACTTTATCCCTTTTGCAGGATCCATCTTCTCAGATTTGGAATTCTTTCTATTGGCTCATTTTTTCTTCATGTATTTCTTGAAACATTTTATAAACTCAGCTATATCATTTTCAGCCTCAGATTCAGAATCAGACTCAATTTTCCTTGCAGGCTTCTTTCTTGATTTTGAGATGGTTTTCAAAGCAATTTCCTTCTCTTTTGATTTTCCTTTATTTAAACGGTTTCCTTCAAACGTCTGAAGATTTCCAGCCAGTTCATTTACCTTGAAGGTATCAAAATTCTTATCTTCTTCAATAGTATCAACTTTAGAATCGAACCTTGAAAGTAAAGACCTTAGAATTTTCTTGACAATCTTGTGTTCTGGTATTTCTTCTCACAGAATTGACAATCTTATTCAACTTTACATTAAATTGATTAAAGGTCTCATCTTCTTCCATCTCGATGGTTTCAAATTCTTTATTCAGCACTAACAATTTAGCTTGTTTCACCGTGTCTATACCTTCATACACTGTTTGTAAGATTTCCCTGCTTCTTTTGCAGTTTTGGCATACACTCCATTGTATATGCTATTCACAGCCATGTTATTACAATTGGATGTATGCTTCTCATCCTTAGTCCATTCGGTTTTAGGTTTAGGAACAGTTTATCCATTAACCACAATTGTAGGTTTGGAATAGCCCACTTCAATAATATCCCAAACATCATCATCAATGGACTTAAGGAACTCAATTATCCTTTCCTTCCAATATGCAAAATTAGAATCATCAAACAAATGAGGCTTGAAAGTTGATGTCCTTTCTCTATTGAACATCATTCTAGAAATCTTGTAGGATCAAACACAACAAGATAGTGCAACCCGCTCTGATACCAATTGAAGAATTTAGGGTCCGCGATCTCTAAATTGGTTTACTCAAACAATCAACCAAAAGTGTGTAAAAATAAACAATATGCAACGGAAATAAAATCAACAAGCACACACCACAAGGACAACAAATTTAAGGTGGAAAATCCTAACAGGGTAAAAAACCACCGATCCAAACTGGATCAAATCAAACATTATAAATCTCGCAATTACAAGTGATGGACCCTCGATTTCCATCCTCTCCTTCCGCCCTGGGGGCTGCCGGGGTCTCAGCGGAGGAGGAAATGCGGGTATCAACTTTTTTGTACGGGTATGCCAGATTTACTATTCTACTTGGAATTTGGAATGGTGATGATCTGGAGATTCACCTTCATAAGTAGAAAGGAAATCAATCCATCTTTCTAACTTTTCAAATTGCATAAATATTTAAGAAAAGAGACAAGTTTGTTTTTGAGAATGCCGAAGGAGGCGTTTTTTTGTTTGTTTGCTGTGAAAGGCGATTTACAAATCACATCAAATATGAAAGACAAGAATTGTTATTTTTGTTTGTCTCTTTAAAAAATACAAGTTACAATAGAAAAGAAAAAAAAATGATCTAACTTCTCAGGAGATTACGGGGACACGTTCAGATCGACGGTCGCAAGTAACGTATGGACTTCGCCATCGTCCTTCAAATGAGAACGCTTGATGGTTCGATTCTTCGGCTTGGCTCCAACCTCAGTTTTTCAGAGGATAAACTCCAAGGAGAGGTCCTATATCCAATGAAAAACTAAGTAAATGGGCTGAAAAACCACGTTTAAGCCATGTTGTAGAAGAAAAGGACCTTGGGGGGGTGGCCCCCTAAGGGACTTTGATCACCTTGTAATGTTTCTTGTGGCAAAGCAGTAGGACTTCGTCAGGATTTCTTCGGGAGAATGCAAGTGTGCAAGTACAGAATTTCAAGTCGATGTGTGTATCAATATTGATCCCTCTCTCTTGGAAATGGACCTCCTTTTATAGGCTCTTGGTAGCCATGGGGTGGTTTATGGGCATTGGTGGCCATGATGAGAGAATTGATGAGGAGTTACAAGTTTTTATTTCTTTGATTTTGTAACTCCTTTTTCTTGGCTTGTAATTGGTCGATGGAGGATAATGGGCATTTAATCGCCTTTAATCTCCATGATGAAGGGAGTTTCATGGTTTTAATGCCATGATTGCTTGGACTTGTAACTCCCGTATGCTTGAATCTGATTGGGCCGTCCAAAATAATGAGTTAATGACTTCGTTAAGTAGTCATAAACGGGCCAATTAACGGCATTAGGTGGTCGTCGGAGCATGTGAAGAGTCGCGGGCCGCGTTGCGTCCTTTGGGATTCTTCTTGTGATCATCTCAGGTGGATCCACACATTGTTTAATGTCGGATTGCGATGCAATTTCAGACATTGATTGATGTTGGTGGGCCGGTGACATCTGTCTTGTCGATTTCTCGATCGGTCGGACAGAAAGTGTACTTTCTTGGTCATCCGATTGACGATTTTAGAGCGATCAATGATGATTTCATACTCTTGACGGTGGATCCGAGATGTCAGCGAAGATCAGTCGTTTTCAAGCATCAAAAATTGGATTTTCAGAAAATCACAGATGTAGGAACTCCCGAAACACGAAGACGATCGGAAATTGGGCCATCCGGCGAAAATCCGGCGACCCGGATTTCCAGGGTCATCGACGACCATGGGGTTTTTACCCCTTTGGTCGCCGAGTGTATTTTTCGGCCTTTTTTCCTTCTATTTTCGTTTCTTTTTTCTTCTGTATTTTTCTTGACATTTTTCCTCAATTTTTGACTTGATTTTTTTAGAGAAAACTTGACGAGAAGTCGCACAAAACCGGAGCACAAAGTTTCCCATTTTTCGGGAAAGCCGAAGTCTTTGTAGCTGATTTTCCGTAAAGAGTTGAAACTAAGTCGAACGATGTCTGAATGACCTGAAAATCGAGGTGAAGCTTCTTGAGCAGTGGATAGGACCAACCATGGGATTTTATTTGAGTTTTGAAGCCGTTTGGGGTCCCGTCGATGCTTGACTTGATTTTGTTGCGGGGAAGATGCCGAGCTTTGATATGCGGTCAAACGATGTCCGATTGACCTGAAATTTGACAGGGAGCCTATTGGAGTCATGTAGAGATGATCCATTAGCTCCGATTTGGATGTCATGGTTATGGGGTGCTCCACCGCCGGTAGGCTTGATTTTCTTTCGGAGCGTTGAAATCTGGTCAAAACGTTGTCGGAATGACCTGAAATTCGACGTGCAGCCCTTTGGAAGCATGTTGAAGCCTCTCATGTGTTTTGTTTGATGAGTGATGGTCTCGGTGGTTCTCACCGCCGGGAGGTTTGATTTTGTTGCTCGAGCGTTGATGGAGGGTCAAACGTTATCGGTTTGACTTAAAATTTGACAAAGAGCCCTTTGGATGTATTTTAGAGTCATCCGTAGGCTCTGATCGAAGTTTTAGTGTCTTCGATGCTGTCGCCGCCGGGAGTGTCTATTTAGCTGTCGGAGAAGTGAAGTTAGGCCAAACGATGTCGGAATGGCCCAAAACTTCAGGTGTACCCCTCTTTTGGCTGTCTTGAAGGATCGTGCAGTTTTTGTCTGATTCTGACAAGATCTGACGCTTGAAGTAGCTTTGCCTGTTTTGTAGCAGGATGCAGCTTCATGTGACTTCTTGATGTTGAGGAGACATAGTGACTTTTTCGTGTCAACAAATGCCCCGTCGAGGTACAACGACGAGTAACTTTTGGAGTCGATGTGCCTCGAAGAGAAACTTGAAGGAGCGCTTCTGACTTGACCAAGAGTCTTGAGCAAATTTTTTTTTTTTTTGAATAGCCTTAAGAGTTTCCGGGGGAATTTTATGGTAGTGAGAGGGATCACGTATTATCTCAAGGCAAAGTTTTGAAAATGACATGGGGGATTTGGATTTTCGGGTTTTTGATTTGGTTTTTGAATTTGTGACCTAACAAGCTGTATGTGGTAGGTTAAGGGGTCGGAGTTTGGTTTTTGATTTTGACCTTGTGACCCAATAAGCTGTATGAGGCAAGCTGGGGAGTCAAATTTGGTTTTTTGGTTTTGGTTTTGGTTTGGTTTGGATTTTGATTTTGGTTTTGTTTTGGTCTTGTGACCTAACAAGCTGTATGTGGCGAGTTAGGGGACCAAGGTTTGGTTTTTTATGGAATGTCAATTTCAAGAGTTTGGCTTAATTTGGTTCCTGAGGTTGGATGGTTTGATTTTTAGAAACTCATGAGGCTTTCTTTCCTTTCTCTTTTTTTTTTTTTGTTTTTGAATGGTCGAATCAACTCAAAAGAGGCATGGGACATCTTTTTTTTTTTTTTTTTGCATTCTCTTGGTAAGAGGAATATTTTGACTAAAAGCCACTTTTAGTGCCTAGGTGGTCAAACCTGGCTCATGTGGGCTAACCCATAGGACCTTAGGCTTTGGAGATGGCCTAAATCTCATATGGTGTCATTTTTGTAGAGAATATCTAAAAATATCTCTTTTGTGTATAGAATATCTAAAAATATCGTTACTTGGAGAGAATCTCTCAAGTTTCCTTATTTTTTGGAGAGATTTTCTCAAAGTATCTTTCTTTTGGGAAAGTAGCTAAATTTTAGCACTTACCTCCTTTCTTTTCTCCTTGTTTCCTCTTTTGATTTGCTCTCTTCTATTAAAGCAAGAGGGGTTAGATCTTTGGCTCCATTGCTTTCTTTGTTTGCAAGAATCTCAAGAGTGCTCCAAGATCAATAATTCTTCTTTGTCTTCAAGGATCTTCAAGCTTTTTGTTCTTCTTCTCCATGGCTTCAAGTAAGCTTTCTTCCTTCACAAGAAACTTCCATTGTAGAAGTAGGAAACTTCTCTTCTTTCTTTTCTTTTTCTTCTTGTTTTTTCTTCTCTTTTTTTTTTCAAGCACGTTTTTTTTCTTCCTTCTCTTTTTTCTTTCTTTTTCTTTTTTCTCATTTTTCTTATGGGTTTTTTTTTCACGGTGATTCTTCTTTTTTTTTTTTCACCGTTTCCATTTTTTCTTTCTTTTTTCTTTCAGTGTTTTTTTTTCTTTTCTTGGTTGTACGGACAGTTCCGTACGGACTTGGCCATCCTGCCACGTGGCTGTTGACACCAAAAATGTCACTTTGCCTCTTCAAATCAAGAAAGCTGCATGAAGTCGCAACCTGCCATAAATAGGCAATGCAATTTCTCCAAAAAATCAAATCTTGTCAGAATCAAACAAAAACTGCAAGATCCTTCAAGATAGCCAAGAGAAGAGTACACATGAAGTTTCGGGCCATTTCAGAATCATTTGGCCTAACTTCGCTTCTCCGTTAGCTAAAATGGCGCTCCCGGCGGCGACATAATCGGAGACGTCAAAACTTCGATCAGAGCCTACAGATGACTCCAGCATGTCTCAAAAGGGCTCCATGCCAAATTTCAAGTCAAACCGATAACGTTTGACCCTCCATCAATGCTCGAGCAGCAAAATCAAGCCTCCCGGCGGCGGGAACCACCGAAGCCTTCGCTCATCAAACCAAGTGCATGAGTGGCTTCAACATGCTTCCAAAAGGCTGCACGTCGAATTTCAGGTCATTCCGACAACGTTTGACCAGGTTTCGATGCTCCGAGAGAAAATCAAGCCTACCGGCGGCGGAGCAACCCGGGACCATGACACCCAAAACGGAGCCCATGGAACGTCTCAAAATGACTCCAATAGGCTCCCCGTCAAATTTCAGGTCAATCGGACATCGTTTGGCCACATATCAAAGCTCGGCATTTTTCCCCGCAGCAAAATCAAGTGAAGCATCGACGGGACCCCAAACGGCTTCAAAACTCAAACAAAAGCCTATGGTTGGTCTTATTTATTGCTCAGGAGGCTTCACCTCAAATTTCAGGTCATTCCGACATCGTTTGACCAAGTTTCAGCTTCTGGCGGAAAATCAGCAGCTTTACGCGACAAAGTCTTCGGCTTTCTCGGAAAATTGGAAACTTTGCACTCTAAAAATGCAAGGATTCTCATCAGGTTTTCTATAGGGAAATCAAGCCAATAAATGAGAAGAAATGTCAGGAAAAATACAGAAGAAAACGGCGACGAAAAAGACCTCAAAACGACCGCAAAACGGGCTCCGAAGGGGAAAAATTCCCCCAGGGTCGCAGGCCCCTGCGACCATGGAAGTCCGGGTCACCGGATTTTCCGCCGGTGACCCGTTTTTCCGTCTTTTTTCGCGTTTCGCGCACTTTGGCCCCTGTGGTTTCCTGAAAATGTGATTTTTAGTGCTTGAAATTGACTCATATCCTCCGACATCCGTCAAAATCACGGGTCAACCTCCAAAAGCACAAAATCATCATTGATCGCTCCAAGATCGCCAACCGGTCGACCAAAAAAAGTGCTCTTTCTGTCCGACCGATCGAGAAATCGACAAGACAGATGTCACCGGCCCGCTCTTAGCTATCAATGTCTGAAGTTACATGTTCATCCGATGTCGATCAGCATGAAGATCCATCGATGATCATCGCCAGAAGAATTCCAGAAGACACGGCACGGCCCGCGACTCTTCGACTGCTCGGCGACCAATTAATGTGGTTAATTGACTAGCTTTATTATAGTCATTAATTCATTTCTTTGGACGGCCCAATCAGAAGCAAGCATTTGGGAGTTACAAGTCAATTGATTCATGGCATTTAAACCATGAAACTCCTCCCATTATGGTAATTAAGGTGATTAAAAGCCCTTAATCTCCATCGGCCAATCAGATTCAAGGAAAAAGGAGTTACAAAATCAAGAAATAAATCTTGTAACTCCTCCCATTAAAGCCATTAAGGCTCATAAACCCTCCTAAATGGCTACCAAAGGCCTATAAATAGGAGAGCATTCCATTGAAATGGGGATCAGAGAAAAAAGGAGAAAATCGAGATCAGAAAATCGAGATCGATCGATCGGAAAAAATCCAGAGCTCGTATCCAGAGAAAGAAAAAAGAGAGAAAAAACTCTGCTGAAGTTCTGCACCGGCCATCACTACAAGGTGACAAAAGTCCCTTGGGGGGCACCCCCCCAAGGTCCTTGCCTTCTCCTGCTGCCTCCAATGGCTTAGACGTGGCTTTTCAGCCCGTCTACTTAGCTTTTTATTGGACATAGGACCTTCTCTTGGTCTTTGTCCTCTAAAAATCTGAGGTTATAGCCAAGCCAAGCGAATCAAGAGCATCCTCTGTTCTCATCTGCATGGATGACGGCGAAGCCCACACATGGCTTGCGACCGTCAATCTGAACGAGTCCCCCACAACCTCCTGAAAAGTTAGATCTTCCTTTTCTTGCTTTTCATTGTAGTTTGTATTTTTCTAAAGAGACAAAAATCACAACTCTTGTCTTTCATTATTGATAAGAATTGTAAATCGGCTATAAACGCCAAAATCGGCTATAAATGCCAAACAAAATCGCCTTTCACGGCAAATTAAGAAAATGTCTCTTTTCTTAAATATTTGTGCAATGGAAAACTTGAAAGAAGTTGATTTCCTTTTTACTTGCGAAGGTTGATCTCCGGATTACCACTTGCAATTCCAAGTAAAATAGAAAATCTGGTACACCCACATAAAAAAAATGTTGATGCACGCTTCAGGCCCGCTAGGGCGCGAAAGGGCCGGACCCGACGGACTCCCACGTTCCGCCGACCCCGGTAGCCGCCCCACGGCGCCTCGGAGCGCGTTCCATCAAGCTGGCACACCCGGTGGGACTCGTTCATTTGAGAACACGGTGCTTGGAAATGAAATATTTGCATATCATACTTTTTGCTCTATGCTTATACTTCTTTTCCAGATTCCTTGGCTACTTTCTAGCTGGTAGCCTATGTTGGATTTTGCATCCTAAAAAACATGAGATGGGATTTTTTGGAAATTTCTATTTCTTTGAGTTTGTTTCCATTCTTTCTCTTTTCAAAAAAAAAAAAAAATCAGTTTTCTTAGTTTGAATTCAAAATTGAGAAACTTTGATCCTATCCTATCGTTCTTTGGTGCTTGCAGAAATGTTGAGCCCGTTCGACTAAGGTTTTGGACCATCGTTTCTCTTCGATGAGTTCATTAGAGATTTCAAAAAAAAAATATTAAAAAAAATAAAAATAAAAAAAATCTGTTTTCTTAGTTTGGATTCAAAATTGAGAAACTTTGATCCTATCCTATCGTTCTTTGGTGCTTGCAGAAATGTTGAGCCCGTTCGACTAAGGTTTTGGACCATCGTTTCTCTTCGATGAGTTCATTAGAGATTTCAAAAAAAAAATCAGTTTTCTTAGTTTGGATTCAAAATTGAGAAACTTTGATCCTATCCTATCGTTCTTTGGTGCTTGCAGAAATGTTGAGCCCGTTCGACTAAGGTTTTGGACCATCGTTTCTCTTCGATGAGTTCATTAGAGATTTCAAAAAAAAATTATTAAAAAAAAAATAAAAAAAAAATCAGTTTTTTTAGTTTGGATTCAAAATTGAGAAACTTTGATCCTATCCTATCGTTCTTTGGTGCTTGCAGAAATGTTGAGCCCGTTCGACTAAGGTTTTGGGCCATCGTTTCTCTTCGATGAGTCTATTTGGGATTTTTTATAAAGAAGGACATAGACCACTAAGGTTAAACCAATTGCGTTCTTTGATCACGATTGATTCAAGAAAAGCCTTGTCCAGAGTGTGGAGACAGCTTGACTGTTCTAGGCAAGGGTCCTCCAAACGGGTTCATTAAGTAATCCTACCCTTACCTAGGGGCAATTCTATCAATTGAGGTTTCATAAGACCGGGTTAGGAGGCCTATGTGTACTCTCTCGTCTTTAAATCTTAAAAAATTAAAAAAAAAAAATAAAAAAAAATAAAAAAAGATTTTCAAAAAAAAAATCTTAAAAAAAAAAAAAAACAAAAATTTTCAAAAAAAATAAAATAAAAAAAATATAAATAAAAAAATATTTTAAAAAAATAAAAAAAAAATAAAATAAAATAAAATAAAATAAAATCATTTCAAAAAAAAAATCTCCAAAAACTCGTCACTTTTGGATTCAGATTCGAGAAATTGTGGTCTCTTCCCTTCTGAGTACTGGCGCTCGCGGAAATCGTTGAGCCCGTATTTGAATCGGAATGCCACCTGCTCTCTTTGACGAATCCATTTCTGACATTTCAAAACAAAGAATCCCATCTCATGGATGCGATCTCCAACATTTGTGCCTAGCAATACTGGTACGCCCTTTCGGGGTCTACTGTATCTGTGACCGGCACATTTGTAACTCCTACCTTATATCCTTCTTATCTCGAGCAAGCCCTGCTTCTCGATAAGTCGAATTTAGGTTTACAATTGCTTCTAGCAGTCACTGGAACGCTCATTCTGGGCTCACCATACTTGCTGTCAGAACAATTATACCATATATGGCTTTTTGCCTTCTTCATGTCGCTTGGGTCATATCCCTTGAGCGATTTGAAAAGACAACCATAGAAATTCCCATTTATGATCATTATATTCTTGTGATTACTAATGGATGTGGTCTTGTTTCAGAACTTTTTCGAAACTAACAATGGCAGCCTTAACCATTATCTTCGATGAGAACAAGCACCAACTCATGCTACAACAGAAGCAAACCGAGCGCACTTACAAGCGCCCTGCCAGCTGCCGAAGCGTCAACTCCCTCGGCAACTCTCTGAACTCAGGGTCGACCTCGACTCCCCGGACCATCGTCTTCGGGACACTGGGACCATTCCCACTTCCCGAAGAACAAGCTGCGCCTGCTAAAAAGCAGAAGATCGCCTCTCAACGTGTCACTCCCGTGACACCAAAGGCGAGCGCCCAAAAGCCCGAAGCCCGCGGCACCCCCGCGAAGCCTCGACCCACAAACAACCAGGTCTATCCCAAGACTTGGTCTCCAAGACCTTCCCCAAAACAAAGGAGGTCTCAAACTTCCACCAAGCCAGCATACCTGGCCCCACTCAAAGAGAACCAGTTCTACCCTCTTGCCTACATGAAAGAGGAGAGACCCATCTCCAACCTGACTCCCAAGTCGACCCAGCATGAACCGGCTTGTTCCTACAGGCCCAGAATCAGATCACGCATCACCAGGCCTCTACAAGCACCTGCCAAGGCCTACACTCCTTCAGTTCGACCCTTCATCTCTACAGGGGCCGAACTCGAAAGGTTTAAAGCTTCGCTGCAACAGGCAAAGGACCGGGTCCGGATCCTGTCCTTGCCTAGCTACAAAGAAGACAAGCTCGGCTGCTGCGCCCGAGGGAGCACATCCTTCATCGTCAGAGCCCAGCCAGAGCTGACCAAAGCTCAAATCGCTCGTCGAGCACGCCGCCGTGCGTCATATCGACAAAAGAGACTAGAGAAGCAAAGGACCCAACCTCCTACACTTCAAGTCTCCCGCAAATGGGTCGAAAAAGAAAGATTTTTTGACCCGACCAAGTTGCTGCCGTCCATATGGTTGGAAAAACCAGAAGACGCCAAAGGTCAGCATAAAAAATCCATGTCCGACGTCCGGTGACCCGTAGCGTCACCAGGACACAAAGACATCCCGAAGAATCTCCTGCCCCTTCCAGCCAAGGACGGGAGAGTAATCCTTCATCAAGCTCTTCATCAAAAAGAATGAGCCCCAGCTCGGTCACCAGGACGATTTCTTCGTTCGAATCCCGAGGGATGAACGTCTTGGCTACAAGTTCTGAGCCGCCACCTCAGAATCCACCTCGAGATGATGCGCTCACACGCATCCAGCAGTTGGAACAAGGCCAGCAGAGGATTGAAACTCTGATGGAAAACCTTCTCCTTGTCGTCCAAAATCAGGTGAACAATGAGCCTCCTCCGAATCATAGCAATAACGAGGGAAATGGAGAAGAAAATGAGTCACGCGCCCTTACCAAAAAGGACGTAGACAGTATCCTCGCCAAAGCAAAAGAAGAGGATATACTCAAAGAGCATGGGATCAAGCCACCATATCCTCTATGGATGGACTCGGTCCCGTTCCCCACAAAATTCAAACATCCTACTCTCCAAACATATACGGGGAAAGGATCGGCCAGACAGCACGTCATCCACTTCAAGATTTTGACGGGAGCTATCGCGGATCAAGATGCACTCAAGATTCGCCTCTTTGCAAGTACCCTAAAAGGTACGGCCTTCGATTGGTACTCCACTCTGCCGGAGAACTCCATTCAGAACTGGGCTATGCTGGAGACACGCTTCCTGACCCACTTCCAAGGTGAGGATCATCCTGTTACTATGGCTCAGCTCTGCAGCCTAAAACAGGGAGAGAATGAGTCAACTTATGACTTCATTCACAAGTGGAAAGCAATGGCGTACAAATGCTCAGATGTACTGCCACAAGCGTCGCTAGTCGACATCTGCCGTAACAATATGAGAGCAAAAATACGCTCCATGATCATCGGCAACAAATCAAAAAACCTGGGAGAACTCCTGGAAGCTTCTATGGAAGCTGAAACGGTGATTAAAGACCTCAACAGTCAGAAGTCATCAAGAAAAGAGCCAACCGCCATTGCAACCTCTAAACCAAAGAAGAAAGAGGTCCTTAATGTGCAAACCAAGTCAGCTCCTCAGCAACCAAAGAAAGCTGAAAATAGAGCTGCAGGTAAGAGACCTGAACTCTCTGATGCCTTCAAAGAGCGAGTAGAAAAGAAATATCCGTTCGATGAAGACGTCGAAGAAATCTTTGAGGCTCTCCTAGCAAATGGCAAACTCATTTTGCCAGAGCCCAAAAGACCTGGAGACGTTGGCAAAACCAATGATCCTCGGTACTGTCCATACCACCAGATGGTCTCGCATCCTCTCAATCAATGCTTTGTTGTGAGAGAGAAGATAAACGAGATGTGGAAAAACGGAGTCATCACCTTTGACAAAAATTATGGCCCCTCCTCCGTCAACATGGTGTCACGTGGACAAACACCAAAATCACCGAAGAAGAAGATCACTACTTCCTTCAAGGTGATAAAAAGAATTCAAACGTCCGAAGTGTTGGTTCCTTACCCGACACCAGACGGACAACCCATATGGGTACATCCCGATCTCTTGGAAGATGAAAACTGGGAGATCGTAAAAACAAAGCCGACAGCTCAACAGCGAAGGCAGGCTAGGAAACATCTCCTCAGGCTCAAACGGCAAGAGAAGACCCAGCCAAAACAAGAAGTCCATGAAAAGGCAGAGGCCTCCTCTACCACTTCACTCGGGGCAACAGAAACGTCCCTTCCAGAGACTTCAAAGGCGGTAAGAAACTTCACTCTCAGTGATTTCATGCCACCTCAATTCAAAAAAGAAGCCATGCAGGGGGCATCATACTCTTGCAACTCGGTAGTTGGATTCTCCATTGATGGATACGAGTCCAGCGACACCGACGATGGGTTCGAGCCCAACTACACCGATGAGTGGGAGGAATCTCTTGAAACAGGAGAATATCTCTCCGATGAAGAATGGGTTTTTGAAACTCACCTTATGCCAGTAATCTGGTATAACCCCTTGCAACCACAAGGATCCTGGTCTGATGATGAAGAAGACCAAGAGGCTGCACAAGAAGATGCTGTTAACCCAGCACCTGTCATTGCTCCAGTGGAAATCAACTATGTTGAGCCACACGGAGAAGACGAAGAAGAGGATCTGGCTCCCATGCCTGATCTTGAAGAATATGCAAGGATCTTGCAGCGTCTCGCTCTAGAACAAGAGCAAGACCGCATCAACGAGATTCCTCACAATCCAGAGCCGGAAGTCCCTGAAGCCCATCAGGTACCTCCTCCCTCAACTCCTGAAAATGGAGAACATTGCTGGATTGACGATCCTCTTACATCCGAGGATGAGTCTGACTCCGAGCAGGCAACATCTTCTATCAGAGCTTCCTGTAATGTAATACATCAGGACTATAGCTCTTCTGAAGCATCGTCTGATGAGATTACCTACACTCCGACGACGCCTAGCAATGTATCCTCTGGAGCTACCTCGTCTCACGTGACTTTCACAGAGATGGCACCCTCTCAGGTTTCTTCTCCTGAGACTGTGACTTCAGGATACACATTCTTCCCGACTCATCATCATGAAGAAAACCCAACTTGGGGTGATGGATGGGTCAACGAAGAAGAAAAGCTGCTGGATGCTGTTCAGGACTTGCTCCCGGAAAATGCTCCGTGCAACACAATCACTGAGGATGGCAACTCTGCTGCAGATACATCCCCAGTAGATGAAAAACGACAGCCTCTTGATCCTGAAGACAATCTTCCAAACGAAGATCCTTCTCAAGAAGCTCTCGAAGTTGGTAGAGGCACCCGTTCGGGCCGGGACTACCACAAAAATTACAACCAATCTTCCTTTACTTATGTAAATCCTTCGGGAAAGATGTTGTAAGCGCCCCCAGTGGCAACAGTGATGAACACGCAGGCCCTAAGGAGGCTTTCAAGTATGACTTGGTTGAGCACTTCAAACACATACCTGCACGTCTTTACATCCTGGATTTATTACGAATGTCTCCACGCACTCGTGATAATCTCATCTCAGAATTACAAAAACTGAATGAGGATGTCGACAAACATGCCCCGCAAGTCCTCCAAATTGAAATGGACTACCGGGTCAAAAACTCTGAAACTTCCTCAAAGGGAGAAAAGAAAACTGAGGGATCATGCATCCAATGCCTCTCGGTTCAAAAGGCAGCCAATGCAACCATCGCCTTCACTAAGGAAGACCTCCTACTTGGCGAAGCAAGGCACAACCGACCCCTGTACTTCACAGGGTACATCAAAGAAATGCCGATACATAGAGTTCAGATCGACCCAGGTTCTGCACTCAACCTTATCTCCACTTCGGCTCTTGAAGAGTTGGGCATCCCACCCAGCAAGCTAAGCCACACATCTGTATCTATCTTTGGATACGATGGGAGCACTCAAAGGCCTATCGGCAAAATCAGGTTCAAATTGCAAATCGGTGATCTTATCTCTGAGGTCACTGTGTATGCAATAAAAAACCCTCATGCCACAACATCCTTCTCGGACGTCCTTGGATACACGAGAACGGTGTTGTCCCTTCAACTCTACATCAATGCATCAAGTTCGTCGGCGACAACGGCATGGTACATCGTGTCTTTGCGGACAGAAAACCCTTCAAAGGTAAAGAAGTCCACTTCGCAGACTCCCAGATGTATGAAGGAGAAAAAGAAGAAGAGGAAATATCACCCCCTGCTGAAAATCTCCAGAAAGATAAAGGCAAGGCTCCTCAAAAATCACCGGAAGAAAACAAACCCTCCGGCAAATTAGAAGAGAGTAGTCAATCTCCCTTCGTTATCTCCCTCAAGAATTCAAAACCTTTGGTCATCACGACTAAAGTGAAGAAGGCGAAACAAAAGCCTGGGGGCAAATTTGTTGTCTCTCTCGTGTCTATCATGCAAGACACAGACTCGGACTCAGAGCCAGAAGACGATGCATCGTCAAGCCAAGCTGACACTCAGCAAGTTCAGCCTGCTCTCACTCCGATGGAGACACCTGCTGATGTAGAAGATCCTACGTCTGCTACCTTTGTTGTTCCGGCAACATCACCAAAGCAAAGGCCGATCTTCTTCCATAGATCGGACGCTTCTTCATCAAATTCCATGCTGGAACCTTTCCAAAATGAAGGTATGCCTCAGCTATCTCTATATAGTCCTGTGGCACAAGCAATTATGAAGAAAATGGGCTATGACGCTCAAAACCCAGTCGGTTTGGGAGAAAGACGCGGTATTCTCACGCCATTGGAGCCCTCCTTGACCAAAAGCCAGCTGGAAGATTGGAGACTCTACGGATATGTAGAAAAGTCTTCACATGGGTTAGGGTATGATCCTGATACCCCCCTGAGACAGTTGACACAAAGGCTTAAAAGTCGTTTTACCGACCAAGCCTCAACATCTCAAGTCCACGAAGACATCGATCTCCCTGGATATCTCTTTAAAGAGTTACCTGACAAAGATCCAGGAAGCTCATCCAATTGGTACGATTTCTCTGATGATGAAGAGGAATCGCCCGATGACACAGACGGGTGGCATCCTGACCCAGAAGAACCCTCGTCTCTAAAAGAAATACCAGACTCAACAGGCGATTGGGACTATCTCATAGCAAGCCTTGAGGAGATCACCAATCAAGAAAATCCATGGAAAGGAACAGGACCTTGGTCTGGTAACACAGTTGAAACCCCAGAAGGATTCGTTGAGTTGGAAGCCTCCGAAAATATTGTGGAGGAACCACCTTCGAACCTTCCGACAGAAGATCCTGTTCAAAAGATAAACTTGGGAACACCTGATAACCCACGTCCTGTATTCATAAGCAAGAATATAAAGGATAATGAGTTACCCGAGTATATCGCTTTTCTTCGTGAGTTCGTTGATTGCTTTGCATGGTCCTACGCTGAAATGCCTGGTTTAGACCCCAAAGTAGCAGTCCACAAACTCAACCTTCAAGAAGAAATCAAGCCTGTCAAACAAGGCCAAAGAAGATTCCGTCCAGATGTGATGGATAAAATTGAACAAGAAGTTCAAAAACTCAAAAGTGTCGGCTTCATCCGTGAGGAACAACATCCAGAATGGTTGGCCAACATTGTCCCCGTGACAAAGAAAAATGGGCAGATCAGAGTCTGTATTGATTATAGAGACTTGAATGGCGCTTGCCCTAAAGATGAATTCCCGCTCCCCATACCAGAGGTAATGATTGACAATACCTGCGGATTCGAGCGAATGACATTCATGGATGGCTTCTCTGGTTACAATCAGATAAAGATGCATCCCGAGGATGAAAAACACACTTCATTTCGGACTCCGTTTGGCGTGTATTGCTACACTGTCATGCCATTTGGTCTGAAAAATGCTGGTGCCACATATCAGAGGGCTATGATGAAAATATTCCAAGATATGCAGCACAAGACGGTCGAATGTTACGTTGATGACCTCGCCGTCAAAAGCAGAAGAAAAGAAGACCATCTCAAAGATCTTCGGGAAGTCTTCCTCCGACTTCGCAAACACAAACTGCGGATGAATCCTCTAAAATGCTTCTTCGGCGTCTCGTCGGGTAAGTTTCTCGGATTCCTTGTTCGGAAAGCTGGAATAGAACTTGACCCCATAAAAGTCAAGGCTATTCTAGAAATGCCCTCTCCAAGAACCTTGAGAGAACTAAAAGGGCTCCAAGGGAGATTGGCCTACATCAGACGGTTCATCTCCAATCTTTCGGGGAAATGCCGTCCATTCTCTCGATTAATGAAAAAAGGTGTAGACTTTGTCTGGGATGCCGACTGCGAAGCCGCATTTCAAGATATCAAGTCATACCTGACCAAACCTCCAGTGTTAGCTGCCCCTGCCACTGGAAAACCATTCATCTTGTACACAAGAGCTCTTGATCATTCTGTAGGAGCTCTGCTTGCACAAGAGAATGGTGAGGGAAAAGAAGCTGCTCTATACTACCTCAGCCGCATGCTAGTAGGTGCAGAGCATCGCTACTCTCCAGTCGAAAAAGAATGCCTTGCAGTGATGTTCGCCGTACAAAAGCTATGTCACTACTTGCTTTCCAACACAGTCTACCTGATCTCAAGGATCAATCTCTTGAAGGTTCTTGTCACAAAGGCAGGTTCTCTCAATGCCCGACTGGCAAAATGGTCCATCCTTCTATCACAATTTGATATTAGGTATGTGCCACAAAAGGCAATCAAAGGCCAAGCTCTAGCAGATTTCCTCGCAGAGCATCCATTGCCTAAAGATTCACCACTCAGAGATGATCTCCCAGATGAACCCGTCTACAACGTGGAGACCTCCTCACCAAATGCCTCCTGGGACATGTACTTTGACGGTGCAACCAGGACAAATGAAAAAAGAAAGCTGATCTCGGGAGTTGGCATCCTCTTTGTTAACCCCGACAAATGCATGATTCCACACACTTTCTCGCTACTGGAACCATGCACAAACAATGCAGCTGAATACCAAGCTCTGATCCTAGGATTGGAACTCGCCATCGAATCTGGTATCACCATGCTGGAAGTCTTTGGAGACTCTCAACTGATCGTCAACCAGATGAATCAGAAATATGAAGTCAGGAAGCCCGATCTGCTGCCTTATTACAACAAGGCACAATCGCTTCTGCAAAAGTTTGACATCTGCAACATCACCCACATTCGTAGAGGTGAAAACATCCGTGCAGATGCCCTGGCCGGACTTGCCGCATCAATGGCGATCCAGGAAGGGGAAAACATGCAAATTACAGTGTGCGAGAGAAGGATCCTCCCTCCTCTTAACACACACCAAGCAGTTGCTGAATGCCACCGAGTGGTTGGAAGTCGGATCTCTATCCTTCAAACTTCAATCGGCGACTGGAGGGATCCGTTCATTGATTACACTATGTTCGGAATCCTACCTGAAGATCCAAAAGAACGGGTAAGCATACAAAGGCGAGCCCCAAACTTTCATTTGGATATTCCTTCAAAAATCCTCTACAGGAAATCCTTCAACGAAGTACTTCTACGCTGCTTGTCACAACAAGAGGCCGAAGAAACACTTAAAAAAGTTCATGCTGGTCTTTGTGGAGCCCATCAGGCAGGTCCTAAGCTCTATGATCAGATAAAAAGGTTAGGTTACTATTGGCCTACCATGGTTGCTGATGCAATGCAATTTGCCAAACGCTGCCAGCTATGCCAAGTTCACGGAGATTACATTCACATGCCTCCGGAATGGCTGCATCCTACAGCAATCTCATGACCTTTTGAAGCATGGGGCATGGACATCATAGGTCCTATCTCTCCCCCTTCAAGCAAAGGTCATCGCTTCATCTTCGCCGCTACGGATTATTTCTCCAAGTGGTCAGAAGCATTTGCGTTCAACGAAATGAAGACCTCATCAGTTCTTCAATTCCTACGCACCAACATCATTTGTCGTTTCGGCATACCCAAGAGATTCGTCCATGATAACGGACCACAATTCCGGGATCATCGATTCTACAGGTTTTGCGACAAATACAAAATTCAAAGCTGTCCTTCGACTCCATACAATCCGGCAGCAAACGGATTAGCAGAAGCCTTCAACAAGACACTCTGCAAAATCCTCAAGAAAATGGTCTCTAGTCACAAAAGAGACTGGAGCGACAAACTGTCTGAAGCTTTGTGGGCCTATCGAACCACCGTTCGAGGACCAACCCATAGCACACCATTCTCCTTGGTCTATGGATGCGAAGCTGTCGTGCCCCTAGAGGTACAAATTCCTTCTCTGAGGGTATCTCTACAAAATGACATGACTCAAGAAAGCAATGCGAAATTGCGACTCCATGAGCTGGACAATCTCGATGAGAGACGGCTCGAAGCTCGACAAAGCATTGAACTTTACCAAGCACGCATGGCAGGATCTTTTGACAAAAGGGTCCGGCAACGCGCCTACAAAAAGGGTGACTTGGTTCTTGCGGTAAAAAGACCAATGGTCTTCGCACACAAATCCAAAGGCAAATTTGAACCAAAATGGGAGGGACCCTCCGTCATCGACAAAGTCTTCTCCAACGGCGCATATGCCCTCCTAAACATGGAAGGCGACAGATGTATGCTGCCTATCAACGGCAAGTTCTTGAAGCGGTACTACCCTTGAAGACTTACCCAACTGGGTAAGAGCAATGCCTGTATGGCCAAAACCTGTTCTCAGGTACTCGCTCGTCAAACCCACTCTCTTTAGAATTTTCATATCAAATGTCAAAATTTCTAGAGATTCAAAAACAATGCTTACTTTCATTGTTTCATTGTTCAAAAACAAAAAAAAATCCAAGTTTAGGAGCCTCTCCCTGACTTGACCAAAACTTTCGATCCTTGAACCAAAATTCATGGTTTGAAACAAAAATCCGGATTCAGGGATTTCTACCCTAGTCCACCTTACCTTTTACCGCCAAATGGTTCTAGGTCAAAATTTACGACCCTCGTGTCTTTAAACAAAAAAAAATGGTTTTTCAAAAATCGTGGGGAAACGACATCAAAGTCAGTACCCGCAAAACAAAAATTTTGAAAAAAAGCAAGGATGCGACATTCCATCGATACTTGCACCCAAAATCGCAGGGGAGCGACATTTCGTCGATACTTGCAAAATCCAAAAACCGTGGAGAAGCAACAAACCAGTTGATATCCACAACCCAATTTCAAAAATCGTGGAGAAGCAACAAACCAGTTGATATCCACAACCCAAATTTCAAAGGTTCGAGAAAACCTAAAATCGTGGAGAGGCAACAAACCAGTTGATATCCACAACCCAATTTCAAAAATCGTGGAGATGCAACATACCAGTTGCTATCCACAACCCAAAATTACAAATGGTTCGAGAAAACCTCAAATTTCAAAAATCGCAGAGAAACGACATCAAGTCAGTACCCACAAAACCAAAAGTCTTGGGAAAAGCAGGGAAGCGACGCTTAGTCGATATTTGCACCCCAATTCGCGAGGAAGCGACATTCCATCGATACTTGCAAAACCTAACCCGCGAGGAAGTGACATTCCATCAATACTCGCAAAACCGAATGAGCAAGGAAGCGACATTCCATCGATACTTGCAAGACCATTCAGCGGGGAGGCGACATTTAGTCGATACCTGCATTTTGAAAACCAAAACTCGGCTATAAATGCCAAAATCCGGCTATGAATGCCAAAACAAAAATTTCCGGCTATAAACGCCAAAATCGGCTTTCATGCCAATAAAACAAAACTTGGTTTTCAAAAAACTCGGCTACAAATGCCACACAAAAAAAAAACCTGACTCTCATGTCAAAACCGGCTATAAATGCCACAAATTGGCTATCAATGCCACCAAACCGGCTATAAATGCCACCAATTGGCTATCAATGCCACCAAACTGGCTATAAATGCCACAAAAATCCGGCTTTCATGCCAAATTCGTTTACCCTACCAAAACAACCATTTGACAAAAGATTTTCACAAAATAACAAAGCTTTTGATCAAATCCCATTTAGCAATTGCTTTCATCACAAAAAGATTTGAGTGAGCGTAGGGAACAAAAAAAAAAAGGGTACCAAAAAAAATACATGTGGTACCAAAAAAAAAAAAAAAAAAAAGAAAGTGTTCACAAGCACTACAAAAAAAAAGAAAAGTACCAAAAAAATACATGTGGTACCAAAAAAAAAAAAAGAAAGTGTTCACAAGCACTATAAAAAAAAGAGTACCAAAAAATACATGTGGTACCAAAAAAAAAGAAGAATGGTTTCTGCTATAAAAAATCAGGAGCTCAGCCAAAAATGGTCTCCAGCCAAAGCTTCAGCTCCTCAAGCAAACTTTTGGCCTCAGCCGTCAGAGTTTCCAAGGCACGCTTCTTCAGGAACTTGCCATGAGATGCTGGCGAATGCCGTAACCCTTCTTTTACACCGGGAAGCTCTTCCCCAGTAGTTTGCCATCGTTCGTTTTCTAGAGTCCTCCTCTCTAGAACTTGACCGGCATCTGCAACCCTGCGAATCAGAGTACTCTCCCTGTCACGAGCCTCTGTTATAGCAGCCCACTTCGCATCGACTTGTGCCTTCAAATGCTCAAGACGTTTCCTGGCCTCCTCAACTTCCCTATCAAGGACGTTAAGGTCATGCCTCAATCCGATGATGGCTAGCTCTTCCTTGTTCTTCTCCCGAACTAGCTGCTTCTTGCTTTGTGTAGCCTCATTCAGGTCAGACTTAGCCTTATCAGCAGGGTCCAAGAACATCTCCTTGAAGAATTGGTCGTCAGGGAAACCCATGGTCTCAAACCACTTGTCACCCAGTGCAATGATCCTATCAACGATCGCCCTGGCACCTGTGACATCCAGACCAACCTCTTCGGTGTCGGTCAGAATCTCCTGTACATGTGGGATCATGCCAAATCCTGCCTCCAAGTGTCCAGAAAGGAGAGTCTTGACCCAAGAACTCAAAACCCGAGCCAGCACCTTCTTCGCAAATTGAAGAGACGAACTGGATGAAGATTCACCCTTCTCCGCTGATCGGCTGCTCATGTCATGTCCCATTGGAAGAGTAACAAAAGAACTCTTTTCACTTGGAGCCACTGGAGAGGGAATCTCAACACGAGGCATCTCCTCAATCATGTCAGAACTGGTCTCTACCTCCGGATCGACCTCTGGCATCCCTTGCTCTGGTTCTGAAGAAAGCGATGGACTCTCTTCTGTCACTTCAAAACCTGCAAATGAAACACAAAAAGGTATGAATATGATCCTGTTCAAAAAAAAAATCATCAGGGTCATCACTACAAAGTACCTTCTTCGACGACTGGCGGAACACTCTCTTCCTCCATGAACTCATCAGAAGCATCATCGACATTTGCGTCCATTCATGGTTCAAAGTCATCGGAATCTTGTGGCAAGTCAGCTGACAGGAAAAAAATGTTAGCAAATCAAGTCGCAGGCAAAAAAAAAAAAAGAGAAAGCGAAAGAAGTTATACCAATTGGAGATTCCGGAGTCATTCCAGAATCCCTCGGTTCTTTTTCAGATGCCATAACCGGCTCCATCACCGCCTCATCGGTTGGAACCTCAGGCATCGGCAAGTCTTCATCCTCTGCTAAAAGAAAAGCAGCAGCAGGGTGAGAAAACAAATCAGAACATGGAAAGCCCCATGAAAGAAGTAGAAAAGGAAAAGGAGGAATCATACCTTCACCGATGGTCTCTTCTTCCCGAATCCTCTTCTCCGGAGGTTCGTCAGCTTCCCCTGGCACCTCCTCATTGACAGTGAGAGGGACTTCCACATTAGGAGAGTCTTCGTCCCGCCCCATGTGACGCTGACTCCTCCTCCTCTTCTTACCTCTACGGGTTCGCTTCCTAGAAGAACCCGCCCCACTATCAGAGTCAGGTTTCTCACTTGACTCCTCACTGGATGGTCTGCTCTCGCCAGTAGACTCCACGGAAGCTCGTCTCTGTGCAGTTTGCATCCAAGCGTCGAGCTCAGCTTCCTCCTGTTCTAGCTGCTCCAAAGCCTCATCAGGTACTTCCCGAACAGCTTCAGAACCAATGACGCCCTGGTCACCGAGAATGCTTATCTTGTGCTTCTCTCCAGAAAGGAAGGCCCAAACTTCCTCTCGCCGGACGCCATCCGACTTCCCAATGCCTTTTCCAGAAGACAGCTTTACATCAAGCTCCTTCTTGGAAAGCCCCCGATATGCCAAAAAGCTCTCCGCGAACCACTTCGTGAAGCCGGCAGTTCGGAAAGTCGACAGCTCAGGATAAGAAATCGTGGCAGTAGTGTCTTCAGCACTATAGAAAGCCCATGCATTTCTGCCATCCTGCAAACCCCCAAAACGCTTCACCATACTCGAAGGCGCTCCAACAACGCCTTGAGAGAAGCCCAACTGAAGCGTAAAGCGAGAAGGTACATACGGCTGGATGTCGACGAAAAGATGTCTACGGTACACCATCGTGCCGACTCGTATGCTGAAAAGCCACTCCTTCTCTGCATTGGTCAAAGAGTAATGCCTTCCCGACCCTGCTCTGGTAGAGTCTCGGGAGGCACCAAAATCAAAAGCATTCTTCCGCAACTCCGGAGAAAGCTTAACTGAAGACTGCCCCATCTCGACGTCCCTGAACCGTCGGATCCTCATGCGGGCAAACAAAAGTGATTCAGATACGGCTTTTCCCTTAGCCAATCGAATCATCAGAGGATCATCATCCTGTGCAGCACCCATCTGATGGAAGCCAGGACAGTGGTATACAAACCACGAATAAAAGATATGGGCTGAAAATACCCTATTCATAGGGAGCCCAAGCCGAACCAAGAAAGCAGCAGCCTGCAGTTCGGTACACAGGTAGGAGTAAAGAGCGGGCACCAAAGCAAGCCGCTCTCCAAACGCCATCTGACAAGCCAGAAAAATACAATGCGGCCTGATGTGCGTCCCATCTCCACCAGCAAAAATAGCCTCACCTAGCCAAAAAGTGAGGTAAAAAGCAAGATCTCTCCGCAATGCAATGTCAGAACAAATGGCATCTGTGCTCGCGAAGAAACCCTTCAACTCTTCCTGCATGACCGAAGTCTTCTTCCTGTCTTCCCGGGTCATGCTATCAGAAGACTCTTTGCTGTCAAAGAAGTTGAAGAATGAAGAGCCATAACTCTTCCAACTGCTGGATCTCACTTTCGAGCCCTCCTTCAAAAAATCATAGAAGGCGACGAGCTGAAAGTATAGGAGCCTGAACTCCTCTGACTGCTCCTCAAGGACGCTGTCAATCGGCATGAACTCCTCGTAGAGTTTGCCAAGGATGGGTAATCCAGTAATAGCACTCAACTCCTTCAAAGAAAAACCAATCTCACCGTTCGTGACAACGAAGGTATTGGTCTGAGGGAGGAAAGACTCCAACATAGCCATGAAGGCATCATCGGAAAAAGTCACGGTCTCCCTAAAAGCGC
Source organism: Umbellularia californica (assembly GCA_028538565.1). NCBI lineage: Eukaryota > Viridiplantae > Streptophyta > Magnoliopsida > Laurales > Lauraceae > Umbellularia > Umbellularia californica. Next base: position 13,360,263 of record JAPQWN010000005.1, read on the forward strand.
GGACCGCGTCAAAAATCCCGGCTTCCTTCAAAACGGCGCCCCCAATCAGCAAGGTGTGGTCAGTCCATGACTTCCAATCGGAGTCAACATTGAAACGGCCACGAAGTCGAAAAGGCTTCACCCAAGTACTGCCGTCACCGCTGAAAACGCCAAGGCCCACCGGTCTCAAATCGACCGACGGATAATCAGAGCCCTGGTAGCCGCTGGCTGGCATCAACATGTCCATACGGACAGGTGGCTTCTCCGCATATCCGAAGGGTCCACCAACAAAAACCCCGGTCTTGATCACACTGGTCCTCTTCACCCAGCTCGGAGGATCTTCCCTCTTAGGGCACGTGGGAGAAAGGCTCAGGATCGAGATGGTCCGGTCAAAAGACGACCGGGTAGAAATAGTTCTCTCCTCACCATTTGCTGTGTAAGAGAACTGAAAACATCTCCTTTGGTATGTCAAGTCGTCAGGGACTGCATCTCCAAAGAAGAAGGTAGGCTTGGGTAAAACCCTCAGATCGTCCATAACCCAAGGACGGTTGCTTACCATGATCTTATAGAACTCCTCATCCTTGAGAGCAATCAATCGCTGTCTCATCTCATCGCGATTGAGGGAATCGCACTCTTCCAAGTTCTTCTCAACAAACTGGACCTTCTCCCAGGCTTGCTGAACGGCTACATTGGAAGATCTAGCAGATCGACGAGGTACGCTTGTAGCAGGCTCTTTACCCTTGTTCGCTCTGGAGGAACCACCTGCAAAGGTTGGAAAAGAAAAAGATCGTCATCAAAATGACAGGATTTCGCTAAAAAAAAAAAAGGGGTCACTTTGTCCCACCAAAAATCTGGCGAAATTTTGGCATGACTCCGGGGCAATTCCAAAGAAAAAGGAAATACCCCGACGGAAATAGAAAGTTTGAAGATGGGCTCAACATTGCTGCGGGCTCCGAAATTCCAAACTTTCGAAACCTCAAAATCTCCGCAAAATCAAGAAGGGCTCAACATCGCTGCGAGCTCCAAATTCCCAAATTTGCAAAGATTTTCAGGTATGCTATCATGCTCAATCTACAAAAGTACATGCATGAACATCTACATTTGCATAAAAACGCATTATCATGATGAGCAAAAAAAAAAAAAAAAAAAAAAGAAAAAATAAAAGAAACTTTCTCAAAAAAAAAGAGGGAGAAAGAAAAGAAAAAAAAAGAAACTTTCTCAAAAAAAAAGGAGAAAAAAAAAAAAAATCAGGCCACGTGGCCGTACGGATCTGTCCGTACGGCCCACAAAAAAAAAAAAAAAAAAAAAAAAAGAGAAAAGAGACACACGTGAAAAAAAAAACAGAAATCACGTGGAAAAAAAAAAGAAAAAAAAAAGAGAAGAAGAATAGAAAGAAAGAAAAAAAAAGAAAAGAAAGAAAAAAAAGAGAAGAGAAACTTTCTTTTTTTTACCATCCTATTCTCTACATAGAGTTTTCTTGAAAGAAAAAGAAAGAAAACTTACTTGAAGCCATTGATGGAGAAGAAGAAAGCTTGAAGATCCTTGAAGAAGAAGAACTCTTGGTCTTGGAGCTCTCTTGAGATTGTTGCAAAAGAAAGCAATAAGAGCAAGAGATCCTACCTTCCTTTGCTTTTATAGGAGAGAGCAAATCAAAGAAGGAAACAAAGAAGAAAGGTAAGTGTTACTGATTAGTAACCTTACCAAAAGAGAAGGAATTAGAAAGATTCTTTCCCAAAAAGAAAGATGTCTTTGAGAGATTTTCTCCCAAAATCAATCAAATGAGAGATTCTCTCCAACAAAAAAAGGATATTGGAGATTCTTTCCCAAAAAGAAAGATACCTTGAGATATTCTCTCCCAAATTAAGGGAATATGAGAGATTCTCTCCCATAAAGATATTTTTAGATATTCTCTATCCAAATGAGATATCTTTAGATATTCTTTACAAAAATGACCCCACATGAGATCTAAGCCATCCTAAAAAGCTTAAGGTCCCATGGGTTAGCCCATATGAGCCAGGTTTGACCACCTAGGCACAAAAAAAAAAAAAAAAAAAAAGGGCTTTTAGTCAGAAAAAAAAATCCCTCTTACCAAGAGCATACAAAAATGGTTCCATGCCTCTTTTGAGTTGATTGAACCATACAAAAAAATCCCAAGCCCCATGAGCTTCCAAAAATCAAACCATCCAGCCTCATATACCAAATTGAGCCAAAATCTTGAAATTGACATTTCACAAAAATCCAAACCACTCCAATGGACCCACACAGTCCCAAAGAGTGACCAAAAACCAAATCCTGGTCCCCTAACTTGCCACATACAGCTTGTTAGGTCACAAGACCAAAACCAAAAACCAAATCATGATCCCCCAACTTGCCGCATACAGCTTGTTGGGTCACAAGGTCAAAACCAAAAACCGATCCCCTAATCTGCCATATATAGCTGGTTAGGTCACAAGATCAAAAACAGAAACCCAAATCCACATCCCTGATGTCATCTTCAAAACTTTGCCTCGAGATGGTGTGTGATTCCTTTCACTACCATAAAATTCCCCTGGAAGCTCAAAGGCTACTCTACCAAAGGAAAGATTGCTCAAAGACTCTTGGTCAAGACACAAGCTCTCCTTCAAAAATCTCTTCGAGGCACATCTACTACAAAAGTCAAGCAACTCGTCGCTGTACCTCGAGGGGGCATTTGTTGACACCAAAAATGTCACTTTGCCTCTTCAAATCAAGAAAGCTGCATGAAGTCGCAACCTGCCATAAATAGGCAATGCAATTTCTCCAAAAAATCAAATCTTGTCAGAATCAAACAAAAACTGCAAGATCCTTCAAGATAGCCAAGAGAAGAGTACACATGAAGTTTCGGGCCATTTCAGAATCATTTGGCCTAACTTCGCTTCTCCGTTAGCTAAAATGGCGCTCCCGGCGGCGAAATCATCGGAGACGTCAAAACTTCGATCAGAGCCTACAGATGACTCCAGCATGTCTCAAAAGGGCTCCATGCCAAATTTCAAGTCAAACCGATAACGTTTGACCCTCCATCAATGCTCGAGCAGCAAAATCAAGCCTCCTGGCGGCGGGAACCACCGAAGCCTTCGCTCATCAAACCAAGTGCATGAGTGGCTTCAACATGCTTCCAAAAGGCTGCACGTCGAATTTCAGGTCATTCCGACAACGTTTGACCAGGTTTCGATGCTCCGAGAGAAAATCAAGCCTACCGGCGGCGGAGCAACCCGGGACCATGACATCCAAAATGGAGCCCATGGAACGTCTCAAAATGACTCCAATAGGCTCCCCGTCAAATTTCAGGTCAATCGGACATCGTTTGGCCACATATCAAAGCTCGGCATTTTTCCCCGCAGCAAAATCAAGTGAAGCATCGACGGGACCCCAAACGGCTTCAAAACTCAAACAAAAGCCTATGGTTGGTCTTATTTATTGCTCAGGAGGCTTCACCTCAAATTTCAGGTCATTCCGACATCGTTTGACCAAGTTTCAGCTTCTGGCGGAAAATCAGCAGCTTTACGCGACAAAGTCTTCGGCTTTCCCGGAAAATTGGAAACTTTGCACTCTAAAAATGCAAGGATTCTCATCAGGTTTTTTACAGGGAAATCAAGCCAATAAATGAGAAGAAATGTCAGGAAAAATACAGAAGAAAACGGCGACGAAAAAGACCTCAAAACGACCGCAAAACGGGCTCCGAAGGGGAAAAATTCCCCCAGGGTCGCAGGCCCCTGCGACCATGGCCCATGGTCGCCGGCCCATGGTCGCCGGCGACCATGGAAGTCCGGGTCACCGGATTTTCCGCCGGTGACCCGTTTTTTCCGTCTTTTTTCGCGTTTCGCGCACTTTGGCCCCTGTGGTTTCCTGAAAATGTGATTTTTAGTGCTTGAAATTGACTCATATCCTCCGACATCCGTCAAAATCACGGGTCAACCTCCAAAAGCACAAAATCATCAATGATCGCTCCAAGATCGCCAACCGGTCGACCAAGAAAAGTGCTCTTTCTGTCCGACCGATCGAGAAATCGACAAGACAGATGTCACCGGCCCGCTCTTAGCTATCAATGTCTGAAGTTACATGTTCATCCGATGTCGATCAGCATGAAGATCCATCGATGATCATCGCCAGAAGAATTCCAGAAGACACGGCACGGCCCGCGACTCTTCGACTGCTCGGCGACCAATTAATGTGGTTAATTGACTAGCTTTATTATAGTCATTAATTCATTTCTTTGGACGGCCCAATCAGAAGCAAGCATTTGGGAGTTACAAGTCAATTGATTCATGGCATTTAAACCATGAAACTCCTCCCATTATGGTAATTAAGGTGTTTAAAAGCCCTTAATCTCCATCGGCCAATCAGATTCAAGAAAAAAGGAGTTACAAAATCAAGAAATAAATCTTGTAACTCCTCCCATTAAAGCCATTAAGGCTCATAAACCCTCCTAAATGGCTACCAAAGGCCTATAAATAGGAGAGCATTCCATTGAAATGGGGATCAGAGAAAAAAGGAGAAAATCGAGATCAGAAAATCGAGATCGATCGATCGGAAAGAATCCAGAGCTCGTATCCAGAGAAAGAAAAAAGAGAGAAAAAACTCTGCTGAAGTTCTGCACCGGCCATCACTACAAGGTGACAAAAGTCCCTTGGGGGGCACCCCCCCAAGGTCCTTGCCTTCTCCTGCTGCCTCCAATGGCTTAGACGTGGCTTTTCAGCCCGTCTACTTAGCTTTTTATTGGACATAGGACCTTCTCTTGGTCTTTGTCCTCTAAAAATCTGAGGTTATAGCCAAGCCAAGCGAATCAAGAGCATCCTCTGTTCTCATCTGCATGGATGACGGCGAAGCCCACACATGGCTTGCGACCGTCAATCTGAACGAGTCCCCCACAACCTCCTGAAAAGTTAGATCTTCCTTTTCTTGCTTTTCATTGTAGTTTGTATTTTTCTAAAGAGACAAAAATCACAACTCTTGTCTTTCATTATTGATAAGAATTGTAAATCGGCTATAAACGCCAAAATCGGCTATAAATGCCAAACAAAATCGCCTTTCACGGCAAATTAAGAAAATGTCTCTTTTCTTAAATATTTGTGCAATGGAAAACTTGAAAGAAGTTGATTTCCTTTTTACTTGCGAAGGTTGATCTCCGGATTACCACTTGCAATTCCAAGTAAAATAGAAAATCTGGCACACCCACATAAAAAAAATGTTGATGCACGCTTCAGGCCCGCCAGGGCGCGAAAGGGCCGGACCCGACGGACTCCCACGTTCCGCCGACCCCGGTAGCCGCCCCACGGCGCCTCGGAGCGCGTTCCATCAGTGGCAGTGGGCCACGGCCTATGGGCCTGAAAAAAAATTTTTCTTTTTTTTGTTTTGTTGAGATTTCTTTTTCTCTCTTTTCGGTTTTTTTTTTCTCACCATGATAAAGAGGTTTGTGCAATTTCAAGATGTTCATGCATTTTTTTTTTTTTTGGATGTATCAAGATAGAAGGCTAGAGTCTCTAGGTCAAGTCAACGTGATTTTTAACTTGGACAAAGTTTGATTGATTTTGACCAAGTTAGGTTGGAATTGGTCAAACTTTGGTCATGGTTTTCCTAGCATCTAATGCATGATGATTTTCTTTGATGCATGATTTTTAGTAAATTGACTTGGAAGCATGATGATGCATACCTGAAAATCTTTTGCAAGTATTGTGATTTGGAGCTCGCAGCGATGTTGAGCTTTTTCTCAGTCTTGCTGGATTTTGAGGAGTTTTGCAATTTTTAGATTTTGGAGCTCGCAGCAATGTTGAGTTCTTTTCCAAATTTTGCGGAAATTTGATGAGATTGGCTCGTTCTTGTAGCAATGTTTGAGTTCAAACCTTCTTTAAGAATTTTCCACCGACTATGAGCTCGCAACGATGTTGAGCTCATCTTCAGGCTTCCTTTCTTTTTCGGGGTGTTTCCCTTTTCTTTGGAATTGCCCCAGAACCATGTCAAAATTTCGCTAGAATTTTTTTTAGCAAAATTCTATCATTTTGGTGATGATTGATCTTTGTTTTTCCTTACTTTGCAAGTAGTTCTTCCAGAACGAACAAGGGTAAGGGTCCTGTTACTGACGCACCTTGTCGGTTTGCTAGATCTTCCAATGCGGCCGTTCAGCAGGCCTGAGAGAAGATCCAATTTGTTGAGAAGAACTTGGAAGAGTGCGATTCCCTCAATCGTGATGAAATGAGACAGCGATTGATCACTTTCTAAGATGAGGAATTTTACAAAATCATGGTAAGCAGTCGTCCTTGGGTTACGGACGATCAGAGCATTATGCCCAAGCCTACCTTCTTCTTCGGTGATGCAGTTCCCGTCGACTTGACATACCAAAGGAGATGTTTTCAGTTCTCTTACACAGCAGATGGTGAGGAGAGAACTATTTCTACCCGGTCGACCTTCGATTGAACCATCTCGATCATGAGCCTTTCTCCCACGTGCCCTAAGAGGGAGGATCCTCCGAGCTAAGTGAAGAGGACCAGTGTGATCAAGACCAGGATTTTTGTCGGCGGTCCTTCCGGTTTTGTAGAGAAATCGCCTTTCCATATGGACATGTTGATGCGAGCTAGTGGCTACCGAGGTTCTGATCATCCGTCGATCGATTTGAGACCGGTGGGCCTTGGCATTTTTCGGGGTGACGGCAGCAATTGGGTGAAGTCTTTTCGATTTCGTGGCCGTTTAGTGCTGACTCGAGCTGGAAATCATGTACTGATCACACCCTAAAAATTGGCGGGGCCATTCTGCGGGAAGCCGAGATTTTTTACTTGGTTCACGCTTTTCGGCAAACAGTGGTTTTCTCCGATGAGGCTTTCATGGCCATGCTGGAGTCATTCCTTCCACAAACCAACACCTTCATTGTTACGAATGGTGAGATTAGTTTTTCTTTGAAGGAACTGAGCACCATCACCAGGCTGCCTATCCTTGGCAAACTCTATGAGGAGTTCATGCCTATCGACATTGTCCTTGAGGAGCAGTCTTGAGGATCTTCAAGCAGACCGTCCCACAGAAGTAAGAGGAAGAGAGGACAGCGCCATAATATGAGACGGCAAGAAAGTCCTCATGATTTGGAAGTTCCTCTCACAGTTGCTGAGGAGGTGTCTGGGGATGCAGACGAGCCTCCAGAAAAGAGGAGCCGAGAAGAGGATGGCGATTTGGTGATGCCTGAGGTTTCGGCCGATGAGGCGATGACGGATCTGATTGCGGCATCCGAGGATGAACCTAGGGACTTTGGAGTGGTTCCAGAACCTTCACCTGGTATGATTTCTTTGGCTTTTTCTTCCCTTTTTGTTTGTGCTATCATTTGCCAACATGTAGCTTTTGTTTTCTTGTTAGCTGACTTGCCAAAAGATTCTGACGACTTCGAGCCATCCATGGGTGCAACCTTTGACGATGCTTCGGATGAGCTTAGGGAGGCAGAGAGTATTCCGCCGGTCGTCGAAGTAGGTATTTTGTAATAATAATCTTGATATTGATTTTTGACAAGATCATATTCATACCTTTTTGTCTTTTCATTGGTAGATTGTGAAGCAACAGGAGAGGTTCCACCTTCTTCCTCAGGGCCAGAACAAGGGATACCTACAGCCGGTCCCGAAGTAGGGGCTTCTTCTATTTTTAACGAGTCTGCTTCTTTGATTGGAAAGAATTTATTAATTACTCCTCTAATGGGGCATGAGATGGGCAGTCGGGCGCCGGAGCAGGGCGAATCCTCATCTGAGCCGCACCTTCAGTATGCAAAGAAGGTGTTGAAGAGTGTTTTGAGCTCATGGGTCGAGACTCTCTCTTCAGGTCACTTGGAAGCTGGTTTTGGCTTGATCAAGCATGTGCAGGACATTCTTGCTGATAGCAAAGAAGTTGGTCTGGACATTGCAAGCGCCAAGGATTTTGTTAATGAAGTCATCGTTTTGGGGAACAAGTGGACTGAGACCAAGAGTTTCTCAGATGGTGACTTCTTTAATGAGATGTTTGTGAAGCCTTCCAGCAAAGTCAAAGCTGAGCTGACTGAGATCTCACAGACCCGGAAGCAGTTTGTTCAGGAGCGAAACGTTACCAAGTTGGCCATCATGGAGCTAAAACAAAACCTGAACTGCCTTGATAAGGAGATTGTCGAGGCTAAGCAGCGTCTTGAGCTTTTAGAGGAAGAAGCTGCTGCCAAATGGACCGCCATTGTGGAAGCTCTGACAAGGAGGGGACTCTCATTCGCCAGGTTGAAGAGGCTGAGAGTAAGTTCCGGAGGATGACTCAGGAATATGATTAGTGGCAGGTTCTCTGGGAAGAACTCCCTCGTGCTGCCGATGGGTCGCGGCGTTTGGCCGCATTTTATGGGAATGTTTTGAATAAGCGTGGCCTGAAAACTTTGGAAGCTAAGGCCAAAAGTTTGCTTGAGGAGTTAAATATTTGGTTGAAGACCATGTTGGATTGAGCTCTTGAGTTGTAACAAAACTCCTTTTCTTCTTTTTTTTTTTTGGTACCTCCATGTATAAACATTTTTGGTACTATATTTTTTGTATACCCTCCTTTCATTTAAACCATTTTGATGAAAACAGATTTGAATAAGGGCTAAATGGGAATGTTCGTTTGAGAATTTGATCAAAATGTTGTCATTTTGTGAAAATCTTTTGTCAAAGGGTTGTTTTGGGCATGAAAGCCAATTTTTGTGGTAAAAGCTTAGTTTTTGATGGCTTGAAAACATAATTTTGGAATGGCATGGAAGCCGAATTTTGTATTGTAAGAGCCAAAATTTGTTTGCGGCATGGAAGCCAAAATTTGAAATGGCATTATAGCCAAAAATTTTGAGATGGCATGAAAGACGAATTTTGGAATGGCATAGAAGCCGAATTTTGTTTTGTGGCATGGAAGCCAAATTTGTTTGTGGCATGGGAGCCGAAATTTTAAGATGGCGTGAAAGCCGAATTTTGTGATGACATGAAAGCCTGAAATTTTTAAATGGCATGAAAGCCAGGTTTTGTTTGTTTGTGGCATGGAAGCCAAAGTTTGAGATGGCGTAAAAGCCGAAATTTTGAAATGGCTTGAAAGCCGATTTTTGAAATGAAATGAAAGCCAGGTTTTGTTTGTTTGTGGCATGGAAGCCAAAGTTTTAAGATGGCGTGAAAGCAGAATTTTGTGATGGCATGAAAGCCGATTTTTAAAATTGGCATAAGAGCCAGGTTTTGTGGCATAGGAGCCGATTTTGTTTGTTGTTTTTGGCATGAGAGCCAGATTTTTTGAAAACCAAGTTTTGTTTTGTTGGCATGAAAGCCGATTTTTGGCATTGATAGCCGATTTTGGCATTTATAGCCGGATTTTTGTCATTTATAGCCAATTTTGGCGTTTATAGTCGGATTTTTGGCATTTATAGCCGATTTTTTGCATTTATAGCCGGGTTTTTGGCGTTTATAGCCGGTTTTGGGGTGAGAGCCGGATTTTTGGCATTTATAGCCAACTTTTGGCATTTATAGCCGGGTTTTGGTTTTCAAAATGCAGGTATCGACTAGATGTCGCCTCCCCGCTGAATGGTCTTGCAAGTATCGATGGAATGTTGCTTCCTTGCTCATTCGGTTTGCGAGTATCGATGGAATGTCGCTTCCTCGCGGACTGGGTTTGCGAGTATCGATGGAATGTCACTTCCTCGTTGGATTAGGGTGCAAGTATCAACTAATCGTCGCTTCCCTGTTTTTTTTTTTAATTTTGGTTCTGCGGGTATTGACTTGGTGTCATTTCCCCACGATTTTTGAAATTTGAGGTTTTATCGAACCATTTGAAATTTTGATAGTGGATATCAACTGGAATGTTTTTGCTCCACGATTTTTGAAATTTGAGGTTTTACAAGTATCGAATGGGGTTACTGACTTGCGATTTTTGGGTTTTGGAAGTATCGAATGGGGTTTGCATCCTCCTGATTTTTGGGTTTTGGAAGTATCGAATGGGGTTCGCATCCTTCCGATTTTTGGGTTTTGGAAGTATCGAATGGAGTTCGTACCCTCTCAATTTTTGGGTTTTGGAAGTATCGAATGAGGCTCGCTTCCTTCCGGTTTCTAAAAACCATTTTTCATTTAAAGACACGAGGGTCGTTAATTTTGACTTAAAACCATTTTTGGTTGTAAAAGTCGGGGTGGGCTAGGGTGGAAATTCCTAAGTCCTGATTTTTGTTTCAAACGATGAATTTTGGGTTCAAGGATCGAAAATTTTGGTCAAGTCCGGGAAGAAGCTCCTAAACTTGGTTTTTGGTTTTGATGATTTTTTTTTAACAATGAAACGATGAAAGTAAGCATTGTTTTAAAAGTTTTTTTTTTTTTAGAAATTTCAACATAAAGATGAAAATTTCAAAAAGGGTGGGTTTGACGAGCAAGTACCTGGAAATAGGCTTTGGCCGTATAGGCATTGCTCTGACCCATTGGAGGAAGTCTTTAAGGGTAGTACCGCTTCAAGAACTTGCCATTGATGGGCAGCATACATCTGTCACCTTCCATGTTTAGAAGTGTGTATGCACCGTTGGAGAAGACTTTGTCGATGACGAAAGGTTACTCTTATTTTGTTTTAAATTTGCATTCGGAATTGTGGGCAAAGACTATGGGTCTTTTTACTGCAAGAACCAAGTCGCCCTTTTTGTAGGCGCGTTGCCTAACCTTCTTGTCGAAAGATCCTGCCATGCGTGCTTGATACAGCTCAATGTTTTGTAGCGCTTCGAGCAGTCTCTCTTTGAGATTATCTAGCTCTTGGAGTCTCAATTTGAAATTGCTTTCTTCCGTGATGTCATTTTGCAAAGATACCCTTAAGGAAGGAATTTGTACTTCCAAAGGGACAATAGCTTCACATCCATAGACCAAGGAGAATGGTGTGCTATGGGTTGGTCTTCGAACGGTTGTTCGATAGGCCCACAAAGCTTCTAGTAGTTTGTCGCCCCAGTCTCTTTTGTGACTAGAGACATTTTTCTTGAGAATTTTGTAGAGTGTCTTATTGAAGGCTTTTGCTAGTCCGTTCGCTGTAGGATTATATGGAGTCGAATGACAACTTTGGATTTCGTACTTGTCGCAGAACCTGTAGAATTTGTAATCCCGAAATTGCAGTCCGTTATCATGGACGAATCTTTTAGGTATGCCGAAGCGACAAATAATGTTGGTTTACAGGAACTGAAGGACTGATGAGGTCTTTATTTCGCTGAGCGCAAATGCTGCTAACCACTTGGAGAAATAATTTATAGCGGCGAAGATGAAGCGATGACCTTTACTTAATGGGCGAGAGATAGGACCTATGATGTCCATACCCCAGGCTTCGAAAGGCCATGAGATTGTTGTAGGATGTAGCCATTTCGGAGGCATGTGGACATAATCTCCATGAATTTGGCATTGTTGGCAGTGCTTAACTAGTCACATTGCATCATCTACCATGGTATGCTAATAATAACCTAGCCTTTTTATCTGGTTGTAGAGCTTAGGACCAGCCTGATGGGCTTCACAAAGACCAGCATGCACTTCTTTGAGAGTTTTCCTAACCTCTTGTTGTGACAAGCAGCGTAGAATTGAAGGATTTTTTGTAAAGTACTTTTGAAGGAATATCCAAATGAAAGTTCGGGGCTCGTCTTTCATTTTGGAAGATCGCTCTCAGGATCAAGGGTCTTCTTTTGGAAGATCACTCTCAGGATCAAGGGGTTGATCCTGGCATTTGCTGAAGACGTCTCTGTAGCAGTGTTGCCATCTTTGGTGATTGTGTTGCACGGAACATTTTTCGGGAACAAGTCATGAACAGCGTCCAGCAACTTTTCTTCTTTGTCAGGTAATTTGTTGGTCCAGACATCGTCTATGAGATCGGGTATCTGGGACCAATCGACCGGATTTTCATTGAAGAAGACTTCATTGGCAGGGGCTTCTCCAGGATGATCAATCAGAAGAGGCTCGAGTTCCGATGTCACAGTTTTAGGAGACGAAGGCTGAGAAGATGCTATCTTAGTGGAAGTCACCTGAGAAGATGTAGCTCCGGAAGATATACTACCAGTTGGGGAGTACGTGTCTTCGGAAACTTCAGAAGTACTATCATCTTGAGCTATCGCATTGCAGGATGCCCCCAATGTAGACCGTTGGGGATCAGACTCATCCTCAGATGTAAGAGGATCATTGATCCAGCAGTTTTCCCCATTTTGAAGAGTTGAGGGAGAAAATTCCAGTTGATTTTTAGGGATTTCTGGTTCTGGATCATGACGAAGATTGTTGACGTGGTCCTGCTCCTGCTCTATGGCAAGATGTTGCAGGATTCTTGCATATTCTTCAAGATCAGGCATAGGAGCCAAATCTTCTTCGCCATCTGCTCCTTATGGTTCACCAGTATTGGGTTCCACTGGAGCATTAACCGGTGCTGGATCAACAACATTTTCTTGAACAGCCTCTTGGTCTTCATCATCATCAGACCAGAATCCTTGTGGCTATAATGGGTTATACCAAATTACTGGTATAAGATGAGACTCGGGAATCCGTTCCTTATCGAAGAGGTATTCTCCTATTTCAAGTGATTCTTCCCATTCATCGATATCATTGGCAGTATCATTGGACTCGTATTCATCCATGGAGAACCCAACCACCGAGTTGCAGGAGTATGATGCCGCCTGCGCAGTTTCATTTTTGTATTGAGGTGCCATGAAATCATTAAGGGTGGATTTTCTTACCACCTTTGAAGTTTTGGGAAGGGATTCTTCTGTTGCCCCTAGTGAAGCAGTGGAAGAGGTTTCTGCCCTTTCAGGGACTTCTTATTTTTGTTGAGACTTCTGCTGCTGTTTGAGCCTACGGAGTTGTCTTTTTGCTTGCCTTCGCTGCTGAGCGGTCGGCTTTGTTTTGACGATCTCCTAATTTTCATCTTTTAGGAGATCGGGATGCACCCATTTGTGTTGTCCGTCAGGTGTTGGATAGGGAACCAACTCTTGGGACGTTTGAGCCATTTTTATCACCTTAAATGAAGTAGTGATCTTCACCCTCGGTGGATTTGAAGTTTGCCCACATGACACCATGTTGACAGAGGAGAAGCCGTAGTTTTTGTCAAAGGTGATGACTCCGTTTTTCCACATCTCATTGATCTTCTCTTTCACAACGAAGCATTGATTGAGAGGATGTGAGATCATCTGGTGGTATGGACAATACCGAGGATTGTTGGTTTTGCTAACATCTCCTGGTCTTTTGGGCTCGGGCAAAGTGAGTTTACCATTTGCTAGGAGAGCCTCAAAGATTTCTTCAACATCTTCATCGAACGGATATTTCTTTTCTACACGTTCTTTGAAGGCATCAGAGAGTTCGGGTCTTTTACCCGTACCTTTGTTTTCAGCTTTCTTTGGCTGCTGAGGAGCTGACTTGGTCTGCACAATAAGAACATCCTTTTTATTTGGTTTTGAGGTTGTAATGGCGGTTGGCTCTTTCTTTGATGATTTCTGACTGTTGAGGTCTTTGATCACCATTTCAGCCTCTATGGAAGCTTCTAGGACTTCTCCCAGGTTCTTTGATTTGTTGCCGATGATCATGGAGCGGATTCTTGCTCTTATGTTTTTACGGCAGATGTCGACTAGCGACGCTTGTGGCAGTACATCTGAGCATTTATACGCCATTGCCTTCCACTTGTGAATGAAGTCGTATGTTGACTCATTATCTCCCTGTTTTAGGTTGCAGAATTGAGCCATAGTAACAGGATGGTCCTCACCTTGAAAGTGAGTCAAGAAGCGTGTCTCTAGCATAGCTCAGTTTTGGATAGAGTTCTCCAGCATAGTGGAGTACCAATCAATGGCTGTACCTTTTAAGGTACTTGCAAATAGGCAAATCTTAAGGGCGTCTTGATCCGGAATAGCTCATGTCAGGATCTTAAAGTGGATGACATGCTGTCTGGCTGAACCTTTTCCCGTATATGTTTGGAGAGTAGGTTGTTTGAATTTTACAGGGAACGGAACCGAATCCATCCACAGAGGGTAGGGTGGCTTGATCCCATGTTCCTTCAATGTATCATCTTCTTTTGCTTTTTCCAGGATATCGTCAACGTCTTTTTTGGTAAGGGCGCGTGACTCATTGTTTTCTGCATTGCCCTCGTCATCTTGATAATTTTGAGGGGTTTCATTGTTAAATGGACGCTGTAAAGTGAGAAGGAGGTTTTCCATCATAACCTCAATTCTCTGTTGTCCTTGCTTCAACTGCTGGATGCGTACGGTTACGACATCCTGTGGATTATGTGGTGGAGGCTGCTCAGAACTTGTAGCTAAGACGTTCATCCCTCGAGATTCGAACGAAGAAATCGTCCTGGTGATTGAGCCGTGACTCATTCTTCTGGATGAAGAATCTGAGGAGTGGTTATTTCGATATCCTTGGCTTGAAGGAGTGGAGGATTCTTCCAGATGTGTTTGCGTCCGGGAGACACTGCGAGTCACCGGACGTCTGACATGAATTTTGGTTGCTGACTTCTGGCGTTTTCTGGTTTTGCCAACCATATGGACAGGAACGACTTGGTCGGGTCTTTCTTTTTCAACCGAATTGTTAAATACATGGAGAGTAGAATACCGGGTTCTTCCCTTCTCAAGTCTCTTTTGTCGATATGCCGCGCGGCGACGCATACGACGAGCAATTTGAGCTTCAGTCAGCTCTCGCTGAGCTCTGGCAATGAAGGATGTAGTCCCCCGTGCGCAGCAGCCGAGCTTGTCCTCTTTGAAGCTAGGCATGGACAGGATCCGGACGCGGTCCTTAGCCTGTTGCAGTGAGGCTTTGAATTTTGCGAGTTGGGCTCCTATTGAGATGAAGGGTCGACTCGCCAGAGTGCAGGCTTCGGCAGGTTTTTGCGGAGGCCTAACGATGCAGGATTTGATTTTGGGCTTGTAGGAGTAAGCCGGCTCATGCTGATTTTTTTTGTTCTTTGGGTGGAGGGTAGATTTCTCCTCTTTCATGTAAAAGAGAGGGTAGAACCGATTCTCCTTGAGAGGAGCCAAGTATGCTGGCTTTGTAAATGTTCGGGACCTCCGTTGCTTCGGTGAAGATCTCGGGGACCAGGTTTTGGGGCAAACCTAGTTTGTTGTGGGTAGAGGCTTCGTGGGAGCGCCACGGGCTTCAGGCTTCTTTGTGTTCGCCCTTGGTGCCATGTTAGTGACACTTTGCTGGGCGGTTTTCTGCTTCTTGGCAGGTACAGTTTCTTCTGCGGGCAGTGGGAATGGTCCCAGCGACCCGAAGACATGGTCTGGGGAGTTGAGGTTGACCCGGTGTTTTGAGAGTTGTCAAGGGAGATGACGCTTCGGCAACTGGCGGGGCGCTTATGTGTGCTCTTGTTTTGCTTGTCATGAAGCATAAGCCTATACTTGTTTTCATCGAAACTGATGGTCAATGAAGCTGCCATTGTTAGTTTTGGAAAACTTCTGAAACAAGACCACATCCATTAGTAATCACAAGAATATGGTGATCATAAATGGAGAACAATTATGGTTTTGTCTTTTCAAATCGCTCAAGGGGACATGGCCTGACCCGAGCAAGATGAAGAAGGCAAAAAGCCATAGAGGGTACAATTGTTCTAAATGCAAGTATGGTAGGTTCAGGGTGAGCTTACCAGTGACTGCTAGAAGCAATTGTAGGCCTTAATTCAGATTACCAAGAAGCAAGGCTCACTCGAGGTAAAATGATATAAGGTTGGAGATACAAATGTGTCGGTCGCGAATACCGTAGACCCGAAAGGGCGTACTAGCACTGCTAGGCACAAATGTTGCAAATCGCATCCTTGGAAAGACACGAGATGGGATTTTTCTTTGAAAGGTCAAATTTGGATTCATAAAGAAGAGCGAATGGTATTCCAATCTGAACAAGGGCTCAAACATTTCTTCAAGCACTAAATCCGAAGGGGAAGGAACCAGAGTTTCTCAAATGTAAGCCCAAACGTGACGGAAGTTTTTTCTTTTTTTGAAAGGTCAAGATTGAATTCATTAAAGAGAGCAAATGGTGTTCCAATCTGAACCACAGCTCAACATTTCTGTGAGCATTAAATCCGAAAAGGAAAGAGCCAAGATTTCTCAATTCTGAACTCAAAAGTGATGTAAGTTTTTTTTTTTTTTTTTTAAGGTTTAAGATTGAATTCATCAAAGAGAGCAAATGGTGTTCCAATCCGAACCACAACTCAACATTTCTGCGAGCGTTAAATCCGAAAGGAAAAGAGCCAAGATTTCTCAATTCTTAACTCAAAAGTGAAAAAAAAATTTGAAAGGTATACATAGGTTTCCAAGTCGATCTTATGAAACCTTAGTAGATAGATCAGCCCCTAAGTAAGGGTAGGATTACTTAATGAACCTGTTTGAAGGACCCTTGCCTCGAATAGTCTAGTTGTCTCAACACTCTGGACAAGGTTTTTCTTAAATCCACTTTAGTCAAAGAGCGCAATTGGTGCAACCTTAGTGTTTTTTTTTTTTTTTTTTTTTTGAAAATTCTATTTTTGAAAGGTTTCTAATGAACTCATCAAAGAGAACAAGTGGTGTTCCAATCCGAACCACAACTCAATATTTCTGCGAGCGTTAAATCCGAAAGGAAATAACCAAAGTTTCTCGAATTTGAGTCCAAAAGAAAGAAAACTAGTAGTTTTTTTTTGAAATTATATATATATTTTTTTGAAAATCCCAATTGGACTCATTAAAGATAAAAGATGGCCCAATCCCTGATACGAACAATAGCTGTAAACATTTTTATGAGCCATCAAATTCGAAGAAGAGAGGATCAAAGTTTCTCAAAGTTGAATCTAAGAAAGAGAAATCATTTGTTTTTTTTTTTTAAAGAATTTGAAATGAAGTTTTTGGTTTTTTTTTTTAAAACCCATATCGGACTCATCAAAGAGAAAAGATGGCCCAATCTCCGATACGAACAATAGCTGCAAACATTTCTGTGAGCTATCAAATTCGAAGAAGAGAGGATCAAAATTTCTAAAAATTGAATCCAACAAAGAGAAATCAGATTTTTTTTGAAATGAGAAAGAATGACTGAAATCCCATCTCATATTTTTTTTAGATGCAAGATGCAACGTAGGCCACCAACTAGAAAGGAGCCAAGGGATCGAAGCATCACGTTTTCAAGTGAACGAGTCCCACCGGGTGTGCCAACTTTATGGACCCTCGATTTCCGTCCTCTCCTTCCGCCTCGGGGGCTGCCGGGGTCTCGGCGGAGGAGGAAATGCGGGTATCAACTTTTTGTACGGGTTAACCAGATTTACTATTCTACTTGGAATTTAGAATGATGATGATTCGGAGATTCACCTTCACAAGTAGAAAGGAAATCAATCTTTCTTTCTAACTTTTCAAATTGCATAAATATTTAAGAAAAGAGACAAGTTTGTTTTTGAGAATGCCGTAGGAGGCATTTTTTTGTCTGTTTGCCGTAAAAGGCAATTTTGCCGTGAAAGGCGATTTACAAATCTCATCAAATATGAAAGACAAGAATTGTTATTTTCGTTTGTCTCTTTAAAAAATACAAATTACAATAGAAAAGAAATAAAAAATATCTAACTTCTTAGGAGATTGCGGGGACACGTTCAGATCGACGGTCACAAATCATGTATGGACTTCGCCATCGTCCTTCAAATGAGAACGCTTTATGCTTCGATTCTTCGGCTTGGCTCCAGCCTCAGTTTTTTCGAGGATAAAGACCAAGGGGAGGTCCTATACCCAATGAAAAACCGAGTAAACGGGTTGAAAAACCGCGTTTAGGCCATGTTGTAGAAGAAAAGGACCTTAGGGGGTGGCCCCTCAAGGGACTTTGATCACCTTGTAGTGTTTCTTACGGCAGAGCAGCAGGACTTCGTCAGGATTTCTTCGCGAGAATGCAAGTGTGCTAGTGCAGAATTTCAAGTCGATGTGTGTATCGATATCGATCCTTCTTTATTGGAAATGGACCTCCTTTTATAGGCTCTTGGTAGCCATGGGGTGGTTTATGGGCATTGGCAGCCATGATGAGAGAACTGATGAGGAGTTACAAGTTTTTATTTCTTTGATTTTGTAACTCCTTTTTCTTGGCTTGTGATTGGTCGATGGAGGATAATGGGCATTTAATCGCCTTTAATCTCCATGATGAGGGGAGTTTCATGGTTTTAATGCCATGATTGCTTGGACTTGTAACTCTCGTATGCTTGAATCTGATTGGGCCGTCCAAAATAATGAGTTAATGACCTCGTTAAGTAGTCATAAACGGGCCAATTAACAACATTAAGTGGTCGCCGGAGCATGTGAAGAGTCGCGGGCCGCGCTGCGTCCTTTGGGATTCTTCTTGTGATCATCGTAGGTGGATCCACACATTGTTTGATGTCGGATTGCGATGCAATTTCAGACATTGATTGATGTTGGTGGGCCGGTGACATCTGTCTTGTCGATTTCTCGATCTGTCGGACAGAAAGTGTACTTTCTTGGTCATCCGGTTGGCGATCTTAGAGCGATCAATGATGATTTCATGCTCTTGACAGCGGATCGAGATGTCAGCGAAGATCAGTCGTTTCAAGCATAAAAAATTGGATTTTCAGAAAATCAAAGAGGCAGGAACTCCCGAAATGCAAAGACAATCGGAAATCGGGCCATCCGACAAAAATCCGGCGACCCGGATTTCCAGGGTCGCCGGCGACCATGGGGTTTTTGCCCCTTTGGTCGCTGAGTGTAGTTTTTGGCCGTTTTTCCTTCCTTTTTCGTTCCTTTTTTCTTCTGTATTTTTCTTGACATTTTTCCTCAATTATTGACTTGATTTTCTTGGAGAAAACTTGACGAGCAGTCGCACAAAACCGTAGCACAAAGTTTCCCATTTTTCGGGAAAGCCGAAGTCTTTGTAGTTGATTTTCCGTCAAGGGTCGAAACTAGGTCAAATGATGTCGGAATGACCTGAAAATAGAGGTGAAGCTTCTTAAGCAGTGGATAGGACCAGCCATGGGCTTTTATTTGAGTTTTGAAGCCGTTTGGGGTCCCGTCGATGCTTGACTTGATTTTGCTGCGGGGAAGATGCCGAGCTTTGATATGCGGTCAAACGATGTCCGATTGACCTGAAATTTAACAGGGAGCCTATTGGAGTCATGTAGAGATGATCCATTAGCTCCAATTTGGATGTCATGGTCCCAGGGTGCTCCGCCGCCGGTAGACTTGATTTTCTTTCGGAGCGTCGAAATCTGGTTAAACGTTGTCGGAATGACCTGAAATTCGACGTGCGGCCCTTTGGAAGCATGTTGAAGCCACTTATGTGTTTTGTTTGATGAGTGATGGTCTCGGTGGTTCTCGCCGCCAGGAAGCTTGATTTTGCTGCTCGAGCGTTGATGGAGGGTCAAACGTTGTCGGTTTGACTTGAAGTTTGACAAGGAGCCCTTTGGAGGTATTTTAGAGTCATCCGTAGGCTCTGATCGAAGTTTTGTTGTCTTCGATGCTGTCGTCGCTGGGAGCGTTTGTTTAGATGTCGGAGAAGTGAAGTTAGGCCAAACGATGTCGGAATGGCCCGAAACTTCTGGTGTACCCCTCTTTTGGCTGTCTTGAAGGATCTTGCAGTTTTTGTCTGATTCTGACAAGATCTGATGCTTGAAGTAGTTTTGCCTGTTTTGTAGCAAGATGCAGCTTCATGTAGCTTCTTGATGTTGAGGAGACATAGTGACTTTTTTCGTGTCAACAACAAGAAACTCAGATCTCTTCTCCAGATATCCCCTACCTAAGGACTGAAGATACCTTATGTCGCTTCACGCTTCAACGACTTCACACCGTTGATTGTAACATATTCAATACAGCATTTGACTCCTCAAGTCTTCTCGCAAGAAGATAATCTTCTACAAAGGATGTAGAAGAATTGGGTCTAGACAACTTGTCAATACAACTCCTTAATAAATCTCTAGAGAAGAATTTTCTCAATGATAATCTCTAACTCAGAACTTTGAGAGGTGAGGTCTCTCTTTGGAATAGCCCTTGAGTTCTTTAAATAACCCTTGGGTCGTGCTTAAAGTTGCCTAACTTCATTAGGATTAAAGCAAGTAGTTTGGGCACAATTAGAAAAGCAATTTTTTATTTTCATGGGACTCTGCCACCTTGTTCGCTCAAGCAGACCCACCATCCGCTCGAGGAAATGAGGTTCTGTTTCAGCGTCTAGCTATTCTGCCTCTGTCCGCTCAAGCGGATGATGTGGTCGCTCGAGCGGACCCCATTTTGGTTGATCCGGAATTTCAGCATGATTCTTCCAACTTTCTTCCTCTAATTCTTTCAAACTTTCTTTTTCTAAGTCCTTCCAATCTTCTATCTTCATAGTCCTTTTTTAAATAAAAAAAATACAACTCAAAAGACCTAGAGTTTTGTCCAACCCATGAATTTAGCCAATACTAAAAAACCTAACAATAGTTGACGTTGGTAGTGCATTAAGAATTCATAGTAATGATAGACACTGGTAGTGCATTGGGAATTCATGAAATAGGTGACGCTACTAATGCATTAGGAATGCATGAAATAGACGACACTAGTAATGCGTTAGGAATTCGTGAAGTAACCAATGCTGCTAATGCATTAGGAATGCACTAATATGTTGGGAAATGCAACCTCACAGACGAAAATATTACATCAAGAAAGGTTGTAATACTTTTTCTTTTTTGCAACGCATGCTGGTGCGTCAGGAAAGATTATAATTTTTTTAAAAAAATTTAAATTTTCTTTTCTTCCAGTATACCACAAATAAAAATCTGAATTCCTATTCAAACCAACAAATTTGATGCACAAACCAATTTAAGATAGGTTCATCAATAGTTCCAAAATAACTTCCACAACCAAATATCTTACATCCATAAACCAAAATAAATCCATAAATCTCTAACATACACAAATATTACTACTTGATCATTTCCAAAAATCTCTAACATCCACAAATGTCTGTGATCAAAATAAACAAGGTATTCTTTAAGAGTCCGTGGCCGGCACAATAAAATCCAAAACCAATATGCAAAACCAAAAAAGAACTCCATCAGAATACAAGTAGCAATATATTCTTGCCAGGCCAAGCATTCACTCCAAAAATGATAATGGGATAATGGGACAATATTAAATTACTATAATAATTTTAAATAATCAATTTCCAATATCCATATGACAATAACAAAAAATTACCTGGAGAGTATCATATTCAAAAGCTCCCCACTTTCACATAACTTTGACTCGTGCAGCCATCTAAGTAGGGTTTTGAATTCTAAAATGGAGCTCAATTCTGTAGCAATGGTTGCCTTTGATGCTATTCACCTGCAAAAGCACCAAGGATACTTAACAAGCATCTAGGACTCCGTTGACCATTGTTTTAGGTGAAGTGGGACCCTGGACCTAAAGAGAGGGGCAATGATTATGGTAGAATAAGGCATACCGTGCCTATCTTATTTTGGATGGACACCAAGGCTGGCTGGTAGGTCCGAATTGAGAATATAAGACCTTTGAGAGTAATAGAAATCAGGCATTGCACTTAGGCTCTGATCCATAATCACAGTCAAGATTAGGGTAGAAAGTCAAGGCATAACACATGAAGCTCTGACATAGAATATTGGGAACATAATAACATAGATATTAATGGACGGACTGAATGACGGAATATTATTAATTAAGCGTATAGAGAAGTGGAGTATACGAGCGTATGCGTCATTAACTGGTAAGAACCTCGAGGGAAGGATAGCGGTACTTGAACTTCATGGATCATACCCTTGACTAATATCATCCCACATGGAGACAATAAGGCGATCTAGTTCGGAATACCCCCACATGGTGATATAGATGATATATAATGATGAGATGTGAGTATAGTAGGTACCTATGGGGTACTGAGAAAGCCAATGCTCCAATGCTCGGACTGGGTACACTATGAGTTGATGATATGATAGATACGATGGATATGATAAATGGTATGCAAGCACAGTACGTACCTACTGGGCACTAAGACAGCCGGACACGCGGGAACTGGGTGCAGTGGGTGTCCTCAGACACTAAGACATATATGATGGTTATGGACATGGATATGAATATCGATGGACGAGATGGATACAGGTGTACGATTCTATTCGATGGTAGGACAGCGATGGGTGGCCATGACACCCATAGTTGATGTTCATCAACGATTGATGGAACGACGACGATGGGGTGACTTCGACCTCCCACGTTTCTTGTACTTCAGCTGCTGACATATAAATTATGAGCTTGTATGGATGTATAAGAAATGGAATGATTTTCATGATATTGTGAATATTGTTACATAACGCTGTTAGCTGCAGACATTGACACTGTTGGATCAAGGTACATTGGATATAGACATGGTAGCACTACCCACAAATTATCTTTATTGCTGGTAATACTTACATGTTTGTTTATAATATAGCTGATCTATTGATGATGATACTCTTAAGCTGTGTACATCGTAGATATGTTTTAACTGTAATTATGAAACGATATTGATGATGATAGCTTCAGACTTGGTGTCCTGTGAAACATTTCATAACTGTAATTATGAAATGATATTGATGATGATAGCTTCAAAAGGGCTATGTATTTCTAATCATGGAGATTTCTTAGGATGGGCCTGAAACACATTAACAGTGGATAGGCCCAGTTTACTTTAACAGGCCATAAATTTGACCAGCGGATCACCAATTGGAAGAACGATTGGGAACGCAGAGGGGTTCATAGGAAGAAATAGCTGGCCTCAAAATTGCCCAACCCAGCCCGTTTAATTACCTGCCGTGATATTCAGGTGCAGATCAAGCATATGGACCTCAAAGTCAGGTCCAGGGTATTCAAAATACATCCCCCCTAACACCCGACACCCACCCACCCACCCCCCCCCCCCCCGCGATGGGTAATCAAGCCAGAAAATTAGGTCAGGGAAAACCCATGGGCCTCAAAAAGAAGCCAAATTGATCTTAATCAGGCCTAAAACATGACAAAGCCTAAACCACATAAGTTCATTGCTGGAGCAAATAGCAGCGACTAGGTTGATGGGGTTTGAAGCAGAAGCCTGGATCTAGATCACCTATTAAATTATCCTTTCTTAGTGATCCAGCCTTGGCCTGTGGGACTCGATTAAAATTCAATTCCAGCATAGGCAAGAAGTGAAGTGGGCTTAAAGGTCCGTCGAAAATGGCCAGCCTGATTATACCTTCTATGTTTTGGGTCTTAAGCCCAACTTTTGTTAAAATGTTCATGTGATGAATCCAATCTTTCATGGTTTAAATGATCATTTTAAATGGGTTTATACTTATGTTAGAACTCAGAAAGATTAGATTTCTTAGAGACATTAGGAATAGTTGGTTAGAGATGTTATGGTTGGCTTGGTTTTTGGGTTATTTAATAAGAAGCTACAGGTGAACTCCACTGGCAATTTTACGATCAGCCAAGGGTAGCCCAGTTACCACGTGTGTTACTTTTTTCTCATTATCATCAAAGCCTTGTCCCAACTATGTTAGGGTCGGTTCTTCTATATAAATAAAAATCAAACATCCCTTTCCATTAATCCAAACCACAAAACCACACAATTTCGTCGCTTTCATCAAGTGAGCAATGAACGCCTCTAGAAGAATCAAGACAGATGGAAAAATCTCTGTGGTTTTTTTCTTGTGTGAATGATACTAAAATGAGTACTAAGGTACTGCTAGTGCTGAAGATTCTATGCAAACTTTAGTAAATGACACCTGAGGAACAGTGGACATAGTAGTATTGAGGGGTTCAGTTTCTCCAAGGGCATTTTAAAGAGAAGAAGATACGGCATAGGGTCTTGGTGAAGTGCAAGAGGATTCTTTCAATTGCATTTGTGATTCAGACCAAGTTTCTCAAGATGAAGATGTCATTGCAATTGGAAATGTGGGCTTATTTCAAGCAAATCATGATGAATCTCAGTATGAAGATTGAGAGTTTTTGTGTTCTACATTATTGGGAATTAAGAGGATGAGGGTCAGGAGGAAGCAGAACGTGTGGATTTCTGGATTATGGTTCAGATATAATAGCCGCTCATGCTTTTGAACTAGCTCTGCAGAGGACAGTGTTGTGTGCAAGAAAAATATACTCCATTTGAGGTTGGTAATTTTTGACAGGAAGGAAAATTGAATCGAGAGAAAAATGAGAAAGAACCCAATTCCTAGCCAACAGATGGTTCACCTCTTAAAGCCGGTTGGAAGAGCAGTGAAGGTTGTGAGAAAGGTCTCAAGTGGGACACCATGAAAAAGAAGAAAAAGGTTAGCAAACTTGAGACAATGAATTCCTATGTAGTCCATAGTTCCATGCCAAACAAACATTGCCCGCTCGATATAGATTTATATATATTCCAATTCAATGCAGACAATCAAGCCTATTTTTGACGATGAATCCCTATGTATCCACTTCCATGTAACCAATCAAACGATTTAAATACATAGGTTCCAATTTTGTGCAAACTCACTTGATAAGACCTTTTTTTATTTTGGTATCCTATCCAAGGGTCTGGAACCCTTGAGAGCATCCCCACTCGCACGAATTAGGGAAAGACACCCACACAAACCAAGAGGGATACATGACTTGCTCTTGCGAGGAGGAAAAGACCTAGGAATCGATCCGTGGTCATACGGGTGAAGGCGGGCTTCTCAACCAACAATTGTTATAATCTTGCATATGCGGGATGAATGTGCTCTAAACCGCATGGAAAGACACCCACACAAACCAAGAGGGATGCATGACTTGCTCATGTGAGGAGGAAGAGACCTAGGGATCGATCCGTGGTCATATGGGTGAAGGCGGGCTTCTCAACCGACTATTGTTATAATCTTGCATATGCGGGATGAATGTTCTCTAAACTGCTTCAGCATAAAAAATAATAATAATAAAAAGATTGATTCCCTCTTCTTCTAGCCCTGGCCCAACCTTCACCCTTGAAGACAAGGTTAGAGCCTAGTTAGTGGAGTCTCATTGAGGGTACGTTCAGACCAAACCTAGGGCCGGCCCATCTATGTGAGGGTAACATAAAAGCAGGCCTTGACCTGACCCAGGCTCGACTCTATTTTAAACTTCTATAGCCTTTTAATGGCAGAGCCCATACATGGCCCATGGCACATGAGGCTATTGTTCTTTCTTCTCTCTCCCTCCATCAATTTTCAACGTCTGGGATTGGACAATCATGTTGTCCTTCCCCATGCACCTCGTTTCCATCGTCCACGTGTACGGTTGGGAGACATCCAAGGATACATTTGCGGACCCATTACAAGCGACCCACTGTTGTCAATTCAAAACCTCTCCCTCTCTTCTCTTCCAATTCAAAAAATATCAATCTATGCACCTCTTATTTCCCATTCCATCTCTCCTTCTTCTGACTGGTGTTTTGTTTTTCTCTTAGAGAGAGAGATTGCAGAGAGAGAATGGCGTCACAAGAATACATGGATAAAATGCAGCTTCGGCAGAGCTACCAAAATGTATGGCATAGTGATCTCATGAACACCATGCAAGAAGAAACCCCATGTAAGCTCTAAAACCCGGAGATTTTCGATTTTCCCCATTTGGGTCTTTTGTTTGATTGCTGTTCAAATCGTCTTATAATCGTCTGCTCCTCATTTGCAGATTGCTGCTTTGCATTTTGGTGGTGAGTACGTCGAACCCTTGGAGAGTTTTTTAAAAAAAAATTTAGTTGTTTTTTTTTTTTTTTTTTGAAGTAGGAGATGTGATGGGTCAATGATTATGTTTCTTGTGCTTTGTGATCACTAGGATATATTGTGTGATGACAATTTTCTTGGGCATTTTGATTATGGGGTTCAGGGGTTGTTTTGTTTCATCTTCTGCTAAAAAAGGGAAATTAGGGTGTGCTTGTGTGGAGCATTTTCCATGGAAAATAATTTTGGGAGAGGGTATTTTATTATTATTATTATTATTATTATTATTATTATTTCACGTTGTTCGTGTTAACAGTTTCTATGTTCTTGTTTGGGTTTTGATATATTAGTCTTCCTTAAACTCGGTTTTACCAATTTCATGATCAAAATTCAAATAATGTCATCAGAGTCACTGGATTTTGGTCAGCGAATTTTTTTTTTTTAAAATTTTCCCCAAATCCCTTGATATTAGGGGAACAATGTATGTCACAGAAACTGATAAATCTCATCATATCATAGGATTGTCTCCTGATGTCATGGCTTTTATATAACATTTTAGGAAAATATTTTTCTAAATTATAAAACCTGAGAAATGGTGGTAAGATGTGTTTTTACTTTTCACAAAACACTATTTTTCGTGTTCCATAAAAAAATAGATTAGCTTGCTGGTGGCAAAAAGTAAATGATACAAAAACTGATAAATCTCATGATATCATGGGATATGACACAAAAACGACTTTAAAAAAATGTTGACTAGAGTTGTTTGACTCTGGTGAGTGGCAAAACCAAATTTAAGGGGGACTAATATGTCAAAACTCCCTTTTATTTCTATGGGGTGAAAGATGAATTTTGCAGTTTTTGTGGAAATCAGAATTGGGTCCAAGAGGTAGAAAATCATTAAAGTGGAAAATTGTTATACACTGTTTTTTTTTTTTTTTTTTGTTGTTGTTGTTGTTGTTGTTCTTCTTCTTCTGGGTGCCCCAGCCAAGTGGGTTGGGTCCTAATAGAGAACCTGAACATGCAGAAAATGTGGCATATCCGGGGTTTGAACCCTAAACAATCAGGTGAACTGTCGCTCCTTACCACTTGGGTAAGAAGCCATTCTCAATTGTTACATATGGTTGAAAATGAAAAATGCTTTCCTAGGGAGAATGACTTTTTGCTATTGTGTATTAACATTTTCCGCTGTTTTCATTTTGTAAGGTGAAAACATTTTTCTCAATTTTTATGGAAAGCATATTTGGACTCAAGTGGTAGATAATTATTTCCTGCATTGTTACACTAGAGAGAAACACATTTACCACAGCAAATATTTTGCTGTGCCAAACAATAGAAACTGAAACTGTAGATAATGAATTTCTCAGTTCTCATTTTTTGCAGAAAATATATGAAATGTGGAAAATGAACTCCAATGGAAAACCGTTGCACTACTCAAAATCCCCTAAGGCTTGATTTTCTGGGTCTTTTTGGATCACAAAAAATGGTTTGTCTGTTTTTTTTTTTTTTTTTACCATTATCGGTCTCTGCTTTCCACAAAAATCGCAAAAAATGTATCTACCATAAAAATGCAAACTTCCCAGAATGTGAACAAGTAACAAACAGAAAGCATTCTACCTTGGAAAAATCATTTTCATTTCTTGTGGAGATTTCGCTGCAGAAACATAAACCTGGGGTGGTATTATTTTCATAAACTCTGAGATACCTTGGCCATGAACGTCTATCTGTTTGCTATTCAGAGTCTGAGAATTTTCATTAGAATGAAATGTAGGGAGTAGTTTTGTGATGAAACAGGAATTTTCTTTTCAGTCTGTAAGTGCAAAATTAAGTTCAATTTTATCGAGTCAACATTTATCAGCATCCCAAAGCAATTCCTTCGTCACAAATGTTAAATGGTCCAAAGCATGAACCAATGCAAGCTGACAGTGGACATGTCATGTGCTACTATAGCCTGGTAGTGTACAAACCATTGAACAATTAAATCAGTCCTTAACCTCATGATATGCAGCAAAATACTGTTGGGATTATGTGGATTTGTAGATCTGAAGTAAATCAATCTCTACAAAAACATTCAACAGTCAGAAGCAATGCGGGAATAACCAGAAATTAGAGCTCGTTTCAGTTAGTATAGCGCAGCCCTCAAATAATCGCAGTATGGATGGTTTTTCAGATATATAAAGAACACATTTACTTTGGATCTCATTTAAATGAATCAATGTGTCCCCTACCTTCCAACCAATATGTTGCTTACTAACCCGTAAAATAACACAATTTAAACTTGACCTTCCATCATTATCTTGCTCCTAATAATTAGATCTTACAGCATATAAATATATATATATATATATATAATAGATTTTCTAACAATGGACACATTAATTAATGCAAACAACAAATGAAGAGTAGACTTTTGTAAGCCCCCTATATGGTCAAACAGGTTGTTGGACTGTTTTGGTCGGCCTTGCTAACTTGGCCCTGTTAAATTTGGCCTATTCACAATGTTCTGGACCTGGTTGCAATGTGGACTGAAGTATCGGTTGGGTCAAATCCTGTCTTGGGCCTGCACCTATAAACCTATTTGGGTTGTCATGCATCAGGAATGCCTTCCTACATACTCAAGTGGATTTGCTGGTTTCCCCACCATTGATTGGTCTATTTTTTCTCAGCTCTGAAAACCTTTAATTGACAAAGCTGTGTCCCCAAGTTGTTTAACATTTTTACTCTGGCAGGGTTTTTCTTGTAACATGCTGTTCATAATAAATCATCTTTTTTTGGTTTCCAACAAACCTTAGAAATCTATGGACTCCTGAGTGCATGTGATCTTTACATGCACCAAAACATGATACCAGATGCTTCAAAATAGGGAACGTACCATGTCATATCATATCAGATGCTTCACTTTTTTTTTGTGTAAAATCTGTGCCCCCGCCTGTCCTCCGTGTATCCATTCCATAAGCAGGCATCATAGGGACCAATTCAAACGCAAAGGGTTTTTGTGTTCTGCTTATAAAGTTTTCAAAATTTAATTTAGTTTTTAGTTATTATTATTATTATTTTTAAAATTTGTGATCTCACTTTGTTTCTTTATATTGAAAAAAGGGCATACCATTTTTATGAACTATTTGTCCATTGACAATTTTATCATCCTAATATGGAGATAACACATAATGGGCTTCAGAAATTTCGATATCCTCATCCTTTGTTCAATGCAGTGAACACCATCGATGGTCTCAAGTTTGCCAACAAGCCTGAACCTTGCATGGTCCTGAGTAGGTAGCCCGCTATGAATTAATTATATACTTAGACATAGATCTTCAATTTGGTATATCCAAAATTTTAAAACACTCTTCAAACAAGAATGTGATGTAACTAAGCATGAACTGCAATCATTTGCAATTTCAAAAAACATGCACATATGTTACAACGGTTCTTCATCCATTGAATGAAAAGTCTGTGGTCAAACATGTTCCATGACTCGATGCTACTTTAGCTGACCTGAATCTTTTGCATATGTCTATAGTCTTTTATCAAACACACCACAACCCCCCCAACAAGTGAACTAGGGTATTTTTTTCCCCCAATTTATCTAATCTAATTCAGTTAATATGTGATTGTAGTGGACCATGTGCATCATACCTGCTTCGGAAGCGAGCACTATA
This sequence comes from Umbellularia californica, assembly GCA_028538565.1. NCBI lineage: Eukaryota > Viridiplantae > Streptophyta > Magnoliopsida > Laurales > Lauraceae > Umbellularia > Umbellularia californica. Next base: position 13,389,470 of record JAPQWN010000005.1, read on the forward strand.
TAATGATATGTCAAGGTAATAATCATTTTGGTTTTCTTGTTCTGAATGGTCAAAAAAAAAAAAAAAACAAGAAGACATAACTGTACTTCTTTGGCATAAGATATGTGTATTGTTTATTGTAGATATGAGTGTTGTGGTGGGTACATGCCATGTAGTGGTAAGTGTGGAGAAAGAGGCTGTCCTGAATTTTGTCTCGGCACAGAGGTATGAAATATATCTGTCGACTGCATATCTTATAACCATGTGCGCAATATAGGTTCTGCTTTGGGGCATGTTTGTTTATAGATGAGGACTCCGTGAAGAATTTTGCAGATTTGAGAATTCCTCACTCCCACAGTTTTTAGGGTTCCTCACTGAGGATTTGTGTGGCTGAGGATTTAACATCGATTTTGATGCATATAGAAGAGAAAAATTGGTGTCGTAGCATAAATCCTAGAAATGAGGAAATCCACAGGCCAAATTTTCAAGAATTTACAATTGCCAAATATGGATTTTCAAAATCCTCAGGGAAAACCGGTGAGGAATCCTCAAGAATTTGGTTGCCAAACGTGGCCTTATTTATAGGATTAGATGGTAATACACACCCATATTTCCTGAATGAATGATTAGCACATAAAATAGAAGGAAGATGGTTTAATCTGTTTAGGTCAGGATTATAATATGCTCTTTGTGGAATCACTTTGACTGCAGCTGGAAATATCTTACCTGTCATTCGTGCATGTAGAAGAAAAGCTTGTAACTTTCACCTTTGGGTTTTGATGCTATTGTATAGAATTTTTTTCTTGGTTCATGTTTTGGTGATGTAATTACAGAGCAACGTCTTGTTACTTTGTAACAGTAATTATTGGTCGAGTTCCAGATTCCTATATACCTGGTAGTTAGAAACTTACTTCAATAGGAAATATGATACTCTCTCTATTTTTGTGGAGCCAACTTATTGTTACTCAAACCCCCTACTCACCTACCCCTTGTGTATTGGTATTGGCCCAAATATAATCCTAGTGGGAGTGAAATTCATTAATATAATGAGTCACCTCGAGTTTGGACCATCAAATATTTGGAGATCTGAAAATGGTTGCTATTGCTATCCAACAGGGCTCCTTTTAGCCAAATCTTTTCCACGAAACCGTCTCATTCCATCCTGTAATGTGATTGGTATAGGTCCAAAGGGACCTCATTAAGGTGTGAAGGCTTGTACTAAATGGACCTCTATTTCATGATTTCCCTTCAATGACATGACCAAAGAAGAAAACAAAGAAAGGAAGAAACGGATATTAAAAAATATAGTCCAGTTACAACTCAGAAACAGGAAAGAAATCTCCTCAAAGGATTGAAACCTCAGAGAATGCTTTTCCTTCATCCATATGGAACAATCTGCATGGTACGAGCTGTGGGGCCATGTACATCACTTGTGGGACAAGGAATCTGTCTTTTCTAGAACGGAACACCAGAATTGACCGGAACGGTGGAATGTTCGTTCCATTACAAGGCACAACAGAATGGAATTGATGACTATGCTTGCTAGTTGTGATTACTGTGAATACTCTTGTGAGTATTGTGTCTCTACGGAATTTGGAAGATGTTATGGGTTCTCAATTCCCTAGGATGAAATTGAAAGTTCTGGTAATCCACTTGCAGTAGGCAAGATTTTCACCCTTGAGATGAACTAAGAGAATTTGGATGTGGGAGCTAGTGCTACACTTCTTTGTTAGGTCTTACTACTTGGTGCTGGTTTGGTTGGGTAGCAATGACTGCAATTTCAGATGCATTTGGTCTTTCCACCGCAGGATTCCTCCCCTCGCATATAAGAGAGAGTAGATTGTTTTTGTTTCCTGATTATGATTCCACCTCAATAGAGTAGAAGGGACAAATAAAGTAGAATAAAATGCATTATTTTGTGGGAGATTTTCAATTAATTATTTACGTTTGAAGGCATTACTATTAATTGAAAGATAGAAGTCAATTCTTATACTGAAACGAATATGTTCTAGGTTAAACATTTGAATAATCCTCTATAAATTTCCTGGTCACTAATTTTGTGCTTTTTTCTTTATTAGTGGTTTTTCCTTTTTAAAATTTTTTTGATGGAACTTCATATGGTTTATCTGCTTCTTGAAGTTACATCCTGATTGGAATTTGTTGTATATGCTGCATCAACATTTTGAGTTTCTAATGATTTATTATTCTACTTTTCCAATTTGCCATGCTTTTATCCATGCATGCAGGTTTTCTTTTGCTTTGGAAATTCAGTTGCCTCTACTCGCTTTATGTTGCAAGATGAGTTCAACATACAGACAACAGAGTGTGACAACTGCATTATTGTACTCTCTCTCTCTCTCTCTCTCTCTCTCTCTCTCTCTCTGTGTGCGCGCGCGCGCGCGAGCACTCGCCTTTATTAAACTTGGTGTAATTTTTAATCTTATATAGGGATTCATGTTCTGTCTACAACAAGTTGCATGCGTATTTTCCATTATTGCATTGATTGTTGGAAGTGATGAAATTCAAGACGCATCTCAGATACTGAATTGTCTATCTGATTCTGTCTATTGCACGTAAGCCCTTTTCCACCCTATCAAATATTATCAGTTAAGGAGTTTCAAATGCTCTTGCTAACTCTAGCTCTTTACATTTGTTTGCAGGGTTTGTGCATGCATGCAGGTAATAAGCATCCATTAGTATGAAATTGAACAGAGTGGAGTCGATTTTGATCTCAAGCACTATGAATCTAAGTTTTCATACACCTCCATATTACACGTTCATGTTTGGAATCTGACTGATTATCTGCTGAGTTTGCAACTTACTTTGGATGGTCCATACTATAAGAATTGCTCCAGTTAGATAACCTTACCAAGGATTACATGCCCAGTCTGTTTATCTATCAAGCCTTAAAATCAGCCCGGTTCCAGCCGACTGTCGTAGAAGTCACACCTCAGACTGTCCCAGATTCAACTCAGGGTGGTCCTTCTAGTTGTACATTTGGCTAATAGACATGTCCATAAAGATTTCTACCGTACATATCTGGGGTGGGCCTAGTACCTTGGTTGAAAGCCAGCTTGCATCCATCCCAAAGTGGGCTGGCCCTTTATATACGGCCTGAAGGACTTGGTGAATTAAAAATGGACCAGTGCTTTCCTGTCAATGGATATCACCTACTTTCAAGGTACAGGCCGTTATGGTAGGGCCCAGCAGATGAATGGTTGGATCTGGTGTGTGATTTCTTATGGAATAGAAAGGGACAATTAATTTAGACATGGTTATATTATTCAACCCTTTCAGCTAATTTCCATAATTTGTTTGTATACAAAGTGTACTGATTTCATGATGGACAATCACAGGCACAACACAAGTTAGAAATGGATAAAAGAGATGGTAAATTCGGACCTCCACCAGTGATGGTAGTGCCCCCCTTTCAGCAGATGTCACGTATAGATCAACCTGTTCCTCCCATAATAGGGTATCCACCTCATCCATCATATGGGCCCCCTGATGGCCATGCACCACCACCTCCAACTCATGTTTATCCTCCACCTCCACCTGGTTACCCTCCATATGGTTATCCTCCACCTCCACCTGGTTACCCTCCACATGGTTATCAGCAACCTGGGCATCCTCCTCCAGGCTATCCCAGGTGATCTTCATTCAGTCACGAATGTATGGAAGTGTATAATTCAAATCACTTTGAAGCTTTGAGATCCTCTCTGTCTACATATGAATCATAGTATTTACGATGATGACCTTGTAGTGGCCTATATTTTGTTGTTATTATTTATGGGTTGTCTACCTAGTCCTATATTATGGTGTTTTGTAAATACTGAAGATGGTATGATTTTGTCCTACTAGCTTTTATGTACGGTGGATTGCAACAATGTGAGCAGTAGTCATTACTGGGTTACTTTGATTTCCTTGTGATAGTAATTAGTGAACGCATTGCGTCAGCTTAACGTGTAAGGTTTGGAATGCAGCATTAATTAACTGTGTAAGGTTTATGTCAATCGTGTTGGTTGTTTCAACTTCACTAGTGCAAAAGCAGAATCCTGTCATTCCTGTGATAACTGGAAAGATAATCTTCTAGGCTACTGCAACATCCAGAGAAATTGAGTCATTTCTGCACATCTCATACTGCAAAGTTTTTACAATGATGATTTAGGACCTATTCTATTTGTGTTCCTGAGAGTCACATTTATCAATGATGACTTGGATTTATACTGACATGATTTCAATAATTTCGCAAAGCAATTTTTTTGAATAATCTCATAAATGAAAATGTTGATAAAATTGAATTTATTATTTTATTATTGGAAAAGTCGAAGATATAATTAAACTGAAAGTTTTTTTTTTCATGAAAGTCCTGCCTTTTTTCTGTATTAAAGACAACGCGTTTCGATTTAAGATTTTCAGAAAGTAATAATATTTTGATATTATTTTCCACCAGATAATATTAAAAATGCTGACATTTGTGATGCGTTGATTTATATGAAACAACATATTATAACTGTGTGGAGTGCTTACGTAATACCGAGGTGAATCTCCTGCTTCGGCACTAAACTACCAATTAGGGGTGACTCCGGCCTGATTTATTCCAGTTCGGCAATAGTGCCAGCTGTCGCCGAAGTGGAGTTGGATTCGGTCTACCTACCGACCTCGTTCATTACGGGCCCTGCCCTGAGCGACTCGGTACACATGACCGACCTCCTACATCCCCTGATCTCGGTAATTCCCGTCTCGGTCCACTTGACTGAGATGGATGCCCGTCTTAATCTCCATTTATGAGATGGGACGACTACATGACAAAACCCCCCTGACAGAAGGTGGCCAAGTACTGATAAGGGACATTCCCTATCACTTCCACATTTATGTGAGGGGGTTGAGGGGACTTCCGATGGGACAAGTATCCTCACCTACCATCTTAGGAGTGGGCTGATGGGACAAGTATCCTCACCTACCTCCACTATGGAATCTTCTACTCTCTCCTACAAATACCTGCATGGGAGCCCCATCGAAGGTAAGCAATATACAGTCTACATCCTGTTTATTTCACCTACATCTTCTCCCTCACTTCACCCTAGTTCAGTGACTTCACTAACTCAGGCGTCGGAGTGCCTTTGGCTGACAGCAGCCTCGGGCTCTGACTGATCTTTCTTCTCTGTTTTCAGGATCCAGGCCGACGGTGACTTCTCCGATCAAACAGAGTTTTCCTAATCCCTTCCATCACTTAAACTAAGTCCGTATTATTTAGGCACTTACAATTGGCGCCGTCTGTGGGAAACCTTCGAACCCACGACCTGCAAAACCAATACCTTCATCCCAATAGCCATGCCTCCTAAGGCTAAGAAGGGAAAGAGCGTTGTCGGACCGTCCATGTCCGGCCAACCCGAGATATTCTTGCCTCTCACGCCGCCTCCACTGGGGACGAGCCAGGCAGGGGCATCAGGGACAAGACAGCAAAAAGATGTCAGGCGAACACCACCCAACCCTCAGTCGAAAAGAGCGGAAGGGGATCCTCCTGTTCGAAGCGTAGGGTCACCTGTCACGGTGACGCACTCATCGTCGAGAGGTGTACCAGCATCCCCTCGAAGCGGTCCCGTAGCAGTACGGGCCCGGACGACGTCCTCCCAAGCGGAGCGTCCACGCCTGGAGGTCGTTTTCACCCAGGCACCCCGCAAGGACGTTCCTCCTCAGGAACAGCCCCAGCGGGGTAGAGCTCCTGAACAATCTCAGCCTCCACGGTCTCAGCATGAAGACCGCATGGAAGAGGACCATTTCCATCTCGGTGACGACGGTGACGACGACATGGCCCTGGAGGACGATGCTGAAGCCCAAGCTGAAGCAATCAAGGCCCAGAACCTCGTCATTGAGGAACAGAAGGCACAGATCCTCCAGCTCCAGCGACAGTTGGAGGTCAAGGGCGGACGCCTGCCCGAAGCCTCTCACACGCCCCCACCTCAGCGGAAAGCTCGGCGAGTCCCTGAAGGTCAGCCAGACCTAAGGGAGCAGTTAAATGAGAGACGTGCCCGAGCTCGGGAGGAAGGCTCGAGTAACACTCACGCCAGCGCCGACCAGCGTCAGTACCAGAGGCAAAAGCGGGAGGTCGGTGCAGACCCCGACATGGCCGCTTATATCGATCAGCAGATTAAGCTGGCCGTGCAGCAGAACCTGGAGCATGCCGGCCTCGCTGGAGGTCGGATGGTTACCAGATATGCCGACACCCACGGCACCTCCCCATTTACTCGGGAAATCAGAGACTATCCTCTTCCTGATAAATTCAGCGTCCCGCGCTTCAATCTTTATGACGGGACGTCAGACCCCGAAGCTCACCTCCGACACTTCACCCAGAAGATGTCGGTATTCAGCGGCGACGGCAACCTCGACTGCAAGGTTTTCTCCTCCAGCTTAGGTGACCTCCCGCTTCGGTGGTTCTGTGCACTCTCCGAGGGATCGGTTTCGAGCTGGCGACAACTCCGAAACTCCTTCGTCGAGAAGTTTCAAGCACATCGCGTCATCCCAAAAACTGACGCCGACCTAATCTCTATCAAGATGAGGCCGACAGAGAATATCACTCGATTCGCCAAGAGGTTCTGGACCATCTACAGCGTAATCGAGAATTCTAATGATGAGGTAGCCGTCACAGCCTTTCAACAAGGTTTGCTACCCGGAAATGAGCTTCGGAAGAAGTTGGCGCGTCGCCCAGCGGATTCAGTGAAGGCACTCATGGCCCGGGTGAACCAGTATGTAGAACAAGAAGAGGACGAGCTCCGGGCTCGGGAGAGCCATAATCTATGGCCCCCACTCCAGGAGGGCCAGCCTTCCGAGGGCCGACCTTCGGACGGCCGACCTACAAGGAGGGAAAAGAGGCTCGCTAAGAGGGAGGCTGACCGAAGTCGAGAGCCATCCAGCTCGGCAGCACGTTCTGCGCCCACTTCGGGAGGCAGCGCAAAGCCGAGGCCAAGTGGCGCCCCTCACAAAGCCGTAAACACCATCTTCAAAGAGCCCATTTACAAACTCCTGGGCAAAATCCAAGCCCAGCCCTTCTTCAAATGGCCTCAGCCTATGAAAGGTGACGCCGCCTCACGGGATCAGAGCAAGTTCTGTGCCTACCACAAAGATAGAGGACACAGAACCGAGGACTGCTTCTCCTTCAAGAATCACCTTGAAAGGCTTGTGAAAGATGGGCACCTCAGAGATCATATCAAAGAAGAGGGAAGGGTAAATCAGGCCCAGCAGCACCACCTCAACGACAGGGACAGCGATGGGCCTATAGGGACCATCGACGTCATCCACCTGGCTCCCGCTCCCAAAGGAAGTGATCAAGCACGTGCCGAGGCCAGAAGGGCCCAGCACGGTAAACATGTGATGGCGGCCGAGCTCGGTCCCTCTGTGAAGAAGGCCCGCATAGAGAGACCAAAGATTTGGTTCTCAGACAAAGACTTGGCCGGGGTTCAGCTACCCCACAATGATCCTCTTCTTCTGACTATGAGGTTGCAAAACTTCGACGTCAAGAGGATCCTAGTGGACCCCGGGAGCTCCTCAGAAATCCTTTATTTCGACTGCTTCAAACGAATGGGTCTGAAGGAAGAGGATCTGCTCGAAGCTCGCACCCCTTTAGTGGGATTCAGCTCCAAGACGGTATATCCTAAAGGGAAAATTTCCCTCAAAGTCGAGGTCGGAGGAGCCTCCACAACGGCAGATTTCCTGGTGGTGGATGCGCAATCTCCATACAATGCCATCATGGGGAGAACCTGGCTTCATCGCATGGAGGCCGTTCCCTCGACCTATCACCAGAAGCTCAAGTTCCCTTTACAGAACAAGGACGGGAGCTTCGAAGTCGTCACAGTCCGCGGCAACCAAGACATGGCCAAAGAATGCCTCTTGGCCGTGGTCCCCGGAGAGACAGAGCCTCAACGAATCCACATGACCGAGCTCGAGGCTGAGCTCGATGCTGTGGGCCGGACTCCCGAGCAGAAGAGCATCGAGGACCTCACCCAGGTCGGGATCGACCCCAGCGATCCAGAGAGGTTCTTCCTGCTCGGTAGTCAACTTGCTGATGAGGAAAGGGCCAGGATGCTCGACTTCTTGTTGCAAAACAGAGAGGTCTTCGCCTGGACCCCATATGAAATGCCTGGCATCAGCCCGGAGGTCATAAGCCATAAACTGAATGTAGATCCTCAGCATAAACCTGTTGCCCAAAAGATTCGAAGATCGGGTTCCCAACAGGCAGAGGCTGTGACCAAGGAGGTCAGCAAGTTACTGGAAGCTGACGCCATTAGAGAAGTCCACTACCCTGTGTGGTTAGCTAACACAGTTGTAGTCAAAAAGAAGGATGGGAGCTGGAGGGTCTGTGTAGACTTCACCGACCTGAATAAAGCCTGCCCCAAGGACAGCTTTCCTCTCCCGAAGATCGACCAGCTGATCGACGCCACTGCCGGGCATGAAAGGATGAGTTTCCTCGACGCCTACCGAGGTTACCATCAAATTCCGATGCACGCGCCTGACCAAGAGAAAACCGCGTTCATAATACCCAGGGGCACCTATTGTTACAAAGTGATGCCCTTCGGGTTAAAAAACGCTGGTGCCACTTATCAGCGGCTGGTGACCAAGATGTTTCAGGACCAGCTCGGCCGCACGGTCGAGGTATATATTGAGGACATGGTCGTCAAGTCAAAGCGGTCACAGGACCACTTGACTGACCTACGTCAAATCTTCTCCATCCTCAAACAATACAGGCTCAAGCTGAATGCTTCCAAGTGTGCATTTGGCGTCGGCTCGGGCAAGTTCCTTGGCAGCCTGGTTACTAGGCGCGGAATCGAGGCCAATCCCGATCAGATTTCGGCCATCAGAGCCTTACAGAGTCCGACCTCGACCAAACAAGTTCAGAGACTTACCGGGATGGCAGCAGCACTGAACCGCTTCATCAGTCGAGCCTCAGATAAATGCCATCCCTTCTTCCAGCTCTTGAAAAAGAGCTCCGGGTTCCAATGGACCCCGGAATGCGAAGACGCTCTCCAGGGACTAAAGGCGTATCTTTCTTCCCCTCCTCTGCTTCCCACCCCGATTCGGGGTGAGGTTTTATACCTATATCTGGCAGTATCGGACCATGCAGTGAGCTCCGTACTCGTGCGGGAAGATGACAGGCAGCAAAAGCCCATCTACTACACAAGCAAAATTCTGCTAGACTCCGAAACGAGATACCTGCCACTAGAGAAGCTCGCATTTGCACTCGTCAGTGCATCTCGAAAGCTCTCCCACTACTTCCTGACATATCCCATAACGGTTGTGACCGAACACCCGCTCAAGTCCCTCTTTCGGAGAGCAGACTTCTCAGGAAGAGTGTCTAAATGGGCTGTCGAACTCGGGCAATATGACATCAATTATCAGCCCCGGACGGCCATTAAAGCCCAAATATTGGCAGACTTCATTGTGGAATTCACCTCTCCTAGTTCGGCACCGAGCCACCTCGACACCGAACTGGGGGGCAAGGAGGCGAGCACTTCGGCAGAGGCCGAACAGGAGCGGTCCTGGAAACATTTCCTCACCTCATCCTGGAAAGTCTTCGTCGATGGGTCCTCCACCTCCAAAAGGGCTGGTGCTGGCGTGGTCCTCCAATCTCCAGAGGGCCTTGTCATTGAGCAAGCCCTGACCCTTGACTTCAAAGCATCTAACAATGAAGCTGAGTATGAAGCACTAATTGCAGGGCTGGGCAGCGCAAAAATCCTGGGGGCACAACAACTGGTGATCTTCAGCGATTCACAACTGGTGACGAACCAACTCAATGGGGATTACCAGGCCCGTGATGACAGGATGGCAGCCTACCTGGCCCACACCAAGCAACTCCTATCTCAGTTCCAAAAAGCTGAAGTCAGGCAGATAGGCAGGGACTCCAACTCTCACGCCGATGCCCTTGCAAACTTGGCCTCTGCTGTCGAGGCAGGGAAAAGAAGAACTGTCGAAGTAGAAGCACTAGACAGACCAAGTATACAATTTCAACCACCTCGGCAGCTCATGTGTATTGATCTCGGCCCGAGCTGGATGGATGAACTCATCTCCTATCTCAAGAATGACCAGCTGCCCGAGGACAAGAACCAGGCCCACAAAATCAGGCTAAAAGCAGCCCGATTCTGGCTCTCTCCAGATGGCAAACTCTACAAAAAGTCCTACAATGGCCCTTACCTCCAGTGCGTACACCCGAGCAAAGTCGAGGACTTCCTTTATGAAATTCACGAAGGGATCTGCGGCAGTCACATTGGAGGTCGGTCACTGGCTTACCGAGCCATCAGTCAGGGATACTGGTGGCCCTATATGCAGAAGGACGCGCAGGTCTATGCCAGGAAATGTGAGAAGTGCCAGAAGTTCTCCCACTCTCTCCATCAGCCAACACATGACCTAAGTCCTCTTTCTAGCCCCTGGCCCTTTGCCCAATGGGGGCTGGACCTCGTGGGACCACTCCACCGAGCTCCAGGAAACAAGAGATGGTTGTTGGTAGCTACTGACTATTTTACCAAATGGATAGAAGCTGAAGCGTTGTCCTCCATCACTGAGAAGGATACCAAAAACTTCGTATGGAGAAACATCGTCACTAGATTCGGAGTTCCTCGAGCCTTGGTCACCGATAACGGGACCCAGTTCGACTCCAACTTCTTCAGAAGCTTCTGTCAAGATCTTGGCATCAGGAACTACTATTCTACCCCAGCATACCCCCAGAGTAATGGACAGGCTGAAATTTCGAACAAAGTGGTGCTTGACGGACTCAAAAAGAGACTAGATCGAGCGAAAGGCAGATGGGTAGAGGAACTTCCAAGTGTCCTCTGGGCGTACAGGACTACCCCAAGGCGCTCGACCTCGGCAACCCCCTTCTCCCTAGCTTACGGAATGGAAGCTGTAATTCCACTTGAGGTCGGTCTCCCGACTCTCAGGACGGAACTGTTCGACCAAGGCCAAAATGATACAAACCTCACCACCGAGCTCGACTTGGCTGAGGAACGAAGGGATGCTGCAGCCATCCACCTCGCTTCCTACCAACGACAGTTGGCTAGAGGGTACAATCAGAGGGTCAAAGAGCGAAAATTCTCCCCTGGAGAATTGGTCTTGAAAAAGACCCTTCCAGCAGACAAAAGCCCTAGCGAAGGAAAACTTGCACCAAACTGGCATGGGCCATTCAAGGTGACTTCGGTAGCGGGGCAATCTGCTTACAGGCTTGAGGACATGGAAGGCAAAGAGCTACCACGCCCGTGGAATGCCACCCACCTCAAGAAATTTTATTTCTAAGATGTAATACAATTTCGGAAGGTAATAAACAGGTTCTCTTTATAGAATATGTTTATATTCTCCAAAATTATTTCCTATGACCGAGCCATTGAGCTCGGCATATACATACAGCCCGGTTACCAGAATCAAACACTTCGGCGCGGCCGTTGGGCCAGTCAAGTTTTTTCTGTAAAACCGGACTCAGCTTGGGTCACGGGACCAGACACCTGTCACCGAGGTCAGCGCTGGTTATAATTACAGGATCAACACCGCGTCTCGGGTTACAAAAATACATTTAAGCACGGCTATGGACCGAGCTCATAGACTTGTTTTATTTCCTACTTTATTCTGGTTGTTCAGCCAAACGCATAAAGAGAGAAAAAAACAAGACAAGGATATCATGTACAAAACAAATTGGAGCATAAAAAACAGGGGATTCCATTCACTTCAAAGAAAAACATATACAAAATGGAGGTTTTCACAAAATCATCAAAAAATTACTTGTCATCTCCCCAAATGGGCACAAGAAAAGAAGACAGAAAAATCATGGCAGTCGATCTATGTCAATGATGGACACATCTTCGACTTCACCATCGCCAGCAGGAGCAAGAGGGGCCTCAGTAGCAACAGGCCCGAGATCAGCGGCAGCAGTTTCAGTGGCTGGAACTTGGAGAGTTTCTGAGGCCTGAGGCTCTTCATCTACGCGGTCCAGAGGTGCCTCGGAGAGCGGAGGGGCTGGCGACTCAGGTTCGGCACGGGGAAGCTTGGGCAAGCCTTGACGAATGGGGTGATCCTCGGGAACCCCCATTTCTCTCAGCACGGCCAGGCATCCCATTTCGAAGAGCTCCTCCCCCAGCGGAACGAGTTGCTCTTCATAAAGCTTTGTCGCCTGTGCCACCCCCTTCTGAAAGGAGGCCTCGAGCTCTGCTTCCCGAGAAGCCTCGAAATCAGCCTTCTGTTTGACTGAAGCTTCCTGCTCGGCCCTCAGCAGAGCTTCGGCCTCGGCTCTCTCCTTCTTCAGGATCTCCACTTCGGCCTCCCTCCCTTTCTTCAGGACCTCCATCTCGGCCTCCCTCTCTTTGGCCTTCTTCTCCATCTCATACGCGGCTGCTTGGAGCTCAAAGTTTTCGGCACTTTTCTTGGTAATCGCCTCCATAGCAGCCTCGTTCTCCGCGTTCAGCTTGGCGCATGCCTCCTCGGCCCTCCTCAGCTCCTCCGAGCTCCTTTCTAGGGCTGCAGCAAGTTTTTGCCTATCAGCCTGCAAGGATTGGATCTCGGTACGGCTCTGCTGGCATTTTTCCAGAGCCACCACAGACCTCTGCACCACCTGGACAGCAGGAACAAGTTAGAAGCGACATACAGCATGTGTCTAAAAAAGTATATACAGAGTAATGCTCACCATTAGGGCCGACGACAGGTTGGCCTGAAGCAGCGTAGGCTCTTCCATTCTCCTGAAACGTTCAACGTCCAGGGGAAGTGAGCATGCCCCAGCCAGCACGGCCGCCACTGCCGGACAGCCTTGTAAATGGTGTCCCGAGGTCAGCGGCGTCCCCGGGGCCAGCAGGAAGGATGGCCTCCAGGGCTCATCCAGAGGGGCGCGAGGCGCCGGGGGCGGGACAGGGTCTTGCCGGGATGGGCCCTCTCTTCCGGGCTCCCCCGACACCCTCTCCTCCTGCCTCCCTCGGCGAACCAAGGGACGTTCTTCTACCCGCGGCTCTTCCTCCGCCTCCTCCGTCTGACCCCTCCGACTGGCCTTCTCCTTCCGGGCCCTGGTTTGGCGCGGCTCTTCGCCCTTCGCCCTCTTCGTCTGCCTCTCCTCCCTGGCTACAGTCGAATCATCCCGGGGGGAGCCAGATGGGGGCGCCGGAGGGGCGTCCCTAGAAGAAGAAGACGAACGAGCCGACCTCGACGACGAGGATGGCCGCTTTCCTAGAAGCTTCTCCCGGAGGTTGGTGACAGGAGGATCTTGACCCATCTCGGCACTGGGCAGATTCTCCTCAGAAGCCTCTTCTGGGTCGGTAAGGGGTGAGATCGGCCGCTCTTGCCCAAACGCCTCTGGTGCGTTGCTAGGACCGACCTCAAGCAATTCCGACCCCTGCCTTTTGTTGTAATGTCTGTATCTCGGCAAGTAGCCTATAAGACACCAGGCAGCCCGGCCTTTATGCCCCTGGTATCGCTGGACTTTGTCGAACCAACCTCCGTTCTTTCTCCAGCCGTCGAGAATGGCCGCCTGTCTCCTATCAGCAACGCCTGTATAAAAGAACAGATCAGCATGTGTCAGTCCGGCAGGAAGATAGCAGGTTAAAAAGTTAAGCTATTTTGAGCTCGGTGCTTTACTTGGGAGGCGCCCAAAGTGACGAGGTACCCGGTACCTCTTCTCTGCCTCGGTCTCGTCCGCACCAATCTCCCAGTTGCCACTAACGAACAACCGATCGGTCCCGGCATGGCGCATCGAGTCCTCCAGGGCATTTACAAACGAGACCATCTTCGGTTTGCTCCGGAGGTAATAGCCGTCGTCGATCACCCCGGTGGACTTGCTAATATCATATGCCTCTTCAATATCATGGACACCGAGCTGGATGCCTAAAATCCTATTCAGTGCTGCTGTCCCCATGATAATCTTATAGCTATTCGGCATCAATTGGCAAGGGGCAAGATGCCACGCTGCCAGACACCGCCTGAGCAACGGGTGGACGGGAAACCTCACTCCGCCTTCCACTACCGAGACCAATGGAAAGGGCATCGCCCCGTCTCGGTAGACATCACCATCCCAGGGGTTGTCTGGGTCATCCAGCCTAACCCGGACGTCGTCCGGAATATCGTAGGTCGCCCTAAACCTAAACAGAGCCTCAGGGGTATCGGCCAGGCAACGGTAAACCCCTTTTCCCATGTTTCTGAAAACTAAGATGGGTGAACGAAAAGCCCTAGCTAAAGAAAGAAACTGGAAAAGAGGTGCTCAAAGGAAAGATCAGGGAGAAAAAGACTTACAGTAAACTAGACGCAAAAGGACAGAAAGATTGAGAAGATACAGAGATGATCTGCACAGAGATAATCTGAGAATCACACGGGCAGAGTCTCCCCCAGATTTTGAGCAGAAAGGTAGAGGAGGAAGAAGGAGGCACTATTTTTTATAGGGCAGCAGGGCGTCTCCTCGAGAAGCCAAAAGCACGCCCTCATTACACCGCCTCAAACAACGCACACGTCGCTTCGGTTTACGGTACCGTAAACCAGATGGCGCCACGTGTCAAGATCAGGGCGGCTTCTGCAGTAAACGCCGTCAGAACAATTAATTTTCTCGGGCAGGCGCAGCGATTTTGGCGCTCCCCAGCGGACAGGCTGGCGACTGATTGATGGAGCTCATAAATGAAGTCATTATGAAGACCGTGACAACCGCAGCCAGTATAAAAAGCGTGCTAGCTCGGTATTCATGTAAGCTTCCACGTCTCCAGCTCCCGACCTCGTTCCAGCCCCGAGCTGACGAGCTCGACAGCTGAGGGGCAATTGTGTGGAGTGCTTACGTAATACCGAGGTGAATCTCCTGCTTCGGCACTAAACTACCAATTAGGGGTGACTCCGGCCTGATTTATTCCAGTTCGGCAATAGTGCCAGCTGTCGCCGAAGTGGAGTTGGATTCGGTCTACCTACCGACCTCGTTCATTACGGGCCCTGCCCTGAGCGACTCGGTACACATGACCGACCTCCTACATCCCCTGATCTCGGTAATTCCCGTCTCGGTCCACTTGACTGAGATGGATGCCCGTCTTAATCTCCATTTATGAGATGGGACAACTACATGACAAAACCCCCCTGACAGAAGGTGGCCAAGTACTGATAAGGGACCTTCCCTATCACTTCCACATTTATGTGAGGGGGTTGAGGGGACTTCCGATGGGACAAGTATCCTCACCTACCATCTTAGGAGTGGGCTGATGGGACAAGTATCCTCACCTACCTCCACTATGGAATCTTCTACTCTCTCCTACAAATACCTGCATGGGAGCCCCATAGAAGGTAAGCAATATACAGTCTACATCCTGTTTATTTCACCTACATCTTCTCCCTCACTTCACCCTAGTTCAGTGACTTCACTAACTCAGGCGTCGGAGTGCCTTTGGCTGACAGCAGCCTCGGGCTCTGACTGATCTTTCTTCTCTGTTTTCAGGATCCAGGCCGACGGTGACTTCTCCGATCAAACAGAGTTTTCCTAATCCCTTCCATCACTTAAACTAAGTCCGTATTATTTAGGCACTTACAATAACCTAATTAGAAACTATATAAGGGATGCACAGAATTGGGGCAGGAAATGAACTATATGTATCCGAATTCAAATATTCATCTCTTAACTGCACAATTGCCCAGTTGCTTAAATCCATTGGTTCAATATTTGCAAGGCTCATATAACAATAATGATGATGATGATGATGATGATGATGATGATGATGGGCTTAGCTTTGATCGGGCCCTCTAGCTAATGACTTGTGTCTTTCCAACCTCAGTAAAACAGGGGAACTGCGAGAGTCCGCTATCACAATTAATTACTGCAGGTATTTGGAAAATAGTGGGTTATATATGTGTTTTTCTAATCTGAATGTTAAAATCAATCTACTAAGATGCATGATAAGTTGAAATTGTTGGAATATTATTGCAACAGTTAGATCTATTTACCTAAAATCTTCATAGTAAATTTATTTATTTTTACCCTTTTAAGTAGAGGTGGCAAAATATGACCCGACCCGCCAACCCGACCCGACCCGACCCGCGTATTACCCGCTTAACCCGACCCGTTTGATAGGCGGGTCGGTCACGGGTCAAGTATTCATGACCCGCAATTAAGCGGGTCGGGTTAGGGTTGACCCGCTTGACCCGCATAACCCGCATAACCCGCATTAATTCTTGTATTTAAGTCTGTTTAAGATTACCGATACTTAATTTAAGGATGGTGCATTACAGAAATTTTTAATATAACAATGATTTTATATTTCATATTTGTTATAATAGGACTAAGTAACATTATGCTTACCATGAGTTACACAATTTAGAGTTATTCATCTTACATGGATGGTTTTTTTTTTTAATGATTTATGAACTACGATGTGCTTGTCTTGCATGAGCCATGCTTGTATTGTTATTATTTTCTTTTTTTTTGTAAAGAAACTTATCATTCAATTCTATAATATCCTTTTATTTTGATATGATATTTTTATTTTTATGAAAAAACTGTTTATTTCTAACATTTTTTTCTTGTAAAGAAACTTATCACTCAATTCTATAATATCCTTTTATTTTTATATGATATTTTTTTATTTTTATGAAAAAACTGTTTATTTCTAACATTTTTTTCTTATAAAGAAATTTATCACTCACTTATTCAAGTATACGGGTTGACCTGACTTGTATAACCCGCAATAGTTATGCGGGTTTAAGTGGGTCGGGTCGGGTTGACCCGTGGTGGGTGCGGGTTAGGGGTTTCCGACCCGTTTAATAAACGGGTCGGATGCGGGTTAAGCTTGTCTAACCCGTTTAATAAACGGGTCCGACCCGTTTAGCACAACCCGACCCGATTGCCACCTCTACTTTTAAGTATGTTTAATTGTTTTCTTATATTTCTACATGAATAAGCTGAGAAAATTCCAAAAAACAGAGTATCTCACATAACTTGAGAATTGGGAAACAAAACCGGCCAAGGGGGTGGTTTGTTTACATATAAGAATTTCCTCAATGCCCATAGCATGCAGGCTAAGTTCCTACCTCCTGGCCACTAGGCCAACCGGCCTAGAAAATGTGGTTTTGACCGTACAATTGGCCGTTAATCATGGAATCTGTTGAGAACAAAGGCTACTGAAAGTCTTTGGTCTGGGCTGATATGATATAACTTCGTCAACCCCCATCTGGTTTGCCTGAGTTGGCGTATGATGCATAGGAAAACTCCGACTGACTTCTGGGCCAAACAGAGGGGATGGTCGTTGGCCTCTAGATGCTACAATTGCCTCAGTGGAGAGGAATCAGATATGCACCTCTTCTTCTCTTGTAAATTGGCCAATCAGCTGTGGCACTAGATTCTCAGTCCTTACGATGTTCAATCCTCTCCCTACCTCTCTGCATCAGCCATTTGGGAGACTTTAGCTTATGGCAAAGATGTCTTGGGAAGAAAGAGTGCGGCAGCAATTTTCTTCCATGCCATCTTCGTTTTATGGTTCCTCCGGAATGACTCCAAGCACAACTCAAGGAAGCCCTCTCTGGAGAGAGCAAAGCTCATCTTCATGGATCGTTTGAGAGGGATGACCGTAACGCCCCAAAATCCGGGCGCTTCGAATCCTGGGACACTACGGGAAAGTATTCAATAGAAGCAGAAAATCTAATAAGATAAGCAAGTATGATTCTCATAAGAGCAAGTAAATGGACAATGCCCTATAATTTTATTTCACTTTACGGATCACAAGACTTTCCGTAATTAAACTAACTACAATCCTAGGCCAACACGACCAGCTATAAGAAAAGGAAAGAATAGAAATCTATGTGATAGACGTCTCTCGATGCACCAATTGTATCGCTCTAAGAACCCTGCAGCAACGGATCAACCGCTAAGGGCCTGTTTCTTTTCTAGAATTTATGGAATTCATGTTTGGTAGCTGTCTGGGATTTTGAAATGCTGGAATTCTGAAATGCTACTGAATTCTGTCATTTCTGAATTCCATGTTTCATTTATACCTGAATTCATGCCTGAGAATCTCTGAATTTCTGAATTTTCTGAATTCCCTGTTTCATTAAAAAGAATTTATGACTAGAATTTTACTCTTGTATGCATTATTTATATGCCAATTTAACCCATCAATGTATTTTTACAACTCAATACACAAATGTATTTAATCACTAACGATAAGATGTAGGACTCAATGTTGGGCCCACTTTCACAATTTAAGAAGCAAAAAAGAAAAAAACATAAAATGCAAACCATAATCTATGCACTCCCTCTCCTCACCTCACTTGCTACCCACGATCTCCGACCCATTTCCGTCACTAACGAGCCACCACCGTCGCCGTCGGTGACCACCTGTGCCACCCCCAGTCACCACAGAACCCACCTATCAATCTCTCTCTATTTTTCCCCATTTCCCTTTCTCTGTTTTTCTCTCTTTCATTCCCTGTTTCCCCCTCCTTGCTGCCATCATGGACTACACCCCCACACCCATGTCATTCTCTCTCTCTTCCTTTCTTTCTCTTTTCTTTCTTTCTTTCATTATGTTTTCTTCCTTCTTCTTGTTAATGGAATTGAAGAGAGGGTTTTCAGAATTTCCTTACTGTAAGTGGCGTTGGCGAGGCTGCCGTTTGGGACGTAATCATAAATAACGAGCTTCTCATCCGCACCCCAATAGAACCCACGTATGCGCACCAGGTTCGGGTGGTGCAATTTAGCGATGACCCGGACCTCGTTCTCGAAATCCCGCATCGTCCCGATCGCACCCTCCCCAATCCTTCTCACCGGCAACGAAGTCCCATCTTCAAGAACCGCTTTGTACACGATGCTCGAAGCACTCGCACCCAATATATAAGCCGATGCTTTCAGCAGCGTTTCCAGCTCCAGCTCCGATTCTCCATCCACCGTCACAAGCGAACCCATCTTCTCTTTTTGCATATTGCTGTAAATCCGTTTTTCTCCTCCTGCTTCTTCTTCCGTTTCCGATTCTGTCGTTTCGGTCATCTCTTCGCCGCGGTTGTTTCCGGCTCTCTTCCTCAAACACGAACATCCGCCGCCGCCTAATTCCTCCACCGTCTTCTCGTTTCTCTTCCTCTTCTTCGCTCTATATATGAACACACACAGGAGACTCGCCGGAGCTGGCAACCGTCTTCGGAATTGCCGCGATAGCAAGTGGAGACGAGGTGATTAGCGGCGGCGTGGAGAGAGTAGACGGACCGTTGAATACCGGAGAACTCTCTCGGAATTCCTGGGATGGTGGGTTTTTGGAAATCCAGATGCAGAGGTGGGATTCAGAAATGCCTACTTTTTGGCATTTGTAAATGCTGGGATTTTGAAACGCCAGGAATTCTTGCCAAGAAACACTGCATTTCTGACAGGAATTTCGGACTTCCCAGACAACCGGAATTCATGTCAGGAATTCCAGAAAAGAAACAGGGCCTAAGCAAACCCCCAATCAAAAAAAAGAGGGAAAGATACTTGAAAACACCAAGGATTGGGTATGGCTCGATGAGCCAGGCAAATAGGCATGTTTCGATGGCAATACATTATATTAATAGATAAGGTAGAAGATCATACCTGATCCCAGTTGTACCTGCGTGATTAGTATCTCGATAATAAATGTAGAATATCTGAGTACAATAGAAGCGGTGTAAAGTGTAGTGTATGAATGAAAATCGAGATAGAAATATAACAAATGTTTGATACAGCATATTAGGTAGATAAGAGAAGCCATCATCATCAAGATATCATAAGAATTATACAAGCACATAAATGTAACCAGTAATAGAGATAACCTAAGGAAGTAGCATTTCCGTGTCCGTAACCATCCTATGTAGATCCAACCGTATCAACGTCGTCAGTTAAAGACACTAAGCAATAACATCCACAGTACATAATAATCATACATCTAATATACATCCATAGGAGCACATAAATGTACGTCTACAGTTGAAGTACAAGGGACGTGAGGGGTCAGAGCCAGCCCATCGTCATCATTCCAACAACTGTCGATGGACATCAACCATGGGGTCATGGCCACCCATCGTTGCCGTCTCATCGAATAGGAGCGTACAAGAGTCCATCTTATCCATAGCCATAACCAAGTCCCAGCCATTGGTCATACGTGATATCTCAACCAACAATATCCTTACCCACAACCAGGTCCCAGCCATTGGTCTTACATGTTAGATCAACATTAATATCCATCCACACGTACCCGGTCTGAGTGCTGGCGGTCTCGGTACCCCAAAGGTACCTACTGTAAACCAATATCGATATCCATGCCGGCACCCAATCCCTTGGTGGTCCAATAGTACATCTAGAATCCTACAGACCACTAGGTGCCAGATTGCCTTATCATCATTCATATGAGATGATATTAGTCAAGGGTTTGAGTCACGGAGTTCATATATAGTTAATCCATCATCATGATTCCCAACAGTTAATAATGCATACCCTTGTATACTCAGCTTCTCTATACTCTTTATTAACATTATCTCATTATACAGTCCGTCCATCAATATCTACCATAGTTCCCAATATTACAGGTCAGGACTTCAAGTGCAATGTCCCGACATCTCATCCAATACGGACCGTGATGATGGATAAGAGCCTAAGTGCGATGCTCTGATTTATAATACCTCCCAAGGCCTACATCCAAGGTTCGGACCTACCAGCTAGCCTCAGTGCCCGTTCTCAACAATATAAGTACCACACGTCTCAATCCATCGATAATTGATGCCCTTCTCTTTAGGTTCAGGGTCTCACTTCATCTAAGACATTGATTACGGAGTCCCAGATGCTTATTAAGTATCATTGGTGCTCATATAGGTGTTTAGCATCATAGGATATCTATAACCATTGAATCGAGTTCTGTTTTATAACCCAAGACCCTACTTAGGTAGCTACACGGGTCAAGGTTAAGCCCGGCCCTTGACTCGTGTCTAGCATATCCCAATAATTCAAATGAAAGGTCAATGGGGCCCACACATGATCAAATCATAAAAGAAAACCGAACCTGGGAAATGGTTGTCTACAGTATACCGGGTCGAAATCATGGGTCCACTGGTCGACCTGATACTCTATGGAAGGGAACAGCTGACCGGGAAGCATAAATCACAGTTTGCATTGTCGCCGGTCAACCTGAAGAGTGCTCCGGTCAACCTAGTACACTACGGGCATTACATCATAAATCTGGCAAATAAGGGATCCTTAGTGTGGCCGGTTGACAGGGCCTCTTAGCCGGTCCACCGGGTACACTAGGTTTTGTACCCTATGACCATTTTCTACTCTCAGTTGAGGGAAAGTCCCGTGTGCCCGGTCGATATCTTGAGTGACTAGGTCGACCGGGTACACATGAAACCTTGATTTTCGGGATTTTAACATCTTCCATTTTCCATCAAAACTCTATCAAATCCATCCAAATCTATACCAATCACCTTCAAACATCAAACACACCTCCCACATCCTGATTCCATCACAAATGAGCCATTGATCTTCCAAATGGGGGTTTCCCATCCATCAATGGCCACATACACATAAGATAACTTAGAAAGAAAATGATCTATACAACACAACATCCATACCACCATCCAATCACAGAAATCAAATCAAATATCCATTCAAGACAGTAATTAGCAACCTAAGCATGTTAATTAACCAAATTAGGAAATCTAAGCATGTCAACATGCCTAATTAAGAAGAACCTCCTCAAATAGATTTGCTTCCCTCCAAAAGCTTTAAGATCACCTCAATAGCTAAATCTACAATCTACACCCATTCCCAAAGAAAGAAATGCATAAGAAAGAGAATT
This sequence comes from Umbellularia californica, assembly GCA_028538565.1. Taxonomy (NCBI): domain Eukaryota; kingdom Viridiplantae; phylum Streptophyta; class Magnoliopsida; order Laurales; family Lauraceae; genus Umbellularia; species Umbellularia californica. The sequence continues at coordinate 13,411,216 of JAPQWN010000005.1, forward strand.
CTAAGAGAAATGACTCTTCTACAAGGAAATTGAAAAGGGAAATGGAGATTACCTTCCTTGGAAAGGGGAGAGAGATCTAGAAGATGGGATGAGTTTCCTAGCTTGGAGATAGCTTGATCTTGATGAGAGTCTCTTCTTCTAACAATTGGGAGCCCTAGATCTGGAGAGAGAAGAGAGAGAGATTAGAGGGAATTGTAGTGAAATGAGAGGGAGAGAGTGTAAAAAAAAAAATGTTTGTTAAGCTTGTGGTAGATTTCTTTTATAGGAATTGGTTGGGTTAGTTTGTCTAAAATACCTTCTCTTGCTAATGTTGCTTTGAGATAAGGATGGGGGTATTTAGAGGGAAGGTTTAAATGAAATGACCAAAGGGTCCTTGGTTGCAAATAAAAATAAAGGATAAGGACTAAGGTAATTTTAGTATTCATATTTAATGACTAAAGTATCATCAAATGAGTGGTTGTAAATGAAGGAGCCTAAGGGCAATAAAGGTAGGCTATTTATAATGACTAGAATGCCCATGTTTACTTGGTAGATAATAAAGGAGGTGTTGGAAGATAAATACACACACACACACACACGCACACACACACACACACACACACACACACACACATCATCATCATCATCATCATCATCAATGCTTAGCATGATCTTGATCAAGTGGGACTAAATCAATTTAGCCACTGGACCCATCCCCAAGCCAATGATTGGCGACCACTACATGGCATGGAGTTGTACCTTGATGAATTTGATGTGTCCCGTCAAGATCTCTTGAATTCATGAGGGAGATTAATATGATTAATATAGGTTCAAGCCAACCTGTATACCCATTTCATCCCAAGTCCAATGAAGCCCAAGCCAGATTTTTGGGCCTAAACCACATGATTAATTTTGATGATGGCCTAAACCATATGAATTAATCCATGCCAATTTCTGGCCTGACCCATATGAATTAATGACAATTTTTAGCCAATTTTTGGCCTGGGCCATATGAATTAGTCCACACGGCCAATTTTGATCAAGTAGAGGAGGATTATTTCTGGCCTAAGTATGTGACCAATATTGGTCTAAACCAAAGCTAATTTCTGGCCTAGGCATGACCGAGGCTAGAAATGATAATCTATGGGACATAAGGCCCATTGTTGCGGGACCTGTTTAGATGGGCATAAACCCAGCTATGCATTGGGCTCACTTATGTATTGACATGTTTAAATCTATTTAGCCATTGGGCTCACTCCCAATTTAATAATTGGCAACCTTTTTATGTGAGTCACACCCCATGTTATATCCTATGACTAGTAATGGATCCCTGTCCAATTAATTTCCCATGACCTATCAAACTCTCTCATATTTATTTCCCATGACCCATCAAACTCTCTCATATTTATGCAGTAGTGTGTTGGGGCCAATTAATATAAGACAAAGCTGATTTTTGTGACCATGTCATGCTAGGTCAGTGATTATGGGTGGGCTGTTATATGTGAGCCCGATAAATATTTAGGCATGGTATCAATCATGTGATGGAGCCTAGGTCTTTTGCAAATATGTGGTCAAATGATAGGTAGAGTCGAGGAGTACCCACTCCTTAGATGAAAATGCCACATGGGTAATGCAAAGAAATGAGCCGGTAGATGAAACTGACATCAACATGAAGGAGTATCCACTCCTTAGAAAAAGCAAATACCCATGGGAAATGGGCAGCCAACATGGCAGCGAGGTAGTTAAGAAGAGGACAGATGGTGCCCATCCACTCCAAGCTACAGGAAATGGATACCAAAGTGGAGAACATGGGGGCAGCAATTACTTCGTGGATGGCTCCAAGAAGCCTATAAAAGGTCACTACCTAGTGAAGAAAAAAGGGGGAAGACACCAAAAACTCTGCAAAATTTCATATAAAAAGGAGAGAACTACGCTGCCATTTTCCGACAACGTGCTGGCAGAATTATCAAGAGAAGAGATCATTCCTAAAGAGAAGATTTGAAGCAAGTTAAGGACTAGGATCATGCCTCTATCAAGGGATGGAGCATGATTTTCTAGTTTTGAGCCATATCCCCACATTTTTTTTTACTGTTTATTTGCATTTCATTTAAACTGAGAAAATGGGAATTGCATGTCTAGAATATAATTTTTTAGTTTACATTTTCTACTTTCTCTCTAAAATTTATTACTTGTAGATAATGTGGCATTATAAATTTCTTTTCATGAATACAAAAAAGAAGAAGAATGAATTGATGTCTTTTTCAATGAATATTCATCTCAAGTCTTTTTTTTTTTTTTTTTCTTTTTGTGTGTGTGTGTGTGTGTTTGTAGGTATAATAAACCATAAGTCATTCAAGTAGGGTCCGTCACCATACAATGTAAGAAAATGAGTGTGCACATCACACTTAGCTTCTTATGGATGTGGCTTCCGTTTGACTCCCACCTATTGAAAATATACTTTGAATCAATAAAAATCATTTCATCCTCAAAAACCCATTCAAACAATTATCTCTATATGTTCCAAAATATGATGGGTGGAATGGTTTGTGGGCTTTACTGATTTAAAGTTTCATGAGCATTTTACTAAATGACAGTTTCTGTTTATAGTTAATCCACATATCATCCTGCATCTAATGAGCTTACTGGGTTCCACAAACCCACTAAACTCTCAAACTCTCATAATAATTTCTGTATGTACAAAAATTTGGCATACCCAGAGGGACTATAGCTCACTGTTTCTTTCTTCTTTTCAGGTTGCATAACAAAAGGTCTCTCAAGTTTTGTCATCAAGTTTCATCAATGGCAGCTAAGTTGGTTATCACTTTTGATGATACCAAGTACAAGGCTTATCCCACTAATCATGGGATATTATTTATCTTTAAATAAATAAGAACTTTTAATAAAAGGGTAATTTGGACATTTTAGGTCTTCAAATTTTAAAAAAAATTAAAAACCTATCACACTATGAAAAATGATTGTGGATCAAAGGCTAGAAATTGGAATGTTTAGGGACCTGTCCCCGAGCGCCCCAAAAAAATAGGAGTTATTTTACGAAAAGGGGAAAAAACCAAAGGGTAAGAATTGATTCTTTACAATTAATGATTTCTCAATGATTATTTACACATAGGTAACAGTGCAGCGGGTATATACAAAACCTATTTATACATACCTAGTATATGAATGGTTTAAGGGGTTTTGGCCTGTGGCCTGGAGGTATTATATAGAAGTGGTTTTGCACGCATGACAGCTGTAGTTTAGTGGGCTGTACCATTGATGATTTGACCATCTCAGGGATTCAATTTTGGACCTGGCTTTAATTCAATCCATCGTAGGGGGCCTCATTCACTCATTCACTAGATAAACTAGGTTATAAGGTCCTATGGACCCTAACTAAATGTAGGCACATATTCCTGATATATGGGCCCAACCATATTCAAGAGGAGGATGCACTAAAACATTACCTGAGTGTAGTGGAGTTTTTTTTTTTGGGTCAGGCCCAAGTGGACCATGTGTCTTCTTAGAGCCTGGCCCTTGAGAACACAGGGGCCACACAGAAAACGTATTGTTTGCTCTAATTTCTAGGCCATCTATCCATATATATATAGCAACTTACCCTCCTCACACGCTCTCGTTCAGGCTTTACTCACCATTGATTTTTTTTTTTAGATCGAGGAACTCGCTGACCCCCCTTACGGTTGATCATTGGTAAAATTCTAGATACACAACATCGCCCATTAACAATGAAATTGAAACTAAAAAGAAAAAACTACGCCTTCTGAAGTTATTATACTTGATTTTGCGGGCCCGTTTGGTAATTTCATTTATAAAGTCAAGTAAAGTTAAGTCAATTTAAACATCCCATCAAAAGCACCTTTTACCAAAATTCCCTCCATCTTTTCCCAAAAAAAGTCAAAAAGCAACTACATTTACTCACTAAAAGACAAAAATACTCCATTTTTCCATACAAAAAGTCAAAAAGATTTCATAATAAACAACTAAAAATAAAATACCATTATAACCCTCTTATATTTTATTCTTTCTTCAAAATCAACTTTACTTCACTTGACTCAATTAGTAGAGTTACCAAACGGGCTATATATTGATCAAGGATTTAAAAGATCTATTTGGATTGATATTTTTATACTCAATTAGGTCTCTTTTTGAGATCTTTTCTACTCTCCCTCCTCCCAAGATTGGAATGCCCCACACTGGTGCCACCCACCGGATTTCACTATCATAAGTGCAGCTGGTTTCCACCTAAATAGCCCTTGAACATTGAATGCTCTACTAATGCATCGAGGTTTTGTTAGAAATGGTTGGCTAAAGAAACTCCATACTCATCAACTTTTTGCATTCCATGGAACTCTTTCTCCCTTTGAAAAGAGCTTTACTATGTAATAAGGAAAATTTTCTTAGCCATGTTAGATGTAGAGGGTAGGGTTGCTTTTCCAATTATGCACACGGCACCAAACATGCACATGCGAGGCATCTTCCATGTGGAAAGATTTTAGCTTTTCCAGATTCTACCTTAACACAAACGAACCCTTTAAGTGAAACAATATTTGTAAAACAAAACCATTATATTAGAAGCATCCTTTCCATCCCATATTCCAACACAAAAGTCTTTACACACATAGCCCCAGTTGCATGTTTCATGCTAGGAGCATATGTTACATTTTAAGTACTTGATTTGCAACTCAAATTATAAAAGCCTAAAGTCAATATTCATTCTCTGCTGGCCAAGATGTTATGGCCTTTACCAGGCATCTATCACCTATATAAGAATGGATTACATGCGTGATACGTATGTATATGTATATATGTGTGTATATGTCAATTGATCTATCTCATTTGGCATTCCGGTCGAATGAGATGGACTAATCTATCTTTTACGCTTGGATTTCAAAGTTGACCCAGATTGAGAATTACTGTGCCAGTTGCGCTTTCTTTGGTTGATGAACCAATTGTTAATCTGTTTCAGCTGCAAGCCTGTCTCCTCCACAAGTTTCGCCTTATCGTCCTCCTAAAATATATACAAAAAAGTTACTATTACTTGACATTGGACTCTTGACCATTTTGAGAGATTAAACTTCAATGTATCTTCATATTTTGCTAGATTAGTAAATTTATTTGCAAGTTTAACTGGTTCATATAAAGAAAAATTCAGCCATCCATCCAACAGTCCATTCAATTCAGATGGGTGCCAAACCTCGGGATTAGTGACTTCAAGGTGTCCATGTTTGTACACAGTTTGGATGGATTGTTGGATGGGCCCCACGAATAGTTCTCATAGAAGCACGGTCAAAACTAGTTCTTGCATGAAGATTTCTCATTTATATGATAAATGAATCAACATTAATGTCAAAAGAATCAGATCATAGATGAAGTTTCTTACAGTTGGATATGGCCATTTTGCATGTTGTTGCCACCAGTCTTTTAGCACTGAAGTGGTGTCACCGGGAAGTTTTCCTGCCCTTCTCTTTCTCAGTATCTCTTCTCTCACGTCTTCAATTTTTGACCTAAAACCCTGTGGTATAGCAAGAATATAATGTTTAGATTATTGCAAAAAATATGATAAGAGTGAGTTTTTCCTGTAATTCTATTTTTTTAAACTTAAGAATGATGATTTGAGATTGAGGTTACAATCATGACTTCAGATCATTACCTGTTTCAGTTCAATCTTTAATTCTTGCCTAACTCTTTCCATTAAAGATCTCTCAGCATCAGTTGGAAGTAGTGGACCAAATCCCATCAAATCATGTCCGTCCGCATTGTTGTCAAAAGAGTATTCCATCTGCATATCATCTTCATCATCTGACATGGTTGCACCAGTTCCTTCTCCAAGTGTTACTCCTGTAATAAGATTGCTTATGGATTTTCAAGTGATTCAACCTTGAAAAGCAACTTTGTGAGGTTGTAATTAACATAGGTTGTAATTAACATACTTTCACCATGGCTTGCATTCTTCATTGATGATTTCATCATTCTACTCATTCTTATAAACCACATAGAAATGTTGATGCACAAAATTGAGAGGGGGTAAAAACCGTTGAAGATTATCATAATTATCTCCTAATTAGTTGTAATTAGTTTGATAAAAGTAATCCCTGTAATTGTGCAAACTACCATAGTTATCTCCTAGTCTTTAGAAGCAAGTCTTGTACAATGGGCTATTAAAGCCATGTATCCACATACAGATTTTATAATACAGAAAAGTAAATCAATATTATTCTCACAATCTTCATGGTATTAGTGCAGTTCCGATCACCGGAATCCTCGTACCCTCCATCAACCATGTCCACCGAATCTGACCCACCTATACACACCACCAAACCCTCTTCTCCAATCATCCATGTTCAATCTAAACACTCCAGCTTCACTGCCGGCATAACCCTTACCGAAACTAATTATGATATGTGGTCCCAAATTCTTGAAATGCATATCGCAGCCCGTGAAAAATTGGATTACATTATTGGTGATTCTCCTGAACCTGAAGCAAAGGATCCTTTGTATTCCAAGTGGTATGCAGAAAATCAGAAAGTTAAAGGATGGTTACTCACATCAATGGTGCCTGACATTATGAAACGATACCTGCGTCTCCGTACGGCTCGTGAAATCTGGAGCTCTCTTGCCAAAGCATTCTATGATGGATCCGATGAAACACAAATCTTCGCCTTGAACCAACGTGCCTTTTCCATCCGACAATCTGGTCAACCTCTTCCTACATATTACGGTGACCCTAGTTGAAATCTTTCAAGAACTCGATCACCATGACAAAGTACAAATGAAGCATCCTGATGATGTTATTGCTTACAAGGAATCGGTTGAAAGGTTGCGGATCCACATCTTCTTGAATGGCCTTGATGTTGACTTTGAACAAGTTCGCGGAGAGATTCTTCGCATGGAGATGAATTTGGATCTTGAACACACGTACGCCTATATTCGTTGTGAGGCGAATCGCCGCACTTTCCTGGTGGGTGACCTAGCTACACCTGATTCAGTGGCTATGTTAACCCGTCGTCCCGGATCAGCTACTCGCAAATCTGGTCCTCCTTCTTCCACTCCAACATCACGTAGCTTTAATATTGGCAATAAATCCTCTGGCTCATCAGGACCACCACGAACTTGTACCCATTGTGGTAGCACGGGACATACTAAGGCACGCTGTTATGATTTGATTGGCTACCCTGAATGGTGGGATCCCGCAAAGGCTCCTACTAAGCGCACATCCAAACCTTCACATACTGCATCCGCTAACTCTGTCATAACTGAATCATCGCAGCCCGAAGCTGCTGCCTTACATGTTTCTAGTCCACCAGGTAAGTTTTTTAATAATTCTGCTGCTGTTAGGTCTTGTACTTGGATAATTGATTCTGGATCAACTGATCACATGTCCTTTGATATCGATTCTGTCTCTAATTTGAAAACTCCCGAAACACCACTAGTGTCTACAGCCAATGGAAACTCAGCCTTTGTCACTGGAGAAGGTTCTCTCTCACTCCCGAATAACATTCATTTAGATTCCGTGCTTGTGGTTCCTTCCCTAAATTTTAATTTACTGTCTGTCTCTCAAATTACCACTACCTTGAATTGTGTTGTGATTTTTTGGCCTGATTCTTGTGTTTTCAAGGACATCAAGACACGGAGGACAATTGGGTGTGGTACTAGACGCAGGAAGCTCTACTATATTGATCTGTCACCGTCTCGCTCAAGTGCTTTGGCTCACTCTTTCTCAGTTACTAGTCTGGACCCTGCTTCCTCTTCTGAGCTCTGGTTGTGGCACAAGCGTTTTGGACATGCTTCGTTTGCTTACTTAAGGCATTTATTTCCCAAGTTATTTAAAGACAATTCTCCATCGTTGTTTAAATGTAGAGTCTGTGAATTGGCCAAGAGCCACCGTGCATCTTTTCCGTTAAGTTTGAATAAAAGTCCTTTGCCATTTATGATAATTCATTCTGATGTTTGGGGCCCTGCGAAGATATCAACACTCATTGGTGCCCGATGGTTTGTTTCTTTCATTGATGACCACAGTCGTATGACTTGGGTGTGTTTAATGAAAACAAAGCAGGAAGTTTGCACTCTATTCAAAAAAATTCATTCAATGGTTGCCACTCAATATAAGACCTCAATTCAGGTTCTTCGCACTGACAATGGCGGGGAGTTTGTCAATCATGAGCTAAATCAATTCTTGAACCTCCATGGTATTGTTCATCAAACAACATGCCCATACTCTCCACAGCAAAATGGCATTGCGGAAAGAAAAAATCGACATCTCCTTGAAATGGTTCGAGCCACCTTGTTTGAAGCCCATATGCTTCCTCAATATTGGGGCGAATCCCTCACTGCTGCATCCTACTTGGTAAACCGTCTCCCCTCCCGCATCCTAGACTTCCATACACCCCTTGACACCTTGGGCCGTAGCCTCTCCTCCCCATCCACACCAAACTTGCCACCCAAAGTCTTCGGTTGTAGTTCTTATGTGCACATACCACAACCAGCTCGCCATAAACTCCAACCGCGTTCTCTTCCCTGCATTTTCGTTGGCTATTGTCTCCATCAAAAAGGATACCGCTGTTATCATCCACCCACACACAAATTGTATGTCACCATGGATGTACGATTCCATGAAGACCACATGTATTTCACGGCTGACTCCACTGCCAGCCAGGGGGAGACAAATATCCTGCAGTTCCTTAGTTATCCAACTGAAACTGTAGCCCACTCTACTGTACCTGAGACCAAACATGCCAAACATGCACCTGATGTTGAACCCGAACCTGCCCCGGATCCTATACTTAATGCAACCGAACCTGCACCACATAACGCTGAGCAACCTACAGGGGTAGAAACCATGCCTGAATCTGCAGCTCAGGATCAGGATCTCCAGTCCTCTAGCCAAACAATTGATGCACAACATACAGACTTATCAAATGGGTCGACAGTACTTAACCTTCCACCATGTGATCAGCATAATATAGCTGGCCCGACAGTACCACAACATCCATTGTCCTCCCTTGATGGTTCCGCTCCTCATCTCGAGTCATCTTTAGTTACTGAGCCTTAGGTAAATCTTCAACCTCCACTTAGAACACTTCCTAATCGCACCACAAGAGGCATTCCAAAAGTAAGTTATGATCCTGTTCTTAAAACTACCTCTAAATATCCAGTTTACAACCATGTATCCTACCATAGGTTATCAAAGGCGTGTGCATTATTTGTGAATTGATTGTCTACAGTACATGTTCCTAATAGTGTGCAAGAGGCCTTGAAAGCCTCCAGGTGGAAAGAAGCAATGAATGAGGAGATGAAATCTCTTCAAAAAAAAATGCAACAAGGGAGGTAGTTGATTTACCAACTGGAAAAAAACCAGTTGGCTATCGATGGGTTTTCACAGTTAAATACAAAGCTGATGGTGACATTGAGAGGTTTAAAGCTCGTCTTGTGGCCAAAGGGTACAGTCAAACATATGGAATCGATTATGCAGAAACATTTGCACCAGTGGCCAAAATCAATACGGTGCGGGTGCTCCTATCACAAGCTGTGAGTCTCGATTGGCCGCTACATCAATTTTATGTGAAGAATGCCTTTCTCCACTGGAATCTCCAAGAGGAAGTGTACATGGAGTTGCCTCCAGGTTGTAATTTACAAATGGAGGGCAGCAAACAGGTGTGCAGGTTGCGGAAATCATTGTATAATTTGAAGCAATCTCCAAGGGCTTGGTTTGGAAGGTTTACAAGTTCATTGAAGGCATTTGGTTATCGACAGAGCAATTCTGATCAAACTTTCTTTATAAAACATAACAGAGGAAAGCTCACTGTGCTCATTATATATGTCGATGATATGATTGTAACAGGGAATGAGGCTGCCAAAAGGAAAGCTTTGCAGACTTATCTTTCTCGTCAATTTGAGATGAAGGATCTTGGACCTCTAAAGTATTTTCTAGGAATCGAAGTGTTAAGATCTGAACAAGGTATTTTTTTGTCACAAAGAAAATATACCTTAGATTTACTGACTGAAGTTGGCATGATGGATTGCAAACCAAGTGATACTCCTGCGGCTGAAAATGCCAAACTGGGTACGTTTCCAGATCAGATACCCACAGATAAATAGAGGTATCAATGGCTTGTAGGGCGTTTGATGTATCTTGCGCATATCAGACCAGATTTGGCATATCCTCTTAGTATGGTTAGCAAATTCATGCACTCTCCTAGTGATGAGCATATGAATGCGGTGCTACGGATTTTACGGTATTTGAAATCTTCTCCAGGAAAAGGGATTATGTTCACCAAGGGAGATACGCTATCTATTGAGGGCTATGTCGATCTTACTAAGACAGAGACTTTATCTGTTGAAGGCTATACTGATGCAAATTGGGCTGGATCAATTGATGACAGACGATCGATAGCAGGATACTTGACGTTTGTTGGGGGAAACCTCGTTACATGGAGAAGCAAAAAACAGGAAGTTGTGGCTAGGTCCAGTGCAGAAGCCGAATATAGAGGTATGGCCAAGGGTATATGTGAGCTTTTATGGATTAAAAATCTGCTGTAAGAACTCAAGTTTTCACCGAGAACACCTATGAAATTGTACTGTGACAATAAGGCCGCATATGATATAGCTCATAATCCTGTTCAACATGATCGAACAAAGCATGTGGAAGTCAACAGACATTTCATTAAAGAAAAGCTGGAAGCAAAGATTATCGAAGTCCCGCATGTTCGATCTCAAGATCAGTTAGCTGATATTCTCACTAAGGCAATCTCGAGCCAAGCCTTCCATGGAATCATGGACAAGTTGGGCATGCGAAACATCTACACACCAACTTGAGGGGGGGTGTTGAAGATTATCAAAATTATCTCCTAATTAGTTGTAATTAGTTTGATAATAGTAATCCCTGTAATTGTGCAAACTACCATAGTTACCTCCTAGTCTTTAGAAGCAAGTCTTGTACAATGGGCTATTAAAGCCATGTATCCACATACAGATTTTATAATGCAGAAAAGTAAATCAATATTATTCTCACAATCTTCAAAAACAAGAGCAAGGATGTCGACAAAGAACAAAGCAAATGGGTCATAAATATGTTATGTTGAAGCCTACAAGAAGTTTATAACTTACATGCAGTTCAATTCATTATGGGCATGTTTGTTTGCCTTAGAATATAAAGGAACTGAATGCATAGGATTCATACCATGAACGGTTAAACATAAAGATTAGAGATAAATTTCCAAAATGAACATTAAATAACATTTCCTTTGGGGGAAATAAAACCAAAAAAATGGAAAATGAATAGTCAAGAATCAAAAGAAGATGAAAAATGAATACCCAACCATCACACAAGTAATTTAATACAAAGGAAAGTGAAGGTCCTGTCTGTAATACATGAGTGGTACACATGACCCGGCGTCCAGAAAAATCATAGGGTCCCACTTGCTTGGTTGACCTTGTGAGTTGCTGGCCTCTTTTGGTTTGGTGATTTAATTAAATATGCTTGGACTTATTTTAGTAAACCTAGTCATTAAGACTTCAAGATTATCTACCTAGAGGGAATTAAGGAGATTAACCATTATTAAGCTTTCCTTGATGGGAGGAAATCATTTTAAGTTTGCTACAAAAGGTGGTTTCCGGGTCTTCTCTCTCAGTCATTGTTATACACACGACACCTATCTTGTGACGCATATTGGAGTGAGGACAGAAATATTTTGTTTAAATCCATTTTATCGAAGCCATTGATCGTAAGGCGGGACACTTAAAAGCTTAGATCGAGGCCATTCATTATCAAGATAATGGCGCAAGGTACACTTTTAGAAATCTGATCTTGTATTAATTTATGCATAAATCACGATCTGTAGGCTTTGATATCTGTTGAAAAATTAGTTTGATCTAACAGTATCCACTTCTCCATCTTATATCCTTTAACCCTCACATATTTAATAATTCCTTGGCAGAGTTCATTTCACCCTGATTTTCTATGTATTAAATTCTTATATATTATGATGAAAACAAACGAGCCCTAACAGCAAAACCAAACATTATACATGCTTGATCTTATCTGATTGACAAAAATTAAAAAAACCTCAAAATGAACCTAAGTTGATGATGTAAAACTACAACTAACACTTATCCTAATACTCCCCATCAAGTTTAAGTTGTAAATGAGGTGTAGATTGATGATCCAGATGAAGAATGAAGCAAAAGACAAAACCCAATTGAAGATCATCTGAAGATTCAATCTAAATACAAATGGTCATATTTTTGGGGATATAATGAGGAGAAATTAGATTTGGAAACGTTATCAAGTTGCATCTTTTTTTTATATGAGATCCTGCAAGTTGAATGTCCATAAAAGATAATTAAATAAGGGACTATTGTATCCAGCAAACAGGGGACTTGATTCAGAGAACCAATCCAAGACAATCGATCAAATCTATAGTCAAGTTCAATCCAAATGCAGGAGAGTGGAAACCAAACAATTAAAGATTCATGGTTGAACAATTTCGAAGATGACAAACAAATAGTGAGGACTGAAATTTTAGACTAATCAAAAAGCATATGCAAATAGCTAGTAAGGCCATAGTTGTCAATTTCATTTCGGTCATTGTTCCGGTTTGACCTTGTAGTGGAACGTTTCGGCATTCTGATCAATTCCGGTAAAGACGCGATTGAAAAATGAAAAAACAAATATAACTAACCTTATAACAAAATCGCGAAAGGATACAATTAGCAAGAAGAAGTTGATTTCAATGAGACTTTCAGCCCAGTCATCAAACCGGCCACTTTTCGAACAATTCTAAATGTCGCTACAGTTAAAGGATGGAGTCTTCGACAACTTGATGTTAAAAATGCCTTTCTTCATGGGCATCTTGACACAACAAGTCTTTATAGAACAACCACCAGGTTTTAAAGATATTAATATGCCAAACCATGCATGTTTGTCAACTACACCGGGCATTATTTGGAATGAAACAAGCTCCACGCGCTTGGTTTGATTAGTTTAGTTCCTTTATTATTGATTATGGATTTCATTGCAGGTCAGCTGATTCATCACTATTTGTGTTTAACAATGGTGTTCATCATGATTCTGCTGGTTTATGTTGATGATATAATTCTCACAAGAAGCACATCCAATTTATTGGATGCATTTATATCACAATTGGACACTCAGTTCTCCATAAAAGACCTTGGTCCACTGAACTATTTTTTTGGTATACAGGTTCAGCAGTTTAGTGGTGGCATCTTCCTATCTCAGTCTAAATATATGACTCATTTACTACATAGCACAACCATATATGGCTGAATGTGTAAGACCCCGACCCCGCTTATATGTGATTAGTGCCTAATTAATCTTGGTTAGGTGCCTAATACTTGTTTTGATTGGTTTAGTGTTGGATTAATTAGATTAGTGGGGTTTGACCCAAGTTAGATGGAGCTATAACCTTTTTATAGTTTTAATCATGTTTGAGTATTTCTAGCATTAGTGGGCCTTCATGTGCATTTCATCAAACATCTTCCCTCCATTTCAACAATTAGACTCGACTCAGCCCATCTAAAAAACCCAAGCCCATTTCCATCAAAGAAGCCCTTTACCCAAATTATGTCCAAATGGGTGGACTTGCATGCAAACCAAACCGAAATACCCCTTGAAAACTAGCCAACCGATCCTTCCTCTTACTCTTCCCTTCCATTTCCTTTTCAGTTGGGAGAACCCTTCCTTTCTCATTTCTTCCCTCCTCCTCTTTCTTCTTCCTTTCAATTCTTCAAAAGACTACAACTGGAGCTGTGCATGGGGGTTGAGAGCTGCCTTTCTCTTCATCATCTTCCCCAAATCATCTCTTCTCAATTAGAGTTTCTTACTCCTTTTCCATCACTCCTCTCTGCAGATCTCTTCTCCAAATCAGTTGGTCAAAGTATTGCATGCCCACTTGAATAGCATCTTCCTCATCCCCACCATTTTCCCCAACTTTACATAGTCTTGGATTGTCAAAAACTCCTTCTTACAAGTCTTCATTGCTACCATAGGTGAGACCTCAAGCCACATTCCGAATTTGGGTGCAAAGTTGAGGCAAGGGGACTCATTTTCATGACATGCATGTTAATATTCTTTCATATCTTGCAATTCACCATTGTAGGACTTAGTTTGAGCTTGTGATTTGGGGGTTTAAGCTTGGATTGAGTCAAAGTGGAGAAAAAGGCTTGGACAGCTAATTTGAGGCAAGTATAACCTTAATTTGGAATTGCATGTTGTCTATTCATTGTTTGATTCAAAAATTCTATTTTGTTAATTCTAGCCTCTTAATGGAATGTATGATTTGTATTAGTTTTATTGAGTTAATTTGATGGAGATGTATTTAGTGATGATATGTGTTGTAAATGGGAGTAAGGAGGCTCAGTGGTGCAGGTTATATGATAGAAGAAAGTATGAAAAATGAATGGGAGAAAGAAACATGAGAATTCCGGAATCGGAGTGATAAGTCCTTAAAAATGCATATTTTCATACACATTTTAGACCATTTTAGGGACTTATTAATCCAAAATAGTCTCATTTAAGAAAAAAAATCATATTTTTATGCATTTTGGGTTTATTGTAGTGCATTCATGCATATTGATGTGCATTTCAATTTATGGATCCACTATCATGCATTTGTGATTTTTATTCAAAATTATTATTTTAAATTATAATTCACTTTTGCTTGTAGGAAATGGATGAAATGGGTCCCACAACCAAGGAATGAGATAAAGAAAGAAATTGTAAGGAGAAGAGACAGGGCATCCCATGCCCTATATCAACATCACATGAGAGCTATCACCTAACATAGGTGATTAAATGCTACAAAGTAGGACCTAAGGAGAAGACCCATCCCTATATAGGCATCCCATGCTCTATATAAACATCACATGGGATGTTCTTCCCCCCTTCTTCTCATGGAAAGCAACCCCCTCTAGCCTCTCTTCACTCCATCCTCTCCATTGTCCTTCTCCTCATTGTTTTCCTCAAGGAGGCTTAGCCCTAAAGCCACACTATTCCCTTGGGATTTCTCATCTAGAATAGGTTTTTCCATCCTAACATGTATTTCTCTATTATTATTTTTTTCCGTCTTATGTAAATGAATCTACATGTTAGTAAAAGTTTTTCTTTTTTTTCAATATTCTTCTTTTTATGGTTTATGCTTGATGCTTTGTTTATGTTGCTTATTTTTGTGCTTGGATTGACGACCCAAGTTTATGAGGGCATATTTGAAGTAATTCTAAATTGTATTAAGAAAGAATTTATGAGAAGATAATTTCACTGCTTAAACTACATTTAAATTTTGCACAACTACATTTACTTTTCTTCGTAACACTACATTTAAATTTTATTAGTTTCACTACTTTTACTTTTAATTGCAACACTACTTTTATTTCCTGCACTTCAAGTTTATGCATAATATATTTCTTCATAATAATTCATGCATCATAATTAGAAATTGCATTAGAATAGGTTTTGTTTCTAAAATCACAATGTTTAATGACTAATTAATAATGCTAATTTTGGACCTGATACATAGTTAAAAATCTGCACATTGAAAAAAACTGCACTGTTTCAGTAGTTTTGGTCTGACTATATTCCAAAAGTATGTGATTTGAAAACCAAGAAAAAGATGTTATTTTTCCTTGAAAGTTAGTAGAATTAAAGTAAAGTAATAGGACTTTGAAACCCCAGAATTTCAACTAGAGATAACCTCAGCAACCATGTCAACTAGAGGCACAAACAAGGGTACCTAGCAAGGTCATACTAGATTTCAGCCGCATAACTGGTTCAAGTAGACATCTTGCATTCATATATTTTTCATATAAACTCCTTTTTCACTTCTTTTTCTTTTGTTGTGTTCATGAATCATTAAGGTTCGAATTCCAGACATTAAGTTTTGGTTTAGAGCATCTTAGGTAAGTTCTACAGTCCAATAAAAACAGGCCCGTGCATAAGGTTTTTCATACTTAGAATTTTTCAGAGTGCATCAGATTTTTAGGAACTTATCTAGAATTGCATTGTTTGCATGTAGGACCTCATAAATCATTCATATTTTCATTATAATTTGTTTTGGTTAGTAGGATCTAATATAGGAAATTTTATTTTGATTTTTCATATTAAATTGGTTGTCTGATTTGTGCGTTCTTTTGCAGGTTTTTAGATATTCTAGGATTGCTTAGATTAGGTTTCCTTTAGTAGAATACGTCTTTTAGTTTTGAAAGAATTGTAATTAAACTTTTTACGTTCAGTTATTCTAGAAAAGTTGATGTAATTTGATTAGCTTATTATTTAGGCTAGTTTTAGATTTTAATTAGGACAAGTTAATAGTTGGAAGTTTCTTAATCAACATTGCTCCCTGTGGATCGACATGCATGGTCTCACCAGTTTATTCCTACATTGCGGCTCTACACTTGGAGCTCATGATCATGGAGATTCTGGAGTGGGCACTCGAGTAAATAAGGGTCTGCCCGAGCGAACCCCTCTTTGGAGAGCCTTCGCTCGAGTAGACTAAGGGGACACTCGAGCAAACCCCTTTCTGGAAGACGTCCACTCGAACCTGAAATGTATGGCTGTGGTCCTTTAGACCCCACTAAAGGGGTGCATTACCTTCCCTAATGTATAATAACCCTTCATAAACCTCCGTAAAGAGAATTATGGTGCACACCCTAAACCAATAGGTAATTAAGATTTAAGAAGGACTCTCGTGACTTTAGAGTGGAACCTTTAACCTTTTCATTTGTATAATGGGAAATTATAACACTATAAGTGCTCATTTGAGGTTGAGAACACTCCTTAGTTTAAAACTATGCCATGGGGGTTGATTTAGGAATTCAATATATTTTCCTATAATTAGTGGCACCAAATACACGATAGTAATATATTGACCTTCTAAAACTACATTGTAATGGACGGTGAGAGACTATGAATAAATAGATTAAAGTTGGTTAGTAATTATCTTAATTCCTGAATTTCATTACATTTCATATTGAGTAGAATATTGCCTTTGACTTCAAGTTGGTTTATCAATGCATTATATATTGGTGTATTCTAATTCGATTACTATAATCGGAGTTGATTCCTTCAAATAATATGAATGCGAACATTGTTATTTGATTTGATTCGATTTGATTTGAGATTATAAGATTTTATATCTTATGGAAATTTATTCACATTCTATTATTATTTGATTCGATTAAGTCGACACTACTTAGCTTTGACCTTGTGATTCCTGACGGGGTTACACTTGGTTATTATTTGATACTACTGTAGTAAGTCACTCTGGAGTACCAGGACTCCAAACTCGGGTAGCCAGTCAGCCTTGGCCGGGACGCTGGTGACATCCCAACTAGATTTGCTTTCTGTAGAGAGGATGAGCTCAATGTAGTAGTCAGATTAGTATGTTGATTCCACAATTGATTTGTAAAGCATAAACTATTCGATTTTGGCACAACTGCCTAGTTATTACTTGATATTGACAGCTTTTAATCAATCGTCGTTTACTTCGATTTGATGCATTATGTAATTGCTTACTAATGCCTATACTTGCTAAATCATCATATTTGAGATACTATTATTGGTGTCACAGGGATCCAAAATACCGAAGAGAATAATTAGTAGCAAATCAGATTAGAGATTGGATCGGTAAGCATAATGATTAGCTTATCTTCCGGAGGACGTGAAATGGTGGTAATCATGATTGGGATTAGAGGTTGCACCCTGTACTAGATCATGGCTTATTTATTATTACATTCGTATTAAGATCATGTTCCATTGATATAAGAATCTAGTAGATTTTCATTAGAGTACTTGTGTACTATGCATTTAAGATATTATAAATGATTAGCTTTGTTAAAGATAAATTGTAATATAATGGAGTGGTTAATGGACTGCTCATGGCTTTCTTATTATTGATATTGTACAGGCTTCCTCAAGTATATGTTCATTTACAGGTGTCAATGGTAATCCTCACACGTGAAATGTGGAATTTTCTCCTTCGTGAATTCGAACTTGGTCTAGAACAGGTGCGAATTCACACGAGTACGAGAGTAACACTATTGACACCAAAAAAGTCATTATGTATCCTCAACATCAAGAAGCCACATAAAGCTGCATCCTGCTACAAAACAGGCAAAATTACTTCAAGCATCAGATCTTGTCAGAATCAGACAAAAACTGCAAGATCCTTCAAGACAGTCAAAAGAGGGGTGCACCTGAAGTTTCGGGCTATTCCGACATCGTTTGGCCTAACTTCACTTCTCCCACAGCTAAACAAGTGCTCCCGGCGACGACATCATCGATGACACCAAAACTTCGATCAGAGCCTACGGATGGTTCCAAAATACCTCCAAAGGGCTCCATGCCAAATTTCAAGTCAAACTGACAACGTTTGACCCTCCATCAAAGCTCGAGCAGCAAAACCAAGCCTCCCGGCGGCGAGAACCACCGAAGCCACCACTCATCAAACAAAGCACATGAGTGGCTTCAACATGCCTCCAAAAGGCTGCACGTCGAATTTCAGGTCATTCCAACAACGTTTGACCAGGTTTCGACGCCCCGAAAGAAAATCAAGCCTACCGGCGGCGGAGCACCCCGGGACCATGACATCCAAAGCGGAGCTAATGAATCATCTCTACATGACTCCAATAGGCTTCCTGTCAAATTTCAGGTCAATCGGACATTATTTGACCACATATCAAAGCTCGGCATTTTCCCCGCAGCAAAATCAAATCAAGCATCGACGGGACCCCAAACGGCTTCAAAAATCAAATAAAAGCCCATGGTTGGTCATATCTACTGCCCAAGAAGCTTCACCTCAATTTTTAGGTCATTTCGACATCGTTTGACCTAGTTTCGACTCTTGACGGAAAATCGGCTACAAAGTCTTCGGCTTTCCCGAAAAATGGGAAACTTTGCGCCCCGATTTCGCGCGGGTTCTCGTCAAGTTTTCTCCAAGAAAATCAAGTTAATAATTGAGGAAAAATTTCAAGAAAAATACAGAAGAAAAAAGGAACGAAAAAGGAAAAACGGCCGAAAACGAAGCTCGGCGACCAAAAGAGCCAAAGCCCCATGGTCGCCGGTGACCATGGGCGACGTTGGCCCAAGGTCGCCAGCGACCCTGGGTGCATGGTCGCTGGTGACCCTGCAAATCCGGGTCGACGGATTTCTCGCCAGATGGCCCGATTTCCGATCCTTTTCGCATTTCGAGTATTCCTGCCTCTCTGATTTTTTGAAAATCCAATTTTTTATGCTTGAAAATGACTGATCTTCATCGACATCTAGGATCCTCCGTCAAGAGCATGAAATCATCACTGATCGCTTCAAGATCGCCAACCGGCTGACCAAGAAAGTACACTTTCTGTCGACCGATCGTGAAATCGACAAGACAGATGTCACCGGCTCACCAACATCAATCAATGTCTGAAATTGCATCGCAATCTGACATCAAACAATGTGTGGATCCACCTGTGATGATCACAAGAAGAATCTCAAAAGACGCAGCGCGGCCCGCGACTCTTCACATGCCCTAGCGACCACTTAATGTCGTTAATTGACCCGTTTATGACAACTTAATGCGGTCATTAACACATTATTTTGGACGGCCCAATCAGATTCAAGCATTTGGGAGTTACAAATCCAAGCAATCATGGCATTAAACCCATAAAACTCCCATCATCATGAAGATTAAAGGCGATTAAATGCCCATTATCCTTCATCGGCCAATCACAAGCCAAGAAAAAGGAGTTACAAAATCAAGAAATAAAACTTGTAACTCCTCTCATCAATATCATCAATTCTCTCATCATGGCCATCAATGCCAATAAACGCCTCATGGCTACCAAGAGCCTATAAAAGGAGGTCCATTCCAAAAAGAATGCAAGTGTGATCCCTGTGTGTGATCCCAATCCCCGAAAATCCAGAAAATTCAAGAGAGAGACGAAGTCCTGCTGCTTTGCGGCCAGAAGCACTACAAGGTGATCAAAGTCCCTTGGGGGACCACCCCCCTAAGGTCCCCTTCTTCTACAACGTGGCCTAAACGAGGCTTTTCAGCCCGTTTACTCAGTTTTTCATTGGATATAGGACCTCCTCTTGGTCCTTATCCTTTAAAAAACTAAGGTTATGAGCCAAGCCGAAGAATCGAAGCATCAAGCATTCTCATTTGAAGGACGATGGCGAAGTCCATATATGACTTGCGACCGTCGATCTGAACGTGTCCCCACAATCTTCTGAGAAGTTAGATTCATTTTCTTTCTTTTCTATTGTGATTTGTATTTTTTTAAAGAGACAAAAAGAAATCACAATTCTTGTCTTTCACATTTGAAGAGTTTTGTAAAATCGCCTTTCACGGCAAACAAAAAAAAAAAAAAAAAAACGCCTCCTACGGCATTCTCAAAAATAAACTTGTCTCTTTTATTAAATATTTATGCAATTTGAAAAGTTAGAAAGAATAATCGATTTCCTTTCTACTTGTGAAGGTGAATCTCCGGATCATCACCATTCCCAATTTCAAGTAGAATAGTAAATCTGGCATACCTGTACAAAAAGTTGATACCAGTAATTTCCCTCCTCTGCCGAGACCCAGGCAGCCCCCGGGACGGAAGGAGAGGACGGAAACCCGAGGGTCCATCAGACACCTTGGGAACCACCCTAAACAGAGGATTCTCGGGTCCGGGATGTAACAGAATGTAAACCCATTGCTACTCCTATGGCAACAAAACAAGCCTTTCTTGCCAATGGAGATGCTCCCTTTCTTGATGCTACAGAATACCGGCAGATTGTTGACACTTCAATATCTAACCCTCACTCGACCCGACCTATGTTTTGTGGTTAATACTTAACACATGCATACTCCCACAAATACACACTTCCAGATGGTTAAAGGAATTCTCAGGTATGTAAAAGGCACGCTTTCCATAGGTCTTCGTAGTCTTGAACACAGCAGCCTATACTTTTATGCTTTTTCTGATGCCGATTAGGCTGGCTGCCCAACTACAAGACATTCCACCACCGGTTATTGCACCTTCTTAGGCACTAATTGCATTTCTTGGAGCG
Organism: Umbellularia californica; assembly: GCA_028538565.1. Classification (NCBI taxonomy): domain Eukaryota; kingdom Viridiplantae; phylum Streptophyta; class Magnoliopsida; order Laurales; family Lauraceae; genus Umbellularia; species Umbellularia californica. The sequence goes on from JAPQWN010000005.1 coordinate 13,432,253, forward strand.
TTAAAAAGAAGCCTACTGTCTCCAGATCAAGCACTGAAGCAGAGTATAGGGCTATGACATATACGACAGCTGAACTAACATGGTTTTCATTTATCCTTCGTGGCATTGGTATTTATCAAGCCAAGCCTTAGGTACTCTTTTGTACAATCTTTCAGCACTTCACATACCATAAACCCAGTGCTCCATGCATGAACAAAACACATTGCCATTGATTCTCACTTTGTACGTGAGAAAGTTGCTCTTGGCACCCTTATCACAAGACTTGTTCCTTCCTCTCGACAGCTCGCTGATATCTTCACCAAGCCTTTTAGCCGGGCACTTTTTAATGAACTTCAAATCAAATTTGGACTCTAGGTGAACCCCGCATCAAGTTTGAGGGCGACTAAAGAACACAGAAGACTTTTTCAAAAACTAATGGCAATAATCTGTTAATTAGCATAGAACAAGTCATATCCAGATGGCAGAGTTTCCATCTTCTTGTAAGTAATTTGTTTATACAGATGGCAAGAGATCCCATCTTCCTGTAACAACCACATTGTACAAACTTCCATATATTTGTTAAATCTCTAATGAAATATTGTCAAGAGATTTACATAGTTAATCAAATCTCAAGTTTCTTTAGGACACATTTGGTAACAAAATCTGCGATAAAAAATTTTTCTCTTTCCACTATTGTATACTATATCTAAGTTTGGCAGCCGCAAATCATCGCTAATTTTTTGCGCCTAAAATATGAGATTGATATGATTTTGGGATCCGATCTCCTTCCATCGGATATGTAAATCCTACATGCAAAAGGGGTGGGCATAAAAGCCAAAATCCCACCCCCACTTCCTACCTAGCCGTCTCGACCTCTCCCGCAAACTCACATATTGCTATGGTAGATTAGATGTTTGGAGAGATAAAGGGATCAAAGTAAAAATGAAAAAATAAGATGAAGATCTTATTGAGATTTATTAAAATTTAATATTAGGATTCCGGTTTGAAATAATTTTAAGCTACGTAAGTGATAAACAACCATTCTATAGCACTTAAAAATTCACAAGTTCAAAAAAATCCAGAAAGGAGAAGACTTATGAGTAGAGACACCCTGGAGAAAGACATACTCCCGTTACGATTAAAATAACTTTAGAAAAGATTAACTATAAGGTTGAAATGAATAGATGGGTTGTATATTATCCATGGATATTGGTGTTCAACACCAAACATGGATTGATGAAATTCTCAGTGTCTTCACACTTACAACCAAACATGAAATGCAAGGATTCATTAGCTATGCAATTCCTTGGCAAGAATTTTACTTCTCCCTTCGAAGAGAATGATCATAAATCCTGCAGATTCCTCTCCAGATACCAAACGTGCCCTTAGTAATGTACATGTAAAGTATCATAGCCCCCCACAAACAATGATATCCTTGTTTGTGGGGGAATGGCGATAGTGCTCTTCATGGGAAAAAAAAAAGGTCAAAGAAAAAAAAAAGGGCAGAAGGGCTTTAGTGTCAATATTGAAAGTTTGTGCCTCCACGTTTGTTTTAAGGTTTAAGGGGATTTTCCGGATAAAAACCCTATATAATTTTAAATATTAACTTTCAACTAAGTCATTTTATTATTAATACCCTCATCTTCCCTACATAATAAAATGATATTTTATTGAAGTTACAAGTTAATAAAAACTGATAATATCTTTAAGAGCATCTTGGATATTCGAAAACCAAAAAAAAAAAAAATAGGAAAATACTTTATGTACACAACTTATAATAGCCAAAGACAGTGTTATGAAATGTGAGAAGTTCTTGTGATTATTTAGCAAATAAAGATATATAGTCGAAACATATTTCAAGAACTTATTATATACTTTTCCAATTTAAATGTGAAAGAAATAGAAACACCGAATCTCTAAAATTAAGAGTGTACTCAAGATTCAACATGCTTTAAGTTAAAAGAGTTATCCACAATTATACAATTTTTGGTTAATATTCTCGTATTATAACTCGCTAAGAAGATAGTGCAAAACAAGGTATAATTTGTTCTAGATTTTGTAAAATTGTTATAATAATGTAATTACTTTTTATTTATGGCTCTTTCATAAGGGGTGAGAGGTGAGACTCCTTCATATATAAAATGGTTTCATTATAAAGTGACGTTTTGATAAAAAAAAAAAAGAAAAAAAGTGGGTGTGACTCCTCTAAAAAATATTACCCTTTCTTGATATTTGCTTTATATTTTTATCTACTGATTTTTATATAGATTTGTGATGCTTCCTATCATTTCAAGACAAACCCCTCATCTTCTCATATGGAATAAATACGAGTTGAAGAATCATCAAATCAAATCCTCTTAATATAAATCACATCTTGTATATCATTTTCTTTTTCTTTGGCATTTGGCATTTGACATGATTGGTTGGAACTTGGAAGCTTCTTAGGTTCAAGACTTGAGACATTATTGTGAATATTGTGAGGAAAAGAGTTCTATGAGTTCACCAATAATAGAGAAATCACTACCTTGAAGATAGATGGTTAAGTGGTACACCTTATCTGTCATCTTTATTGTATATTTAATGCACAGTTTTGCATCAGTACCATCAACATAACTTCCTTGGCAACTAACCAGGCCCAATCATAACTCCAACATTTTTCTTTAATCCTTGGTTTTACACTAAGAGGATTTTGTTCCCAACAACAATAAGAGTATTGTTGTTGAAAACAAATAAAAAAAAAAAAACAATAAGAGTAAACCCCACTCAAAAAAATTATTTTATAGAAAACCTCCAACCTAAGCAAAGTGGATAAAACTAAAGCAGTGCATAAAGCAACACATGTTTGTTGTTAGCAATCTCCATTCCTTCCCATCAAATTCACACCTATTGCCTACCTAACTAACTAACCTCTCCCAACAATAATACTATTTTCATAGGTCTCTCTCTACCCACCAATCTAAACATCCAATACAAAACTTCCCACCCACCAATGAATTAAGCATAAGACTAAAGCAACAAAATAACATCCAAAAGAATAGTTCCCTCCAATTATCAAACATAAGGCTAAATTAACACAAAAGCAAAAGCAAAAAAAAAACTCTCTATCCACCCACCTATTCATCAAGAAGAAGAAGAAGATTTAATTAAGTGAAGAAAACAACATCCAAAACAAAACTCAGTATCTACAGAACTAACAGGAATGAGGGTTTGAGTCTGCTTGCCTTTCAAAACTTAATAGGAAAAAAGAAAAATTACCAAAAGGAGGGAGAGAGAGAGAGAGAGAGAGAGAGAGAGAGAGAGCATACCAGTGAGAGCATGGAATGACTGTTCTATATCCCGGCAACCCAGAACGGCCTCCACCGCATGAACTTGGACGTGCTGGTGAAGCTGTTCTTTGAAAGAACACAACAACAACAGATATTGTGCCTGCAGAACAACAACAATACTAGAGTTCACACCCAAAGATTATTAGACAAATTCCTGCAACGAAAAGTGAAGAAGAAGAGGAATAAAGAAGGGAGCCTATGGCAGTGGAAGGCGCTCTTTAACATGGGTTGAGTCATGTTACCAATAGTAGTGGTAATAACAATAATAATAATAATAAGATGGGATGTCGCTGATTCTCACAAGGAAGTTGTCAAGATCTTGTTTCTCATGAGGAGGGAGGATTTGATGGTGGTGATTGGACTGGTAGGAGCGTAGCAGGTGGTGTGATTGAGCGATCTGTGCATCGATGAGGGGGATACGATCGATGGGCGTCGCGATGCGGAGGCACCCCACATGAACTGCCAGCAGCTGCTCAAAACTGGGGTGGTTCACAATCTCAGATTTTGTTTGATCAAAGGAAGCTTCTTCCACCATTCTCAACATGTCTCCTCCCACCAACCCTAGCCCTTCTTCTTGTTGCATTTTCTTGGGCCTTTTCTTCTTCTTCTTCTTCTTCTTCTTCTTCTTCTTCTTCTTCTTCACTCCTTTGATATTTCTCTTTTAATGGGAGAGCAAGGGATCCTTTGAGCTCTAGCAACGGAAGGGTAGTGGGACTGTGAAATGATATAGAGAAAGATGAAAGAGGAAGGGAATTGGAATATAATTGAAGGGTAAGGGAAAGTTAAAGAACTTAGGACCACAGCTCTATATCAGTTTGAGGAGTGTTTGGGTGGGAGCAAGAAGACCATTTCCTCGTTGTTCTCGAGATCTTTTCTTGTAAACTAGTCTCATTCTTTGATGGGTTTTGATTTTTGAAGGCTTGTATATTAGAGAGAGAGAGAGAGAGAGAGAGTATTTCTATTGCTGTCTAAAACCTAAGAGAGAGTATTTCTATTGCTGTCTAAAACCTATGAGAATATTTATATTGTTGTGTAAAACCTATAATGAGAAGAATGTGAAAGGGAGAGGAGAGTGTAGAATCATTACAAGGAAAGTAATGGGTGAAGAAAAGCATACATCATCTGTATCTTTTGATTGGAGATTGCTCTTCTTCACTCCTTTCTATTTAGAATAGGTAAATTTACAAAGGCAGCCCAATATTGTGTGACATTCACAAAGAGACCCATGCATTTTTCACAACAACAAGAAAATTCTCTTGATTTCTCTGATATTCCCTATGTATCTGGATTCTCTCCCGTTTTCATTGCAAGATGCTCTTTTTCTATTTTTAAAATAAAGCACATGGTAGATTTTGTAGAACTCCCTAATCTATAAGACTTGTCAAGCCTATTACTTGGGCGATGTGGGATGTGGGAATTTTCCAACACTTCCCCTCAAGTGCATGCCCAACAGATTTCATAACAGGCCTGCTTGTGAGCTACACAAAAACCAAACAAACAAACTAGGGATTTTGAACTCATAACCTCTACCTCTGATATATCATAACATATAAGAAACCATGTACCAACCAAAAGATTAAACTAATAAATGGAAAGCCCAAACAGGTATATAAAGCCCTATCAAACCCATTACTTGCACAATATGGGATGTGAGAATTTTAATTTCCCAACATAATCTAGTAGAGGACTTTACATCTATCCATGTAGAAAAAAATATTAAAATAAAGGTTGAATGGACAATATTGATCCTTCTAATAAGGAAAAAAAAATAGATAGCCAAGATAGAAACTCCTTGCTTCTACCAACTAATCCTCCATTGTCAGGGTTAGATTAGATACCTAGTAGTAGTAACATCTAATGTAATTCTACTTTTTTGTAAATAGATAAATTCTGAACTCCGCCTATTATGTCTACAAAGATCAATAAGGCCTATAAGTTTTGCTACAAGTCTTATTTTGAAAAATAGAGTATCCTCCCTAATACACCTGTTTCCCTTCACTCGTGATCAAAATGTATTCCAAGGCCACCTTTACCTTTATCAAAATTTAAATAGTCAGAGCCAGATTAAAAAATTAAGATAATTTTAGGTACGTAACTGATAGTCCAAATCCCTTTGCCCACTAGATAAGGTGTTTTGAAGATGATGGATAATCAAAGGGTGCCTTTTTTATTGTGACAAGCTCATGAGTTCTTTTAGTGATTCTTCGAAAATACAGGCGTTGTATTTGTAACTTTCCCTTAAAAGCTAACACTGAGAAACTGCTTGTTTGACCTCTTTTGACTTTGTGTTATTTTTCTTTTCTTTTCTTTTTTGCCCTTTTTCTTTTTCTATTGTATCTGTATCTACGCAAGAGTATCTATGTTACAATCACCATAACCATAATATGATCTCCTATGAGAAACTATATATGTAGTGACACCGGAGTTCTCAAAACTTCCTGCCACCAAATTGTCTTTTGAGCTTCTTTAGACTTTGTTAATTTCTTTTAAAAGTTCCTAGGTGTCTTTTAAGTTCTTAAGAAGTCTACTTAATTAGTTGTAGTCAAAGTCTTTGTTTTTATTTAATTCCAACTTTAAAAATCTAATTTTATTTTTCCTATGTTGGAGGGATGTTCCAACAAGTCCTATATATATATATATATATATATATATATATCCGTTGCTATGAATGAAATCAGAGGGTGTGTTTTGATTTAGCCTTTGGCTCGTGAGAAATATATATATATCCGTTGCTATGAATGAAATCAGAGGGTGTGTTTTGATTTAGCCTTTGGCTCGTGAGAAGATATTTCTTCTTGTTAACTCTTATTCTTCGGTGGATTTCGATAGATGGCAAGTTCCCCGTTTTTTATTTAGCCTTTGGCTCGTGAGAAGATATTTCTTCTTGTTAACTCTTATTCTTCGGTGGATTTCGATAGATGGCAAGTTCCCCGTTTCTGTATCTTTTAGGTGGATTCCTTAGAGTGGTGAGTGGTTCCCTAGCGATATATCCCTCATTAACTCTTTGGGTGGTGTTATTCTGTATCCCATTGGTTTTTTACTTGGGTGGTGAGCTTTATCCTTCTATCCTTTTTACTTTTCTCCCTTTCCATCTGTAAAATACGGTATCAGTTTGGTATCAGAGCTTTAGGTTTCATGGCTAGTGGTAGAAATCAAGCTAATAAGCAAAAGACCCCAGTTCATGAAAGAAATCTCCGCGACATCAAAATAGGAGAGTTGAGAAAACAAGTGTTGTAACTTTAGCAACAACTTGAATAGCAGCAACTACAGCAACAACCACCCTTTGAACATGAGGGTTCACACCAAGATTTAGAGGGAGAATCTTCTGAGGATGGTGGGGAAAATTTTAACCCCTTCTTTCTTGATCCTAATCAATCCTCATCAAGTGAAGAGAATTGTTCTCATCACCGTGCTCGCAATAGCTATGAAGTCCAGCGTGAGAGTTTAGATGTGAAAGTAGATATGCCGGAGTTAGAAGGAAGAATGCAGCCGGATGAATTCCTCGATTGGCTTCATACCATCGAGCAAATTTTTTAGTACAAGGATGTGTCGGATCAGCAAAAGGTGTAGCTTGTGGCCATTAAGTAAAAGAAATATACTTCTTTATAGTGGGAGAATTTAAAGAGACAACGAGCTCGTGAAGGAAGAAGTCGAATTGTGACATGGGAAAAGATGAAAAAGGAGCTTAAGAGAGAGTTTTTTGTTGGATAACTTACGACAAGATATTTCTCTTAAGTTTCACAATTTCAAGCAAGGTGATTTGTCTGTAGAAGATTACACAATTGAGTTTTATCATCTCATGGTGAAATGCGACATCATTGAACCAGAAGAGCAGATTATAGCTCGCTACCTTGGCTGGTTGAAGACAGAGATTTCAAATGTTGTTCAATTACAGCCGTATTGGACTTATAATGATGTTGTCAAGCTAGCAATGAAGGTGGAAAAACAGGCCAAAGATGTTCGTGGCAGTAATCATCAGTCTTTGCCTAAGGATGCAATTTCCAACCAAGGGAGTAACTTGGAATCCAAACCAATCTAAGCATTGAAGCCATCTCCTAAAGGCGAGAAAAAAACTGATAGCAGCCATCCAAGCTCATCTCATACCAACTCCCGCAAGAGCTTCAAGTGCAAAGGGTATGGCCACATTACATCCGATTGTCCAAATCGCAAGATTATAACTTTGATTGAAGAAAATGATGACCATGAGTCTTTGCAGGAGCAGCCAGAGATGGATAATGATGTCACTTACGCAGATGAAGGAGTATCTCTTGTCATACATCACAGTTTGGATGCATTCCATCAAGAAGATCAGGCTAAAAATATTTTTAGCCCCAAGGAATGTTACAAAATCCTGATGGCAACAACTATGGAGCCCAAACTTAATTGGTCAAAACCTCCTGTCTATGATGAATATCCAAAAGAGGATGTTGAGCCGGAAGAGCAGAAAATATTAACAAATTGCCACACCCAACAGGTTGTCCCATCAAGTCCAACTTTGAACTCAAAGAAACGGAAGGTTGATTGATGTTGGAATTGGCTCGATGAATCAGTCATAAAATAGCGTACCATAATTTTTGAGACGTATGGAATCATTCAAGGATTTGAATGTAGCTTCGTCATGGACTCGAGAAGTGTAGGTAACTCAAAATCTAGTTTCTGTTTTGAATCTCCCAACCAAAGACCTTGCTAGTCCTGATCATGTGCGTTGGGTGAATCACAAGGCAAGAACTTTAGTGACTAAGCGATGTTTAGTTGAATTCTCCATTGGACACCCCTATGAGAACAAGATTTGGTTACGATGTGATGCGAATGGATTCATATCATGTTTTGTTGGGGCGACCGTGGCAGTGGGACCGCGATGTTTATTATCATGGTTGCAAAAATGTATATGAGTTAAAAGTTAATGGGGAGCCTATAAAATAATTTCCAAACGTTGAGAGAATGAAGCGAAAGAAACGTTTATTGATTGAAGAGCAAGTCTTTTCGAGGAAGAAGAGGGGAAAATTTGAAGTAAGTGACAAAGATTCGAGGGTGAATCTTTTCCAACCAAGGGAGTCTGACACCGGAGTTCCCAAAACTTCCTGCCACGAAGTTGTCTTTTGAGCTTCTTTAGACTTTCTTAATATCTTTTAAAAGTTCCTAGATGCCTTTTAAGTTCTTAAGAAGTCAACCTAGTTAGTTGTAGTCAGTGTCTCTATTTTCATTTAATTCTAGCTTTGAAAATCTAAGGTAGCATTTGGTTCGCTGTAATGAAGATCGGAATGGAGTGGTCATTCCAACGGAATGATCATTCCAACGGAATGATCATTATACCGTTTGGTTCGCACAAAAGTGGCGGAATGACCATTACCTTTGGAATCACCATTCCTTTAAGTAGAGGAATGATCATTCCACTGGGGAGGCAGAGGAATGACTATTCCATTCCTTTATGTTTTTTGGTTGAGACCAAAATGCCCGAGACAAGGGTATTTTATAATAATATAATAATTATAATATTAATATAATAATAATTTATATTATTAATAATATTATAATTATATTTAATATTATATTATTATATAATTATTTTTAATATTTATAATAATAATATAATTATTATATTAAATATAATTTTAATATATTATATAATTATAATTATAATTATAATTATATAAATATTAATAAATTATAATATTTATAAATAATATATTATATAATAATATAATTATAAATTTATATTATTCATTAATATAATTATAATAATAATTAATATTAGTAATATTATTATTAATATTAATAAGGCCATTCCATTCCAAAATTCTAACAAGGGTATTTTGGTCAGTTTTATGTAAATTTTATTCCATTCCGGACATCATTCCAGTATACCAAACGTAAGAATAGAAATCCAGAGTTCTATTATTGGGTTGATTCCTCAACATACCAAACGTTGGAATGGAAATGACTATTCTTGTCTCATTCCATTCCAAACTCATTCTGCTCTCCATTTCATTCCTATCTAAAATCATTCCAGCGAACCAAACGCTACCTAAGTTTATTTTTCCTATGTTGAAGGGATGTTCCAATAAGTCATATATATATATATATATATCCATTGCTATGAATGAAATAGAGGGTGTGTTTTGATTTAGCCTTTGGCTTGTGAGAAGATATTTATTCTTGTTAACTCTTATTCTTCGGTGGATTCCGATAGGTGGCTATCTTCTCGTTAACTCTTATCCTTTGGTGGATTCCGATAGGTGGCGAGTTCCCTATTTTTGTATCTCTTAGAGTGAAGAGCAGTTCCCTAGCCCTATATCCCTCGTTAACTCCTCGGTTGGTGTTATTCGATCTGTATCCCATTAGTTTTTAAGTTGGGTGGTGAGCTTTATCCTTTTATCCCTTTCACTTTTCTCCCTTCCCATCTGTAAAATCTGGTATCATGCATGTCCATGGGGCCCACTTGGGCCACCTTTGATTGGTGCAAGCCCTTTCACACTCTCATCCTCCATGATTCGGCACCATCTTCAATTTCAATCCCAACAAATCTCTATCCTCCATAAGATTGAATCTCAAAAAAATCTTTATACAGTTAATAGACCTCTAAACTTTATGGCTACTAAACAACGGTTAAGTTGATTTGATGGAACTGATTTTTTATTTTTTACCCACCCCCACGAAGAAGTAGATATCTAAGTGCCCGACGAGCTAGACTGCAAATGAACCCCACTGAAAGTATAAAGATGTGGTGAGAAACTGTTAGTACGGTGGGTCCCACTGAAAGTATAAATGCTGATAAAAAGCATATACGATGTTGCACCGGATATTAGATAAGTGGCTGAGAGATCAGAGCGCGAAAACAACACGATGAGATGAGATGAGAGTAACCTCACCTATCAACACAGTCCCATTTCCATCAAACACTGATGAGATCTGAAAAAGATATCTACCTTAACACAGGTAGAATTCCCGATTACCAGATCTCGATTGGATATCACACTACTGTGCTTAAACTAGTATTTAATCCTAATTCCAATATAATTAACCAATCAAACCACAAGTAGAGAAAGACACAAGAGTTATACGTGGAAAACCCAAAAAGGGAGAAAAACCACGGGCCTTATCGTCTAAGCCAACAGACAACCAAGCACTATGTAAACGCAGAAGATTACAAGACACTTACAACCCTTTTCCCAGTTGTTGACTCAACCTAAGGACTGCCTCTGATCTTGTTGACGAATCTTCACCGTGCTTGCACATAACCACCTTCGGGAAGGGGATGGAAACTAGACCCAAAACTCAGATCTTCAGCACAGCAACAGCTTGAAGTCTTGGGGGGAAGAAGATGGATCTCTCAACCTCTCAATCTCAGGAATATATCTCTTAATCAGTATCTTCAAAGGTTGAGAGAAAGGGCCTATATATAGTCTTCAATTCGTGCTTGAAAGGCTCTAGGAATAGCAATTAGCATCTTGATAGAAATAGGAATCCTCAATACTTCAGGAATAGAAACTTCTCTGTTCGCTCGAGCGATGGAAGGGGTTCGCTCGAGCGGACATCTTTCTGTCACAAACGTTTCGAGACAGAACCTTGAACGGTCAAGCGCACACAAAGTTCGGTCGTGCGAACTAACCTCTGTGATGGGTTCGCTCGAGCGAATATGGGTTCGCTCGAGCGACCCATAGAATCCTTTAAGAAATAGAAAGCTGCAGGAAACTTGGAGACCTAATTCTTTCTTGGACGAAGATCTTTGACAGTCCGGACTCTAATCGAAATACAAGATTAGAAACCCTGTTTTGTCCAGACTCTATGAATTAGCCAACACCTAAAGTCCTAACAAGATCTTAGCCAGATTGGTGAGACCATATAGCCCACATGAGGCCATGACAATTATGAGGAAGGTGGCAGAACGAAAAGAGCTTAATGAGACCCATCTGTATACAAAATATCATATGACATCGTCCTAATTTCTTCACCCAGGGCCCTCACGTTTAATGATTTTGGAAAGACAGGCTTGCATGCCAAAGGGCCCACGTCTAATCAAACAGGGTGTAGGCCAACAGAGATTACAGTCCTATTTAATGTAAGACTGGTCTATCCCCAAAAACAAGGCGACTCCCAATAAAATCTGTGGATATGGGTTTTTTTGGAGAAGAAGTATCAAGTTTGATTCTTTATTAGGACTATGAATTGCTTCCATAGGTTGAGGGTTCGAAATTTTGCAACCAGACTAGGGCCATAGGGGATTTAATACGCTCCTCCTGGGCCCCGAAGGGATTTGTTCGATGGGACACCCTCCTTTATGAAGAGAAAAAAAAAATCTTTAGGACTTGTCTATATATATAAGAATAAGAGAACCTTAGGGTTGGATACATTATTTGATCTCGTAGGTAAGACAATAGGCAAAGAAATTCGCAGAGCTTCCCCATCATCGGAATGCACATAGATCTCAACCAGTAATAAGAAATTTTGGTTGAACTGAATGGCAATATTTAATAGCAATAGAATAACATGCATATGTTGAAGTTTTCTACATTACCGTATGGCATCAGTCACGCTAATTATTAAGCACAAGAGATAGTAAGGTTAGAATCAAAGTAGGCATGTAATGTGGCATTTTATGTTCAAAAAGTCTAATTGTCCCGAATTCGGGACCGAACATCCACGTGGTACACAGTTGTGCTACATGGGCATTGACTTTTGGGGGAGCGGGAGAGAGAAAAACACTGCAGTGTTATGTTCGGTCCCGAATTTAGAAATTCGGGAATGAATTCGGGACATGTAGCACCACTGTTTTATGTTTGAGGAAAAAAGTCAAGCTGAGGAATAGACTTGTGAAGTGACACCACTTACTCTTTCTACTCTACATGCACCCTTTTTACTAAAAACAAGTATGGTAAAGTATGGTGTCGTAAACTTTGATAAAAGGTAGTTTTTCATGTACACTTCATGCATCACCTATACTTTACTTTATTTCAAGCTATCCAAACAAGGACTTTACCATACCTCCACTTTCTACTTCAACATAACTTACCTTTTCATTTTTAATGATTTGACAACCACCTCACCTATACTCTGCCACACATGTTAACAAATAGAATTCGGTGGGTCAAGTTTGAATCCCAAGTGCATGACTTTGTAACAGAGAATTAAGGTTAGTACTCTATTTTCTCCCCTCAACAAAATGGTTTATCTTTTTTTCTTTTTCCTTTTTCCTTTTTCTATTGTTTGGTGCTTCCTTTTGTGAGATTTTGAACATCTATTTGGATGCACACTTCTCTATAATTTTTGCATGACCACAGGAAAAAAGAGTCAAGTAAGAAAGGTCAAAATTATCATTCTAGAAAGCTACTGTCTCGAGAGAACTACCAAAAGATTTTAATTTGGTGTTTTCCTAGAGATCTGCATTCCTATGCTCCCACATTTCTTCCAAAAGTATCGCTCTATTGCACTTTAGAATGTGGTATGTGGTAGAGTTTTTTGAGATCAACTGGCCATATATACTAGATAGAAAGAGCTAGCTTCTAGTTCTATCTATCTACAAAAATTTCAAGTCCAATGGAAATTACAAACTATTCGAACTAATACCATGAAATTAATTGTCTTAAAATGGACAGTATAATTAAGAAATTTTTTATATTAAGGAATTGTATCAGACAACTACAACTAAAAAATGTCTTATAAAGTTCATTTTTCTCTTAAAATTATCTCAATGCCCTCTTCTATAATGTAAAAACAATGGACCCTATAAACTCTGCCTTCTTTCTCTCTTAAAATAGCAAAAAAAATATCAGTCCATGAAATCACTTGTTGTATATTGTACTACATCAATTTTACGATATTTCAATTTTTGAGCCAGCGAAGGACATCAATCTATATCTGTAGTGGACAATTCAAATCCTTTCCAATACTATTAAAAAAATTGTTGGATAAGATAAATCAATTTTTAATAAAAAATATATATATGAAATAATCATAAATTGCATCTATGTTTATTTTTATATAATTTTTTATTATTTTATTTTGTTAATCCGTGGCTTTATGGGGTTTTTTTCTCAATATTGATTTTTTAACTTTCTTGAGAATTCAAAATTTTTGCAATGATTGGAGAATGGATTACACAAGGAGCAGGGGATGTGCTCAAGTAAGACCATAATAAATTTATAAATTAATTGCCATCTACTTTGATTGGACATTTTGCATCGTCAAAAGATATATTCACCCACTAAAGAGATGAATTCAATTCGCTGAAAAAAAGTTTCAAAGCAAAATTTTCATTTGGTTTGGACGTTTTGTACTTTTAGGGAAAAAAATTCTTAATAAATTTTTTATTGCTCATAATTAAATGATAAAATGAAGTTTTGTATCTAAATGAGAACCAACCCAGCGAAACCACAATTTAGTTCAAGCTTTGGTGGAAGGAGTCCAAATCTAAAAGCTTTTACCGAGAGAAATCCTAAGTTGAAAGAGTGGAACTAAAAAATAGCATAAGCTTCTTCAAAATTCAACTCGTCAAAATTACCATACCCTCTCAATCTATGAGATATCCCCAGATCTTAGATCTAATAGAAGTTAGTAGTGCTTTTAGATTGACTATTTGAAGGATTTTCCAAGTTAAACCTTAAGAGCCAATTTGTATACAAGAGTTCTAAGAAATTTTGTGAGGAGTTTTATAAATCCCCTATTTCCCTAACCTAAATTCTCAATCGCTCAAGTATAACATTTTGAAAATTAAAATTCTAAAAAAAACCCAAATGTCGAAAATAACATTTATAAGGATAATATTGTAAACTCTTACCATTCGAATAGAGAATTGAAGATTTTTAAGGAATGTATCCATATCGTATGTCGTAACTATTACATGGGAACCATGTAACATATGCCTACAACTCTATTGTGGGCCCTAGATAGACATAAACCGGAACGTTCAAGATGATTTTCATCCCCTTCACTAATTTATGTTAAGTTTCAGTTCAAATTGAGTGGATCCCACCGTCTGATTAAACACTCTCTTGGAGATGTGATTTACCCCCGCCACTATATATATTCAGTATCACATCAATAATCAAACCATCAATCCAACGGTGGAGAAAACTCTGATTGACATGAAATTTAGGATTCCGGCATAAAATGGGAAGGGGTCTTTCTTGAACAGTTTGGATTTTAATTTGGTGAACCCCACTCTATGGTTCCACTAATTTAATCAAAAAGTCCAAACACTACTTTAAAACCCTTACAACCATCCAAACATCTTTTTCATTTAACCACAAGGTGAACCCTACTTTCAAACGGACATTTTACTTTCTCTTACTTTACAAGTAATAAATTACAGCAAAGGGATGGAGCAGCATTGCCTGGGACCACCGTACAGATGTCATTCTCCTTTTCCGCTTGCGTACTCGCATATCGTGACAGGTGGCACGGTCCCCACACCCCAAAAGCCAAAACCGAGGGATCGTTCCTGTCGTCGCATTCCCAGGTCAATCGATTAGCCAATCATAGCCCTCCACTACCAACCTATTAATATATACAAGAGCTCAAAATGACCATCTTGTCCCTCACCAATCAGCATCCATTCTTACAAATGGTAGGTCCACTGAAGTCCGGATCGTTTGTATGGCTCTCTAAATGGGCTATTCAATGGGGCCCACCCATTAAAAAGGGAGAATTTCAATTAAGGCCTTAAGTTTCAAGACTTTTCAAAATTTTTCCTAAGTTTTTATATAAGTTATCATTTAAGGACATTCCACCATTTAAAGGTATTTTCCGAGGACTTCTTCCCCCAGCTTTTTTAAATACCCAAATTATGCTTCTTTTAAAGTCAAGATATAGTCCTCGTAGCCGATACATGCATTCGATCATCATGGGGATATCGGTTGTCTTCGATCACTATGAGGCGCTGGTAAAGAAAATGAGGAGAATATAAAGAAACTGAAGAAGGGTTTTACTTCAATGATGGGTAAGATGGATAGTTTTAAGATTTTGAGGGAAAATATTTGGACGGATGTCCTTAATTGAAAACTAATTGAAAAACTTTGGAACTAATTTGAAAAGTTTTAAAACCTTGTGTCTTTTTTTTTTTTTAAATAAGGCAAGAATTTAAGGCCTTATTTGAAATTTTTCCCTTAAAAAATCCATACCACTCAAAATAAATGAAATGCCCAGGTATGGAAATTTTGCAAAACTGGTTGTAGAAGAAGGTGATTTTTACATTGAGAGCTCTGTGTTTTCATAAGTGAACCTCACCAATTGATCATGAGTCAGAGACATTTGGGACCCAAACTGTAAGGTCCACCACCATCACAGAGGAATTTGGGTAGGGTTGGGTGGTAGTTGTTCATTTGTTTAGCTTTCACGCCACTCAACCTTAATAAACTTGATAATCATAACCACCACAATAATTATAATAGGTGTGTGTTGATTTATGAATATCATAATAATAGCTTTTGGTGGAATATTTTAATGCTTCTTGTATGTTTTATCAAGAACTCAGAACAATTCCAAGAATTTCTATATTGTGTTAGGTTTAGGCCTAGACTCATGTGTGAGTCATTCACAAAGCGAGGACCATGTGGTGCGAGAGAATTCTACTCTCTGCATATTTTTATTTTGGTGAGAAATCCTGCATTTATTCTCCTCACATAGAAAATCAAAATCTTCTATACCTCAGTCTTTTTTTATTTTTCACAAGGTAAATGAATTGCACCAAGCGAATAAGAAAGGGCCACATTGAAGGCCGCATTGAAGATGAAAAGATTTTAATCTCCACAACATATTCATCTTGTCATACAAAAGTAGCCAAAGAGTCCAAGATTTGATCCGTGTAATTGAATATAGACTTTTGGGTCATGTTCTTTTCAACCATGTATTTGATGGTCACTAATTAAATGGTTGTGATCATCAACTGAGTGAGTTTATGTGATGACAAATTCTCCCAAATGCCCCCTAATTCATAATTAGATCTTTCAGCCCACCTGACTCCACCGAATACCATGACGTTGGATGGGCCCACAAGCAGCTATTTAGCATACGGTGTTGCAATTTGCTTGGTTGCTGAATTTTCCTATCACTCTCAAAACTGCACATTGAGAGACACTTTGAATGATGAGAAATGACAAGTGAGAATTCCCTGCCGAACAAAGAAATGAGTTCAGTTTTATTACTGAAGATTATTAAAATTGAATAAACAATATGTGAATTTCTAAAAAAATGTCTATCAAATTATTTTCCCTCTAATAGAAAATGAATCAAACGGGAGGTGGGAAATGAATATCCTGCCACCATCCTAATAATTCAATCTTAGATATTTGAGGATTGCATCTACCTCGCATCCTTACATCCTTCATCTCATCTTATCTCATATCCACTAACCCTCATTATTTTATTAACCCTTCCTTCGGTGGAGCTCATTTGACACGCATTCTATGCAAACAAACAAGCCCTTGCGTAGGGATGTAAATGGATCCCCGATTCTCTAATTATCCGAAGGTTTCGACCTGTTAAAACCGGGTCTGAGTCCTTATTTAGGCCCCGATAAATATATGGGTCCGGGTCTGTGTCCGGTTCCACCTTGGTTCAAACCCGTAGATTCGAGACTCGACATATTACCTCGATTTTCGGAAATCTCTCCTAAAAATCATAATTTTTTTTACTATCATTCTCTACCTAGTCCCGAACCCGGATCCAGACCCGTCCCATATATGATTCTGGTTCCGGTTCCACTTTCTCTTTAACGGTTCCGATTCCGAGTCCACCATTGACCCGGACCAGAACCGACCAGCTTACAACCCTACCCTTGTGGCTCTATTGAGTAATAAAATTATTATATTCACCGGTAAAAAGGGATGTTTCCTCCACCCCTTAGGGAGAATACATGGTTAGCTTTTTGCTAAAAGTGGTTGGGAATAGAATTTATCCTCTAGAAAAATACAAACAAGGGAAAGGGGCTTCTTTAGAGTATTAAAATTTAAGATTTGGACTCTAATATATGGCATAATATTTGAATTTTAGAAATTAATATTTTCAGATGTTAACTGAAATTTTGACTTTTTCAGCTTGAGACTTTTGTGCAAATAATATGCTTTAAATTGAGTTTTCTAAATTGGTTTTCATTTTGTTTATTGATTTAAATAACTAGATCTAAGTTGTTTTATACTCATATCCGAGAAACGATAAGTTCATTTATAGATATGACTTTTTTCATGTATATAGTTAACCTTTTCCATTTAAGTTGATACGGTTTCATCTAATTCTATTTGGCTGCATCAAAATACCCTACTAAGACCAAAACGAAAAATAACACTTAGAAAGTTTTTTAGATCGCGAAAACTGAGGAAAGCTGCTGCATCCTATCTAAAAAATCCCTAATCCTATAAAGAACAGTTTCCATAAGGTTTGGCTTAGTTGCTTGGAGCTAGTACCCGCTACTTTTTTTTTGCTATAAGGGTAATTGTATTAAAAGAAGAAGGAGAAACAGAGAACAGAATTTACAAGGGATCAATAGGACCCCCAACAGCAAACAGTGCTCAACAGAGGAGCCAACAGAAGCTCAACAGAGAAGCCAAAATGAGACCAAATTTATCTTGTAACTTGGACTTTCAAAAAATTGCAAATAGACTTAAGCTGGGAACTAATAAAGGACTTACTAATTTTCTGCAAGGTGAAGGAAATATCCTCTTGCAGCTGCAAAATAATGGAATGGAGAGGCTGGCTTTGATCTTCAAAAATTGATTTATTTCTAACCTTCCAAATAGCATAGATTACTTCAATGAAAACTGCTGCCATGTACTTGGAGCCTGTTGAGTCATTTCCTTGAGAGAGAGCTAGCCAAATTCCTACAGCAGAGAATAGTCTATGGGGCCTCAAATTAGCAGCTGTAAAAAGCCAAAGCCAGATGGATCTAGCCCGAGCACAAGAGAAGAAAAGATGAGGGACTGTTTCTTCTTCTAGGTGGCAACCACTGCATCTGGAGGCTATTGCAAATCCCAGACGTTTCAGGAATGATTTTGTGGGAGTTTTGTTGTGCAACAGACACCATCCAAAGCACTTAGATTTAGGAAGAGAGATACTATTCCAAACAAGTGTAGCCCAGGGAAGAACATCAACCCTGTGTCTAACTAAGTTCCAAGCTGCCTTTAATGATAGCTTATCATTGGGAGAGTCTCTCCATCTAAGGCAGTCTCTTACTTCTGGCCTTGGAAAGAGATTAGAGAGTTGACTTGAAAGCTGGTTGAGGACTTCAGGCGGGAATCCTTCAGGGAGAGACCAAGTTCCTGATTGGAAGAGGGAAGATAGAGTTTGATCCTGAGGAAATTGAAGAAGAGGAAATCTACCAGAAATTGGCTTTTCTCCATTCGAAGAATCCAACCAGAGATTAATTTCTTAGCCATTACCAAAGATCCAGGTACTACCATCCAGAATCAAAGGAATCAAACGTCTCAATTTTTTCCATATGCAAGATCTAGAGTTTGAGTTCGTTTGGTGCCAAATTGTCTTGAATTTGAAGGATCTGTCCTTAAACCATTTAGCCCAAAGAGAAGAAGCAGTAGCCACGTGCCATCCAAGCTTAAGAAAAGAAGCTGAATTGGCCTCTGCAATTTTCCTTATACCAAGGCCACCTTCAGCCTTTGGAAGAGTAATGGCACCCCAGTTGACATAGTTGATCTTGGAGTTAGCTGACTTGCCTAACCACAGGAATTGTCTCATCAATCTCTCAAGCTCATTACAGATAGAAGCTGGAATAGGGAGGTGGCAGCTAGGTGAATTGGCATACTGGAGATCACATGTCTGATCAGGATAAGACGGCCTGCGAAGGAGAGTGATTTAGGTTTCCATGCATTGAGCTTTGCATTGACTGTATCCAGGAGAGAGGTGAAATGGCGCCTCTTTGGAGTACCAAAGCAGATAGGAATACCCAGGTATTTAAGCTAATTCGAAGACTCTCTGATCCCCAGAATAGAAACTTATTATGTTTTTCCCTCTGATGCCACATTTACCAATTTGGAGATGACTCTTTTGAAGGTTGAAAAACTGGCCTGCAACAGCCTGATAGGTCTCAAGTAAATCTTGAAGAACTAGAATGCTGGAGGTTTTCCCCTGCATGAAGATGAGAATATCATCTACGTATAAGAGATGACAAGGAGTGGAGGGAACATATAAAATCTATCGAAAAATACCTTGAAGTTGGAGGTTATGCAAGTGAAGACTAAGAATTTCTTCAGCCAAAATAAAAAGGTAAGGGGACAAAGGATCTCCTTGTCTAAGGCCATAGGAAGAGCTCAAGAAACCTTGAGGGGTGCGATTAACCAGCACAGAACATTTAGATGTACAAACACACTCTTTAATGAGGCTAATCCAAGTGTCAGAGAAGTTGAAAAATTGCAAGGCAAAGAAAAGAAAAGACCAGTTTAATTTGTCAAAAGCTTTGGTAATGTCTAGCTTTAAGCAGATACTTCCTTTAGATTGTTTGGAGTTCAGCTTCTGGAATAACTCAAAAGCCAAGCCCGAATGGTGTTGAATGTTCCTACCTTTGATAAAAGCAGCTTAATTATGGGATATCAGATTTGGGAGGATTTTGGCAAGCCTGCAGGCTAGGATTTTAGAGATAATTTTATAGGTGAAATTCAGTAGGCTAATGGGTCTGAAATCTGCAAAATTGGAAGGAGATTTTGTTTTAGGTATGAGAGCCAAGAAGAAAGTATTTGAGGCTTTGAGAATTCTCTTGGTTTGGAAGAAGTGTTGAACCGCATTGGAAACTAATTGACCAATAATACTCCAAGCTGGGGTGAAGAAAACTCCATTGAAACCATCCGGACCTGGGCTGCTTTGCTGCTTGAGACCAAAGACAGCTTCTTTAATTTCTTCAGCAGAGGGGATAGAAGTTAAGATAGAGCTCTGGAAGTCTGAAACTTTTGGACTATCTACTTGGAACAAGGAGGGACTGGGATGGCAATCATGAGGCTTGAACAGATTGGAGAAGTAGTCTACTGCCATTGCTTGGATGGTTGCTGGATCTTCAATGATTCTACCATTAACTAAGATGAGATTAATTTGGTTGAAAGAACTTCTAGCTCTGGCAGAGTTGTGAAAGAATTTCGTATTTTGGTCGCCTTCTTTCAGCCAAGAAATTCTTGATCTCTGATGCCAATGGATCTCTTGAGCTTTGAGAGCATCATGAAGCTTTGATTTAGCTAAGAGGAGATCTTCTCGAGAGAGAGAGCTTCGAAGGAGAAGAATCAAGCTGAGACTGACAGTGGAGCACACGAGCTTCAGCCGTTAGGATATTCTGTTGTATGCTGCCAAATGTAAGCTTGCTCCATTTCTTGAGAGAGATTTTCAGGGCCTTAAGTTTTTTAGCAAGTATGAACTGAGGATTACCCATAGTAGGAGTTTCCCAACTGTTTTTAACTACCTCTAGGAAGGAAGGATGTAACAGCCATTTATTTTCAAATTTGAAAAGAGCACTGGCTGATTGGGCTTTGTTTTTGTAATCAAGGAGGATTGGGCTATGGTCAGAGGAAATTTTAGGGAGATGAAACAGTAAAGGGTCTGGATAATGAGCCAACCATTGGGAGTTAACTAATGCTCTGTCAAGTCTGGCTGCTACATAAGAGAGGCCTTGTCTGTTGTTGGACCAAGTAAAATTATTACTTGAGAAAAGAACTTCAGTCAAACCAGCTTGAAGAACTGAGGCTTGGAAATCTTTGAGGTTAGAAGAGGAGGACTGGCGAAGACTGAGCTTATCTGCATGGGAGAGAATAGCAATGAAGTCCCCAAGGATACACCATGGGTAAGAAGTAAAGGAGGAGTCAGTTAGCACTTTCCAGAGCTCCTTCCTTTGGGTAGGATTGTTAGAGCCATTAACTCCTGTGATGAGGCTAGAGAGACCAGTAGTAGGATTATGGAGGAGCATTGAAAGGTGCTGAGGGGAGAAGTCTGAAATTGAGATGGAGAGATGGTGAAAAGACTTAGAGAAACACCAGAGACTGGTGACGGAAGGTTGGGAGGAGTTAGAGTGGAAGGTATCAAAGCTAAAACCACTCAAACGAAGAGAAGAGGTAGAGGAGAAAAGAGTCATAGGTTCTGAGATGAAGATGATGTCAGGAGAATGCTTTTTAACCATGTTGGCCAGGGTTCTTTTGGTAGGGATATTGGCAATGCTCCTACAATTCCAATAGAGGACTTTTAACATGATGGAAGAGTGGAGGGGGGGACTCTACCTCTAGTTCTCCTAGTGATCGGACAAATGGAGGGGGCTTTAGAGGAATGGGTCCTCCCTTTAACTTTAGCATGAGAAGAAATGGTAGGATTGGTGCCTGTAGTGCATGTAGCTACTAGGGGTGGGGAACTGGTAGGAACAGAGACGATGTCAGTTGTCAAAGCTGAAGGAGTAGGAGAGGGGAATTGGGCTGCTGCTAGGGGAGAGAGATGTTCTGATGATTAAATCTCATAGGGAGGAAGAGGGAACTCAAAGCCTGGGGGCGGGTCGGAGGAGGAGGAAGAGTTATCTTCTGATAAGACCTGAAGGTTGCGGCCTAAAGTAGATGGGTTGAGAGCTGGGTCTATAAAGGAGCAGTTGTCTAGAATGTCAAAGGGATTGGAGATGTCTACTGTAGGAGTGGGGGTTGTTTGGAGAATCTCTGTGATGGCATCATAAGGCAGGTCTGAGAGAGAGGGGGAAAAAACTTTTGGGTTGGAGGAACTTGGTTTGGAAGAAGTGATCTTGATAGGAGGGAACTTTGGTGGGAGATTGTGGGGGGTAGTTTGAAGAGTTTGGTTGCTGCAGGATGAATAGAGGTTAAGTTTAGCTGGTTGGGATGGCCTAATCTGAAGTCCTAAGGGGGTTGGGAGAATTGATGTGGAGGAGAAAGGGATAGGGGAAGTGGACTGAGCTTGGGGTGGGATGGTGAGCTGATTGTGGTTAGCAAGACCAAATGAAGAGGAGATGGATAATGGAACAGAGGACGTGGATTTTGGAGGTTTGGAGGTAGAAGTAACTGGAGTTATGGATGCTAGAGAATTACTAGATTGTCCTGGTTTGGAGAATGGGCAGGATTGATGCTTGTGACCAGCTGATAGACAAAGGGGGCAGGGGCTATTTTCATATTCAATGTCTATCTCAAGTTCCTATTCTCCTTGGAGATCCACAAGAATAGATTTTGGTTTAGGTTTAGAAAGATCAATGTTAACCAAGACTCTGGCAAATGAAAGGATTTTCTGGCCCTGAGTGATATTGTCGAGCTTGATTGGCTGCCCTAATGTATTTGCTATTGAGAGGATGATATTTTGGCTCCAACAATGGTAGGGCAACCCTTTGAGTCTTATCTAGACTGGGGCTATAGAAGGCCAAGGAGATTCCTCTTGACCTAGGGACCAGGGAAGGAAGAAGACCTTTTGCTTATCCATGGAGAGGGGGGAGAGACCTAGGATGTAAGCTTTATCTTCCAGTGAGTTGAAATGAAAAAGGAAGAAACCCTTATTGGTAAGGGAGACGAAGCAAGGTCTGGAAAGAGGCCATTGCTTAGCTCTCTCTTCAACCCATTCAAAAGAGGGACGCCTACCTAAAAATTTACCTATAACTGCATTGGAGAAGGATTCTTTGCTAGATAAAATCATAGATTGGGGGATAGTAAGGGACGGTTTGCCATTTTTCCAGGAAGAAGGTGGGTAGGAAGTAGGAAGGCAGGAGTGGAAGGGATGCTGGAGGTAAGAGGGGACGAACAGGTTTGCAAAAGAGGCCTGATCAGAGAGGTAGAGCTAGCTAATTGAAAAGGAGTAGAAGAAGTTAGAGTTAGGAGGTTACCTGGTGGTTGAGAGATGAACTGCTTCTCTGTTTGGGTAAAAGTGCCAGTTGTCTGAGGGATGGTATTTGGGACTTGTGCGGGGATATTTGGGACCTGAGTGGGGATAGGTGTTAGGGGAGCAGGGGGAGGTAGTAATGGTTGGCTTAGAAAAGGGGAGAAGTTAAGAGGGAGGTGAGTGGGTTGGCAGGGAAAGGGGGGAAAGATATGGGGGAGATGAGCAGGATGGGGAACAGGTTGGGAAAGTGAGGGTTGACTAGAATGGGAAAAAAGGGGGGCCGGTAGGGGAACTGAAGACCAAATGGGAGGGGAAGCAGCGGATGGAGTAGCAGTGAGTATAGGAGCAGTGAGTGGGGGAAAGTTATTGGGATGAAGACTGGAAGGAATAGACTGCAGATCAGAGCAAGGAAAATGATCTACTGAAGGTGGAGGAATAGCATTGTGAGACGGTGGTGGAGGAGCAATGGCAGACGGAGGCAGTTAGGCTGGCGAAATGGGGAGGAGCATCACAGTACTTCGAAGTGCAGGAGCTAGTACCCGCTACTAATAAAGAAAGACGTACCCCGAGTACTACTGCTCATGATAAGGTGAACACTGCGTGCTTAAAAACAAAGTGGGGCACACCTTATGATCAATCCAAGTGGACCATAAAATAGGGATCCCCTTAATAGTCATCAATCCCAAGTTCGATACCCATCCGAATGAATTGGACCACTTGATCAATTGTGCACTTGTTTGGATTGTGAGAACTTGTGGGTCATTCATCAAGTGGTTAAGATAATGATCTGAGTCTCCATCACCATACACAAGGATGTTGGAGGGGGAGGTTTGGGTGGGTGGGTTTGAGTCTTTTAATCTCTAGGTGGGCCCCATAGGCGTCATTGCTGAGTAGAGGGGGACCCAAAATAACTAATTAATAAAGCCTGTTGGGCTTTTAAAAAAAATCTTTGAAATTTGTTGTGGAATCAGTGATCTAGAAATTCATTTTTCAAATGGATTTTCTTGATAATTAATAGAGCCTTTAGTTCGACCCACACTATTGTGATAGTTAGGGATGAGGATCATCATATTTAGGCCGTTGGCATTGGATATGGATCCAATGGGTCCTACCCTTACTCTCACAGTAGTGTAATGGTTACTCTAAGAAGAGTATTGCAAACCAACCCCCCCCCCCCCCCCCCCCCCCCCCCCCCCCCACACACACACACACACACACACACACACACACACGGGAAATCTTCTCCTACGAGCTATTGTATATGCAATCCAGCTCTATGGGGTCCACTCAGGCCACCTTGGATCAGTGCCTTTCACACTCTCATCCCCTCATGATCTAGTACCAAGACCAGGTTCACTATCATCCGACATTTATCCACTATTGGATTGAATCTCAAATAAATATATAGTTAAAAGCCACCAAAGTTTATGGCTCTCAAATCAAGGGCAAATATAATTTTCCAAGGTTGGCTTTTTTGTTGTCCCCTATGTGCAAGGAGACCTTTCCTTGTACCTTACCCCACTAATAAGAGGGCATCTTAAGTGGGCCCTATGAGCCAGACTGCATATTGCTCATATTCAGTCTTCTCGTAGGAGAACATTGTCCATTATCCTATATTAAAGTCGTGGATTTTAAAGCTAATTTTGATCCCAACTTTTGATTTTGACTGGGAATTATATTCGTTCTTTGTAACTTACATTCTCCACCCACATTCAACATGTGACTACTCAAAGCTTTCTTAACACTTCTCACTCATTTCAACTTCATTTCTATCCCAAATCTCCTATCTTTTCTATACATATCCTCTCTTATTTCCTTTCAACCCTAATTCTCGTACCCCATGTCTACTCCACATACCCTTGGATTAAGAAAAGAAGTATTGTTACAGTCTTTTTTCTTTTGCTCTCTGTTTAAAACTTTATACGCTACACTAAGTGTTGAAGATGAATTTACGTGATTTGAGTTTTTTTAATTGATTTTTATATTTGTTGCTACAAATTTATTCATAGATATGCTTGTGCTTCACATGATTTATTGTGTCGGTCTATATATTATGAGTAGTGATTGCTTAGAAAACTTCGCCCCAATTCTCTAGGGAGAGAGCACTGTAGGGCTCATATAAGGATGTAAAATGGGTCGGGACGCACAGACCCAGCATGGCCTGACATGCCGGTCAACATGCTACGACATGGCCCAACCCATCTCAGGCACAGATTATTTGGGCTAGGGTGCCCATGCCTGCGGCACTGCATGATACGGCCCGTGAACAGGTATAGGCACAACACAACATGGCCCGTGGCCAAGTTAGGCAAGCCCCAAATCCTATAAGCTCATTCTTGAAATTAGAGAAGACTTACGTGTTTATTGGTAGGTGAATAAGCTTATGGATGTTGGTGAGATAATAGATGAATTTAAAAGGCCTATTTATTGTTAGTGTCATTGCCACAAATATGCACTACCTTAGTGTAGTTAATTCCATGTAAAGTTGAAGACCTTACCTTTGGAAGGTTCAACAAGGAAAATCAAGTTCAGAACAAAAGATCTAGTTTTGAAAAGCAAATGGATCGTCAAGTCAAGTTCTTCAATTTGTGACAACCTATTCAGGTAAATTGGGCCTTGGGGGTGAAACTAGTTTAGCTGGGCAATAGATTTGCACAGTTCAAAAGTAGAAGGTACAACAAACCGTAAGCCTCCATTGTCAACTCCTAGTTACCTTTCTAGAAGCTAACTGCTTTCATGTCTTCTAAACTACGATAAGCTCTCCGTTAGCTTCACGGCTAGCCGTAAGTGCCCTACGGCTCACTGTGAAGCTAGCCGTAGGATAAAACATCTATTTTGACCAAAAGTCAAACTAGCCATTAGGGTTTGACGGTTAACCGTAAAAAGTTGTAGGCTAACCGTAAATTAGCCATTGGAAGCTCTACTATATATAATTAAGCTCATCCCAAAGGCCATAGCTTTTAGGATTTTGAGACCTCGATCTCTTCCAACACAAAGTTCTCACTAATTAACAACTTCTTAGAGCTCCCAAAACCACAATTCCACTCACATCTAGGCTCATAATAGGCATATTCAAGAGCATTCAAAGCTCTAATTAAGTGTGATAAGTGGAGCATTCAAAGCTCTAATTAAGTGTGATAAGTGGAATCACTCTACCCCTCTAGAGCAACCTTCAAGCCTCTCAAGTTATAATTATCATTCACCCTAGGCTTAGACTCCTCATCCCACTTGGTTGAGCAATCATTGGAGCATCATCAGCACCAAGAGAGCATAGCAAGGAGTCTAACGCTTGGAGCTCCGATTTCAAGCATCAAGTGGAGCTCCGATTTCAAGCATCAAGAGCGCACTTAAGGCTTCATCATATCAATATAAAGTAGATTAGACCTTTGTGATCGAACCACTATAATAATAATAAAAAAAATTAATGGATTAGGCCTTAGTGATTGAACCACCCTAAAAAATTTAGGTGTAAAGGTTTTGAAGTGAGCCTTTCGAAAAACCTCCTATAGTGGAACCAAAGGAATCATTGGTGTGTGGTTTTGTTGGGAATGGATGTTGGTCAATGACCGTACCACTATAAATCATTGTGTGCCCTTTATTATTGTCTCCATGATATGGTTTGCATGTGCTAGATAGTTATTTATTGATTTGGCATACAACCCACTTGTGCTAGAATACTTTCGGCTAATTAGAATATCGTTGAGTGTTTAGCGCACACATTTTGTGTAGCACTCCACAATTGATTACTTAATGGTACTGTTTCATAGTTATATACATTATTGTGTAATTCAAGTGAATTTGTGATTGTTCTTAGTTGGATTAAAGTGTTTGATTAAGTTTAAGATTTAATGATTGGTGCTAAAACTAGTACCAATGACTGGTACAAGTTTAAACGTGGATATTGCATATTCAGGTCCAGTTAATCCATAATGATCAAGGTATGGACTATGCAAAATCAATGACTAAAATCCCACGTCTCAAATCCAATGGCCGAGATAAGTCCGTTACAGGGCTCAAGCTTGGCCCATGGGCTGTACTGGGTCGGGACTTCACTGAGGGGTGGGAAACGGATGTTAAAAGGGGCCCCGGAGTAGGCTTCACAGGGGAGATCATCTCACCTACATGTATATTCCATATAAAACTTATGACTACATTTATCATGTGTGACCTACTAAAATATATACACATATATTATATATAGATATGTGATAAGATCAGAGGGCCTTGCAGGTGGACATGCTCATTTAAACAATTTGTGCAAGCCTTGTACGATTTACCTGAGGCCACATCAATTCATGGGAAGATAGGAGTCGAGAGATATGGATGTGGGCACACCTATGTGCAAAATTTTAAGTCCATTATATCATCTTAACCCCTTTATCTGGGGCCCTCAAGTTTATGGATTCTTGAATGCATCCCTTTTTACATTTCAATCCAGCTGTTAATCTCATTCGAATCAGGGTAAAAGGGATGGGGTTGAAATGAAATATGAAAATTATCCCATGCCCCATGTGTGCACCCCTAGTGGAGTCCATCTGATGGACCATCCGAGTGGACAAAGAAAACCTATGCGCACTAAAATTCACACCCCTTGTGGGTTTGTGCCCATGTAATGGACTAGGCCAATGGATTGACTGTAAGCCCCATGCGAATGGGCTGAACTTAAATGATAGGGTTAAGATGATTGGATGAAGCTGGTTTTTTGTACATAGGAGGGCCCCGCCCAACTCTTCAAATCCCCGCAGGTGTGTGTATAGTCCCAATCCAGTGCACGCCATGCTGTGGGGCCCATTGAATGGCGCACCTCGATATTGAACTTGGGGGATTTGAAGATTTGGGTGGGGCCCTCCTATGTAAAAAATCAGCCTCATCCGATCATTCTAACCCTAACATCTAGGGCCCATAAATCCAGTTCATTCAGAAGGGTGATCAATCAATCCAATGAACCAGTCCATTTGGATAGATCCAAACCCAGGGTGCATGTGACCTATCAGGGTTTTGGTCCACTCGATGGACTATCAAGTAAGCCCTATACACAAGTTATCCAGAGACAATGTGATGATTATATAAAACATAATGAGTAACAGGTAAGCGCCGGATCGTTTGTCCTTGTGGGCCCACCTACATGCATGACAATCAAAGAGGTGCGATGAAGAAAAAATAATGGACAATATATCATGCAAATTTGTAGTGATAAAATCAAATGGTGACTAATGTATATAAGAAAGAAATTACATTTAGTGAGGGCTGGTGTGTATAAATGCGTAGGACTGATCAGAGGTGGGCCGCAAGTATGCAAGCACAAGATATGGTACAGGAAAACCACTGGAGAATTGCAAAGAAACATAATATCATCACCATCACCAGTGCCTCGCCCCAATGTTGGGTCAGCTACATGAATTATGTTTCTTCATTCTTATTTATTTTTTGATACTTATAAAAACATTATATAATAGAAAAATCAAGCAAGCAGAGTCATGCTCGAGTTGAGCCACAGACTCCAACTTGAGCCTGAGCTTAAGCCAAAAAAAGCTGGCCGGGCTTATTGAGTATTGACATCCCTACCCAATGCAGTATAACCCTATTTTAGAATTGTCATTTTCCATACAACTTCTAATACACAAGTGATCCCATCCTAACAACCAAACCAGCCACACCATCTGACTTGATCTATGTTGGCCAACTTTATTAAAATCAAAGCCACCCATATCACATGCCCCCAAGTATAGCACATAGGTACAATATTACAACTAATTGGAGTGAAATACACCACTGGATTGAGCATTGTAAAGCACATAAAACAGCTGTTTATGCATAAAAGATGGGCAACAGTCAACTTTACAAAACATGGTATCCTAAAATGTTTAATTTGACACATCCCACTTTCTCATGGAAGGGAGGTGTTCTCACCATGATTGACAAACACCTCCCCTTATCATCTATATATATCTACATCACTGTAGAAATCTAAAGATAACTTTCCTTTCCCTTTTTGGATAAAAACAATGCTTTGCAATTTGCAAAAAAAAAAAAGCAGAGATCATTCATCTTTTGCTTAATTTGCTTGAAACCCTTTTTCTTGCTTTCCACCATTTTTCAGTTCGGCAACAGCCTGTTTGATGCAGACCCAACATGAAAGAATGTGATTGTATGGTGATATTCATACCATAACCGTCATGCGAACCTCTTCGCATGATTGTTTGATGACGCCAAGAATATAGTGTATGAAGATAAGGATCAGAAAGCTAGTAGAGATCACCGGATTTGGGTCCTGCCAAGAGATGAAGCTCCAATTTCGCTGTCCGTATTCTGCCAATAAGAATTCCCATTAGCATGTTTGCATTGTATCAATATATGTTTAATAGCAAATATGGTAGAGGATGGCAGGACTCCAAAAATGAAAGGCATGGTGCCGTGGACATTTGGCTTAGCTCCAATGTAGGTTAACATGTCTAGCCCAACCACAAGCAACCAAAACAGTTCGGATGTAAAGTAAGTTACCATGTATGGACTTCACAAATGTGTTCATAACATTTTCGTCCTTTATAAAGAACAAACTAACAATAATACTGAAGCTCATAATATCAGTTTCACAACCTAAGAATGCTGTGTTTTTTAGTTTTTGCCAAAACGGAGACAATATGAAGTTTTCTAACATATGACCCCCATGATATATACTTTGGAAGAATATTGAAACGTGCTTTACAAATACGCCTAAAAAACAAGGGAGATCCAGTTGCTCAGATTTATAAGGAAATAGTGTGTGCTCTTCATCTGAGAACTATAGACAGGGGCCTGTACGGCATTTGATTGATTCTGCAATTAGGGTTCTTCAAAAGGTCATTTTGCTTAAGGGCATGTTTGTGTATGGCCAGAATTCTGTGTTCCTTAGATTTCCATTTCCAGGGCACCAGGGCTCAAGCAAAAAATAGTTCCAACTTTTTCCACTTTCCATGCAGAAATGTGGCACACAGCACATCACATCATGGAGAAGTGGCGAGCACAAGAAGTCGGACACTTTTCTGTACCACCAAGGAACCCTCAGCAATATAAAAATGTGATGCAGGACAGACCCATGCCCGCCAATGGGCCCAGCCCACTTACGTTAGTTTATTTAGAGTCTTATTTACTCTTTTATGTTTTAAGTTGTATTTAGTTGGATGTTTTAATCCGGACCATCAATGTGTTTGGATGGTCCAGATTAGTTTTAGGTTTTATTATTTTCCTAAGTGATGTAAAGCCTCTTGGCTTAGTTGATTATTGAATAATGAAATTTCTCACGAGTGATTTTGGGTCTTCCCAAGTTGTCTCTTCTTCCTCACCGGCGATGGGGAGTTTGCAGTGAGGCCAATTTTCAGGCAAAAGCCTGACATATCCCTTTCATCCTCCATCTCTCGTCTCTCCGGCTTTTACCCGCCCCGCACCTGGTACCCCGCTTTGCATCAATTGGTATCAGAGCCGAAGATCGATCCAACCCAATTTTGATCGTCGGCAATCATCATCCCCACCGAACATCACCATCGTCATTCACCGGACCCTGCCATCAACCAAATCCAATCCCTGACATCAAGATCTGCCGCATCTCCCAAACCCCATCATCCATCGAAACAGACTCTCCACCTTCCAGATCCCAAACCCTAATTGTCACCAAATCCAACATTTCCTTTGCCTGAATCTGCCATCACCCATTACCACTGTCGACAATCTTCATTGCCCAAAATCCATTTGACCGAACCCCAATCCATCAAACCCAAAATAACTCCTCCATAAAACTGCATTCGATTGAATCCCATCTTCAATCGAAATCCCTAAAACCCAAGCACCAAATCGCATCCCCAAATTAGAACCAAATCGACCCAAAATCCCTAAAACAAAGAAAAATCCCCAAACCCTGAAATCCCTAACCTTAATTCCACAATCCACAAAACCCAACTTCCTTTCAACCCACTTTGATTTTGAACCCAATCCCACTGTTCGTTTAAACTCATCACCAAAGAGTGGACCCCATATTCCCCCGAATCAACCACAAACCCATCTCTTCACCATCACACTCAACCGAAGGTCCTGAGCCCATCTTCAATCACCCAAATTCCCCACTAGCCTAGACCACCACATCCCTCACTTGCGTTCCAACCAAACCTCAGCCCCTTCAACCTCTTCATCGACATTCCCAAAACCCATCCCCTAAAAATTAAAAAAAATAAAAAAAAAAAAAATAGGAAGAGGAAGAGGAATTGAGAAAGGAGAAAAGGATAAAAAAAATAAAAAAAAATAAAAAAATAAAAAAATAAAAAGAGCAGAGAAGGGAATAGAAGAAAGAAGCTGGGCATACCTGCACAGACGATCATTTCGCCATCGGCAGCGCTACACCACAACGGGTATCACATCACCGGAGGCCACCTACTACATCATCATCTTCCCATCTTCACACAGCAACCATTGCAAGAGGGGTTTCAACCCTTTTCTCCATTCATTTGCTGTGTCCAAGACCCAGGAGCAGGATTCTCTTTTGCATGTGGTCCCCTTCTAGTAACAAGTGCTGGGCCAATTTCTGATTTTGGGCCGAGTTCTAGTTCGGGCCAGATTTGTTTCAAAGAGACCAAATCAGCATATCAAACCTGATCCACAGTAGGCACAGCTGACAGCATCACCCAAAAAGTCTGACCCAACCAGTGGGCTCGAGCTTAGGTCAGGCCCGACCCCTATCAGCCTACATCGGGTTAGAACTCTTCACAGAGTAGAACAATAGCAACAAAGTGAATGTGTGGGCCTCAAATTCAAGCAAGTTTCAACAATTGATCTTCAATCAATGATATCTACTCCATCTGGACTCTGATCGTCGATCCGTCTTCACTT
This sequence comes from Umbellularia californica, assembly GCA_028538565.1. NCBI lineage: Eukaryota > Viridiplantae > Streptophyta > Magnoliopsida > Laurales > Lauraceae > Umbellularia > Umbellularia californica. The sequence goes on from JAPQWN010000005.1 coordinate 13,464,187, forward strand.
GTGATCTCCAATCAGTGAGATCTACACATCTAGTCAGTCTGATTTTAATTTTGAAGAGCATTAAAAAATTTAGTCTTTGCATCTAGTTAATATGGAATTTCAGCCAAGATGGAATTGCAACTTCTTGAAATGAATAAAAGGCTTAAAGAAACCAGCAAAGAGCTTAAAGAAATCAACAAAAGGGCTAAAAGGATGACATATGCAATCAGATATGGGAAAAGATATTATGCAAATAAAAATTGCTTTGAACGGTATATTAATTTGACACAAGGAAAATTGTCTATCAAGGAATATGCCGCTGAATTTGAAAGGCTACATCATTTATGTGAATTGGGAGATAAACTTGATTTCACTCACTTTCTCAAAGGTTTGCGGCCAAGTATATTGAAGAATATGGAGAAGGACTGCCAAGATATGTATGAAGCATTTTGAGAAGCGATCCGTATTGAGCACTTAATAAAGAGTTATCACCTCCAAAAGGCTAAGATGCAAGAGGAGAAGTCTCTGCAGACCATAGAAGTCTCTGTAGTAGAAACACTCGTGGAGAATGCCTTAGGTGAATCTAAAGAAAAGGAACCTAAGTCTCATCATTCTGACAGTGTTGTTCAAGTAGTGCACGTGGAGCAAGAAAAAACAAACAATGAAGAAAGCATCAAGGAGTCTAATCATCTAATGGATCCCATTGCTAGTCCACCTCTAGAAAATCAAATTAAACCATTAGACGAAAAGACCATTGATCAGGAGATTGTCAAAGAAGATCACATCATCGAAGTTCCACATATTGATTTCATCTTCAGAGATTCACCATTGCTACTTGAATATTCAAAGCAAATGATACTCCAAAATTTGAAGCTTCTAATGGTTGGATCTCACATCCAAGCAGATTTTCATTTTCCGAAGCAACATTACCGCACTTTTACCTCTAACTGGAAGATCATATTGAAATCAAAAACATTGAGTCACGCCTCCAAACAATGCAAAGAGAAAGAAGATCAAGAAGAACATCGAGGCTTTGTTCACTTGACTTTCGATCCTAGAGGACTTCTTTAGAACTCTGGTCGAGTTCTCTCCAAGAAGGGGAGAGTTGATGCAGGACAGACGCATGGTCCCCATGGGTCGACCCGCCAATGGGCCCAACCCACTTATGTTAGTTTATTTAGAGTCTTATTTACTCTCTTATGTTTTAAGTTGTATTTAGTTGGATGTTTCAATCCGAACCATCAATGTGTTTGGATCGTCTAGATTAGTTTTAGGTTTTATTATTTTCCTATATAAGTGATGTAAAGCCTCTTGGCTTAGTTGATTATTGATTAATGAAATTTCTCATAAGTGATTTTGGGTGTTCCCAAGTTGTCTCTTGTTCCTTGCCCACGATGGGGAGTTTGGCGTGAGGCCAATTTTCAGGCGAAAGCCTGACATATCCCTTCCACCCTCCAACTCTCGTCTCTCTGCCTCTACCCGCCCCGCACCTGGTACCCCACTCCGCATCAAAACGTGCCCTCCACATTCAAACTATTCCCTGTAACTCAGATGAAGATTCTGTTAGATCAGTATTCTTATTGTGCCTTGATTAAATGTACAAAGAGGGACTACAATAAAGGAATCTAGATGCTGATGGATCATGTCATAAACTATCTAGAATGGGATTCTAAATCCTTCAATCAATGACCAGAAAAAGAGACTAAAAAATAATAATTAAAGACAAAGAAAGGGTGACTGTATTAATATCAGGTATAAATTTTTGCACAATGATGTGGTTACCTGAGATTTTGGAGAAGGGAAAACATTCCAAAACCGAAGTGTTTCATCTCCTGCACCTGTTACGATAGTCTATGAAAGAGTAACAGGTTAAAGCCTGAGAAGCAAAAGACATACTACATAAAAGGAAGAAGAAACTCTCACAGCCTAATCAACAAACAGGAGTCACAAGCAATGAAGGATAACCATACCTGCCCATCTGGTGAAATGGCAAGATAAAGGACTCTGAATGTATGGCCAGTAAGTGTTGCTAACTGTAATAACAGAACAATTACCGAACCCAATAAGTAAACAGAATTGGTGGCCTTTCTTCAACAAGTTCACATGTATCTAGGTTAAGTACCTTCGACATTGTTGGATACCGCCAGACAATTATTTGGTTCTGGGAGTAACCATGGGTGCTAACAAGTTCATTGACATTCTTCGACCACACAAGATTGCATACCTGCACCACTAGTAATAGTGAGTCTTGTAATATTGGCAATACATTAGCAGGAGGGGCATTCTTACACTAGCAGGAGAGGCATTCTTAGGCCTCATTTATACACAAATGACTCATTACGAATTACTGTAGTAGCACGGAAAAACTTCTACTAGCACACCTTAAACAGCTCTCGCTGGAAAAGGTCATTTGGTAGCACCTACTACTGTATTGTGAGGGACCTCATGCAAGGAAAAATGTCAAGAGACAGGTGACCATAGGAAAAAAAAAAGGATGTTGGAGGTCATCAAGGGAGATATTACATGAGCACAAGCCCTGTGGACCTCATTGCCTGTGGATACTCAACCTAAACTCCAAAAATCACTTGGAAGCTTGAGCCTGGAACGTGCTAGAGTTGTTTATTTTTGGCAGATTCTTATTATTTTCACTTACATGTCTACTTTTCCAGAAATTATTATTCATCGTCTTTTTCCCTCAAATGTTACATTTTCTTATGTTCGTTACTAAACCAACTTGAAGACCAGACATAACATTTGATCCTATGCCGGAGTGGGATTGCAGTCAGAGTGATGGTACTAGCTATGGCTGCAGGTGCATCAATGTCAGTGATGATAACAGATTAAAAATTACCTCAGAGAAAATACCATACTAGTAGGGGTTCTTCTTTTTTTTTTTTTTTTGTTTTTTTTTGTAAGGAGTACCATACTAGTAGTTAGCACTTAGCAATTATAATGTTGCCAGCTTCATTAAAGGTGAACATACCTGACTGCCAGTGTCCATACAGCTCAAATGTGTGTTTAATGTTGTATTCCAGAAACGAATGCATCGGTCTGCAGTGCCACCACCAGATGCAAGAAGCCCATGCAGATGGGGTGACCATGCAATAGCTTTTACAGCTGCGGTGTGCTCACAGTATTTGAGTACAGGTTGCGTCGAATGTTGGTTCCAAACAAAAAGCTGCATTGAGAAAACATTAAATAAGAGGTAAGAAATAAATGCAGAATAGCAGTTGATAAATAATTCATCAAATGCGAATGACTGCCATAGTAGCATGAACCAATGTACATCAAGCAGCAATCTAACTGTGGAAGATAGGAAGCTACTCACTCTGTTATCATTTCCGCCAGATGCAAGTTCACGGTTATCATAAGACCACTTCAGCCCACAAACCTAACGAAGACAATTAATCAAGGCCAAGAAAAAGTAGAAATGGCAGAATGCATCATAAAACATAATAAAAATAAATGATCTGTTAATGGTCAAAACAATAAATAAATGATTTGTTACAAGCTGTTGTTCGTAAATAGTATGAACAACAATAAGAAATCTGATGTGAACAATGCAATTGCCCAAGCATGTATATTTAAGGACATATCTGAAATCTGCTGAGGATTTCGATTATGGACATCTCGGGAGTGTATTTTGCTGCAAGTTTTTTTGGGTGCAGCATGCAAGAAAGGAGGAAGAGAAGGCAAAGATTAACAGAAAAATTGCAGGTCCAACCCCTGTCCCTAAGACTTCAAAACATAGTCGTCAAGTTCATTTCGGACCCCATTTCGGTTTGGCTTTAAAGTGCAACGTTTCTGCTGATTCGGCATTTCAGCTTTCCAATTCGGAAATTCATTTCAGAAAATAAAATATATATATTTAACAATTATAAAAAAAAAATTATTCTACTAAGCGCCACTCCATGTTGATAATCATAACTGATTAATATACTGCTACTATGGTTCCTAATAACCGTGATTTTAGGAAATTATTCAGTTGATAATTTTTACGTAATAATTTATTGGAAAATGTGTTCAAAATTAGTTGGTCAATAAAGAAAAAAAAATCACATGATGATATGACAGATTATGAGGGTGGACCTACATATGTAGAGCCCTTTAGATACGTAAGTGCTCGTCACAACTCAATAAAAATTCCTCGACAGGAAAATAAGTGGGCCTCTCATCTGCATTTCATCAACCACTCGCATAAGAGGGGTTCACATCCGTATCACATCACAATCCCTTCCTATAAAAGGGAATGCATCACCGAATACAGAGAAAAAAAAAAAGAGCAAGAAAAAGAAATGGAAGAAGCCGAACGTGCCAGGAGTTCTGCAAGATATGTAGCTAGGGAAAAGGGCTCTTGGCAGCAGCGACTAACTTCGGCAAGGTACTCGACTTTCTGTCACCAAGAGGTCTCAACAAGGGCAAATCTCCAAGCTCGTGCTTCGCCAAGGGAGGAATCTCAAAATAGGGAAAGGGGAAATGTGGAAAATGAAGATTTTGTGGCTGGTAATGGCATTTTGGACTTCATTTTATAGAACGACTGTAAGATTTAGGGCTGCATGAGAAGAATAGGCACCTCTGCAAAGTACCCACTCGTCGACGAAGAAAGGTACACTCATCGATGAAGGTACTCGAAACGAGTGGTTTTCCCAATGTTAATAGTTTAGTTTTTTTCATGGGTGAAAATAGCGGCCGCTACGCTACAGCGGCCGATTTATCAGCCGTCGCACCCGTAGCGGCCGCTACGTCCGCTACGGGGCCGCTACGAGGTGAGAAAAATTCCTACTTTCCAAATTTTTTTTAAATGCATAATAAAACTTATTTCTTTTCTTCTTCTCTCCAAATAACATTTTTATACAACTCTTCTACCCTTTTATGTTTAAAAGAACACCAAAAAGCACATGATCTCGCCGAATTACAGTCGATACAAAGAGTTCTTCTCAATGATTCTTCTCTAAGTACATCCTATTAAACACCCCCTTTGGTAGATACATTTTTTTCTGTAGGTACTCTTAAGTCTTGACTTCATGATATAGTTTTTTTTTTATAAGTCTTTCATTAGTTTCTAAGTTATCATAACTAAGCAACATGAACACATATGAAAAAAAATGATCATTACTATTATTTTCTATTTATACAGCGATACAGGACCTCATACAGTGAGGGGACCGCTACGCCCCCTTACCTTAGTTACTTTTGCAAAAAAAAAAATACATTTTCTCTCATTTTCCAATATTCTAGACTTTCTAGAATTTTTTCATATTTTTTTGACGATTTTTCCAAATCGCACCACTACGCCGCTACGTAGCGCTTTGGCGGCAGGCCACTACGCCCTCCGCTACCGCTATTTTCATCCTTGGTTTTTTTAACCTCTTCTTCTTTGAATCGTCCAACCATCGATTCATTCGAATTGAGGTGTTCGACTGTTGTTCGCCTGAACTTGGGGATTTCGAACCAAACTGCATGATTTTGGCCGAGATCAAACAAGACAGGAACCGAACATCTACATGTGGGATGTTCATTTCGGTTTCCAGACTGTGCCGAAATAAATCGGGAGTTTCGCCCGAAATGAAACGAACTTGACTACTATGCTTCAAAATCCTCAAAAATGTGGATTTTAGGCAAAAAGTTATGCGACATATAAATGGAAAATTTCTGCACTAAACATTTACACGTACCCACAAAAAACTTCACTTCTTCCATGGAAATGCGTAAGGCCCCATATCCTAATTGCATGTTTTTCTGCTAATTAGTCGGGATTAGTGGGTAATTAGCTAGTTCCCAGGGGTTAGAATAGTGACTGGATGGTTTTGGGAGAGTTTGAGCTTTACTTGGAGACCTAGAAGGACCTTGTCATAAGGCTTGTGGAGTATAGGGGAGTTGGATGTAATTTTAGGATTTTGTGGGTCTCGAACACCTTGGACATGGGAATTGTAACCCCAACACTTTCACCTTGCATTTAGACCACTCTCATTGAACTCAAATCCCTTGTAAGTTCCATTTGCTAGAACTACTAGAGCCAAGTACTTTCTTGTAAATATTATAAACTCACTAAAACTATATAAGCCTACTTTCAAGTCATTTCATTTCATTTCCCTATCAACGGTAACGAAGCTCTCTTCCCTCTTTTCCCTCTCTTCTCTCTTTCTCTCCTTCCCCTTGCAAGAAGACCAGGACCTCATCAATCCAAGCGAGGAAAGGCCAACCCCTTCAAGGACCCTCAATCATCATCTTCTTCCTCAAGATCTCCTTCCCCTTCTCAGTTCTCTTGGTTAAATCTTATTTGGTGAGAAATTTCCTTCCCAAACCCCTTCTTTCATCTGGATCTATGATCTATCTCATTGCTAAGATCATTGCATGCATGCCCTTTTAGCCCCAATTCCCTTATTTTTGGTGTATGGTCTCTTGTTGGGTGTTAGATTTGGGCTTTCTGGGAGTTTTGCTAGAGATCTTGAGGGTTTCTTGCAGGATCTTGGGGGAATTCAGCTAGATCTAGCTTGAGGTAATATACATTTATAATTCCATAACATCCATATGCTTGATTTCATTGATTTGATGTTAGATCTACTATAGAAAACCCTATTTCAAGCTCTTTGTATGGTTTTGATGCTAATTACATGATTATGGGTTGTTAATGGGTAATTTGATAGAATTAAGTCTTGCATGTGGTGGATCAGGCATTTTTCATGTTGATTAAGATGGAATTCTGCAGGTTATGTTCATGGAATGAAATCCCCTTTGAATTCAGATTTGTCTCTTTTAACTTGCAGAACTGGGGATTTACGACTAAACGTAAACCCCTATGGCTAGCCGGTAGCCATAAGGTTATAGAAGGCCCATCATGGTAGCTTTTGCAATACTGTGTAATTTCTAGATTTTGTATAGCAGTTACCTCATGGTTAATTGTAAAGGTTTCTATGGCTAGCCATAGGACACTTACGGCTAACTATAGGCTATTTTCCAGCTGACCATGCATGTATTACGGTTGCTTTCCCAAAACAGTGCAAAATCAAGAGTTCGTTCTACGATTACCACACGACCAGCTGTATCCAGACCACAGCTAACCGTAAGCCTAGGTTTTCCTAAAGTGCAGAATTCATAATTGCTAGACCTGAGGACCAGCTTGGGACATGCCGCATGGTAATTAATTGAGGGACCTTCGTAGGTGGTGTTTGAGCCGGCATTCACCTATGGGTTGCCCGAATCTATTTAGCTCAATGCAAGGTCAAGTGTCTGGAGGTTTAGGGCCTTTGATGTCACCTAACTTTGGAAAAACATTTCTAATTGGACACCAGGGATCCTAAGGCTACATAGGGTTGGATAGCATTGACCATAGGCAACCTAGACCTAGGCTAGATCTTGTCTTTGTCCCTGTTTTACATTGTCTCGTGCCACATGTCCTATTGTATTTTATACTCACATGGCTTGTACATGCTTCTCTATTTGTTTATACATGTTATACTTGTTCCTATTGTTGTTATTGTTATATTTGATGTTCTTTTGTGTTGGACTTGAACCTTGGACCTAGGATGGACATATAGTGACATTAAACATGTATGGACCTGCTATACCCTAGATATCCGTGTTTCTTGCCATCTTTACAATTATCATATCTTTAATCCTATTTGATGCAACATGCTTATATTATTATATTTTATACTCGCATGGCTTGTACATGCTTCTCTATTTGTTTATACATGTTATAATTGTTCCTATTGTTGTTATTGTTATATTTGATGTTCTTTTGTGTTGGACTTGTACCTTGGACCTAGGATGGACCTAGTGACATTGACCACGGTATGGACTTGCTATGCCCTAGATATTCGTGTTTCTTGCCATCTTTACAATTATCATATCTTTAATTCTATTTGATGCAACATGTTTATGTTATTATATTTGTCGACTTGCTCTAACTTGTTAACCTTGGTGTTGTAGGAGACTTTGCCTCCACCGTTGACCCGGAGACAGAAGCGACGAAGGACACGCCAGCTAGGATAGTTGAGTGGTCTCCAGATGACATGGTTTGAGCATCCATTGGGGTGAGGGCGACACACTTGCGAAACTTGGAGATCTTTGATTGCTAGTTCTAGTTGTTAAGCTTTTTAGTTTGGTTTGGTTGTTGAGAAAAACATGTAATAATGGTTGAACATATACTCTTCCGCACTTTACTACCTTACTTTACATGATGGACTGGTTATACTCTGACATCGTATTATTGGTTTTGGGATGTTTTATATGCTATGATCACTTGGTACCATCGGATCTTTATGCTTCTGCTGAAATGCGTTATGAATATAATGGAAACTATGTATATCCTCAAACGTGATATCCTGTGGGAAATTACGGACTGCGCACCAGTCGTGCTCTAAATTCAGAGATATTATCGGAGATTCGGAGGTCTAGTTTGGGGCGTGACAATCTGGAGAAAAATTGCAGGTCCAACCCCTCTCCCTAAGACTTCAAAATCCTCAAAAGTGTGGATTTTAGGCACAAGTTTTCCGCGGCATATCAATAGAAAATTTCTGCACCAAACATTTACACGTGGCCACAGAAAACTTCACTTTTTCCATGGAAATGTCACTGCACAAACATGCCCTAAATGTTCCAGCACAAATAGGATGGTGCCCATAAATTCAAAACAAACTGTGCTGAAATAGAATAGGGAGCATTTAAAGAGATTGAATGAAAAAGTAAACAACATAAAAGAATCTAACCTCTGACTTGTGACCTGTGAGTTTGCTGACAGAATCTTCTTGAGCACGAATATCACGTTGAAAAATGATCTTGTCACGACTACCTGAAGACAGTAGGGATGAGCTCCATGCCAGAGCTCCAACTCGCATACGATGGCCCTCCATAGTCCTTACCCTCCTACAGCGAGAAGCATCCCAGATCTGGATAAAAAGAGGTCAATCTTATGTACAAGGAGAAGTGTCGGTTGCTAATAATGAGAAATTGAGGATAATATGTATATGGTCCTACCTGCAATTGATAATGAAAGGTTAGACATGTGTTTTGGGTTCTATATTTTTTTCATTGGGCAGTTGTGATGTGAGTTTTGGGCCCAATGGGAGAAATAAGATGGGGTTTTTCGTTCCCACAAATCCGTCCATTTTACAAGGAAAAGGAATACATCTTCTATGGTGCAAAGGAAAGAGAATTAGAAATCATAAGGAGCCACACAATGAAAGAGAGTATTAGCAAAGGGAACTTGGGTATCGTTGGGCATATGTGTCCATAGAGGGTCAACAAGATCGTAAGGAACCAACTCAAATTCAAATAATTACATCCCAAGCACCATCAAATTGAAAATTTGCAATATAATCAATTATAGCGTGAAGTCAAAAAAAAATAATAATAATTTCCGTTTTTTCTTTTTGGTTAATAACTTAATATCATAAGGATATAGTGAGGGAATGACATGGTAAATCAATGGTAGCTACCTCAGTGGCATTAACAAGAAAAAGTTCGAAGTGATGCATAAAACTTGTGTAATCCAATTCCAGGGCATATAACAAATGACTTGATTAAACTTTTAATATCATGGAGAATTGAAGGCTTAAAAATGGAATGATATGAAGTTATGCATATTCGTTTCAACATCCCATTAAAGTAGAGCAAAGTGGAGTGTCCAGACCATATAAAGTAAGTGCATGCAAAGTAGATGTAACAATTCATATGAATGATAATAAGACTTAAAGTGATTATATAAGCATCTCTGAAGTTGTGTAGTTCCCAAAATCCATTCCTCGATAGAAGGAAATCAATTCGCTAAAAGCCATAAGGGTTTGTCTCATTTTCAAAAAATTTACGATCCAACTTTCTCAAAAGGAATCTTATTATCCATCCTCACTTATATTCCCCTGTTGGTATCCATCGTGCAATAATCATTGTCAAATCATAAAAGGTAGGGTATTATTTTGCATATTTTATGGTGAAGAAAATGGTGCATATTCCCTGACATCATGAAAGAAGGGTGATCTAGCCATGGAAATCTTACAATGAAGTGCAGGCATGTATTTCCTGACAAGGAAAGTAATTAAAATGACAATAAAATAAGGAAGTAATTAAAAGGTTCTGAAGATTGAATTTACTAAGTAAGAAAAGTTGAGCAAAAAAAAAAAAGGATATTTATGCAAGCAACTTTAATTTTTTCTGATAATGGCTCACTTGTACTTTCCCAAGGGTAGTTCCAACAGCCAAGTGGGTACCACGTTGCGCCCATCCCACTGAACAAACACCATCATCCATACCCAAGTCGCACAACTTTGTCACCTGCACTTGTCAAACCAATACTTAGGTCATAGGATGAAGACCATTTTCCAATAGTCTTAAAAGTACCAATCCATAATGATGCATTGATGTAGATTCAATAACAATGAATAGATTATTTTTCCATAATGGTAACTGTTATTCTTCCCAATCCTCAATGAAGTACACAATTAGAAAGCACATTAGGGGTGGTATGTTTGTGCGGAGCCTTTTCCGCAGAAAATGAATATGGTTCCCAAGGGAGAATGATTTTCTGTTATTCCATGTTAACATATTCAATGGATTTCATTTTCAAAGGTGAAAAGCATTTACCACATTTTTCCAAGAAGCATATTCAATGCCTGGAGGTAAATAACCATTTTCTGCAGTCTTACACATGAGGTATCAACACATTTCACCATGAGAAATGTTTCACCATACCTAACATAAATCTTCAGTTTCCATGTTCCGCATAAAATGAAATCATGTGGAAAACTATCATGCAAACATGTCAGGGTGGTTAATGATTTTCCTCCCTCCAAATTCTAAAACACACTCCCAATTTGGTACAGAAAAATTTGTACACATCATTATAAAATTTTCCTTTCATTCTCATCAGTACCAAAATCCCATTTCTCCATGACATGAATGCACAACTTAACACCCATCAATTCTAAGCAGCATAATCTAACATTTAATTTAAAATAAATTCATTACAAAAGAAGAAATTGGTAAAAAGATTCCTCAATGATCAAACTTAACTAGATGATATGATTCATATGATTCATTCAATAAAAGCCAAATGTGTGGTAATTATATTGAAGAAGATCAAAATAAAATACTTGTACTATTACCACTAGAAAGAGTGATCATGCAGAATAGGTATCTTACTCGCAACAATCGTATTTTTCCAATCAAACATCACTAAACAAAGACTACAGAATAAAAATCCCACCTTGCTGCTGCAAGCATTCCAGAGATAAACACAATTCCCCAAACCCACAGCCAACACATTATTGGAAGACCAATCAACAAGATTAAGATAGAAATCATCCTGCAAAGCGGGAGCATCCAACACCTGCAACAAAGACAACCTATGTCACAATCAAAACAAACAACAGAAACGTAAACAAAAAAACACCCCAATTCAGGAATCCAAAATAAACAAACAGATAAAAACCCCAGAAATCAAATTGCCTTGTAGGGCGACCGCGGGACCTTCCGCGGTGTCTTTGGGGGGCTAGGAATCACCCCAGGAAGCGTCCCATCGAACCCGACCGGCGAAACCGAATATGGAGACGATCTTTGGCTCTCCGTCTTGAATCTAAATATATTCCTACTGGGAGTAATGGGAGAGTGAATCCCATTGATTCCAGGCCAATCACCAGAGAGCTTATCGGGCGTTACGGGCGATATGGGCGCATGCAAATCGGGCCCGAAGAGGACCGTTCTGAGCAGCGCCGAGTAGGCTCCAGACCCATCCTCCCTGTTGGCATCAGAGGTGGAAGGAGGGGAGATGTTGAAGAGGTCGAAATTGGAGGAAGCTCTGCTGGGGATGAATCGATCGCTGTAGATGGTGGTGGAGGCTGGAGGGTGGTGATAACTTGAGGCAGGTGGCGTAAGATCTGGGTGGCGAGAGGAAGATGGGGAGGGGGTTTGGATTGAAAGAGCGGCTCTGGACATGTTTGGAGGGAGATTGAGGTGAGAAGAGGGTCTTCTGAGGGTTGATGGTGATGGGTTCTCCATTGAAGAAGATGGAGTTGCAGAATCTTCCATCACTGGGAGAACCGCCAGAAGCTGTTCTCTTTCTCTATTGGTAATGCTATTTTCCCTTCTCAAGGTGCATGTGTGTGCTCTAAGTTGTAATCCTTGGAAACACGACCGTTTTCATGGCCTGGAATTTTGTGGGGGGTGGGTGATGGGCTGGACCCAAGCCATGTATTGAGTGTGGGATTCTGACCGTACTTACTGCAATAAAGTTTTAACTTTTGACTCTCAATACTTGAAGTCTGAAATTTAACTCAAAGGGTAACTCAGTTGGCTTAGGACCACGGTTTGCATCCGGAGGTTGTGGGTTCGAAACTGTACTACCACACTGAGGCTACAGGGGAATTTTACCCGATTTTCTCTTTTGGACCCGTAGGGATTATTTTAACCCAAAGGACTAGAAACCGTACGTTATAAAAAAAAAAAAAAAAAAAGTTTAAAACATGCCTGTGGAATCAATCAGATAACAAATAATATCAAACTAAATATGATTTTGCCTTTAAAATGTGCGATATCTTTCATCCATAGGATATTACACATATTCATCTTCCTCTCAAAATGGGAAATGCACATATTCACCTTTTTCCCCAAACTACAAAACTCTATTTTCCCTACATCTTGTTTGCTTGTTGTTAAGACCTTAAGCTGGACTTTTAGAATAATACCTCTGCTTGTTGTTAAGACCTTAAGCTGGACTTTTAGAATAATATCTCCTATCAACCTGTTCATCCATCTCACTCATTACAAAGAGGTATATGGGCCCTATCTCATCCTTCAAAGACAGAAAAAGGAGTTTTATGTGGTATAAAAAAAAAATTCTTTTTTCTCTTTTAGTTATAGATAGATAATGGAGTGGAAGAGGGAAAATGAAGATGGGTTGAAGTAAAACTCATTTTTTTAACAACAAAAAGGGGTTCAAGATGCAGTAAAAAAGCAAGTTTTTATGTGATGTCCTACCATTGTAGATATCCCACATTTTAAAGATAAAATCGTAATTTCTCCAACGCCTTTTGTTGCGTGAACAATTATGCAAGTGTTTTTTTTTTTTTAACTTCAATAATTGAGAGAGAAAAGTCCGGCCTTAGGATAATTGTACGGTCAAAATCCCATTCAATTGTATAACTCAGTTTAGGTCACTCAAATCCACAACGTGTGATGCCAAATCTGCTAGCGTAGATACTATCATGTTACTTTGTTAGTGCCTTTATAAAAATGCTGAACATTATAAGGAAAAAATAATATTTTTGCATAATATAATGTTTCCATGAATGTCAGAAGAGATGACTTGATGGGTTGCAAAAGAGCAATTTTCAACTCTCACCTCATTCCATTGAAAGAGCTCTTATTAGAGAGTGTTAGTGCAAGGAAAGGATTCCGTGATAAAGAAGGAAATTGTTATCATTTTCATTCCACCTTTTGAAAGAACTCTTATTATAGTATGTCGATGTAATGAGAGGATCTCATGATGGAGATAAATTATTCTCATTTTTCATTTAACCTATTATTGCAATATTATTTGGGTCTTGATGGGCCCAAGTGGACCCCATAGAGTTGGGTAGCACACGCAGAATATGTCGTCCACTCGTAAGAGAACTTTCTTCTAAATATGCATATTATTATTATTATTATTATTATTATTATTATTATTATTATTATATATAAATCAGCCTTTTTGCAAGAGTGCGACACGTGGCACATCCTCATTTTTTTGTATTTTTCAAGGGCGCCATGTGGGCGTCCCAAAAAAAGGACACGTAGCATCACAAATTAAAGTCATAAATCTTCTCCAACTCCCCTAAATTTCCTCCCATTCAATTTCAAACTTTCTAACATCACCCTAATTCTATTACCTCCTAACTCACCTCTCTCTAATCTATTCCATTTATTTCCCCTAAAATCTATCTGTATGCCACTCCAATCAATTCCATTTACTTCTTCTGGAATCTCTCTTTCTACACATGATTTCTCTTAATGAATCCCCAAAAATTTTCCATCTACCCCTAAAATCTCTATCTTATCATATGATTTCTCTCCTTATACACATGTTACATTCAATGGGTCCCACAGATTACTAAACAAACAAAAAGAGAAAAAAGAAGAATAAAGGTAATTTGCCTTTGATAGTGAGCCCTACAAATTGATGAGAAATACAGAGATCAAGTTGGTAATGACTTTTATGATAGGTGGATATGTATGTATTAAATTTTAGTGTAGATCAATTTGGGAGACCCTCATGCCATATCCAGATTATAAAGATCTAAGGGCCACTTATAGATTATAGTCGACTTCATCTTTATTGTTTTTTTATTAATCTGTAGTGCCCACTATCAAAGTCAAATTATTTTTTTTCAAAATTTGAATAATATATGGGTCCCATTGTGAAAGCTAGATTTTCTTCCTTTCCAAACTAACAATAAACGGGGGCCACTTTCATAAGTTGTAATCACTACAGTTTTTTCCTTATTTTCGTTTCAATATCGGTATGATTAATATATGGAGCCCATTATGGAAGCCAATGGATTTCAAAATCCACATTTAATATTGACACTCAATTCATGCTTAAATACAAATATAATTAAATCAAGCTTCTAAAATATCTACTATTTACTTGATATTCCCCTAAAATCTCACGAGTTTCCATCTTTATCAGAATTTTTTTTGTTATCATAACTATATTTACTAAATAACTAAATAAATCTAAGGGCCTATTGCGAAAGCCGATTTTTCTCTTTCCAAACTCACAATTAAAGGGGGCCTCTTTCATAGTCTATATAAACTACTTTTTTTCTCCTTATTCTCCTTTCAATATTCGGTATGAGTAATTTGTGGGGCTCATTATGGAAGCCAATTGGTTTCAAATTTCACATTTAGGTCATTTTAAGTACTTATAAACATTTTTACTTAATTAAAACTTTAATCATTTTTTTATCACTAGTATATATTAAAACAACAACCCTCTTTCCGAGATAGCGACACATGTCGTTCTCTTTTGGCTTTCGCAATTACATGTGGCACACCCAATCTTTATAAATAGCCGATAGAGCGTGTAAATCTTTTTTGAACTATTTATTTTGGAGTACTATTGATTTTAGTGTATGTAAATCTATAAATCCTTAGCTTGCACCTCAAAGGAAGGTATGTTTCCAAAACTGAAAATCTATCTCAATATCTTCCATGCGCATCAAGATTCTATTCAGGAAGAAAAATGCAAGGAATGGAAATTGTGATCCCCAATTTATGTTGTTGATCATGTGAGCCCCACTTCCTATTATTATTATTATAATTATAATTTGGGTTAGAGCACTATATCATTATGGGCCCACCTGATCAATCCAAATCTTTCGTCTTTCCCTTACTCCTTCCCTCATCTTGCTTTCTATACAAATCTTTTTTATTTATATTTTAATATTTTCTATTTATGTTTTCTTTGATATGCACAAATATTGCTTTTATATTCAAATGTATGGTTTTTTTCTTTTCACACGGTCCACTCACACTAGTTTATAATATATAAGGATTCCAATGATTCTAGATGCGGATAGAAAAGTTGATCAAGACCTATGACTTGGTTTTATTCTTAATGTATTTTCTTAGCTTCAAGGATTTCTCTTTATATTTATCTACTATATTTTATTTTTATGACTTTTTTGTTATAATTAAGTTTCAATAATAATATTTTGGCTTTCTTTTATGTAATATACAAGATACCAATCTAGAATATCTTCTATTGACATCACACAAACATATTTTTAGTATTTAGGTTTTTAAGCATGCATTTATTTTGAATTAAGGAACTTATCCGAAAAACCATGTTAGATGTTCCCAATACAAAAAAGGCCCTAACAATTTTCTTGTGACTGAAGTGGACCCCTGGGGCCACTTACATTTTTTTTATAAAAGTGCAGTGGAGTGACAATATCATCGCTCCACGTCTACACATTACTTAAACTTGAAACTCATTTTCTCCTTTTCTTATTCCCTAACCCTTCTCTCTAGCAATCACATTGCTTCTGCTTCTCCACGGCTACACCCACGATGGTCCTGACGGTCATTTTATAACATATTCCTTCCATTCAATCATCAAATAGCGTTCAATTAAAGCTTTTTTAGGTATTTTTTTCATCGTCGTCTTCTTGTTTATTCCCCCACACTGTGATTGTCTCTCATTTTTTGTCTTCTTTCAAATCAACGAACCTTTTTCTGATACTGTATTGTAGAATACTTCAAAATCATACGCATCAGTTGGATTTTTCATTTAATTGATTGTTTTCACTATGGCTCACTTCCCCTTTTTCTCTTAGGGTTCAAATTGGGGCTCACAAGTTGAAATCTTCATGAGATACATATACATGCTCTTCTTCTCCTTTTAAGACTATGAGATGCTTCATTTTTCAAACTTCTTTTTGATGGATCTGAATATGGCTCGAACACGCAGCTGGAGATCTATGCACGCTCCAACGATTGGGAAGCTCCACGGATCTCTTTACCAAGAAAATGAGAGTATCCAACCCGAGGGCTCCCTTATTTTATATAGACAAGTGCCGAAGAGTCATCACACTTACTGGATACTTCTTCGCCAAGAAACTAACATCTATTGATCCTATTAGGATTCTTATTTGTGGGAACAGATAAAGCCTTACCATAAGTGGGGACAGATAAACTTTTATACGTTTTTGAAATATTGGATTCTTTTGACCCTTTTTTGAAAATCACCAAAAAGTTAAGGACTCTTTTGAAAATTTCCCTTATATGCATGATTTGTTAAATAACGCTATTGATAGAAAAAACATTTAATGAATATTGTTCTTTTCATGCACAAGAATTGTTGATGACCAAGGTACATTGGGAGTTCTGCGCCCAAATAAGAGATTCATTACAATTTTTTTATACTCCAACATTATTTTTCTCCGGGGTGTAGTATCCAACCTCTAATGGTGATCTTCATTGTCGTTTTGAAATTAATTTATAATTTAGAAAAATATAAAGATCATGATTTACTTAAGGACATTGTAAAAAAATGGTAGAAATTTTTAATAAAGATTGGAAAGATGCTCTAATTACATTTTATTTGGCTGCTGCATTAAATTCAGGTTAAAATCACCTGGTGCACAACTTTTTCTTGAAGAAATAAATAATAATATGGAAGACAAATATTTAGATATTTTTTCAAATTTAAGGACAAAATTACATAAACTTTTTTAGATTTATTGTGACCAAATGCGTATAAAAGGGGCTAGTATGGCCCCTCAACAAGTCCAGCAATCAGGCGGAATTGAGTGGGATCTCTTTTATGGCAGACTGGGTAGAGCCTCTAGCTTGAGTGAAGTTGAGATGGAGTTATCCTCGTATCTCGACTCTGGTGTATTAGCTAGAGAAACAGGATGCATCTAGTTTAGACATTTTAGCCTGGTGGAAAGCGCACGAAAAAAGGTTTCCGGTGTTAGCCACAATGGCCGTGATCTTCTGACTATTCCAATGTCTTCTGTAGCATCAGAATAGACTATTAGTGCATATGGACGCATGATGGATGGCAGAATGACAAATTTAGTTGAAAAACAGCTAAGTGTTGTGTTTGCCTACGGGACTAGTATTTGGATGACAAGAGAAAGCAGGAGTTGGCAGAAATTGAAAATTATGATCCAGCCGCATACATTAGCGGACTAAAAGTCTAAATTTTTTTCCTTTTCTTGATTGTAATTTGTAAATATAATCATCTTCTATTTTTATATTTTTATTCTCCAAAATGATTGTAAAGGTTTTGAAGATAATCCTATTGAAAAACCTTTAAGTAGAAAAAATCCAAATATGTGCATCTCTTACACATATCAGAACAGTACTTTCTACTACATTTCCCGCTGCTTCTACCTGCTCAAGATTCGTTGCAAAAAGTCTCCCCACTTGCGGTGGCAGCCGTCGGGCCTGTTGACGCTGTTGTCCTGGCCTTCCTGGTTGTGTGTCGTTGTTGCTGTTGCTGGGGTCTCGGAGGTGGTGCTGGTAAGGCCAACCGCTGGGGTGGAGCTGGGAGTGCCAGTCTAACTGGCTGCTGAGGAGGCGGCTGCTAAGGTGCCCCATAAGTACCTCGGTTTATGGGACAGGCGGCTGCTGGTGCTCCATAGATCCACATAAGAAGCACGCACCAGTGTTCCTCCAGCATCTCTCGGTAGGTTGTCATTTTCCACACGTTCTACACTTGGGTGTATTAGTGCCAACCACTCCACCCTTCCGTCTCTTGTTTTGAAAATTCTTCCCGTGAAACATACTCCGCTTCGGGTCAACATTTCTCTTATTGATAACCATCTTTTCTGCAACGTAAGCTCGATCTACCGCCTCCTGAAAGGTCTCGGGCCTCTTGTACATTATCACCTGCTCCTCATACATTGGATGAAGTCCACCGACAAATCTCTTGACTTTCTTCTCTTCCGAGTCAACTAAATCTTTAGCAAACTTGGATAATTAATTGAATGTGTGCACATATGTCGCCACCGTCATCTGATTCTACTTGAGAGTGATAAATTCCTCTTCCTTTTTCTGGTACAAATGATCCGGTATGAATTTGCAGCGGAATTGCTCTGGAAAGGTCTCCTAGATTGTTGCATTAGGCATAACTTTGTAAGCATCTCGAACACTTTTCCACCAATACTTGGCGACGCCTCTAAACATTGAAGTAGTGAGTACCACTCGCTGCTTGTTATCGCAGACCACTGTTTCAAACACATCATTAATGTGTTCTAACCATTCATCAACTTATATTGCATCTTCTTTGCCTTGAAACTCTGTCTCTTCTCTCTTCCTGAACTTTTCGTACAAGGCATTCAGATCGTTTTCCTTAGATTGGATAACCACTTGAATTCCTGGGTTTGGTTGTGCCTGACCTTACCTGGCCATCAATGATGCCAAATGTTCATTTGTCTTGGCATCTGCTCCATCAACATCATCATTCGGGCTTCCATAGAGGGAGGGTCATTTTCTAACACAACAAACAAGTCGTCATTTTGAGACTCTTTGTTCCCACCATTGTGCCCATTCCCGGAACTAGACGCCATTAACCTGCAAAACAATTGCAGAGATTAGAGTTGTGCACTAACCTCCTCCACACAATACTAGATAGAAATACAATATGCTAATAACACACTCACAACTAACAACAAACTAGCCCTGACTAATCTATACTTCTAATCGATTCTAACGTATCCTCACCACGTTCCTAATGAGTTTTTAAGTCTTTTAGGAAGACTTTCAGGGCTCTAATACCATACTTACGTATGTCACATCCCAGTCCCGAATCACCTTAGCCTAGGGTAATTCCCGAGGTGAGACATATGTACTCCTGTGTGTTGTACCTGTCACAAGCCAAATACAACACACAAAGGAGAGAAAACAACCTCCTACACACGTGAATCAAGCTCACGGAACCTGTCAATAACGATTAATTATAGCGGAAGCTGTAATTCATTCATATGAGGTGTCAATTCCCATTCAATCCAATTAACAATTCAAGTTTAAAACAAAAAAATTACACAATTATATACATTGTTTTACAAAGGAGGGTGTATAAAAGAACCCTATACAAACACTACCAAAAAATATATATAAAAAAAAGAATAGCTACACATCTAATTGTGGCCCACACAAAAAGGGGCTAGCCTCACTCAAAAGAAACTCCCAAAAGATCATCACGCACTCCGAGGAGGACAACTAGGCGGCCGGGGGCTCTAGCCACTCTTCTAATCCTGAAGGTACCTCTTGGGTAGCCTTCTCTCTCTCCTTGGCTTTCTCAAGGCTGGGAGCTGCACTTGCGACTGTGACACAAAGAGTAGTATTTCAATACGACGATCTAGTAAGTATAGGCAATAATAAGGAATTACATAATATGTCAAATTGAATTTAAAGACATTTAATTTAACAGATGTCAAAGATAAGTAATGACTAGGCAAATTGTGCTAAAATCGAATAATTTATGCTTGAGAATCAAAGTAAAAAAGAAAACATACTAATTGAATACTACCTTAAGCTCATTCTCTCAAAAGAGAGCAAATCTAGTTGAGATGTCACCAGCGGCCCGGCCAAAGGCTAGCTGGCTACCCGGATCTGGAGTTTCGGTACTGCAGATGACTTACTTCAGTAGTTTTGAATAACTAAACCAAGGTTAACCCCGTCGGGCATCACAGGGTCAAAGCTAAGTAGTGCCGACTCAATCGAATCAAATAATAATAATCGAATAATTATTGGATTTGAGTAAGTTTACATTCACTTATTTTATAATCAAATCAAATAGAAATTGCATATATCACGAATACTTACTCAATCCCACATTTCCAATCGGATATACAATACTAAGGTTACGAATTGAATGTAAACAATCGGACCTCAATGGACACCAATGATGCAACAATTATACAAGTCAGGATTTGATTATCAATGAAGAAATTGTACTCAAATATGAAATGCAGTAACTTAAAGGAATCAAGAGATTTTTACGAACTAATACTAACTATTGGGTTTAGTCTTTCACCGCCCAACACAAGGTAAGTTGGGAAGGTCAACATATTACTACCTTATTAGGTGTCACATTTATGAGAAATACGTTGAATTTCCCAACTAACCTTCATGGCATAGTGTCAGACTAATGAATGCTCATTGGACCAATTAACAAGGTTAACGGTTCCATTTTTAAGGTCGTAAAGTCTCAAGTTTTCCTAAATTCCTATGGAAGCAAGGGTGAGCAACATAATAATCTATTAGAGAAGATTATGGTGGTTTATGATAGATTAGGGGGCGATAATTCACCCTAAAAGTTGGGTAAAAAAAGACCAATTTTCAGTTTCAGGTTCGCTCTAGCGGACCCATCCAGAAGGTTGGTTGCTTGCGCATCTCATTTCGTTCACTTGAGAAAGGTTTTTCAGCGGTGTGGTCGCTCGAGCGAACCCCATCCAGAAAGATGGGCGTCCGAGTGATCCTTTTGTTCGCTCGACCTAAAGCTTCAAGTGGAGGTTCGCTCGAGCGAACTGTCCAAAATTCCTGATTACAGGATTCTCTTCTGTTTTCTTTTCTCATTCATTTCCATTTCCTTCTATTACCTAACCTGCATATGAGAATGGAGCCTTCATGCTCCCATTCACCACATAAACACCATCCAAACCATCATTTTTAATTCCTTAAACATTCCTATTCGTCAAACTCATAAGACACATCAACCCATTCATTTATTGAGAGACACTATCATGAAAGGAGAATTTCATTTGAATCAATGAAATTAACAATATGTAAATCCAAGTTAGTGCTTATACTTGCCTCTAATAGAGCTTTCTAATATTCTTCTTCACACCTTGTCTCAAGAACCCCCAAACCCTAATCATACAAATCACATGAAAAAACTATATGAATATGCAATGTTGACAGCCATGGGTCTTTTTCACTCTAAGACAACTCTAAAACATAACAAGAAGGGGTTTTCCTCTTACCTGTATCGAGAAATCCGAATTTGGGAAGGGTAAGGAAGATGATTTTCTTGTCAACCTTGTCAACAAGGGTGAGAGGAAGATGAAGAGGATAAAGATGAAGAGCTTCTTGCTCCTAGACTCCAAGGCACACTCCACCACTCTCAATAGAGGAAGAGAAGAGGATGAAGAAGAAAAGTAAAGAGGAAGGGGATGAAAAGGAATGAAATAAAAGGGAGTGGTTGTGTATAAAGGATAAGAATTCCTCTTTTTGTAATAAAGCCCAGTATGAATAGTCTATTTTCACTTTGAGTCAAATGACGATCCACAAGTTCAATGATTGGTCAAATGAGGTTGAGCGTAACAAGAAAATCGGTGTACTTGTCGAAATACACGCGATGATGCCAAAATGACGTGCAAATAATGTAAAAAAATGCAAAAATTGGTATTTATGAAAAAGCCCTTGAATCAACCAAATTGAGTCAATTCGGTTCCACTCACTTATTCAAGGTTCAAGATTTAACTAACTCAATCTACAAAGACTAATAGACCCTAATTACGATAATTAGCAGCTAAGCACAATTAATTTAGCTAAAATATATTTAATTAGCACTAATCAGAGTTTAATTTGGTCGGGGTGTAACATAAAGCCTTTTTGGTGGTCAAACATAATGGTCAAATCCATAGGACTTACCAATGCTAGGAACAGGTTGGCAAGGAACCACTCCCAACTATCACAGTGCTCAGCTTAGGCAAAGGCATATACTATAGAAAACAATCTATGATAACCATCATAGGTGACAATTACTAGCAACACGTCCGAATACTTTCCCCGAAGGTATGACCTATCAGTAGTAATCATGGGCCTCATTGATGATAAGAAAGATCAGATGCAAGGGCCAAAAGTCCATAAGAATCTTCTAAATCTGCCTCCATCTATTGTGTCTATATTAATTATTGTACCTAAATTAGTCATGTATAATTCAATGTAGCAAAGAGGAAGGATCTTAAATGACTCCTCCTATGATCCTCGAACTATATGCTTTGCCATCTTTTTTGCTATATGTGCATTCATGTAAGTAATACGAATGTCAAATGTTGAGTTCATGAATTTGCACATTTATGTATCATTTTAGGATGAATTAGGGATTTAATAAGGTGAATTGCATCATTATTCATATAATTTCATCATTTCATGCATTTTCACCTAGGAACCTGAATTTTCATACTTTTCATACATTTTCTACATTAACTTAGAATGTTTTGCAAATTTTCTCCGAAGAGTTCCAGTTGGAGTAGAACTCTGTCCGGGAGGGTCCCGCTTCAATATGGGCTCTTCGGCATTTGATGTGTTGAATTATAATGTGTAGAAAATGAGAATTGCAGGCATCTGTCACGAAATCCACTTTTAAGCACACATTGTCATCCTGGGCCCCGCTTCAATATGGGCTCTTCAGCATTTGATGTGTTAAATTAGAATGTGTAGAAAATGAGAATTGCAGGCCTCTGTCACGGAATCCACTTTTAAGCACACATTGTCATCATCGGCCTTGCATTGCTGAATTAAAGTAAATTGAAGAATTCACCATGTGGACCCCACACATAAGCTAAATGCAAATTAATCAAAGGAGGGGTCCACTCACCATGTCAGTTGAAGAATCCTAGCTACAATAGAAGACTTCTCATAGGGCCTATCGTTCAAGCAGATGAAATGTCCCACATGGTAGGGTCCACAGTAGTTGCAAATTTGAAATTATCAATAGATAATTCAAAGAGTACAATTCTGATTGGAACAAAAGAAGAAGAGTCTGGATCATCCACATCTGATGTTCTTTCAAAAATGAAAGTTGTGCAGAGATAGAATCCATTGCAAATCAAATTTTAAAAGTTAATCATGTTTTTCTCATGATAACTCATCTTCAAATGGCCATAACTTTCAATCCAACCGTCGGATCGATGAAATTTACCTACCGTTGGAAAGCTTGTTAAGAGCAGATATCCGTGAAGCCTAAGAACGTGCAAATCAAAGCTATATTAACAAAGTTATGGGCCCATAGATTTTCATATTTATTTTTAGACGGGATTGCCATTAAATCTACACCGTTGATAATCAATTGCTACACATCTCTTGTGGGACCCCATCTAAAGATTAGCTAAGCCACCCAGAGGTTTCCAGAAGTTTCCACCTCATTCAAATTCAAAAAGGATAAGAGATATACCTTATCAATGAAGAAAAATCAATCTGCAGAGAAGTTGTCTAGATTCAATGTATCTGATAGATAACCGGAGATATAAAAGGAACAAAAAGTAATATACCGGAGTAAAATCCCCTCCCCTTGGACATCCATTATTACTCTCTCTGCCTTTTCTCTTCTTTCCCTAATTAATAGAATTTAAGAGTTATTTTTGGGTATTCTGGAGCCCTGTTTCAGAACTAGGTTGGAAGAGTTTGACAGAAAATTGTAATTGCTATGAAGTTCTTAATAAAAATTACATCTTTTGTAATAGAGGAGTAGATCTTTGGATCAAAGTGTCAGATGAAGTTAAGTATTTCTCATCATTAATTTATGTGATATTTTTGTCTCTTGCGTATTGATTATAATAATAAATCTGCCTTCTGTCATTGACAACCTATGTTATTCAATTTTTTTATTTGAACAATACTTTAATCATGTATGTTTTCTTAATAGATTATTCTTAGATTGAAATTCTTTGATAATCTATCTTTGATTAATATGTGATATTTAGTTAAGTTCATAATTTCATTAGGTGAAGGAGATTTTTGCCTTAAATAAATTATGAAAAATTGCGCTCTTTGATAGACAAATTATCCGAATCAGAAACATTGATTTGTTTCTGATTTGAAGAATTTTTGGGACAAATTTATTTTATCTATTGAATAGAATGATGGTGGGACTACTTAATGGATTCATGATATTCTGATCTGTATTTTCTCATATTTTATTGCTGCACTTTAGATCTAGATTTTCTCAATCTTCTTTTTGTCTTTTTTTTTTATTACTCTTGTCGTTATCATTGATAAAAAAAATCAGATTTTTAATTATAACTTAGTAGTGCTCCTTGTGGGATTCAACCTGTACTTGCCACTGTCTCAAAAGGACAGCTATGCACTTGCAGTATTAAAATATTGAATTTAAATTCACATCACCAAACTTCTTTTGGTATCCATTCATGATCTCTTTCGGCTTCAAGTGGTTATTGAACCGAACTCCGCCCTCAATGAACTCTTCAATAATCTTCGAAGATGCCTAAGGATGTGCCATCCCATCATTGGTTTTGAGTAACAATGCCTTGGGTTATACGTCCACAATTTAAATTCTAGGCCTGAATTCATAATAGGAGCATGTATATGGCAAGGATAATTTTCAACTTTGCAATGTGCTGTAATTTTGATCATGTTAGTCCTCAAGTGCTTTAGAGTAAAATCATTATAAATTGCAAACTTCGCTAGAGCTTTTCTGAAATTTTCACGATTAGGAAACAAACGCCCTATCCACATCTCCCTGTGTTGTGTCCGAACCGATTTTAGTTGTCAAATCTTCAGGGACCATTATGTCCTGAAAATTGACATTTTGCATGGCATTTGGATGATTTACTATGTTAATTAGTGTAGCTTCATGTTCATTATCGACCATCAGACCAATTGATCCATACACCTGTGTCAAAAGCCAACGTGGCGAAAAAGCAGTTCCACGGAAAACTACCGCACCAAACACATGAAAAAGAGTTTCTTGCAGAAAACCACCTCCTTTTCTGCGGAAATGGGCTACACAAACGTGCCCCTAGGGTTTGAGACAATAGAAAATGAAAATGAATCCACATGTTACGTGTATGCTTTAACCTTTATAAAACAATTCATAAAACAAAGATAATGAACCAAATCTACGGCATACAACAAAAGAAATGAAAATGTCTCCATGTGGGAGAAGTAACTCAAGGTCCGTGGTAAATAATATGCCTTGGAACATTGCTAACATATAAATGCTTGTACTGACTAATATATGTATATGTATTCGAATGCCCAACTTTATATTACTTAAAAAGGATATACTCAATAAAGAACTTGGCACCATATGATTTCTACTAGGGTTTGTGACAATAGACTAATGAAAATGGCTCCACATGTTACGTGGATGCTTTAACCTTCATAAAATAATCATAAAACAAACATAATGAAATAAATCTAGGAGACATGACAGATAGAAATGAAAAATATCTCAAAATGGGGCATGGGACTCAAGCTCTAGAGTAAATAATATATGAAAAAAGGGTAATGTGTGCTATGCCTACCTCTTTAATAGAGTTCAACCGCCTTTAGAAGAGTATTCAATGTTGGAGAACGAATTTCATTAAAAACGAGCTAAAACGCAACACATCATAGAGGAAAATGGTAGAAGAAAAGGCAGATTTGTCGGGAGTATTTAGAGATAAGAACGACGATATCGTAGCTTGTAGAAAAAAGGTAAAAAATAAAAATAAAATGGTAGAAAGATTAGTTCCGTTTTATAAAAACTGTGGGGGCTTTTTTGGTGCATTGGACATCTAATGTGACTTTTTTAGTAATTTCCACTTTTCAATTCCATTACATGTATTTTTGTTTTACTTTCATATAATTGGGAACCATGCATTATCTTCAAATCTTTCTCCCATTTTTTAAATTATTGGTACATATTAATTATCGGTAATTTGTAACTTAAAATTTCATAACTTCTTACTTATATAAAAATTTATATTATTTTATTACTTTTGATCTTGTATTTCTAAACATTGATGCCATCAAAATTTCAATCACGATCAATTTCATTTTTAGAATACTGACCTCTATCAATTCACGATGACAATTTCTTATTTCTCAATTTTTGATGTATAAAACTAACTCAAGTGAAGGACCCTTTTAGAAAATCTATAACTGAAAGACTTTTTAAGAGTTTATGTTAAATTTTGGAGTGTTTCATAATATTGATAATTAAAATTCTGATTGAATTGAAACTAGAGGAAAATCCTCTAAACTTTTGTGTAAGAACTTCGATAGTTCTCTTGCAAAAGAAAATTTTAGAACATAAATATTTTTTATGAGAATTTACAAGATAATGATTAGGTCAAAAAGCCGTATCGTACAAGAGCAGCAAGCATTGGTCCTCCCCAAAACAAAGGGGCCGAAGTTGCAAAGGCAGCAAGTGTAGGCGACCCCAAGGGAGCAAACGAAGGTTGAGAGCCATCTCGCTCGAAAGCCAGAGTGCGCACTATAGTTTCCGGAGCTGCTTGCTTTCTTTGTTTTTTGGCTTCCTTTACAGAAGCGCGAGGGGAACGGGTCTCATTGGCAGGCTTTCAGGGGAGTGCTCTAGTTGTCATTTTCAGTTAGGCTTCTTGGCTGCCTTCTGTCTCTTTACTTCTTTAGTATGTTCAATTCTTGAAATTCCTTAAATTGTGATGTTTTCAAGAAGTCAAATCCTCAGTTAAGATCTATAGAGTAAAATGTCGGCCGATCAAAAAGCAATATCTACACAAAATTGATGTAGCAGAGATGAGAATGCTGAGGTAGACGTGCGGTAAAACCAATGAATAAAATTAGAAACAAGCGCCTAAGCAATATATGCACAAAATTGATGTAGCAAGATAAGAATGCTGAGGTAGATGTGTGGTAAAATCAAAAAATAAAATTAGAAACAAGCGCTTTAAAAATCATTTAATAGTAATATAGTAGGTGATAAAATTACAAAAACCCATTTGAAATGATTTGGGTGGTTACCTATCGACTATGGTGTCCATAAAAAATAAAAAAGAAAGAAAAGTTTGGACATTTAGATTGATGGTCCACAAGGAAAGGGGGTATACTGCCTAAGAGGATGAGTGTGTGGATAATAAAAATATATCTTTGTGTCATGCATCCTATGTTAAATTTTAGCTCAAGATGAAGGCAACAAAGATTAAGAATTAATGTAGTAACTCCAATCATAGCTAAGCATATCTGGCACTAGGGCAATGCTTGATGATGATGAGGATTGTAAGTGCCTAAAAATAACGGACTTGGTTTAGATGATAATAGAGCTTGTGATGATGCTGTTTAGCTGGTTAAGAACGTCACTGGATGCCTAAAACCTGAAAGGGAGAAGAAACAGAGGTCAGAGCCCCTGGCTGTTGTCAGCCGAAGGCGCTCCGACGCCTGAGTTAGTGCAGTCACTGAACTACGGTGAAGTGAGGAAGAAGAAGGTTCAGGCAATAATATACTATATATGAACATACCTCTCATGGGCTTACCATGCAAGTATATATAGATAAGTGGAAGCTTCCTGAGTGGGGGTAAGTGAGAGCACTGTCCCATCAGATATTCCCCCAATCCTCTTCATTAATGTGGACGTAATTGATAGGTAGGCATAACCCTCTGCCGGAATCCGGCGGCCACCCTACCTGCTGGCACGCTCTGCAGCGTAGCTGTTCTATCTCATAATGGGGGTTAGACACTCAGTGCCCACCTCGGTCAAGTGGGCCGAATTGGAGAAGGCACTGAGGTCGGGCTTACTCGAGGTCGGGTACCACTACCGAGACGCTTCGATGCTGAGCCCAGTGGAGCATGGTCGGTACCCTTACCTAGACCATTGGCATATCGGTGCCAGCTGGCATAGTCGCCGAGTTGGGCAGATGAGATTGAGGCAGTCCCTGATTGGTACTATTACCTAGATCAAGGGTAACCTCGGTATTAGGAAAACACCCCACACAATTGCCCCTAGCTGCTGACCTTATGGGAGTCTTACAATTGACCGAGGTCAGGAGCTAAGTATCTAGGAGTTTTTTAATGCCGAGCTCGTAGCATTGTATCTTGAAATTGGTTGCTGACGTCAGATCCTTATCATGACGCTGTTTCATCTAGGGCTTTTAATCCAGCGCCAACTTGTCTGCCAGAGGGCGCCGAAACCGCTGCGCCTGCTCGAGGCAATCAATTGTTCTTACAGCATTATTGCGAAAGGCGTACCGCCTCTGCCACGAGCCAATATTCGCTTGGCTGTACGGCCGATCCGAAGCGACATGTGTGGCCTCCGAGGCGCCTTCCTGAACGCGTGCCCTTGAAATTTGAAAGGGCGCCTTGCTGCTCTATAAAAGCAGTATGCCCCTTTCTTCTTCCTCTACTTTGGCGATTGAATCTGGGGGAGACTCTGCTCGAGCGAGATTTAGACCATCCCTGTGTCTTCCTGTTCTTCTGCTTCTCTACTTCTTGCATCGTTCTCTGTATGTCTCTCCTTTCTTCGTCTTCCTTTCCAGCACCTCTCTTCTGCTCTCTTCCCTGTTAGGGTTCTGTCTTCTGTCATCCCAGTCTTTCCAGACCTTCAAACATGGGTGTAGGGGTATACTGTTGCCTGGCTGACTCTGTCGGGGCCATGATCAGCTTCAGGGAGAAGTATAGCATTCCGGACGATGTCCGGATCAGATTGGATGATCTAGAGAACCCATGGGATGGCTACTCATACCGAGGTGGGTGGATGCCCTTCCCTCTAGTCTCGGTAGTTGAGGGAGGGGTTAGGTTTCCCATCTACCCAATCCTCAGGGAATGCTTGGCGAAATGGCACCTCGCCCCATGCCAGTTAATGCCAAATAGCTATAAGATCACAATGGGGGCGATAAAGCTGAATAGGATTATGGGCATCCGCCTTGGTGTTCATGACATCGAGGACGTCTACGACATCTGTAAGTCAACAGGGGAGCCTGAACACTATTATTACCTCCGGGGAAAACCAAAGATGGTCCCCTTTGTCACCGTCCTCGAGGATTCCATGCGCCACGCCGGGAGTGACGGGTTGTTCGTTGCTGGCAACTGGGAGTTCGGCGCGGAAGATACCGAGGAGGAGAGGAGGTACAAGGTACCTCGTTTCTTCGGGCGCCCCCCAAGTAAATACCGAGCTCAACAGCTTGATTTTTCATCTCTTTCTTTATTTGCCGAACTGACATCCTTTCTATCGTGCAGAGGTCGGCGAGAGAAGGCAGGTAGCCCAGCGCGCTGGTTGGAGGAGGAACGACGACTGGTTAGAAGCCATCCAGCACTACAAGGGTCACAACGGGAGGGTTGCTTGGTGTCTCTTGGGGTACTAGCCAAGGTACAAATCCTACTCCAAGAGACAAGGGATCGAGTACCTTGGCTGGTACCCCAAGAGACACCAAGTAGCAGCAGGTAGGGTGGCTGCCGGATTCCGACAGAGGGTTATCCCTACGTATCAATCACGTCCACATTAATGAGGAGGATTGAGAAAGATCTGATGGGACAGTGTTCTCACCTACCCCCACTCAGGAAGCTTCCACTTATCTATATATACTTATATGGTAAGCCCATAAGATGTGTGTTCATATACAGGATATTATTGCCTGAACCTTCTTCTTCCTCACTTCACCCTAGTTCAGGGACTGCACTAACTCAGGTGTTAGAGTGCGAGGCTCTGACCTCTGTTTCTCCTCCCTTTCAGGTTTCAGGCATCCAGTGACGTTTTTCACCAGCTAAACAGCATCATTACAAACTCTATTATCATCTAAACAAGTCCGTTATGTTTAGGTACTTACAAGGATGATGGCAATAAACACATCCTACGTTATTTGTGTGGAACAACTGATTTGGGAATATTTTATGCTTACGATCATAAAGATTCCAGTTTAGTAGGATATGCAGATTCAGGTTATCTCTCTGATCCTCATAAGGGTCGATCACAAACAGGTTATGTGTTTCTAAATTGTAATGCCACCATTTCTTGGCGTTCTACTAAACAGACTTTGGTAGCTACTTCCTCCAACCATGCTGAAATTTTGGCTCTTTATAAAGTCAGTAGGGAATGTGTGTGGCTAAAATCTTTGATTCAGCATGTTCGTAGTTCTTGTCAATTACCTTCTATTGCAGGTATCTCAAATATTATCTATGAAGATAATGAAGCATGCATAAGACAGATTCGAGAAGGTTTCATCAAAGGAGACAAGACTAAGCATATAGCACCGAAGTTCTTCTTCACTCATGAACTTTAGAAGAACAATGAAATTGAAGTCAAGCAAGTTTGTTCGAGTAAAACCTAGCTGATCTATTTACCAAATCTTTGCCAAAATCAGTATTCCAGAAGTTTGTATATGAGATTGGCATGCGTAGAGTTCACCATCAAACTATGTAAATTGTTGCTATCATCAGGGGGAGTGATTTATCAGGGAGCATCCTGAAGTATGCTACCTATGAACATTTATGCGCTGTACTCTTTTTCCTTCTCTAGGTTTTATCCCACTGGGTTTTCCTAGTTAAGGTTTTAACGAGGCAGCATTATGCATGTCCAACACCAGTTCAATGATCTTTAAGAATGTTGTACTCCTTTTCCCTTCGCTTTGGTTTTTTTCCCACTGGGTTTTTCCTTAGCAAGGTTTTTAATGAGGCAACTGTCATTGAATGGTGGTCATCCAAGGAGAGTGTTATAAGATATGGATCTTGGGTGGATGCCCACTTATAATGAGTTAGGGTTAGATTTTGTTTCTCCTCTTCACGCAGTAGAGGAAGAAGATGCAATTTGTAATTCGTGCTGATAACGTGTTGTGGAAAGAGGAGAAATCAAGAGAGAATAATAGAGGGAGAATAAAGAAGATTTTCTATTATCTCATATGTGTGTACAATACAAAGGTAGTGATACCTATATATAGGCAAACTAAGCCTACAAAAGAGAAAACTAAAATCTAACCCAAACTCATATAAGGAGGCATTCACCCAAAATCCATATCTTATAACACCGTGAACTCCCATTTCTTACGTTTTCTCCTCCTTGAACTTCACCCCGATTCACACATACTTATACAGACACAAAGGCTTCAAAAGAAAGAACACCAAACAGATTTCTATCTGTATCTTAAAAAAACCTTCTCTACTTCTCCAAGTTCCTGAATTCTTTGTTCTCACACCTTTCCCGAACACTAAAAATGACCGGACATGGTCTCTCTCTCTCTCTCTCTCTCTCTCGCTCTCTCTCTCGATTTGTTCACGTTTTTATCAATCACCCATGTCTATTTTCATTGTTTCCAGGTGAAAAATCCCGTCCCAGCAAGAAAATCAAATTCTCCAACAAGGTTTGCATCGACCCCCTCTCAATTTCAGAAATTTCTACAATCGATCCTTGTCTCACCAATCCCTCTCTTCCCAGGAAGAACACAGACCCACCCCAGTGGACGCCGAGGAAATCGATTTTGGCGATGACCCAGACGAGGATTCTCGCTACGATGATCGAATCGTGAAGAAGAGGGATTTCACGAAGCTGGAGCTGAAGCCTGACCACATGAACCGCCCTCTGTGGGCTTGTGCTGACGGCCGGATCTTCCTGGAGACGTTCTCTGCGCTCTACAAGCAGGCCTATGACTTCCTCATCGCCATTGCGGAGCCCGTCTGCCGGCCGGAGTCGATGCACGAGTACAATTTGACGCCGCATTCGCTCTACGCAGCCGTGTCGGTGGGGCTGGAGACAGAGACCGTCATTACTGTGTTGAATAAGCTCTCCAAGACCAAGCTGCCCAAGGAGATGATTGATTTCATTCATGCGTCGACGTCGAATTATGGGAAGGTTAAGCTGGTGCTGAAGAAGAATCGGTATTTCGTGGAGTCTCCATTTCCTGAGGTAACAACTGGGATGTGTTGCCCTTTTTGGATGTACCCCAGATTGCAAATAGGGGTTTGAACACTGCCCAATAATCTTCTTAAATGGGTGTGTTTGGATGTACCCCAGATTGTAAAGTAGTGATTTTTTTTTCACAGATTATCAAAGATCTTGTTTTATGGATATGCCTACTGTAAAGTAATTTTCAGTCAACCATCGTTCATGCGAAATCCAAATGCAAGATAAATGCAGTGTTTATTTTTTCTTCTTTTCTAAACGAATTATTGATGTCTGCAGGTGCTAAAGAAATTGCTAAAGGATGAAGCTATATCGCGGGCAAGGATCTTCCCTAATGAGGTGGTTTACTTATTTTATCTATGCCTTTTTTTTATACAATGTCGGCTGGAGATTAGTTTTGTGGAACAAGTTTTTGTGATTTTGCACTGAGGGCTTGTGATGGGTGAATGTTAGATAATTATACCATAAAAAATATGTGAAATATGAATGGAGTCATGGTTTGATACCCCTATGGACTTCTTCTGCTAGATAGTAATTGTAAGATTTAGGTTGTCTTTCAAATGCCTAAGGTTGTTGTGTTGAATGATTTCCTGGCCAAAACTTAAACCTGATCTGGCTAGGGTCAGAAGCATCATATATTGATTTGGAGTTAAATGGGCAGGATGCTCTTCAGTGAAAAAAGAAAGGGGGACAGGATGTTTATTCTGTATTCTGCCTTTCTTTTTAGATGGTAACAGTATATTTACTAACTAAAGAATTATGAGAAATGTACCCAATAGCAATCACAAAGAAATAGTAAAAAACTAGAAAAGCTCAGCAGCACCATACCAGACCCCTTGAGAAAAACCAACAAAGTTTTTGTACCATAGCGCATGAGGTGACTAATGAATGACCCCCCTGAGCAATATGAAGCAAAGAAGAAGCCACATTTTGAAAAAAAAAAAAAAAATTGGGGATTTGCTGTTGTTGATTTGGCATGCATTTACAACTACTCATCATTTTATAAAATATAAAACGAGTGATCATTCCAATAGGTTAAAAGCCGCTCAACAAGTTAACTATTAGAAGAAACAAGGTAGAATTATGGGATGACCCAATATAACTAGTCAAGAAAAAGTTTGGTTGTGGTTGATAAAGTTGGGATACTCCCTGCTAAAGCTTGTTGCTTTTGGATCAAGTTTTGTGTTTTTCAGTGGACTTCTATTGATGCATTCTTCTGTTGCATGTGCTAGTGCAACCATCTGTACTTTATGTTTTTGTTTCATAAATTTTCTTCCGAGATGAACTAGTACCAGATCTTTATTTATTCATATATACTGTTCTCCTCTGTGTCATACATTTGATTATGTTTAAGCATATACATTGATAACTTTACTTTCAGTGGCTTTCTTTTTTCCCCCTTTCTATTTAATTTCACAGCTATAAATGTGAACTGTGAAGGCACCATAAACAATCAAGGAGAGGCCAATTATGAATTAAGTTTGTTTAGTTTTGCTGTTACAATTTCACTACTCGTTTGATGTTGTTATTCATTGCATTAGATTTGAAGAGCTAGGTGTTTCTATACATAAACATATTCTTGTCCTTTATCTAGGGCTCACAAGGAAATGACTCATTTACAATCAGCAAAACAATGGGTGAAATAGAAAGTGGTCATCAGGAGTTACTAAATGGAGTTGATGTGGCAGCTGCTGCCGAAGAAAAAGAAACACATTCCTTTGAAATAGACCCTGCTCAGGTACGGTACGGTTTGTTTACCACCACAGGATGGGCACATTCTTCAATCATCATAAAATAACCAGTCATATATCACTTGGCCATGATAGGTTGAAAATGTGAAGCAGCGATGTTTGCCAAATGCATTAAATTATCCTATGCTGGAGGAATATGACTTCAGAAATGATACAGTGAGTTATTCCTTCTCAGAATAATGTCAGCACTTCTTAGTTCTCTGGTATCATTGTTTAAGTGAGAACATATATGAAATGATCAGTCCCTTATTTTAGACGAGAGTTTGCATCTAAATGATGTATGTGCTCCTTTATGCAGAGTAATCCGTGACATGCCTTTTGCATCTAGAGATTTGATATGTCAGTCTCATGTTTTATTGCATAGTTTTATTATTAAAAAGATGTTGTTAAATGCCAGTCATCTAAGTTACGTTTGAGTCATCAAATTGAGAATTTGAACAGCGATAATTTAATGTTATTATCACAGTTCCAATAATTAAATATTGCAGTTTTGAGAAGAATTTCCCCCCACTTGCTATGGGTATTGATTGTATCCTAGATACATAAATGATGATTGATGATCTGTTGCTGCCTTCCTGCCTAACACATAGAATCTGTGCTTGGACATGAAATTGCTTGCTTCTGATTTGTCATGCTATAGAACTCAACTATGATTAGATCTAGATTTCCTCTGAACCTTCTCAAGGGACTCTTTCCTTGCCATTCGCTGTTTTGTAGGTATAAGAATGAATCATAATTGTGGAGATGTATTATTGCCATCATTCATTGCACAGGATAAAGTATATGCATTCATTTGGACAAAAATGACAATTGATATTATACATTGTCCTTCCTTTCAAAAGATATATAATCCTCAATATTGTATGACTTCATATATATATATATTCGCTGTTTTGTAGGTATAAGAATGAATCATAATTGTGGAGATGTATTATTGCCATCATTCATTGCACAGGATAAAGTATATGCATTCATTTGGACAAAAATGACAATTGATATTATACATTGTCCTTCCTTTCAAAAGATATATAATCCTCAATATTGTATGACTTCATATATATATATGGGAAGTGCTCCCATGAGAGACACTCTCACCAACTTGGTGAGAGATGGGTGGGGGCCTTCACATTTAAGTTGGGGGTCCTTGCATTTAAGTTGGTGAGAGTGGATATGGAAGGGAGTGCTCCCACCCATCTCTCATAAAGTTGGTGAGAGTGTCTCTCATAGGAGCACTTCCCTATATATATATATGGGAGGTGCTCTTTTGAGAGATGCTCTCACTTTATTATGAGAGATAAGATGGGGGCCCTCACATCCATATCCAATGCCAACAACTTAAATGTGAGGGCCCCCACCTTTATCTCTTATGGTAAGGTGAGAGATGCTCTCATAGGAGCACCTCCCTATATATATATATATATATTGAAATGGTTGACTTGTGAATATGAAGATACTTCTACTTAAGATCTCCCAGAATGCTGATGCTTACTCAATCTACTGATGCTCACTTAATCTGTGTAACTTAGATTCTTCAAGTGCTTGAGTGCATGTTAAATGCTTGATTGTCTTGTAAATTCTTCTTTTAGGATGTCTTCTTTCCATTCTGTGGCTGAAATGGAAAATATTCGTTATTTGTAATCTCTGACAGCCAAGGATTAAAAAAGTTGTCTCGGACCCGACTTGGTCAGGTCCGAATCTAAGTCGATTCACCTGACTTGGCCGAGTTTCATGGGGCTCAGACGAGTTGGGTTGAGTTCCACTTTAGGGCTCAGAAATTTTTAAAATTGGGCATAGATATGTGGGGCTGGGATTAGGGTTGCAAACGGATATCCAATTATCGGGTTACCTGATGTTTCCAACCCGGAAAATAACAGGTGTGGAACCTCATTTTTGTTCTGATAAAAGAAATCGGATCCAGATCCAGAACCCGTTATCGGATCTGGTTCCGGATCCAAGCATATTCCAACCTGAGGACTTGGAACCGAGAGCCACCTGTCATCTGTCCTTTCTCTCTTTGATTTTAGCTTCTGCACATATCTACACTTGTGAAGGGGCTCTTGCACAGTCACTATCATGTACAGTCCTCTTACATTAAAATATATATTGAACAGGACAAACACTGATGGCAGTCCATCTACTTTCCGATCACTCATATCTCTCTCTCTCTCTCTCTCTCTCTCTCTCTCTCTCTCTCTCTCTCTCTCTCATACTTTAAACACCCCCCCCCCCCTCCCCTAAAAAAAAAAAAGATTGAACGAGTGGGAAGGAGTCCGATTCTCTTACTCCCCGGCTTAGAGAATTCCTCGGTTTAAAAAGTGGAACCCACATTGGAGCCCGCCTACTAAAAGATCCAAGCTGCTCAAGATGATCGCCCCTATCGTATTTGCGACATCCTCTAATTTTACATTTTACTTGAATAGGAGTTTGCCTCACCCTAAGATTGAAATATAATGAATAACATGATGCTTACAATCTTATGCCTTATTAATCACTTCATACATCATATGGTCAACCCAGGGTGGGGCCAACTCCTAGTAGTAGAGTAAAATCTTAGACAATCCTATATGCTATAAAAGCATCCATTTTGAGCGGATCGGATTTTTCAGGAGGTCCGTGTGCCAACTATTTGTTCTACCTTTTCAACTCAGGGAATTTTAAGTGAGACACTTGGAGGAGCAGAAATGGTTAAGGCTTTATTGAGACCCATTGTATTAGCAGTGGTGCAGACAGCTAGTGTTCTTTTAGTTTTCTCCATTTCTTGTGTGTGTCCTTAGCACCAAACGGTCACTCTCTCCTTGCCTTGAAATCAAGCCTTCTCTTCTCCTCCAACCCAACTCCCTGCAACTAGGTGGGGGAATCACATGCGGCTCCAAGTGCATCAGAAAATGCACAGCGAAGGAACAATCTGAGCTTTCTCAGTTGTCGTGTTCATGTCTGAAGCCCTGTTCTACGGTGCGATATAGACATGCATATTCCCAGTTGCAAAAGCTATAATCTCCCCCAAACCCCATTTCATAATTCCTTCCAAATCTGCTCTCTCTATTCACACATGCAAACCAGAAGCTCTGTATCACTTTCTTGAAACCAATATCACAAGATGAAAAGAAAAATCCACCCCCTCTCCTCTCTCTTGCTTCTTCTTTATGGTGAGAGGATTTCTCTTTGAGCTTGCTCAACTTTTGGAACCGGATCCCGAGTTCTCTTGTTGGTATGGTTCCAGAACCATGTAACAGGTTCCGGGCCGGAGCTGGTTCCGTTATTTAGAAGACAGTTCCAGATCCAGTTTCTACATGGTTCTGGCCCATCCTTAGGTGATGCATATTACAAATTCATTGTGATAAAATTAAGAGTGACCAAACTAGTGTTGCGAAGTACAGGCGGGTGTTGGTGAAGAGAATTGATGGATCATAAGTGGCCCATGAACAAAAGCAAAGAAGAAAAGGCCAATAAAGGTGATCCTTCAAAACTTAAAAAGGCATTGCAAAATGCAGATGGAGCCACTACAAAGAAGGTTATTGTTCACTGGAGTCTAGTCGGCTTGGACTCAGCCGATCTTTTTAATCCTTGCTGATAGCACCTTTCCTTTAACAAACATGTAACCAGTTGTGGAGACCTGTCTTGTATGATTCAGTGTGCTAAGTTCTTGAGATATTTGGTCTCTGCCCAATCTATGGTACCACTTCCACAACTTTCAAGTTTGTGATTGAAATTCTAGGAAAAATGTGTGCAAACTAAAACATTTGTTGGGCTTCTACGGTAATGGTATGCAAATACCCTAGTACTGTATGGAAAGCAAACCCTGTCAAATATATGTAGCACAATTTGACTTAGTAGAAGCAGAAACTATGCTAAATTCAGGTTGTCTGATAGTTTATTTATTTACTTATTTTTGGCAATTGCTTGACCTTTTTGTTAATGGTCTTAGTGCATTTACCGGATTTCATAGTTATGTTTGCATTTTAGTGATGCTCTTTGACTTTGCAGGTAAACCCAGACCTGAACATGGAATTGAAGCCTCAGGCCCAACCTCGGCCGTACCAGGAAAAGAGTCTTAGTAAAATGTTTGGAAATGGTAAGTCTTATTTGAGGTTAATAAGATGAATAATGTGATAAATCACAAATGAGGCTCTTGCTTGTCAATGTGCAGAGTTTGTTAAGATCAATGTTTTAAATCGTTAAATTGTGAGGGAGGCATTCGCCTGAAGTCAACCCCCCCTTCCCATTTTCAGTAAATAAATAATTATATTAAAAAGAATATGTTATAAAATTAGACTATGGAAAGCAATAGCAGTTTGGCTATTTTTTAAGCATTCCAATTTCCCAAATGGTGAAGCTTAACCTCATGATCATCTCTTTCAACAAATAAACAATTACAATAGAAGAATATGTTAACAACAATAGAACAAATGAACAATGGAACAACGGCAGTTGGCTATGTTTAAGCTTTTTAATGAATTTTAAAGTTAAATCTAGTTGCAGCAGTTTTCAAGTTAGAAAAAGGGATCACAGATTTTCCCTCTGGATAGGTACCATTTTTGTCACAATCCTGATGTTTAGTAGGAGCTGGGTTCAAACTCCAATGCTTTTTCTTCACCTTCTCAATTCTTGGGTTATTGCATCATGTTGATCCATAAGCATGTGGAACAACCGAACAACAGAAATATGCTCCAAATTTCATGCATGCATAATTGTGTTGTTCTGATACCCGAGAAATCTGATCCTAGGTCATCTCCCAGCATTGACTTTCAATTATTTAGAAACTTGATGCAGAGCTGACTAGCTGTCACAAGGAAGCCCGTGGTCCACACGTGGGACCCAAAGTAGTTTAGAAATATTTTATTTCTTATCTTTATTTCCTTATATATTTGTCATTAGATTCCTAATTTTATTTAGAAAGTTGTAAGTAGGATAGTTTATAATTCGCACAAGTTTCCTAGTTTGATCCTCTTTTCAAAGGCATATCCATCAATTCCATTATTCATAATTGGAAGGAAGTGGTCTTTTCCCACCCTACCCAAAATAGAGTTCTACCAAGATGGCGTCCTCCCACTCCAGGTCCTCTTAAGCTAAATTTTGATGGTGGTGCCCGTGGAAACCCCAGCCCCTCAGGTTTAGGGGGTGTCATTTGAGATTCGGAAGGGACCATTCTTCTCTCTTACTCAGGTCCGGCTGGTTTCGGTTCCATCAACAAAGCAAAATTATTGGCACTTAGAACTGGTATCTGTGAAGCATTAAAACTCACTCCTCAACGGCTACTTATTTAAGGAGACTCATATTGCGTAATTCAGTGGGCAAGTCGATCTTCAAATCCTCCTTGGAACCTTATTCCTATCATTGAAGAGGTGGTCCATCTTTCACGGGAGTTAAATGTACCTTTTCACCATATTAAAAGATCGGCAAACCAGGAAGCAGATAAACTCGCCAAAGAGGGAGTTCTCAAAACTGACTTGACTGTTTTCATGTCATTCCTTGTGTTTTAGTTCTTCGGAGGGTGTTCCAGGTTTTGGTTTCGGGTTGTGCCCGGCTTTTTTGGGATTCCTTCTTGTCTCCTTTTGCTCTCTCCTTTGTAGCGGGGTTTTTTGAGTCAGTATATTTCTTTTATACTGTACAGTTCCTTGAGCAATACAATACATCGTCATCATTAAAAAAAAAAAAAACTGTCCTAGTTTGATTAGGTTTCTTAGTCCCTAAGTTTGCTTTTCTAATTTATATTGCATTGTAGAGATTCAATCTCAGACTTTTGATTAATACAATTGATTGGATTTTTATCCTTTGAGGTGCCTCCTTGTGTGGTCTCTGCAGAGGCGTATATTAGAATGTCCATAGGTATGATGCCAAGCAATTTATATGTGTGGCTTCTCAAGGCTAACTGCTGCCAAGTAATTAGGAATGGCCAATTCTTCATGATTTACATTCAACAGACATGAAAGCCTCCATTCCCAATTCTAAGATCAGCCAACAAGAAGAATTGAATGCTGTTATTTGATGCCATGGAACATATAAAAGAAAAACATCTTAAATAAAGAAAAAACGTAAACCATGAAACATGGCTAAATAAAATAAAATAAAACATAAAATGGATGAGCTGGGCCCAATGGACTGGGTCGAGATAGATGGGCTGGCCCACAAACTGGTTGACCCATGGGGACCATGGGTTTGTCCTACATCATGACTCCCCTTCTTGGAGAGAACTCGACTTCGAGTTTTGTAGACGTTCGCCAGTATCGAAAATCCAATGCATGAACTTTCGATTTGCTAGTTATCTTAGTTTTCTTCACATGGCTTGGAGGCTTGACTTGATTTTTCCGTCCATGTAGGAGAGTGGAGGCATGTCTTCTTCTGATTTATGAAATCTGATTGGATGTGAGATCTATAACCATTAGATGCTTCAAAATTTAATTTCCATTGTCCGTATACAATCTTCAAGTAGTAATGGGCGATCCTCAAAGAAGAAATCAATATAGGGAACCTCTATAATTGGATCTTCTTTTGCAATCTCTGGAACAATAGTGTTTTCTTCACGTGATTCAACTTGCTATTCCAGAAGTGGGTCTATGTTGAGATCCATCAGATGATCAGATTCCTTTTTAACCATGTTCAACTCTTCAATGTTCATGTCTGTTACGTTTGCTGCCTGTATCTCTTAATCAACACTATCAGTTCCTTTGTCTTCCATTCATCTGAAGTAGAATCCTTTGGAGGAGTTTAGTCTGTCACTTCACCTGAATTTATTGTGGAAGCGTCTGTTTCTTATTTTTGTTCCTCAATAACAGCCCCGACATTCTCCACAATTGGCTCCATAACATAGGCTTCTGTTGTTTGTGGAGATTTTTCTTCTTGCAACTTATCTTTTCGGAGGCGGTAACATTTTATCAAGTGCTCAACATAGATTACTTCCCAAAATGCATCATACAGTCCTTGCAGTCATTCATATTTTTGTATGCTTGGTCTCGGACCTCTGATAAACTAATTACATGATGTTCATTATCCTCATCTAATCCACATAATTCTTGCAACCTTGAAAACTCATCAGAGTATTTATCAACTGTCAACTTTCCTTGTCTCAAATTGATGAATTGTTCAAAGTAGGCTTTATTATCATCATACCATTGTCCATATTTAAGCATTGGAAGTTGATAGTCGAATTTAGAGGCAAAATCTTGCAATTCCTTATTGACTTGGAGGTAAGGACTGAAAATTTAATTATCTTAAAAAAATCAAGCTGAAATGATGTATAGTACTCACCGATTGGAGCTTCCAAGCGAAGGCAGATCATTGACCAGAATTCAGATGGTGAAGATTCCTGCAAAAATAATTTCTAGCTATTGGATTGGTCAACACTGCACTTTGACCAGCTGTTATTGATACATGGCAATTATTGATTGGGCCCTGCAGATGCAGTCATGATGTAAGTTGCAACTCACGCATGCTTGTCAGATATAGTGAGACCGGTGCTCTCTGGGATGTGGGTTGAGGTTGGACTCAAAACCCGACCTGGTCCGACCTGGGCTCCTACTTGTAAATGGGTCAATCTTGAATAGTGTCCATCAGATCCAAACTGAAAATGAAAAAGGCAGCGAACCATTTCACACTTGCTTCATGTTCACCAAGGAGATCTGTAGTGGAAATTACCACCTCTTAACAGCTATAGAGGGTCCCGGCTTGGCTCAAGGCACCTTTTTTTTTTTTTTAACACTTTTGGTGGATTGAACCTGACCTGACTGCAAGCCACAAACTATGCTGAACACGGGTCGTGTTTAGTGATTCTGCTTTCTTTTGTCTCGAGTTCTGTGCACCAAAAGGAAGAAAACAGAAGCTCGCTTCTGTATTGGTGCTTCAACGAGAGGGGGGAGGTAGATGTTGGTGCTTGGAGAGCGATGGCCGTTGCTGGTGGTCAACGCGTCGCTACGATTACTGGATGCTTGCTTCAAGCAGAGAATAGGGACACTGAGAGGCGGTGGCTGGTGGAGAGCTTGACGAACGACAATGACGGTGGCTCCAAAGGGCGATGAGATGGTGGCTGGTGGCAGTGCCGGTGCAGCTGCAAGTAGGACGATGGTGACGCAGGTGATGGTGATGGCGATGCTCGGCGTCGCTGATGGAGATCGGGTACCTTTTTTTTTTTAGCTCTGCTCCTCTTTTCTCTCTTTCTTCTCTCTGTTATTTATTTATTTAATCGAATGGGCTTTTGGAGGGTCGGGTGTGGCCTAGATGGTGGGGTGAATGGATTTGTGCTCTGGAATTGGAGTTTAGGATTGCTGGGTTTCTGATTGGGTTTTGATGGTGCGTTGGAGATGAGTTTAATCAACTCATACAATCTTTGGGTCACCACTCAGCCAAATCGGCCGTAATAACCTGACTTAAGGGTGGCCAAGTCACACCACTAGTCCAAGTTTCAGAATCTTGATGGGAAAGCAAAGCACGAAGTGGTTCAGCGCTATAGGAGCCTGAAATTTTTGTTATCATTCAAGGAATCTTGTTTAGCAGCTGTGAGATGAATAATGGAAGATAATTTAGGAGCGGTGGCAAGTGTTTTCCTGGTCCTGATTGACAGTGTAAATTGTACTGTTACAAAATTCCATGCCTTGATAATTGGACTACACATTCCTTAGGCCAGTTCATTCACTTCATTGCATTCACAGTGATCATATGTTCTTTATCTATGACACCCAGGATACATGTA
This sequence comes from Umbellularia californica, assembly GCA_028538565.1. NCBI lineage: Eukaryota > Viridiplantae > Streptophyta > Magnoliopsida > Laurales > Lauraceae > Umbellularia > Umbellularia californica. The sequence goes on from JAPQWN010000005.1 coordinate 13,506,683, forward strand.
TGTGCCTAAGATTACCCTCATCTGCTGGATATGATAGTGGTGCTGGTGCTGATTCAGCACAGATACTTGGAGGGTACAATTTTGGTTTATTTTATTGTACCAAGTCCTCTATTTTTCGTACAGTTCTATAGTTCTCTTACTTATCTCTGTAGGAATCAAAGAAATGAATGTAATTTCATTAACACAGAAATATGTTCTAAAGAAGAAAAGCATTACTTTCTCTAAATATCTGAATATAATGTATGAAATATCATGTAATGGATAGGACACCCATATCCATATCCAGGTGCTAAAATTCAGAAAGAGCAGTGTCATATCCTCAAAACCCAGCTTCATGCCTGTATATGATTCCTTATGATCATAGTTCTTTTATGGTGTGACTCAGTGTATGTTTCTTGGGTGGTCCATTAGAATTAAGGATTTTGTAGCGGTAGAGTTTTCGTGCTTTGATAATTGAAATACACATTTCTAAGCCAATCTCTTTTCTTGAACCATTTCATATGTGTCTTTTATGAACTGTATCAAGGTGCACTGCCTTACCATTAAATGCAGGGGAGTTCCAATCATCCATCAATACCACCCATCAATCCAAGTATTTCGTAGAGGAAAAACTTACGAAAATCAAATTGATTATATTTTGTTAACCATCCAATCAACAGCCTATAAGAGTGGATAGTAAAGACTGATTACAACAAAAGAAAATTCTATTCATCTCACATGACCTCTCATATGATTGTATCATCTTAGATTTGTTGTCTCTATAGATACTGACAAGTCAAATTTGGATGGCTAGGATAATCTGGTCAATGTGATTTTCACATGGTCACCCAAACCTAGACTAATCTCAACTGCCTAAGCAATCCTATGGGCTATGGTTGAGATTAAAACATCTCATCTTAAATAAATAAAAAACATTAAGGGGGACTTACCAGAAAAATCCCACTAAAAATTGGAACCACAGCTGAGGACCCCAAATATTTTTAATATCAGAAGAGGACCTCCTGCTTAAATCTCCCTTTTTCTTTCCCATTTTGCCCCTTATTCGTCGATGTCAATGAAGCCTTTCTTTCCCGAATCGATAAAAGAGAGAAAGAAGAAGGAAAGGAAGAGAAGAAGAAGAAAATGTGCTCGAGCTCATCAATCTTCATCCCATCATCAAAACTATTAGATGCATTCAGTGAACCCACACCTCTAATCATCTCCAACCCTAGACAATCTTCTCATCTATTCTCATCTTCTTCAATCATCTCCATCTTTTCATCCCTTGAAATCTCCCAATTTTCTTATCTATTTTCATCATCTCCATTCATATCCTTCTTTTCATCAATCTTACCCACACCTCTTCTCATCTCTTCTGTCCTTCTCCCTTCATCTTTTCATCTCATGAACTTACTGTGTTTTCTTGTTCTCTCCCTTGTTTACTTTCATCTCCATCTCATCATCTCTTTTCTTTAGTTCATAGTCTAAGACAGTTTTCGTTGATGTCGACAAATAATTCGTTGATATCAATATAAAATTTGTCAATATCGACTAATATGGACTAACAGCCAAATTTTAGTTCACAGTGTAAGACAGTATTTGTCGACGTCAACAAAAATCTAATCAATATCAATATATAATTTGTCAATATCAACAAACATGCACTGCTAGCCATTTTTTAGTTTACACTATAAAACACAACATTCGTCGACGTAGACAAAAAAATCATCTATATCAATGAATATGGACCGATAGCCAATTTTTAGTTCACAGAGTATCACACAGTATTCGTCAATGTCGATAATAATTTGTCGATATCAACATATAATTAGTCGATATCTGACGAATATGAACTGATAGCCAATTTTAGTTGGCACATTAAAACACATTATTCGCCGACATTGACAAATAGTTCATTGACATCAACAAAAAACTCATCGAAATCGACGAATATGTACTCATAACATTCAGCCCTTACTATGCATATTTATTTGGAAAAATTGAACTGTATTGCATTGAAGAGGTTCTTTTGAATAAATATTGAAACATTCAAATATAGACCAAAAAAACCACCCACATCTACGATCATCCTCATTAAAACCTGTTTAATTTTCATGCGAATTATCTGTCCACATCAACAATCATTGTAGGACCTGTTCCAAAAACATGCCCACATTGGAAAACTACATTGAAAATTAAGTTTAACATGAATAACATGTTCCATAGCAACGATCTGTGTCATAGATATGTAGCATCCACATTTAGAACCTTTTTATCATAACTAACCAAGCATCATCTACAACCTGTTCATTATATTAACATCTGTTTCACTTTTAAAATAACAACTAATCATTCACATAAACAATGTCATAAACAAATCTGTCACAAGTTAAGATATATACACTTATCCACATTAACCCTCACTGAAAAACCTATTCTACATGAATAACATGTTCCACAGTAACAACCTGTTTCGCAGAGATATGAACCATCCACATTTAGAACCTCTTCATCATTGAAAACTTAGCATCATCTACAATCTTTCCCAGTGATACTAGTGGCATGTTTAACTTAAAAAAAAGAAAAACAACCAATGACATCCATCATCCACAATCCACATAAACAATTCACAACAAGTCAACAACTACCATCAATAATAGCAACTTATTCCTCATTCAAAATAAACAACAACATGTTCCACATTAACAACCTGTTTCTCATTTATATCAACAATCCATCAACATTTAGAACCTCTTCCTCATTGAAAACTTAGCATCATCTATATGACATCCTCTTCCTCATTCAAATCAACATCCATCCACATTAATAACCTCTTTCCTACTCAAATTAACATCCACCCACATTAACAATCTGTTTTACTTTCAAAGCAATAACCAGCCACATCCACATTCAATGAAAAACCTGTACTACAAATAAATCAACAACCACCCACAATTTGAAAATAGACATTAAAGAACAACAACCATCCACATCAAAACCTGTTTCCCATTAAAATCAACAACTATACACAACAACCACCATCAATAAGAACAACATATTCCACATTCAAAATCAACAACGACCACATTCTAATCATAGGCATTAACAAAATTAAACCATCAAAGAGTGTTCCAAATTAACAACCTATCCAGCATTCAAAATACAATTAAAATTTAAAGATGCCATCCAAAAAAATCACATCTATAACCATAAATAAATCACATAACCTTTACCATTTTACAAATTATCCATTTCGAGAGTACAAAATGACCTGTTTAAGTTTATAAAATGACCATTAGGAGGTCACAAAATGAACAATACAAAATTACAAAATACCCACTTGCCAGATTAGCCATGTTCATGTGGCTCCCATTGGTGCTCTTCTTTGTCATCTCTAGATCCTTCATTGCCTTATCAATACTCTACAAAGTTTGCACTTCTATTTTATCTAAAATAAGGCTGAGGTTCAGCTTCAAAAGAAAACTAAACTCATCTTACCCCACTTCAACTTTAGACATCAATGGAAAAAAAAAGGGTACTCCATAGAAAGAAAATATCACCTAGGCATTTCAACAAGCACATGGAAGGCAACACACCTTCACTTTTCATCATCTCAAGGACATCAGCTCCTTTGTCCCTCCTCTCTCAAACCACTAGTATGATATCCTTCACCTTTCTTTATTTAAAAAATAAAGAAAAAACCCATATTAAAAAAATAACAGAGGCAGAGAGACTCATACATCGACGTTGCAACTAGATGAGTGATGAGGAATTTATAAAAAAATCTACTAGATGGAAGCTATAAAAAAATATGGAGAAAAAATGACTGTTCTAATGAGTTCCAGGTTGCAATGGGTGCACAAGTGGTGGAAATGAAAAGTGGTAGAAGTGATGGGAACTGGGAGAGATGGTGGAAATGGAAGAAGTGATGAGTACTGGGAGGATTGCAACATAAGTTTACGATAGCTACAAATGGGAAAAAATATATAAAAAAATAAAAGGGTAAAAAGTGGAAGGGCAATGAAAAGAAACGGAGACTTGGGCGATTGATTTGGGCAGTGGCTACAAATGAAGCGGGGGCATCACTGTGGAGCCGAAGATGGCGATGGAGTGGGATGAGGTGGCGACGGACCCGACCGGCAACAAAAGGGAAGGTTCCTTGGCTGATCAATTCTCTTCTCTTTCTTCTCTTTCTTCCTTTCTTTTTCAAGTCGATTTGGGAAAAGGGTTTGTGGTGTTAGGTTTTTGTTGACATTAGCAAATTTAGGGGAAAACGTGAAATGAAAGTTGAAATTTGGGTCGGTGGTCCTTCACTGATATTAAAGATTTTTTGGGTTCTTAGTTGTGGATCCCATTTTTAAGGGGATTTTCTGGGTAAATTTATCCTCCAAACATAAACCATGAAACATTGCTAGCCTAAATAAAAAAAAATAAAACATAAAATGGATGGGCTAGACTGGATTGAGATAGATGGGCTAGCCCATAGATTGGTCTACATCAGGGATATTTAGGACTTTCTACGTATTATCATGTTTTAGGGCATCATTTATGTTAAACACTATACATACACCGTTATAGGGTTGCATGACCAATTTTATGCTTATGGTTTTCCCTATGTAAACGTGAGTTCGAAAAATCCTTGGTTATCATCTTCTCACCACCCCCAATTTCTTTGAATATTGGGCATCTTAATCAACTGTTCAAATAAGGCTATTTCACATGAGTTCTTGTTTTACCTTTTAAGCCTTTCTATGAAGTTTTGATGCAGGCCCTAGGGTCAGGGCTTGTGTGGAAGTCCGCTGTCTGCAAATCTATTGGTTTAACCGACATAAGGAAGGGCTTCCCTGAGGATGCAGAGTGAAACCTCTTTTCAGAGCCTTTGAATAGTTTTCATGGGTTGAAAAGGGGCGGGGCAAGCATATACCAAATGAAACCCTGGGTGATAGACTTTTCTTGTTCTGCGTAGTTGAAGATTTAGTGACTTTGCCAAATGAACCATATCTATACGAAAATGATGATATCGATACCACCCGCTTGCCGCTCGTGATTAGCTCCTTGCATACGCTTCCACAATGGAAATGAGTCCTTTGTTGAGCTCTCGTCATTGGTCAGTTCCCATCACTCAACCCATTCGATCGGCTGAAGTGATTGCATTTCCTTCTATCTTCCTGCATCTTTTGAAAGCTATCCAGCGGGAACAAAGGCAGCAGACAAACGACCATCCATAGAAATTATTGGACCCGCCATCTACATTGCTTTGTCACACAATAGGCCAATTTGTGAGCCAATCTTCAAAATTATAAGGCGTCATCTGAATGGAGTGACGGATGCCAAAGAGTCTTAACTCCGGCATTGATCATGATGTTGTCATTTTTTCTTGTAGGACACTGAGGGCGAAGCAATCCTGTTATATGTATTTTTTTCTTCTTCAAATACTTTCTAGGCATTCTTAATCATAAATGTTTTCTTTTATATTAATTAGAATCATGTGAGAGTCTTTTTCTCCTATTTTGGATGAAATTGTTATCTGTGTAGAAAAGTGCTACTGTGATATCCTAAGTCCTAACACTGCTTGAGTTGCAGGTAGGGCAAGATCGGGCATTATCGTACTCCCTTGTGGTGCTGGGAAGTCTCTAGTTGGTGTCTCTGCAGCCTGCCGAATACGAAAGAGCTGCCTTTGCTTAGCCACAAATGCTGTTTCAGTGGATCAGTGGGCTTTCCAATTCAAGCTATGGTCCACTATAAGAGATGATCAGATTTGCCGTTTTACATCTGATAGTAAAGAAAGATTTCGTGGCAATGCTGGTGTGGTGGTGACCACTTACAACATGGTTGCTTTTGGTGGCAAACGATCTGAAGAGTCTGAGAAAATCATTGAAGAAATAAGAAATAGAGAATGGGGATTACTTCTCATGGATGAGGTCATCTTGATTTCATTTAGACCTTTGTTATGAATAGGAACTATGGATATTCTACATCATCTGATTCTTCAGGACCCTATAATTTCGCTCTGCTATCGGCCATTTGATACTCTAAGCTGTCTTTATGATTTCATGCAGCTGAGTTCTCTAAAGTTTCTGATATTTGTTTCTTCCTGCTCTGGATTTGCAGGTGCATGTGGTTCCTGCTCATATGTTCCGCAAAGTTATCAGTATTACTAAATCTCACTGCAAACTTGGGCTTACTGGTCTGTATTATATTCAAATTTGTGGGCTACTTTGCAATTTGCAAATATTTTTGTCTGCTTATATTTAGACTGGTTTGCATGTTTCAGCCACACTTGTAAGAGAGGATGAGCGCATCACTGATTTGAACTTCCTCATTGGTCCCAAATTGTATGAAGCAAATTGGTTGGATTTGGTTAAGGGTGGTTTTATTGCAAATGTCCAATGTGCGGAAGTATGGTGCCCAATGACAAAAGAGTTCTTTGCTGAATACTTGAAGAAAGAAAATAGCAAGAAAAAGCAGGTCAAAATCAGAATTCTTCTCTTTAAAATGCCTATCAATTAGGAATTTTCTTAAATGATAAATTTACCTGATATTCATCCTGTTCATTTTCTTTGTTACCATTGGATCATGTCATCAGTACATGTACCCATCAACCATCATGCACATGTAGATATACAGCCAAAGATACCCTCTCAAAATGTTCAGTGTATTCCTAAGCCCTAGTGTAGTTATATCAGGTGTGTGCTTTTATATGAAAATTATGAAATGAGAAATGACACTCATAAACTATAAGCAACTCCGCCAGCAGCGTCCTAATCAATTCATAGATGTGTACAGCTGGAAGAGAGATTCTACTGCTATGATAATTGTTGGTGAACATTTAGATGGAATGAAATGGAAAAAGAAAAAGAAAAAAAGTAAAAAAGAAGAAAAAACATGAAATTTTAGTATACTCTTGAAAGAAAAAATGTCAGTTCATAATTTTCCTAAAGTTCTTCAGTCCATTTGCTCCATCTCGTATCTTGCACTTGTTTAAGTTGCTATTGTGTACTTTTCTAATTCTCTAAGCTGGAATATAGCCTTTTTGTAAGATGGTATTCAAGGAGTGTCACGCTCCTAGCTCGAGAATACACGACTCCCAAGGTGTGACACGTCCGCATGGGGATTTGAGTCTCCGACTCTTTGTACATTAATCCCCATGAACGGGTTCCCACAGGAATTCACGTGTGAGGTCATACATGCCATCACAAATTGGTACATTTCAACTTCCTGTAAAACCTATGTAAACACAACCTGTATAATTCACATGTTTGGTATCCAACATACTCCATCCAAAGTATATTTGAACAATAATCAAGAGCATGAAACAGTCCATGAGAGAGCATTAAAAGTTAAAGTTTAAAGTTAGAGAAAAGAGAAAGAAATAGCGGAAGCAAAAGATTACACATAGTTAGGGTTTACAACCCATAAATACAACAAGTCTCAACAACTAGAATGGCCATCCTGGCCAAGGGTCAAGGGTAAACTGTCATCCAGCACTCAGTGTATGGATATCTAGAAGACATCATCTGTGGTCCACTCAGCTAACTGCTGAGGAGTCTCCTCCTCAGCCTCCTAGGCAAGGGCGTCTGGTTCCTCACTTGTAATGCCAAGTATAGCATCATTAGATTTAAAGTCAAGATAGATAACCGAATATAAAGCATGGCATGTAAAACAAATGAATAATAAAAACGAGATCATGTGAGCTCAAGAAACGTAAACTAGGCATAATTAATGCATGAATAAGCATGAACATTGAGAATCATAAATGACATGGTACGTAAAGACTTAGCAAATTGGCATGTCCACATGACCTATATTCTCCTAAGTAAAGCATTAAACATGAATTAAATGAGAGCATGAACATAACATAACATAACATGATGGCACCACTAGGAGGAATAGGGCCCACAAACTCCATCGTGGACCTGGAGCACCAGTAAGCTCCCATAACCTAACCTAACCACAGCTAGTCAATAAAGTGTACTAAATCCACACTCAACCGGGTTTGACTGAGATAGGATAGAAGCTAAGTGGTGCCGACTCAAGGAATAGAATGTATGTGTCAAACGGGCATGGTATATGTACATAGCATGGGCATACCGTGGCATAGACATAATCATAATGTGTAACATGGCATAACAGATGTATACGAGCATAAAGAACATAAGGAGACATGAACATGGTACATAACAAGGTACATAGAGCTAAACAAGATAAATGCAAGAGTATGAAACAAGTCATGCAAGAATACTGGAAACGAGAGTCAAATGCATGCATAAAGGTCATATGACGAGTCAAGGATTAATGACGAGCAAATCCTAGGGTTCGGGAATGCCCTTTGGCTTCACCGTCCAACTATGTGTAATCCTAGTGCCTCTGACGTCTTCGAGCTACATAACTCATGGCGTTACACTCATTTAGGGACGTCAAATGCCTTAGGTCAAGACCTTTGGCTCGGAGTACACGAATACCAAGATACGGGCTTCCATGTTGGTGTATGATAGCTCAAACAACGCCCACATAGTTTTAGGGGCCCATTATGCATGATTTAAGGTCCATTGGTTCCATTACTAGTGTCCAAGACTAGGTCCAAAACCACCTAAAAATCCTGGGTTTTACGGTTACCTCATGCCTAGTTCACGGTTAGCTGTAGGCCGATCGCAATGCATTTTTGAGAAAATGTCACATTCTGCGTTTCTGACTGCCAAAATTCAACTGGGACTCCACGGTCACCTTACTGTTGGCTTACGGCTAGCCGTAAATGAGCTAAAATTGGGAAATCTAAGCACAAGTCATGTTTGGAAATCAAAGAGAGCATTACATGTATAATTTATAGATATTTTACTTGCCTTGGTGATGCTTGAAATCAAAACTCACCAAAACCAAGCTCTCCTAACCCAAACCAAGCTCTCAAAGCCCATCTTAGCTAACCAAGAGACCCACAATGTTGAATGAGCAAAATGGGCTTAGATCAATATGCGTGCAATCTACATAGCTTCTAATGAGCAATTCAAAGCAAGATGGAGGGTTTAGAAAGGATTTGCTTACCAATGGGGCAAGTAGAGAGAAGATGGAGATGAGTTTGAGGAAGAATGACTTGAAGAAGATGAAGGGGATGGTAGCCAAGCACCTAGGCTTGGGCCAAACCACATGCAAGAACTTCCCTGGCTGTTTGCAAGCAAATGGAAGAAGAAGAGAAAGGAGGTAGGGAAGAACTCCAGCAGAAGAAGGAAATGAGGATCGGCTGATATGGGATGGGTTTTGTTAAAAATGGGATTTTCTCAGTTTTGCTTGCAAGTACAACATCAAATGGGTAATGGTATAAATGGGCTTTTGGGCTGGAATTGGGCCAAGATGGGTCCGGATTGGTCAGGTCAAAGCACGAAATTCGAAGTACAAGAGATGCTCTACCCAATGCACCCGAAATCTGCGTAAAACTGAAAACGCACGTGATGAAACCCATAAACCCAAAATTACAGAATTGTCCTCAAACTACCTATCCAATCACATACACATCCAAAACAATACATTAGGCATCTAATTAAGGTTAATTAGACACTAAACACGTTTAGGAAGGGTCGGGGTGTTACAAGGAGTGTGGTGGTAAATGGTATTCCAAGGAGTACAGTACTGCTCAGGTGAATAGTATTAAAATGGTATTTCAAGCAGTATGGTCCTCAAGTGAACACTGAACAGTATTATGTTGATATTCTAATGACTATGCCTACCCATATTGATATTACTATAATATGATTATCTATCCCAAGGAGCATAGTACTTCTCAAATCTGCCAATGAGCTCATTCTCTAAAAGACCTTTATAGTTCTTGTTTTCATTGGAATGGCAGGTGTTGGCTGCTGCAGTTTAGTAAACTAGTATAGAGAACTACAAGGACAAATGAGAATACCTAAATAAACATATGTCCGTGTTTCGGTTCCTCTTTACTGTGTCTTTAGAAGGGGATTTCTCAATTGTACCAGTAATTTCTTGTATTTCATCGGTGCATTTTGGTTGCTTATGTTACTTATGCCATGACGATATGCTGTTCTTTTCAGGCACTATATGTGATGAATCCAAATAAATTCAGGGCTTGCGAGTTTCTGATACGGTTTCATGAACAGCAGCGTGGAGATAAGATAATTGTTTTTGCTGATAATCTTTTTGCACTCACTGAGTATGCAATGAAGCTCCGGAAACCTATGATCTATGGTGCAACAAGGTTTTGTGACTACAGTCAAGAACTGTGTTTTGCCAGAGCTTGTTTGACTCAATCAGTCATTTATGCGTTAATTATTGGCTGTTGGTTTTGTTCAGCCATATTGAGAGGACAAGAATCCTCTACGCATTCAAGCACAGTCCAGATGTGAACACTGTTTTTCTTTCTAAGGTATGCTGTATTACTGTTTACCTCTTTTGTTTTTGTAAAAATGCAGCTTAAAATTGAGCTACATTTTTTTTCCTGTTCTATCATTGGACCTTGACTGGATATTTTTTATTGGAAAAGCATAGTGGAAAGTCAACTGACTTACTGCTGGTGGAGAGAAATATAGTTACTTGTAATTTTGTTCTCATATAGGTGTTTTTATGTTTATGAGAGGCCAGGGGTTATTTGTAAAAGTTCTTAATAAAGGACATATCGAGATGAGAGGTACTACTCATCCAACTAAGTGAGATATAAATGTGTTTGCTTATAACTTCTTAAATTCATTGTTAGTGAGTGAAAAGTAGCAAGTCTTAGAATTCTAGATTCACAAAACACTGTTTTCAATGTTTTAGCTATTTTTCATATTTTTTAAAGGTTATGAGGCTCTAGGGTTTGATTTAGTCTAATTTGGGACATGGCCAAGTCTACTTGATTCGAGGGTGACTCCAATTTTTAGAACTTTACGCAGCTTAAATGAGAAGATTCACAAACTATATATGCACTAGGAAACCAAAGCTTCAAGGACAGTTGGGTTTCTTGCAAGTATGCTTGTACATGTACTATTTACATTTTATTCCTTTTTCTATTCATGTCCTTGTATTTGTAAACAAACCCAAACCACTAAATCTTCATAAACTTCACCATTGCTTTATCAGGAGAAAAGATCCTAATTAATAAAAGGAAGAACAGATAATGAGACTTCGGATCCGAACTTAAATTCTTATTCAAACTCAAACCTATTCAAAACTCAACTTCTCTAATATCTCTCAAATAAAATCTCTCCTAATATTTACAATTGCATGGCCTTTTATATGCTATTGTTAACATTATTAAGTATAAACCTTTCATCTCTTTTGATAACTTACACGATCATTATCTTTTGCTGGTGACCACCGTTTGTCTTATAGAATCCATCATTATGCAACGTGCTCTTTTTGAGTCCATTGGTAGCTACTTGCAATTGTTGGCATAAAAAAATATTTCACAAAAAAAGGGTCATTTTGGAAAGACATCAGCCGAGAAAAAAGGGGTGATATTTATTGTGAACAAATCAGAGTTATGCAGTGGGAGATTATTTAGCACTTTGGATCAGGTTATTTGTTTTCATAATGAAAGTTATGATTATTCAAGTCAAGGGGAGAAAGCTCTATGAATATTCCACAGTTACTTGGTAGTGTGAATCCAAGTAAATAGGAAGTTATTGGTTTTATATGAGAATGTTATGCAGTATTCAACCTCTTCAGATATGCTGTGTAGAATGCCAAGATGCATTCCAAATTAGCAGTGGTTCTGAGTGAGTAAATTATGTAGAGCATAGGAAGTTTTTATAAACTTCATTAGTCAAGTTCCAAGAACAGATCGAAGATTCGTCAAAGGCTATTGTGTAATGAAGATCAACCTGACCGAGTTCCTTACCAATGCAATTGCAGAAGGAAGCAGATATATGATGTTAATCCAAAGTTGGACATAGCATCTATGCACTCACTTGAGCGGGAATGTTGAGAAAAGGGGTTTATTTGTAATTTTGGATCAATGGGTTTAAGTTCCTAATCTAAAATTAGATTAAATTGAGTTATTTTAGGCTAGAGTTAGAAAGGTGATTAGGATTTCCTATGTGATGATGATTAGGTTTCCTAGTTAGGCTATTCAAAACAAAATTAGATCATAAGAATTGTTTCAAAATGTAGCCCTAAAATCTCAACTATATCTATCCCATTACGAAGCCGTTAAAGATGAAGTTTTATTTTTGACGAAGAAAAAGATGAAATATTTGTGATTCCACACATTTTTGTAAGTCTATTTAAATGCATGCTTTAGGAGATTCACATTTTCATTATATTATCTGTTTGTTTAGTCCATTTCTTCAAAGATTTAGGTACTTCGTAATCTGAAGGTTGGTGAAGAATCTCTCTCCCACACAAGGAAGAATCTTCTTTTTCTTCTTTGTTGGGATGATTTCCACAAGATCTTCAACAGTTGTTGCAAATGGCGATCCCATGCCCGGATAAAGGAGACTGGTTGCATTGGGTAGGTTGATAGCCTGCATAAAACTTTTCACAACCTGTACATGATTTTTAAGAAAATACTGTCCTTGATCATTTTAGGGTATTTTTCGCTGTAAGTGATGCATTGCAACAATGCTTGGTTGGAGTGAGAAGTAGGTAAGGGGCCATGTACCAATCTGGATGAGTGCGGGTAAAGAAATTAGTCCAGAAGAGGAAGATTTAACTTGCTACTTGGAATATAGGAACTTTGACAGGGACGAGCATGGAGTTGGCCAATACAATGCTAAGAAGAGTTAATGTAGCATGTTTGCAGGAGACAAAGTGAGAAAGGGATAAAGCAAGGAGCTCATTGATGGCTACAAACTCTACTGTACAGGAAAGAAAAATGCCAGAAATATTCCTTTAGTGCCTACACACTCCAAGTGGGATTAGATGAAAGTGTTAATATAATTTTGGGAGGAGATGGATAGTTTAATATGAGAAATTCCAATTAGTGAAATTTTTTTTCCTAAGAGGGACTTTAATGGGTATGTATGAAAGGAGAGGGTATGAGAGTAGATGGAGGACAAGTATTTGAAGAAAGGAATGAGTTGAGAGACAGTGTCTTAGAATTTGTGTTGGCATTTGACCTTGAAAAGGCAAACACCTACTTCAAAAAGAGGGAGGAGCATAATTACCTATAAGAGTGGAACTAATGGGAGATGGACTTTTTTCTACTTAGAGAACATGACCGACTAACTTGTAAATATTGTAAAGTTCTTTCTGGAGAGAGTTTTACCATACAACATAGGATAGTAATTTTATATGTTTATATTTGAAAGGAGAAAGAAGGATATTAAGTAAAAAGTGCCTTCCAACATTTAAACATAAAGCGATCAAGAGGGAGAATGAAATTCTGAGTGAGAAACTTTGGTGATATGGAACCAAATGACTGATTGTATTAGAAGGGTTGCAAAATAGATGCTTGGAGAGTCAAAAGGGAAACAACTGATAAAGAAACTTGATGTGTAGAGGTTCAGGAAACCTTGCAAGAGAAAGACGTTGCTACAAAGTTTAGTAGGGGACTAGGAATATTAAAAATTATGAAATGTCTAAGAAGTTAAGAAAGTAGTAAGTGATGCGAAGCCTAAAGCGTATGGTGTCATATATAATAATTTGGGAACAAGAGAAGGAGAAAGAGATATTTTCGAGCTTGCAAGAATAAAGAAAAGGAATAGTAGGGACTCAGATCATGTCAGATGTATAAAGAGTGATGGACCTAAAGGTTTTAGTGAAGGACAATGAAATTAAAGAAAGATGGATAGAATGTTTTAGCAAATTTTTGAATAAAGATTCTATAAGAGGCTTAAGAATGAGAGAGGATACTTTATTAGTTGGACATACCTTCTACATGCTTTATTCAGAGAAATTAGATTTTTTTTTTTCTTTTAACTAGGCTCTTCAATAAGATATGAAGAAGGAAAAAGAAAATGCTGGATGAATGGAGACGTATTGTAGTACCTATATACAAGAACAAAGGAGATGTGCAAAGTTGCACCAATCATCATAGGATTAAATTTATTAGTTACACCGTGAAACTATAGGAGAGAGTAGTAGCTGAGAGTGACTCCTCAAATGCTATCTCTTGGATTTCCAACAATGGGGGTTCTTGAAGGCTCCATTTCCTCTTTGTGGAAATCAAATATGTCTTTCCAAGGTTTTGTCAAATCTAAGCATGTTAGGAGGCTGGCCAATGCTATGGTGGATTCTCTAGCGAACCAAGGGGCAGATAAGGATTTTCCTTTGATCGCTTATACTATGTAATGACTTGTTTATTCTTCTTTTGTGGGTATAACCGTATAAGTCTCTTATTTCCAGTTTTGGTGGAGTCTTGTAATTCTCTTTCATTAATATAAAGTTATCATTATCGTTTAGAAAAAAAGAAAGAAACTATAGGAGAGAGTAATGGAGCAAAGACTTGGACAAAAGACCAAGATATCTAAAAAGCAACTTGGTTTCATGCTAGGGAGGTCAATTATGGAAGCTATCTTCTCACTTAGACAATCAGTGGAAAATACTGAGAGAATAGAAAAAAATCTTCATGCAGTCTTCATTGGTCCAGAGAAAATATGCTAGGGTACCAAGAGATTTGATGATTTAGTGGTTTTTAGATAAAAGGAGTGTCCCAGATGTTATAATTAACATCATCAAAAACATGTATAAAGGAGCGATAACTTGTGTGAGAACTTTCATGTGGAGAGGAAGGTGAGTTTCTAGTGCCAATTAGTTTCCATCAAAGGTTAGGTCTAAGCCCTTGCTTGCAGATTATATAATATTGGTGTAAGAATTGAGAGATGGTGTGAATGTGAAATTTTAGAGGGAGGGTTTAGAATCCAAGGGCTTTAAATAAGTTGTACAAAGAATGAATATATGAATTATTGCGACTTTAGTGGGGGTGTGCAAAATCAATAAGTCCTATGAGAGTTGAGGCTCAAAAGATACCATAATGATATTTCTTCTTGCTTTTGATACCTTGGCACTATAATTAGTAAGATGGAGAGATTGAAGAGGATTCAAACGTAGGATAAGAGCTAGATGGTTGAAGTTGGGACTTGTTTGTAGAGTGCTTTGTGATGGCTGCATAGTAATAAGATTAAAGGGAAATTTTTTAGAAGATGACGATTAGAGCAGCCATGACCTTTGGAGCAGAATGTCGGCCAATCAAGAAACGACACAGCAAAAATGACTGTAGCAAAGATGATAATGTCGAGATGGATGTGGCAAAAACTAGGAAGGAAAGAATAAAAAGTGAGTGCATTTGGAGCATTTTGGGGGTAGCATCAATAGGTAATAAATTAAGAGAGACTTGTTTCGGATGGTGTAGACATGTCCAATGCAAGCCAACAACGAGGCCTTTTTTTTTTCTTATGCAGGTTGATGGCCCTTCAAGGAAAATGGGTAGGCCGAAGAAGAAATGGATGGAGGTAGTAAGAATAGATATGAAGAAGTGCAACATATTTGAGGAATTGGCCTATGATAGAGTTGAATGGAGAAATAAAATTCATGTACCTAACCCCAATATCTGGGACTAGGCTTTTGTGATGGATGGTCTCCACAAGAAAACATCTCATGGTGTATCCTCCCTTTCAACATATTCTTAGGGCTTTTGGAAAGAGAGGAATATCGATATTTATGTGGGTAACACATCCAGAAATGACTTCTTCAAACAGAATTTAACAATTAGGGTTTCAAGCCTCTAAGCAATTGTGGGGAGATGTTCTAGAAATCATTGTATATGGTGGTCACCTCTAGTTGTCCTGTTTACATTTTGTTGTTTGCCTTTTTTGAATAAAAGGTTGCCTGTTTTCTCTAAAAGTAAAATTTAATTGTAACTGTTTTTGCTCATTTTTTAAAGCTCCATCACATCCTGAGGATTCCTCTTATTTATGAGTAAACCAGTATAATTTTGTTTGTTGCTAAAATTTATAATTTTCAGGTGGGAGATAACTCAATAGATATTCCTGAGGCCAATGTGATTATCCAGATCTCATCTCATGCCGGTTCACGACGTCAAGAGGCCCAACGACTTGGTCGTATTCTGAGGGCAAAGGTATGTGATCTTAGCTTGTCATTTCTGTTTTTTTAAGTGCTTGATCAACCTTTTTTTTTGATAATTTTCTTTTAATTGTTGTTCATGAGAATATTGAAATAATTAAAATCTCAAAGTAATTTCGATGTGATAGTTTACAGGAGGGAAGTTTTAAGTAGTTTCTATGGAATGTTAACTCATCTTCACGATATTCCTATCCAACTTGGATGGTCCACATAGCACAGTTGTGATAATACGTAGGTAAAAGGAGTTTGACACTCATGATCTACATGAAGATTGTTTTTGACAGATCATTCTGAAGTATACATAACTCATCTTGAATTTGTGGATGATATCATGATTTTTTTTTTCTTTTTGGTGATTCTAAGAAATAGATTGTGAATATAATGATAATCCTTTCTTATCCAGGTTGACTATTGACAGACAGTTTTAGCAAGTATGAGGTAGAATTGAACAATGTATGGTGGAGTTCGTGTGGGTTTTTTTTTTTTTTTTTTTTTGGGATTTTATGTGGGAAACCTTTCTTCTTTCCTTGGACTTCATTTTTTGTATCCGGAAACTTGTGAGGAGCATGGTTCAAAATAGCGGCCACTATGTTGTTGGCCATAGCAGTTAGGCCACTGTGCTATTTTGAAAATAGCAATGCTACTATCGTCTAAAACCTAGTAAATTAAGTAGTTTTAATTTAGAGTTCTTTTACAGAAAGGCCCGTGTATTTTTGCAAAACCTTAAAAAAGCCCCTACATTTTATGTTGTCACTAAAACCTCCCTTAACTAGGAGTTAGACGGTCCAACAATAACTACTACCGTTTATTCCCTCCAATTCTGTGCTTTGACAATTTTACCCCTATTCTATTTAGTTAAAAGATAGATAGTCGTATTTACCCCTCATATCATCAACCAATGACAACCAACCTCTAGCCTTCCCGTACTTGCAACTTTTACGTCGCATAGTCATAGGAGCTTAGCATGCAAATGGCGAATGATTGATTGGATGCTATAAGCATCGGGTTTTCTATGCCGTTTATTTTTGCACCTAAGATTTTATCAATTGTTTAGGTGCATTACTGTCATAATTGAATCCAATAGTCAAATTGGTTTTGAGTTGGGGTGATTGCTAATTTCTTGAACCAAGTGTGTTGAAAATGATAGATTGATCATAGATGTTTATTTATTCACCTAAAAGTTCATCAATTTTTTTAGGTGCATCACAGACTGGGGTCAGATTGGATTTAGGTAGGAATCACTGTCTAGTCAATAATTATGTTGAAAGTGGTGGATTGAACAAAAGAGGGCCATTTATTTTTCACCTAAAAATATCAATTATTTAGGTGCGATACTTGTCACAATTTAATTCAATGGTTGGACGAAGGTCAGATAAATCTTAAGTTGGAATCACTGCTAATTTGTTGGACTAAGTGTGTTGAAAATGGTAGATTGATCAAATGTGGGTCGTCTTTCGTCTAAAAGCTTATCATTTATTTAGGTGTATTACCTGTAATAATTGAATCCAATGGCTGGACCAAGGACTGATCAATTTTAATTTGAAATCAATGCTAATTATTGGACAAAGTGAGTTGAAAATCATGAATTGATCAAAGGCACACCATTGGTTTTTGTATCCAGAATCTTATCGATTTTCTAGTTGCATTACCTATCATAATTGAATCCATGGGTAGGACCAGCGTCAGATTAGTTTTAGGTTGGATGACTGCAAATTCATCGGACTATGTGTGTTGAAAATGGTTGATTGATCAAATGTGGGCCATTTTGTTTTGGACCTAAAAGTCGAGCAATTTTTATGTGCATTACCTATCATAATTGAATCCACAGTTTTAAGTTGGAGAACTAGACTAAGTGTGTTGAAAATGATTGATCATGGTGGGCCTCCTATAGGGAGTTGGATTTTCCCTTTTTCTTTAACTTTTAAATGCTTTTGTGTTCACATCCTTTCTTTTGTGTTCTTCTTGTGAGTTGGTGCTTTTTTTTTTCATGAGTGAAACCTATTTTGATGGGGCCCACACGGTTGTGAGGAATTAAAAAAAAAGGATAAAAAAAAAAAAAAAATCCCTGCTAGGCTTCTCAGGAACTCCTTGATCTTTGAGCAGTCATTAGTGGGGCAACACGAAAATCAGCTTGGATTTAGCACTATTTTACTTATCTTTTGTACCCCTGCATGATTCTTGCAAAGTACATGACTACTTTTGTATCTCTCAACTAAAGGACGGGGGTAAATGGGTTAAAAAGAAAAAAAAAATCTTTTGTATCTTTCAACTAAAGGACACAGGTAAATGGATCAAAAAGAAAAAAAGATTGGGTAGTGGTATGGCCATAGCTGTTCCATATAGTCTAATTGTCATTAGAGGGAGGTTTTAGTAAAAACGTAAGATGTAAGGTCTTTTTTGAGGTTTTATAAAAATATAGGGGCCTTTCTGTAAAAAAAAAAAAAAAACTTTAATTTAAAATATTATTTTTCTTATTTTTTCTCCTCAATATCCTTTCCTAAAGTTGCCTCTACCCTTATATAGCTCCAAATCACTAAAAAACACAAGATTGACTGCTACACAAGATTCGGCTTTTTTTACCACTAAAAAACTTATCACCGCTACGCCGTTACGTATCGCCGCAACTGCTACGTATCGCCTGCTATGTAACGTTTTGACTACTGGCCGCTACGCCAGCCACAACCGCTATTTTGATCATTGATCATGAGCATTATGGAATATGGCTAAATTATTTGCACAGTATTGTCTGAGTGGATGAGTTGATGCTTCTCTCTTTGGTGAAGGATTACTTTGATCAAGAGCTCTTACAAGTTCACTGATTTACCGCTAGTCAAATTTTCAATGCTTATTGAGTGTGGCTAAGTGGAAGAGTGTATAGATAGATTCCATCTTGTGGAATGACTTTCAAATCATAAAATATTCCATCCACCAGTAAGGAAAAGGGTGTTGTCCGAAAGGGTGGATGCTTTGGAATCCACTGTATTAATGAGGTGAATAAAGCCTTGCTTGGCCTTGACGTTTGGGTAATGAGGACAGTAGTTTGTGACGTACCATTTATTACATTGGTAATAGTAGCAGATAGAAGAGTGTATAGATAGATTCCATCTTGTGGAATGACTTTCAAATCATAAAATATTCCATCCACCAGTAAGGAAAAGGGTGTTGTCCGAAAGGGTGGATGCTTTGGAATCCACTGTATTAATGAGGTGAATAAAGCCTTGCTTGGCCTTGACGTTTGGGTAATGAGGACAGTAGTTTGTGACGTACCATTTATTACATTGGTAATAGTAGCAGATAGGATGTTACAGAAGCTCTTACAAAGGTATCTGACATTTGGTTTGCTGTGGCTTCTCTAAGGCAAAATCACTCTCGTAATGTTCATTGCAACTATGAAAATGGTTCTTGTACCTGTTTTGGACAGACTTATAGTTCTTTTGACTTTATTTGCTATTTTAGTTGATGATTTTATGGAAAGATAGGGTGGCACCGTGGTTTAAATACTAACTTCTCATTGAATATTGTGTGCTAAGGAGGTATTGACTTTGATGGATCTAATGATCCTTGCATCAGATTTTTGTTCCAAGTAGCAGGGTGATACTCGTATATCGTGACCTGATGCGAATAGTGAAATATCTGTTGAGATTTTTCATAATCAAGTGAGATGCAGGTCCTATGGTTTGTACTAATGTGGAAAAATGCCGGAGTACTATAAAGGTCTCCGCATACACTATCAATTACGTCTCCATTGAGACAATCAATGAGGACACACTTCCAAGGGATAAAAAAAAACCCACAATTCTATTAATCTTCAAATTCCGATATTGAATCTCTACAATGCCATATATTTAATAAAAGAAAACTTAGGCTCTAAGACTCCTAACCAATCTAGGAAAGCAAGATTTAGAAAATATCCTAATTACAATTCTTAAGCAAAATTAGACACTAATAACAATTTAAGATATTAAAATAAGAGAATCTCTAAGCCCTCATGGGGCCCACATGTAGACCACGATTCTCCTTACTACTTATTGGTGTTGCTGCTTCATTTCCCTTAGGTTGAAAAAGAGTTCGACCTTGAACACAGGTATTCTTTAGACATGGTGTATTTGAAGAGCTCCATTGGTGACATTGGCTCTTGAACCCCTCTTTGGCGGTTTTGGCTTTTTAGGATGCAATGTGATTGGTTTTCCATTATGAACAAACGTGTATGTATTGTCGTGCATGCCATGAGTTTCGTTCTTACTGTACATCCACGGTTGTCCAAGTAATATGTCACCACTATCCATTGGTGGCACATCACATCAAATTGTATCCATATAGTCTTTGCCAGTGGCAAAAGTAACTCGACACATATGTCTCACTTGCACTTCGTCACCTGCTGTTAACTATCAGACAAAATAAGTGCAGTAATGCTTTTAAACCAACAGCTTCAAGCGATCAACAAGAGCTTGAGATATGATATCTTCACAATTGCCTCAACTGTGCACGCTTGTCCATTCACATTACCTGTTGAGCGAAAAATGTTATGTCGCAACCATTTTTTCTCAATAGTTGGTATAGTCTCTGAGCTATTTCATCAACTTCTTCTATTTCTTTATCCTTTAGATCATTTGGTGTATCTTTCACATCGAACTTTATTTCTTTTGGACATTCAAATGAACGATGCCCCTATTGTTTACAATGTTAATATGTGATCCTACTATGACCTTCTGTTTTGGGAAGAACATTTTCCTTTGAAATAACACTTGGATTAGGATCTGTCTTCGATAGTCTTTTGCGCAGCCCATTTAGATGCACTAAATTTTCGGGCCTGATAATTTGCAATTTCCTCGGCCTTGCTGGCATGTTGGATCATCTCATCAACATTTTCAATATTCTTTAATGCAAGGATGTGTTGTATATCGATTCTCAACTCATGAAAATATCTATCAACTAAAGCATCATCTGGTTCATTTAAAGAACAGTGATCTTGCATGGCCATAAACTCTTTAGAATACTCAACAACTGACTTGGATTCTTTTTTTAAATTTTGAAAACTTGAAAATAAATCTTGAGTAATTGACGGGGAGAAACTTTTGTTTGAAAAGATTCTTCATATCAATCCACTTCTCAACATGAACAATATTTTGTCTCCACCATATTGCAACATAATTGCGAAATTGAGTTGCTACCAATGTGAGCTTATGGCCCTCAATCATTGGATTGTTTGCAAAAATATTTTCCACAGACACTAACCAATCCATAAATTCATTTGGTTTCAAATTTTTTTTATCATATTTGGGAATCATGAGCTTAATTCCTAAATCTTGATCAACATTGTTTTGATTTCATTGATTCTGAATATTTTCTCCGTCATCTCAGTGATTATTTGCACGCTGATTATTTTCTAAATTAGTTGTTCTGGTATCCATCCTTGCAATAGTTGCTAGGAGTTGAGTCATTGTTGTCAGTTATTGAGCAACGACTCTAATTGATTCCACAATGGTTTCAGTCAATTCCTCCATGGATGAAGATGAAGACTCCACATCTATATGCTTCTTGGGAGGCATTGTTTTGTTTTATGTAATCAAAAAAATTGATTGACCTAATGTGTACATCTAGTCTCCATGAACGTGCAGGCGAAAACAGATATGAAACATGATTCTAGATTGCTCTGCAATTGCACAAACAATTTGAACCTTTGATTTGTTCAAATCTGTGCTGTTGAATAAACTGATCGACGTCGGTAATAAAGTCAGCAGCTTCTGTTTTGCTGCTTTGGGTGTCTATTCCAATTGGTCAGGTAAACCTGAATTGGTTTGGATCGACCTGGCAATGACTTGGCTTGAATTCAAGTCCACAATTGGCTTGTCTGACACATGTCACAGGGAGGACATGTGCGGTCTTCTCAATCGAGGCTTTGCCTCATGCTCTGTGTGAGCAAAGAAAAGGATGGGATTTTTTTTTTTTTTTTGAAATCTTTCTCTGCTGCTTTTGTTGAAGAGTGCTGGTTGATTACTTATCAGCAACTTCTTGTTGGACTGCACAATATGATTTTGTTGTACATTTTAATTAGTTCCTTTCAGTTTGATGAAAACATATGGAGAGCCCTGGAATCAATTTGAGCCAGATGTACTTTGCCCCCACATTTTAGTTGCTTATTCTGAGATTATTGGTGCTATTGAACTATCCATTATTATTTAGTTTCAATTTTTGATTGACATGTGGCAACTATCATCGGCTTTACAGGGTCGTCATCAAGATAGGATGTCAGGGGGGAAAGAAGAGTACAATGCTTTCTTCTACTCCCTAGTATCCACAGATACGCAGGTTGGTCTCTTTGTTTCTCTTTTCCCGTTACTTTCTCACTGTGAAGAAAAGCTTTACCTTTTTGACACAGAGAAGTAGCCAGTTTTGTCCACAGAGACCTTGTGACAACTCATCCTCTTTAGTCTAGAATGAATTCTGGGTGAAGTATGGCTGAGAAATTACAATGGTTAAAATATCCTAATTGTTGAAAACACAAGAAATTGAACAAAAAATTTGGACTACGTTGATAGAATCATAGATTGGTCAGTTCTTTGGGGTATAAAACCTATAATTCATTAAATATTGAACCCATTATTTGCAAATTCTGGATCTTGATTTGTGTATGCCCTCTATATATAGGACCTTGGCCACCTGTTGACCCTCTGTGCGGGACTCCCTTGTGGAGCGCACCTGGGGCCACTCCTATTACTATGGAAAGATCTGGATGGGACCTACATGTGTGAAAATTTCAACTCTGTTAGATGATCTTAACCCCTTGATCCATGCCGTCAGATCTAATGGTTTTTGTCGACATCATTTTTTAAAACTTCACAACGCCAAGCTATTGTTGACATGAGCTAGTGCACTGTTGGATTCAGGAGATGTATTACTCTACTAAAAGGCAGCAGTTTTTGATTGATCAAGGTTATAGCTTTAAGGTAAGCTTTCTGTTAGAATCGCCGCATAAAATCTCCAATTGATGCATCTGTCTTGAATTGCATCTTATTATGTTGTATGAGCAATGAAACTATTTACAGATCATTACAAGCTTGCCTCCATCTGATTCGGGACCTGACCTGAGCTATCACCGTCTTGACGAGCAACTTGGACTTCTCAGCAAGGTTTCACTCTCTCTTGGTTAGGTATAGAACTTATTGGTTTCATGTCTCTGAAGTCAATAAGATGGTTTATATGGCAGGTTCTGAATGCCGGAGATGATGCAGTTGGTTTGGAGCAATTGGAAGAAGATGCAGATGATATTGCTCTCCAAAAGGCCCGTCGCTCAGTAGGGTCAATGAGTGCAATGTCTGGAGCAAGCGGGATGGTTTACATGGAATATAAGTATATCATCCCATCCTTAGAAATTTTGTTTTCTGCAAAAGTTCATGGCATGTCTATCATTCCACTAATTGCAAAAACCGCTTATCTTTCTGTTCTATATTTTATGTTACAATGGCTTTTTAAGCCCCTTTATGATATTTTGCTGCCTTATCCTGTCAACCCTTTATCCTGAGCACTAATATTGTTCATTTATTTATTTGTTTGCAGCACTGGTCGGGGTAAGGCTGGGCAGGGCCAGATCAAAAGTAAGCCAAAGGACCCTTCAAAGAGACATGTCTTGTTTAAAAGACGCTTTGGATGAGTTATTTTGGCAATCGCAATCTTCACTGTATGTATTGCTTATTGTGCACTATTCACTGATCGTCATTGTCAGTCTTCACTCAAGAGATTTTACAGCTTATGTGATAAGGGGCTCATGCATATTGAGTTAGGGTGTGTCGGGGTAGAGGGAAAGATATGTGACTGAGTTTGGTCATGCATATTTAGGGGAAGAAGAGGATTTTCCATGAGATTTTGGAATATTTCCTAATAACCAGATGGTGACTTCTGACTTTCTGAGAGCTAATTATTCAGTTTTCACAAGAGAACTTCCTTGGCATTTTTAATTTTCCAAGAATATATTGTACAGAAACCCTTAGATTATGGGTATTTTAATTATTTATATGAAATCAATATATATTCGTAGTCATCACTCCTGTAAACCCAAATTTCATGGTTTGACATGCCAGCGGTGAACTGAAGCCAATCAATTTTTGTTGCCTGTTATTTGTGCTGTGCATACTGTACTTGAATTTGAAGGAATACTCAAGGCTGTTTTCATTTCTCTTAAAAACTGCAGAGCTTTTGAACTACTGAACGCCAATGTAAGCACTGATTGTCAAGCAGATCTTGCTTATCAGTATATTATACTTGCTGGGGAAGTGTATTTATTACTCTTCCATTTTCCATTGGATTATGATCATAGTTTGTGGCACTTTGTGCTGGTGAAACTCTTTTACCCGGCCCAGATTCATCAGATAAAAATCTGATGATGATGATGATGGATGCCCTATTGGATTCTCCTTTTGAGCACCATTCCTATTTATCTGATTGAAAATGTCATCATCATCAAAGTCTTGTCCCAACTATACTGGGCTCGCTGCTTGAATTTTGTTTCTCCATTCTGATCTAGACTGATCTAAATTCTTACATAGGTTGCACTTATTTAGATCTATCAATAGTCATGGATCAGAAAATGTGATTTTTTTTCTATGAAAACATTCAATTGCTGATGGCAAGTATGCGTTCAATGCGTCTGGAGGACTTGGATCATTAGGCATGGATCTGTGGTGTTTGGAGCGCAATCTTAGTTCAACTACGACTCATGGAATTGATCGCTCTCTGATTTTGAATAACCTCATTTTGCAACATGTATACTATATATTTGGACGCATGAAACCAACTCAATGCCCGGAAGGTAATTTTGAGGGGAAATGCTTGTGATCTGCTATGTAAGTGGGTGAAGATATGACACTCGTTAATGCAAGCATTTTCTATTTTGGGAGTGGGCCATTTTTTGGGTACTTGGATTATCAAAATAATTGAATGATAACTAATAGAGGTAGCCAGTGGAAAAAAAGAAGAAGAAGAAATAAAATTAAAATGAGATATACATGCACTAAGAGTCAAATATAGACAGTGGGCCAAAGTTTGGGTCAATTCAATGCCAAGCCCAAGCACCCACCCACCCTCCAGTGAAATGTCCCACTGACCCTATTTTGGTTACTTTGGCAGACTTAACAATTGGAGCTTGTGTGGTGAATGATTTTATACAACTCCACTCTGTGGAGGATTAGTTCTAAGATTTTGTCAATTGCTGGGTCCTAATCTGTTTTGAAGATTATCACATAGCCTTGTTCAAGGAAAAATCTTACATACGAGTGGACATCAGTACAGTTCATATCAAGGTCTGAAAAGGATAGGAATTGCTCATGCTTTGAATTATAAAATATAAAACAGGGGAAAAGAGGTTTGGTGAAAGCCAATTACAACGCTTCCACTACCTTGACATAGGGCCAGATATATTAGAGACAATACGATACAACATTGCATATTTGTCTTGTCAAAAGGAGTACAAAGTGCCCTAACTAAATAATACATTTGGGGGCAATACTACTTTCTTATCATATGGAAACCATTGAGACTTTTGCAAATTGGTTTGGTTGCCTTTTGAATTCTCTTGGTTCTTTTTTCTCTCCCTTGGACTCATTCATAAGCAAATGACCTGTTTGCGATTAGAGAAAGTGTAATCTAGAGATTTAAGAAATTAGCAAATATAGTAAAGACCTCAAATTTGAATATTGACCAAAAAGGCCCTCAAATTTCAATATTGATATATAAAAAAGGGCCGGGGATATCCCTGCCTATTTCTTCTTTTCTTTCCTTTTTCTTTTTTTTTTTTTGCTGTTTTGTTGAGCAGGATATTGCCACTCACCAAAACAACAACAACAACAAAAACAACAAAAATAAAAAAATAAAAAAAATAAAGAAGAATAAACGAGTGGGGATATCCCCGTTCAAGGCCTTTTTGGTCAATATTGAAATTTGAGGGCCTTTTTGGTCTTCACCAAGTCTAAAAATATTTTTTTGGTAAAATCCTCTTATTTTTTTTAAGAAAATTATAATAATGTGTTGGAAAGAAGGAAAAACATGTGATAAATAAAAAATTACATTAGCAGTGAGAAAAAAATAAAAAGAAAATGGAGATCTTAAAAACTAGGGATTTATAATAATTACTGCTTAATGATAGTAGAACACTTCGGCATTCTGATCAATTCCAGTGCTCTATTCTGAGAAAAAATGTGTGAAAAATGAAAGAACTAAAAGGACACCTAAAACTTAAAAAAAGAAAAAGAAAAACAATAGAATGCAAAAATAGTATTAAAAAATTACATATATACATCATTTAATTTAAACTACACTTTACAATTGACTATTTTTTAGTTTTCACTATGCATGAAACATGTAAATTTATTAAAACTCCTTAATAAAAGAAATAAAACCAAACTTTTGGCAGCATTTTGTTCAATTTGTGATGGGGAGGAAATGTGCTAGAATTGGAGGCGGTTTTTGGCTTGGAATGAATAGAATGAGCTGGGAGTAGAATTGGAATCTTTCCGATGGTTTTCCATTGTGCCCCGGCCAAATTCGAAATGTTCTGGCAAATTTTGGCCAAAACGGAACGAAAATGACTAAAGTGGGAAGAATTCATCTCAAAATTTGTTACCCAGAAGAACCCCATCGCCAAATCAATTTTAAATGAAAGAGCTTTTTTAACAAAAGGACCCACATATTTTTTTATAAAATATCAGAAAGGCCCCTGCATTTATATTTTTACCAATACTACCCTAATTTAAGGATAAAACAAAAATAAACTGTTAGTTTTTATGGAGAAATGACAAAATTACCCTCTCAAGGTAAAATACCACTCGCCCGCAGCAACATCTTCCTTTTCTTATCTAAACAAATCCAACAACTTTCTTCTCCCGTCCCTAATAAGAAACCTCCCTTTCTCTCTTTTCTGACTAGTGCCTTTTTTTAAATCCCCTCTCCCTATCATCGCCCTCAACAAGAAGGCATCTCTCTCTGGCCACAAACCAATCATTTGTCACCCTCTTACTCTCTGTATGTGTAGCATCCAAGGATGGATAACAAGGAAGAGATTTCCCACTTGGGGGTCACAAACCAATCATTTGCCAACTACTCTCTGGATTTGGTTTTCTAATCTCTGTAATTGATCCAATTTTTATCGAAATATTTTATTAGATGAAAACCCATTAAAAGAAGGAATCCCATCATCTCACTATAACATTAACGCCACTTTTTTTATTTTAATAATCCGGCTTGACAAGAGGTGGACCCTTCATTTCTAATCTTAAGGAGATACTTCCCCCCCGATACAAATTTTCACTTCAAATATCCTTTTATGATTTAATCCATTCCATTTTCTCTTTAATTGAGATACTGATATGGATTGGATGAGAAGGATCATGCAGCACTACTGGTTGCAACTTGATCAAAAGCAATCCGGTGCTTGATTTGTGAACAATAAGTAAGAAATCTGTTTCTCCTTTAATAGTTATTCTTGGAAGAGGAGATGGGGAGGCTGTTGCTGGAGAGTTGTTTTTATCTATAATAATGTTTTCATTTTCTCACAAAAACTAGAGCTTCTAAACGCACACCACATATTTCTTTGCACACTCACCATTTTAAAAAATGCACATTGATTTTTGCTCTCCTCACACTCATTCTCTCTGCACCCACCAAAGATTACCAAAATTACTCTCTACAAACCCCCTTTTCCTAAAATACCCTCCCTCAACTTCTCTCTACACTACCTCTGCGTCCCTCTCGTTGCCGCTGCCGCCATACCTCTCTCCTCTCCCTCTCCCTGCCTCTCTCCCAATCTCCATCTCCCCTGTTTCCCGCTACCTCCCGCGGCTGCCCATTTTCCCTCTCCCTCCTTCTCCTTGTCTCTCTCCCTCTCCCTCTTTCCCTCTCCCTCGCCCTATCTTTCTCCCTCTCTTTGCCCGTCGCCTGCCGCCGCCAGTCCTCTATCTCTCCCTCTTTCCCTCTCCCTCTCCCCGTCTCTCTCCCTATCCCTGCTCGACTTCGTCCTTTCTCTCCCTCTCCCTCTTGCTGCCTTTATCTCCCTCTCGCCACCAGCCCCTGCCCACCACCACCTCCTCCTCCTCTCCTCTCCCTCCTATCTCTCTCCCTCTCTCCCCTCCCCTGTCTCTCTCCCTCTCCCTCTCCCTCTCCCTCTTACTCCCTCCCCATCCGTCGAAGCTGCCGAGGGGGCGGTGGTGGCTGGGGGTGGGGGTTGGGTTGGGTGGGTATAGAAAGAAGTTGGTAAAAGAGAGATATCCATTTAGGTAATTTAACACGGGTTTATTGGTCATAAAAAAAAAAAAAGTACAGTGTGTGGAGAGAAAAAACCAGTGTGCATTTAGTAGTACTCTTTATAAAATCTTTTATTACCAATATACCCTTGTGGAAAGTCCCCAAACTACTAGTCTCCCTCTCCCTGCCCTCTCTCCATGTATCTCTCTCCCTCTCCTTGGTCAATATGCAGCATTCGACGACGCGTGACCAGATCTCCTCTTTGATATCCTTCTCTACATAACAAAAACTGGGTCTCTGTAACTCCAATCTGCACTAGCATCCCTGCAGAGGAGGGCTTCTCCTTTGTGCGCAGCGACCGAACCACCTCTGGATTTGTAGTTTCTAGCACCCACCCTGCCCTTTGTTTTCTCTAAGGACATTGACACCATAAAGGTGCTCTTGAGTCCCGATCTTTTCGTTCGTAGATCTGCAGCAACCGAAACCAAGGCTCTCTCTCATTTAAGATCTTGACTTGTCTTTCTTTCTCCCTCTTCCTCACCGTCTTCATCTCTCTCTCTCATTCTCCCTCCCTCTCCCTCTCTCTCTCCCCCTCCCCCTTTGGCGGTGCTGCCAGAGGGGTGGCGGTGGTTGTGGTTGGGGTGGGGGTGGGGTTAGTTTAGGTATTAGTGGGGGTGTGCAAAGAAAAATCTGAAATCCCCAAACTTTAATTGTGGGTGTAGTAAGAAAGAGATTATGCAAAGAAAAATGTGGTGGGCATTTAGACGCTTTCCAAATTAACTAGTTAAAGTATAGTAAAGTGATTCCAAACAAGAAATGATAAGGGGTCATATCAAAAGTACATAATTTCAAAATTCCCTCCAAATTAAAAAAAAAAAAGAAGTAAAAAAGCAACATCCTTTCTCCACTAAAAGACAAAAAACTCCATTTTTTTTATAAAAAAAAGTAAAAAAGATTCCATACCAAACATCTAAAAATGAAACACCATTATAACACCTTATATTTTATTCTCTCTCAATTTGATGCTTCACCTCACCATACTTCAATTCACCATACATCCAAACAGGCTTGTTTTTCGTCACTGTCAAATGAGTGGGGTTTCAGTAAAAGTGTAAAACTACAAAATGTAGGATGGTTTTGAGATTTTCTAAAAATATAGGGATCTTTTTTGTGAAAAACTCAAAATAAAAAAAAAGTAAGAAAGAAAAGGTGAAAATGAGGGGGAAGGGAATTGCAATGGTTGTAAAATGGTGAAATTGGGGCTTTGTTTGAGGCAGAAGGTGATTAAATACAAAAAGGAAGGGTAGGTAAAATTAAAAAAGGTAATGTGTGACGATATCATGACCTTGGCTTTTAGATCTCTCTCTTTAGCTAAAGTCATATTTATCATTAATAAGTAATTACTAGCAAAGTATGCCCGCGTTAAGCCCGGGCCCATAAATAAAAACACGTCCAATTTGTAACTATTTTATGAGATATTAATTAATGAAAAAATAAATATAAAATAAATAAATATACCATTTATTATGGTTTAAAGCATGGCCCAGCTTGGCATTTATACAAAGTAAATATTATTTTTTATATAAATGAGTTTGAATGAAACTTCAAGTCTCATGTAAATTAACATCAATATTTATGTATTTATTTTAGTAATTTGAACTTTATTTTAAGTTGAAAACCTTAAAAGCGCATAAAGTCTCTTTTACTTTATATAAGAAAATTTAAAAATATAAGATTAGGATGGGCATGTGGATCAGCTTTTGGGTGGTACTACCTGGCCTAATTGGGGTACGGCACGGCACAGTTGAGCCGATGTGAAAGTGAGCTATGCTTATTTGACAAAAGTTCAAATCTTTTTTTTTTATTTGAGAATTACTAGAGGTCTTTATATCTTCTTGTAAGAATCCCTTTTGTTTTTATATTTTCTTAAAAATAACTTTGAAACATTTCACTTTCCGTGGAATATGGCAAAATCCCATTTGGATGCCGGGCGCCAATACATACGATAATTTTGGACTTGAGCACTTTGGATACTTTGGATTTGAGTACGTACTTTGGATTTTACAGGTACACATCACAGGGATGAATAAAAAAAGATAGAAAGAAAAAGTCCTCGATTAAGATTTGACATTTCTTTGTTTCTGAACTGGGAACTTAGGTGCCTTACAAAGTTACAATATAACTTGATGTGTATATATTTCACTTGACACAGAATCTTTTAGTTACTATATACAACTTTCTTAATCAATTGCAAGGCAATCCAAAAGATAAGATATATATTATGAATTCTATTTAAATGAATATCTTTATAAGAAAAATCCTAACAGATAAGATATATCTATATTTTTTTAGAAAGAAGATAAAATAAATTCAATATTAAAATCGAAATCAAACGATCAATTATAAAATTGCATGTGGCCCCGTCTTTAGGAATTAGAATATGAGGCACACTTTAAAAAAATTTATTGTATGTGGAGCCTATATGTATAAATCACTATCAAAGGTCCACTTTTAAAAATCACAAATATTAAAGATTTTCTAACCATAATAGATATATTAAAATTCTAAATCCACCTAAGGAAGATTCATTTCAACTTGCATGAATAGAGTTATTGAGCAAGGTGGATCTTTTCATCTGGACTCTTTAATCACCTATCCATAATAGATATATATTAAAATTTGAATTCACATAATCAAGTTTAACAAAAGTGGACTCCGAATTGATTGATGGAGCTATCTTTTGAAATTGATTTGAAATCTAATTTCTCAAATTAATTTGAGATTAGAGTCCAATTTTGCAATCGATTAGCAAATTGGACTCCAATTTCGAAATCGATGCCTACGTCTATAGTATATTAAGGATTTTCTAACCATAATAGATATATTAAAATTTTAAATCCACATAAAAAAGACTCATTTCAACTTGGTTGAATAGAGTTATTGAGCAATGTGGATTTTTTCATCTGGACTCTTAAATCACCTATCCATAATAGATATATTTTAAAATTTGAATTTACATAAAGAAGCTTAACAAAAGTCACTATCAAGGTTCCACTTTCAGAAATCACAAACATTAAGGATTTTCTAACCATAATAGATATATTAAAATTCCAAATCCATCTAAAGAAGACTAATTTCAACTTGGTTAAATAGAGTTATTGAGCAAGGTGAATTTTTTCATCTCGGCTTTTTAATCACCTATCCATAATAGATATATATTAAAATTTGAATTCACATAAAGAAGCTTAAAAAAAGTGGACTCCGAATTGATTGATAGAGCTTATCTTTTTAAATTGATTTGAAATCCAATTTCTTAAATTAATTTGAGATTAGAGTCCAATTTTTCAATCGATTAGAAAATTGGACTCCAATTTCGAAATCTATGCCTACGTCTATAATATATTATAATTGGGTTTCTACATAATCTCTAGTAAGAAACTAAAATGAATAAGGTAATGATAAACTAAAATTGTAAAAGGAGAACTTGATCGGTTAGTAACAGAAAATAAAACACTAAAAAAAAAAATATACACAAATTAAAAATGTGCTAAATACAATGATTTGAATTTGTGAAGAAAAGTCAGAAGTTGTAAAATATCACATTATGAATGAAAGAACTGAAAACTTTCAAAACAAGAATTGAACGAAAAAGGAAAATAAATTTACCTATGCATTATAAATTGAATAAAATATAAAATAAAGATAGAAACCCAACTAACTGCCCAACTAGATAAACGAAAAAAAAGACCTAAATCATATTACAAAGGACCTAAATTATATTAAAATGTTTTATAATTGCATAAATTAAATAAGAAAATTTGTAAGTTAAATAATTAATAATATAAAATGCTAGTGTTCAGAATCAGAAAGAAAATATATAAAAAAACAAGATACTAAATTGAATGAAGATAAATCCCTTCAAAATAAAATTAGATCTATACTACAATGAAGTAAATAAAATAAAATGTTGAAAACAACAAAATATAACAATATATAATAATATGTTGATGTGGGTTCCGTTAAGAGTAAAAAGTTGAAATCTTGAGGTCAAAATTAAATTGAAAGTCTTTCTCCATAATATATAATAATAAGAGGGAAGAAATAGGGTAGCAGACTCCATGGTGATTGGGGCGGAAATGGGTTGGGTAACGTTTTGCTAAGAGGTTCATCTTTCAGATTATATAAGAGGTATTTGCTATTACATGAGACCTTCTATAATAAATCCAATCCCTTGACACTCACTAATCCCCTATAAATTAGTAATCACTCTGATTTAATACTAATCTGAATTATACTCACTATTAAATTTAATGACATAAAAATGTAACTTAAGAAACCATTAAACTTTTAAGGCCCATAAAGCAATGATTATGATGATCTTTGCCCAAAATCATATATACCGTAAGACCTTTCCATCACACTAGCTACCCTTCCACAATTAGCATGCACTCATTCGGGTCCTACAACTAGAGTTTTATGTCAAACACAATTTGTTAGAGGTACCTCTTAGCGGTTAGGGTCAGCGCGTAGCATAAGATTTCTACAGAGTTAGATTCATCAGGAATAGGATGAACATAATTTGGAGTACCAATTATAGCTTTCTCTTGTATAGCCTCCTAAGTCATAAATATAAGGATCCACATCTCTAATTCTTATATTTATTTTAATATTTCAGAAACATGGCCATATTTTAAAGGTGGGTTGAAACTAAACCCGCCTCTTATACTGCCCTTGCCTTTCTCCTCTGGCCTTGACACAGCTCACTTTAACAGTACAAGGTCCGGATGACTAAGTAAGCTTAAGTTGATAGGATAAAGCTCCTCTTATTTTTGTTTTTTTGGTAAAAACCTTCCCTCTTATGTATTGCTAGAAATTGTCCAAATATATCCAACCCACCTAGGGATGGTAATGGGGTGGTGCGAGTTCACGTTTAGATAGATCTGAACCTGACCCAATTGTTCTTTGCACTGCACCATACCCTCCTCGACCCGCGACGGGTTTTATGTTTGTTATACCAAACCCGCCCCAACACAATCATCGGGCCGGATTTTTTAGTGGTTGATTTAATAATTTTTTTTTTAAATGTCACTCTTTACTACCACTTACATTGATAAACTCTCATAAGTTAAAAACCTTACTTCGTAACATATAAAGTGAAGAAATACGGGGCGGCGCCGGTTAGATGCACCAAAAATCCAAATCAGCCCGAACCTGACTTGGATTAATGTATGAAAAATCATACAAAGCACAAACCCTGCCAGCACACAATACCAAATCCGATCCACCCCTAAGAAGAGCGGAGCGGGGCACCCCAAAGATCCAGGTTTCATCTGGGGTCTAGCTGCTGAATTTATGCATTAACCATAATCTAATCCATTACAGTGCAATTATGGGAGATTGAACGATCCTTTTTCTCTAAAAATAATCTGATGGTCAAAAAGAGCCTTGGGCATCCTTTGTACCCTAGGTGCTTTCTAGCAAATTTATTAGATTATCCTTTTATTCTTGCTCTTTCCATTAACTAAGTGCGGCTCTTTTCCTCTGTCTGGTTCTTCCTGCTGCATCAAAAGGGAATGGTGGGTTAGAGTATAGACACATAGGGCAATCGAATTATAGAGAAGAAAGAAAGTCATGTTTCATTTGATTGCGTTGTGGATTCCCTTAAAAGGGTCCTTTTGAACAGATGCCCATAATTCCTCTTTAGCTTACAAATATCTATTTATTAAGGTACTTGGGAGAAGATTGGGCATGCATCAAAGATATACTGATTTCACATCTCGTTGACCAGGGGAACCTCTTTTTGTGAGAAAATATGTATGTTGACCAAGTATGGTTAATGGGTTGAAATCAGGAAATCTAGCTTTTGTCGGTTCTTCCAATGGGAAAATGAGATACCAGCATCTTTGCTTTGTTTATTGTGAGTGAGGTGGTCAAACTATGTGGATGTGGCATTGAAGATGCAAAGGTTTGGGAGGTTCATGATGATTGCAGGCTTTATGATGAGAAAAGGAGCTTAGGAATGGATTGGTTGTACAAAGTTCCAGGAGGAGAATTTATTGATTGCGCCGAGATTGCACACAGAATCTAGAGCGCGCGGCTCTCTCTTTCTCTCTCTGAATCTAGCGCGCGCCGAGATTGCACACAGAATCTCTCTCTCTCTCTCTCTCTCTCTCACGGGAGAGTGTGAAAGGCTCTTATTTTAAACATCTTTTGGGCTATATGTAAGCTAATTTTAGGGGGGATACGCCTTTGCTAT
This sequence comes from Umbellularia californica, assembly GCA_028538565.1. Lineage (NCBI taxonomy): Eukaryota > Viridiplantae > Streptophyta > Magnoliopsida > Laurales > Lauraceae > Umbellularia > Umbellularia californica. The sequence goes on from JAPQWN010000005.1 coordinate 13,541,163, forward strand.
TTTGTGGAAAATCATATGGCCCGCATATCATGGGTCCCATGTGTTGGGGAAATTTTTTACGAAGAATGTGCAATCATAAAATCAAATAAACAGTTAGTATAAATAATTAGTGAATAATGTGAATGTGAGAAATTAAATAAGAAAGCAAAAGAAAAATGGACAAGGCACACCAATTAAGATGCTTTCTTAAATACAACAATTTCCCACATGTAGGTTGTTTTGATGAAATTCTGTCCCCAGGATAAAATGCCCAACTCTGATTCGAAGCCTGTACACTAGAATAAAAAATATGGAATTGCCCTTAAAGTCAAAGTAAAAATAAAAGAGAATAAAATACTTTTAGACAATATGCTTCTGAAAATACTATATTATACTCATTTGGATTTTCTTTAATTCTACGGAAAACTTCAAATCACTTCAATTTATAATGTTGGAAGTAACTCTTGGAAATAGGGTCACATCCATTCAAATGGGCCCAAGAGACTTACCTCATCTAAAGGGCACCAAAAACTTGATTTTGAAGACACATTCAAATGTCTTTTGGAATTTATTTTTAAAATAATTGGGTTTTAGAAAATATCCAACACCACGTTAGATCAAGTAGGGCAAATTTCAGTAGAGAATTTAATTCAACTTAGTTTAATTCTTGATCCATCCCTACAAATAAGACTCCTAATAAGATCAGTGAACGTTAGTTTCTTGACGGAGAAGTCTCCACTAAGTATGACTATTTGGGACTTTTCTATATAAGATAAGGGAATCTTAGGGTTGGATACTCTACATTCCGATAGGTAAGATAGATGCGAAGAGATCCACGGAGCTTCCCAATTGCAAGAACGTACATAGATCTCCAACAGTGTATCGGAGTCTCCATATCCAAATCCATCATATTTGAATAGCTTAATGGGTTGGGTCTCTATCTTTGTAATCTAAGATGATGTTTGTTTGGAGGAATTTCAAATGAAATCTCTGTATGTTGAACTTTTCTTTTCACTAATGTCAAGGTCTTCTCCCTTAATATTTGGAATTTCCTCTTTGATTTGTAAGATCCAAAAACCCATCCATGTGGATTAAGAAATTATGCTTTATAGACTATCACTTTTGGCTTATAGAATTCTTCACATTCCATTTTCCAAGATGCTCAAGGTTACTTCAGCATTTGTGAACCCATTGGGACACATGCAATTTGGAAATTAACACACACACACACATCCACCCTCTAAAAGAAGAATTCTTAGAATCCTACGAACAAATAGGCCTTGATGGTCTATATAGTTCTGCAAGTGCCTAAATATTACGGACTTGATTAGGCGAGTAATAAACTCGAGATGCTTCTGCTAAACTTCCTTGGAGAGATTAAATGCCTTAAACCTGAAAGGGGAAGGATGAACAAATGTCAGAGCCCCTGGTTGCAGTCAGTCGAAGGCACTCTGATGCGTAAGTTAGTGCAGTCACTGAACAGAGGGAGAGTGGGTAGGGAAGAAGAGATGGTTCAGGGTGTATGCTCAAGGGGTGTGTAGGGCGTATCTTGCGTACCTCTTCATAGGTCTTACCCATGCATATATATAGACGAGTGTCCCATCAGAAGCTCCCTTAGTGGAGGTAGGTGGAGGTACAGTCCCATCAGCCCACACCTCGTATCCTTAGTGGAGGTAGGTGAGAGTACTGTCCCATCAGATCGTTCCCCAATCTCGAACATAAATGCGGACATGACCGTCGAATAAGGATTATCCCTTATCGATATCTGACGGCCACCTTATTTGACAGTACGTTCTACAACGTAGCTGTACCATCACATAATTGAGACTCGACACTCAGTGTTCACCTCGGTCAATTGGACCGAACTGGAGAAGGCACCGAGGTCAGGCGTGTGTGAGTTCGGGCACTGCTGTTGAGATGCACAAGGCCGAGCACAAAAAGGGTCTAGTCGGTACTCTTACCAAGGATAGACCGAGCTCGGTGCCAGCTGGCACTATTGCCGAGATGAATAAAGCCGAGATCAAAATAAACCTGGTCGGTACTCTTACTCGAACCGGGAGTAATCTCGGTATTATGAAAACACCCCACACAATTACCCCTAGCTCTTGATCTCTTAGAGTTCCTCAACTCTTTGAGGTCGGGAGCTAAGTAGCATGTCGGGAATCTTTTGGTGCCGAGCTCGGGGCTCTTCATCTCGTGGTCGGTTGCTGACGTCCGATCCTTATCACATTACTTCATCTTCCCGAATGCGTCGATGTCGCATTGCCTGCCTGAGTTAATTAATTAGCCTGGCTGGATTACTATGGAAGGCGTTCTGTCACTGCCATGTGTCATCATCTAGTCGGCTGTGCGAAGGCTTCGAAGCGACACGAATGGCTTTCGAGATGACGGTTTGTATGTGTGTCCTCGAAATTCGAAGGGACGCGCCTCTTTCTATATGTACAGGCCCTTCTCCCCTTCTCTCCCATTTTGACATCTTCAGAAGAGAATTCCTTCATACAAAAGAGACTTCCAGAGAGTTTTTAGCGAACCCCGGAGTCCCGCGTCTTCTTCGTTTTCGTGAGTTCCTCTTCTATTCTCTTTCCTTCGTTTCTGTGCTTTCTGCTCCTTCTAAGACCTTCCTTAGATTTTTTCCCCTTAGGGTTTCGCCCTTTAGCTAGGGTTTTTGTCCCTCTTTCTGCATCTTCTATCCCTCGTCTTTCCAATCTCTCTTAGTCTTAGAAATGGGGATCTGCAGACACTGGGTTGATACCCCACGAGCCATACTAGGATTTAGGGCCATGTATGAGATTCCGGAGGAGATCCTCATTAGAGTAGATGACCTGGATGACGCCTTTGACAGCCGGTCCTTCCGGAATGGCTGGATGCCATTCCCCTTAGTTGCCATAATAGAAGGCAGGGTTAGGTTCCCCGTCCACCCTCTACTGAGTTCTTGTTTGCATAAATGGCGGCTTTGCCCCTGCTAGCTTATGCCAAACAACTTTAAAATAATCATGGGGGTGGTCGAACTGAATAAGATCCTTGGGATCAACCTCGTTGTCCACGACATCGAGGATGTATACGATTTATGCAAATCCGCGGGGAGTGACGACTGCTATTACCTTCGAGGGAAGCCGAGGAAGGAACCCTTCGTTCACAGCCTGGAGGATTCGAACAGGCACGCTGGGGACGACCGTCTGTTCGTCTTCGGCAGCTGGGAGTTCAGAGAGTCCGAGCCAGAGGAGGCAAAGGCATACAGGGTCCCTCGTCGCCTCGGGACTCCCCCAAGTAAATAACGATCTCACAGAGTTATTCCTTCTTTCCTTTTCTATTCCCACCGAGCTCACAAATCTTTCTTACCGAGCAGGTCACAACCAGAGGAGCAAGGAGGCGAAGTAGGTCGGATGGAGGAGAAACGACGGTTGGCTGAAGGCGATCAAGGCTTACAAGGGTCACCACGGTCAAGCTGCTTGGGACTTATTGGGATACGAGCCGCGGTACCACTCTTTTATAAAGAGGAGGACCGGCTTATCTTAGCCGATCGAGGAGCCAACATAAGAGCCAGCCAACATCAAACCTCTAGTAGCCTTAGGAGCTGGGGCCTTTACCTCGGGTGCCGAGCTGGAGCCCATCGACCCGTAGTAAGCCGTCGAGGCCTACCAGTCCACCCTGAGCTCCGAAGAGGAAACAATGATGGAGCATCGTCGGCCCCCTCTAAAGACTACGGACTTAGGGTCCAAAATTTTCGGGGGCCAAGCTCCTCCTGTCTCCCTGCCCCTGGCTACCGATTATGCTCCCGAGTCCGCGGCTTCCGGTGCCGCTGGGTCCTCTGCCACTCTCGATACTTTTTCAAGCGGAGCTCAGAGGCGTCCTGCCGACGTCCCAAAGAAAGGCGCTCCGTCAGAAAAGAGGCCCATGTCGGAGGGGCCAGAGGAGTAGGGCCTTGGGAAGAAGAGCGCCCCGCCGGAGAAAAGGGCCAGATTGGAGGGGCCGGTGGAGCAGGGCCCTGGGCCGATCTCTGTGCCTCGGTACATCGGGCCGGCCCCATGGAGGCCGGATCTCATGCTCGAGCTTGGGAGGCCGCTGACTGTGGAGGACCTGTTGGCCGCCAGTCTCTCCGTCATCGTGGCGCTTTCCAAGGCTTGTGCCCTCCCCCGCGACATGGAGAGGCATAGGAAAGCCGAGGACATGGGGCTGCTGTTGTCGTCCTTGCAGGCGTCCATCGCGGTGAGTTTCACTTTCCTATGAATTTCATAAAGTGCTTGATTTTGATTTTCTTTCTAACATGTTCTCTTTTGTAGAATGTACAAAGGATCCAAGTGGTTTTGGAGAGAGCCCAACAGAGTGCCTCCAGGATCTCCCAATTGGAGGGGGAGAAGAGTAAGCTCGGGGCCGTCCTGGAGGCGAGCAACGAAAAGTTGCAGGAGTCGGAGGAGAAGAACGCTAGCCTCATTGCGGAGATGGATACGACGTTAGCCAAAATCATAAGGTTAAAGGCTGATACGCAGGAGCTAAAGGGGGCGGTCAAGGTCAAGGCAAAGAGGGCGGCCCAGCTTGAGGTCGAGGCGGCCAAGAAAAAGCCGAGTTGGAAGCCTTAACAAAGCAAAAGGCCGACCTTGAAGCCTCGCTGTAGGTCGAGATAGATACCGCCTTCCAGGATGGAGTGGACGCGACAACCAAGGATTATGTGGCTCAGATAGAAGGGCTAAGCCAAAAATTGTTTGAGCTTGGGTGCAGGGCTGCATTGAAAGAAGCAGGGATCTCCAAAGATCATCTTGTATTCAAGAACCCACCCAAGTACACACCATCCGAGCCCGAGCTTGAGCCAAGTTCCGCTCCGTCCTCTGAGCCTCCTCCCGACTCTGCTCCAACTACTCCGACTCCTCCATCTTCTGAGGTTCCTCCAACCACCGTCGCAATTGAGACCCTTGCAATTGAAGTAAGAGATGTCGGCGCCTGGGTGGCCTGAAAAATTATTTCTGATGTATTCTTTTTTCTTCTTGTACTTAGGGAGCATGTAATGAATTGTAAATTGTAATCTTTTCTCATTCAATGAATACAATTATCCATCTTTTTTTCTCATTGTTACATTTGCTGTGTTCTGTTTGAGCTCGTTTAAGCAACCTGAGCGAGTAACTGGGTCCAGTTCAGTAACGGGACTTGCTAGGTAATTGAGTTTGCTTCACTAACCAGAACAAGATAAGTAATTGAGTTCGATTCTTTAACCAAAACAAGATAATTGAGTTTGGTTCACTAATCAGAACAAGATAAGTAATTGAGTTCGGTTCCATAACCAGAACAAGACAAGTAATTGGGTTCGGTTCATTAACCAGGACAAGATGAGTAATTGAGTTCGGTTCCATAACCAGAACAATACAAGTAATTGAGCTTAGTTCCATAACTAGATCAATACAAGTAATTGAGCTTGGTTCCATAACTAGAGCAATACAAGTAATTGATCTCGGTTCCATAACCAGAGCAATACAAGTAATTGAGCTCGGTTCCATAACTAGAGCAATACAAGTAATTGAGCTCGGTTCCATAACCTGAGAAATACATGATCTCAAGTTCTTTAACTAAAGACGTTAGTATTCGAATGTCAACCCTCTATGTCCTACAGCAGTTTGCCTAGTTCCATAAATTGGCGAGAATCGAAAGCGACAAAGTATATCGTTCTGTAAGAATTAGTTTATTGATTCAAGGAACTTGAGTACAACTTAGAAATAGTATTTCTTGAGGTGCATGGCGTTCCATGGCCGTGGTAGCTCTCTACCTTCCATGTCCTCAAGCATGTACGCCGTTTGCCCAGCAGCTGAGTTCACTTTGAATGGCCCGTGCCAGTTCGGCGCGAGCTTTTCACTGGGATTCTTATCTGCAAGAACCCTTTTCTTCAAGACCAGTTCGCCAACTGAAAACTTCCTTTCTTTGACCCTTTGATTGTTAGAAATAGTATTTCTTGAGGTGCTGGCGTTCCATGGCCGTGGTAGCTCTTTACCTTCCATGTCCTCAAGCCTGTACGCCGATTGCCCAATAGCCGAGATCACTTTGAATGGCCCGTGCCAGTTCGGCGCGAGCTTTTTACTGGGATTCTTATCTGCAAGAAGCGTCGTCTTCAAGACCAGTTCTCCAACTGAAAACTTCCTTTATTTGACCCTTTGATTGTATCCTCTGGCAAGCTACTGCTGGTAAGAGGCTAGGCGGACGGCTACTGCATCCCTTCGTTCCTTAGCTAGGTCGGGTTCTCGGGCCAGGTTCACATTGTTTTGGCCTTGGTTGAACAATTCCAACCTCAGGGTCGGGAGGCTAACCTCGAGAGGGATCACAACTTTCATACCGTAAGCCAAGGAGAAAGGTGTTGCCGAAGTGGAGCACCTCGGGGTAGTTCTATACGCCCAAAGAACACTTGGAAGTTCTTCAACCCATCTCCCTTTGGCTCGGTCAAGTCTTTTCTTGAGCCCGTCGAGAACCACTTTGTTAGAGATTTTAGCCTGATCGTTGCTTTGTGGGTAGGCCGGAGTGGAATAATAGTTCCTGATGCCGAGCTCCTGACAGAAGTTCTTGAAGAGATAGGAGTCGAACTGGGTCTCGTTGTCTGAGATTAGGGCTTGAGGTACTCCAAATCTTGTAACGATATTCTTCCATACGAAGCTCTTCGTGTTCTTCTCGGTGATGGACGATAATGCTTCGGCTTCTATCCACTTTGTAAAATAATCGGTGGCTACTATTAGCCACCTTTTGTTCCCTGGAGCCCGGTGAATAGGTCCCACGATGTCTAGCCTCCATTGGGCGAAGGGCCATAGGCTAGAGAGTGGGCTTAGGTCCTGTGCTCGCTGATGGAGAGAGTGAGAGAACTTCTGGCACTTCTCACATTTTTTGGCATAGAGCTGGGCGTCCTTTTGTATGGAAGGCCACCAGTAGCCTTGGGATATAGCTCAATATGCCAGTGACTGACCTCCAATGTGACTAGCGCAGATTCCCTCATGGATTTCAAAAAGAAAGTCTTCGACTTTACTTGGGTGGACGCACTGGAGGTAAGGGCCGGTGTAGGACTTCTTGTAAAGTTTGCCATCTGGAGATAACCAAAACCGAGCTGCTTTTAGCCTGATCTTGTGAGCTTTGCTCTTATCTTCAGGAAGCTGATCATCCCTTAAGTAGGTGACGATTGGGTCTATCCAGCTCGGGCTGAGATCAGTGCACAAGACTTGCCGAGGTGGCTGGAGTTCCGTACTCAGTCTGTCCAGTGTCTCCACTTCGATAGTTCTTTTTCTCCCAGCCTCAACAACAAAGGCTAGGTTGGTGAGCGCGTCGCATGGGAATTGGAATATTTGCCGATCTGCTTGACTTCAACCTTCTCGAACTGAGAGAGGAGTTGCTTTGTGTGAGCTAAGTAGGCTGCCATCCTTTTGTCATGGGCTTGGTATTCTCTGCTTAGTTGGCTCATCACCAGCCGAGAGTCGCTGAAGACCATCAGTTGCAATGCCCCCAAGGTTTTAGCACTGCCGAGCCCCGCGATCAACACTTCATATTCAGCTTCGTTATTGGACGCCTTGAAGTCAAGTGTTAGGGCTTGCTCGATGACAAGGCTCTATGGAGATTGGAAGACTATGCCAGCGCCAGCCTTTTTTGAGGTTGATGATCTGTCAATGAAGACTTTCCATGCTGAATTGAGGAATTGTTTCCAAGATTGTTCATGCTCTGCCTCGATTTCAGTAACTTCCTCATCCTCACTGCTCCCCAGTTCGATATCGAGCTGTCTCGATGCAGAACTAGGAGAGGTAAACTCCACGATGAAATCCGCCAGAACCTGGGCTTTGATCGCCGTTCTGGGTTGATACTGGATACATATTGCCCTAGTTCGACAACCCATTTTGAGATCCTCCCAGAGAAGTCTGCCTTTCTAAAAAGGGACTTGAGTGAATGTTTCGTAACAACCACTATGACGTATGTCTGGAAGTAATGGGAGAGTTTGCAGGAAGCATTGACAAGCGCTAATGCAAGTTTCTCCAACGGTAGATACCTTGTCTCGGCGTCAAGCAGGATCTTGCCCGGGTAATATATTGGCCTTTGTTGCATGTCTTCTTCTCTGATGAGCACCGTGCTCACTGCATGATCTGAGATAGCTAGGTATAAATACAATGTCTCTCCCTGCTTTGGAGTGGATAGTAGGGGACGTGAAGACAAATAACTTTTGAGTTCTTGAAGAGCTCAGTCACACTCTGGGGTCCATTGGAATTTCGAGCTTTTCTTTAAAAGCTGAAAGAAGGGGCAACACTTGTCCGAAGCTCTGTTGATGAAGCGGTTAAGTGCGGCCACCATCCCTATGAGCCTCTGGACTTGTTTTGCCGTGGTTGGACTTTGGATAGCCTGGATTGCAGAGAACTGCTCTGGATTGGCTTCAATTCCTCTTCGGGTGACTAGGCTTCCCAGGAATTTGCCAGAGTCGATGACGAACGCGCACTTGGACGCATTCAGTTTGAGCTGGAACTCTTTAAGGACAGCAAACGTTTGACTTAGGTTTGCCAAGTGGTCCTGTGACCTTTTAGACTTGACAACCATATCATCAATGTATACTTCCATAGTCTTGCCGAGCTGGGCCTGGAACATCTTGGTTACTAGCCTCTGGTAAGTCGCCCCTGCATTTTATAACCCAAAGGGCATCACTTTGTAACAGTAGATGCCTCTAGGTGTTATGAATACTGTTTTTCTTCGTCAGACCAGTACATCGGGATCTGATGGTAACCTCGGTAGGCATTGAGGAAACTCATCCTGTCATTCCCGGTGGTGGCATCGATTATCTGGTCGATTTTTTAGAGCAGAAGCTGTCCTTAGGACAGGCCTTGTTGAGGTCGGTGAAGTCCACGCAGACCCTCCAGCTCCCATTTTTCTTCTTGACCACCACTGTGTTGGCCAACCACTTCGGGTAATGGACTTCCCTTATCACTTCGGCTTCCAACAGCTTTTCGACCTCTTCTATCACGGCCTTGGCCTATTGACCTTAGTTCTGCGAGCCTTTTGGACTACAGGTTTGTGTCTGGGATCCACATTCAGCTTGTGGCACATGATTTCAGAGCTAACATCGGGCATTTGTAGGGGGTCCAAGCGAAAACCTCCTTGTTCCTTAACAAGAAGTCAAACAGCTCGGATTTTTCAACTTCTGCAAGCTGACTCCCGAGCAGGAAATACCTTCCATGATCGCTGGGGTCGATCCTGACCTCGGTGAGGTTTTCGACGCTCTTTTGTTCGGGAGCTCGGCCGACAGCTTCGAGTTCTGCTTCCAGCTCGACCATGTGGACCTACTGTGGTTCTGCTTCGCCAGGAACCACAGTTATCAGGCACTGCTTGGCCATCTGCTGGTCGCCCCGAACTGTAATCACCTCGACTTTTCCGTTCACGTTCTCCAACGGGAACTTGAGTTTCTGGTGATGGGTGGAGGGCACCGCTTCCATGTTGTGTAGCTAAGTCCTCTCCATTATTGCGTTGTATGGGGATGGTGCATCCACCACTAGGAAGTCAGCTGTCATGGAGGTGCCCCAAACTTGGACTTGGAGGAAGACTTTCCCCTTGCGATTACTAGTTTGGAGCTGAAGCCCACCGGCGGAGTGCGGGCTTCTTGCAGGTCCTCCTCTGTCAGACCTATCCTTTTGAAGCAGTCATCGTAGAGGATTTCCGATGAGTTCCCGGGGCCCACGAGAATCCTCTTGACCTTGAAGTTTTTTAACCTCAGGGTTAGGAGCAGTTGATCGTTATGGGGGAGCTGGACCCCGTCTAGATCTTCGTCCGAGAACCAGATCTTGGGTCTCTCTTTCCGAGCCTTCTTGGCGGGGGATCGAGCTCGGTCGTCATCACTTGCTTGCCGTGTGAGGCCCTCCTGGCCTCGGCAAGAGCTTGGTTGCTTCCCTTGGGCATGACAACTAGGTGGATGACGTTGATGATGCCCTCTGGCTCATGTCCCGATCGTCATCAGGTTGGTACTGATGAGCCCAGTTGACTCTGCCCTCCTCCTTGATGAAGTCTTTTAGGTGCCCGTCCTTCAAGAGCTTCTCGAGGTGGGCCTTGAAGGCCATGCAGTCTTTGGTTCTGTTCCTATTTTGCTTGTAGTAGGCACAAAACTTACTCTGATCTCGGGTCGAGGTGGGCCTTGAAGGCCATGCAGTCTTTGGTTCTGTTCCCATTTTGCTTGTAGTAGGCACAAAACTTACTCTGATCTCGGGTGGAGGGATCACCCTTCATCGGCTGCGGCCATTTAAAGAAAGGCTGTGTCCTAATTCTATCGAGGAGTTTGTAAATGGGTTCCTTGAAGATCGTTTTGACAGCCCTGTAAGAGACAACAGTTGGTTTTGGCTTCTTGCTGCCCCCCGAGGTGGGAACCGAGGCCATCGCCGAACTCACTAGTTCACCCGGGCTATCAGTGCTTTCACAGTGACCACGGGGAACTGCACTAGGTCCTTGCGAAGCTCGTTGCCTGGCAGCAGAGATTGTTTGAAGGACCTGATGGCCACTCTGTCGGTGGCATCTTCCACCTGGTTGTAAATGGTCTAGAATCTTTTGGCGAACTGAGTGATGCTTTCAGTCCACCTTATTCTAATGGCCATTAGGTCATCGTCTGTCTTTGGGATGACCCTGTGCGCCTGGAACTTTTCTACGAAGCGATTTCGGAGCTGCCGCCAGCTTGAAACTGATCCCTTTGGAAGCGCGCAAAACCACTGCAGGGGGAGGTTGCCCAAACTGGAGGAGAAGACCCTGCAGTTCAGGTGGCTGATGTCGCCCCATACTGACATTCTTTGGGTGAAATGCCAGAGGTGCGTGGCTGGATCTGAAGTCCCGTCATATAGATTGAATCTTGGGACGCTGAACTTCTCGGGGAGTAAATAGTCCTTGATCTCTTGAGAGAATGGAGATGTGCCATGGTCTTCAGTATCGTAGGCATTCAGCCGATCTCGGGTGAAGCTGACCACCTCCATGTTTTGCTAGACTGTCTGCTTGACTTGTCGGTCAAGCCATTCCCTCAAGTCACTGTTGTCCTCTGGTCTCTGGCGCTACTTCTTGGGGTCATCATTAAAATGGCTGCTGCTCGAGCCTTCATCATAGGCTCGGTCGCGTCTCTTGTTGGTCAGGACTTACCCCAAGTCCTGTTCGACCTCCTGATGGACCCTCGATTTCCGTCCTCTCCTTCTGCCCCAAGGGCTGCCGAGTTTAGGCGGAGGAGGAAAAGCGGGTATCAACATTTTTGTACGGGTATGCCAGATTTTCTATTCTACTTAGAATTTGGAATGGTGATGATCCGGAGACTCACCTTCACAAGTAGAAAGGAAATCAATCATTCTTTCTAACTTTTCAAATTGCATAAATTTTTAAGAAAAGAGACAAGTTGTTTTTGAATGCCGTAGGAGGCGATTTTTTGTTTGTTTGCCGTGAAAGACGATTTACAAATCTCATCAAAATGAAAGGCAATAATTGTGACTTTTTTTTGTCTCTTTAAAAAATACAAAGTACAATAGAAAAGAAAGAAAATGGATCTAACTTCTCGGGAGATTGTGGGGACACGTTCAGATCGACGGTCGCAAGTCATGTATGGACTTCGCCATCATCCTTCAAATGAGAATGCTTGATGCTTCAATTCTTCGGCTTGGCTCCAACCTCAGTTTTTTAGAGGATAAAGACCAAGGGGAGGTCCTATATCCCATAAAAAATCAAGTAAACGGGCTGAAAAGCTGCGTTTAGGCCATGTTGTAGAAGAAGGGAACCTTGGGGGGGTGGCCCTCCAAGGGACTTTGATCACCATGTGGTGTCTCTTGCAGCAAAGCAGCAGGACTTCGTCGGAATTTCTCTGGAATTTTCCAGACTCCAGATGTGTGTTAGTGCAAGTGTAAAGTTTGCAAGTAGGTAAGTACGTAGGTAGGTGTCTCTCTCTTGGGAATAGACCTCCTTTTATAGGCTCTTGGTAGCCATGAGGTGGTTTATGGGCATTGATGGCCATGATGAGAGAATTGATGGCATTGATGCTTCATGATGGGAGGAGTTACAAGTTTTTATTTCTTGATTTTGTAACTCCTTTTTCTTGGCTTGTGATTGGCTGATAGAGAATAATGGGCATTTAATCGCCTTTAATCTCCATGATGAGGGGAGTTTCATGATTTTAATGCCATGATTGCTTGGACTTGTAACTCTCATTTGCTTGATTCTGATTGGGCCATCCAAAATAATGGGTTAATGACCGCATTAAGTTGTCATAAACGGGTCAATTAGTGACATTGAGTGGTCGCCTGGGCATTTGAAGAGTCGCGGGCCGCGCTGCGTCCTTTGGGATTCTTCTTGTGATGATTGCCGATGTATCTACATGCTATTTGATGTCGGATTGCGATGCAATTTCAGACATTAATTGATGTTGGTGGGCCGGTGACATTTGTCTTGTCAATTTCTTGATCGGTTGGACAGAAAGTGTACTTTCTTGATCAGCCGGTTGGCGATCTTGGAGCGATCAGTGATGATTTCATGCTCTTGATGGCAGATCCGAGATGTTGGCGAAGATCAGTTGTTTTCAAGCATCAAGAATTAGATTTTCGAAAAATCACAAAGGCAGGAACTCTCGAAACGCAGAAAAGATCGGAAAACGGGCCATTCGGCGGAAATTCCGGCAACCCGAATTTCCGGCGGAACTCTCGAAACGCAGAAAAGATCGTCCCTAATCTTTTTTCTTTTCTAATTTACTTTAGGTTTCTACTTCTCTATTCGACAAATAGGAAGTAAGGTGCAATGAGGTGGGGAACATGCACTTTGTTGAAAATAAGTTTTGTACTGATGCACCTTCTCTCCACAGAAATGATTAGGAATCGATCCCTGGTCCCCTTAGCTAAGCGTCGGCACTCGCTTTATGGTGAGCACTGGGGCTCTGAACACATTGTGGGGCCCATCTTATGGTCCATCCGAGTGGACCATCAAGCAGAGACCCTTGTGATAATCATGGTTCCCGAGGTTTGGCACCCAATTTGAGTAAATTGGACCATTGGATTGAGTGTGCACTCGTTTTGAACAGTGAAAACTTGCTGGCCGTGGATCAAGTGGGTCCCATTATGATCTAAGCCCCCATCGCCATACACCGGCTATTTTGAGGAGATCCGGCCTCACAACCGGGTGCTCAATTGAGGAGCTCCCTCACACACACATACACACACTTCTTTATGAAATTGTCCTTGTTTTAGATATATAAAAAAAGGAAACATGTCAATGGACATCCAAGTATCCAAATACAAAAGGTACATCACATGAATGTGGAAAGCAACAAGTGAAAATGAATATAGGAGGCCTTACTCCGCGCAACATTTGTATAGTATTATTTGATAATATGAAAGAAGCAAGAAACTTAGGTGTTTCCCTTTTTCTCTCCGAAATGAGTTACTTGAAAATAATAGAGTTATCTTGAAAATAATAGAAGTATCAAGATCCTCTATTGTTTCATCACTATGATGCTTCCTATTGCATTTAAAAGTAAGACGTGACGACGCTTGGAGGGCTTTGAGATCTTGCCGTTTATGAAAAAAGGTCCACTAAACATTTTCGATCTGTCTAATAAAAAGCCATGGAAAGACTAACTAAGATAGAACCTCCACAGGTTATTTACTAACAATCTATTTCAGACTTTTAGATTAGGCAATTCGAAATGTCTCATGGACCTAATTTTTTTTAGGATGATAAGATCTCAATGTCCTTTGCATTCGATAAGGTTAGCGGGATCTACAAACTCTGTCATTTGTCATGTTTTAAAAAGCAGTGGAGAGCATCATGCTAGAAGAGCAATAGATTGACAAGATCCACAGGAGAAATTATGCAACATATTATAAAATTCATTATAGTATCTTGTTTTTCAATTGTTGCTGAAACTTATTGCATCAAATATTTCAAATTTGATTTGAGGATGATTTGTTAGTGCCCTTTGTCTAGTTAAGGTCAACATAGACTTGATTGAAGGAATTGGTAATTAATGCGATTGGTTAACAAGTCTTGTCCAGAAAAAATTATTGCATTTCTAGAGAAAACAGAAGCATAAGTAATTGATATAAGATGAGGGGGGTTTGATTTGAGATTCGAACTCATAGAATTCAACCCCTATTCTAAAACCATGACCAATATGAGCCAAACGCTTCCTTCATGACTCATCTTTTCGTAACTCTCAAGTGAGATTATATGATGGCTACTTGTACATCTTCACCTTTACCCTTTAGCAAGAAAATGCAAATGAAATCATAGCGAATGTTGTCCTAAATGACAATGCTTCCATTTTTCAGCAGTGAACTAGATGATTATGATTTGATAGTCAGAAGAGCTTCACCATTATTCTTACACAACTGAGTGGCCGGCTCCATCTACTATGGGATGGTGCACTGTGATTTCATCATTTTGGAAGGCTCTGTTGCATCTTCTATAATTATAGCTGGAGACTTGATTCCATCATCAGATGGTCATAATGCATCACTAGGTGGACCCACTGAGATTCTCATTATTGGGTGGACCCATTATGATCAAAAGACCTAGTTCTATTAAGAATCCTAATTCTACTCCTCTTTATCTTTTGAGTTCTACTCCTCTTCCTCTTATGAGTTTGGTTTGATTATAACTCTCTCTCTCTCTCTCTCTCTCTCTCTCTCTCTCTCTCTTAGGATTAGTATGGGGACCACTAGGGATTCCTTGGATCTGGCTCCAGCTGTAGCATCGGAACTCCACATCTCATTTAGGCTCCTGACCCACATTTAATTGTAGATAACTCCAATATATAAATGCATTTGCACTCTATTCCTAGGAATTTTAAAAGAAGACCCTAGCTTTTCAATTACTACAAGCAGGCCCCTTTATCAAATATATCCATGAATCCATTGGAAATAAACTATCTAACCAATGTGGATCCACCTCTTATTATCCTTGTGACCCAATTAATCACAGCAATCATCGTTACCATCTGGTTAACTCTTAATCCGAATTGGTGGGCACTTACCTACGATAAATTCCATTAATCCTTATGAGGACAGATTCCATCTTGAGAATATATGTTCCTACATTCATACTACCATTTGCTCAAAATACTGAAGTGTTGACTTATAGTTGGCCTAACTCATTGGTAAGTTAAAGTAAATGCATGGCAGAAATTTGAGTCCGTTACTCCCTCAGGATTGAGAGCCTATTGCTTGAAAATATTTATGAGAGCATTCATTAATTAGAAACAGTATTTGATATAAGGTGCTACTCATGGCCCTTCAGTACATCAAATGTACTAGCACAACAATCCAGAGTTTTATACTCTTATGGCCATCCAAACCTAACAACCAATAGAGAACCCTCTGATAGTCACTAATCCCAAGGACTGGGACATATTCGAATGGACTGAACCGTTGGATCGAGGGTTAAATATTTTTTTAAATATGAAGCCATTAAACTAATGGGCCACGGACGAAGGTGTTAAGGGCATGGATTTGAGGTCAAACTTGATATTTGGGGTAGTCTCACTTAGATCTTTCCATCCCCCGGTCCCATCTCCAAATGGGGTCCACAATTGGACCCCACAAAAAAATTCCCACATAAATGAGAACAGTCCCCACCTGAATATCACCCTTTAAGAAATACCTGATGCAAGTACAACCCGCCCAGGTTCCACCATTATGGTTGGGGTGCATGACACTGAGAGTCAACAAACAGAAAATAGCCACATATTGCTTCCCAAAATCTGACCTTCCAAAGTTGCAGCGGTTGACTTCTGATTATTCTTTTGGATTCGCTCTATATATATGTCAACATCAATAGCCACATATTGCTTCCCTTAGATTCTGCTGTGAAACAGACAGGACCCAAAAGTTCTGTTGGGTGCTGCTCCAAGCAACTGAGGATAGAGTTGAGGGGACCCATTAGGCTTCAGTTGACGAGGTATTCTTGTATTTCTTCCACCAATTACAGTACAATTCACTAACTTGGGAGTTCACAGAAGGCTTCTCTACTTTAACCTCTCTGAATGAACTATCTTATTAGCATGCATTTGGGCACCACACTTCTATTAATATGGACTATTGATTAGACTTCTGTTTTTCCGGGTACTAGCCAAGACCCAACGTGAGAAACCCAACCAATGCCAGGGTGGACCCCAGCACACACACGGGAGAGAATGGCCCATACACACACCGGATAGGACCTTGGGATGAAACATTGGACAGTTGGGTGAGAATAAGACTCCCAACCATTGGGCTATTCATTTATTCTCTCGATCGAATTGTGTAATTTTGTTCTTTAAATAAGAGAATTACATACTTCTCTTCCTTTAAAGCTTAAAGAACTCTCTTAGTCTTTTATTTTTGAATTCTCAGGATTTTCCAGAACATGTTTGTATAATGATAAGGACTCCACAATGTTGCAAGAAACACTGGATTTTTCTATGGGCAAATTTTTCTGTTGTGACTTACTTTAGGGCATGTTTGTGTAACACTTTTCCGCGGAAAATGGACGGTTTTCCGCGAAAAATTCATTTTTCAGGTGTTTGGCGCGGAATAATTCCGCGGAAATGCTTTCCTGCCTCGTCAGCATTTTCCTTGATAATGGTGGAAATGAGTTTCCTATGGGGGGGTATGGGAAATGGATTTCCTTGGAAAACTTCTCCATCTTTTCCTCACTCTTATCCATTTCAACCAAAAAACCCTACAACTCTTTCATTTTTTATTTCTTTATATAAATTATTATTTAATGTTGAATAAATAATATACAAGTTATGTTATTTTTCTTCAAAAAATTATATCACCAAATAAGAAATTTTGATTTTCTATAAGGAATCCATAGCCGCACCAAACAACATTAGCACCAATTTAATGAGGAAACTCTTTTTGCACCAAACATGAAAATCTAAATTCTATGGAAATCCTTTTCCGAGGTTTTTATTTCTATGGAATTTGCTGACGTGGCAATTTCTTCTTTCCGCGGAAATGGTGCGTACACAAACGTGTCCTTTAGTGTTTTTTTGGAGTTATGCCTCTTGCCTGGAAATTTTTTTCCAGAATAGGGAAAACTGTAGATCAATTCAACCAAAAATCAGTCTTAATTATGTTTTTGTGGAGGAGCTAAGTGTTGTTAGACGGGTCAACTCATGCTCATAGTTCCATTTTTTGACATGCAATGGACCCATACATAATGTGCTTTGTGAGTAGGAGGTTCAAATTAGGGGAGACAATATCTGACCTGACTGCATTAATTTGACGTGCTAACCCGACCAACAACAGATACTGATCTGGAAAACCTAATCCACATAAAAATAGGTTGAGTTAAAGTTGACCCATATAACCTACATGAGCCATTTAAATGAGCAGGGTAAGGGTGGTCCTATATATCTACACCAATTTAAATGGTTTGGCGGTTTAATATTTTGGTACTCGAAATAGTTTATTATTTATGAAGTGCGCCAAGCTTGTACTGTTGGCATACTTTTTTTTCTTTCAACGAAACTCAAAAATAGCCCCTTTTTAATGGATTGGGCTTCGCCCAAGATTATAGAAGTTGGGTCTAGTTGAACAGGTTGACTTGTATTAGATTCAGGTTATGTGGGCACTAAAATAGGTTAAGTTAAAGTTGACCCATATAACCTACAGGAGCCATTTAAATGGGCGGGGTAAGGGTGGTCCTATATATCTACACCAATTTAAATGGTTTGGTGGTTTAATATTTTGGTACTTGAAATAGTTTATTATATATAAAGTGAGCCAAGCTTGTACTGTTGGGATACGTTTTTTCTTTCAACGAAACTCAAATATAGCCCTTTTTTTAATGGATTGGGCGTCGCCCAAGATTGTACAAGTTGGGTCTAGTTGAACAGGTTGACTTGTAAGATGCAGATTATGTGGGGCAGGTTGAATTAATCCGCATCGGATGCTCGTTGGGGCTATGTGACCCATTTCAAATATGGGTTGGATATGAATTGGAGTTCAACCCCAGACACCCTTGATCAACCATTTTTATCCGGCACAAACTGTTCACCACCGCAAGTTCAGATGCTGGTTGGACTGAGTTTAATTTTACAACCTCTAGGTAGTGGTCTCAATTGGGCACACAATAACCTTATTTCAGTACAAGCATGACAGCACCACATTACTCCTTGTATATCCATGAGAGGTTGTCTCCATGGGTAGGTGTGATTATGTAATTGGGTTGGAATTGGTATAATCTCTTGTACCATCTCTTTTAACTTTTTTCTCTTTTACTTTTTCTGCTTTATACTTGTTTTCTCTTTTTAATAAAATTTTATTATCGTTTCAAAAAAAAAAAAAAAAAAAAAAAAAAAAAAAAAGAAAGTTCCTACATGGATTCGATTCCAATGATTCGAATCCTTTGTAGCTATCTCAATAGGAAGATCTTATATTGGAAGAAATGCTCAAACTTTACTGCAAGCCCCAGTAATTGTAAATGGGAGCCCCTCAAAATGAATGCACATACCTTCTTATTCCAAAATGAGTCCGGTCTCCATAAAACTGAGCATGCATTTAGTAATATCATTAATAAATATATAAATAATTATGCCCTTTACATCAGTGCAAGTATGGATTTACATCAGCACAAGTATGGATACGCTTGCCTCACAAGAGGTCATGTTGTCTAAGCATTTGCTAAAAATGGGATTCATTGGACAATAGACAGTGCCGGGCATTTTAAATGGACACGCATTTCATAGCTTTGGGTTCATTTGAATTTGGGATATCCATCCTACATCTACCCATATACCTGATAATTGCCCAAAAATAATCAAGATTTAGATAATGGGACGTTCTACTGGCACACAGGAAATATCTCTTCCCACACACTCTATTTTTTTTTTTTTTTTTTGGAAAAAAATCTATGAAATAACCTTTTTGCCCACCCTCCTTCCTTTCTCTCCCCCCACTTCCCCTTCACCTTCGGCTCTGGCTCCGGTTTCGGCCTGGACTAGCGGCAGCAGTTGGCTCGGCCAAGACCTCACCCCTCCCGTCCCTCCCTCCCTCCCTCCCTCCCCCCCACTGTTTCCTCTCTCCCTTCTCCCCGTCTCTACCTCCCCATCTCCGGCTCCAGCCTGGACTAACGGCGGCCATGAGCCCTCTCTCTCTCTCTCTCTCTCTCTCTCTCTCTCTCTCCCCCCCCCCCCCCCATCATCCTTCTCTCTCTTCCTCCCTCTCCCTCCCCCACTATCTTCTCAGCAATGCGGGGAGGGGAGGGAGAGAGAGAAGGGGAGGATAACGATTGTGGTCTCTGTCGGCCCGGGCCAAAGCCAGAGCTGGAGGTGAAGGGGGGAGTGGGGGTAGAAAAAGGAAGGAGAGTGGGCCAAAAGGTAATTTCATTGGTTTTTTTATATAAAAAAAGGGTGTGTGGGAAGAGATATTTCTCGTGTGCCAAAAGAACGTCCTTTAGATAATTCTTGCAGAGCTATTCGTGTGGGAAAATGACACTCTAAAGTAATAGTTTTACCCTTTAACCCTCTGATATCTTAGGGTTGTAAGACCGATAAAAAAAATCCTAGGGCTAGAGGATATCGGTGTGCTATTTTAGGGCTTCAGGATATCGCACCATGTGATATCACGTAACCATATTATATCATATAATTTCCCCTACCTGTCCAAATGCAAAACACACAATACACCCCAAATCTAGGACTCTATCATCTCTTCATTGCTTTTGCTTCCTGCATGTTTATGAGTTAGAACTCTTACAATATTCACCCTGACCTCGGTAAAATGGCTTTGACTACGGTTCTTTTTCTTTCTTTAATGCAAAGTAACAAGCATTTCTTCTCTCTTCAGTAGAAAGGAAGAGGGTGAGGAAAGATCTAGATTATGAATGATAACCTACAGTGTTGGGATATTGCACGGTATAATATCATATAGCTCTAGGATATCACATAATTATATATATATATATATATATATTAAAGCAAAGGAGGAGGTGGGCCGTGAGGGGTGCCACCTCATTCCTAAAATGTCTCTCTGGGCTGTGAGGGGTGCCACATCATCCCTAAAAAGTCTATCTTTTCAAAGAGGGCTACTCTTTCTCTCCTAAAACCTCTCTAATAAAAGATTTTTATAAACGTTTGGATTTGGGTCATATTTCTTGCCATTATCCAAAATTATAAGAAAATCTTTACAGTCGGTTTGTTTTCTTTTCCTTAGACCTTCAATCATCAATAGTCGCGTTTTCTTTTCCTTAGATCTGCAATCATCAAAGGGTTCCATATTAAATATGTTTTGTGGTCTTATGTTAAATATGAATGAAATTCAAACTAATGCTCCTTTACTCTCCTTTCAGTTTTTTCCCCTAAATGGATGGATCCAGTAGTGGGCACTAGTTCGTACTAAATATATTTCAAGATTAGACTCCAGTACTGGATGAAATCCCAATGGCATTCTCTTAACCCCTTTTTTTTAAGAGTGGGCCCCACTGATGGAGGGAGGCAAGTCTAAGCCTATTGGCCGTTGTCTGGTTTTTTAATGTTAATGGATGCAAATCAATTAGTGGGCCTTGCACATTTAACTTATTTCTGCAGTGGGACTCACTCATGGATTATGCATAGATATTAGTTTTCTAGATCAATATGGATTATGGATTATTCTCTCTTTCTCAACACCATTTATCTTCCATCCTCTCAAGATTGTCATCTTTTTATTTTAATATTTGGGGCCCACCTTTCAACAATTCACACTCATAAAATTTTCATTAAAAATATAATTTTCTTTTTGTTTCCAAATAGAGCTCTATTCTATTAAGAGATTATCACACATAAATGAAAATTAGACTCGACCTTCTGGTAGACCACTTCATAGATGGGCTTGTGACTCGACCTTCTAATAGACCACCTCATGGATGGGCTTATGATAAAAATGTTTTGAGGTTGGAAGTTTTTTTTTTTTTAATTGAATATTATAGGCATCATTTTATGATCTAATTATATAGACAAATGACCCTAGGTTTGCCCCACCATAATTACACTTCCGTGGGCCCACATGGACTGATAATTAAGAGATATATACATTGATTCAAGATAGGCCAATTATTACTGGGATCAAATAACACTAGCCTGTGGTTTTAAAGTCTCATAATTTATAGCTTTTAAAGTTAAGATGTTTATACATTTTTTTTAAATCTAGAGCTAAAAAACGGTTTGATCGATTTTAAAATGGTATTGGTGCTACTTCAAAGGGGTAGAGAAGAAATTTGTGTGGAGGGATTGAAATGACTATTGGCTTATGTGAAAATAACACTTGTATTTATGATTGAAGATATGTTGACTGTTTTTATATAAATATATATGAATATATTCTTATATGTTTATAATTAATTTCGATATGTTATAAATTAAAAATGTAATATCTTACTTTTTGCCTCGGGCTAAGCATGGGGCGTTGTTGCTAGTTTTAGAGTAAAATTGTCAATTCCAAAGTGCCATTTTTCGTATGAACAGCTCATTGAGAATTATCTAGATGTAGACACTTTTGGGACAATTGTAAGGTATAATGACAGCCGTACTGCCAATATCCCTTTGAATTTTGGTATATGAGTAATTTATCAGGTATACTTAGTAATATGGACACTTTTTCGGATCCACACTAACTTGATGGCCCAATTCATCAAATAATGAGGACATCTTTGGGCCAAGATTAACTTGATGGCCTTGTGGTTTCGATTCTTGTTCAGAAGCCAGAGAGAAAAAATGGTGCATCCACGCTTAAACTGAATAGATCACCAGAATGCAGGATGCCAAAGGCCCACCAGCTCGATTGTAAAACCAAACCATTCATCAAGGGCTCATAAAAAGAATGGTTTTTCAAATTGATTCTTCCTTCCATTTCCACCATCTCAATATATAGAAGAGGGTTACCATGATACTACCAACGTACGTAGCAGAAGTTAGATAGGCCTTCTGTGGTGAACCACACTATTCTGATCGATGTTCATAGTTCATCCAGGGTAGGGCCCACTTCGAATCCAAACATTCTCCTTTTAGTCCAAGGACATCTCAATGCTTAATGCAATTGCAAAAGTATCTTAATAGTACATATCTCTCTATTATATAGAAATCTCTTTACATATATGCTAATGCTATCAAACAGATATATGCACCTCAGTGCCACTTTAGTTTCATATTTACAAACATATTTATATGCACCTGAGTGCCAATTCATTATCTTTTCTCTTGGTTTGCTAGTACTTTCCTAGTGACTTTGACATCGCAGCCGTTGCAAACTCTTCTTTTAACTTTCTCTTTCTAGTCCTTCTCAAAGAAGCAACCAAAGCTGAGCATGATCTCTCTTCTGCCAAAATCTTCTATTAGTAGGACATTTGGTAGTGTTTGTATGCTGATGCATTAAATATTCCGGAGGGGGAGCATCCATCTTTTTTTTTTTTTAGGACATTTGGTAGAGTTTATGAGCTTGGTTGATGTATTAAATATTCTGAATCTCAAGATTTTGCTTTAATAATAATAATATTGGTCTACTGGGCAAACTCAGAAGAGACAAAAATCTTTTTTTTTTTCTCATATGGCAAGGTATAACGCAGCCTTGTGTCAAATAGGCCACCGGTCTCAGAAACTGACAATTGTCCTCAACTAAAAAACACTGCAAGAGAGCTTCCTGCTCTGCTCTTCAAAACAGCTGAATATCGGTCAGGACCCCGACTATGATGTTTTGTATTGAAAAAATCCTCTCAGAACGGCGTGCAAGTCCTCGTCGTCGTGCAATTCATCAACCTAAAACAAAAGGCAAAATCATCAATTGTGTCTAAGAGATTTCACGTTTTTATATTTATGTTTGGATGAGGAGAAGGTGGAGAAAATTGTTTTCGCCGCTTGTTTTCTCCACCTGCTTTGGGCGTTAAAAAGAAAAACGAGGAAAGCCTCTCCTTTTGGCATTTTTACCAGCTGATTTTCCCTTACGTCCTCATCAAGGTGATGGACGCTAGTAGCTTCAGGAATCTCTGCCGTTTCTCTGGCAAATTTTCCATGTATTCTTGCTCTGCTCGCTGCTTGCGTCTTTCTACATTCATACTGTCAGAATATAATCACTAATTCAATTCAATCTATTACTACATGTAGCTCCTTCAAAGAAATTTATATAGTTTGCCATGTGTTTTGTACCTTGATAACCTTGTTATAGTTTCTCTTACTGCGTTTGCTTCGGTATATGTGAATTCTCTCCCTCCTCTCTTCTGCGCTGTAAGGTTCGACTCTGAATGCTGGAGCTCTGTCTATGTAGAAAGCTTGACGCTGTAACCGTCCAAAGCAGTAATCATCCTGCATGCTATTGCTTCTCTGAAAAGGGGAAAAAAAAAAAAGAATCGTTAAAATGAAAAAGTGAGATAGAGAGAGATAGAGAGAGAGAGAGAGAGAGCAGTAGATGTATTCTAACTGGAAAATGCTCCTCAAATTGCAGATTTTCTGAGAAATTTGGCATCTGGGTCTGGAAAGTTGACCTTCCTAACAGAGCAGAGGAGTGGGGTTGGAAGAAAAAATCCGGGTTGACTTGGCTCGGCATGTATCCATCATCTGGTACAGACAGACCGTTAGGTCTTGAATAATCAGTGTACTCTGTTGTTGTTCCAATAGTATTCAAGACATCCAAATCTTCAATTCCTTCTCTAGTTGCTGAAACTGATGTTACGGAGAGGAGAGGATTTGGGGCGGAGAAGAAATTGGAAGGAGGTGTAGGGGCGGGCTGTGGTTGAAATGGGTAATTAGAGATGGTCTCAAAAATGTTTGGAAAATTGAAGGAAGTGTCTGGGAAATGCTGCGAATCAGTGGGGGAGAGAGGAATTTCAGAGGAATGATGAAGGAAAGACTCATTGAGAAGGGAAAGATCTGAAGCCATTGAAAAGAAGAAGAAGAAGAAGACGATGACGGCGACTGAGAGAAAAGGAAGAAAGAGAAGAGGTTGTGCTTTTCCTCTGGTTTCCGTGCTGTTTATATGCGATCGCCTTCTCAAACGAAGAAAGAGAAGGCGTTTGTCACGAAGGACAGTTTTTCTTAGGGAAAATTTTAAAAAGATATAAAACTTTTTGCTAATTTTCCAAAAAGGACATTAAAACTTGAGTATTTCAAAAAAGCATAAGACTTTTTCACAATTCTTCCAATCAAGTCATCTCTTAAATAAATTTCTAAAAACTGGCAAATATACTCTTATGTCATTTTCCAAATATTCACTTTAATATATCATTTAAGAGAAACGATCAAGCCCAATCCAATTGACCTAGTGGGGCATGCTTCAACTACCATTATGCATAGATGGTTAAAAAAAAAAAAGGATTCTAAATTATTACAAAAAAAAATAGCACGGGCCATTGTGCTAGTTTACATATATGTAGATGGTACGTGATACATAACCATTACGCATCACATGTTTAATTGCAGACTTTACAAATCACATGTGTAAATGGCTATGTAAACGTGACTTAAAAATAGATGCATTTTGCACCCAAAATCATAGTCGCAAGTTACAGTAATTTGAGTGAGAGGCTTAGGTTCTTCCCTTTTTTATTTGTATTTTCTTGAATTTCTGGACCCCAGAAGATCGACACCACTGGATGTCTTTAGGAGGGAAAAAATGGTTAAGAAATTATATATATTTAGCCCTATGACACCAAGAAATTTGTAGGGTTCAAAATCAAGATCCACACCGCTGCACTTCTCTAAGTCAAAGTCTCCAACGATTCTGACTCTACTATTTAGTCCTTTATACTTGCATACTGATCAGTGTGTATGCCCCAACGTGGGGCCCACATGGAGCCATACCTAGGACTGAGACCTAGGGGGATCAAAAGATCTTCCCTGACCCTTCATTTTTGCAAAAAGCCAGGCCCACCCCCTTTAACCTATCATCTCCACCCGGGCCCACAAGTTTCACGATGTACAGTCTATTTGGATGGGTGTACGGTTGATCCAATGGTTCAGTAAATTTGGATGCGTGCAAAACATGCTGCCCATGTGCCCGTGTGATCCTTTCGGATGGACCATTAGGTGGGTCCCGCACCTAATGATACATATTAGTTATCCAGTGCACATGGTGTGCATTTTAACTTAAATACACACCTCATTGTGGGGCCCACTTGGGACCCCACTTAGGAATGGGATCCATGGGGATCTCTTCATTTGCGTGGGGCCTATATGTATATAAAATATGAGCTCCATCCGAATGATCTGTATTATATGATTGACGAGTCAAATTTTAAAGGATTTTTAAATGGAAGAAACTTGTTGGCTATTGATGAAGGAGTAAGGACGATTAAATGGAGCTCATATTTTATAGGCATGTAGGCCCTAAATAGATGAAGAGTTTTACATGGGTCTCATCCCTAATAACTGGGATACCGGCTAAGCCTTGAGGTGTGTATTTAAGTTAAAATGTACGCATTGTGCACCGAATAACCACTATATAGATTTTACTAATTTTACTTCATCGGTGGATGATCATGTGTTTACACAACTCTTTATACAATTCCAACATTTTGATAAATGTAAATTCAGTTGTGCAAATTATTGTCGTTTGCAAGAAATTCTGCCCATGGAGTGGATGATCGGATGCATTTGATTTTATTAAGTTGAATTGAGCAAATTAAGGTAGGCTTCATACAAGTTAGATCAAATAGGACGAGTCGCTCAATCAGTTCAAGTACATCACTAGATTATGCAAAAACATATATCCCGCACCTTTTGACCACTGACACTTCTCTGTTTGTTTACTCTGCAAATTCTCGTACGTTGGTGTTCGTTCTTGGGCATTCTTTACACGTGGGTCGAAAATAGACGTGTATAAAGATTAGGGTAAATTAGCCAAAAGTCCTTGAGCACGGTCTTCTAAGGCATTAAGGACAACTACTTTTTCTCTAATGTCTATAGTCCAGACAGCTGGAGATACTTTAGTGAGAGGTCCCTAATATGCCACGTCATGTATTTTCATGACTAATTTGCCCCATTCAATTGTGCCAGAAAACTCTTTCCTTCTTCTTCTCTCATTTTTCATTTTTCATTCCTTTCCATAGTTGCAGAATATCGTTACAGAGCACCTTCCGCCGCCACCATGACTTCCGATTCTCTCTCTTTCATTTCTTCAAATATAGACACAGTTTTACTTTTTCTTGCTCTTTCATCTGAAATCTCTTCCAAATCTCTCTTTCTCTCTACAACTGATTTGAAAGAGAGCATTTTGCACTTTTTCTTGTTTCTCCCCTCTCTTTTCTCGATTGAATTGTGGTCATCAAGTGTTTTTGTTTTGGATTTCGATTTTTATTAGAATCTGATTTTCCGTATTCTAACTTTTGGTGTCGCCGAGCTCAGATAAATTTCCTAGAATCTCTGATAAACTGGACAGAAGCTCAGATAAATTTGTCGAAGTTCTGCCAGAAACTCAGATAAATTTATCTGAGTTTCTGGCAGAACTCAGATAAATTTGCCAAATTTATCTGAGTTTTGGCAAATTTATCTGAGTTTCTGGCACAACTCAGATAAATTTATCTGAGTTTCTGGCAGAACTCAAACAAATTTATCTGAGTTTTGAAGAACTTTTCTGAGTTTCAAACAAATAGCTATGTAAAGTAGTGTCATCCGACGACCCACATCCATCTCTCATTTCTTATTGCAGTGGTTGTGATTTATGATTCGCGTTTTCTTTCTCTACCAGCAGACAGAAGGAGAAGAAGGAGCAAGAGCAGGGAACTATGGGAGAAACCAAACATGTTCTGGTTGTTGTATTCACAAGGTATCCTGTGTCCTAATTTCAAGAAAGCCCAAGTCAGTCAATCTATAAGTGGTTTTAACATGTGAAAAGATGGTCCAGGACCACAGTCCACAGGCTACATATCTGATTATAACCATGGTTGAAACAGTGAGAAGACTGATAAATTTATCTGAGTTTTATCTGAGTTTTGAAAACTCAGATAAATTTGTTTGAGTTTTGCTTTTGCTGACATGTATAAGGGCGTTTTTGTCCTTTTCAGTTACAAGAGGACTGCTGTCAGTACGATGAAGTATTGTGGACCGCTTGCAATAAAAATCACAGTTGAGGGACCTCCGCCCAAATACCCCTAAAGATTATGATGATAGAAATCTTTTCTACTGTAGCATGGAGACTAGGGCCTAGGCTCCTTTGGAGAAAGTGGGACACAACTTGTTCACAGATTGGTCCGGGCACTGCAACCCCTGGCCTGACCCGTAAAACCAAATCAGTCCAGAGTGTGCTGTGCCGGGTTAGGGTTAAGATATCCAACCCTGCTAATATATTGGTCAGGTACAAATTACTTATATCACATTCTAGCATTTCACTTGCTAACTTGACTTGAGTCTAGCCCAGCCCGATTCATTGCACTCTGACATGGTGAGTAGAGTTGAATCCTACCGGTGTAAATTGTTGGTTTCGGTTGAGATATTGGATGCTGGTCACAGCGGTTAACCCACATAATTCATTCCCAATTATTGGCTATATATAGTTTGAGGTCGGAATGGTGAAGGCCAGTGAGTTGAGAAACCCAAGTAATTGTAGTAAGCCCAGTCTGTTGCTTGTTTGACTCACTTTAGTTGGTAACCTAGTTGAGTCGAGTCATGAATCATGCATGATACTCAAGTGAGTGAAAGAGTATAGAACTATAGGCAAGGCTTGCGAACTTGTCCTAGTTTAAGTGCTCAAATTTAGTCCCCTTGCTGAAATCTACATTATTGAGCCTGGTTCTCTCATCTCTTTTCCGCGTGGCCATGATTTCAACACAGGAACGGAACATGAGCCACAGGGGCCGGCCCAGGTGTGCGGAATTCTTGCATCTTTCTTGAGGCACATGAGTCATGAGTCTGATTAAAAATGAATGATTACTTGGTCAGATTCATCTCAGTTAGTCGACTACATTGTAAGGGTCGAAAAGCATGTCAGGCCCCAAAAAGCATGTTAGGCCACAAATACCCGAGAGCACGTCGTGGACGGGGTTGCGTAGTTTGATCCCCACTCTGAGTCAAAGTCTGTGATGACTCGATATTCTAGTAGATTCTGATTAGAAGTATTATGTACGGATTTGAGGTTATATATTGGATATTATTTTCCACCCAAAGAGACATTTTATCTTTCAAGTTCTGAATTAAAAATCTAATTGAGAAAAATTTTCTTTAGGGCCTGTTTGGCTGTATGGTGAATTGAAGTATGGTGAGGTGAAGCATCAAATTAAGAGAGAATAAAATATAAGGTGTTATGATGGTGTTTTGTTTTTAGTTGTTTGGTATGAAATCTTTTTGACTTTTTGTATAGAAAAGTGTAGCTTTTTTGTCTTCTAGTGGAGAAAAGAGGTTACTTTTTTGACTTTTTTTGAAAAAGATGGAGGGAATTTTAAAATTGTGTACTTTTGATATGACCCATTGTCTTTTCTTATGTGGATAATGGAGGCTTTACTTCACCTCACCTCACTTCACCACACATCCAAACACGCCCTAAAGATTTCTTGAAGAGTTGTGCTGATAATTTTCTAGATAGTAAGTTTCTTCTGCATCCCTTATAGAAGATCATCGTCTTGCGTAGAAGATTTGAGGAGTCAAGCACTGTATTGAGTCTATTGCAATCAACGGTGTGAAGTCGTTGAAGCGTGCAGCGACATAAAGTAACTTCAGTTCTTAGGTAGGGATATCTGGGGAGGAAATCTGAGTTTCTTGTAATTGCGAGATTCATAGTGCTTGATTGTTGATATAGTTCAGATCCATGGTTTTTCACCTGGTTAGGATTTTCCACGCTAAATCTGGTGTCCTTGTGGAGTGTTTGCTTTTTAAGTTTTATTTCCGTTGCTTAGTTATTTGTTTTTGCACACTTTTGGGTTGATTTATTAATTTGACCAATTTAGAGATTTCATACCCTAAACTTCCATAGATGGCCGTCAGTCATATTAAGGTTTTCAGAAGTTTGAGATTGGGAGTCAGGAAAAAAACAGAAAAAAAAAATGAATTTAAAATTTCTCAATTGCGTTGACTACTAGGTATCCCTTGTCAATCAAAAAGAGAGTCAATGGATCGAGAGATGAAGTTATGGATGCAAATTTGAGTAAAAAAGCGTTAGCTGCTAAATTTTCACGAAGAAAGACACAAATGGCATTCCGGCAAGGTAAGTGCACCCTTTATATGATAATCTGTAACACAAACCATCTAAACAAATGATCCAGATGTAGGTTTCAATTTTATATTCTTTTGTTTCAAGCTACAAAGAAATAAGCTAGGATTTAACAAATTAACTAGGGACATCTATCGGGAAAATCTCCTTGAATAGGGTAATCACAGTTGAGAACACTAAACTTTTATAATGATAGCCGATGACCTCCAGCCCAAATCATCTTTTTTTTTTTTTTTTTTTTTTTTTTCGTTTTGCCCTTTCTTTGTTTATATCAACATAACCCTAATTTCATTGAAATGAAAGTGAAGTATACAATGATACACCTTCCTTTCAGACGTCCAAGCAATCACGTTTGAAGAATCACTTTCTCCAACAAGCGTACCATGATATTTCTGGAGAACAACCTAAGAGCTTCCAAAATGGCTAGCCATTCAGCTTCACTAAAATCACAAACACCCATGTTCTTAGAGAACATAAGAAGAATCTCAACCTTGCATAGTGGTGGCGTAGCGGTGTAAATTTCTTAAGTGGTAAAAAAAAACTTGAATCTTGCATAGTGGCCAATCTTGTGTTTTTTTTTTTTTTTTTTTAGTTACTTGGAACAAAGGGAAGATACAACTTTAAGAAATGCTACTAAGGAGAAAAAAAAAAGGAAAAATAATGTTTGAAATTAAAATTGTTTGGCTCTACTAGGATTTAACCATAGCGGTGGTATTTTCAAAATAGCGTAGAGGCCTTAACTACTATGTTCAATAATGCGGCTGCTTTAAACCATGACGACAATATGGCTGAACGATTAAATGCTTTTAATTACAGATTCAATGCCCGGAAAGCCAATAGATTAGGGTGTTATCGTCGTACATGACAGCAGTAATCTTGTACATTGAGTTAATTCCCTGATTTAATAAGGGGCCTAATCCACGGGTCAAAAGTGGCTATTACTTGCTATTCCATGGGTTAAATTGGAGTCCGGATCTCCTATCGCATTTGTTATACCTTCACTGTAAGTGGACCGAAAATACTCGGCCATGTCATCCAAAAATTTAGGCGATTCTCTTTTATTTGATTTAAACTTTTTTAAACTTCAAAATCACCTAAATTTTTAGATGACGTGGCGGAGTATTATTGGTCCACTCACGGTGAATGTATAACAAATGCGATAGGTCATCCGGACTCGTTAAATTGGCAATGAACTTGTAATGGACAGAAAATCTAGCCCGAGAAAATAAAGAAATGTGCATGGAGGTCCCCACAGAGAAAAAAAAAACTTCAATGCACTCATAACCGGCAGTAATACTAAAAATAAGCCATACTGCTGTTATAAATGGCAGTATTTCCCATAGAATTTTTTTTTTTTTTTCTATTAGAGGCTTCCCAACCCTTTGGGCTGCACTAATCCCTCTGGGCCCAGAGAAAAGCCGGCTAAACTCCCCTTTTGCCCCAGTGTGGAATTGCAGTTTCGAACCTACAACCTCTGGGTGAAAACCTTGTTCCTAAGCCAGCTGAGCTACTCCTTAAGATTACCCCACGTAACCTTAGAGTCATAGCTTTCGATTAGGTTGATAGAAACTCCCTTTTGGGGCTCCCTTTAGTATAAAAAGGCACTGCCTCATCCCAACCAGAGAAGAATTGACCATTGGAGGACAATTACGGGAGAGAAAAGACTAAAGAATAGAAGAACTCAGTTTCAGAACTTGAAACTTTCCAATTTTACAAATGTTACGATAATGGACTTTTGTTGGCCACCTAGCGTGGTAATCATGTCAATGATTCCTTTATAGTTGTTTTCTAATGGGCCTCCAGATATACATCCCAATTTTACATTGTATGATTATTGCTTTGCTTTAATATGGTCCCATAATGCTAGGGTTTTTTTTTTTTTTTTTTTTTCATGTAAACCTGTATCACCTCTTCCTAGACTATTATTCCTTCCTTCCCTCCTATATGACAGACAAGAGAATAACTTAGTGCTCGCTTTTTAATAATAAAGGATCATTATCAAATATAAGTTTACATGAACAGTAGTTGATACAAAATAGCCTCCTCCTGAAGTTATTAAATATATTCGTCTGCCATTGAAGTGGTTGAATTAAGAGTATTTAAAATCATCATAGTTACAGTTTTAGCACAGAAATGCATTGTGTGATTATATGATTCAAATGCCGATAATAGCTTCATTTCGAAAGTCTTGGAACATTTGTGCATTTGTGTGGCCATTTGGCTCACTTTTATCCTTGCAACAGGTTGCGTGTTGGCCCTTTTTCTGGCCTTCCAATGTACAACTCAGTCCCAACTTCCACATCTCCAGTAATATAATGATAGGGGACAGCATCTTCCCCATTGATTAGTTGCTGTGGCTTCTCCATGCACTGTAAGAAAAGTAAGAGAAGATCTGGATTAGTTAATGCAGGGACATGAAATCAACACACATATAGTCAAGTAAATACCTCCTTGTAAAATAATGCGTTGTCCTCAGACAGGATTCTCTTCTGCATTTGATCAAAGTGAACTTAGCATTTGGCATTAGTAAAAACAGGAGACATTAACCGAACAAATCATGTTATTTTTTGTTTTTCTAGCTACATGGTTATGATATTTAAGAGCTTCATTGGAATTTTGTACCTCTTCTTTTAGTTGCTCAATCTGCCCCATGAATAACCGAGTCTGAATGATAGGCACATGTCCAATGTCAGAAGTCAAATACATTGGTATCATATTTATGAATCTACTGAATGTTATATATCAGTGGTGGTCTACCTTTGTTTCTCTAATGTTGCGTAGACTTTGTTCCAACTGATTCTCTGTATGTTGCAGTTCCTCTATTGAGCATGAATCTGGACTTTCTCCTAAAAGCTTCCTGAAAAAATGGTGGGTTCAAAAAATTGCAACATCACTGTTCAATCATATTTAGCATAGAAATATTTAAAAACAATATTAGGTTAGAATATCATATTATAGTGTGGGTAGAAAATCTCAGACTCATCTTCCAACCTAATAGAGAGTTCAAGATGCTCAATCTTCTCTGCCATATGTGCTGCTTCAAACTTCCACTGCTGCATTCAAACAAGCTTGGGGAAGTTAGAAGGAATGATCAGAGGTATTGTTGAATGCATGTACATGGTAATAAGATATGCTCCAACCTCCAATTGTAATTTATGTAATCAACTTAAGTTGTAAGAAATTTTATATCAATTTGAATATTATGGGTGTGCAGAAGTGACAGTTTTGCTGTACGAGATGTAGGCGCTTTAAACTGTAGAGAACCACCTGATAAGAGTGCTCCCACATGACACTATATTATGAGGAATACCGATTTCCAACGGTTGTATTTGTAGATGTACAAAAATGTATACAAGTTAAGAGGTTTGATCTCAAGATCTTTTGTTTTTTCAAATGCTGGAAGAATCTAGGCCCTCCTGTGATTGACTCCTATTCAACAGTCACTGGATTATAGTATCTGATAGTTGCTGGAAGACAGTTGTGGACCCTCAAGCCCCTCTAATTCTGTTTGAAGGATTCCGTTGTTGCATTTGAACAGTCAACAATCGCAGACAAACTCCTTTGAAAGACCTAATGTATGAATATTATCGTCGACCCCCTCTGCTTGACAGTTTCAGTCAACCCTTTCACAAATGTCTCTGCTGATGAGATCAGATCAGTCTGATCCTCCTGTTCCGTATTTCTTGACCAATTTGTCAAAGCCTTTGTTCAATAGATTGATCTACAGCTTCCGAGCCCTGTTTCTCCAATTAAATCAAAGCCATGTATTGCTTGACAATACTATCTGCTTCTGCTAAAATTCCTGGTCAATAAGACAAGTGCTCATTTGGATAGAAGTCCAAATCTTTATGTGCAGGCCATATTGAGAGACATTCAGGCAGTGTTTTGCAAGGGTTTCAGTTTCCTCCAGACAGAAAGAAGCTGCTGTGTTGTTTCTGTTGTACAGTTGCACTAATGGATATTATCAAGGAGAATCAGTTCATTTTTTTTTTCTTTTCCACGGAGAAAATGCATTGCACAAAACAAGCAAACATTGGGAATAATGGAAAATGGGAACTATTTCCCTCAATCCTCTTGTAGCACAAACACACTCTTTGACTGCCGTCTCATCCGTTTCATAGCATTCCAGGTCTATACCAACCAAAATCAGATCCAAACATGGCCAAATAAGAGGGATAACAACTTAGGTTAACTAACAATCCTGTCTCATCAAAAGATTGTGGTACCTAATTAAGAAAATCAAGCAGAGTACTGACACTCTCACTCAGTTTTAACACGACCTTTAGAAGTTCCGGAATTCAATTTACAACCTATTTAAAATGATGAACTCCTAACTACCGCAGCTAAAAGTAATGGAAGGACATGGGCTTTATTTTTTTATCTTTTTTCCGGATGGGAGGGACATGAGTTATGGGTGGCTGGCATGACACGGGTTAATTGGTGGTTTGGGCGTGTAACGTTTATGCATGAAGAGATGGGGTGATACATCTAAGGTCCATATCCCGAGGATGTACTTAGCTTAGTTAATTGTGACTTTAACTAATTAAGCTTGGTTAGAGGATAAACATGTCTGGCTTACTGTTAGGATCGTGTGTGTGCATAGTTTGGTTAGGATCTGAGTCTATTTGGGTAGGGGGTGTGTTTCAATTTCTGAAAAGTTAGCGGTCTTTTTTGTAATTTTCAAATTTTCAAGATTTTGGCACTGTTGGGTAGATGACCTAATTTCACAAAGACTACCCTTTACCCCGACTCAATCCGAACCTCGAAGACCCTCAAATGTTGAACCGAACCCACTTGGACCAACTTGCAATTTCCCAAAAATTCCCCCAACCTTTATAAGGATCGATCCCATTTGACCCTTTACCCACCTTCACTCAAAGCAAAACTCTCAACTCTCTTTCAACAACGGACCCCACCATATTCACCAAGTGGACCCCATGACCTCATCCATCCCATTTTCAAGATTCCTCTCCCTTTCCTTCCCCATTTGGTAAGCTATTATCTCTCCCTAGGCTAGGGTTTGTGAGTTTTGGGTTTAGTAATAGCATAGGCTTGCTTATAGCCTTCTCCTCTTATGATTTTGTGTTTTGATTTGGTGTGATTTGTGATTTCCCCTTAGGTTTGGATTTTGGGCACTATTTGAGCTAGGGTTTGGATCTTGGGCTTTTTGGAAAACCAAGGCAAGTGGATATTGTGTTTACATATACATTCTTGGTTTCCTTCTTGAATTTCAATTGATGGATTATCATTTTAGATGCCCCGGATGCTCAATTTGGTAAATTGAATGAATAATGCTAGAATAGATTTATGAAGGAATGGAATGGATTGAACGAATGAATGAGAAGATTGGAGGATGTTGGATGAAAGGATTGGAAAGGGCTTGGCCCTATTTTTTTTGACAGGAATGAAGAAGAAGATGATGATGTACAACAATTGGAGCTCAAACAGGGCTCCGGAGGCCAGAGTTCTGTTAGTTAGGTTAGCCTTAAATCCCTTATGGCGAGCCATAACTACCCAGATGAGGTTCTGTATTGTTGTTTGCAACCGAGCCCCATTTTCCGACTTTCAACGCTTACTTTGCGGTTAGCTATGACTAACCCTAAAGCTGTTCGTAAATGGGTTTTGAGCTTCTGTGAAGCTGGGGTGACTGACGGATTCTATATTTAATTTCTACACTTGGTCTACGGTGACCTTACGGCTGGCCGAGAGGCAACCATAGAACATGCTACGGCTAGTCGTAAGCTAGCCGTACTGCAGCTTGTTTCAATTGAAATAAGGTTCTTTCCTTAGCGATTTTTTGACTTAGATTTGTACCTTTGAGACCCTTAATTATGGACTAAACATGTGGACCTTAGTGTGGAACGTTCTGAGCCACGTACCCTCACTTATTGTCGGACAACGTATGGTGTACGGACTACTTCAAACCTTGAAAGAAGTGAGACCATATGGTACCCAATTAATGAATATGCACTGTTGAGATCAAGGGCCTACCAGAAGAGATCAATCACGCACAAGAAGAACACAGATTTACGTGGTTCGCTTTTGGCCTACGTCCACGGGGAAGAGAGGAGAATCATTATGCAATCAGAGGTGTACAACCTAGAGACTCTAGTCTCTATTTATAATATCAGCCCCAAACCTTGTTACACCCAAACCCAACTTCTAATCACAGTAGACCTACTATAATAGACCTATTTCTAATCATAGTACAACTTGGGCAATCCAGGGGCCCGGTTAACCAAGACTTACTAATTCAATTGAACCATATAAATTAACAAATCTCCACCTTGGCGAACATTGAAGTTGATCCTCATGCACAAAACACGTCTCACCGTCTCCACCTACCCTTGAGGGCACTCAAATACTGACCACATTGATCAAGTCCAAGCAATGCTTGAACTTGACTGCTGGAATAGTCTTGGTCATCATGTCTGTTGATTCTCCGCCGTAGCAATCTTAATCATTGCAATAGCACCCTCGGCGATGACATCTCGAATAAAGTGTGCCCTAACATCAATGTGTTTGGTCTTTTCATGATACTTAAGATTGAGTGTCAGATCGATCGCACTCTGACTATCACAGAAAACAGTAGTCAGCTTCTGCTCCAATCCCAGATCTCCAACCAAGCCTGTCAGCTAAATAGCTTCCTTCATTGCCTTTGTAGCTGCCATATATTCTGCTTCAGTGGTAGACAAGACAACTTTGGATTGCAATGCTGCCTTCCAACTAATGGCACCTCTAGCAAAAGTGAAGACATAACTTGTCAAGGACCTTCTTCTGTCTAAATCTCTAGCAAAATCTGAATCAACATATCCAATAACGCTTCCAGAAGTGTTGTTGCTTCTGTCATATACTATCCCAAAATCAGTAGTACCTTTCAAGTAACAGAGTATCTATTTCATTGCCCGCCAATGGGCTTTCCTGGGATTATCTATGTATCTGTTAACTATACTAACCGCATGAGAAATATCTGGCCTCGCGCAAACCATGGCATACATGATACTTCCAACTGCACTAGCATACGGAACATGAGACATGTGCTCCACCTCTTTCTCAGTTTGTGGAGACAAAGTAGTGGAAAGTTTGAAATGAGCTGCCAATGGAGTGTTCACAAGTTTCGAACTTTGCATACCAAAGCACTTAAGAACCTTCTCAAGGTACCCCTTTTGTGACAAAGACAATTTGCCCGCTTTCCTGTCCCTTCGAATCTCCATTCCAAGAATTTTCTTTGTAGCACCTAAGTCTTTCATCTCAAATTCACCATTTAACTGAGCCTTTAACTCGTTGATCTCAGACATGTCCTTTGCAGCAATCAACATGTCATCAACATATAACAGCAAATAGACATACAAGCCATTTGAGTGCTTCTTGTGATAGACACAACTGTTGTATGCACTCTTGCAATAACTGTTTCTAACCATAAAGGTATCAAAACACTTGTACCACTGCCTACGAGACTGCTTCAGGCTATACAACGATTTCTTCAGCAAACATACTTAGTCTTCCTTTCCATGAATTTCAAATCCCTCTGGTTGATGCATATAAATTTGTTTATCTAACTCGCCATGTAAAAATGTTGTTTTGACATTAAGCTGCTCCAGCTCTAATTTCAATTTAGCAACCATAGCAAGTAGCACCCGGATAGAACTATGCTTCACCACACGAGTGAACACTTCATTGAAGTCAACACCCTCCTCTAAGTATAGCCTTTTGCAACCAGTCGTGTTTTGAACCTAGCATCTTCCACCCCTAGAGTTCCTTTCTTTTTCTTGAAAACCCATTTGCAAGCAACAATCTTTTGGCATTTCGAAGGTTTCGCCAGCTCCCAAGTTTGATTCTTGTGAAAAGATTCAATCTCCTCACCCATGGCTACAGCCCATCTTGCCGATTCTTTGCTAGTGATGGCATCCCGATATGTAACCGGCTCTGACTCAATACTCTCAGTTGTATTAAGAGCGTAGCAACAATATCTTCATACCTGTATCTCTGAGGTTGCTTAATCTGCCTCCTTTCCTGTCCCTGGTAAGCATGTAATAATTTGGAACTGCAGTTTCCTCATTTGAGCTTTGCATCTCCTCTACATCTTGTCGAACTGGGACATCTACTTGCACCTTATCCTGCAAGTTTTCTGAAGCTTCCTTCTTAAGCTCCACCTGTTTATTGACACCATTTTTATCCTCCACCTTTTTACTGACATCATTTTCCTTTCTAGCATCATGGCACTCCTTCAGTTTGAACATAGTAGACTCATCAAAGGTCACATCTCTGCTTATAATGCATTTGGGAGATTTCCCATCTAGGCACCACAGCCTATATCCTTTCACAACATCTGCATATCCTAAAACTATGCACTTTCTTGCCCTTGGTTCAAGCTTTCCATCATTCACATGAGCATAGGCAGGATAACCAAATATCCGCAAGTTGGTGTAATTAGAAGGAGATCCAGACCATACCTCTACAGGAGTTTTACATTCTATAGCTGTTGATGGAGACCGGTTAATCAGATAACAAGTTGTGTTAACAGCTTCTGCCTGGAACTTCCTAGGTAACCCTGCATTAGAGAGAATACATCGGGTCTTCTCTAGAATAGTCTTGTTCATCCGTTCTACAACTCCGTTCTGTTGCGGTGTATTTCTGACTGTGCGATGTCTCATAATCCCTTCATTCTTGCAGAACTCATTAAAAGTACTATTACAGAATTCCAAGCCATTGCCAATTCTCAAGCGCTTGATTTGTTTACCTGTCTGCTTTCTCAATCATAACCTTCCATTGCTTGAACTGCGCAAAAGCTTCATATTTGTGCTTTAAGATATACACCCAGACCTTCCGAGAATAGTCATCAATAAAGGTCAACATGTATAAACCACCACCAAGAGACGGAACACGAGAGGGACTCCAAAGATTAGAGTGGATGTAATCCAAAGTACATTTGGTCCGATGAACAGTTGTCCTGAACTTGACCATACACTGCTTTTCGAAGACACAATGCTCACAAAAGTCCAGCTTTCCTGTTTTCTGACCACACAGCAAACTTTATTTAGTCAACTCATCCATACCCCTCACTCATGTGCCCAAGCCGCATATGCCATAACTTGGTAGTTTCTAAATCTGAATCATCAGAATTACTCTGTGCAACTTCAGTTGCAACTCCGGCAATTTCTCCAGAATTAGATTTCCGCTTCCCCTTACGGTCTGGGCAATCTTTTCTAAAGTGCCCTTCCTTGTGACATTTGAAGCATTTTAATTTTCTAGTTTTTTTATTTTGACCTAGATCGGCCTCTTCTATTCTGCTCTTTCTTCTCTGTTTTGCCACGCGCTACCAGACCCTCACTAGAACTGTCAGTGTTTTCAGTTGCAACCTTTTTCAACTCCTTAGAGTTCAAGGCTGACTCAACATCTTTCTTAGAAAGAGTTTCTCTACCATACATCATGGTATCAACAAAGTTCTCATACGAGGGTGGTATAGAGCATAACAACATGATGGCTTGGTCCTCATCATCAATGTGAACATCAATGTTTTCAAAATTCATAATAGCTTTTGTAAAAGAGTCAAGGTGGGTTGAAACAGACGTACCTTCCTGCATTTGTAAGGTGAACAATTGCTTCTTCAGGTACAGGTGATTCGTGAGAGACTTCGTGATGTACAAGTTCTCCAACTTCTGCTATATGCCAGCAACAGTTCTTTCTTGAGCAAATTTACGCAGTACACCATCGCTTATAAATAACAGAATTTGACCGTACGCCTTCTCCAGCAACACTTCCTTCTCATCATTTGACAGTTTGTCAGACAAAAGCATTCCTTCCTTTTAAAGCTTTCTGCAACCCATTCTGGACCAGCAAAGCGTGCATCTTCAACCCATAGACTGAAGTCATTGTTTCCATTGAATTTCTCAATCTCAAATTTAGCAACCGTTTCGCAAATCTTTCACTAAAACAGCGTAGATCTCCTCTAGATGAGTTTGCAGATTCAAACGGATCTCAAATCGGACTCCGGATCGTCAAGATATCACGAAAACAATTTTTAGCCATCGATCCAGTCAAATTAGGATTGACCATACGGATCAGACATGTCAGGTTGACGTTAGCGATGACATCAGCGCCTTTCTACTACTGGGCTTCGCTGCATGCGGGTTGGGCTGACCTGGACTGGCCCGAACTGAACTACATTGACGTTAGCAATTCTTCTCTGCTACTGGGCCTCGCTGCTAACGGGTCAGGTGGAACTGGACTTGACCCAACCTTGGCCTGGCCCAGATCTCACTTCGTCTTCCTCCTCCGTTTTGGTTCAGCAACCAGAACCGGAACCACTTCCCTTCTTCTTCTTTCCTTGCTTCCCCACGGCAGGGGGCTGTGGCTTTTCTCCGGTGACAAGCAGAGCGGTGACAAAGACTCCAGCGATTGATCAGTAATTTCCGGCAATCAATCAGTATACCCCGCAGAGGCTGAAACCCAGGCTGTTCTCCGATCTGATCTTCTTCACCTGTTTCGGATGTTTTCTTTTCCGCGGCAGATCCGTCTCTCCTTGGATTCCAGCGCAGGCACGCACCAGCGCGCAATGGCGCTTCTCCTTTATGATTTTTCTGCTGTTTTTCGTCTTTGATCAACCCTCTCAAATCCGATCCGTCGGATTTCTCCCTATCACGCCAAATCACTCTAATAGCAGTTGTTGAGATCTAGGCCTACCAGAAAAGATTAATCACGCACAAGAACACAGATTTACGTGGTTCGACTTTTGGCCTACGTCCATGGGGAAGAGAGGAGAATCACTATGCAATAAGAGGTATGTACAACTAGTTACACCCAAACCCAACTTCTAATCACAGTAGACCTACTATAATAGACCTGCTTCTAATCAGAGTACAACTTGGGCAATCCAGGGGCCCGGTTAACCAAGACTTACTAATTCAATTGAACCATACAAATTAACAAACCACTTGTAGGATCTTACACTCTATTAGGCTACCACTTATCCCAAAACCAATTGGTGATAGTAAATGGCACAACAATGGTTTTATGGTGAGGGTGAGGGCTTAACTACAATTATGACTGTTCAGGAGCGAGGGTGTACGTTGACCTCAACAATCCCTCCCTCAACGACACACCCGCCGCGACTCCTGCTGCGCAACTTGCAAAAAGCGAGTCCCGTGACTCGAACACCCGACTTACCAGGCTCTGATACCACTTGTAGGATCTTACACCCCATTGAGCTACCACTTATCTCAAAACCAATTGGTGATAGGAAACAACATAATAATGGTTTTATGGTGAGGACGAGGGCTCAACCACAATTATGACTGCTCAGGAGCGAGGGTGGACGTTGACCTCAACATGCACCAAGGTGAGAAAGGGGTATCGAGGACCACACTTCCTCCGGGGATCCACGAAACGATATTCCATATGAAGAAGGCAACGATTGACTTAGGGTTGGATTCCTTTCTCCCCTTTGACTTTCGGTGATTAAAATGCATTGTTCCATTATTCCTTAGATGTCCACATGCCTTGAGCATGTTCATTCGGTCTTTAATGCTTTATAATGAATTTAATTACATCAATAACATAGATTGTCCATACCTAGGATTCCCGTTGTATTGATTGAGGTGATGAGGCTAGGTGGCCCTGATTGTAAGGGCTTAGAGATAATCTGCTTGCCCCGAAATGACCTGGCCCAATAGGGAAATCCCAATTCATTGGTCCTTTCGATACAATCAAACAGATTACCACAAGGGCGCCATATTCTAGGAGGCCAAACTATGTGATTGAATAAATCCTCCTCTATCTATTGCGGGTCGAGGGCTCCTTCTCTTTCCCCTTCTTCAAACTACATGTTCTCTGTGGTTGACTTAAAGATTGAATGATTGGCATGAAGACTGATTGAACGATTGATGAAAGTAGTCCCTCGATAATTATACGAATCATGTTCACATAGGATAAGCCTAATCCTCACCATTTTAGGACTCTTATGTCAGGCTCCACTTAGCCGTATTCATTTAACACCGAGCTTACCTTGGTGAGAGGACTTATGTATTGATATGATGAGCGACTGCAG
Source organism: Umbellularia californica (assembly GCA_028538565.1). NCBI lineage: Eukaryota > Viridiplantae > Streptophyta > Magnoliopsida > Laurales > Lauraceae > Umbellularia > Umbellularia californica. The sequence continues at coordinate 13,582,272 of JAPQWN010000005.1, forward strand.
ATCGTAGGTCTATATTCCGGGGAGTACACCCAACGTCTTGATTGTCCTAGGTAGCATTACCTAATGTCTTGTCCCGGACTGACCATTCAATGAACTTGTCCTGGAGTCACACTCAATGAATTGATATTAACGTGATTTATCCTGTACCATTCTTTACCACTCTAGGTATGAGTTGGGAGCACAGTGATACTATCCTATGGTGTATTGACATATGTGGACTGCCCTTTTGATAGATTGATAGGACTTGTTTATTTTTGTTCGTTGTCTTTATATTCATGCTTATATGCGTAGATTGCCTTTCTTGCTCATCACAAGATCACGTCGTCTTTACTCACTTTGATGTTGCATATTTTCTTCACACTTATATCTACCTGCTGGCTATTCGTAGTTTGACATACTACACTTGGTGCATAGGTATCGATCCCGTTACCCTCGAGAAGGAGGCACTGTTTCAGGTAGATCACCCTAATGGAGACCACGAGTGGTGTACGGACGACATAGTCTAAGTCGTCTGGGCCCGCACAAGAGAGCTCCACATATTTTTTTTTATTTTGTAGTATTCTTTTGTATTGACCTAGGCTTTTGTTAGTGGCCATTGCGTTAAACTTTAACTGTCTTCATTTCTCTTTCTCTTTGATAAACTTGAACTTAATCTTTGAAATGTGCTTACTCCCAAAATGTCCTTCGTACCCTCTGATATTTATGGATTTGGTTGGACCATTTTTATCTCAATGCGGACTTCGATCTGCGGGACCATTGATTGGGGGCCACGTTGTGGTTTATTAAGAAAATTTTTAATTGGCCCTTAGTCTCACATACAATCCCCGTGCCCATCAGCGGGGGCGTGACAATATAGGTTATGGGTGGTTAGGGAGTGATATGGATTATGGGTTATGGGTAGTTTGAGTGACATGGATTATGGGTGGTTATGTTAGGCCCTTTGGACTAGCCTATTTTGGCTCCTAATAGTAGCAGGTGCAAGCTTTAGCCATAAGGTCTCTTCTACGTCATTCTCCTCTACATAGAAGTAACTCGACCTCGAGTCTGCTAGTGGCGGTAGTGGTTTCTTTAGCTTCCACAGCCTTGTAGGGGATCAAATTAGCTATGTTGAAGACATTAGAAGTGTACATGCCCGTAAGAAGTTCCACCCCGTTAGCATTGTCTTTGATCAATCTTGCCCGGACCAATCTTCTTTTGTTAGAGCTTGTGGTATGTTCTACCTTGAAATTACCGTCTTTTAGGTAGACCTACACAAGATCTCTTATTTCGAGAATCACCTTCCATCGACACTTATTGGTTTCTTGAGTGTACTTTGCATTGCCTTTTTCTAATCTGCATGCAAAAATTTTCATATGTTTGCATGATACGGTTAGCCAAGTCCTCTGTTTTAGCATGAATGCTCCCTACGCTTGGCAATGGTATGAGGTCGACCACATTGGTGGGATTTAATTTGTGCCATTGCTTCGACTGACCTTTCACCAAAGCTCGCAACAAACTTACGCCTTCGGTTAACAAGCTTCCAATTGTTTTGTCTGATCAGCAGCCTATAGGTGCCTTGCAAGGATGGCTTTAAGATCACGTGGATTCATTTTAGACTATCTCACAACTAGAAGGATGTCATCTGTATTCAAAATGTAATGTCCCCGACCTTAATTAAGTGGATTATTGTTAATCATGAGGTTTAAGGATGGATAATTGGGTTTAACAGTCTAACATGTTAGAATTAGTGGGGAGGTTAGCTTCGATTAGTTTCAGAGTGATTTGGGTGCGTTTGAGAGAAGTAGGTGGTGCTTTCTAATTTAGGCAAATTAGGAGGGGCTAGAAACAATTTTAGAAAATGAGTGTAATTGGGTACATGGGGTAGTTCTCATCATGCATGACATTTTCCATGCCAGACCCACCATGATCCGGTGGCCCGAAACCTACCTATGAGCCCATTACCAAATAGCCCCAAAGCCATTATTTGTAAATTCCCAGAACTTTCTCTACAAAGGGGTAATGCCCTTATTTGTAATTACCCTAAACCCTTTCTACAATGCTCTAAAACCTCCATTAACCTCATTTCCCTCATCTCATCTCATCTCATCTCATCTCTTCTCTTCTCTTCTATCTAGTCCTCTTTCTCCCTCTCCAAGCTCAAGCTCCCCCAATGTTCCCAAGCTCATTCCAAGGCTGCACAAGCTTCCAAGACCATCCCCATCATCTTCTTCCCCCATTTATCATTTCTAGGTAAGCTAGGCTTTCCCAATCTTCATGTCGTTTGATTTTTTTCCACTAGGGTCATACATTCATGGTTTAGAAGTGTTTTTTTCTAGGAGATGGATTCTTAGCTTGGTTTGGTGTGGGGTGGTGTGAAGTGCAAAGATTTGGAAAACCCTAAGCACCATGGAGAGGGATTTTGTGCAAATCGATTTGAGGCAAGTGAATAGATGTTTGTAATTTTATATTTATGCTTTAGTTTGATCGTTCCATGTTTTTATTAATGTAGCTACCCTTCATTTGTATGGTTAGGGATGGTAGGTGGGGATTTATGACGTATTAATGGTGAACGAATTAATGGGCCTTAAATTGGTAGAAAGATGTGTGGAATAGGGACCTTGGATTGCCCTTAGTAGGTGGTAGGAATCCCTTTGGATGTATGGGAAAAGGCTCCCTTAAGCACCCATCCCAAACCGCTATAGGTTCATTTCTGAAACTTCTCCACGGTCGACCACGTGGCTTCAAATGGCTAATTGTAAAATGCTGTATGGTTAGTTCTCGGCTAATTGTGGAAGGCCTCTGCTAACTGTGAGACCACTCTTTCTCAGTAATCTTCAATTGGCTAACTGCGAAATGCTCTATGGTTAGTTCTCGGCTAATTGTGGAAGGCCACTGCTAACCGTGAGACCTCTCTTTCTTAGGATTACTATAGATCCTGAGACAGGTGCCTGACACACCTCGTCTGTCAGTGAGCTCACAGTTAGCCATGGGGGTGGGCTCACCGTAGGACTCCACGGTCGATCGTGAAGCGTTCACAGTCAACCGCGGACACATTCCTTGAATTATGAATTTTGGAAACTTGGGACCTTTGCCCCTATTTGATGACCCCTAGCTTAGGTAATTAATGAATCGCAGTAAAAGAATGTATGAGGTTGACATCTTCTTATAGGTTGTCTGGTTATGCATGTGGGACCCTTATTGTACTATGTAGTGGCGTAACGGGATTCTGAGATGCTAATAACTTTAAAAGCACCAAATGATCACATAAGGCATTCTGGGCCCATGTAACCACTGTGTTAGAGGGTTAAGTGTCTACCAAATGATTACATGTGTGGGCAACCCTAACCCTAGGATGGTTAAGTGTCTACCATTTTGATTCTTTAATCATGCATCCCGAATAGGTTAGGATTAGGTTAGCATTTCCGTATATTACTTGACATGTGCATGTATCTATTCCGTTCGTCAGTCTTTTATCATTTTGCTATGTGTAAAGGATATACTATGGATGTGGATGGATTATTGTGCTAAAAGCTTGGAGTAGTTGGGTGGGATCCGTTAGGAGGTGCCCCGAGTTAGAAGATAGGTATTGGGGACTACTCAGTTGTGGTTATGGATATGTTGGGTGAAACAAGCATGTGGACTAGTTCCTCCTTGTTTGGTTTGTTGTCTTTGGTGGTGATAACCAATGATATGCTAGCTGGGCGCTGTGTATGGTATCTTTGATCCTTTGAGTCAGGCACCACTAGGCTAGTTTAGCCTTCTATGGTTTAGGTCGCCTCCCCATGGGTTGGGTTATTGCATGCATATGTATATTTACCATCTACAGAACGGGAGGTTGGCGTATGCCATCCTGCTCAACGTGTATCACGTGGTGTGATGTGCAGCAATTGCTGATCAGGTTTGCCTGAGTTGCATTTATTCTAAGTGGGTTTGCTCATGTTGCATATGTTTTAGGCCTATGTAGGGTGCCACATTGTTGGAGTGTAGTTAGGACTCTATCCCTATATGATTCGTGTGGCCTATTAATTACTCATGCTTTATGCCAATCTTCCTATTTATTTTCGCTCATAGGATTTCTTATGTCCCAATTCCCTATTGATGCCAACGGAGTTGGAAGGTGATACCAATGGACATTCCAAACCTTAGGATTGGCTTATTATTCATCCTTGATTTGCTACTTGACCTATCATGCATGCATTAGGTTTATGTTTAAGATATACACATTTCCCCTCATGCTTCAATGTTTGCCTCGTTTTCCATTATGTATCTTACTATGCCCCATGTTCCCCGTCTTCTTTTATGTTCTATATGTCCTTACACATGATATGTCGTAATATGCTCGATGGTCATGCTCATTCTAATGTATATGCTTCACACTATGTACACATCATTCCTTGTGTCAACACCACTCAGATCTGATCCTATAATAGTCGGGCCTGACTGAGTGTGGATTTAGTATTTCTGTGGGCCAACTGCAATCTAGGTTATGTTATGGGAGCTTACCAGTGCTCTAGGTCCACGATGGAGTTTTGTGGGCCCTATGCCTCCTAGTGCTACCATTATGTTATGTTATGTTTCACGTTCTTTATTTAACCCATGCTTAATGGCTGAATCGAGAGAATATAGCTTACGTGGATGTGGAAATTTGTTAGGGTATAATGTTAAACTCTGTTTTGAATGATCCCTTATATTTCACGCTAATTCATGCATAACCATGCTAGTTGAATTTGTTTCCCTCATATGATCATTCGTACCTTATATTTATTTGTTATTACATGTTATGCTATTATATTTGTTTATCTTGCTTGACTGTCGTGTCTAATGATGCTACACTTGGCGTTACAGGTGAGGATGTAGACGCCATTGCCTTCGAGGTCGAGGATGCTCCTCCTCAATAGCTAGCCGAGTGGAATGACGACAATGTCTTTTAGATATCTATGTGCATTGAGAGCTCGTCGTCATGACTCCCATTGACTGTTAGCCCAGATGGTCATTATGTTGATGTTTAAACTTTATTTAACCATGTGCTGTAAACTTTAACTAATGGTTCCGGTACTTCTTTTGTCTTTCTTTCTTCAAACTTGAACTCGAACTTTAATGACATCTATGAACCAGTTTATATGCTTTATTAATGTTTCAAATATGCTTTGGATGGAAATTGAATTTAGATATAATGCTTTATGTATATTATACAGATTAATTATGTTACACAGGCTTTCGCTAGAATAAATGTACCCCATTTGTGATGTTACTTATAAGACCTCACACGTGAGACCCTGTGGGAACTAACCGCTCAGGGGTTAAACATGTATGTGAGTCGGTTGACTTGAGTCCCCGTGAGGCGTGTGAAAGTTTTTGTAGGCTACTAAAATGGATTACTAGTTCTAAATAATCAAATTAGTGTAGTGGAAATAACCAATCAGACAATATAGAACTAGCTATCTACCAATCACACACCACAAGAAGGCAGACACAATATTTAGCATGAAAACCCCATCCAGGGAGAAAAACCGCAAACCAGAAATCAAGAGTTCACGAACAGTTACAAGATATACTCATAAGCTCCTTTACCTCAGTCTATACCTCGACCTAAGGACTGTAGTTGTTTTTGTAAAGAATCCACTAACACGACATCCACCGTTCCCCGTTCTCCTTACTTGATCTCCTCGCACCTTGCCAGTCAAGATGAACTATCTTCTACAAGAAAGGTAGAAGTAATAATGACCTTTTAGAGTAGCCATTTAAAATGATCTCTTAATTGCTCTAGAGAATAATCTCTCTTTAACATACCTCTTACTCAAATTAATGAGAGTGGTGTATTCTAGGGTTGAGAGCAACACCCTATATATAGCCCCAAATTCGTGCCTTAGACATAGTGCACAAGTAGAACTCAAATTCGGAAACATAGTCTCAAAAGGAAACACTTCCAATTTAGAAAAGGAGACTTTCTCGTTTCTGCGCACCTTTCCGATTGATCGGACAGTGCATCCGATCGATTGGACAACCCAAATAACTGGGGCGTGTTTATAGTCCAATCGATCGGCTTTGATCGATCAAGCCTGGGGAGATTTGCCCGGTCTTCTCTTTTCTTCTCATCTTTGCTTCAGCTCTTCTGGCGACACAACCGCAATCCATTCTAAAATAAAATAGAAAATACAACTCAATTGACCCAGAGTTTTGTCCAACCCATGAATTAGCCAACAAAAAAAATACTAACGGCGTGGCGCCTTGGTAACCGTGTGGGATTATGGGATCTTGGGCTGGAGGCGTCACAAATTTGGAAATTGAGAAACTATTTGAATTGTTGTTGAAGACTGAACTTGTAGGATCTTACACCCCATTAAGCTACCACTTATTCCAAAACCAATTGGTAATAGGAAACGGCACAACAATAGTTTTATGATGAGGGCGAGGGCTTGACCACAATTATGACTGCTCAGGAGCGAGGGTGGACGTTGACATCAACAATCCCTCTCTCAGCAGCACACCAGCAACGACTCCTACTGCGAACTCGCAAAATGCGTGTCCTGTGACTCAAACACCCCACGTGCCAAGCTCTAATACCACTTATAGGATCTTGCACCCCATATAGCTACCACTTATTTCAAAACCAATTGGTATAGGAAATGTCATAATAATAGTTTTATGGTGAGGGCGAGGGCTCGACCACAATTATGACAGCTCAGGAGCGAGGTGGATGTTGACCTCAACAAAACTTTTGAAGATGCAAGCTAAGAACTTTCGCCAAAATGAAAAGGTAAGTGGAGAAGGGGTCTCCCTGCCTCAAAGCATAGCCTAACCCTAAAAGACCTTAAACACTTTGCTTTATAATGACAGAGCCTGTAGTTATACAAGTACATTCCTTATTGAAGGCATTCATTGGGTCAACAATATTAAAAATTTCAATGAATAAAAAAGGAATGGCCAATTAAGTCTCTCAAAGGCCTTAGTAATGTTGAGCATCAAACATATGTTAGTCTAGAGGCCTTCCTTCGACAAAGGTAACTTGGTACTGGGAGATGAGAGAAGGCAAGATTGAGGAAAGGCTTTGGACTAATAGTTTTGAAATAATTTGCAGTGTAATTCAGTAGGCTAACGTCACCAAAGGGTTTGGAGGATTTCGTCTTGGGGATTAATGACAGGAAGTAAGGTTAGAGACCTTAAGGACCCTACATGTTCAGAGGAAGTGTTGGACTGCTTCAGCATCAGAACAATTTGTGATGTGCATGTTTGCTGATAAGAAGGCTCGAATAAACACATATGGACTTGGGAAACTGCCTTTCATCAAATAGAGAACTCCCTCCCTAATCTCCTATTCCTTAGGAATTGCAATTTGCATAATGTTCTAGGAAGCAAAATGTTTGCCTCCTCGTATATCAAACTAGGTAGGATCTGTAGAGTTGTGAGCATGCTGGAATAGTTGGGAGTAGTTGACTGCATAGTTCTGAAAACCAGAATTGTATCTCAAATCGTTCTTACCCAAGAATCGAACAGAATCGTGATTCGTAGGATATTTTTATTTTTCTAATAAAAAAATATTAATAAAGAAAAAGAAAAGGTTTTTCATAATCCATCATTTTCCAATTCATAGCAGTAAAATAGAATGACAAATATTTCTATTAATAATTATATCAAGAACATCATGACATACATTAATATGAAATAAATGATACGTGTAAATATTTAAATAAGTTTAAGGTGTCAATGTAAATTTATTTTTTGTCGTCTTCAAATCATGATATAAAAATAAGAATAAAATCCGAACCTTTAATCCTACACAGTAGGATATCTCTTGAAGTTAAGAAAATTTTTGTGAAGAAAAGAATAAAAAAGATAAGAAGATGACGAAGATATAGATAAGTCCTATACATACTGTTGAACGCTTTAATCAAATGCTTGTTCTTTATTCATCTCCAAAATGTCTCAAAGCCGTAAAAACTCTTAAGAGATTTTGTTAACTACTAAATAACCTTTTAAAAATAAAAAAGCTAAAAGAAAGAAAGAATAAAGAAATAAAAAAGTAAAAGATTATTAATATTAACTTATTGGTTGTAGCTATTCTCACTCAGCCAAATCGCTTTAATTGTAAGATTAGATGAAATGAGTATTGAATCATAAGACTTACACCTAGTTCCTAAGAATCGTCTAAAAATGGGGTTCGTTGTATTGATACGAATTACTTTCCTTAGGATTCAAGATATGAATTGGGACTCGGGATATGAAACTAGGATTCTAGTAACAATGGTGGATTGTTTAGAATCGATTTTGGATGGGTTCTTCAATGAAGGAACCATTAGCTGTGATTTTATCAAATCTATTGTTTGAGCTCTTTACTATTAAAGACAAATGAAAAAACCTAGTGTTTCTATCCCCCTCCCTCAGCCACCTAATCTAAGACTTCTACCTCCAGTTGATTTCCTAGGCTTTGAGCCGATTATAAAGAGAGCCTTTGGATCACAAAGGTCTCAGTTGAGTTGCCCTGTAGGGGCAGAGTTAAAAGCCTTATGACATTGGAGAACTTGAGATTCGGCCAAGGAAATATTTTGCTTGAGATGTCCAAAAACTTCTCTATTCTAGGTTTTAAGAGACTCTTTAGGACTTTTAAGGGGCTAGCATAAATTGGGACTTCCCATAAATTTTGGTACCAAGCAGACCCAACCAATTGTAACACCCTGACCCATCCTACGAGTGTTTAGTTCCTAATTAATCTCAATCAGGTTCCTAATTGATTGTTTTGGATGCGTATGTGATTGGATAGGTAGATTAGTAGGGATTAACCATGCCTAGGTAGTTTGAGGACATTTTAGTAATTTTGGGTTTATTGGTATTGCGGTGTGTTTTCAGTTTTACGCAGGTTTTGGGTACATGTAGTTGTCTTTGATTCCCGTGTATCGACCCAGACCATTTGATCCCAATTTGGCCCATTTCTAGCCCAAAAGCCCTTTTCTAACATTACTAACTTAGATCTGGACTTTTTTGCAAAATCCAGGAAAATTTCATTCAAAACAAAACCCCTTTTCATTCAAGCCAATCCTCATTTCCATTGCTGCATGTGTTGGACCTCTTCCTCTCCATACCTTCACCTTCATCATTGCTTCAAATCAGCCCTTGGGAACCTTGCATGTGAGCAATTAAGCTTCAAATCTCTTTATCTTCATGGGTTAATTCTAAAAAGGTTCCATGGAGATTTCAGTTTATCTTGAATGAGATAAAATCTCTTTCTTCCTCCATTTCGGTGACCTTTTCCTATGTGAGTCGATTAGCTAATTTTATGGAAGATGCTTTGGCCAAGCAAGGGGTTGTTAGGATTTTGGCCTTGGAGGCTTCTCTTATGTAGTTGTTTCTGATGTCTGGGTATGTCTCCAATACCTAAGCTTGGTTTTTCCTTTTCTTCCGTTTTTGGTGTAAGTTTTTTTTTCTTAATATATTTTTGCGTTACCTTTAAAAAAAGAAAATCTCTTCATCTTCATCTTCCTCAACAAGCTTTCCATCTTAGATGGCACAAGCACAAGCTCAAGCACAGCACAAGTAGGGATGAAAGTGGGCCGGGCCGAGCCGGGCTTTGAGAGGCCCTAGGCTCGGCCCTGGCTCGAGCTCGACTCTTATTAAGTTATGAGGCCCTAGGGCCGGCCCTTTGAGCCCGGCTCGATTGAGGCCCTAAGCACGGCTCGTGAGCCCAGCCCGTTTTATAATGATATAGCACTAGCCGAAAGAAAATATTTTCAGGAAAAAAAATCCTGTCGAAATTCAAAGAAATCTGCATATGCAAACCAGAATAAAAAATAGTCAAATGCATGCATTCATCCCATATTCCCATTCCCATAATTTGGATTGCAGCAATAAAATTAACTAAAATAAGAAAGACTCCATAAAAGCAAAGGGAGCCCAGTTCCAACACTCCATAATAGTTCAATGTTAATGTAGATGAGCATTATCAAACTCCAACAATAATACAAATCAAATTAAACTCCAATAGCATCATAGAATAAAATAAAGTATTCGGCTAGCATCATAAAATAAAGGTTTAGGGTTTAGGGTTTATGGATTATTTAGTGCTTAGATTTAGGGTTTAGAGTTCATGGATTATTTAATGCTTAGGGTTTAGGGATTATTTATGTTGGATTAAAATTAGGGTTTAAGGTGTAGTGCTTAGGTTTAGGGTTTATGGATTATTTAGTGCTTAGGGTTTAGTGTTTATGGTTTAGGGATTATTTATATTGGATTAAAACTAAGGTTTAGGATTTATGGATTATGGTATATCATATATGTATTATATACTGTATAGTGTACATATATATATAAAATATGTATTAATATATGTAGGCCCTAGGGCTTACGAGCCGGGCTTCATCAAGCCCGAGCTCGGCCCTTTTAAGCAAACGGGCCTCCTATTAGGCCCTAGCTCGGCTCTTTTGTCTTTTGAGCTGAGCTCGGGCCGAGCCTATAATGGGCCGTTCGCGGGCGGCCCGCGGACGGTGCCCGCGAACAGCCCGGCCCACTTTCACCCCTAAGCACAAGCTTATCTCCTTTGTTCTCATTCTTGCTCTATTGGTAAGCATATCTCCTCCTTTCACTTCCTCTTCCTTTCAATCAGTTGTGGGAACTCAATTTTGATGCATGCACTCTCTTTGAAACCCATTTCACTCATTTGATTTGTTGGATTTCAACTTCTAGGCTTGCATTTGGGTTTTTGAGTTTAAAGCTTATTAAGGTGTTATAGCTTGGATACTTCGTGGGTTTTAGTTGAAGCATCATCTTAAGGCAAGTAAAACAAATATAAATCTATGCATGTAATTCTTTTTTTGCTTCCAAACATGATCAATGTGTAGATTTTCCCTAATTTCCAGCTTAACGTATGAATTTGAATCAATTGTGGAATGTATGTGTATATTTCTCAATGTCTTAGCATTTGTAGATTTTAATGAGCATTGTAGGCTCTTTACATGTCAAGTGACGCCTATGAACGGGCTTGTAAAGGATGGGAGAAACACCCCACCTAAAACAAGGTTGTCGGGCACTAGTCGTGCCATTTCTCAAGCTTGGCGGTGTAGTGACAAGCGAAGTACGGACACCTCTCCAAGGCCGGCGTGTCTGTGTCCGACATGTGTCGAACACGGACACGTGTCTGACACGCCAAAAATGTTGTCTTGTTTATTTTTTTATATTTTATTTTTCGGACATGCTGGGGACACGCTGGTTGTTTTAGTTGGAGAAAAGTATTAAAATCAAAATAAAGAAAGGAAAGGGGGCCGTTTGTAAAAAAATCTTGGAAAATTGATGATCCTTAGTTTTCTTTGTATGGATTTTATGGAACTATGGATATTTCATGTTTAATGATTATGAATTATGTTTCAGTTTTGTATTGCTACTGACAATTTGATATGTTTGTTAGTTGGTAAAGTGGTACACTGGTACTAGAATTTTTATTTATTTGATTGCTAAATTCATTACAAAGTTAAAATGATATTATCTTTTAGTATATTATTATTATTATTATTATTATTAAGAAATATTAACGTGTCCCTGATGTGTCCATGTTCTACTTTTTTGAGAAACGCCGTGTCGTCGTGTCCGTGTTCACGCTTCTTAGGCACTTAACATTTTGCAGGATTTGTCTTACGGTCAGCATTACGGATAGTCGTAAGCCAAGCGTAAGGCGACCATGGAGTCCAGTTGGATTTTGGCGGTTACAAATACAACACCTGACATTTCCCATAATTTTGCACTGCGGTCAACCTAAGACTAAACTCAAGATCACTCATGGCTAGCCGTTCTTTTTAGACATCTTCTCTCTACTTAGAGTTCGAGATCCTCTTCGCGCTAATCGAGCTTCTTGTTGTTGGTCCTCTTGTGGTTAGTCTCTCGCTCACCAAATAACCCTAGTTAAAGTAATCTCCCTCCCTTAGATTTAGTACAATCCTAATCACTCTATACTTAAGTCTGAGCCCTTAATCTTCAAATCCTAATTTCAAACCCTTAATCCCCAAATCCTAATCCAAACCCTAAGCCATAAATCACCTAATCTATGCATACTTAAAAGTTTGAAGATGACCAAATCACCATTGGGCACACTTTAATCTTCAATTCACAGATAAATCAGGCCTTATAGTCCATATGTTTGGATAACATGAGTTATATTTAAGTGGAAATCTTTCTTCATTGCCATGAGCCCATGACCAACTATAGGAAATTATTTTCGGAGCTAGGTAAGTGCAGGCAACCAAATTTTTTAAATAAAAATAGATCCCCTTTGGGAACCTAGATTAATTGGGTGCTCATCTAAATCATAGTTTCAAGGCATCCAAACACCTAGGATTAAAAGAAATGTTATCTTAGCTATTTTGATGATGATGAATTGATGATCACTTGAATTTGGGAGAGGCAGTGGGAAGACCCTTCAATTAGGCAAGAGATCTGAGAATGGAAAAAAGTTCTCTATTTAAATGTAATACATTTTCTTGTTTGGTATTTGTAATGTAAAAAAAGTTAGCAAACTTGAGCTAAGTTTAGCCCCATCCATAAAAATATCCTAGGTCTGTCATTGGTAGGGTCTATCATGTTATGGTGCTCAAATATGGAAAAGGGGTTCGAAGTATCTAGTTAGGGCACATGGATGCAGTCCAAGATTGGTTGAGGTCTTTAGAGGAAGGGGCTGACTCTTGAAGTAGTGGACCTAAGATGGATTGGTTGGGCTGGGGAGTTGGACCTTAGATGGTTGCATACACTCAAGGACTGTAAGAACATGCTCTTGATTGGTGGGTGGGGGAGGGAGGGTTGGGTTTTGTCCATGTTTAAGATGGAGGAAGAGGCAAGGGTGGCCAAGAGTAAGGGACATGATCTAGATAATGAGATTGATGTGAGTTGGAATTGTTCATTTGAAGAAAGCTCTCATGCAAGGATGATGAGGGGGTTTGTTTTGCAATGGCGAAACCAGGAAGATAAGGTGATTGTAAAAAGGAAGAAAAAGGAAGCACTAAAGGAGTAATGAAGAAGAAGAAAGATCCTGGATCGAATATGACTAATCAATGGGAGAAATGGGCAGGTTAGACGTTTCGAAAACTTAGGTACCATCAACTTGTATAGAAAAACCATTTTCCACCGGCATTGTTGTTGGCTTACGTCAGACATGTCCAGACCATCTTAAATGAGTTTGACCATCTTAAATGAGTTTATCTTAATTTATCACCTTGATGCTACCTTTGCTACCCTTAAATTCTATGAAATATGCTCATTATAGGTGGTTTCTAGCCCCAGTTGATGAGTTTGGAAGTGATTTTGGGTTTTGCTAGAGGCCAAGGCAAGTGATTAATTTTAAAAATCTGATGTATTTACTTGTACTTCATTGATGGCATGTTCTACTATATGAATTTTTTAGTTTTGTTCCCATTTTTTAGCTCATGCTTTTGATGAGTAATTGTAGTGTTGAGTAGCCTAATTATGAGTTAAAAATGATGCCGAACAAGTGGTGAAAGGATCCCCAAAAATTGGCTAAGGAAAGAGAGAGAAAAACTGCCCAAATTCAGCCATGTATCAGGTCATCGAACTTGGGAGTTCTGGAAGCCCATGTCCAACCAAGTCAGGGTCATGTCCTACAGTGGTTGGACACAACCACTTTGAGGGTTGCTTGAGCCCATTGCTCCATCATTCTTCCCTAATTTTCTTCGTTGGTTCCTGGGGTTTGTGCACTTCCATTAAGGACCATTGTTGCCCTCCTCTAATGAACCAATTAGAGGAAAATTGAATATGGTTTTTTAAAAGGTAGAACCTTGACCTTAGGCTTGGAATTATGGGACTTGACCCAGACTGGCCCAGGACTTGATCCTCGAACTACGAAATGGAGTAGTTTGAGTTGTGCAACCCACTTGGAATTGTCCGGAGGCATGTATGGGACATTAATGACCTAAATGTAAGCAGATTTAAGGCCTAAGGATGTCCTTGCATCACAGAGCACTAAGGTATCATTATACTTGATACCCGGACCTTAAATAGACATAAGAGCGTTTTGTAAATGTCTTAGCATGTCAATGGAAATTCCCGGGCCTGAATTGGATTCTAGGGGGTATTCTGTACTTGTTTGGTTAATTGAACCCAGTCTGTACTTTCCTTGTACTTGTCTGTCTGCATGCACTGTGTGTGCTTGTCTGTCTTGCACACGTTAGCAACCCACCGTACCCGTCTCCATACTTGGACTTAGTGTAGAAGATAGTGTGGCTTAGGCCCACTTAGGCCCTGCCCACTCAGTTGTATAAAAAATCCCTCGTGTGGGATTCAATGATTAGATATTATGTTGTTGATTTCTCTATATTACTTCCTTACATAGATTAGGAGATTGATTCATTCATTATTCTAATTGTATTAATTAGCATGTTTAGAGCCCTTGATTAGGGTATAATGATAATATAAAATGACAGACGATCCTCCTTTTGGAGTATCATTTTCTCTCTAAACTCTCGTCTCCTTCTTTCTTCCCTGATTACATATTATATCATGGTATCAGAGATCTAGTTATGATCAATCCATATTCTCTCATTCATCAAATATCTTCTCCCTGGCGTGGATCCTCTCCTTGGCGTAGATCTTCTCTCTGATAGTGTCTGATGCATCCCTGATCAACAGTGGCCCACCTCGGATCAACTTCTTATCAGCAAGAGACCTCCACAGTTGTGATAGCCTATTCCTTAGGGTCATTCTAAGGATTTTTCTGGATTTTTTCATCACCTTTTGAGTTACTTTTCAGCCACTTCTTCGTCTGTCGTTTTTAATAAAGAATTGTCAGATAGATTTAATCAAGACCGTCCAGATTTGTGGATCTGTGTCCAAATCTCATCAGATTTGGAATGAAGGAAGTAACTTTGAACCTCTTCAAGAAGATCAAACTTGATCTGTGATTAGACCAACTTGTGGGGCCCACACAGAGATCCTGAATCAAAATTGCAGGTTGTCTGGCCCTGTCTGGGTGAAAATTGTACTGTTAGTGCTGTTTTCTTAGCCCTGTTTGCTACTGGATCCTTTCTACTATTGTTGTTACTGTTGTTTGCATCTTGCTATTGCTGTTGCTCTGTTAGTGCTGTTTTCTTGGCCTTGTTTGCTACTGGTTTCTTCTGGATCCTTTCTGCTGTTTGCTGTTGCTGCTGGACTCTTCCTGCCGTTTTAGCCATTCATTGCAGATCCAATTAATTCTGCTTTCTTGCATATTGGTTGGTTATTTCAGATCTGAGGACTGATCTCTTTTTTCTCCTACTAATTGGCGAGCTCTGTCTCTTTCTACTACATCCTGCAATGGAAAAATATGATGTTATCCCAATTAAATTTAATGGGCAAAATTATATGTCCTGGTCCTTCCACTTAAGGAACTTTGTCAAAGGATAGGGCCTTTTTGGTTATCTTGATGGATCGATAACCAAGCCTCAGATTATAAGTACTGCCGACTCAAAAGGCCTAGCCACCTGGTCCAAAGAAAATGCAAAAGTTGTCACTTGGATCCTTAACTCTATTGATCCCTCTCTTGCCATGGCTCTTTAATCCTACACCACAACGGCCGATATGGCTCATCTGAAGAAAATCTACCATCAAACCAATAAAGCCCGAAAATTTCATCTGGATAGTGAAATTGCCAAATATAGTCAAGGGGATAAAATTGTGCAGGAATACTTTAATGATTTCCTCACCTTGTGGACTGAAAGAGATTCCATGTTGATCCAAACGGTCTCTTCTGGATTTCTGTCTGAGGCTCTCAAATTACAAGAAGAAACTCATATCAGCTAGTTTCTTATGAATCTACGACCTGAATTTGAATCTGTTCGGTCTGTGCTCATGAATAGGGAGAATACTGCTAATCTTGATACTTGCTTCTAAGAAGTCCTTCACGAAGAACTTCGTCTCACTTCACAGCAAACTATTCTGGAAGCACTTGAAGCTCACAAAACCTTCCTTGTGCCTCTTCCTACTGACTCAGCTCTTTTGGCAACTCCAAAGCTGACTCAATGTTATGAATGCAAAGGCTTCGGACATATTGCCAAAAATTGTCGCAAGAAATTGGTTTGCAAATATTGCAAACGGACCGGTCATGTGATTGATGACTGTCGAAGCCTACAGCGACGGAATGAGACACAGCCTAAGAAGCCTCCTTCCAATATGCCAAGACAGAGTGTTCTATCCGCATTTCAGGCTCAAGCCCCGTATCAGATACAGGCAGCACTTCCTTCGGGGCTATATCCATGACTCTTGCTCAGATTCAAGAACTGATCCAGAGCACAGTCACCTCTGCATATACGTCTATGGGCTTCTCTGTGGTTGGTATCAACCTCATTCTCATATAGCATCTCCTGCCTTTCATTCTTCTACCTCTCTTTCTTCTTCTATCACCTCTTCCACATGGTTTTTAGATTCAGGAGCCTCAAATCATATGACATCTGTAGAACGTAGCTTTATAAGTTCCCACCCTTACCTTGGAAAAGAAAAAATTACCACTGCGAATGGTGATCAACTACTCATTTCTGGAGTGGGTACCATTACTTTATCTAGTGTCATTGGCCAGTCCATCACCCTTTCCAATGTCTACTTTGTTCCAAAATTATTAGCCAATTTACTTTCTGTAGGACAACTTATTGATGAGGGCTATTTTGTTCACTTTTCTTCCTCTGGTTGTGTCAGACAAGGGCGACAAACTGGGAAAGTGATCGCTATGGAGAGTAAACATGGGCGCTTGTTTTTACTAGACATTGGACATCATTCCTTCTTTGCTTCTTCTTCTAATAATTTCAAAAACTTGTGGACGGTTTGGCATAAACGTCTTGGTCATGTGAACGATGCCTATTTAATTTCTTTGTTTAAACTTGGTTGTTTGGACTCTACAATTGATAATAAAATAATGTCTTCTTTATCTCAATCAAAATGTGAAGCTTGTTGTTTAAGTAAGAGTCATATTTTGCCATTTTCAGTTCATAATTCTAGTGCATTAGAATCATTTGACATCATTCACACTGATGTTTGGGGCATTGCTCCTACCTTGAGTAGGGAATGATTCAAGTACTATGTGACATTTATTGATGATCATTCCCGTTATACTTAGGTTTATTTATGCGTTTAAAATCTAAAGTGTTTTCTATTTTTCAAAGATTCTATAACATGGTCCACACCCAATTTAAGAAAGATATCAAGATCCTTAGATCTGATTCTGGCGGAGAATACATGTCTCATGAATTCTCTGCTTTCCTTTCAGATAAAGGAATTCTTCATAAAAAATCTTGTCCGCACACTCTGCAACAGAATGGAATTGCGGAAAGAAAGAACAAACACATTCTTGAAATTGTTCACACCTTTTTACTTACATCCTTAGTTCCTCCAAAATTTTGGTGTGATGCTGCACAGACTGCGGTATATCTGATCAATAGTCTTCCTAGTATTGTTCTAGGCAAGACTACTCCTTACAGAGTTCTCTTTGAACATCCTCCTTCATACTCTCATTTACGTGTGTTTGGTTGCTTGTGTTTTATTCATCTTCCACCGACTGAACGCACTAAGCTATCCCCACAGGCTGCCAAATGCATCTTTCTTGGCTACAGTTCTGAACACAAAGGGTTCTTGTGTTATGGCTGGTTTGAAAAACGCATGCGAATCTCTCGAAACGTGATCTTCCTGGAACAAATTCCTTTCTTTTCATTACGTTTAGATCATCATCCTATTGCTGTGTCCTATTTACCACGATTCCTGGAGTCTGCTTCTGCATCACCTGCTCTCAAGGTTTATGTCCAGTGTAACAAGGTTCCTCCTATGGTGCCTCCCTCTCATGATCATCTCCCAGTGCCGCCTACTGCTCCTACAGGTGACCATGCTTCTTCTGATAATATCATCTCTCTGCGACGATCTAATCATCTTTCCATTGCCCCTAACCGCTATGGCTTTTCTATTCTTTTTTCATCCTTAGATAGTGCTCCTATACCCACCTTATATTCACAGGCTTCGAAGATTGCTTACTGGCAGGATGCTATGAATGAGGAATTGCTTGCTCTCGAAGCAAATCAGACATGGGACTCGGTACCGGCTCCTGAAGGAGCCTCTGTGATTGGCAGTAAATGGATCTACTCCATAAAAGTTCACTCCAATGGGAGTCTTGATTGCTATAAAGCCTAATTAGTTGCACAGGGTTATAAACAGGATTATGGAATCGACTATGAGGAGACATTTGCACCAGTTGCTAAAATGACCACCGTTCGTACTCTCCTCTATGTCGCTGTAGCCCTCAACTAGCTTTTGTGGCAAATGGATGTAAAAAATGCATTTCTTTATGGGGATTTACAAAAGACTGTTTACTTAAAACCACCTCCAGGATATGCCTGTCCTCCTAAGCATGTTTGTAAGTTGTGGAAATCTTTGTATGGACTTAAACAGGCTCCCAGGGCTTGGTTTGATAAATTCCGGACTGAAATTCTTCAAGATAGATTTTGTCAGAGCCATTCGGATAGCTCACTATTTCTTAAATGGACAACGAAGTGCTACACCTTCCTTTTAGTCTATGTTGATGATATGATTATCAGTGTAGAAGATAGTGTGGCTTAGGCCCACTTAGGCCCAGCCCACTCAGTTGTATATAAAATCCCACGTGTGGGATTCAATGATTAGATTATGTTGCTGATTTCTCTGTATTACTTCTTTACATAGATTAGGAGATTAATTCATTCATTATTCTGATTGTATTAATTAGCATGTTTAGAGCCCTTGATTAGGGTATAATGATAATATAAAATGACAGACGATCGTCCTTTTGGAGTATCAGTTTTTCTCCAAACTCTCGTCTCCTTCTTTCTTCCCTGATTACATATTATATCACTTAGAATGGATGGTTATATTTATAAAGTCATGCTTGGGGGCGAATGTGCATTCTCTGCCATTTCTGATCTCCCAGGGTGAAACGATCCTAGGTTTAGGGTGTCATGATCTAGGAAGAGATGCAATTATGCGTCACGTCCATCCTTGTGCACTGGATGCAAAATCTAGTCTTCCTAGCCCTTTGGGACACCCCATTCCATGCTGGAATGCTGTCAAACTGTTTTCAGACCATAGGCTTTATTTTGACATAGTTTTCAACTTAACTGTATAGTTTTGCCCGTCCCGTTTTGTTAGAAAACATCCGATTTGGTAGATTTGGTCTGTACAACCTTTGTCTGGCCAGTTTTGGATTTTCGAGGACTACAAAATCTGTTTAGCTGGGTTTATTGGATTTGATCTGTTCTAAGAGTAGTTTCCTCTACCTTGGCTACCGCCTAATGTAATGCCCGGTTAGGTTGTTTGTCTTGGATTCTCAAGTCGGTACCGTTACGCTTCAACCCTTACTTTGTTAGGCTAACCAAACTTGGGGTTTGGATTATTGTTTGTTATGCCGTTGCAGTTGGTTTCTCTGTTGGCTCTCCGGTCACGCCGCATGCAACCGTGAGTTAGCCATCACCTCGGTCACTCCACATGGAGCTGAGGGTGTGCCTTGCTCTATTTTATATCTATAATTTGCTTTGTTACGGTCACGCCGCACGTACACCTAATGGAGAAATAGCTTATGTGGATTGCCAACTGGTTTGCTTAGGTTGGATAGTATACATGCACATGTACGTTGATTCATTTACATGTTTTTTAGTATCTGTTTATGCATGACTTGCCTAGTTATACTATCCTTAACATTCTTTTATCTATCAGCCTTTTTATATTCTAATTTGTTGCAAAAACATTGTATTTTGTTATTAATCACCTGCCAGACCGTAGTTTCTGACTTACTACTTTTGGTGCTCTTGGTAGTAGGACCCTTTGCTCTGAGCTGGAGTGTGAGGAGTTGGCTGTGGAGTCATAGGTATTGCAGGCTTGTAGTGCCGACAATGTCATTTAGATGTCGAGCTTGGCACTAGAGTTACGTCACATCTTGGGGGTAGTATTTGTACTTAGCTTATTTTATTTATATTGGCTTTTGAAGCCTTTTCTTTTAGGTTGTAATTAATGCACCTTTATAATTTCCAACTTGAACATGTTTGGAAAATAAATATCCTGTTACTATCAACTTTGTATTATTCTCATTTGTGTGTTGCTCCAGTTTGATGATGGGCCATGTGATGATAGCTCTATGCTAAGCGGATGAGTGCAACACGAATCTGATAGCCACAAACTCCGGGTTGCAACGTCACATAAGCTTCCACGAAAATATTGATGTTTGTGATGGAATTTGGATCTCCTCACACACGTGGATCCTGGGAGAAAAATATTTATTACTTAATTCCCAAAATCGTACCCCAAGATCGGATAGCTGCAGTAATCCAATTTTGGGACATGACATGACTTATAGCTAACTGTATGCCATTTATGGCTAGTCGTTAGCTATAGAACAACTAACTGTAAGTGTACTACAGCTAGGTTTTCTAGAGGCAAAAATAACATATTTGTTCTACGGTGATCTCTCGACTAACCGTAGGGCCACCCATAACAATCCATAAGGTTGTTAGTAGTACATGCGTGGCTAGCCGTACCTAGACTATGGCTAACCGTAAGCCTGGGTTTCTTTAAAGTACAAAAGTCATACCTTAGGACTTTTGGACGAGCTTAGAACCCTTTAAACATATCATGCCTTATTGGTAATTAATTGTGTAACCATTGTAGGTGGTGTTTGAGCTGGCATTCACCTACGGGTTGCTTGAATTCATTTAAGCCAATGCTAGGTCAAGTGTATGGAGGTCTTGGGCCTTGGATGTCATTCAACTTTGGAACACCAATGGTACAAAACTAAGTCGACATCAGGGGCCCTAAGGCTACGTAGGGTCGGATAGCATTGAACATGGGGAACCTAGACATAGGTTGGGTTTTGTCTTTTGTCCACAACTTGCCTGGACTCACATTACATATATTGTGGTATTCTATTCTCGCATGACTTGTACAATGGTTTTTATTTATATTTGTTGTCTTGATGTGTTGGACTTTTACGTGGAACCTAGGATGGGCCTAGGGATCCTTGTGTTAGTATGGACTTGTTATACCCTTTACACTTGATTCACCTTGATGAACTAGGATTAGATGGACTTGACCATTGGTGCTACACCCTTGACTTATTTGGTTACTAGTCCAGCCGGATGTGTAGCCAACCCTTGTGACCTTATGCGATTATAGTTACCTTTGATCTACATGTTTACACCATTTAGCTTCGATTCATGCCTAGTTGGACCCAGCTTGTATGGGTTTAGCCTCGTTATGTAGTTGGAGCTAGACATACGTTGGATCCTTTGATCTACATGTCTACACCATTTAATTCCTTTATGTAGCTTCTGGTAACACTTGTTTTACTAATTATATTATCTAGCTCTCTCCATGAACATCTTGCTTGTATCGGGCAATTGGGAGAATGATCTCACGGTGTTTACCATTTTGTTAGTTTGTACATGTTAGATATGTCTCACATGATTTATTGATGTTGATATATTATTTGCACTATCATGCCTATTACCCTTACTTTTTTCTGGTAAGTCCACAAAATTGTAGTTTCCATTCATCATTTTATGTGACTTTGTGGACTTAAATAGGGTAATTTGCATTTAATTTCATAGAATTTCATAATTTCATGTATTTGAGCATCAAAGTTGGAATCTTGGTCAAATTTGGTCAAAATTCATTACATTGCATGACTTATGTAAAATTAGGGCTTTATCTCATTCATCACCCCAAAATTAGTTTTTTGGCTTCACTAATGCATACCTGCTATATCCGGCACCATGTGCTATTTTTTTGGAAAGATTGTTATTTTTGGTGCATTAAGTAGGCATATAGGGTCCCATGCATAGTCCATCCAAATTCCTCACACTTGAATATTATTGAGATTACTTAATTTTATTTGTGTCGGAGAAATCAAGAGTGGGACCTGCATTGGTGAAATTTGAGAGAGATCAAATACGGGACATCCTTCATGTGGGCCCACATATCTTGGTATCTTAATGGAGTTGGAAATCTTGAAAATTCTTAAAGAGGAAAGAAGAAACTCAGATTTGGAAAGATGGTGTTGACTTGCTAAATTTGGAAACCAAAACCAAGAGAGAAAATTAGAAAGTTTGCATGGGTAGTTGACTAGTCATAGTTGCGAGTAAGAAAGCATGCCAAATATAGAAAGAGAAGCAAATAAGCAAGCAAAGAAAGAGTCCACGCATGCCTTGGAAGTCCAACATGGCTGACACACACCCCCATTGCATGCCAACATAGCAGTTCCTTTAATTGCTCAATTATTCTTGGATTTTTCAAGGGGAACAAATTAAAATGGTCATAACTCTCAAACCCAGTGTCGGATTGATGCAATCTATCCACCAATGGAAAGATCTTTTCGAGTAGATTTCCTTGGAGCCGAAGATTGCATAAATTGGAGCTATATTGAGGGAGATATGATCTCAGGAAGTTGGTTGTTATAATTCTATGCTAGAGTTCAAAATTAGCAACATAAGAGATCTTTGAGGAGTTCAATTTGGCAATACTTGGAGCCCAAGAGACCACACTTAGTAACAAATCCTCTCCAATTCAAATTGTTACTAATTAAAGAGGACTGCTTGGAAGCTAAGCCAAAAATCAAGTTATAGAAGGAAATAATTTCTTCCAAACCAAGAGGCCAGCAAGTATAAAAGGAGAATAAGGGGGCTAGAACACCATACCTATTCTCCTTCAAAAACTGGTCCCGCCATTCTCTCTCCCTCTTCTTCCCTTTTCTTCTTTCGCCTCTTTTAGTTCTAGTTCTAGTTCTCCATATATTTTTTTTTATTTTGGGCAGCTTTGGGCCTTGTCCAAGCATTTACTTGAAGGAGAAGATTGCAAAGATGCAATTTTTGATGACAAATCAATTCATCTTCTTTGCAATGGCGGCTTAAATTCGTGATTGGGGTTATGGATGAAGATAAGTGATTGCCTTTTATTTGTCCAGTAGTTCAAATTGTTTTTCAAATGTTATGTTCTTAATGATTAATAGACTTGTCTTCGTGCCCTATACAAACTTCCATTCTTAATTTCTGAAAATAAAATTTGGTTTTTGACTATCTATGCTTAGGTTTGATAGGCCATGCTTAGGACTTAGATATTTTTGAATGCTTAGGACTTAGATATTTTTGATGGTTTATGCTTACTTTTGATGGGTAATACTTAGATTATTTTTATTCTTTTATGAGGTGAAGAAAGTCTTGGGTTTTGGATTTTATAATTAAAAAGGGGTTTTTAAAGTCAGATTTTCCAAGTCAAAAACATTGATTTGTCTTTGGTTTGAAGTAAAAATTGGAACAAATTAGGGTTAGTTGATAAGTAATTGGTGAGCACTTATTGGATTCCTATGCTCTAATAACTTTCATTAATTGGTAGTTTTCATCTTTCTTAATTAGTTGATTGATTTTTTTTTTTGAAATTTTCCTTATTTGATAGTTAATTAGTTTCCTCAATCTAAAAGTTTGCTTTTTAATTAGCTCCCTCTCAATTCGATCCATACTTGCCATTTTTAATCCTTAGACACCCTTGCACTTGCAGTATTTTATTGATTGTATTGATCACATCAAGTTTTTGGTGCCGTTGCCGGGGAGCTAATTCAAGAAAAAAGTCTTTTAGTTAGGGTTTCTTGCATTATTTGTGCATATCATAGATTATTTTTGTAGTTAGTTGCATTCATATCTTCCATTAGGTTTAGTTTTTATTTTTCTCAATGATTGTGGTTACTGTTTTTCAAGTTTGGGTTGTCGATTTTTCGTTAATTTCCGGATTGATTACTAGTGGTTACATAAAAGACAAGTTTCAGCGCTAATATTTTGACAGATTTGGCATGGTTTTTGCCCAAAAGTTTGTACTTTGAAAACCAATCAAACTAACTCCATCTGTTGGATTGGACTTTGATCTACAGATCTTAAACCCTAAAAATTTCAGAAAAAAATGCATTCTGGAAGTCGGGGGTTTAGTGCCGTGAACAGGGCCAGTCCGTAAGGAAGATTCTGCAGTTAGCAGAAAAGCTGGTTGAAGTAGCCAGCTTCATAATAGCATAACTTCTTCATTTTTTATTGTTTTTAGTCTATGGTTTTTTTTTTTATATATTCTTTCATATTAGGAGATTTAGTTCTTGTCACTTTTCTCAGGTTTGATTAATCTAAGTGGGTCATACAAATCTGTAAACTTGGGCCTGTGCAACAGTTCCGACACTTCAAATCTTTTCAACACTTGACAACAAGGTGTCCATTTAACTTAGGACTGCATTAGGAGTTTTAGAGTTACATCTTTCATTGAAATTTAGATTAGGTTGATTTTCCAATTTAGAAATTTTATTGATAATTGTTAGCCAGTTTTAGTAGTTTATTTAGATCTAACACTTTAGTTATTTTACTTGAGGTAACATTCTAAGTTTGAAGGGCTCTAGAAGGAAGGAAATCACGGGAATTTCTTTTAAGCAAACAAGTTGCTCTAAGAATTTAAAAAAATAAAATAAAAAAAGGCAGGTTAAGCTTGCACATATTAAAAAGATTAGCGTGGACCCGCTGTAAGAGTTTTTGAACTTTACCCCACAAATCTTTTACTTGCAAGTGAGGCTTGGTTGATTTACATTTTTGCAAAAGTGTGACTGCTTGGTTGACACACCATCTAACACAGACACAAAGTTATGGGCAATCAACCTCATAAAGATAGGAACTGGATTTCATCACCAGATTCTTGCCCACTAGGTTTAACCATACCCCACGTAGGCAACAAAACTTAATTAAATTCAATTAGAAAGAGGCGCTAGGAATTTGAGCTCACTAGGACGAATATCACTAAAGGATACACCAATTGCGCTCTTTAACCAAAAGTTGATCTAAGAAAAGCCTTGTCCAGAGTGTGAAGAGAGTTAGATTGTTCGAGGCGAGGGTCCTTCAAACAGGTTCATTAAGTAATCATGCCCTTACTTGGGGGATGATCTATCAACTAAGGTTTCATAAGACTGGATTGGAGGCCTAGGTGTACTCTTCAACTAGTTAAGAGCTCTCTAGTTGATTAGGTGAACCCGTTAGAGTTTCTTGAGTGCCTTAACTTTGCTTGATTGCTTGTGCATCATTTTAGGCTAGGGTTGCATTAGGGTCAACCCAATGTATGCAATCAAAGAAAAACAGATTAGAAAAGCTTTGGGTATGTGAAAAAGGGCATTTAAATCGATTAGAGCTAGATTTACCCTTGACAGTTGTAGGACCATCTTCCATTTTTAAGCAGATTTTTCAAACAATGGCGGGAGAACCCCAAGCTGTTACCCTGAAGGAGTATATTTACCCACCCGAACCAGCTAATCGTCATGCATCACCCTACCTGCCACCAATGTTATCTTCGAGTTGAAATCTGGTTTGATCCAAATGCTCCCTGTATTTTATGGGATTGACTAGGAGAATCCATACCAATACTGTTGGCCTAGTGGGTCCAGATCAATTGGGTTCAGGGTCATGGGTATTTTGGTAATTGTACCATGACTTTCTCATTGGATAGGGTTTCTTGGGGGATAAGAAAGAGGGCATTATATATAACGATGTAATGTGTAACCCATGATGTAGTACTGCATATCATACAGAGTGAACCCAAAAGGAGAGTCGAGTTTCTTTCCCATGGACGTAGGCAAGTTTGTCGAACCACGTAATTCTCGTGTGATTTTCTTATTCTCGTGTGGTTAATTGATTGTTAGATCGCATTGATTTACGTTTCCGCATACATGTGCACAACAAGTGGTATTAGAGCCTAGGGTTTGCTAGGATCGGATTGTGCTGCATTGCGATCGACGGATCGGACAAGGAATTGATCCAGATTTCTGCACGTTGTTCTTTGTTGCAGGAAAGGGACAGAGATCGGTTCCAATCTCTATTGGGCCACACTGATTGGGGTTTCAGAGATCTCAAAGCAGAACAGAAGATCGGGTTTGTTGCATCAGATTGATCAAAGAATGAGAAGACAAGTTTTTCGGTCTCTGGTTTTTTCTCAGAATCTGAAACAGATTACGACCAGAGTCTTGCTGGAGAAAACAGAGGATCTTGGACTACCATCTCTGCCAGTTATTGTGCAGCCCGTGTCGCCAGAGAAAGAGCACCATCAACGGTCGCCACAGATTCTTCCGGGATAGCCATTGCTGGACTTTCTGCGCTTTGCCTGAGAAGGAGCATGCAGCACCGCCATCGCAGCTTGGGTTTTTGGTTTGTAGAGCCTGCGCAGCCAGAATTGGACCGGTGTTCGCGCCACTACTGCCGCCCTCACCGTCTCGGCATCACCGCCGCCACTACTCGCCGTCGTTTACGCCGTGATGTGGCCGGGGAGGAAGAAGACTCCTACAACGTTTCCTCGGTTATAGTTACAAAAACCAGAAGAAGAAGATGACTTGGGCGAGGTCTAGGTTGGGTTTGTTCCGGGTCAGATATGACCTCACCTGCTACGGAAGTGCAGCCCAGAGCCTAGACTAGGCTAGGTTCGATGTGGGTCAGTTTAGCCTGATCCATGAAACAGGAAGCCCATTCCAGCAGCTGTTGACGCCAATGCCACGTCGGCGAACAGTACGGTCAATAACAATTTTGACCAGATTGACGGCTGAGAATTGTTCTCGTGATATCTTGATCATCCGAAGCTTAATCGGAGATTTGATTGCGCCTACAGACTCGTTTCGAGAAAATCTACGTAACTGTGGATAAAGATTGGCAATTTGACAGTCAATAGGAAAATTTGACTAATCGGATCGCAGAAAACTAATTTTGTGATATCAGAGCCATCCGGAGTCGGATTTCAGATCCATGTCTTCCAGTGTGCTTGTGGTGATGAGATCTATCGATTGGTGCAAAAATTGAGGTTAGTGAAAGTTGTTTGTTTTTCTTGATTATTTAATTGAGATGGAGAACAACACTTTGGACACTACCATGATCAAACTCAATCATACCAATTGGTTGACTTGGAAAGCTAAGATGGAGGATATACACTATTGTAAAGACCTTTATGATCTCATTGAAGGGGATAATGCCTGACCAAAAGAGATGTTTGATCCATATTGGAAAAAGATGCATAGAAAGACCATTGGTCACTTTAGACAATGGGTGGATAACAACATATTTCACCACGTGTCTAATGAAGCCAATGCGAGATTCCTTTGGAAAAAGTTAGAGGAAAGATATGAGAAGAAAACTTCCGTGAACAAAACTTTTTTGATTCGAAAGCTTGTGAACATGAAATTCAAGGAGAGTGGTAAAATTGAAGATCACATAAATGATTTCCAATGCGTTGTGAATGAGATAGCTACAATGAAGATGGTCCTTGATGATGAGATGCAAGCTTTATTTCTTCTAAGTTCTTTACCAGATACATGGGATACATTAGTTGTTTCTATTAGCAGCTCTACTCCAGATGGTATGTTATCAATAAGTCAAGTAACTAGCATCTTGTTAAATGAAGAAATAAGAAGGAAAACTGCAGAGACTAATAATGCACAAGCCATTGTTACAGAGAAAAGGGGGAGGAGTAAGAGTAGGGGACCAAAGGGGGGTTGTGGCAAGTCTAGAGGTGGATCACAGATTAAGAAAAAGTCTGGAAAATGCTTTCATTCTGGAAAGGAGGGCCACATTAAGAAGAACTGCTTTGCCTTGAAGGAAAGGAAGGAAGCCAACAATGAGCAGAAGAATGATACTAACACTACAGCTACTTTGGATAATGAAGTAGTGGTACTGTCTAGTGAAGATGAAAAGTGTTTGAGTGTTGCAAATGATCAGGTTGAGTGGGTTGTTGACACAGCAGTATCCTACCATGCTACTCCTTGTAAGGAGATGTTCACAACGTACAAAGCAAGGGACTTTGGCACTGCGAAGATGGGCAACACAAGTCATTCGAATATTGTTGGGATCGGTGAAGTCTGCATTCAAACCGATATTGGCTGCACAATGACGCTGAAAGATGTGCGGCATTTCTGATCTGTGGTTGAATCTGATTTCCGGGACTCCATTGGACAGTGCAGGTTATGAGAGTTACTTCGGAAATGGCAGGTGGAAACTCACTAAATGGTCTTTTATTTTTGCAAGAGGGAAGGCGTGTAATACGTTATACAAGACACATGTGAAGCTATGCAAAGCTGTGTTGAACGCTGTTGAAGACAGATCCTCTCCAAATCTGTGGCACAAGAGACTTGGACATATGAGTGAGAAAGGACTGTAGTTGTTAGCAAAGAAAGATTTGATTCATTACTCCAAAGGTACATCCTTTGACCCTTGTGATTATTGCTTGTTTGGCAGACAACATAGGGTTTCTTTCTCTAAAACATCAACAACAAAATCTAATGTGTTGGATTTGGTATATTCTGATGTTTGTGGTCCCATGGAGGTGGAGTCATTGGGTGGCAATAAGTTTTCTATCACATTTATTGATGATGCATCCAGTAAAGTTTGGGTTTATGCATTGAAATAGAAGGATCAGGTGTTCTAGGTATTTTAGCAACTTCATGTCATGGTTGAAAGAGAAACATGAAAGCTCTTGAAATTTCTCCGCACATATAATGGTGGTGAGTACACGTCCAACTAGTTTAAAGGCTATTGCTCAAAGCATGGTATTCGACATAAAAGAACAGAACCTGGTACTCCACAGCACAATGGTGTGGCAGAAAGAATGAACCGTACTATCATTGAAAGGATGAGATGCATGATTAGAGTGGCACAGCTACCCAAGCCAATTTGGGTGAAGCTATTCTGACTGCAGTTTACCTGATTAATAGGTCTCCCTTAGTTCCTTTGGTCCGGAGAGGATATGGACTGGTAAAGATGTTGTTTATTCTCATTTGAAGGTATTTGGGTGCAAGTCATTTGCACATGTACCAAAGGAGCATTGTTCAAAGCTGGATGATAAAGTAATATGTTGCATTCTTTTTTTTTTTTTTGCTATGGTGGAGTTGAATTTGGCTACAGGTTATGGAATCCAGAGAAGAGAAAAATTATCATAAGTAGGGATGTGGTATTTCATGAAGACCAGTTCTTTGGAGATATTGCAAAGACTGAAAAGTCTAATGAAGTTGTTGATGGAGTGGTTGGTCTCACATCAACTCCTTCTCCAGTGCCGACTACAGGTGAAGAAGGTGGATGGCACAAGGGTTGCCAAATGAACAGTGTGTTGAGCAGGGGGAGCAGTCTCCTCAATCAGAAACTGCAGAACCTTAGGTTAGGAGGTCTACAGCGTCAACCATCAACAAGATACTGCAACATGTTACATTTTGCTTACTGATGAAGGGGAGCCAGAGAGTACCCAGAAGCACAAACTCATGCAGATAAAGACAAGTGGATGAAGGCTATGCATGATGAGATGAGTTCTTTGAAAATGAACAATACTTATGAGTTGGTGGAACTTTCAAAAGATAGGAAGGTTTTGAAGAACAAATGGGTTTTCAAGCTGAAGAGAGATGACAGTGGAAAATTGATAAAGCACAAAGCACAGCTAGTGGTGAAAGGCTTTGCACAGACGAAGGGTATTGACTTCAATGAAATCTTCTCTCTAGTTGTGAAGATGACTTCAATCAGAGTTGTCTTAGGTCTAGTCACTAGCATGGACTTGAACTTGAACAGATGGATGTGAAGATAGTATTTCTTCATGGTGATATGAAAGAAGAGATCTACATAACTCAGCCGGAGGGGTTTGAGGTAGAAGGAAAAGAACAGTTGGTTTGCAGGTTGAAAAAGAGTCTCTACGGGCTAAAACAAGCGCTGAGGCAATGGTACAAGAAGTTTGATTCATTCATGGTGAGTCACGAGTACCGGAGGACAGCTGCAGATCACTGTGCTTATGTTCGTAAATTTGGTAATGACAAATTTATCATCCTTTTTTTATATGTAAATGATATGTTGATAGTTGGATAGGATAATAAGATGATTGGCAGGTTGAAAAGGGACATGTCAAAGACTTTTGACATGAAAGACTTGGGTACTACACGACAGATATTGGGAATGCAAACACGTTGTGACAGGAATGCCAAGAAGCTGTGGTTGTCAAAGGAGAAATATGTTGAACGGGGGTTAGCGAGATTCAACATAAGAGATGCTAAACCAGTTAGCATGCCTTTAGCCAATCACTTCAAGCTCAATAAAAGATTATGTCCTACTACGGATGAAAAAAAGGAACGGATGACATCTGTTCCATACTCCTCAATAGTTGGGAGTCTTATGTATGCCATAATGTGTACACGGCTTGACATTACTCATGCAGTGGGTTTAGTGAGTAGATTTCTTTCTAACCCTGGGAAAGAGCATTGGGAAGCAGTGAAGTGGATCTTCAGACACTTGAGAGGTACATCAGATTTGTGTTTGTGTTTCGAAGGTTTAAAGCCAATACTTGAAAGCTTTACAAATGTTAATTTTGCAGGCTATTTTGATCGTCGGTTGTCTACTTCTGGTTACTTATTTACTTTTGTAGGAGGAGCTATTTCCTAGCAGTCTAAGTTGCAAAAGCGTACAGCATTGTCTACAACCGAAGCAGAATACATAGTTGCTAATGAAGAAGGGAAGGAGGTGATTTGGTTGAGGAATTTCTTCCGAGAACTGGGTTTGAAGCAAGGAGTGCTGTGATACTCAGAGTGCTATGGATCTTAGCAAGAACGCTATGTACCATGCCCGCATGAAGCACGTTGATGTGAGACATGTGCACAACAAATACGTTAGGGACTTCGAGGACATATGTGGGACCATGAAATACAATCACGTCTGAAGAATCCCTTAAATTTAGGTTGTTCCCATTCTCTTTAAAGGAAAAGGCTAAAGCATGGCTTTATGCCTTATAAGCAGGTTCCATAACCACGTGGGCCGCAATAGTTGAAGGTTTCTACAAAAGATTCTACTCGAAATAGAAAACAACCTCAATTAGACAAGTCCTAAACAGTTTCCATCATTTGAAAGGGGAGACAATGTATAATTACTTGGAGCTGTTCAAAGATTTGTTAATTCAATGTCCCCACCATAGTTTTGAAAATATTCGATTGGTTCAAATTTTATATGAGGGGATGGATTACCCTACCAAAACCATGGTGGAATCTTGTTGCAATGATGCGTTCACACAGAAAACAGCGAACCAAGCATGGACATATTTGGAAGAGGTCACTGAAAACATAGTGCTTTCGGCACCCATCAAAGAGGAGCCCAAAAGACAAACCATTGCAGGAATAGGAGACATTCATAGAATTGAACCCAAGTTTGAGGCAGAGGCCAAGTTGGCCGCAATGATGAGATGGTTAGAAGCCCTAGAACTTAATCAGGGAATTCAAAGGCCTACTCTAGACACTTTAGAGTACCAAAAATACAATCAAGCCTTGGGGTAGTGTTGAGTCACCAAATCGGGGTCAAGGAGAGAACATTGAGGAAGTTAGTGCATTATATCAAAACATTCATTTTGAGAATAGTACGACCCTTATTTAAACACATGTAATCCGGGTTGGAAAGATAACCAAATTTCTCTTGGTCTAAGGGTCCACACCAGGCTAGCCCATCTCAGGCCATGGCACCTCCAGGTTCCAAAATCCAGCCATGCAAAATTTCACCCCCAATCTGCAGAATGAGCGGATAGATTATCTTGAGGAAACCGTGAAACTATAAGCTTAGAATACCCTCCAGTTCTAGCAAAGCACTATTAGGAGCTTGAATGCCAACTGGAATACACAGTGAGTCAACTGGCTAATTCTTTGAGTGCAAGGGATAAAGGAACCTTTCCTAGTCAACGCGAAGCCAACCCTAAGGGCCAAATTCAAAAGGGTCAATTTGAAATTCATGACATAAAGGGGAAGGGCCATGAGCATGTTAAAGCCATAACTACACTTAGGTCAGGCTGACAGGTTGACAACAAAACAGAGGCCCCAAAAACAACTGAGGATTCAGGGAGGAATGAGCCAATAGTTTAAAAGGAATAGAAGGAACATGAGCTGATTAAGGAGATGAGCACTACCATAGGAGACCCGTCACCTAGTGACCCACCTCCTAGAACTCACAATCCTAAAGCTCCATGCCCTCAAAGGCTAGGCCCAACAAAATCAAATGCCCTGTTGGATAAAATGCTTGAAGTGTTCAAACAAGTGAGGATTAACATCCCACTTTCAGATGCAATTCAACAAATTCCTGCCTATGCCAAGTTCCTGAAGGACTTTTGCACCTTCAAGAGAACCACCAATGTTTCCAAGAAAGCCTTCCTAGCTTAGCAAGCTAGTTTTTTATTTCATGTCCAACTCCTATCAAATACAAGGACCCAGGGTGTCGTACCTTTTCATGCGAGGTATGGGAACATCATATTGAGCACGCTTTACTTGACTTGGGTGCGAGTGTCAACCTACTTCCATATTCTATATATGAAGAACTAGGTTTGGGGGAGTTAAAGAAAACTCATGTGACCCTCTAGCTGGCCTATGCTTGAATTCGATACCCAAAGGGGGCAGTGGAGGATGTCTTGATCAAAGTGGGAGAGTCTGTGTTCCTTGTAGACTTTGTTGTCTTGGACACGAAACCACCAATAGAAACTGTGGCCAAAATACCAGTCATTTTAGGAATACCATTCTTAGCAACATGAAATGCTTTAATCAATTGTAGGAATGGAATGATGCAAATTTCGTTTGGCAACATGACAGTTCAACTGAACATCTTTAATGTGAATAAGCAACCTTAAGAAAAAGATCATGAAATTAGTGAGGTTAGCTATTTAAATGAGTTGGTGGAAAATGTTGCTCCCCAATTAGGCTGTGAGGATCCATTGGAAGCCTGCCATGCGCATGGTGGAAGTGATTTTGACATACACGGCCACATTGAAAAGGATAATGCATTGCTAGATTCAACCCCATTCGTGGCAGAGAGGCAGCCCAAGAGAGAGATCTTGACCACAATTTTGGAAGGTAAGTTTGTTTGGGATCCAGGTGGATTCCATGTTAGGTGTCACATAGGGTAGTTTCTTTTTCTTTGTTTTTATAGATTTTTTTGAATTATTAGTTTAAGTTATCTTTTGTCATTATTTTGACTAACCTTGGACACGGAGCGCCATGCAAAATCATTAGGCGACTTCTTCCCTTTACCTCTTGCAATTTATTTTTCCTTATGTTCCATTATCATTTTCTGTATCACATGCATGACATTGAGGACGCTGTCTAGGTTTAGGAGTGTGAACAAGCACACTTGTCCAATTTTAGGAAATTTTTTCATTTTATCCAATTTTAGGCGAACTTTGAATTTTTTTTCAATTTTAGGAAAAATTTTCGTTTGTGCAAATATTTTTTTCTTAAAGGGTAGTTTTCAAAGGAGCTGATATGATTCAATGATGCTCGAAAACCTGGAATTTCAAAATTTTTGGAAGGAAGTAGAATGAAGGTTCATTTTTTCTAGAATATGTCAAAATAGTACGAAACTCTATTTTTCACTGAAACACGTATACATCTATCAAGATTTTGGATAAGAAGCTTTAACTTCGAATTCAGAACTTTTCAGGAAAAAATAGGATGACTTTCTGAAGTTTAGCCTTGTAAGTCTACCTGATTCATCGGAATGGTTAGGCGAATGAACATCATTGGATTAATTCAGGAGAATTGAAAAGGGCTGCCTATTGTTGGGGACCATAGAAAACAAATGAAAAATAAAAAATAAAAAGAGCAGAAAAAATTGGGATGAATAAACATGAAAAGGATGAAATATACATGATACGGGTTTGCTCCCCATGTCTTGTACATCCAAGCCAAATTCACCACAAAGAAGCCCTACATTAGAAAAACAAAATTCATTGAAAAAAAGAAAAATATATAAAATAGAGATGCATCTCACAGCCTTTGAAAAAATAGTAGTGCGAAAGCCGTCATAGTAGCCTTGAGAGGGAAACTTATGAGCCCCTAAATCGAGGGGAAAGATCGGAGCATTTGAAGGAGAATTCTATTTTCATGACGTCATAGTGGAACATTTGAAAGATTGATTTGATGTATATACTTACACAAGGCACACAAAAGTTTGGTATTTGAAAAGGAAAAAGGAAAAAGAAATCTTTGAAATTAAAAGGGTGAACTAAATTTTGAAAATTTTGAGATTTTGGTTATTTTGGGTTACACAAAGAGTTTCCGAGATAACTTGATTTCCTTCTGAAAAAGAAAAAAAAGTTTCTTCATTTTTGTTTCTATGCGTGTCTTGGGGTAAATGAATTTTGTAGGTATATTCACTGCAAACCCTCACGAGGCACAACTCGTCCACTAGGGACATCTAGGGGTTTAAGGGCTTGCTTCATATGCTAAATGCAGTCAAGAGGGCCGCCGAAAGTGGCATTTCTGTTTTTCTGTATTTTTTTTTTCTTGAGTTAGGTAATAAAGTTCTCCTTTTCGCTTATTTTACTCGAGGACTAGCAAAAAGCTGGTTTGAGGGTGTGATAGGTCCACAAAATTGTAGCTTTCATTCATCATTTTATGTGACTTTGTGGACTTAATTAGGGTAATTTGCATTCAATTTCATATAATTTCAAAATTTCATGCATTTGAGCATCAAAGTTGGAATCTTGGTCAAATTTGGTCAAAATTTATTACATTGCATGAATTTTGTAAAATTAGGGTTTTTATCTCATTCATCACCCCAAACTTAGTTTTTTGGCTTTACTAATGCATACCTGCTATACACGGCACCATGTGCTATTTTTTGAAAAGTTTGTTATTTTCGGTGCATTAAGTAGGCATGTAAGGTCCCATGCATAGTCTATTTAAATTCTTCACACTTGATTATTATTGAGATTGTTTAATTTTATTTGTATAGGAGAAATCAAGAGTGGGACCTACATTGGTGAAATTTGAGAGAGATCAAAGGCGGGACACCCTTCATGATGGGCCCACATATCTTGGCATCTTAGTAGAGTTGGAAAGCTTGAAAGTTCTCAAAGAGGAATGAAGAAACTTAGATTTGGAAAGATGGTGTTGACTTGCTAAATCTGGAAAAAAAAATCAAGAAAGAGAGAAAATAAGAAAGTTTGCAAGGAGAGTTGACTAGCCAAACTTGCAAGTAAGGAAGCATGGGAAATATGAAAAGAGAAGAAAATAAGCAAGCAAAGAAATAGTCCAAGCATGCCTTGGACATCCAACATGGGTCCCACACACCCCATTGCATGCCAACATATCAGTTCCTTTAATTGCATAATTATTCTCTGATTTTTTAAGGAGAACAAATTAAAATGATGATAACTCTCAAACAGAGTGTCGGATTGGTACAATCTAGCCACCGTTGGAAAACTCTTTTCGCGTAGATATCCGTGAAGCTCGGGATTACGTGAATTGCAGCTATATTGAGGGAAATATGACCTTGGGAAGTTGGCTATTATATTTCTATGTGGGAATTGCAAAAAGTTTTCAAAATTTACAACATAAGAGGTCTTTGAGGAGTTCAATTTGGCAAGACTTAGAGCCCAAGAGATAATACTTAGTAACAAATCCTCTCCAATTCAAATTGTTGCTAATTAAAGAGGATTACTTGGAAGCTAAGCCAATAATCAAGTTATAGAAGGAAATAATTCCTTGCAAACCACGAGGCCCAAAAGTATAAAAGGAGCATCAAGAGGGCTAGAAATCCATTCCTATTCTCCTTCAAAAACTGGTCCAGCCATTCTCTCTCTCTCTCTCTCTCTCTCTCTCTCCCTCCCTCCCTCTCTCTCCCTCTCTTCTTCCATTTTATTCTTTCCCCTCTTCAAGTTCTAGTTCTCCATATTTTTTTATTTTATTTTGGGTAGCTTTGGGCCTTGTCCAAGCAATTATTTGAAGGAGAAGATTGCAAAGATATAAGTTTAAATGACAAACCAAATCAAATCATCTTCTTTGCAATGGAAGGCTAAATTCGTGATTGGGGCTATGGATGAAGATAAGTGATTGCCTTTTATTTGTCTAATAGTTCAAACTTTTTTTCAAATGTTATGTTCTTAATGATCAATAGACTTGTCTTCGTGCCCTAAGAAAACTTCCATACTTAATTTCTGAAAATAAAAATTGATTTTTGACTATCCATGCTTAGGTATGATAGCCCATGCTTAGGACTTAAATCTTTTCGATGGTTTATGCTTACTTTTGATGGACAATACTTAGATTATTTTTATTCTTTTATGAGGTGAAGGAAGTCTTGGGTTTTGGATTTTATAATTAAAAAAGTGATTTTTAAAGTCAGATTTTCCAAGTCCAAAACATTGATTTGTCTTTGGTTTGAAGTAAAAATTGGAAATAGGGTTACTTGATAAGTAATTAGTGAATGATTATAGGATTCCTATGCGCTAATCACTTTCATTAATTGGTAGTTTTCATCTTTCTAAATTAGCTTTGTGCTTTTATTTTTAGAAACTTTCCTTAATTGATAGTTAATTAGTTTCCTTAATCTAAAAGTTTGTTTTTAAATTAGCTCCCTGTGGGTTCGACCTGTACATGCCATTGTCTATCCTTAGAGACCCGTGCACTTGCGGTATTTTATTGATTGTATTGATCATATCACTTTCCATATATATATAAACTTTATGTCTTTAAATCAATTTGACACAACATGTATATGTTATTATATTTGTTTATTTTCTCTCACTCGTTGCCCTTGGCATTGTAGGAGACTTTGCCACCACCCTTACCACAGAGACAGAGGTGCCGGAGGGTATGCCGACCGAGCTAGTTGAGTACTGATCTTCAGATAACATGGAGTGAACTTGGTGCGAAGACAATACACTTGAGAGTGTTGGAGACCAAATGTTCTAGGGGGGGATGTAAGATCACGGCCCCTAATTCTCGTGATTAGCATGATTTAAGGTTTGGATTAGCTTTTTAAATGAGATTAGAGGTTGTTTGACTAAGCTTGTGAGTTAGATTAGCTTTTTCATAGCTTTAGGGAATTTTAAGAGCCTTTGAAGTTAGGCTGATACGCTCTAGGACCCCTTTGTATCATTCGAGTAAGTGTGGGGGTTGTCAATGATTTCGTGAAATTTGCATTCTTACTCCTTTTTATAGTTCAAATTAGCCCCTACAACTTTCTCCTAGAAACCCATTTTTTAGCTAAAAGGGCTAAAAAAACTTTTCATATCAAAATCCGTACATGATTTTCAATGATTTCAAACCATGCGGAAAATATACATTTTGGAATCGGATCGATTTTTCATTCTTCGTCGATCGCATCCGGGGCCCACAAATAAGATATCCAAGGCCGTCAAGTTTTAACTGGCAGTGGAGCCCATAACCCTTTGAATTAAAAAACCCAACCCACGTACCTTCTCCTTTTTTCTGTCAGGATTAACAGCAAAACCAGAGGAGAGTTCTTCTTCGTCTCCCCTCTTTTTCCCTTGCATGTCACACCTCGTCAGCCCAAAATAGAATTCTGATTTCTCCATTCTCTTCCCTCTAGGCTTTCCATTAATACCTTTTTCCAGAGAATATAGGTGAGATTTCCCTTCTCTTGAAGGCTTTCTTCTTGGTTAAAACTCTTCTAGCTAAGAAATGGTTTTCATCTTCTATATATGGTTTTACTAGGTCCTTTAGAACCCTGATTTGATGCATGCAATCCTTTTTGAAATGGATTCTTTTTCTGCTTTATTTTGGGGATTTTTAGGTCGCATTTTGGGGATTTTGTGGATGGGTGTTTCCAGCAGTTTGGTGGTGCTTACGAGAGTGTTCTGGGAGCTTTTGGAGATCTGGCAAGTGAATGCTCTGATAGTTATATGCATTAAAAATTCAAACTCTGTTTTATTTTCAAAATTCTGAGTTGATTTTCAAAGTAAATACAGGTGATAATGGATAATGGTTATTTGGTTCCTCAAAATGTCTTTCAGTTCTTTATTCATGTCAAATTTCTCTGCATAAGTTCACTTTCAGCAATTGCATGTTCAATACGTTGGTTCTTATAAAAGCAGCTTCTAAATTCCGAGTTTCTGTGTTGGCATCTGTTTCCTGCAGTTAATTTCGAAATTGAAAAGGTCTATGTTGTGATTTTCAAAAGTGTATTTAGTGTCCTTGTTTATGTTCAATTCTATGCATGAATTCAGTTATAGCAGCAGTTTCTTGTGCTTCGGAAACTGGCTTTTGAGTCTCCTCAAAATTCAGTTACTTAACCTCGGTTTTCCGCGTGTGTTGTTGAATGGAGTCTTATTTGGAGCTAAGAAGAGCTCAATTCAGGTCTAGGAAGTGGTTGTTTGAGGAGCAGGAATATGGGACTTGGTTTGGGGAAGAAGACCTTTTTCTATAGAGTTCAAAACTCAATTGTGTGGGAAAGTCTGTCAATTGTCGGTTCACCCAAGTGGAATTCGGTTCAAATATCAGATTGCTGAAAAATACAGGAAATCGGTATCGATTAACTGACACCTAACCGACACATGACCAACATATGACTGAACTTCGTAGGTTCGGATTTCTGGAGACAAATTTTGTCAGGTTGACACTTGGTCACTTGTTAGTTTATCGACAATTAACCGGGTGCTAACCAAGTCCTCTGATTCGATGGGAATTGATGGAAAAGCAGGGACCTTACTTGTGGATATGCTA
Source organism: Umbellularia californica (assembly GCA_028538565.1). NCBI lineage: Eukaryota > Viridiplantae > Streptophyta > Magnoliopsida > Laurales > Lauraceae > Umbellularia > Umbellularia californica. Next base: position 13,620,724 of record JAPQWN010000005.1, read on the forward strand.
GGATTTCACCAGGACTTGTCGTGCACTCAGAAGTTTCAAACGTCGGACAACTTCGGAGGCACCGATTCTTTGTACAGACCAACATTTGAACACTAAGTGCTCACCGAAACAAACCATGGGTAGGCCACTCCACTATAGGTCATTGTGCCATCCTAGATTTGAAAACTTACATGTTTTCTCATTAAATATTTTGAGGAAATTTTTGAGTGGTTTGCCACGTTCTGGAAATCTTTAAAGGTTTTGATTTCTAAAAGTATTCGTTTGCAAAGCTTTTGGTTTGAAAAGGCTTTGAATTAGTGCCAAGTGTGGATTTTGTATGGTTCGCCACGTTGTGTGTGCATCTTGATAGGGGTACTCGTTTCGTGTGCTTCCGTGTGTATGGTTATATTCAGTGTGCAGAGTAGCCTTTTATGAGTTCAAAATAGGGTTGTGATTTGCAAAGTTTCGTATGGATTTTCATGTCGGCAACACTCTGCTTTGACTACCTTGTGAGTTTGATCATCCGGCATGGGTCCTTAAATTACTTGTGCCATCTGAAGCTTGGATTTCGTGAGTGATATTGCTTGTTCCGAGGCGGGACTTTCGTGTGATGCCCAGCTATATTGGGTTACTATAATTATATGCTCGTGTGCTCCTGTCACTTCGTGTGATAGAGGAATTATTGTGTATGCTCCTGTCACTTCAGTGATGGCAATGTTTTCATCTCGCAATGTCAATATGATTTCTCTTAGATTTTCAAATGTGCTTTAGTATTGAAAAATGGATTTTTGTACATAAGCACCACGTTATTTTTTGTATCATTCACCTGCCAGATCGTTGTGTCTGATATGCTACTTGTGGTGATCTAGGTAGCAGGTCCTTCGTTCCAAGTTGGAGCACGTGCAGTTGGTTATGGAGCCTTGTGTTTCGGTAGGCTATTGTGCTGACGATGTTAGTTAGCCGTCGTGCTTGGCACCAGAGCTCGTCACATAATTGGGGGTGGTATTTAATTAATTTGTTACTTTTGTACTGCTTTTATTAGCCTTTTTCTTTGGGATTTTAATTAATGTGATTTTTTAATTTTGAAACTTGAACATATGTGGGAAAATAATCATCCTGTTACCATCAACTATGCATCTTGTTGTTTTGGTTTGTTCCAGTCTGATTATGGGCTTTGATTTGATGGCTTTGTGATAGCAGTTGCATGCGACACGGAATCCGTTGGCCACAGGCTTCGAGTCGCAGCACTACATAAGCTTCCGCAAAAATATTTAGGTTGTGTTGGAATTTGGATATCCTCAGGATCATGGGGAATTTTTTTTTTTTTTTACTTATTCCCAAATGACGCTCCCTGACACAGCGATCGGGTAGTAGATCAATCTCCCGAAAGATTGATGGAATCCAAGGATGGATTCCAGTCACTAGGGCACAAACGAAACCATGAAACAATCCATAACTCACGTGAGTAATTCTCAGAGAAATAAGTTGATTAAAAATAGCATGCCCATTACAATAGAGGACTACTCTATTTATAATGTATTAAGACTACTAAAACAGTGAATTATAATGAAAATAGAAGCTACTAATTCTCATAAAAATAAGCAACAATTCCTAATCAATCCTAAGATAAATTTAGAAGTATTTCCACAGTAACATTCTTGGCCAATTTGGGCCTGTGGGATGCACCTAAAGGGCTCGATTGGATCGCTAGGCCCATCATGTAGGCCCATGGCCTCTTTTGGACTTCCGTACTGCATCAACTCTCCCAGGCTTGAAAGAACTCGACTCCGGCGAGTTAATCACTTAATAGTGCTCATAAAGATCTGGATTCAGATGCTAGAAATCAGTAGCAGTAATCTAGGTAGCATCGGAGATGGGCCGATTTTGCCAATGAACAAGGAACTTCTGAAATTCTCCGCGACGACTAGAAACAATCTGATCATCAAGACCATCAATGATTTTATCAAGCGGTGGTGGAGCAGCTAGTAACGTAATGATTTGCTCATTAGAATCGTCCTCATTATCATGCCCGCGATAGAGAATGAGATCGGCAACATTGAATGCAGGGCCGATACCAAGATCAGATGGTAACTCGAGAGAATATGCATACGAACTGAGCTTCTTGAACACTTTTAATGGCCTATATTCCTCGGATGTAACTTCTTGTTGGCACATTAGGGTAATCTGTCCGGATGAACACGGACCATAACCATGTCTCCTTCAGAAAACTACAGAAAATGACGACGTTTATCAACATGAGCCTTGTAACTGTCATTGTTAGCTGCAATATGTCGTCGAACTTCATCATGTATTTGTTGCATGTGTTTGATGAAGTTATCAGCTGCAGCACAAGGGCATGCTTCAACAGGCAGTGGAACAAGATCAATAGGCAATCGCGGTCGAATACCTGTGACTGCTTCAAATGGTGAGATGCCTGTGGACCGATTAACTGAATTGTTGTAAGCAAACTCAACCATTGGTAGAATCTGATCCCATGTGGTGATAGATCTCGTATAAGGCACCGTAACAGTTGGCCAAGGCTTCTATTAACAACTTTAGTTGGTCCATCAGTTTGCGGATGGTAAGTAGTAGAGAAGTGAAGCTTTTCTTGGCTGTCATCCACAATGTCTTCCAAAAGTAACTCATAAAGTTGGTGGCACGATCTAAAACAATTGTCTGGGGGAGGCCATGAAGACGGACAGCTTTAAATAATAGTTGAGCTACTTTGTAGGCATCGGATGTAGTGGTGCACAGAATGAAATGTGCCATTTTGGAAAAAAGATCAACAACAACAAAGATGGAATCAACTTTCCGTGCAGTCTTTGGAAGGCCTAACACAAAATCCATGCTGATATTTTCCCATGGGACACGAGGAATAGGCAAAGGCTAATATAAACCTGTATTTTTCTTGTTACCTTTAGCCAACTGACAGGTGCAACATCTTTCACATATGCTGATAACATTAACTTTTATGCGCGGCCAATAGAAACGGTCATCCACAAGAGCGATTGTCTTGTCACGTCTCAAATGACCGCTACAACCTCTTGAATGCAATTCACGAACATGTTCTCAAATGGAAGTAGCAGGGAGGCAAAGTTTGTTACCTCGGAATAAGAACCCATCATGTATGCTGTAATGAGGGTGCTTGTCCGTGTCGCCGTTAAGAAGATCTGCGTTGATTGTGCTGAAATCTTTTTCATTTGTGTACTCATGCTTTATTTGCTCAAAACCAGTGACTATAATTTCCATAGTAGTGAGGAGATGTTTCCGACGACTTAAAGCATCAGCTACCAAATTTTCTTTGCCAGCTTGATGGCGGAGACTGAATTTGAATTGTTGAAGGTAAGAGCTCCATTTAATGCGATGATCACTTACATGCTGTTGTGACTGTATATGCTTCAAAGCCTCGTGATCCGAATATAAGACAAAGTCGTTGCCAACCAAGTAATGACGCCAATGTTGCAATGCTTGCACAATGGCGTAGAATTCGAGATCATAAATATAATATCGGCGTTTGGCATTGGAGAGCTTTTCACTAAAAAATGCAATCGGGTGACCTTCTTGGCTAAGGACTCCAATGCCGATTTGAGAAGCATCACAATGAACTTTAAAGACTTTGTTAAAATTTAGAAGTCGTAGGATAGGGGCTTCCGTGATCTTGCGCTTGATTTCTCCAAAAGCTCCAGTTGCTGTATTTGTCCATTGAAATTCACCTTGTTTCATACAATTAGTGATTGGAGCCATAATACTACTGAAATCCCGAATGACCGTTTTATAGAAAGTAGCAAGTCCGTGAAAACTATGAACTTCAGTGAGAGTTTGTCGAATAGGCCAATCAAGAATAGCTTGAATTTTGGATGGGTCCATTGCAATACCGTTAGAAGAGACGACAAAACCAAGGAAAATCACATAATTGCTCATAAAAGTGCACTTCTTGAGATTAACATAGAAGCGTTCCCGGTGAAGAACCTCAAAGATGCTCTTCAAGTGATTGAGATGCTCTTGTGTGGATTTGCTGTAAATCAAAATATCATCGAAGTAGACAACAACAAACCTTCCAATGAATGGTTTTAGCAATTGATTCATAACATGCATGAATGTGCTAGGAGCATTAGAAAGACCAAAAGGTATCACCAACCATTCATAAAGACCATCTTTAGTTTTAAAGGCCGTCACTCATCACATGGTCTAATTCCTATTTGATGATAACCACTACGAAGATTGATCTTCGAAAAAATAGAAGCACTAGTCATGAGATCAAGCATATCATCAAGCTAGGGATAGGGAAGCGATACTTTACAGTGATTTTAGTGATAGCATGACTATCCATGCACATACGCCAGCTTCCATCCTTCTGTGTTGTGAGGAGAACGGGTACGGCACATGGACTTAGGCTTTCCCAAATATATCCCCGTTGCAACAGATCATCAACTTATCTCTTGAGTTCAGCATGTTCGGAGGGGCTCATCCGATAAGCACAAAGATTAGGGAAAGATGCTCCAGGAGTTAAATCTATTGCATGCTAGATGTCTCGCATTGGTGGTAATTCATTTGGAGGCTAATCAAGAATTAAATCAGAAAATTCATTGAGCAATGGTTGTACCTCTTGGGGAGGGGATGGCTTGGAGTCTTCATTTGATTCGGTCATCTGTCTGGCAACCAAAGCATACATCACGCCTTGCTCTTGACTATCAACTTCAAATTTGAGCATGGTAAGGATGTGAGGAGAGGAAGTAGGCATGGTTTGCTTAACAAAGAATGGAGTTTCTATGGGCTTCAATTGGATTATGCAGCCATTCCATGTAAAAGTGTAGGTGTTATCTGCGTGATCAGTGATGACCTTCAAGCATTTCATCCAAGGTCTGCCAAATAAGATGTGGGCTGTCATTCTCATAATTCCAAACCATCAGAATGTAACGATAGAACTTGAAAACTGTTTGTATTCATCCTCCCATCTCTGGAGGTCGATCATCAATAAATAGATGTTTACATGCCTCAATCAAGGCTCTAAGAAAGGAAACTAACTAATTACATCAATCCCTAATCTATGTTTAGAAAGCAATCGATAAAGGAAATAAGGACATATGTACAGTTGTATTACAACTCAAATCCACGTGAGATTAGTTGTTAGGCTGGTGTGTCTATTGGGCCTTGTGCCTGTTTAACACCCCCTCTCAAATTGATGTGGGAGAGTCAACAAGCATCACTTTGCCAACCAAGAACTGGTTGTGTGGGCGAGGCAGACCTTTAGTAAGAATATCAGCAAGTTGTAACTCAGTGGAGACATGCGGAAGGCGGATCACATCACGCTTTAATTCATCACGGATGAAGTGACAATCAATCTCGATGTGTTTAGTCCGTTCATGGAAAATAGGATTTTTAGTAATCCTAATTGCACTTGTGTTATCAACATAGAGTGGGGTCGCAGCGGCTGGGGGAAACCCAATATCTGAAAGAAAACCTCGGAGCCAAAGAATTTCGGAGCACTCTGCAGACATGGCGCGGTATTCAGCTTCAGTAGATGATTTTGAAACTTTTTCATTCTTCTTGCATTCTAAGAAATCAGGCTATTACCCAAAAACATGCACCAGCCAGTGGTCGAGCGGCGAGTATCCGGACAACCTGCCCAATCAGCATCTGAATAAGCTCGAAGAGAGATAGGATTGTTCGATGGAAAAAACAACCCGCGAGTCGGTGTGCGAATAAGGTATCGAATGATGCGGCGAACAACAGCCATATGAAGATGACGGGGAGCAGTCATGAACTGACTCATGAGGTTGACTGCATAGGAGATATCAGGACGAGTGATCGTGAGGTAGATCAAACTCCCAACTAACTGGCAATAAGCAGTAGGATCAGGAAGCAGGTCACCCTCCTCGTGACTGAGTTTGACATTCAGTTTGACCGGCGTATCGACGGGAGTTGAAGAAGTAAGGCCAGCCAAGTTGACGAGATCAACAGTATATTTGTGCTGATTTAGAATGATACCCTTAGGCGATTGATGAACTTCAAGACCAAGGAAATAGTTTAAAGGACCGAGATCCTTCATGTGAAAAGTCGCACTAAGAGAAGCTTGGAGTTCCTGTATCATTTTGGCATTAGGACCAGTAATGACGATGTCATCAACATAGACAAGTAGCACAGTTATCCCTGACGGAGCATGATGTAAAAACATGGAAGGATCATATCGACTTGGAGAAAAATCCAAGCGGAGAAGAGCATCTTGAAACTTTTCAAACCAGGCATGAGAAGCTTGTTTCAGTCCATAAAGGGAGTGACAGAGTTTGGCAACCATACCTCTATCGGAAGAATACCCATGAGGGGGACGCATATAAACGTCTTTTTTGAGATCACCATGAAGAAACGCATTTTTGACATCCATCTGATATAGAGGCCAAGACTAAGAGGCAGCAACAACAAGAATGGTGCGTACGGTGGTCATCTTGGCAACCGGTGCAAAAGTTTCATCATAATCAATGCCATATTCTTGCCGATTTCCAAGTGCGACAAGACACGCCTTATATCGATCTAATGTGCCATCTGATTTTAATTTGAGAGAAAAAATTCACTTACAACCAATTGGTTTCACACCCACAGGAGACGGAACAACATCCCACGTATGGTTTTGTTCTAAAGCCTCCAATTCATCTTGCATGGCCTTGTTCCAACATTGGTGCTGCATAGCTTGAGAATAGGATTGTGGGATGGAAGAGGATGACAACGTGGCCATTAAGGAAGTATGAGAGAACCCATAACGGTCTGGTGGAACTGAAATGCGAGTGGAGCGGCGCAATGAAATGGGACCAAGTGCCGGAGGAAGATCAGGAGGGGGGTCGCCTGTAGGCGCTTCTGTAGCCCATCTGTGATACACAAAGTTAGGATTAAAGCGAACAATAGACTTGGTGTCAGAAAAACCAGGTAAGGAAACTGATGAGGAGTCCGGGGGATCAATATGGTGTTGAAAAAAATACTTGCGTTAAAAAAACACGACATTCCTAGAGGTACGGATACGACGAATGTTGGGATCATAGCAAAGGAACCCTTTCTGAAAGGGTGCATAACCTAAAAAAATACACTGAGCGGATTGAGCGGTTAGTTTGGTCCTTTTAGGAGGAGGTAAATGCACAAAGCAAAGGGAGTCAAAAACATGAAGATCATCATAGGATGGAGATGTCTTGTACAGGTGGTAATATGGGCTCTGATTGTCAATAGAGGATGAGGGCATACGATTGATAAGGTGAGCAGCAGTAGCTAATGCCTCAACCCAAAACCGGGTAGGAACCGATGATTCGAGAAGAAGGGTACGAGTGACATCAAGAAGATGTCTATTTTTCCTTTCAGCGACTCCATTCTGCTGTGGAGTATACGGACAAGTTCTTTGAGAAATAATACTTTTGGTTTGCATAAACTGTTGAAAATCAAAGGACACATATTCCCCGCCCGAATCCGAACGCAAGGTTTTAATACATGTGGAAAATTGAGTCTCAACATAAGCCAAAAAGAGTTTAAAAACATGAAAAACATCAGATTTGGAATGTAGAAAATAAACCCAAGTGAACCGACTGAAATCATCAATAAAAGTCACAAAGTATTTATAGTGAGCATGAGAAAGAGCTGGAGCAATGCCCCAGACATCGCTATGAATTAAATCAAAACACTGAGTGCTGTGGGAATTGGAGAGAGAAAAAGGAAGTGTTTTGCTCTTTCCCATTTTGCAAGTAGCACAATCAAAAGGCACACAAGAAGATAAACCACTATGTTTATTTAATAAACCAGAATTTAACATTATGGACAAAACTTTGGAATTAGGGTGGCAAAGTCTATTATGCCACAATTGGCAATTATCTCTAATAGAAAAACAAAACACATCACTGTCAAATTTATCCCTAGAAAACTTAGAAAAATCCAGCGGAAACAAGCGCCCACACTCAGGCCCCCTCGCGATCTCCTTCCCTGACATTTGGTCCTGCACAATACAACCAGAAGAAGAGAAAGAGATGTTACAATTATTTTCAACAAGTTGTCCAACTGACAATAGGTTTGAAGTTAAATTGGGACAAAGGTAAACATTGTTCAAAGGAATGGGACCAGGAATATCTCTGAGAGCAGTAATGGGTACATTGTCGCCGTTAGCAGTTTGTATCTGAAGTTTGCCATTGTATAGTGCCATATTGGAGAGGGAGGCATGTGAATACGTCATATGATTTGACGTCCCGGAATCAAGGAACCAAGTAGAAGATGGAGGGGACATACCTGAAAGACCAAAAGCAGAGAGGGCATTGACAATCATTTGCTGGACTAATTCAGGAGTGAGAGACGATGAGGGCCCAGGCTGTGAGGGTACAGGTGTAGGAGCTGGCATCACCGATGAAGCAACATAAACATGCGGAGCCGGAGTTGGAGACTGTGGAGTCTGATATGGAGGGTTCTGATACTATGGAGATGGACGTTGTGGGCGGCGGCGACATTCAGAGATGATATGTCCTGACTTTTTACAATAACTGCAGACCTTCTGTTTGCACTGAGTGGCAATGTGCCCAAATTTTTGACAACAGTAACACCGCGTTTTACTCAAGTCACGAGGCGGAGGCTGAGAAGCCTTATTAGCGGAGAAGGCGACTGAATAGGTCTCAGTCTTATGTTGAGCCATATGAGCGGATGTTTCAATGCGCTGTTCCTCGCGAAGGAGCTCATTCAAGCATACATCTAAAGAAGGTAATGGGGTCCAATTCATCAGAGCAGATCGGACACTTTCATATTTAGTACGCAGTTTCATCAAAAATTGATCCCTTTGACTAGAGGCATGAAGATCTTGAATAACGGTCAAAACATTGTCAGCCACATCTGCATATTTAATACTATCATATTCTGACCATAGCGTACGGAAGCCGGAATAGTAGTCTTGGATAGATAAGGTCCCCTGTGCATATTTAGCAATCGCACATTCAAGATGAAATTGACGTGCGGAGTTATCTTGATGGTACACTTTCTTCAGATATCCCCACATGGCTTTGGATGTTGGGTACGGTTTGAGATTCATAATTAGATGGGGCTCGACCGATCCCAGTATCCATGATTTGATTTCGGCATCTTTGGTATGCCAAGAAGCTATCTTCTTATCATCTTCTGTAGGTTTAGGGTCAGCTCCAGAAATATAGCCCCACAATTCCTTAGCTTCCAGATATATTTGGAACTGAAAGGACCAAGCAGGGTAGTTTTTTCCCGTGAATCCGACTAAGGTAACTTCAGATTTTTCCATCTCGAATTGATATGGGCCAAAACTGATGGAATCAGGGAAAATACAGGAAAAAAAACAGCAACAGAGAAGAGAGAAAGGCTTAAAAGGTATAGCAAAACTCTCTTGTATAGTGGACAAGATCCGATGAAGCCGGGAAGAGAAAAACTAAACTCAGAAAAAAACTCTGGTAAAAAAATATCCCAGACGAGCTTGATTTTCCCTGAAGATCTGCAACATGGGCCCCACTGAAGGATCGGAACAGCGATCGGATCACAGATCTTAAGAAGCACAGTAGGTTGGCTTCTAATGAAAAAAGAATGAACTAATTCCCCCACAGATCAAAGATACTGGACGGTCTCGATGGAAACAGTTAAAAAAAACTGGACAACCTCGAGAATGAGCAAATCACCAAACTGAAAGTGCCGAAAAATTCTGAGAAAATCTCTAATATTCTTAGGAAGACCAGGCGACCATGTCTGTGAAGTTTGTTGATGTTGGTTTGATGATCAAAGGTGGGCCACCACTAAGATGACACTGCTGCAGCGTCTGGATTCTGTGAAAACAGATCTGGGATCTGTCGATCTTCAATAGAGATTGATTTCTCTATGTCCTTGTTGCCTTGATGGTATACTAGATTAAGAAACAAGAATTTCTTGAGCCTGGCTCTGATACCATGTCATTCTCATAATTCCAAACCATCATAATGTAACGATAGAACTTGAAAACTGTTTGTATTCATCCTCCCATCTCTGGAGGTCGATCATCAATAAATAGATGTTTACATGCCTCAATCAAGGCTCTAAGAAAGGAAACCAACTAAGTACATCAATCCCTAATCTATGTTTAGAAAGCAATCAATAAAGGAAATAAGGACATATGTACAGTTGTATTACAACTCAAATCCACGTGAGATTAGTTGCTGGGCTGTTGTGTCTATTGGGCCTTGGGCCTGTTTAACATGGGCAACATTCATCGGAATAACGTCACATTGGACATTATCTTCATACGAGCCCATCTTCAAGGGAACAATGCATCGGCGGTTGAAGGGAATCGAATAATCATTTACCCATGCAACTCTGTAAGGCCTCGGATGCTTTATAGTTGGCAACTGAAGTTTATCAATTGCCTCTTTGGATATGACACTCATAGCACTTCCACCATCAATGATGGCATTGCAAGCTCTTCCTTTACAAGTAACCCTTGTTCTGAAAATTGGAGCTTGGTTTTCATTGTCTTCCTCAATACCATCTGCAACCAAGAGGCTGCGGTGAAGGAAAAGCAATGGGCTGTCATCATCAGCTGTGAATACCTCAAGTGCGAACTCTGGTTCGGGTGGAAGTTGTGCAGCAGGTTTCTCCATTTTGATTTCCTCATCTTACTGTTCTTCATCACAAGGTTCACCTTCACAATGCAGATTTCGGTGAGGACATTTTCAAGCGTAATGACCTCGGTTTTTGCAAGAATGACAGACAATATCACGCTTAATGGCTATTCCAGCGCTTTTAGCAGTATTCTGATTGGGTTGCCATTTCTGATTGGGCTGATGAGTCTGTTGACCCTGTGGTAGAGCTTGTTGCTGTTTTTGGATTTGATTTTGTGGTTGGTTTGGAAGTGGTCAGAACCCTTGCTGGGGGGCCCGATTGAAAGTAGAATCTGGACCCTTTTTGTGGGACTCCCCGGCTTGGTTACCGAAACTTCTTCCAATTTGCTGACGCAGTGTTTGCTCGATGCGTCACGCCTTGCTAGAGATTGCATCAACAGTGGCGAAGTCAAATACGGCCAATCTATCGTGGATATCTGGGTGCAATCTTTCCCAGCAATGGGTGATCATCAGGCGATCATCTTCATTATTCTTGCACCGAATACAAAGCTCATGGAACTTATGAGTGTATTCAGCTATGGTCATAGAGCCTTGCTGAAGATTGATAAGCTTGATATTAAAGAAATCAATGTAGTAAGAAGGTAAGAACTTATCTTCCAGTATCTCTTTCATAACTTCCCAACTGGTGATAGGAGGGCAACCCATTTGCACATTGTGGTCATCAATACTTTTCCACCAAATTCAAGCAGGACCCTTTAATTTCACCTTGACAAAAGTGACGCATTGAGGATCTTCAATGTGATACCAAGTGAAATAATCTTCAATTGAAGTAAGCCAATCAAGAAGGGCGCAAGCATCACCTTGACCAGAAAAATCAGCAACCTCTAATTTGATTTTCCACGAGAGATCATCTTGGTGCGGGCTAAGCTGTATATTGTCAGCGGCCCTGTCAGTAAAGAGAAGTTGAAATAATTCTTGGATTGATTCTCAGGGAATATTATCCAATTGATGAGAGTGTGAGCCATAAGTGTTGGAAGTTTCACCATGAGGGTTTGAAGGGGCCTTAGTAAGTTCATCAACTGTGAGCTATAAAGCGTCGACCCTTTCATATAAATCTCTTATGCAATCATCATGCTGAATATCAGTGAGTCTGCTACGAAAAATTTGCCCGGTGCGAGTAGCCATGGACAAGGGCTTTTTTTTTTTTACTGCTAGTGGGTCGGGTTTAGGCTCAGGTTGGGCTCGGACTCAAGTTAGGCCCTGTAAAAGGTAGTCACGTGTTGTACACGTGGGAGAAAATTCTTTTGCTACCATGGGATTCATGCAGAAAGAAAAAAATAAGGTTGGCTTCTTACTTGATTGACTCAAGGAAGAAAACGAAGAGGAATGGTTGCTTGGACGATGGAGATGGAGCAGCCTGCTTGGGCGCTGATGGTGCTGCTGGAGTTAAAGGTGTTTGGTGGCGATGTAGTTGCTGCGATGGTGAGATGGTTGCTGCTGCGTTGGAGAACCTCGCCGATGCCAGGTACGCCTTCAAACTCAGATCTCTTTCTGTTTCTCTCTTCTTCTATTCTGCCACTCTTTGTTTTTGTTTTTTTTGTTTTTGATGGGTGGGTTTTGATGGAGATGAAGGGATTTCGGCAGGCGTGGCGTTGATAAGGAATAGGGAAGATGAGGAATGGATTCCGGTGTTTGATGGGTGGAATTTAGCAGCGGGAGAATGTTCTGAAGGGGGTGGGGATGGCTAGGACGAGTTTTCTGGCTTAGGGAATTAGGGTTTGCAGGGTGTTTGGGCTAAGGGGTTTCAGCAGGTCTGGGTGTGAGATTGGGGAAAAGTGGAAGATTAGGGCTTGTGGATTTAGGGGTTTTGTTATGAGATTGAGGATTGTGAAGTTGGGGTTTGGTGTAGGAGTCTCGATTGGGGAATTGGGTTCGGCTGAAGGAGATTTGGGTTTCTATGGTGGGAATTGGGGCAGTGGCTGGCTAGGGTTTGGTTGGTTATGGGACTAGAGATGGTGATGGACAGAGGATGTAGAGAGGGGAAGAGAGGGATTTCCAGGAAGGACGAACGTCTACCCGGCAATCGAAATTCGGTCTCTGGTACCAATTGACGTAGCGATAGGGTAGTAGATAAATCTCCCGAATGATTGGTCGAATCTAAGGATGGATTCCAGCTACTAGGGCATAAACGAAACCATGAAACAATCCATAACTCATGTGAGTAATTCTTAGAGAAATAAGTTGATTAAAAATAGCATGCCAATTACAATAGAGGACTACTCTATTTATAATGTATTAATGTTAAACAGGCCATGTTAAATAGGCCGAAGGCCCATGAACAGATCCTGTCCAGAATATCATATCTCACGTGGATGTTGATTGGGTCAACTTGTAACAGCTGTACATACTCTCTTAATTAGATTTTCTCTTGTAATTAGTTAGTTTCCTAAAGTTAAAATAACAATTGATGTAATTAGCTAGTTTCCTAACTTAGAAGCCTTGATTGAGACATGTAATACTCTATATATTGGGGCTTGATCTCCAAAGGAAAACACACAGAAATTAATACATTCTCAGCATTGTATTCAAAACTCTGGCTTTCTAAGTTCTGTGATCATCAGATTGTCATGGTATCAGAGCAAGTGTTCAAGGAAATCTAGGTTCTTTTGATCTTACATAGCTTTACGGCAACAAGATATAAGGAAATAAGTTTCTCTCGTGCAACCAGTATATCCAGTGACTTCTTCTTCCAGCGTCAGCGACGTTCCCTTGGTGGCCCACCCTTGATCAATCAGATCAAGTTCCAAAAACTACATAGACATGGTCGCCTGATATTTCTAGGAATATTGGCGATTTTTTCAGGATATTTCAGCACCTCCAGGTTGGATCTTTTCTCATTCTCGGAACTTTCCAGTTTTTAATACTGTTTTCATCTAGACCGTCCAAAATCTTGGATTCTCAGCAGAATTGGATCATTTTTCTTGCATTAGAAGCCAGATTACCGTGCTTCCATAGCTCTGTGATCTGATCTTGGACCAGCATCATTAGTGGGGCCCACGTACAGGATCTAGGGCCAAAATTCAGGTCGCCAGGGGTGTTTTTTTTTGTGATTTTACTGTTCTGTGCTGTCATGGCCCACCCCAGATCATGATAACTCTCTCAGAGATCCACATAGCCTTGGTCGCCTGGTTTTACTATGTCCCTTGGTGATTTCTTCAGAATTTTTTGGCGCGTCCAGAAGACAGAACAACGAGACTTCTCAGATCTGTCCCTTGATCTTTAGCCAGCACCAGTTGTGGGGCCCACATAGTGGATCTTGAGCCACTGTCAAGGTCGTCAGGGCCTTGTTGTGCACAACTTTTTGTGCTTTTTTTTTTGTTTCTCTTCTTGTGTTGCTTGGAAGGGGTTTTATACAGTTTCTCTTGACTGATTGCTAGGACTTTTCACTATTCAAACATAATTTTTGGCCGACATTGTTTGCGATGGAAAAAATCTGAAGTTACCTTGATTCGATTCACGGGAAAAAACTACCCTGCCTGGTTTTTTCAGTTCCAAATATATCTTGAAGCTAAGGAATTGTGGGGATATATTTCTGGATCTGAACCTAAACCCACTGAAGATGAAAAGAAGATATCCTCGTGGCATACTAAGGATGTAAAAATCAAATCATGGATTCTAGGATCTGTTGAGCCACATCTGATTATGAACCTCAAATCGTATGCAAAAATCAAATCATGGATTCTAGGATCCGTTGAGCCACATCTGATTATGAACCTCAAACCGTACCCAACATCTAAAGACATGTGGGGGTATCTGAAGAAAGTGTACCATCAAGATAACTCTGTATGTTAGTTTCATCTTGAATGTGCAATTGCTGAACATACACAAGGAACCTTGTCAATCCAAGACTACTATTCGGGATTCCGTACGCTCTGGTTGGAATACGATAGTATTAAATATGCAGATGTAGCTGGAGATGTTTTGACTGTTATTTACGATCTTCAGGCCTCTAATCAAAGGGATCAATTTTTAATGAAACTTCGCAGTGAATATGAAAGTGTCCGCTCTGCCCTGATGAATCAGACGCCATTACCTTCCTTGGATGTCTGCTTGAATGAACTCTTGCGCGAAGAATAGTGCATTGCGACCTTAGCTCATATAGCTCAATCAAAGCCTTAGACCTATTCAGTCGCATTCGCTACTAATAAGACTTCTCAGCCTCCACCTCGAGACTTGAGCAAAACGCAGTGTTACAGTTGTCAAAAATTTGGGCACATTGCCACTCAATGCAAACAGAAGGTCTGCAATTAATGTAAAAAGTCGGGACATATCATCTCTGAATGTCGCCGCCGCCCACAACGGCCATCACCACAATCTCAGCCACAGCAACATCAGCCTCCACAGTATCAGACTCCGCATGCGTATGTTGCTTCTTCGGTTCTGCCTGCTCCTACGTCGGCGCCTTCACAGCCTGAGCCCTCATCCTCTCTCACTCCTGAATTGGTCCAACAAATGATTGTAAATGCCCTCTCTGCTTTTGGTCTCTCAGGTACATCCCCTCCATCTTCTACTTGGTTTCTTGATTCCGGGGCGTCTAACCATACGACGTCTTCTCGTGCCCCCTTCTCAAATGTTCAAAACTACAATGGCCATCTTTAAATCCAAACTGCTAACGGGGGCCATGTTCCCATTACTGCTGTCGGTGACCTCCCTGGTCCCATTCCATTGCAAAATGTTTATCTGTGTCCCACTTTAACTTCCAATCTTTTGTCCGTCGGGCAGCTATGCAAGATGAATTGGAGGCTTTAGAACAAAACCATACGTGGGATGTTGTCTCGTCTCCTGTCGGTGTCAAACCGATTGGCTGTAAGTGGGTTTTTTCTCTCAAGTTAAAATCTGATGGCACATTAGATCGCTATAAGGCGCGTCTTGTCGCTCTTGGCAATCGGCAGAAATATGGTATTGATTATGATGAAACTTTTGCTCCAGTCGCCAAAATGACCACCGTCCTCACAATTCTTGCTATTGCTGCCTCTCAGTCTTGGCCTCTCTATCAAATGGATGTCAAAAATGCGTTTCTACATGGTGATCTCAAAGAAGACGTTTATATGCGTCTACCTCAGGGGTACTCATCCGGGAAGGGTATGGTTGCCAAACTCTGTCGCTCTCTCTATGGTCTGAAACAAGCTCCTCGCGCATGGTTTGAAAATTTTCAAGATGCTCTTCTCCGCTTGGATTTTCATCCGAGCAAATATGATCCTTCTCTGTTTTTACATCATGCTCCGTCAGGGATTACTGTGCTCCTTGTCTATGTTGATGACATAGTCATTACTGGTCCTAATGCCCGCATGATTCAGGAGCTCCAAGCTTCTCTCAATGAGACATTTCACATGAAGGATCTTGGCCCTTTAAACTATTTCCTCGGTCTTGAAGTTCATTAATCTACTAAAGGTATAGTTCTCAATCAGCACAAATACACCGTTGATCTCATTGATTTGGCTGGCCTTACTGCTTCTGCTCCTGTAGATACACCCGTCGAACTAAATGTCAAACTCAGTCGAAAGGAGGGTGACCTTCTTTCTGATCCTACGACTTATCGTCAATTAGTTGGTAGCTTGATCTACCTCACCATCACTTGTCCTGATATATCCTATGCGGTCAACCTCATGAGTCAGTTCATGACTGCTCCTCGTCACCTTCATATGGCTGCTGTTCGCCGCATCATTCGGTACCTTCTTCGCACACCGACTCGCTGGTTGTTCTTCCATCAGACAATCCTGTCTCTCTTAAAGCCTATTCAGATGCTGATTGGGCTGGTTGTCCAGATACTCGCAGACCGATGATAGGATGGTGCATGTTTTTGGGCGATAGTCTGATTTCCTGGAAATGCAAGAAGCATGACAAAGTTTCCAAATCTTCTACCGAAGCTGAGTACTGAGCCATGTCTGTTTCATGTTCCGGAATTCTTTGGCTCTGAGGTCTGCTCTCTGACATTGGTTTTCCAGCAGAAGGAGCTACCCCCCTCTATGCAGATAATACAAGTGCAATTCGGATTACTGAAAACCCGATTTTTCATGAACGCACTAAACACATCGAGGTTGATTGTCACTTCATACGAGAAGAGCTTAAACGTGAAGTCATCAGCCTTCCGCATGTCTCCACTGAACTTCAAATTGCTGATATTCTCACCAAAGGTCTTCCACGACCTCGCCATTAGTTCTTGGTTGGCAAATTGATGCTAGTTGATTCTCCCGCATCGATTTGAGGGGGGGGTGTTAAACATGTCATGTTAAACAGGCCATGTTAAATAGGCCCAAGGCCCATGAACAGATCCTGTCCAGAATATCATATCTCACGTGGATGTTGATTGGGTCAACTTGTAACAGCTGTACATACTCTCTTAATTAGATTTTCTCCTGTAATTAGTTAGTTTCCTAAAGTTAGAATAACAATTGATGTAATTAGCTAGTTTCCTCACTTAGAAGCCTTGATTGAGGCATGTAATACTCTATATATTGGGGCTTGATCTCCAAAGGAAAACACACAAAAATTAATACATTCTCAGCATTGTATTCAAAACTCTGGCTTTCTAAGTTCTGTGATCATCAGATTGTCATTTAAGACTACTAAAACAGTGAACTATAATGAAAATAGAAGCTACTAATTCTAATAAAAATAAGCAACAAATCCTAATCAATCCTAGGATAAATTTAGAAGTATTTCCACAGTAACATTCTTGGCCAATTTGTGCCTGTGGGATGCACCCAAAGGGCTGGATTCGATGGCTGGGCCCATTATGTAGGCCCATGGCCTCTTTTGGACTTCCATACTGCATCACTCCCTGAGTGCAGAGTTCCAACTTTTGAAGAATGGTGAAATGGACAAGAATGTCAGTGACCGACTATTATGCAGAGGGTTAAGAGCAATGAACAGAAAGTTAGAATTTGCAAGAGCCTTTGAGTACATTGAAGAAAGACCTGATCTCCTGATGGTGAACAAGGATTGGACTTCCCATATCAATTATGCATGCCCAAGGTAGAAGATTTGAAGAATGAGGTTTGCTAGAAGTACATTGTGGGAAGTTTTGAAATGTGGAGTAGCATAATTTCTAAAATGTTAGCGAATCAATCCAGAGCCTAGAGATTTACAAAATTTGTGGATTTTGTGACTTCAGAGCAGAAAAAAGATTGATGAAGTGTCCAGATGGCCATCCAAGTATTTGATTTAGTTAGCCTATTTTCCACCAGTGGAAGAAGAGATGCATCGAAGAATGTCATTCTCACAATTGCAAAATACAAAAATGGAATGAGAGTTCTTGGAAACCAATTGTATTAATTTGTGTGTCTTCTCTTGGAGAACGACCACCAATATATAGGAATATACATGCCTTAATCAAGGCTCTTACGTAAGAAACTAGGTAATTACAATAATCACTAATCTAAGTTAGGAAAGCAATCAATTACTAAAATATGTACAGCTATCTCAACATTGACCAAATCAAAACCACGTGAGATGTAGCTTGCTGGACTGGATTGACTGATGGGCCTTGGGCCCCTTCATGGGTCATGGGCCAACTTAACACCCCCCCCCCCAAATTGATGCGGGAGAATCAACGAGCATCAATTTGCGAACCAAGAATTGATGGCATGGTCGGGGAAGACCTTTAGTAAGAATATCAGCAATTTGAAGCTCAGTGGAGACATGCGGAAGGCTGATGACACCATGTTTAAGCTCATCTCGTATGAAGTGACAATCAACCTTGATGTGTTTAGTGCGTTCATGAAAAATTGGATTTTCAGTAATCTGAATTGCACTTGTATTAACGGCATAGAGGGGGTAGCTTCTTCTGCAGGAAATCCAATGTCAGAGAGCAGGCCTCGGAGCCAAAGTATTTCGGAGCACACAGCAGACATAGCTCGGTACTCAGCCTCAGTAGAAAATTTGGAAACTTTGTCATGTTTCTTGCATTTCCAGGAAATCAGACTATCACCCAAAAACATGCAACAACCTATCGTCGATCTACGAGTATCTGGACAACCAGCCCAATTAGCACTGAATAAGTTTTGAGAGATAGAGGATTTTTAGATGGAAAAAATAACCAGCGAGTTGGTGTGCGAATAAGGTACTGAATGATGCGGCGAACAACAGCCATATCAAGATGACGAGGAGCAGTCATGAATTGACTCATTAGGTTGACTGCAAATGAGATATTAAGACGGGTGATCGTGAGGTAGATCAAGCTACCCACTAACTGGCTATATGTGGTAGGATCTGGAAGAAGGTCACCCTCTCTTTACTGAGTTTGACATTTAGTTCAATTGGCGTATCGATTGGAGCTGAAGCAGTAAGGCCAGCCAAGTCAATGAGGTCAATCATGTATTTGTGATGATTGAGAACTATACCATTAGGGGATTGGTAAACTTCAAGACTGAGGAAATAGTGTAAGGGGCCGAGATCCTTCATTTGAAATGTCTGATGAAGAGAAGTTTGAAGTTCATGAATCATTTGTGCATTGGGACCAGTAATGACAATGTCATCAACGTAGACCAGTAGTACAGTAATCCCGGACGGAGCATGATGTAAGAACATAGAAGGATCCTACTGGCTCGGATGAAAATCCAAGCGGAAAAGAGCATCTTGAAATTTCTCAAACCAAGCACGAGGAGCTTGCTTCAGACCATAGAGAGAGCGACGGAGCTTAGCAACCATACCTGTCATGGATGAGGACCCCGGAGGCAGACGCATATAAACGTCTTCTTTGAGATCACCATGAAGAAACGCATTTTTGACATCCATTTGATAAAGAGGCAAGGACTGAGATGCAGCAATAGCAAGGATTATGCGTACGGTGGTCATCTTGGCGACGGGAGCAAACGTTTCATCATAATCAATGCCATATTCCTGTTGATTTCCGAGAGCAACAAGGCGCCCCTTATATCGATCTAGAGTGCCATCTGATTTTAACTTGAGAGAAAAGATCCACTTGTAGCCAATAGGTTTGACACCCACAGGAGAGGGGATAACATCCCACGTACGATTTTTCTTTAAAGCTTCCAATTCATCTTGCATAGCCTGGTTCCAACATTTGTCCTGCACAGCCTGAGAATAGGATTAGGGAATGGAAGAAGAGGACAAAGTGGCCATTAAGGAAGTATGGGAGAATCCATAGCGGCCGGGTGGTACCAAAATGCGAGTGGAGCGACGCAATGTGGGAAGTCCAGAAGGACCAACTGCCGGAGGTGGACCGGATGCTGGAGGAAGATCAGGAGGAGAATCCCTGGGAGGCGCGTCTGTATTCCGTTTGTGGTACACAAAGTAAGGATTAAAACAAATAACTAATGTGTTGTCAGAAAAACCAGGTAAAGACACCATGGAGGAGGAGGATTCAGGAGGTTCAAGGTGTTTTTGAAAAAATACCGTTGTTAAAAAAAAAACAACATTCCTAGAGGTCCGTAAGCGACGAATGTGAGGATCGTAGCAAAGGAATCCTTCCTAAAAGGGCGTATAACCTAAAAACACACACTGAGCTGATTGTGCGGTTAGTTTGGTTCGCTCAGAAGGAGGCAAGTGCACAAAGCAAACGGAGCCGAAAACATGAAGATCATCATAAGATGGAGATGTCTGGTACAATCGGTAATATGGGCTCTGATTTTGAAGAGAGGCTGAAGGCAAACGATTGATAAGATGAGCTGCCGTAGCTAGTGCCTCAACCCAAAAACGGGTAGGAACCGATGATTCAAGAAGTAAGGAACGAGTGACATCAAGCAGATGTCTATTTTTCCTTTTAGCAACTCCATTCTGTTGTGGAGTATAAGGACAAGTTCGCTGAGAAATAATGCCTTTGTTTTGTAAAAACTTTTGAAAATCAGAGGACACATATTCCCTACTCGAATCAGATCGCAAGATTTTGATGCAGGTGGAAAATTGATTTTCAACATAAGCTAAATTTTTTTAAAAAAAAAGTGAAAACATCAGATTTGGATTGCAGAAAGTATACCCATGTGAACCGACTAAAATCATCAATAAAAGTCACAAAATATTTGTAGTGAGCATGAGAAAGAGCTGGAGCAATTCCCCATACATCGCTTTGAACTAAATCAAAACACCGAGTGCTGTGTGAAGTAGAATTAGGAAAAGGAAGAGTTTTGCTCTTTCCCATTTTACAAGTAGCACAATCAGAAGGCACACAAGAAGATAAGCCAATAGATTTATTTAATAAACCAGAATTTAACATAAGGGACAAAGCCTTGGAATTAGGGTGTCCGAGTCTTTTATGCCACAATTGGCAGTTATCTCTAATAGAAAAACAAAACACATCATTGGCAATTCTAGTCCTAGAAATTTTAAAAAAATCCAGCGGAAACAAGCGTCCACACTTAGGCCCCCTCGCGATCTCCTTCCCAGACATCTGGTCCTGCACAACACAACCAGAAGAAGAAAAAGATATGTTACAATTATTTTCAACAAGTTGCCCGACAGACAATAGGTTTGAAGTTAAATTGGGATAAAGGAAGACATTTTTCAATGGAATGGGACCAGGGATATCTCCAAGGGTAGTAATGGGAATAGTACCTCCGTTAGCAGTTTGTATTTGAAGATTACCGTTGTATCTTGTCACATTGGAGAGGGTTACGGGAATATGTCATATGATTAGATGCCCCGGAATCAAGAAATAAAGTAGAAGATGGAGGTGAGGTACCTGAGAGACTGAAAGCAGAAAGGGCATTGACAATCATTTGTCCA